>OY979703.1:60134572-61549817 GCA_963855925.1 Inga laurina
GGCTTGTAACTTTGTCAAGGTGTAACTTTGTAACTTTGTTATGTTAGAACTTGTATATGCATTAAATTAAAGTTGAGAATTAACACGGTAAATATATATATATAATCTAAAAGGAGTAATTTTTTTTAAGGTATTAAAACTCGAACCGGGCATTGAACCGGTCGAGATACTGAGTTAAGGGTCAGTGGGTCAGACCGAACCAAACCGGTGAGAAATTAAAAATTTTAGACTTATAGTATGAAATTCTAAAGGAAAATTTAAAAAAAAATATGAACCCGGACGGCACCGGGAACCGGATCGGTTTACCGGCCGGTTCACTGGTTTCTGGGCCAGACCGGCCGGTCCGGTCTGGGTTCAAGAACCTGGATTTTTTTTGCCAACACTGAAAGGAGTAATTTTAATTTAACTATTCCTTGTTGCCCCATAATCTATGCGACAACGTTCTAGAAAAGTACTTGGGAGCATATATTATATGTGTCCAACCATAAAATTTATTTATGTTTTTTTAGCGTTTTGAGTAATTTTTTTTTTTTTTGGACAAATAGCGTTTTGAGTAATTTGAACTTTGTATAGTTTTATTATCTTCTCCTAATGTTTGCCGTAGTTGACGGGGAAAAAATATTGAATTCTGATTGAAGAAGGATCTTGACTGTAACTTTGCTGATTTTAACACGCACAAATTAAATATAACAACTCAATTATTGTGGTATAGTGGCATGTAGGGTATCCTTTGAGAGCACTTAATTAGACTTGATCTCTACCTACGAGATGCGCTTGTCAATCTAAAAGAAGAAGAAGAAGAAGAAGAAATAATCTTATTGCTTGAAATATGAATAGGTACTAAATATGAACATTTCTTTTCATAAAGTTTCGATTATAAAAGACTTCACAAATTAAAGCTAGATTATAACTACAAAATATAATTTTGTGCAAATTAAATTGACAATTTCTCTTCTCCAAATGATGAATAGTCTCCTTTTTATCAACTGTTCTTGGGTGAAAAATTTAAAAGTTGGGACAAAAATATTGACAAAGAAATTGGAATCCCATTCCACACGGTGAGACTAAGCATGTGGTTGTTTATTAGTTTATATTCAACTCTACTGAATGACCACATTCATTAGCTATTTCATCACTATTCTGTCATTCTTATTTTATTTTATTTTTTTGACTTGTTTTGCTATATCCTTGCAAGAATACTAGAAAAAAAATTGTACGGTAGTTTTCATATAACCATTGCTATAATCGAACTTTTTTAAGTTGAATGACTGGAATATACACCTATATAAGGTTTATAAATTGTATTTTCAATTATATAATGTTAACAACGTTGTGACAAATGGTGACATAACGAATTTAAATGATAACTTGACAATTGAATACTAACAAAGCATACTTAAAATTTAATCATTCAAAGTTTTATGTCGTAAAGTGTAAAATAACTTTTTAAATTGATTATGGGGTTCTTAAACATTCCTCACATAACCAAACATATAGGTTAGCCAAAGCATCTTCGATTATAACTCTACACCGTCAACTGCGGCAAACATATAGATCTAAATAATGAATATAATCTCATTCATGAAGTGGTATTGTGAGGAATATCTAAAAGTTGGGACACAAATAATACTAGTGGCAAAGAGGTTGGACCCATTTCACACGTTCCATTCCACACTTTTTGACTAATTGTGTTGTCGTTTACTAGTCTATATGACCAACTTTCACACACACACACACACTTATAGAATGACCCGCATCAACATCACCCTTTTAAATGCGCACAATGATAATAATAACGACAACAACTCAATTGTGAAATATTTTACAAAGTTTGATCATGACAATGAAAGAATTTTCCGCAACGCATAATAATGGGTGTTTTTTTTTGCTTAAAGCATCCGGTATCCGGCGCTTTTTCTGGGTCCTGGCCTTCTTTAGGCTAGGTAAACCCGAGCAACCGACTACTCCGGATTCGAACCGGGTCGGACCCTTTGGGTGTAAAGCTCTCCCTCCAGCAGAGACTCCATCCACCGGTCTCAAACCCGAGACCTTGTGGAAGGGACTCAAGTGCATAATAATGGGTGTTTTGAGGAGGGAGTTAAGACACTAAACTATATTATTAAAAGGTTAGTTAAAATATATGTCAAATGCTAAGTGTTATTTTTTAAATGACATGGCATATAATAAAAAAAATTATAGCATCATGGAAACTGGTAGCTTTAACAGTAATTTTAATGGTGGGCAAGTTGATAGTTAAAATACAGAACATTAGGGTCCTGAATTTAAAATTTTAAAGGTTAAGGAGCTGATGTGCGACTTACCTAAAGTTTAAGGAAGTTTTGTATATTTTAGTCTGCAAAGATTGATGAATTTATGTATAGTATTGCAACATTTAACATTTCTCTAAGTAAATATTTATGGGTAAGGTGGCATTCCTGATGTAGTAGCATCTAGCACCCTATGTCATAAATAAGATTAGGGTGCTCAATGTAATTGGAAAATAATATCAAGAGTGCTAGATGCACTAAAAAAATGAGTAGGTACTAAATATGGACATTTATTTCCATAGAGTTTCGACTATAAAAGACTTTACAAATTAAAGCTAGATTATAACTACAAAATATAATTTTGTGCATATATAAATTGACAATTTCTTTTCTCCAAATAATGAATAGTTTCCTTTTTATTAACTATCCTTGGGCGAAAAATTTAAAAGTTAGGACAAAAATATTAACAAAAAGTTGGAATCCCATTCCACACGTTGGGACTAGGCATGTGGTTGTTTATTAGTTTACAATCAACTTTCATACAGACACCTATAGAATTACCACATTCATTAGCTATTTCATCATTATTCTGTCAAATTTTTTTATTTTTCTTTTCTTGACTTTTTTTGCTATATCCTTGCAAGAATACTAGCAATGAATTGTACGGTAATTTTCATATAATCATTGCTATAATCCAACTTTTTAAAGTTGAATCACTGGCATATACAACTTTATAAGGTTTATAAAGTGTGTTTTCAATTATATAATATTAACACCGTTGTGAAAAATGGGGACATAGCAAATTTAAATGATAACTCAACAATTTAATACTAACAAAACATATTTAAAATTTAATTATTCAAAATTTTATCTCGTAAAGTGTAAGATAATTTTTTAAATTGATTATGAGGTTCGTAAACATCCCTCATATGACAAAACATTTAGGTTAGCTAAAGCATCTTGATTATAACTTTGCCAAATTTAACATGTACGAAAATAATGTTCTTACACCCGTCAACTACGGCAAACATATAGATCTAAATAATGAATATAATCTCATTCATGAAGTGGTATTGTGAGGAAAATCTAAAAGTTGGGACACAAATAATACTAGTGGCAAAGTTGGACCCACTCCACACGTTTTGACTAATTGTGTGGTCGTTTATTAGTCTATATGACCAACTTTTTTTTTTTATGACAAACTGGATTACATTAAACCATTACTAGACTAATACAAAGAACAGGTTACGCAGAACCCCGAGACTAAGCTGAGTCACCCCTGAGCAACAACCGCCTCCCCGATTGAAGGTGGTGGTTGATCAAGGAGAACAAAATTCCTTGAAATAGTATGAGCTAAGCTAGCAAGATGATCAGCTACAACATTCTGATCTCTCGAAACATGAGTAATAGCGACCTGCCAATTCTTTGAAAACCAAAGCCTGGCATCCTCAATAATATCAAAAAACAGGTGATTATCCTTAGCACCCCTACAGATGAAGTTAATAGCCTCAATATAATCAGTAGAGACCAAAACTTTCCTTAAATTCATGTTCCAGCAAAGTTGAAGGCCCTGTATGATTGCAACGAGTTCTGCCATCACCAGTGGAATCTGGGTGAGCTTGCTCATATACCCACATCTCTATTCACCATCTTCTTCTCTGATCACTCCTGTGCATGCACTCTTGCCGGAAGATAACACTGAACCATCTGTCTCCAAAGTGTGAAAACCTGGTTGACCCCTAATAGCACCTTCAGTACGCACCGCATTATGACTATAAAATTGACAGTGATTAGCTAAATCCATGTCCCAACTAGCTCGAAAGAAACTAGAATGAGCATTTAAAGAGGCCATCTCCTGTTCCTCCCCAAAGAACTTCGTACACCTAGATGCCCAAATATCCCAACATACATATCCAAACAAAGTTGACCATTTAACTTTTTTAGTAAACTCTCTGCCCGCTTCATGCCTAAAGTTCCATAGGATCTAGTCTGTCCCTTGTAAATTGGAAAATTGACCCCACAAAACTGGATTGACAATGGAAATCCATCTCTCCCGCGCATTGACACAATCCCTTAACAGATGCATCAGGTCCTCCTCACCACCGTAATCAAATGGGCAATCAGCATGTTCCATCAAACCCCTCTGAGCTCTCAACAGTGCCGTATGAACCCTTCCATGTGCAGCGAGTCACATAAAAGATTTGATCTTCTCGGGTATCGACCATTTCCATAGCAATCTTCATATGGTTTCATTCTGGTTCCGGTTACCTGCAAAATTAAAATGATATGTAGAGCTAATAGAAAAATAACCATTAGAAGAAGGCTTCCAAAAATATTTATCCTCTCCTCTCTCCTCACTGGGGGGTGTGCACACATGATACAATCGATCATTAGATCTTGGAACCATCTGCTCAACTTGCCCACATCCCACTCACCCCAAGGGGTAACATAATCCTGAACCTTCTCGTGATTGTCCACAAAAGCTTCAAACCCCAGAATTAGTTATATCAATGGCCTGTTTACCTCTGACCAATTGTCATACCAAAATGAAGCCTACGAACCGTTTCCCAGTTTGACACCCACTCCCTTCTGAAATCTTTCCCAAATAGAACATATCCCCCTCCAAGTAAAAGAAGAATTTCTCCGAATGACTGGCCTATTCATCTGGTCTCAATAGTACTTAGCTCTGAGAACACGAACCCACAAGGCCTCCCTATTAGTAAGGAGATGCCAACAAAATTTCATGATAAAGGCTTCGTTCTGCTTGCTCAAGTCACGAACACCCAAGCCACCTTCTTTTTTATCCTTCTTAATCTGATCCCAAGAGATAAGATGCAGCTTCCTTTGATCCTCAGTTTCCCCCCATAAGAAACCTCTACTCTTTTTCTCAAGTTCATGTAGGACACCTTTAGGGATAAGCATAGTTTGCATGTGGTATGTCGGTAAAGCAGATAGAACTGCTTTGATAAGAGTCACTCTGCCTGCCAGGTTTAGACATCCTCTCTTCCACCCAGACAACCTTTTTGTCACTTTATCCATAATGGGTACAAACATGACCTTACTAACCCTTTTATGAATCAGGGGAATACCCAGATATTTACCTAGATCACCAGTCAGACCTACACCCATTCTTTGACTAAGGTTGTAGGCTCTATTGAAATGAACAATTTTAGAGAAACACACCCTCGTCTTATATGACCAACTTTCATACGCACACTTATAGAATGACCCGCATTAACATCGCCCTTTTAAATACGGACAATAATAATAATAACGACAACAACTCAATTGTGAAATATTTTGCAAAGTTGGATCATGACAATGAAAGAATTTTCCGCAACGAATAATAATGGTTGTGTTGAGGAGGGAGTTAAGATACTAAACTATATTATTTAAAGGTTAGTTAAAATATATGTCAAATGATAATTGTTATTTTTTAAATGACATGGTATATAATAAAAAAAAAAGTATAGCTTCATAGAAACTGGTAACTTTAACAGTAAATTTAATGGTGGAGAAGTTGATAGTTAAAACACCAAACATTAGGGTCCTAAATTTAAAATTTTAAAGGTAAAGGAGCTGATGTGCAACATACCTAAAGTTTAAGGAAGTTTTGTCTATTTTAGTCTGCAAAGTTTGATAAATTTATGTATATGTATATTGCTATTAATGGGCGAGAGTATGAAGCAAATGACCAAAGATTTTTTTTTTAAAAAAAAGTTGAATTACGAATAAAAAAAAAATAACTTGGCCGTTTTTGAGACGCATAAAGTAAAAGAAGAAGTCAATTATGAAAGACTTTATAAAGTAGAATATGACTACAAAAGAATTTTCCAGCATACACACTAACAAATTTTGTCCAGATTATGAACAATCTCTCTCATTAACTATTTAAGTGTGGAAAGTTTGAAGTGGGGACCAAACTAATCGATAGTATAACCCATCTCTTAAAATTTGAATGGTGAAAGACTTCAATAAAAAGTTGAAAGCAATAATTTCGATTGTAACAACATATTTGATATTTTTGCAATTTGAATATTCTTTGTAAACTTGTCTTTTCAATGTGATCAAGATGAGGACTTGATGCATCATTTGAGGGATTGTTCTTGTGAAAGGTGGATTTCCATAATAAAACCTACCATGTGGAATAATTTCTAAATTTGCAGGGGATGGAGTGGATCAAATGGAGCCTCAAGCATGAAGCTAGAAGGGATTTCACCAAGAAGATCAGATGAGCAACTCTATTCGGATACGTTTGCTGGGATATTTGGGTGGACAGGTGCAAGAAGCTCTTTGGAGAAGAAGCCGGGTCTTACTACTAGAATGCCCACTCTAGCCTCTTTCAGGCAAGTTGGGATATGGATTTAGGCACTCACTGCAATTTCTACACTCAATCAGTCAGTGGGAATGAAGATCAACTAGTTAGGAAGCTGGGCTTTTGTACACTTGAAGCAGATGGATCAGTCCTTGACTCGGGTCAAAGTGGAAGTGCAGGGGTTATTAGAGAACAGGATGGTGGATGGCTATGTGGATATATGTGTAAACTTACGCAGGTTCCACCGGCCATAGCAGAAATTATCGCAATTATCCAGGGTCTTCAAATCTGCTGGCATAGGAATTTAATGAATATTCTTCTTTTTACCGATTGTATTGAGGCGGTTCAGTTGCTTACTAGGGGATGTGATGAGAGGCACCCTTTTAAGAAGGTCATTGATGAGGCTAGATTATGATTGTCCAGAGACTGGTGTGTTCTTATTAACCATATATCTAGAGAGCAGAACGTCCAAGTAGACTATTTAGCGAAGTTAGCTCATAATAGTGCTGAGCAGTTTGTTATCTTTTATCAACCACCACCTGTTCTTTTGACAGGCGGTGGTTGATGAAGGTTTCCTAGTTGTTTCTCTTTTGAGGTGTCTTATGTATTAATCTTCTGATGGATTAATGAATTCCAGTTATTTATTAAAAAAAATATTCTTTGTAAACAAAATAAAGAAGTTGATTGTAAACATATTAAAAGAAGTTAAGAATAGCAAAAATACACTTATTCCACCTCTAATGATAGAGATAGAAAGCGAGTCTGTCATCTCTATTTCATATGTCTTTTAAGGAGTTGATAAAAAAGTTAATTAATCGTCTCATATTTCGTCACGATATGTTAAATATTTCGTCACATATCATTGCCTCAATTTTGGTTGCTAGAAATATTTTTCCCCCAATAATTATAAAGTTAGTCAAATAAAAAATAAAAACTACTTTTACATTGAGTCATCGAAAGTAAATTTTATAGAATACTCCTCCGGTGTTTAATATAAGACATATTTGGGAAGTTGATCCTGGTTTTAAATATGAAACAACGTTTTCATATTTGTTAATTGTTTTTTTAAATTTTCCCGTATTAATGCTCTCTTAACAACAATCAATAAGGGGAGGGAATCTAGGAATTTAGAAAGATGACTATGACACTTTAGAAAATATATGTCATATTAACTAACTCAACTAACTTCCTTATTCCAATCAAATTAGGTAAATATATCTTATATTAAGGACTGAAAGGAGTAGTATAAATGCAAAAGGCAATGAAACATCAAACATCAAAATCAAAGTGAATGGAGTTATGCAACATTAAACATATCTATAAGAAAATATTCATGGGTAAAGTGGCATTCCTGATGCTATTTTCTAATAGCATCTAATACTCTATATCATAAATAAGATTAGGGTATTTGATATAATTGGAAAATAATATCAAGGTGATAGGTACTCTAATGGGCCATGAACTTATTAGTATGCTAAAGACCTAAATACAACTATGAGCAGTTATATCCTCATTCCAGATTAATTAAATTAAAAATATTATATTATTTTTTTAAAAAATACTATGAGCAGTTATATTATTTTTTAAAAATACTATGAGCAGTTATATTATTTTAAATACAACTATGAACTTATTAGCTTTCCTATAGTTCCATCTTCCTCATATTTATTCGCTCCATGATAACATATATGTCTATCTATCTCAAATCTCAATGACCTATTTTGTTTTTCTGCATGAGAAGTTAAGATACCAAATTATGGTATTAAGAAGTTTTTTGATTTTTACCTTGGAGGGGCATATTATTTGTAAAGAATCAATTCATTTTAGTCGATTATTCGGATAACTAGTAAAAGCGCTAGACATCAAATGACCAAAGGTTAAAAAAAAGAAAGCGGAAGAAGGAGCTGTGAATAATGAAAAGGAAGGCAGGGCGGGAAACACGTTAGAAGAGAGGCGTGTGGAAAACACAGGGAGGTAGGGGGGAGGTAGTTGGGATGGTGGTTACGGTTGGTTGGGACCACACCCAGGGCGGCTATTGCTAAGCTGTCCTGTCCCTTGTTCCTTTCTATATAGTATTGTACGTAATAATTAATTAAATTCAACTTAGCCATCATTCATGATTTTCATTCAGAAAGGTGAAACAAAATATTCGAATATAACTTTTGCATTCATATATCTTATCGGACATCAAAAAGAAAATAAAAGGGGAAAAAATGCTCGTTTTTGCCATGTAAACTGAAACTCAAAATTTGCTTTTTAGTTTCACAAGGTGACATTATAAATAGCAGCCCTGATTTCAAGAATTGTATGTCCATCATCAAAACAGAAAATTTCTTAGCAAAAACCTCTTTGATTGACGTTGTCATGGATGGTTCCTGCAATATTGTTGTGTTCCTTTTTGTTTGGTTACTTACCTTATCAAATGTTGATTTATACGTTTCCGGAGAATCCTCTCAGGTTCAATGCATTCCAAGTGAGCGAGCTGCCTTACTTAAGATGAAGCTTCATCTCTCTGATGATTCAAATAGACTTGGCTCTTGGTCTCCTCATACCAATTGCTGCAACTGGGCTTCAGTTGTTTGCCACAACATCACAGGCCATGTTCTTGAACTTCACCTCACAATTCCACCTCCTTTTGAATTCAAAGGCAGGACTATATATGAGACATCATCAATGTTTCGTGGTGAGGTACCTATATTATGAGCAGTTCAAAGGCAGGACAATTCTTTACAAAGAGGTGTATTTAATCTAATAGCATCTAATACTCTATATTATTTTTTTAAAAATACTATGAGCAGTTATATTATTTTAAATACAACTATGAACTTATTAGCTTTCCTATAGTTCCATCTTCCTCATATTTATTCGCTCCATGATAACATATATGTCTATCTATCTCAAATCTCAATGACCTATTTTGTTTTTCTGCATGAGAAGTTAAGATACCAAATTATGGTATTAAGAAGTTTTTTGATTTTTACCTTGGAGGGGCATATTATTTGTAAAGAATCAATTCATTTTAGTCGATTATTCGGATAACTAGTAAAAGCGCTAGACATCAAATGACCAAAGGTTAAAAAAAAGAAAGCGGAAGAAGGAGCTGTGAATAATGAAAAGGAAGGCAGGGCGGGAAACACGTTAGAAGAGAGGCGTGTGGAAAACACAGGGAGGTAGGGGGGAGGTAGTTGGGATGGTGGTTACGATTGGTTGGGACCACACCCAGGGCGGCTATTGCTAAGCTGTCCTGTCCCTTGTTCCTTTCTATATAGTATTGTACGTAATAATTACTTAAATTCAACTTAGCCATCATTCATGATTTTCATTCAGAAAGGTGAAACAAAATATTCGAATATAACTTTTGCATTCATATATCTTATCGGACATCAAAAAGAAAATAAAAGGGGAAAAAATGCTCGTTTTTGCCATGTAAACTGAAACTCAAAATTTTCTTTTTAGTTTCACAAGGTGACATTATAAATAGCAGCCCTGATTTCAAGAATTGTATGTCCATCATCAAAACAGAAAATTTCTTAGCAAAAACCTCTTTGATTGACGTTGTCATGGATGGTTCCTGCAATATTGTTGTGTTCCTTTTTGTTTGGTTACTTACCTTATCAAATGTTGATTTATACGTTTCCGGAGAATCCTCTCAGGTTCAATGCATTCCAAGTGAGCGAGCTGCCTTACTTAAGATGAAGCTTCATCTCTCTGATGATTCAAATAGACTTGGCTCTTGGTCTCCTCATACCAATTGCTGCAACTGGGCTTCAGTTGTTTGCCACAACATCACAGGCCATGTTCTTGAACTTCACCTCTCAATTCCACCTCCTTTTGAGTTCAAAGGCAGGACTATATATGAGACATCATCAATGTTTCGTGGTGAGGTACCTCCTTCTTTGCTTGACTTGAAGCATTTGAATTATTTGGATTTGAGCGGTAATGATTTTGGATATATTCAAATTCCTGATTTTCTTGGCTTAATGACAAGCTTGACATATCTTAACCTTTCTCATGCTGGGTTTGGTGGAAGCATTCCTCTTCAATTTTGGAATCTTTCCAATCTCATCTATCTTGACCTTGGAGGCAATTATTTATTGGAAGGAAGCATTCCTCATCAAATCGGAAAGCTGTCCAATTTGCAATATCTTGATCTCGGAGGTAATGAATTTAATGGAAGCATTCCTCTTCAAATTGGAAATCTCTCCAATTTGCTCAATCTTGATCTCATAGGTATTGAATTTAGTGGAAGCGTTCTTCATCAGATTGGAAACCTCTCAAATCTAATCAATCTTCGTCTCGGATCTGGATGGTATATTGCTCTTGAAAATCTTCAATGGGTTTCGACTCTTTCGTCTTTACAATATCTTGAGCTGAGTTATGTGAACCTATCCAATGCCTTTGATTGGTTGCAGGTTTTACATTCACTTCCCTCTTTGAGAGAGTTGCACTTGTCCAGATGTGATTTGACCCATTATTATGAACCATCCGCCTTAAACTTTTCATCTCTTGGTGTCCTAGATCTTTCTGGTTCTGATTTTGGCACTTCATTGATCCCAAATTGGATATTCCAACTGAAAAATTTAGGCCGTCTTCAATTAAATAGTATTGGTTTTTTAAGTTCCATCCCAGAAGGTATTCAAAACTTGACTCTCCTTCAACATCTTGATTTATCTCAAAATCAGTTCAACTCTTCTATCCCTAATTGTTTGTACAGTTTGAGTCATTTAAAGTCTCTCATTCTCTCTGACAACTCCTTGGTTGGCACAATTTCTAGTGACATTGGAAACTTGACTTCTCTTGTTGCTCTTGATTTGAGTGATAATATTTTAGAAGGGCCGATACCAATTTCAATAGGTAATCTTTGCAACTTGAAAGAACTGGCTTTTTCAAACAATAAGTGCAACCAACAAATTTCTGAAATATTAAAAATTCTTTCAGCTAAGTGTGTTTCCCAAGTACTAGAGATTTTTTATATGAGTGGTTCTCATATATTTGGCCATTTTACTGATCATATTGATGTTTTCAAAAATCTTGTTGAACTTGATCTTTCTGACAACTCCATTCAAGGTCCAATACATAGTTCATTGGGAAATCTTGCATCTTTGAAATATCTTGATCTTTCTAACAACTCCATTGAAGGTGCACTTCCTAGCTCATTAGGAAATCTAAAATCTTTGATATTTCTTTCTCTTTCTGAAAACAATATTAACGGTTCAATTCCTAAATCATTTGGAAATCTAACATCTTTGATATATCTTTCTCTTTCTGAAAACAATATTAACGGTTCAATTCCTAAATCATTTGGAAATCTAACATCTTTGATGTTTCTTAATCTCTTTGAAAATCAACTTGATGGAAACCCTTTTGAACTTCTTGGATCACTCTCTAAATTGAATTTCCTTTCTTTGGGATACAATCTCTTTCAAGGAGTTGTCAAAGAAGCCCACCTTTTTAATTTTACCCTTTTGCAAACATTCTGGGCACCAAGAAACCAAATCAGTCTAAAAACGAACCCTGATTGGAACCCCTCTTTTCAATTTTTGGAGAACTTAAATTTGGCTTCTTGGAATTTAGGTCCTCACTTTCCATCATGGATTCAATCACTAAAGCATCTTAAGTATTTGGACATCTCCAATGCCATGATTTGTGATTCTATTCCAACTCGGTTCTGGGGCACAATTGGCAATCTTTATTATTTGAATCTCTCCCGCAATCATATTGAAGGAGAGCTTTCAAATATATTGATAAGCACCACTACTTTCTATGGTCTTGTTGATCTAAGCTCAAATAAGTTATATGGCCAATTACCTTATGTATCACAAGAAGTGGTGTACATAGACCTTTCAAACAACCGGTTTTCAGGATCCATTGCTAACTTCTTGTGTCATAAACAAGAGGAGACTTCGGAGTTAGTGTTTCTTAATTTGGCATCAAATAATTTATCAGGTAAAATACCTGATTGTTGGATGAAGTGGCCGCATCTTATGACAGTGAACTTAGAAAACAACCATTTCATTGGAATCTTGCACACATCTATGGCATCCTTGTTGGAGTTGTAAATGATGAACGTTCGCAATAATAGTTTTTCTGGAAATTTTCCTAGCTTTCTGAGGAACAAAACCAACCTGATTTCATTGGATCTAGGAGAGAATCAATTTTCCGGAATGGTTCCATCTTGGGTTGGACAAAGATTTTCAAGTTTAAAGATTCTTATTCTAAGATCAAACAAATTCTCTGGTCCAATTCCTCGTCAAATTTGTAACATGAGTGTCTTACAAATCTTGGACCTTGCTCACAATGAGTTGACAGGATATATACCAAAATGTGTCCAGCATTTGAGTGCCATGTTGGTAATAAATAGTTCTTTAGATTCTTACATTTATTTATATACTAGAGATCAATTGTTAGTTGAACCATTATCGTTGAAAGGAAGAGTTTATGATTACAGCACCAACCTTGGTCTCGTCACAAGTATCGACTTCTCAAATAACAGATTATCTGGAGAGATCCCAATAGAACTGACAAGACTCAAGGGACTTCATTATCTGAACCTTTCAAACAATCAATTTATTGGCCAAATTCCTCAAAGTATTGGCAATATGGAATCGCTGGAGTCTATAGACCTTTCAAGAAACCATCTTTCAGGTGAAATCCCACCAAGCATGTCCAAATTGAGCTTTTTGAACATGTTGAACTTGTCTTACAATAATTTGACGGGGAAAATTCCCACAGGGACCCAATTACAAAGCTTTGAAGCATCAAGTTTTTTGGGAAATGATTTTTGTGGTCCTCCACTCAATAATAATTGTTCATCAAACAGCTCCAACAACAAAGACAACAAAGAAGTTGATCATGTGAATGGAATCAATTGGTTCTTTGTGAGCATGGGATTTGGATTTATTGTGGGATTTTGGGCAGTGGTGGGTCCTTTGCTCTACAGTGCTTCATGGAGGTATGCTTATTTCCAATTCATTGAGAGGATGTGGTATAAATTGCAATCTCGTTGCTACTACTAAGAAGAAACCAAGGCCAAATCTGCATTTGGGATGTTGCTGTTCTTAGAAGACAAGTGGTTTATTATCTCTCTTGTAATCATATTATGCTTTTCTATGATGAGGCCATGGATGAAATAAACTTGTTTGAAAAATATTATGTAGTTCAAATTTGAATGCCACACCATTGTATAATATATTTCATGTGATGAAAGTGTTTTTCTCTTTATAGATGTATTATGGATTAATCTAAACACGTAATGTACAACTATAATTGAAATAGAAACAGAACAGAGAGTCAGAACAGAGAGTGTGAACATTGCAAGCAGCCATCGTTGACATTGCTCATGATGTGAGCACTGACGTTGTAGGGGGTTGGTGTGTGTTGCCACATCTGACTTCTTCATTATTTTAAGCATTTATGGAGGTTTCGTTTTTTAGTATAAATAGATGTTGGTTTTTCATTGTAAACACATCTGAGAATTGATTAAGAATTTGAGTTTTGGTTTCTATACCATTTTGGCATCAGAGCCTTGTTCCAGAGGGAGAGAAAACGAGAGAGTGAGGAAGAGGATTGAGAGAAAAACGTTGGGAAAACAGGGTGTGCGAATTCCATCCTCCCGATCTTTTCTCGAAATTCTGACCACACCATCGTGTTCAGGAGGTCCCAAAACCTAGAACAGGAGTTGGCCACCACCGTGGAACGCAGCCACGCGCTCTCACGCGCCACATCGGAAACCCACGCGCCGTCAACGGAGCTCACGCGCCGGCCACGCGCTGCAGAAGGTTGAAGACGACTGCCACGTCACCAGTCCACGTCATCTGACACGTCAGCTTTGTTGACCCAGTCAACGCCACTCTGTCCAATCATATTACGCCACGTGTCATACCCTGCCACATCATCCGTCCGGTCAGCCTGCCACGTCACCCAGTCTAGTCTGCAGCCACGTCGTCGGTCAACGCCATGTGGACCAATCACGGACTGCCACGTGTCAGTACTGCCACGTCAGCATACGGTCAGCTAGCATTTTGTTGAAATTACCATTTTGTACCCTAAATTTTACGGTATTTACATTTTTACCCCTAGAAAAATACCAAAATTACAGTTAGGTCCATGAACTTTAGGAAATTACATTTTGACCCCTAGACTTTGCCAAAATTACATTTAGGTCCCTGAACTGTTAGAAAATTACATTTTGACCCCTAGACTTTGCCAAAATTACATTTAGGTCCCTGAACTTTTAGAAAATTACATTTTGACCCCTAGATTTTTCCAAAATTACATTTTAGACCCCCTGAACTTCCTTAAATTGCATTTTGACCCCCAGATTCTGCCAAAATTACATTTCAGACCCCCAAACTTTCTGAAATTGCATTTTGACCCCAGATTTGCCCCATAATACATTATTGCCCATAATTACCCAAATTTCCTATTTAACCCCTGACTTTTCTATATACACAAATCCTTCCCCTACCTTGTACCTATTAAACTGCGTACTCTAAGTCATAACCTGTGAGCCAAACTGCAAAATGCCTCCAAGACGCGGAAATAGACATGAAATTGAGATGGAAGAAATGAGACGCCGGATACAGGAATTGGAAACCACTGTACAAACGCAGCAAGCCATGCTAGAATCTCGCAGTGAACATCCAGATGATTCAGATAATAATAGTTCGTCGTCTACTGACTATCACCGCCGTCCTTAACAACAATCATTCCGCCTTAATGACATTAAGGTAGACATTCCTGAATTCGAGGGAAGACTCCAACCGGATGAATTCATTGACTGGTTACAAATAGTTGAACGAGTCTTTGAGTACAAAGAAATTCCAGATGAGCAGAAAGTTAAAATTGTTGCCATCAAATTGAAGAAACATGCCTCCATATGGTGGGAGAATCTCAAAAGAAGGCGTGAAAGAGAGGGAAAGAGCAGGATACGAATGTGGGACAAGATGCGACGCGAGCTATCACGTAAGTTTCTTCCAGAAAATTATTATCAAGATAATTTCCTTCAGTTACATAATCTCCGCCAAAAGGCTATGTCTGTAGAGGAATATACCAGGGAGTTTGAGAAACTTATGATGAAATGTGATATACAAGAAAGGGAGGAGCAAACAATAGCTCGTTATCTCGGAGGGTTAAATACAAACATCGCCCATCCAGTACAACTCCAGCAATACTGGACTCTGGATGACGTCATCCGTTTAGCCATCCGTATTGAAAAGCAGATGACCAGAAGGCCTCCATATCAATCGTCTCCCTCAACCAGAATTCCTTTTGATAGGAATAAGTCACAAATACATCATCCTAGCTCTTCAAATACGCCTCCACCAAAGGTTACTAGGGAATTCAACTCCAAAGCAACTAAGTACTTCAAATGTCAAGGGTTCGGTCACATCGCTTCTAACTGTCCTAACCGTAGAGTTGTCACTATTATGGAAGGAGAAGCTTCTACAGTATTTGACGAAGAAAGGGAGCCTATACATGACACGGAGCGAATATTTGATGAGGAGCCAATATTTGACGATGAAATTACTCCTGCAGATCACGGTGAATCACTTGTTATTAGGAGAAGTCTGCATACAGCCACCGTGAAAGAAGAACCTTGGCTACGTCGCAACATTTTTCATACCCGCTGCACAACTCAGGGTAAAGTCTGTGACGTCATTATTGACAACGGAAGCTGTGAAAATGTAGTCTCCAACTACATGGTAGATAAATTGCAACTACCAACTCATAACCATCCGAGCCCTTACAAGCTTCAATGGCTTAACCAAGACAGTGAGGTAAAAGTTTCGAAACGATGCCTTATTACTTTTTCTATCGGTAAAAGGTATCATGATGAAGTTTGGTGTGATGTTGTTCCAATGGACGCTTGTCATCTTCTTTTGGGGAGACCTTGGCAATATGATCGACATGTTCTGTATGACGGTCACGCAAACACGTATTCCTTCCAGAAGGATGGCGTGAAAATTCAACTTGCTCCGTTGCCACCTGATAAACACAATAAAGACAAGAATGAATCCAAACCATTAGTGTCTTTAGTCGAGAAGGTGACCAAAACAGAAAGTCAAGTAATGGGTTTTCTTCTGTTACTCGAGACAAATAACGGAACTGTCATCCCACCTGAAGTACAGCCCTTGTTAGAGAAGTTTCCTGATGTAATTCCAGATGAAATTCCGTCGGGATTACCACCCATGCGAGACATTCAACATGCTATGGATTTTATTCCAGGAGCAGTAATTCCTAACAGGCCAGCTTACAGAATGAGTCCTCAAGAACATGCTGAAGTTCAAGGCCAAATTGAAGAATTGCTTAAAAAAGGATTAATCCGTGAAAGTGTCAGCCCTTGTGCCGTACCTGTACTCCTAGTTCCCAAAAAGGATGGAAGCTAGAGAATGTGTATAGATAGCCGTGCAGTCAACAAGATCACAATTAAGTATCGGTTTCCGATACCCAGGCTTGATGACATGCTCGACCAGTTGTATGGCTCTACCATCTTCTCTAAGATTGATCTTCGTAGTGGATATCATCAAATCCGAATACGTCCCGGAGATGAATGGAAGACCGCTTTCAAAACCAGAGATGGTTTATACGAATGGAATGTGATGCCATTTGGGTTGTCAAATGCTCCTAGCACGTTTATGCGCCTAATGAACCAAGTCCTTCGTCCTTTCATTAGCAAGTTTGTTGTTGTCTATTTTGATGACATTCTTATCTACAGCAAGAGCATAGCAGATCATTTAGAGCACCTACGTCAAGTATTGCAAGCTCTTCGTGAACAAAAACTTTATGCCAACTTGAAGAAATGCACATTCTTGACAAATGAAGTCATTTTTCTGGGTTACATTATCACTGCAGAAGGTGTACGAGTGGATCCAAGCAAAATTGAAGCCATTAACAGCTGGCCAACTCCGCAATCTATCCAAGAAGTTCGGAGCTTTCATGGATTAGCTTCCTTCTATAGGAGGTTCATTCGAAATTTTAGTTCCGTTGCTGCACCCCTTACAGATTGCATCAAGGGAGACAAGTTTCAATGGACAGAAAAGGCTCAAATAAGTTTTGAAGAACTGAAGAAACGCTTGACAGAAACTCCTGTGCTAGCTCTTCCTAATTTTGACCAAGTGTTTGAGGTCAGTTGTGATGCCTCTAACACTGGGATTGGTGCTGTTCTAAGTCAAGAAGGCCACCCGATTGCTTTCTTTAGCGAGAAACTTAATGATGCTAAGCTCAAATACTCTACCTATGATAAAGAGTTCTATGCTGTTGTTCGAGCTTTGCAACATTGGAGCCACTACCTGTTGCATAAAGAGTTTATTCTCTATTCTGACCACGAATCACTCAAGCATTTGAATTCTCAACAGAAGATCAATCGAAGGCATGCCGCTTGGAGTGAAATGTTGCAGACCTATCCATTTTTGCTCAAACATAAGGCTGGGATCCTAAATTCAGTAGCTGATGCGCTTAGTCGTCGCCATGCTTTGATAACGACTATGCAAATCAAAGTAGTGGGCTTTGAAACTATAAAAGAGTTATATCAAGATGATCCTGATTTCCAGGGTGCCTGGAGTGCGACTGAATCTCAACCATTTCAGCAGTATTACAGGGAAGGAGGATTTTTATTTAAAGGGAAAACTCTTTGCATTCCTCGTTGCTCACTTCGAGAAGCTATAATTTGGGAAGCACATAATGGAGGATTAGCTGGTCATTTTGGTAGAGATAAAACTGTAGCCTTAGTAAAGGAGAACTTCTATTGGCCAAGACTTGAACGGGATATCATCAAGCATATCCAAAGATGCAGAACATGCCACCTGGCTAAATCCAAAAGCCAAAATACTGGGTTATACATGCCATTGCCAGTACCCAACGCACCTTGGGAGGATGTGAGTATGGATTTTGTCCTCGGGTTACCTCGGACTCAGAGACAAAAAGACTCTATAATGGTGGTTGTTGACCGTTTTTCAAAAATGGCTCACTTCATTCCTTGCCAGAAGACTAATGATGCGGTTCAAGTTGCAGATTTGTATTTCAAGGAGATTGTTCGTCTCCATGGAATTCCAAAAACCGTCACCTCTGATAGAGACATCAAGTTTGTAAGCCATTTCTGGAGGACTTTATGGAAAAAGATGGGAACAAAACTTCAGTTTAGCAGTGCTAGCCATCCACAAACTGATGGACAAACCGAAGCTGTTAACAGAATTCTTGGAAATCTTTTACGAAGTTTTGTTGGAAAGAACTTGAAGCAATGGGATCTTATTCTTGCTCAAATTGAATTTGCCTACAACAACTCAGTCAATCAAGCAACTGGAAAGTGTCCATTTGAAGTTGTTTATGGCACCCGTCCTCTCAGCCCACTTGATTTGACACCATCTTCTGATAAGCAACAATATAGTGTCAATGCAGACCAGCGGGCCAAGGAAATTAAGAAATTACATGAGCAGGTGTGTAATAAGATTCAGAAGCAGAATTTGAAACTCAAGGCGCAACGAGACAAGCATCGGAAACATCAAGTCTTTAATGTGGGGGATTTGGTCTGGATACATTTGAGGAAAGAACGTTTTCCTAAACAACCAAACGCCAAGTTATCTCCGCGAGCTGATGGACCATTCAAGATCGTACAGAAAATTAATAATAATGCTTACAAAGTGGAATTGCCTGGTGCTTACGGTGTTTCCGCCACTTTCAACGTTGCGGATCTATCTCCATATATTGATGATGTTGATTCTGAACTCGAGGACGAGTCCTGTCCAACCCCGGGGGAATGAAACAGAAACAGAACAGAGAGTCAGAACAGAGAGTGTGAACATTGCAAGCAGCCATCGTTGACATTGCTCATGATGTGAGCACTGACGTTGTAGGGGGTTGGTGTGTGTTGCCACATCTGACTTCTTCATTATTTTAAGCATTTATGGAGGTTTCGTTTTTTAGTATAAATAGATGTTGGTTTTTCATTGTAAACACATCTGAGAATTGATTAAGAATTTGAGTTTTGGTTTCTATACCAATAATATATTTCATGTCAATTCTATCATTCTTATTGAAGACACCAATATATGTCCAATATTCACACACACACACAAATATATATATATATATATATATATATATATATATATATATATATATACAGGTTCAATATCTTGTTATGATTTCTAATACGTGCATGCAAGTTTCAATTTCGAATACTGATTTGCAAGTGCATCTTTGAATTTGGTGGCATAGAACTCATGGCAATGATAGATGTTTAAGTATAAAAGCCATGCCAATATACTAGTTGTTGAGGTAAAATCTCTCCTATATGGTCTGACTTTTTGTTTGAATATTATGTACAGACTATAAGTAATCCTATTTTAGAATAATGTGTAATTAAAAGGCATATGTTAAGGTTCATAATAATGATGTGTCATTGCTAATATTCAACTCTATAGGAGCTTCTGCCTTGTATATAAGTTGATATGTTGTTATGATAAAAGGTATGAAATTTGGATTTAGGATTTAAGGGAAAGATGGGAGAAAGAGAGGTAAAACAGAGAGAAACAGAGAAGAACAGGGAGAAGAGGGAAAACAGAGGAGAGAAATTTAATCAATTCATTGTATATTCCAAATCATAGCAACAAGACTAACTCTAACACCTATTTTCTAATTTCAGGCTAACTAAAATAATTCTCATGCTGACTAACTAATCTCAATTGTAATTGTCATTATTATGATTATATAATACTTAGTGACAGAGTTCCTAATACAAACCAATCTAATTGATTGAATGACAAAAGAAGGGGAAATGGAGAATCATACAGAAACAAAAAATGTGGGTCAAAGGACAGAGGATTAGCATTCTTGTATTAGCATGAGCAATTAAGAATGGACCAAATGAAAGGACGACTGGCAATTGTTAGTGTGTGAACAGATATGAGAAATCAACTTTTACAGAGAGTTGTATTTGGTGCGATCATGAGCCATCAGCAGTGTGGTCTTGAAGCAAACACTTTGTTTTATATATCTCCATATAGAACCTATGATTTTGAGTTCTCTGCAAAAAATGCTACTATTAAATAATCAGGAAGAGTAAAATTTTATAGTACTAGACATCAGGCACATGCATTGCCCAACATTTGAAAAATGAGGGACACTATCTATAATTTATGTAAGAACAAGCATTTACTACCCACCCCTCACAGGATGCACTACACACTTGAGATGAATAATAGATGCACACAAAAAACAAACCAACACAAAAAATACGACCTTGATGAATATATAAAGGATTATTAGTAATTGAAACATATAAAATATTTGAATGAGAAATATATATACTTTTGTAATGCACCTATGTGGGAACTACATACTTGACCAACCTCTGCATCATACGATAATTAAGAAAACTATGTTTAAAAATTTCAAATAATGTCCACCACCTCAGTTAAAAGAAATTGATTTGAGATTTTCAAAACTGAAGGTATTTTTTTTGGAATTTCCCTTTTTTAAACAAACTCCTTTATAGCTTAATCAAGGTAATTAATGTCTTCAATTAAATTACTCAGGTAAAAAAAAATTGTCTTAAATTATATAAGTGACAAACTTTCAAATATATATTAATTGAATCAGACAACAAGTAAATAGGCTATTAATCGAAGACAACTTTTTATTTATTATAAATATAACATTTATGAATGTTCATATTCATCATTATTTCCTATTCTCTCTCATTATTTCCTATGATTATGAAATCACATTAATTGTAGATTAGAAAATTGTGCCTATAAATAAAAAGCATATGTTATGTATTTCACACAATACTAAATAGTGAATGAGAATTTTTCTTTTTTTGCTGTTTACTTATTCTTTTTTTCTTTTCTCATCTTTCCCTTTATTTCATAACATATCTTTGCACGAATGCTTTAATAAAGGTATTCTTCTCTCTAGTTATTTTAGCAATTTTCTCTACTTCTTTTTCCTTATTTGCTATATCCTTGCAAGAATACTAGCAAAGAATCGTATGGTAATTTTTGTATGATCAACACTTTAATTCAACTTTTTAAAGTTCATAAAGTCTACTTTCAATTATTAATGTTAACACCATTGTGAAAAATGATGACATAATGAATTTAATTGATGACTCGATAATTAAATAATAACAAAACATGCTTAAAATTTAATTATTCAAAGTTCTCGTAAAGTGTGAAATAAATTTCTTAATTGATTATGAGTTTCCCAAACACCACTCAGATGACCAAACGTATAGGTTAGCCAAAATATCTTAATACTTTGCAAAAATTTAACACATACAAATATAGTGTTCTTATGCCCATCTGCTACGGAAAACATATAGATCCAAATAATAAATAGTCGCATTCATAGAGTGTCAGTGTGAGGAAAATCTAAAAGTTGGGACAAAATAATAGCAAAGAAGTCGGAATCCCATTCCACACGTTGTGACTCATCATATGGTTGTTTATTAGTCCATATAATCAACTTTCATACAAACGCCAATAGTATATAATGACCACATCAACATTGCCCTTTTAAATTCGGACAATAATAATAATAATAACAAGTCAGATCAATTGTGAAATATTTTACAGAGTTGGATCATGATAATAAAAGAATTGTATTGCGGAGGGAGTTAAGATACTACAGTATATTATTAAAAAGTTGGCTAAAATACATGTAAAATGCTAAGTTGCATTTTTTAAATTTCATGATATATAATAAAATATTAAAAAATATGATATCACAAAAACCATTAACTTCAATAGTAATTTGAATGATATGGAAGTTGATAGTTAAAACATGAAACATTAGGGTCCTGGATTTAAAATTTTAAAAGTTAGGGATATGATGTGCAACTGATTCAAAGTTCAAGGAAGTTTAGTGTATTTTAGCCTAGAAAGTTTTATGATTTTATGCATCCCCTATGTTCTTAATACAAGATATATTTGAGAAGTTGATCTTGATCCTAAATATAAGACAAATTTTGATATTTGTCAATCTTTCCCTAATTTATCTTTATTGATGCTGCTCCCTCAACAATAATCAAGGAGGAGAAGGAATGAGTGAATTAAAAAAGATGACTATGGTGTTGTAGAAAATACATGTCCTATTAACTAACTTAACTAGCTTCTTTAATCTAATCAAATTAGGTAAATATATCTTATCTTAAGAATATGGAGAATATATGTCTATTGTTGTCTTGATCTAATCAAATTATTTTAACTTTTCCGTTTTTGAGACGCATAGAAAAATAAGTCAGTTATGAAAGACTTTATAAAGTTAGAATATGACTACAATAGAAATTAATTTCCACCACACACTTTAAAAAATTTAAAAAAAATAATGAGCAGTCTCTTTCATTAACTATTAAAAGTGTGGAAAATTTGAAAGTTGGAACCAAACTTATCGATAGCATAACCCAACTTTTAAAAGTGGAATTGTGGAAAACGTTCAAAAAGAAAAAAAGTTGAATACAATAATTTTGATTGTAACATTGCCCTTTTTAATACGCACAATAATACCAAGTCAATTGTGAAATTAAGAATTTTACTAATTTGCGTCGGAGCCAAGTGTTATGCATACATTGGTTTAAGGGAAAGTAATATATTTTTTCCAAATAAATGTGATATGATATTTTTGTATTTTAAATATTCCTTGCAAATGAAAAAAATCAACAATTTAGGTGTGTTTGAATTTGAGGTGGTAAAAGTAACTTTTTTTCAATCTGATTTTTGAAAACGTAAGATAAAGTAAAAGTTAGACTGCGTAATGTGATTTATGATTGAATTGACTTTTAAAAAAGTCAGTTGGGTGTATTGAAACTTGTTTGGACGATTAATGTAAAAAGTAAATTTTGATGTAAAATGACTTAAAATGATATGAATTTAATAAAATAAAAATAGTTAATATATTATTGAAAAAAATTTGAAAGTTACTAAATTACTTAAATTTCTGAAAAAAATGGAGAAAAATCCCGCTTTAAAAATTTAATTGATGAGATTGACCTCAATATGAGTACTATTGTCTATATAAACTTATCAGGTTATTCATGCCAATTAAATTTCTAATGAGGGAGTTTTTCCCTATCTTCCTTAAATTTTATTATTTATTTTTTAATTTGGATACTTTCATAAAATAACAACAACAACAAAGCCTTTATCCCACTAGGTGTGGTCGGTTATATGAATCGCACGATGTCATTATGCTTTGTTGAAAACCATATCTTTAGATATATTATTAATCAAAAGGTCTCTCTCTATGACTTCATTGAACGTTCGCTTCGGCATTCCTCAACCACATTTTATAGGACTCCATACTACTTGATCAACCCTCCTCACCAGAGCATTCAATGGCCCTCGTTCAATATATTCAAATCACCTCAAACGACTTTCTACCATTTTTTCTTCAATAGATGCCACTCCAACTCGTTCACATATATGATTATTACGAATCTTATATTTTCTTGTATGACCATACATCCATCTCAGTATCCTCATCTCAATTATCCCCATTTTATGCTCATGTTGTCCCTTTAAAGCCTAACACTCAATACCATATAGCATTGCTAGTCTTATAACAATGCGATAAAACTTCCCTTTTACCTTATTAGGTACTTTCAGATCACAAATAACTCTAATAGATTTTCTCCATTTATACCATGCCGCTTGAATTTTGTGATTGACATCTCCATCAATTTTACCATCTTGTTGTATAACTGATCTCAAATACCTAAATTTTGTCACTTGCAGAATAACTTCCCCCCCAATTTAACTTCCACTTCACTTAGATCTTGTCTCTTATCATACTTACAATGCATATATTCAGTTTTGCTCCTACTCAGGCGAAAGCCATTCGATTCCAAAGTCCATCTCCATATCTCAAGTTTAAAATTAATTTCCTCTCTAGATTTAGCCAACAGAACTATATCATTCACAAAAAACATGCATTTGGATACTTTCATAAATAAGGATAAAATTAAAATCATTATCAAGCTTTCAGTAGGCTTATATAATTAAAACCAAAATTTTCATCTACAAGTAAACTAGTAAGAACAATAATGCTATTTTAAAATAAAGGAAGGCGGGACCCAATTCCTTTTTTACGAGGTATTTAATTTCTTTTCAATTCATAATAGAAACTTCTCTTTTCATGGGGGAAAAGCCAAGAACATGAAATTTTAGGATACGTTAGAATCAACGTTTCAAAGCCCAAATGATGAAAGACTAATAGCCAGATTGGATATTTTTTACATGTTTGGGATAACTTTTATAAATAAGTGCTTTTTCTCAAAAAGTCATCAAAAGCCACGATGCGAGAGAAGCCACATTTTATAGCTTTTCAAGGCTATGAATCCACGACTACATTTATTCCCTCCTCATTTTTTGTTCCTTACAATTTTGTCCTTATTTGCCTATCGATCAACACCTCCATATTATCTATTCCCTTCTTCAACACCTCCCTTATGCTTCACTTACGTTTCTTTAGTTTTCACTGCGAGTATTTATTTTTAATGCTTTGGAAGGTGAAAATCATTTTCAAACATATTTTTTATCATTTTCTAATTTGTAATATCATTTTTCTGGCCAACAATATTTATATTATTTTTTAATTATATACTTACATATATTAATATTTATTGAATACATTTAATTAAATGCTTTTTAGTATTTACATCTTTTTTATAATACACTAACATTTATTTTTATAATTTTAATTTTAATATTTTTATTAAATTATATAAATTATATATTATACAGCTCATGCCCTTTTAGTCATTTTGCATCTAAACTTGGTTTTCAAAATAATCATCCAAACAAGTTTAGTTCATAAAAGTCACTTATACTACGGCCAATCCAAATATAAATCACATTGACTTTTACTCAATCTTAAATTTGTAAAAGTTAAAATGCAAAAAAGTCACTTTTATCACTACTATTCCAAACACACACTTAAATTATAGCTTAAAACAGTTTTGTGTTTAAAAGTCCAATTAAAAAAACGTAGATCCAAACATCACAAAAAACTAAAAAGTAGCTTTTGATGGTTGAGATGTACGTTTGGGCTTCCAAACGTGATTACAAACACACCCTTAATGGAAACATATCAAAAGAAGTTATGAATAGCAAAAACACACTAATTCCACCTGTAATGGAAGTAGAAAGTGAGTATCATCACCATTTCATTTTTTCACTAAGTTGATTAAAATACTAATTAATCTTTTTTTTATTGCCAAAAAGATGTTAATTAATCGTCTCATATTTCGTCATGATATGTTAAATAAGTACTCAAGTATAATTCCGACTCGCACAACATATGCACATATCACTCCCTCAATTTTGTTCGCTAGCAATATTTTTTGCCCAGGTCTCCCTTTATTTTTTTTAAGCTACTACGAAAATTTCACCCTTAGGTATAAATTTTTCAAAAAAAAAAAAAAATTTGTTCAATATAATAAAATGTTTGATTTTAGTGCTTTTAAAATTCTCGACTTATACTTATCGTCTCATATTTCGTCACGATGTGCTAAATAGTACTCAAGTATAATCCAGACACGCACAACATATACGCATATCACTCCCTCAATTTTGTTCGCTAGCAATTTTTTTTGCCTGGGTCTCCCTTTATTTTTTTTAAGCTACTACGAAAAATTCACCCTTAGCTATACATTTTTTCAAACAAAAAAAAATTGTTCAATACAATAAAATGTTTGATTTTAGTACTTTTAAAATTCTCTTGACTTATACTTATCGTCTCATATTTCGTCACGATGTGTTAAATAAATGCTCAAGTATAATCTAGACACGCACAACATATACACATATCACCACCTCAATTTTGTTAACTAGCAATTTTTTTTGCCCGGGTCTCCCTTTATTTTTTTTAAGCTACTACAAAAAATTCACCCTTAGGTATAAATTTTTCAAAACAAAAAAAAAATTGTTCAATAGAATAAAATGTTTGATTTTAGTACTTTTAAAATTCGCTTGACTTAGACTTATCAAAAATAAAATATATTATTAAAAAATATATTCAGAATTTTTTTTAAACACACAAAAAACACTATAATAGCACTAAAAAATTCAACACAGATCCAAACATATTTTAAAAATAGAAAAATTATATTTTCAAATATAGATTATGAATTTAGGGATATTTAGAAAAAAATCAAAAAAAAATATTGTGGAATAGAATAAAATGTTTGATTTTAGTGCTTTTAAAATTCTCTTGACTTATACTTATCAAAAATAAAATATATTATTAAAAAATATATTCAGAGTTTTTTAAAACACACAAAAAAAACTATAATAGCACCAAAAAATTGCAACACAAATCCAAGCATATTTTAAACATAGAAAAATCATATGTTTAAATATAGATTATGAATTTAGAGATTTTTAGAAATAAATTGCGCCTCAATAAAAGCCAAAATGAGTCCCTCACGCACCCCATGAGAAAAGAAGAAAACAAAATGTCTAGGGAAAACTCGAAGAAAAATCCTTTTCCTGGCCCAAAATGAAAATAGCCTACATAAAAAAAAAAATCTCAGATCCTTCTTTTTTAAACAGTCTCAGCCCAACCTTCAGAGCTCATTAAAACTTTTTTTTATTTGGTCAAATACTCGCTAAGCCCATAATGCTATTTGAATCGATTTTAGTGCTTTTAAAATTCTCTCGACTTATACTTATCAAAAATAAATATAATGTTAAGAAAATATATTCAGAATTTTTTTTAAACAAATGAAAAACATTATAACAGCACTAAAAAATTCAACACAAACCCAAACATATTTTAAAAATAGAAAAATTATATGTTCAAAAATAAATTATGAACTTAATTAGGGATTTTTAGAAATAAATTGTGTTTCAATCGAAGTTAAAATGAGCCCTCACACGCCCCATGAGAGAAGAAGAAAACAAAATATATGAGGAAAACTTGGAAAAAAAATCTTTTTCTGGCCCAAAATGAAAATAGCTCATATTGTACATTGACAAAAGCCCAAATTATTCTTTTTTAAATAGTCTTAGCCCAACCTTCAAAGCCCATTAAGAACTTTTTTATTTGGTCAAATACTCGTAAAGCCCAGAATGCTGCTTGAATTTTTTTTTTTAAAGTGAAATGATGCCGTATCACTATGAAGGAGGAGACACCCCTGAAACTAAAACGATGTCATTTGGAATTAGGGTATTATCTAAAACTTCCAACCGGATTAATTGGGGTGTCATCTAAAACCTCCAGTCGGGTCAGATCTGACCCGGCTGGTGAGAAGGGTTGGGTCTGTGGGACCTAAAACTTCTCACCTCCATATCTCCTTCTTCTTATATATGTTTCTTGCGTTTTGGTGTCGTTCTCTTTGTTTTTTCAAACTCTACGCAATGAAACTAATTTTGTGGCCTAAAAACACCGTTTCCTTATGACCCAATTTCAAAAACTAAATACAGCCAAAATGATTCCGTTCTTATGGTTTTTCTTTCTATTTCTATGTAATTCTTCGGTGTGAATCCTTCGTTTTCTTGTCCTTTACATTTTTATAACAATATGCTGTTGACTAGAAACTTTGGTTTTCCTATGACCCGATTTCATAAATACTAACGGCTAAGATCGATGGATGTTTTCTTTCCTATTGGAGTCCCAAACTTCCACATGTTAGATATGAATAGTTTTGATGATATCAAATATAGAGGTCAAATATGAGCAAAAAGTTTGTATAATATACTTATCTTCTACATTGACTAACTACCATACTTAATGTTGTATATCTTGTAGATTAGTCATCAACCTGATTGTGGGTTGATGTTATAATGCCTCATATATGGAGAATGATCATCAAGAAGAAAATCAAGAGGCAAGGGATTGAAGAAAGAAGGTATTGCAAGAACTAATGAAATATCAAGAAGAAAGATTGGTCAAAACAAAGAAAGAAGAAGATTGAAGATATTCAAGAAAATATCTAGTTGGTTTAGGAAGAACTGTAACCCCCTTCGTAATTATATCTGAAATACAACATTAGAGTGAAATAAAGACCAATAATAATCAAAATTCATTTACATTCCCCATCCTTAAGATAGGGTTTTCACAAATACATTTCAAAATCAAACACTTTAAGCTGGTCTCACATTCACATTTCGAATACAATTACATTGCGAAGATAATTAACATTCATAATATATCAGAGTGCACAATAACAATCCCGGCAATTCCGGGTTCATATCTTCGCTAAACAATCATAGGGCAATACGCCCATTACAATTCCTCAACGGGGATTACAGAAAATTCAATCCAAATACATATTCCAATATATCATCCGAACATATACAATTATATATCCAAATCTACTACCATCATCCCAAATAGCAATGATAACCAAACCAAATCCAAATGCCCATAAGGGATTCTTGCCGCCCCTAGTCGCTTGCTCCTTCCTCGAGCCACTTGTCCTGTCTAAAATGTTGGTAGGGGAGGGTGAGATTCTAGAGAATCCCAGTAGGAAACAGATACCAATATGCATGTAAGATAAGTATTTAATGCATGACATGCTTGCATCACAATAACTCGTGTTCACATAACGATATCCGCATGCTCAATGTTTCAACAACATACTCATGGCCATAGCATAAATAGAAACAGAGCTTCAATCATTCATATATGTTTCACATAATCAAGCAAAGCAATAACATGCATCAATACACAAACACAAATATCAATACATGCAGGAGAGGTAAGTTCCCTACTCTTATTCTTTCCACGTATGCTCCAGCATCGGCTACTCGCGATCCATGCGGATATCAAACCATGATCAAGGCGAATATCAAACCCTATAACCAAATCAAGGACATAGGATCATTCTCTTTTCCAAATTCTCAATGACTTCTTATCACTTAAATGGTTATCATTTAGGACTCTTAGGAGGCCACAAATGCCTCTAATACAAGCCCTAAAAGGTTGGGAAACAAAAGGTTGAAGGTCACTTTTCAAAAACACAAAGTGCTGGAACACAGGGGTGGGCTGCGGCCCACCCATCCTTGGGCTGCGGCCCAAATATGGTCAGAAGACCTTGGGCTGCGGCCTGCCATCCATGGGCCGCGGCCCGAATCAGGCCAGAAAGGTCGGCCGCGGCCCAGAGATTTCCTGACTCTAGGCTGAACTTCAAAAAACCATAACTAATTCTAGAAAAATTGAAACGGAGTGATTCCAAAGCCAAATGAAAGGTATATGAGTCCTCTTTCAAGGAAAAATATAGCCCTTCACTGGAAATCACTACACAAATACAGAATCACCAAAAACTACTCACTACTCCAAAACAGAGTTCTGTTTCAATCCCAAACTTTGGACAACCATATCTCACAGAATACTCAACGAAATGACACAAAATATATGTCCATTTGAAAGCTTGGGATGTGAACTTTAAGACTGGAAAGTTTCACAATTTTCCAATACCATTTGGTCATTCAAAAAGCTCGTGCAAACGGACTGTACAAAACAGAGCCCAAACCAGACAACTTTCCAAATTTTCCCAAGTGATCCAAATGAACCCAAAATCAATAACCAAGCTCATTCCCACACAAAATCACTCAAGGAACACAACGGTAACCTCAAAATGACCAAATTCACAACCTATCAACATGCCCTGTTTTGACCAAAGCACAAAACCAACATAAAGTTCCCAAACTTCACCTTTAAGCTTCAATTCAATACCATTCATTCCTAACACTTAACAAGGCACCATTTCCATAACAACAACATACCATACTCCCCAAGACCCTAAATCACGAAAATTAGGGCTAAAATTCCAGAAATTCAAGGCCCAACCAATAACCACAAAACTTATATGAAATTAAAGCTTTCACTTACCTTAACAACTTTCCCAAAGGCACTTCATGATTCTCCAACTTGTACATTTTCGTGATTCCTCAAATCACCACCAATGGAGAAACTACAACCATAGGATGAAAGCTCTTAGCTCAAGGAACAATATTAATGAAGGCATTTTGGCATTTGAGGCCATTTGCTTACCTCAAAATCCAGCTTTCCTTTTTCTCTCTTGGCTAACAATGGAGGAAATGAAGAGAGAAGAGAGAGAACGAAAGAGAGAGATGGAGGAGAGGTGAAGATGATGATGAATGCAGAAAAATCTGCCCCACCCCCTTCATATGCGCATGAGAGAGAGAGAATAGAGGGAAAATGAATAAAATAATTGGTGCTTTGACTTTCCCAACACCCTCTCTCATCCTAACCACTTGCCACATGTCTCCACCTCATTGGCTCTCATAAAGCAAGTAACCAATTTAGTTACTCTAATCCCTTCATTAGCCATTTAATTTCACATCTCATGCCCTCTTAATTAGTAATTAATCTCTTCCATTAATCACTAATTTAGAGCCATTCTTTTAATTTCCCAACAATTATGGCATATTAATTAAAATTGTCATACTACACATAATTATTCCACTTTAATTCGATAATTATCCTCAATAATTACCATTAGCCTTTAATCGAAAATTGGGGTGTTACAATTCTCCCCCCGTTCAATAAATTTCGTCCTCAAAATTTGATACACCACTTAGGACATAAACTCCGGACGCCTCCTCATGACGGCTTCCGTTCCTCGAATTGTTTCTCATTAGAACAATCCATTCAAGACCACTTGTACAATAACATGCTATAAGTCCGATTCTCACAAGAATCTCAACGGACCAATGTGTCCTGGCTCAATTTCTTTCTCTCAATCGCTTTACCAATTCTCATGCTCGGAGACACTCTCACGAGTGTGTGATCTCCATTTTTAACTCTAGAGGTCATTACCTCATTCGATCATATTTTGGATGGACTGCACTCGTGCATCCTGACTTTGAGCCACTCTAATCACTGACATCAAGTCACCTTTTCTTTTCGGGTACAATTCAAACCACCACAGATTCACTGCGTACAATCGACAGCTTTCGTTTCACCAATTACTCTATCTTGGGAAAGTCTTTCTAGACCACCCCCACAATTAGTACATCACAATTCAGATTCTCGAAAGAATCTTACACAATAAATGCAACCCAATTGCCACCAATTGCAATCGGCCCATTTCACGATTGCCGTACAAACACAACCACCATACATTTGCCAACAATTGCAATCGCCTCCACATACGATTGCCACAAAACCATCATTACATAACCACAATCGTCACAAGCCCCCCAATTTATGAGTGACTAGTGCATCTCAATATCTGGAGGCTCTAAATCATGAGCCATATTATAAGATCTCAGCAGTTGGGCAGCATAGGCCACCACTCTGCTCAACTCAATCTAGTTACCCCTTCCGGGAGTAACCCCAAAACACCACAACCTCAATACACCAAGCGACAGCCTCAGCTGTATACACAAACATTTCAGCATTCGTTATATCCACTTTCATAACTTTACCCTCACCCGTACACCCACCAGTAGATCCACTAGTGGTAACCGGAACTTTTGGGTATTCATAACAGTATCACATTACCGTATCAAATTTCACGGTGTTACCCTCACCCATCCGGAACTTTTAGGTATTACACAATGTCCACGACAAATTCACATTGATGTGTGACGATTGTCACAAGACGACAGCATCCACGGCTGTATACACAATGATACGTAGCTTTAGCCACTTGCACACATATCACATTGCAAGAATACCTCGGCTTCCGCCGCTTGCACAAATGCGACAACTTCCCGCTGTTTCACAAATACACATTGCCCTTTTGGCATTCACATCACAGTTCACATTCACAACAACCCACATCGCAGATTCTAATTTTACGCACCGCCTTTCAGCCTGGGGTCAACACCGGTGCAACCAACGTGGTGGCTAGCCAGGCTGGCCATGCCGGGGTAGTACCCTCAGAATAGAAAACCCCTGATCATGTAGTCGAATTAGTCATCAGCTGAATTAGCTCTGCTCTACTACACAACTATACCTCAGTCCCAGCTTATTCACAACTGTCACAGATTCACAATCACACTCCACTCTCATCCCCTTTCTCCGCCGGGAAGACACACAGTCTTTACCCGAACCGTTGTTAGCTACTCAGGGACTATTGACGTGGCAGTGCACACACATAGCCATTCAGGCTCACAATAATAGATCCATAATCACACGCTACCCTCATCCCCTTTCTCCGCCGGGAAGACACACAGTCTTTACCCGAACCGTTGTTAGCTACTCAGGGACTATTGGCGTAGTGGTGCTTATACATAGCCTCACGGCTCACAAATAGTCAATCCCTCGTAACTACCGCCCCAGCGGAACGGTCCTCCGCCATAGGAATCACCCCATGCGGCCGCAAGTGAAAGACTCACAATGTACGATTGCAATAAGCTGGAACCAAGCATTTTAATAATTCCACCCACCACAAATTCTTTTTATCAAATCGGGATCCTTCAAAACCCCTTCTCACAATATCACTTGGCCCCGAAGTTTTACCTCCAGAAGCCATGCTCACACACTGCACTTATTGCCTCGAGCTCTAGTTCTTCTCTAATCTACGATTCGTCATCAAGGCGGCTGCACTCTATGGTTCGTCATCACGGTGGCTCCACACTAGGGTTCATCGTCATGGTGGCTTCACACTACGCTGCTACACCCGATGCTTCACTCAGTCACCTGACTGGTCAGCCCCTTCGGTCAGAGTTCTCCATAGGTAGCCCTTTCCAATCAGATCTCACCGTAGGTAGCCCTTTCCGATCAGATCTCACCGAAGGTAGCCCTTTCCGATCAGCACTCTCCGTAGGTAGCCCTCTCCTATCTGAACTCTTCGTAGGTAGCCCCTTCCGATCTGTATCCTCCGTAGATGACTCTTTCCACGTGCTAGGTTAACAACCAGCAACCTCAGAATACCTCAAACACATCACGTTCACACACTTCCGCTGCACACTCTGAGGTCTACCTCCTCATCTATGCTTTCACAATGTCAGGATAATTTAATAGGAGTCCCACAGGAATCTCCCACTACTCCTGACCACACGCAAAATCTGTGCCAGGCCTTAACCCGATTTACCTTAAATCCGTTAGAGCCATAACTAGCACATCATTGAGAGCCCATACTCCCAACGTTCCCATAACTCATCTTTACACTTCAACTCTTGAAACCTCACATTAATTGAACCGGGAAATCACTTCCCTTAATTCCACAGAGTAATATCCACTCTAATACCAATCCAAATATTTCTGCCAGCCTAAGGTACACTAGTCCATTAGGTCTTAGGGCCTTTGGACATACCATTCCACTATAAGATCACCGGCATATATCATTATATAGCCTAGGGTCTCCAACCCAACATCTAGGTTTATCATGACACTTAGAACCTCATTATCACATACCTTGGAAATCATTTTCCTCGGTTTTCAAACCAAATCCATCATTTCCTACAAATGATCGAGTGGATTATCTTTAAGTATCTCCACCTCTAGGTCTATACATTAAATTCTAGGGCGAACCAACATATCTTTGATTCCACAATAATCCGCCACTTCAGAATAACCAATAGTGCATACACATAATCCACAATTCACATATATATCCAAAATAACCAAACCTACATGTGTATACACAACCACTATCAAAAATCATCTTCTACCCCTAAGGTAGAAATCTAAGGGAGCTATCCTAGCAAATTCCCATGTTTGCCAGGAACTACAGTTCTGATACCAAAATGTAACCCCCTTCGTAATTATATCCGAAATACAACATTAGAGTGAAATAGAGACCAATAATAATCAAAATTCATTTACATTCCCCATCCTTAAGATAGGGTTTTCACAAATACATTTCAAAATCAAACACTTTAAGCTGGTCTCACATTCACATTTCGAATACAATTACATTGCGAAGATAATTAACATTCATAATATATCAGAGTGCACAATAACAATCCCGGCAATTCCGGGTTCATATCTTCGCTAAACAATCATAGGGCAATACTCCCATTACAATTCCTCAACAGGGATTACAGAAAATTCAATCCAAATACATATTCCAATATATCATCCGAACATATACAATTATATATCCAAATCTACTACCATCATCCCAAATAGCAAGGATAACCAAACCAAATCCAAATGCCCATAAGGGATTCTCGCCGCCCCTAGTCACTTGCTCCTTCCTCGAGCCACTTGTCCTGTCTAAAATGTTGGTAGGGGAGGGTGAGATTCTAGAGAATCCCAATAAGAAACAGATACCAATATGCATGTAAGATAAGTATTTAATGCATGACATGCTTGCATCACAATAACTCGTGTTCACATAACGATATCCGCATGCTCAATGTTTCAACAACATACTCATGGCCATAGCATAAATAGAAACAGAGCTTCAATCATTCATATATGTTTCACATAATCAATCAAAGCAATAACATCAATACACAAACACAAATATCAATACATGCAGGAGAGGTAAGTTCCCTACTCTTATTCTTTCCACGTATGCTCCAGCATCGGCTACTCGCGATCCATGCGGATATCAAACCATGATCAAGGCGAATATCAAACCCTATAACCAAATCAAGGACATAGGATCATTCTCTTTTCCAAATTCTCAATGACTTCTTATCACTTAAATGGTTATCATTTAGGACTCTTAGGAGGCCACAAATGCCTCTAATACAAGCCCTAAAAGGTTGGGAAACAAAAGGTTGAAGGTCACTTTTCGAAAACACAAAGTGCTGGAACACAGGGGTGGGCTGCGGCCCAAATATGGTCAGAAGGCCTTGGGCTGCGGCCCGCCATCCATGGGCCGGGGCCCGAATCAGGCCAGAAAGGTTTGGGCCGCGGCCGCCACTCATGGGCCGCGGCCCAGAGATTTCCTGACTCTAGGCTGAACTTCAAAAAACCATAACTAATTCTAGAAAAATTGAAACGGAGTGATTCCAAAGCCAAATGAAAGGTATATGAGTCCTCGTTCAAGGAAAAATATAGCCCTTCACTGGAAATCACTACACAAATACAGAATCACCAAAAACTACTCACTACTCCAAAACAGAGTTCTGTTTCAATCCCAAACTTTGGACAACCATATCTCACAGAATACTCAACGAAATGACACAAAATATATGTCCATTTTGAAGCTTGGGATGTGAACTTTAAGACTGGAAAGTTTCAAAATTTTCCAATACCATTTGGTCATTCAAAAAGCTCGTACAAACGGACTGCACAAAACAGAGCCCAAACCAGACAACTTTCCAAATTTTCCCAAGTGATCCAAATGAACCCAAAATCAATAACCAAGCTCATTCCCACACAAAATCACTCAAGGAACACAACGGTAACCTCAAAATGACCAAATTCACAACCTATCAACATGCCCTGTTTTGACCAAAGCACAAAACCAACATAAAGTTCCCAAACTTCACCTTTAAGCTTCAATTCAATACCATTCATTCCTAACACTTAACAAGGCACCATTTCCATAACAACAACATACCATACTCCCCAAGACCCTAAATCACGAAAATTAGGGCTAAAATTCCAGAAATTCAAGGCCCAACCAATGGCCACAAAACTTATATGAAATTAAAGCTTTCACTTACCTTAACAACTTTCCCAAAGGCACTTCATGATTCTCCAACTTGTACATTTTCGTGATTCCTCAAATCACCACCAATGGAGAAACTACAACCATAGGATGAAAGCTCTTAGCTCAAGGAACAATATTAATGAAGAGCATTTTGGCATTTGAGGCCATTTGCTTACCTCAAAATCCAGCTTTCCTTTTTCTCTCTTGGCCAACAATGGAGGAAATGAAGAGAGAAGAGAGAGAACGAAAGAGAGAGATGGAGGAGAGGTGAAGATGATGATGAATGCAGAAAAATCTGCCCCACCCTCTTCATATGTGCATGAGAGAGAGAATAGAGGGAAAATGAATAAAATAATTGGTGCTTTGACTTTCCCAACACCCTCTCTCATCCTAACCACTTGCCACATGTCTCCACCTCATTGGCTCTCATAAAGCAAGTAACCAATTTAGTTACTCTAATCCCTTCATTAGCCATTTAATTTCACATCTCATGCCCTCTTAATTAGTAATTAATCTCTTCCATTAATCACTAATTTAGAGCCATTCTTTTAATTTCCCAACAATTATGGCATATTAATTAAAATTGCCATACTACACATAATTATTCCACTTTAATTCGATAATTATCCTCAATAATTACCATTAGCCTTTAATCGAAAATTGGGGTGTTACAAGAACAATCATCAATTCAAGAAGATATCTAGTTGGGTTATGAAGAATGATCATCAAGTGGCAAAACAAGATGAAAGAGATTGAAGAAAGAAGAAGAAAGAGATTAAAGAAAGAAGAACTTGTAAGATCACATGAGAATATCAAAGATCCAAGCTATTAGAAGTGTTATCGGAGGTTTCTATGGTCAAACGGAAGTTGGAATGGGTCAATACGAAGCTAAAATGATGTATACGGAAGTTATGGTGCCTCCGGGGATGATTACTTGAGTAATCACTCGAGTAATAGGGCACTGCCTCATTTTGGAGGTGAGTACTCGAGTAATCTGTTGGGTTACTTGATGAATCACTCGAGGCTGCACTTGAAGTAATTGGCACTCTGTTTTTGATGATATCTCTCCAACCACAAGTCGGATCGAACTGAAACTGGTGGCATATGAAACTAGACTTCCAACACGACCTTTTGACACCAAGATCACATTCAAAGGAGTTCAGATGAGAGAGATATAAGCTTCGAAAGTTGACATATGAATCAGTGTCATATTCCTGGACAGCTTTGGTATTTTGGACATAACTCCCAAACCACACATCAGATTTCAACGAAACCAGTGCCATATCAAAGTAGACTCAAAGAGCTTTCCATGGATATATAATTTGTCACATTTGAAGCTATATCATAAGAGCTATGACTTCTGGAAGTTGCTGCTCGTGATGGTTCGTGAGTTCAGAAATGGTCTAAGAACAGTAGATACTCTTTGGATCATAACTTTCAGTATACAACGTGTTTGGAGCTAATTCTTGTTGCGTTGGAATGTAAACGATGAGAGCTTTCCGATGATATATAATTTTCCATGTTTCAAATCAAAATCAAGAATTCACTTGAAGTAGCCACTCGAGTAACCTATGAAGAAAATTGTACCATACTCGAGTAGGTACTCGAGTAATCAGATAGAAAACTTCCAGTTGCTCTCGGCCTACCAACGTTACTCAAGTAGGTACTCGAGTAATCAGATAGAGAACTTCCAGTTGCTCTCGGCATTTTCAATCCTGCCAATGTTATTTAAGGAGCCACTCGAGTAAAGCACTATGATAAGCAAAACTTGAAGGTAACACTCGATTACTCGATTAATCTGCAATGTTATTATCACACTTCACTCGAGGCACCACCCGAGTATGCAGAGTTATTTAGAAGAGAAGTTCAAGTCACTACCCGAGTATGCAGAGTTATTTAGAAGAGAACTTCAAGTCACTACCCGAGTAAGCTATGCAGAAAATGGAAGGCCACTCGAGTAGCCACTCGAGTAACCTGTGAAGAAACTTGATGTCCACTTGAGTAAGCACTCGAGTAATGCTTCCCAGGAAAACAGAACAATGTCCCGAAGATTCTGGAAATCAATGAAATGATCATATAACTCATTCTTCTTGCTTCTAATCACTCTAACACTTCATTGTATTAGTGTTTAATGTATTTCTCCAGGAATACAATGAAGATATGATGTGAAGAGTCAAAAGGTGAATTTACGGAAGCGGAGCGTCAACGTTATAACGGCTAGTTTTTCAAATTGAAGAAGCCACACTCCAACAGATATATTGAAATGCTCAAACGGTCATCAACCTTCATCAACTATAAATAGAAGAGCATTCAGAGTTCAGAACAACGAACGAAAACACTACAACGAGAAACATGCAAAGATCATGAATCATCTACTCCAACCCAACTACTCTCTGTTCTTATCCATTTTCTATATCATGTATATTTGAGAGAGAGATTATTTTCATTGTGCTTCAGTATTCATCTATTCACTTCTGAGAGAGAAGATTGACTGTAATCTTTAATCATCAAAGTTGTATCCTTATGGGGTGTGTAAGGAGAGTAACTTGATTGTAACCTTACGGTGTGTAAGGAGGAGTAACTCAGTAAGAGATTTGTAAATAGCTTCGTAAGTGCCCAGCTAAACTTGTGGGTTGTAAAGGCTTTTCTTGTGCCTGGATTAAACAAGAAGATAGTGGATTTGAAAATCTCAGGAGGAGCCTAGGGACTGGACATAGGCCATCGCAGATTGGACCGAACCAGGATAAATCACAGTTTGCACACTCTCTTCCTTAAACTCTTATATTTCCAGTATATATAAACTGTTGATTTATGATTCATTACTTTCATATTTATTGCTTCCTCTAAGATGCAAAAAGATTTTCAAAGTTCTTAAGATTTTTATCTTGCACCCAATTCACCCCCCTCTTGGGTGTCAGCCAGTTCTAACACCACATCCCAAGCTTTTCTTCACATAAAAAACACATACATCATATGAAACATTAGAGAATGAAGGAAAAAAATTAAGAAACAAGGGCATCTTTATCGAAATATATTATCTTGTGAAGTTTTGAACACACAGATACCAATGGCAAAAATGAACAAATATATGTAGCAGAAAAACTTCGACTGATACATGCCTCTATAACTATGGACAACAATTCTTCATAGCAATGATAGATAGCAACTTAAATAATCCATTATAATCCCTCTCTATACTTTTTCATTAGAATTTATCCATGTAAAAACATAAACAATAGAAATTGATACCATATAAGTATTTTGGGCGTACCTGGAACTGACTTCCAGAAGTACCCATGTAACACCCCAAATTTTATATTCACCAAATATATTGTAATTATTTGAAAAATTCAATAAAATGGTGAATATTCATGAGTTTGGAATTTATGAATTTTATAAATGTTCATTTTCATGAGAAATTGGGCAAAAATAATTATAGGATTAATTTGGGTAATTTAAAAAGCCCAATATTAAGGTCCAAAAATGAAGGAATATTAGAGAAAATATTTGGTCCAAAAATAGATGGGAAATGACCAAGAAAAAATAAGAAAAGAAATTGGAATAAAAAGGTAATGACAAAATCGTAATTTTGCCAATTTGGCACAAAATTAATTATTTTCCAATTAATTGAAGTTATTTTCAATTAATTAAGGGAAATAAAGGGGGAAAATATATTTGGAATACTTTGGTCAATTTAATATGAATTTATGGAAAATTTGAGCAACAATGCAATTTTGACCAAAATTGAGACTTTACGTATATACGTAACTGGAACAAGATTTGAAGCCAATTGAGACCAAAGGGTAGGACCCCTAGGTGTCTCCTACATGTTGCAAGAGGAAGGAAATATTGGTTGAGCTTAATGAGTATGGTTACATGTACATAAGGTTTATGTACATAAAACTTGATTTTTGGAATTTTGGAAAATTGTTAAATAATTGAATAAAGCATAAGATATATTAAAAACATATCATCTCCTTCCTTCGTCCAGCCCATTTTTTGTGCCATTTAAGATCTGATCTAGAGAGAGAGAGAGTGAAATTCTAGAGAGAGAAAGAGAAGAAAAACTTGCAAAGGTAAGTGATTTCTTCGGTCAATAGGTTCCTAACATGTATAACTCCATTTCAAAGCTACTCTTCTATGTGTTTAAGGTTTGGAAAGCTCATATTTGGGTGTGTGAAAGCTAGGGTTTCAGCCTTGTCGAGAAGAGCTAGAGTGAAGCGAAAGGTAACTTCCAAACCTTTGTATATTGTATATTCTGGCTGCTGTGGGCAATTTAATCGGTGAAATTTCGCCGGATTGCCATTGGTTTTAAATTTTGGAAATTTGTATGCCTATGGGTTATGCTGCCCAATTTTAGTTCAAATGGTTTCTATAACTCAATTAGATGGTATATAAAGTGGTTAAGAGTAGAAAGGAACGCGTTTACGAAGCTGAAATCGCAAAACCCCAATTTTTCTTGGAGGATCCCATAATTTTGGTTAGGGCTAGATCTAGGGGTAGGAGTTGGATTTTCAATGATTTGATGGTTCCATTGCATTCAGAAGGGAAAATTAGGTGGGGTTACAGTTGGTCACTTTTTCGGAAAAGGCCGACAAAGCATACTTACGAAAACGCCCCTGAAACCCTTAAAGCAGGGCTGCTAAGGGCAATTTTTGTAATTTGATATTGAATTTGGTAATTTCAAATCCAAAAATGGATTCCTTGGGGTGGAAATATGTTAGAATAGCCCTAATCAAAATTTCAGAAAAAGTGCAGCCGGGCCGGGTATGGTAGGGCCGGGCAGGGGTCTGGGGGCCTTTTGGTAAATTTTTACCATAGGCTAATATAACCACAAGAAACACTATGGAAGTGTCTAAAATGATACTTGGGTAGGTTATGACATATTTATTGTATATTTAATATTTTATGACCGAATCGGGAGCCGAAAGTTGACACGTTTCACGAGGCACATAGAAAGGGGTCAATAGAACTTTGAGGTAGGAACATTATCCTTCATACATCATGCCATAGTTATATGCATATGTGGATACCATTGTTTGTAAATGCGCTTTATTAATCAACATGGTTTGGCTAGAAAGGGCATTTAGTGCTAGGGTGCACTTACATTGGGAGTTTGCAGAAATCCAATCGGTGTAGATTGTGGGGCTGGGCCCTAGGTGTAGATTGTGAGGCTGGGCCCTACTCATGTATACATGATGATGATGTGTTTATATTGTTCATTAATTGGTGCATACCTTGGCGCATCATTTTTTTATGAACAATAGCATGTTTCTACTAGGATTCCTTGGAATCTCACCCCTTTTTCTAAATAAAACATCTCAGTGGGTGCCAGTGGATCAAAAGGAAAGGATGTAGACCGAGTAAAGTGAATGGCATGTGTCTCGAGGCAAATACAAAGTTCGTGGTTATAGATAGTCTGCGTCTAAAATACTTTTGGATATTTTGTAATAGTTGTACATATCGTCACATTCTGTTTGGTTGACTCTGGACTGTAAACAAATACTTTTATCAGTATATATGTACTCTTCTGTATACCTGTGGAACTTGGTCTCTCTTACTCTGTGTATATTGAAATGGAAACGAGTGTTGACATTTTTGGTGTTAGAGCTAATAAGCAGTTCTAACATTATCAGAAATGTATACTGATAATGTTTTATTTACATGGCAATAGGATATCATGGATATTCCGAGAGGACTGATGATTGACTACTTCAGTTACTGCGGTACGCGGATGTGCTACACAGCACGAAAGAGTGTGCCAAGATTGCTGGTGTACTGACCGCAGCCAAGACCTGAGACTCCACCAAGATCAAAGGTAGGTAAGTTGGGACAGCCGCTAGTATGGGAGTCAGAGGAGGACCATATCGAGGCTGATTCAAGTGACGATTTCTCGAGGGTAGAGGTAGTACATGTACCATATTACTTACAGCCGGATGCGGAGCTTGCTGATTATATGTGGATCAAGCTGAGGCGTACGAGACAGGTGTACGCTGACCCAAATGATTATTACCTGTCGTACTTAGATTCCTTCGAGACACTGTATTACCAATGACGTCTTCTGGATATTAACTTACCAGACCTGACCTGGATTCTCACTACCATGAGCTTCTTTCCAGATACCGCTTTCTGGAAACAGAAGAAGATTAGTATCGTCGAGCAGGGTCCCAATAACGACTTTCCAGAATTTCTGGACCACATCTATGAGTACACGGGGTAGTACCAGTACGGGGAGGAGTGATATGGGCCCAGACCCATATTTTGTGTGACGGGGAGGTATCGAAATGTATTTTGAGGCAAGAACAGTCATAGGATACTGGTGGACAGAAGAAATTTTAGCCAGAAGATGTATTTTGGGGAGGGTACAGGGAAATGATATTTTGGTTATGTAACAAACAATATGTCATGTACAATAGTATTTATGACATGTGATGTTTCTATTTCTCTGCACTACTGTAAATAGTTATGATATGCTATGTATGACATATTTGTACGCTGACTTTTTATAAAATGACAAAAATGCCCTTGCTCTTGAATCAAAATTTACTCTTCTCTAATTTTATGTAGAGTGAATTATGTAAATAGTACAACTAGGGGAAGGTGATAGAGGCCGCGGTAGAGGCTGAGGTAGAGGTTAAGGCCATGGTAGACGGGGTAACAATGAGGATGAACCAAGGCCTAACCCTATCAAGCAACGAATACTGGATATACTAGAACAACAACAGCATATTATATGAATGAAATAAGTGTTGGAAATTGTGCCCAAAGGGCCAATCATTGTACTTTGAACATTATTAATTTAATGAAATTTCTCCATTCTGTTATTATATTATTTACATGTTAACTGTGATAATTGTATCCTTGGATAATTCATAAAGATTGTCCTAAAATGTCCCTGGTCGGTCATCTATGCGGGAGCAGAGATGAAACAAGATCAGTATGACTTTGATAAGATATGGAGATACGAATCAAAGTCTTAGGCACTTGTAAGAGTACAAGGTGCTGGACCGACCCACTATGAGAAAGCTACATGGATCAAGTCATAAGCTTTTCTCATGTATAACCACATCACAATGCCCTTTGACCTGAGGTCATCATGGATTCCTACATGAGAGTTGCTAAGCTTTGAATTATCAAAAGTCACCTTTGACCGGGTGATGATAAAGGCTACAATTGGGTTTGGTGGTTTTTCATGCAGAGGAATATAAATGATCAAGATGGAATTTGTCCCTCACATTAGTAAAGAGATATTACTGGGCCCCTCGATGAGTAAGTCTGAGAAATGTATGGCCATACTATAATGGAAAGGAGTTTCCATTTCTATTGTCAGACTACTGAGGAATCGAGAAAGTAATAGTCAGGAATAAGAGGATGACAATATCCATGCCTCATCCTTGACTGATATATCGTGTGACAAAAGGGACGTGACATGGTTGTATGACATGTTGCATCGTGTTAACGATCCTCATATGAATTGGGTAGTCGTGATGTCTTGCTAGAGGCCGCTTGCGACTTGTGGGTTAGTATAGTTATTGGCCCATTGCCAACTTCATATGGGCCTACAGGGTCGCACACAAGAATGGCCCAACACGAGATAATGTTTAATTAGGGTGGACGAATTTTATATTTATATATATATATATGTAAAATAAAAATTCGTTAATAATATTATATAGATATATATTTTTGAAATACATATTATATATATATATATGTATGTGTGTGTATATATATATTATATGATATTATTATATTGTGTTAGTTTTAAATTTAATTTATTAAGATTAATTGAATCTAATAACTAATATGATAGAGATATCGTATCTCATATTTAATTTATGAAGATAACTTAAATCTAATGCCTCTTTATTTGGATTAAATAAATAGGTTAAATTAAAACTGTTGGACATATTTAATTTAAACTGAATTTATTTAATTAGCTCATCAAGATAATTAATAGCTAATTAATTTCAAAATTAATGATGATTAATTTTGAAATTTGAAAATAGCCCTCATAGGTTATAAACTTGATAGAGCAGATATACTGATATACACAAGAGAATTGAGAGCCGCAAGGGAAACCCTAGGAGACATTAGAGGCGCTAGCACGCAGTCTCGGTTGGAGAGCATTCGTGTAGATACCGGTAGAGGGAGCGGACCTGACGTGTTGGTTCCTAGAGATCGTGAAAACCCTGAATCATAAAAGGTATGAATCCTTCCAACTTGGTTTAAACGCCGTTGATAGATCCTCGATTAGGATCGGTGAAAATTTTTAAAATTCTTCTGCTGTGCCTGCTGATTCTAACAGTGGCATCAGAGCCAGATCAATTGTGCGTTTAAATTGAGTTTATGATTCTTATACATGTGATATATATGGGATGTGTACGTATGTTTATAAGAAACATTCGAATATGCATGTGATTTGGTTAATACGAAACGAAATTATTTAGAAAGATGTGATCTTGTAATTCCGCTGATTTTCATTTTTGTTTAAATTGAATCTTGAAATTGTTTTGTTTTTGGTTTTGAAATATGCATGTGATTCTCGTTTTAGAACAAGCACGAAATCGATTCCGAATATGTATATCTTGAAATATGTATGTGATTTTCATTTTCGAACAAGCATGAAATCAGGTAGGGTACCTGAGATTGTAGTTGGTGGCAATCAAATCGGGTCTAGGTTTGGATATCTATTCAGGTAATAGGGATCCAAACTATGGGGAAGACAATCTGGATCAGAAGCGTTCTGGGCCATTGTTGTTTTTTTTTTGAAAAATTGGGTCTAAAATTTAAAAATTTAAAATTTTCAAATATTTCTTTTAAAAGGAATGTGCCTTTTTCAAAGCGGGACCGCCGTGACCACCTCTGCGTAGCATAATATAATCTGATCACGATGTTTAATGCTTTTCATATTGTATGAATTCTTGTTGTGGTTTATTATTTATACTTGTTTGGGTATAGTGAACAACATGGCTTTAGAATTTTACAAAGGGTTGTAATATTTAAATACGGTCTGCGTGCTGTGCCTTTCTCTAAATACTCTCGATGTACATTCTCTTCTCATCTCACTCCCCTCGAATGTTTAAACGAGGTTTCTCTCAATGTATTTCTTTTCTTATTTAGAGAAGTCCTCTCATTGCCTTAGGAGGATTTTAGGTTAGGTAAGCCATGTTGTGTTACGTTTAAATTATGCTTTTGATTAGATCATTGCATGAATACTTTTGCGTTTATATGTATTTATCTGTATGAGATATGACCACGATTGCATCCATATAAACAAAGCTAATTAATTAAGCCCTCTGAATCAAATCTTAAGTCATAATGCCGTCAATTAATGAATACTTGTCAAAACCTAGATCGCTCAATTGTGGAAACCACCAAAGTGGATGTACTTGAGTTATCTTGATGAGACAAGCATGAGTAATGGTGCTGCTTATAATATTCATTATTGTTTGTACTTAATTGAGATTAACAAAATGGTTTTGAATCTCAATGCATTAGATGGGATTAAACATGCGGGATCATATGATGGTCGAATCCCATAAACATCTTAGAGTTACATGCGATGTAATTGGTAAATAGGTTACCTACCTAAATAACTTGAACTTAAACGTCTTGCCAAAGCGGACTTAAGTTTAAGCCAAATATGGATCTTAGCCCACTAATTATTATTTTGAGGGTTGTTAACTTAGTGGGAGATTACTAACTAACTTTGCATATTTTAATTGTAGAACATGTCGACTAGTAATACTGCTACACTATCATTGTGATCAGTCCTTGAGAAGGACAAACTCAATGGGACAAACTTTCTTGACTGGTTCAGGAACTTGAGAATTGTTCTCAAGAAGGAAAGAAAGGCTTATGTCATAGATCAACCCATTCCTGAGGAGCTTGCAGTCAATGCTCCAAGAGCTCAGAGAGATACTTACACAAAGCATAAGGATGACTCTGTGGATGTAGGTTGCCTGATGCTTGCCATTATGGTTCCAGAGCTCCAAAGATATATAGAACTTATGGAGGCTCATGAGATGATTGTCCATCTTAAGGAAATGTTCCAACAATAGGTAAGACAAGAAAGGTATGAGACCACAAAGGCCTTACATTCCTGCAAGATGGCTAAAGGTGCATCAGTTAGTACTCATGTGTTAAAGATGAAAGGCTATATTGATCACCTTAAGAGGCTTGGATTTCCCATGAGCCAGGAGTTAGCTACAGATTTGATCCTCAACTCACTCCCAGAGAGTTATGACCATTTTGTTATGAACTACAACATGAACAACATGGAGAAATCAATTTCTGAGCTGCATGGGATGCTCAAAACTGCTGAGCAAAGCATTAAGAAAAAGCCCAGTACAATTTTGATGGTTTAGAAAGGAAAGGGTATGAAAAAGAAAGGGAAGGGCAAATGGAAGGATAACAGCTCAGGTAGTAAGACCAAAGAGTCAAACAAGCTCAAAACCAAGCCTGCACCCAAGAAGGAAAAGCCTCCAAAGGAAGGAGTCTGCTACTTCTGCAATGAACCTGATCATTGGAAGAGGAATTGCAAACTCTACCTGGAAGATCTGAAAAAGAACAAGAAGGATAGCGAGGCTATCGCTTCAGGTATTTATGTTATAGACATTCATTTTTCTACTTCCTCTATATAGGTATTAGATAATGCATGTGGTTCTCACATTTGTACAAATGTGCAGGGTCTAAACGACAATAGAAAGCTGAAGAAGGGCGAGGTGGACCTACGAGTTGGAAACAGAGCAAAAGTTGCAGCTTTAGCTGTAGACACTTATGAATTAGTTCTTAGTTTTGAACAATTGCTATTATGTTCCTGCTTTGAGTAGTAACATTGTTTCTCTTTCTTATTTGGATAAGGAAGGTTATACTTCAATTACTAAGAATGGTAAATGTTCTATTTATCGTAAGGACATTTTCTACGCTGATGGTGATTTGCATGTTGGTCATTATATATTAAATTTGGAACATCCTAATAATGGGAATATCTATAACATAACTACTAAGAGGATAAAATCAAATGATTTGAATCCAACCTACCTATGGCATTGTCGTCTAGGCCATATAAATGAGAAACGCATTTCTAAACTCCATCAAGATGGATTTCTAAACTCATTTGATTTTGAATCATATGATACATGCAAATCTTGCTTATTAGGAAAGATGACGAAGGCACCTTTTACTGGGCACAGTGAAAGGGCCACTGAATTATTAGGCCTCATACATACAGATGTATGTGGACCATTAAATATAGCTGCCAGAGGAGGTTATGTCTAATTCATTACATTTATAGATGACTTTAGTAGATATAGCTATATCTATCTAATGAAACATAAATCTGAATCTTTTGAAATGTTCAAAATATTCCAAAATGAAGTATAAAACCAACTTGGTAAAACAATTAAAGCACTTCGATCTGATCGAGGTGGTGAATATTTGAGCCAAGAATTCATTGACCATCTTAGGAGTTGTGGGATAATCTCACAATTGACTCCTCCAGGAATACCACAATGGAATGGCATTTCTGAACGGAGGAATCGAACACTATTAGAAATGGTTCGATCTATGATCAGTCAAATAGATCTTCCACCGTCCTTTTGGGGACATGCCCTAGAGACAGCTGCGTTCACACTAAATCGTGTTCCATCGAAGGCAATTGAAAAGACGCCATATGAGATATGGACTGGAAAGAAACCAAGTCTATCTTTTCTCAAGATCTGGGGATGTGAGGTATATGTCAAGCAACAAGCCTCTGCTAAATTAGCGCCTAGATCCACAAAGTGCCTTTTTGTGGGGTATCCTAAAGAAACGAAAGGATACTATGTCTACAATCCCACCGATAACAAAGTGTTTGTTATTCAAAATGGTATGTTTCTAGAAAGAGAGTTTGTCTCTAAAACAACCAGTGGGAGCGAGGTACATCTCAAAGAAATTTGAGAGTCACAAGATAGTACAGAACCACAGATAGAAATTAGAGAAGACTCACAACAAGTTGCTGAGCCTCCTCAAGTAACACAAGGTCCACGAAGATCGGATAGGACACGGCATCAGCCTCAGAGATATGGATTTCTGATTACTGAAGGCCGTGATGTGTTGCTCATTGGGCAAAATGAGCCCACTACCTATCGAGAAGCCACAGTGGGACCAAACTCCGAGAAATGGCTAAATGTCATGAAGTCTGAAATGCAATCCATGTATGACAATCAGGTATGGACCTTAGTCGATCCACCTGAAGGTGTAAAAACCATCGGGTGCAAATGGGTTTTCAATTAGAAAACTGACATGGATGGCAATATAAATATCTTCAAGGCACGACTGGTTGTAAAAGGATTCACTCAAACTCATGGTGTAGACTATGATGAAACCTTTTCCCTAGTTGCAATGGCCAAAACAATCAAAATCCTTCTTACCATTGTAGCATATTATGACTATGAAATATGGCAGATGGATGTCAAAATAGCCTTCCTTAATGGAAAGCTACTTGAGGATGTGTACATGACACAACCTGAAGGTTTTGTGCGTCCAGAGGACTCTGGTAAAATTTACAAGCTTCAAAGATCCATTTATGGATTGAAGCAAGCATCTCGAAGCTGGAATCATCGTTTTGATGAAGTAGTCAAAGAGTTTGGATTCATTCAAAACATCGATGAACCTTGTGTTTACAAGAAGGTTAGAGTGAGCATAGTTGTATTTCTAGTGCTTTATGTAGATGACATCCTACTCATTATGAATGATATACTTACCTTGCAGAGTGTCAAGTCTTGGTTAGGAAAGTCCTTTTCAATGAAAGACTTGTTAGATATGAATAGTTTTGATGATGTCAAATATAGATGTCAAATATGAGCAAAAAGTTTGTATAATATACTTATCTTTTACATTGACTACCTACCATATTTAATGTTGTATATCTTGTAGATTAGTCATAAACCCAATGGTGGGTTGATGTTATAATGCCTCATAAATGGAGACAATCATCAAGAAGAAAATCAAGAGGCAAGGAATTGAAGAAAGAAGAAAGAAAGATGAAGATTGAAGATATTCATCAAGAAGGTTGAAGTTGGGTGATAAAGAATGATCATCAAGAGGAAAAACAAGAAGAAAGAGATGGAAGAAGGAAGAACTTGCAACATCACATAAGAATATCAAGATACAAGCTATTAGAAGTGATATCGGAGGTTTCTATGGTCAATCGGAAGTTGGAATGGGTCAATACGAAGGTAAAATGATGAATTTCAACATCCAATATCCAAGAGTATCAGGATAGTAAAATTACTATCAGAATAGTAAGATTACTATCAGGATAGTAAGGAGACTATCAGAATAATATTTGACATATTTCAAAGAGGACTATTCGAATAGTATCAGAATAGTCTCAGTGTAAAAAAGTCAAATATTATTCGAATAGTGAAGTGACTATTCGAATAGTCAAATAATTATCATGATAATGCATGTGTTATTCGAATAGTTAAAAGATTATCATGATAATGCATGTGTTATTCGAATAGCAACAATAGCCTCTGTTTCTTTCAGCATGGGTGACGTTCAGTAATTTGGTCATATCTCCCAAACCACAACTCGGATTGAGGTGAAACCAGTGGCATATGAAACTATACTCCCAACACGAAACTATGGATACCAATATCACATTCAAAGGAGTTCAGATGAGAGAGATATAAGCTTCGAAAGTTGATACATGAATCAACGTCATATTCCTGGACAGTTTTGGTATTTTGGACATAACTTCAAAATACATATCAGATTGAGACGAAACTGGTGCCATATGAAAGAAGACTCAAATAGCTTTCCATGGATAGGTCATTTGACATATTTGAGGTTATATTCTAATAGCTATGCCATCTGGAAGTTGCTGCTCGTGATTTCAGAGATTGTCTAAGAACAGTAGATACTCTTTGGATCATAACTTTCTGTACACAATGAGTTTGGAGCTGATTCTTATTGCATTGGAATGTAGATAATGAGGGCTTTCCGATGATATATAATTTGCCATGTTTTGAGTCAAAATCAAGAATTCACTTGAAGGCACCACTCGAGTAACTGGTTGATAACAAAAGACTTTACTTGAGTAAGTACTCGAGTAAGAGGTAAAAGACTTTCAGTAGCTCTTGGCCAAGAAACGCCTGACATTACTCACTCGAGGGATTACTTAGTAACCAAATATGAAAAATATAGTGGTTGCAGGAATATGAAGATTCATCATCAAAGTGCATTATTCGAATACAACAAGTTGTATTCGAATAGTATATCATATCTTGTGTATCTTGTGTAGAGAGGCTATTCGAATAAGGGTTTGGCTATTCGAATATTAAAGTTCATTGTGAGAGAATATTATTCGAATACAAATGACACTATTCGAATAATATTTGTTTTACAAGGCAACTATTCGAATAAGGAATTCACTATTCAAATACACTTCAAGTTCCAAAAGTTTATTCGGATAGAGAATAAAGTATTCGAATAAATATTACTTATTATCAAAGAAGGCTATTCGAATACAACAGATGTTATCCGAATAACTGATTTCCCAGGAAACCGAACCCCGAAGATTCTGGAAATCAATGGAATGATCATATAACTCATTCTTCTTGCTTCTAATCACTCTAACACTTCATTGTATTAGTGTTTAATATATCTCTCCAGGAATCCAATGAAGATATGATGTGAAGAGTCAAAAGGTGAAATTACGGAAGCGGAGCGTGTTATAACGGCTAGTTTTCAAATTGAAGAAGCCACACTCCAACGGATATATTGAAATGCTCAAACGGTCATCAACCTTTATCAACTATAATTAGAAGAGCATTCAGACTTTAGAACAGCCAACGAGAACACAACAACGCAAACATTCTTATATTATGAATCATCCACTCCAACCCAACTACTCTCTGTTCTTATCTGTTTTCCACATCATGTATATTTGAGAGAGTTTCTGTAGTGTACTTCAATGTTCATCATATCTACTCTGTGAGAGAGTTTGTAAACACTTTCAACTATATTTCTGAGTTGATCTCAAGGTAGAGGGACCTTCAGAGGGTTAATTTCCTTACGGGAGAAGCTGTAGAGAGAATTGCCAGTAAGACATTCTGCTCGTAAGACTTACAAGGTGCAAGCAGTAGAGAACATTGCTGCTCATAAGACTTACAGGGGTGTAAGCAGGAGAGAACGTTGCTGCTCGTAAGTAAGACTTGCATGAGTAAGCAGGAAGGAAAGATCTTCGGGATTGCTCTGCTCGTAAGACTTGCTGTAAGGGGGAGTATCTCAGTAAGAGATTTGTAAAAGGTTTCACAAGTACCCGGCTAAACTTGTGGGATTGTAAAGGCTTTTCTTGTGCCCGGATTAAACAAGAAGATAGTGGATTTGAAAATCTCAGGAGGAGCCTGGGGACTGGATGTAGGCCATCACAGATTGGACCGAACCAGGATAAATCACAGTTTGCATATTCTCTTCCCTAAGCTCTTATATTTTTAGCATATATTATTTAATCTAACTGTTGATTTATAAACCTTCATACTTACCGCTTTCATTAAGATACGAAAATATTTCTAAAGTTCTTAAGTTTTTATTATACACCCAATTCACCCCCCTCTTGGGTGATAGCCAGTTCTAACATTTGGTATCAGAGCCCGGGCTCTTGTTTAAAGGACTTAACAGTCTCAAGAGTTACAATGGCTGATTTTGGGTGTTTTATACTTTCAGAAGGTTTTGATTATACAATCCCACCATTTTTGAAAGATATTGATTTTTGGTTTTGGAAAGCTAGAATGACTAGTTTTATAAAATCGTTTGATTTTGATAAGTGGAATGTTTTTACAAATGCTTTTGATTTCAAACCAAGAAAAGATTGGACAGAAAGTGAAAAGAAAATGTTTTCGTTGAACATTAGAGCAATGAAAATTCTGTATAGTGCTTTAACCGAAAATGATTTTGAGAAAATTAGATTTTGTTCTAATGCTAAACATATCTGGGATACTCTTGATTCTATTTATACTTCTAACAATTGTGTTGAAGTTGAAAACATTGACAGTTCATGTGAAACTATAAGTTGCATATCTATGGTGCATGAACAATTGGAAGTTATTGATGAAAAAGGAGAAATCATAGAACACTTCCATGATCCTGTCAACATAGAAGAACAAGAGGAAGATGATTCCCAAGAAGAGCTCATTACCGATGAATTTGATGGATCATCCTCTAGAGCTCAAGATGCACATATGGTAAACAATCCCAATTCTTCTGGTGTTATTTTGAAAACTGATTTTCAAAGTTTGCATAAAATCGTTTCTCAACCAAGTATTGATTCTATTCTGAAAAGCAAAAATATTTTCAATCATGCTGGAAAGTTTATTGGGAAGAAAGAATATTCAAATGAAATTTATTCAGGTTTTTACTCTCTTGACCTACATAATAATTGCATAAAATCTCATAATGCATATTATCATACAATTTGCAATTAGTGTGGTAAATCTAGTCATATTTCTCACACATGCTATATTAGAAGAAATTCTAATGTGAGAAATAAATATGTTTGGGTTCCGAAAAGACAAGTAATGTCTAATGCTAACAATCAAGGACCCAAGTCTATGTGGGTACCAAAATGTCCATCTGGTGTTTCATGTGTGCAGATTGATTCTAGAAAGAATTGACAAAAGGGAACTAAGAAAATGAAGAAGATTCCAAGAGTTCATAATGGACCTAAATGGAGATTCACATCAATTAGGAGAACTCTCGGATCACCCATTGCTGGAACTGCGAAGTTTAACCACAAAGAAAGGCAATGGAGAAAAGAAGCATGTTTCACCTCAAGAATGGACTACCATAGAGTACCATTCAACTATCCTGAGGAGAACAAGAAAAGGAGGATCTCTCAAGCATCAAGTAAAAGACTCCTGGAGTCTATATATTTTGAGAGAAGGTTATTAGCACCCAAATCAAGATATTCAAAGTATAAACATCATAGAAAGATGCAATGGGTAAGCAAAAGCAATCCTCCTATCTAAGGCAAAGGTATACAATGATAAAACCTCCTATGCTATTGTCTATTTATTGAGGTTTTATATTTTGGAATCTTAGGAATGGGCATTCCAAATGATTTTGAAATTGTGTTTTCACATCCCTTAAAAAACCATTTAATAGATTTATTTATAAAGGGATTGTAATGCTCAACAGGTTAAATTCTTTATGCATGTATAATGATTTGATAAGAAAATATTTCTTTTATGCATAAAGACATATTTAATTCATTATGCTCAATTATTTCAAATTAATTATATTCTTAAAGCATGTGAATTATGATTCCTACAAGGTAACCATGAGTGGATCCAAGTAAAATTGGATACCAAAGGAAGAAAAATATCTATAAGGTTTTGTAGGAAGAAGAAAGGAAGAGCTTCATCTCAAGATTATGACTACATAAGATTTCACTCAAATCTTGGTGAAGTTGGACCTTAAGGCTACATCTTAAATGTGTAAACAAAAGGAGGCATTACTTGAGGCAACACTGCAAGTTCCTAGCTAGCAATGAAGGAAGAAAAGATGCACAGTGAAGCGTCACTCAGGTAACCAATCAAGTGATCTTCATCACTGAGTGACAACTGGGAGTGAATGTTCAAGTGATAACACCAACTGGAAGATTGGAAGGTAAAAGTCAAGGAATTATGCACAAATGAACTTCAAAGGATAATTTCTCAAGTAATTACGAGATTACTTGAGCACGGTACTATCTTATTTATTCTTACCCGATATTATGCTTATATAAATTATTTGGGTAATAAATAACTTGCTCATTATTGCATACCACTAGCAATTAATCATATATGGGTTTTAAATTGTTTTTAGATTGCTAAATGGACTGAAAGTGAAATTGTGCATAATCTTTCTATGTATTTGAGTTTCAAAATGCACATTTCAAAAAATGTACTTAGATTCCAAATTCATCTTGTTTATAAAAATTCATACATATTATTTGAAAATTATTCATAACTTATTTGCATTTAAATCAGTTTCAAAATTGGAAGTTAATATTTATGTATACTGAAAATTAGAAATGCTTCAAATTCTTCCACCAGAGTATTTCCCCATCATTGACATATTGATCATTGATTTTAAATGTGTTATCCAATACTTGAACTCGTCAACCATTATTTTCTAACAAGTTAGACTTTATGTCTAACAAGTTAACCATCTATATGAGTTTCAAGTGTATTTCCTAGAAAAGAATCTAATATGTGAAAGCTTTATGCCTAATGCATAAATCTTTGGTTGGCCATGTTATTTCAAGCATTATGAATGTTCATTAGTGCATTGAATCTTAATGCATTAACCATTATTGTGGAATAACTTACCAGAATAATATTCTAGAACTCTAGTCATTTGGATCAATGAGTATGTGTTTCACCATCCATAAATTCTTATACTCATCTTGTTGCTCAAATGCATTACCATTTGTCTTCATCCATTCTTCGAGTAACTAGATCCTTCTATTCAAATTCTTGAGTTGAATATCCCTATTCTTCAAGACACATCTCTAAAAGTCAAGTTTATCTCTTGGTCAATAGCAAAGTCATTGTGTTTATATACATCCTTGAAATTAAGCTTTTTTGGCTAATTTATTTTCAATATGACTCTTGTTCTTGGGAAAACTCTCAAACATGTTAAACTCCAATGTCTAACATGTTATCTTAGTTGAATTCCTTAGTGAAGCTTTCTGATATATTTTTTATAACTGTTGACTTCCATTGTTTTTGGCATAAGCATTGGTATTTAACAAGCTTCATAAATGAGTTTTCATGCATTCAAAATCTTAATGTCATAATGCATATTTATGATTTGAAATTACATCTGACATTTTGAAACAATTCGCATATCTCATTATCATTTTTGAAAAACTTGTTTTCATTCATGATTTATCATTTCATAAAAGTTGGTCATTATGGATAGATTCTCTACTCTCTTTGATCCAACTTACATCTATTGCATGAAAATCTTATCAATGACATAATTTCTATTTAAAATGTATTTACAAATTGTTATTGATCTTTGAAATCATCATTCTTGGTATTACTTGTTCGTTATGCTTTATAATGACTTGATTGGGTAAAGAATTATATTTTGATCTTTGTTGGTTTATGATACTCTTTGCTGAAATTTCATATGATTAATTGCATAAGAGCATAAGAGTTTCTATGTCTAATATTGTACGGACCCAAAAGAAGATGGGTACCAGAGAGCATATGTTTATACTTTTACAGGAGTTGATCAAGATGCTTTCATTTTGGATACAAAGGTCAGAGGCTAACAGAAAAGGCATGACTGATAGTATTGCAGTGTGAGATGAAGCAGAATATGTGATATTACTCAAATGACATCCCGCCACTAGCAAATAACTAGCTAGTGATACAATCAGAGAAAGAGAAAGAGAAAGAGAAGGAAGATCTCTTAGTAGACCCAGCGGAGATTATTTCAAAGCAGCACAGAGCCAAGAATAAGTTTATCCAATATGAATCTTTGTTGCCTACCCACCTTCCTTATCGTTTCAAGGAGATCAGACATTTTCACTATGAAATGGAGCCAACAGAGATGTTCAGAGGAAGATGCTGAGATGCACAGAATCATCAAGCTTGATGAGCCTATGAGGATTCTTAACTACTATCCTAGCTCTATGTCTAATCTTCACTGGATTATCTGATATACATACACTAGAGCTATGGTGAACAAGGCCAATAAATGAGAGACAACACTTTGCTAGAATTGGTCTCCATGATCCCTCATTCTTTGTTCCATTTGTCTAAGGCTTTCTGAGAGAGGAGGTTCAACTCTTTCACACAAAGCTTACTACAAACAATGCTGAGATCATCAGTCAATGATAAGATGAAGTAGCTGTGTAACTTAGTGAACTAGAACTTCAAAGTTCTATTTGAGATGATGGATGAGAAAATAAGGGTGTTATGTGCTATGATGAAATTAAAAGTTCTCAATGATGTTTGCTAAGCAAGGGGCACATACTAAGCCAATATGCGCGTAAAGCCTTACTCCGAGCTCAACTTGGTATCTTCAAGTAGCAACAGAGATTACATCGTTAGATCATATATGCAGACAGTAACTAGCCAACGATGCATCAATGGACTATAGAGGATTATAACTCGAGTGATTACGATATTACTTGAGTGAGGTATTGTATTCTTGCTTAATTCAAAATCCTTGAGTTGTATCACTTGAGTATACAATCGAGTAATGATTGAGTAGAATCACTCAAGTAACCACTCAGATGATATTGGGTTATATCTCTTAAAACCCCTTATTAGCATTATCATTTAATTTCTCTCTAAATCTTCATACCTTCAAAATCATTTTCTCTATAAAGTTTTCAATTATTTTCAAAATCCAGGAAAGTAATTAACTGCTATTCTAAGACAAGTTTTAAAACCATGCATCAATTAAGGGGGAGCTTCACATTCACATGTGTTTTATATATTGAAAGCTCATCTCCTATTGGAAAGAAAATCCTTTTAACATACTCATCTGTATACACCATGTCTTGATTAGTTTTGATGATGAGTTATTCTTATATTGTTCTTTTCATGATCTTAATTTTAATATATCATATGAAAAGGAATAAATTTGATACTTGATTTCACTAACCACTCTCCTTGCAAGAATGTTTTTATTTATAACAGGAGAATTTGTTCTATGCAAGATGATTCCTCAGCACACTAAAAGGAGCATATATGATGACATATGCTTTAACAATCAATCAAGGGAGATATATTGGCTGCAATATTCAAAGCAATAAATACATATGCCAATACAAATGAGCATTAAGCATGCTGAACAGAAGCTCAACTCAATTGGAGAATCTTGGCAACAACATGAACATACATCAGAGTTGCATAGCAAGACATGTGGAGAACACAACATCATGAACTAGCATTGCTAAAGAATAAAGCAACGGCCTTCATGGAGCGCTTCATCATTTTCCAAAAACTACATGAGCATTTCTAAACCCTCTCTTTATATTTTGAGCTTACTTTGCCTATCCTTGATTATGAAAGTTTTTCTTGAAAACCTTTCCAAATTGTTTCAAATGTGTTTTCATGAAAACCATTTTTCATTTACATCAAATTATAAATGAAACTACTTTCAAAACGGGGGAGAGAAACTTGTTTTCTTGATGCATTTATTTTGATTAATGGGGAGAATGACATTTCTCATTTGATTTCATATTGACTTCTCTACAAGTCTTTCTTCTTTATACTTCAAACTTTTTGCTGATGTCAAATAGGGGGAGAGAAAGGCAAGAAAAATATATTGCTCTTACATAAATTTTATGACTCATACATATTTTTCTTGAAAGATTTGTCATCATCAAAAAGGGGGAGAAAGAAAGGCAAGCAAAATATATTGCTCTTACATAAATTTTATGACTCATACATATTTTTCTTGAAAGATTTGTCATCATCAAAAAGGGGGAGAATGTTAGATATGAATAGTTTTGATGATGTCAAATATAGATGTCAAATATGAGCAAAAAGTTTGTATAATATACTTATCTTCTACATTGACTAACTACCATATTTAATGTTGTATATCTTGTAGATTAGTCATAAACCCAATGGTGGGTTGACGTTATAATGACTCATAAATGGAGACAATCATCAAGAAGAAAATCAAGAGGCAAGGAATTGAAGAAAAAAGAAAGAAAGATGAAGATTGAAGATATTCATCAAGAAGGTTGAAGTTGGGTGATAAAGAATGATCATCAAGAGGAAAAACAAGAAGAAAGAGATGGAAGAAGGAAGAACTTGCAACATCACATTAGAATATCAAGATACAAGCTATTAGAAGTGATATCGGAGGTTTCTATGGTCAATCGGAAGTTGGAATGGGTCAATACGAAGGTAAAATGATGAATTTCAACATCCAATATCCAAGAGTATCAGGATAGTAAAATTACTATCAGAATAGTAAGATTACTATCAGGATAGTAAGGAGACTATCAGAATAATATTTGACATATTTCAAAGAGGACTATTCGAATAGTATCAGAATAGTCTCAGTGTAAAAAAGTCAAATATTATTCGAATAGTGAAGTGACTATTCGAATAGTCAAATAATTATCATGATAATGCATGTGTTATTCGAATAGTTAAAAGATTATCATGATAATGCATGTGTTATTCGAATAGCAACAATAGCCTCTGTTTCTTTCAGCATGGGCGATGTTCAGTAATTTGGTCATATCTCCCAAACCACAACTCGGATTGAGGTGAAACCAGTGGCATATGAAACTATACTCCCAACACGAAACTATGGATACCAAGATCACATTCAAAGGAGTTCAGATGAGAGAGATATAAGCTTCGAAAGTTGATACATGAATCAGCGTCATATTCCTGGACAGTTTTGGTATTTTGGACATAACTCTCAAAATATATGTCGGATTGAGACGAAACTGGTGCCATATGAAAGAAGACTCAAAGAGCTTTCCATGGATAGGTCATGTGACATATTTGAGGTTATATTCTAATAGCTATGCCATCTGGAAGTTGCTGCTCGTGATTTCAGAGATTGTCTAAGAACAGTAGATACTCTTTGGATCATAACTTTCTGTACACAACGAGTTTGGAGCTGATTCTTATTGTATTGGAATGTAGATAATGAGGGCTTTCCGATGATATATAATTTGCCATGTTTTGAGTCAAAATCAAGAATTCACTTGAAGGCACCACTCGAGTAACTGGTTGATAACAAAAGACTTTACTTGAGTAAGTACTCGAGTAAGTAGGTAAAAGACTTTCAGTAGCTCTCGGCCAAGAAACGCCTGACATTACTCACTCGAGGGATTACTTAGTAACCAAATATGAAAAATATAGTGGTTGCAGGAATATGAAGATTCATCATCAAAGTGCATTATTCGAATACAACAAGTTGTATTCGAATAGTATATCATATCTTGTGTATCTTGTGTAGAGAGGCTATTCGAATAAGGGTTCGGCTATTCGAATATTAAAGTTCATTATGAGAGAATATTATTCGAATACAAATGACACTATTCGAATAATATTTGTTTTACAAGGCAACTATTCGAATAAGGAATTCACTATTCGAATACACTTCAAGTTCCATAATTTTATTCGGATAGAGAATAAAGTATTCGAATAAATATTACTTATTATCAAAGAAGGCTATTCGAATACAACAGATGTTATCCGAATAACTGATTTCCCAGGAAACCGAACCCCGAAGATTCTGGAAATCAATGGAATGATCATATAACTCATTCTTCTTGCTTCTAATCACTCTAACACTTCATTGTATTAGTGTTTAACATATCTCTCCAGGAATACAATGAAGATATGATGTGAAGAGTCAAAAGGTGAAATTACGGAAGCGGAGCGTGTTATAACGGCTAGTTTTCAAATTGAAGAAGCCACACTCCAACGGATATATTGAAATGCTCAAACGGTCATCAACCTTTATCAACTAGAAATAGAAGAGCATTCAGACTTCAGAACAGCCAACGAGAACACAACAACGCAAACATGCTTATATTATGAATCATCCACTCCAACCCAACTACTCTCTGTTCTTATCTGTTTTCCACATCATGTATATTTGAGAGAGTTTTTGTAGTGTACTTCAATGTTCATCATATCTACTCTGTGAGAGAGTTTGTAAACAATTTCAACTATATTTCTAAGTTGATCTCAAGGTAGAGGGACCTTCAGAGGGTTAATTTCCTTACGGGAGAAGCTGTAGAGAGAATTGCCAGTAAGACATTCTGCTCGTAAGACTTACAAGGTGCAAGCAGTAGAGAACGTTGCTGCTCATAAGACTTACAGGGGTGTAAGCAGGAGAGAACGTTGCTGCTCGTAAGTAAGACTTGCATGAGTAAGCAGGAAGGAAAGATCTTCGGGATTGCTCTGCTCGTAAGACTTGCTGTAAGGGGGAGTATCTCAGTGAGAGATTTGTAAAAGGTTTCACAAGTACCCGGCTAAACTTGTGGGATTGTAAAGGCTTTTCTTGTGCCTGGATTAAACAAGAAGATAGTGGATTTGAAAATCTCAGGAGGAGCCTAGGGACTGGACGTAGGCCATCACAGATTGGACCGAACCAGGATAAATCACAGTTTGCATATTCTCTTCCCTAAGCTCTTATATTTTCAGCATATATTATTTAATCTAACTGTTGATTTATAAACCTTCATACTTACCGCTTTCGTTAAGATACGAAAATATTTCTAAAGTTCTTAAGTTTTTATTATACACCCAATTCACCCCCTTCTTGGGTGATAGCCAGTTCTAACAAGACTTAGGTGAAGCCACCTGTATCCTAGAGATTAAGATCTATAGGGATAGATCCAAAAGACTAATAGGCCTAAGTCAGAGCACATACATAAACAAGATACTGCATAGGTTTAGTATGCAGGATTCAAAAAGGGGTTACATGCCCATGTCTCATGGCATCCATCTTAGCAAGGATCTGTGTCCTAGTACACCTGATCAGCGAGATCGCATGAGTAAGGTTCCATATGCCTCGGCCATTGGATCCATCATGTATGCCATGTTATGTACCCGACCGGATGTCTCATTTGCCTTAAGTATGACCAGCATATACCAACAAGATCCTGGTGAGGGTCATTAGACTACCATCAAGAATACCCTAAAGTACTTAAGAAGGACTAAGGACTTATTTTTGGTCTATGGTGGATTGGATGATGAGCTCTGCGTAACCAGTTACACAGATGCAAGTTTCCAGACTGACCAAGACGACCTCCTGAATGGTGGAGCACTGTAGCATATTCTGCAACAGAAGCTGAGTATATAGCAGCATCGGATGCAGCTAAATAAGCCATTTGGATCAGAAAATTCATTACTGAACTAGGGATGGTACCTACCATCTCAAATCCAATAGATTTGTTCTGTGACAATGGCGGTGCTATTGCACAGGCCAAAGAGCCAAGGTCATATCAAAGGACCAAGCATATACTCAGGCGATTTCATCTTATTAGAGAAATCAATGATAGAGGTGATATAAAGATATCAAAGTAGCAGGAGAAAATAATGTTGCTGATCCTCTTACTAAGCCGCTTGCACAGGCAAAGCATGAGCATCATGTTAGGACAATGGGAATTAGGCAAATTAATGATTGTACCTAGGGCAAGTGGGAGGATATTGGAAATTGTGCCCAAAGGGCCAATCATTGTACTTTGAACATATTAATTTAATGAAATTTCTCCATTTTGTTATCATATTATTTGCATGTTAACTGTGATAATTGTATCCTTGGATAATTCATAAATATTGTCCTAAAATGTCCTTGGTCGGTCATCTAAGCAGAGATGAAACAAGATCAGTATGACTTTGATAAGATATGGAGATATGAATCAAAGTCTTAGGCACTTGCAAGAGTACAAGGTGCTAGACCGACCCACTATGAGAAAGCTACATAGATCAAGCCATAAGCTTTTCTCATGTATAACCACGTCACAGTGCCCTTTGACCTGAGGTCATCATGGATTCCTACATAAGAGTTGCTAAGTTTTGAACTAGTCAAAAGTCACCTTTGACCGGGTGATGATAAAGGCTACAATCGGGCTTGGTGGTTTTTCATGTAGAGGAATATAAATGATCAAGATGGAATTTGTCCCTCACATTAGTAGAGAGATATTACTGGGCCCCTCGATGAGTAAGTCTGAGAAATGTATGGCCATACTACAATGGAAAGGAGTTTCCATTTCTATTATCAGACTACTGAGGAATCGAGAAAGTAATAGTCAGGAATAAGAGGATGACATTATCCATGCCTCATCCTTAACCGATATATCGTGTGACAAAAGGGACGTGACATAGTTGTATGACAGGTTGCATCGTGTTAATGATCCTCATATGAATTTGGTAGTCGTGATGTCTTGCTAGAGGCCGCTTTTGACTTGTGGGTTAGTACAGTTATTGGCCCACTGCCAACTTCATATGGGCCTACAGGGTCGCACACAAGAATGGCCCAACACGAGATAGTGTTTAATTAGGGTAGACGAATTTTATATTTACATATATATGTATATATGTAAAATAAAAATTCGTTAATAATATTATATAGATATGTATTTTTGAAATACATATTATATATATATATATATATATATATATATATATATGTATGTATGTGTGTGTATATATATATTATATGATATTATTATATTGTGTTAGTTTTAAATTTAATTTATTAAGATAAATTAAATCTGATAACTAACATGATAGAGATATCGTATCTCAGATTTAATTTATAAAGATAACTTAAATCTAATGGCTCTTTATTTGGATAAAATAAATAGGTTAAATTAAAACTGTTGGATAGATTTAATTTAAACTGAATTTATTTAATTAGCTCTCAAGATAATTAATAGTTAATTAATTTGGAAATTAATGATGATTAATTTTGAAATTTGAAAATAGCTCTCATAGGTTATAAACTTGATAGAGCAGATATACTGATATACACATGAGAATTGAGAGCCGCAAGGGAAACCCTAGGAGACATTAGAGGCGCTAGCACGCAGTCTCGGTTGGAGAGCATTCGTGTAGATACCGGTAGAGGGAGCAGACCTGACGTGTTAGCTCCTAGAGATCGTGAAAACCCTGAATCATAAAAGGTATGAATCCTTCCAACTTGGTTTAAACGCCGTTGATAGATCCTCGATTAGGATCGATGAAAATTTTTAAAATTCTTTCATTGTGCCTGCCGATTCTAATAATAAGAACTAGCCTTCAGGGAGTATAACAGAGGTAGGATCACTTGGAGAATCGTACGGATGAGTTCATGTGGGGGAATTATGAAGAAATATATGAGGAAAAGCTACTAGAGGATTTGCCACCAGAGCCTGAGGTGGACATCCAAGTTTGGCTGAGTAGATTCAGTAAACAACAGCCACCCATGTTCAGAGGGAAGTTCTATCCTCAGATGGCGGAAGACTGGTTGGCTCGTTTGGATAAGATCTTTGATATGCTATAATGTCTAGACGAGGTGAAAGCCCTGTTAGCCATATACAAGCTGGAAGGTAATGCTGATCGCTGGTGGAAAGGTATGGATCTTATCCTGAAGGGGGAGAATATTCCTATCACATGGGAAGTATTTCAAGACAAGTTCAACGAGAAATATTTTCCCCCAACTATCAGAAGGGAAAAGGAGAAAGCATTCCTTAGTATCAAACAACAAGACTGGGAGAGCTTCGATGATTATTTAGCCCAGTATATTTGACTGTCGCGATACTCCTCATATCACAAGCTGAACGATAATGAAGAATGGAATGCTAACATGATGATTGAGGGGTTGAGACCCAAGTTCAAGGAAAGGTTGATTTCTCAACACTTCACGAAATTCAGCAAAGCGGCAGAGGAATGCCGATACATTGAGAAATGTCTGTCGAGTTGGGCAATACTGACTAGAAATAAACGTGCTTCTAGAAGCAGTAGCTCAGCACAGAAATGAAAGGATCAAAGTGGATATTCCGAAGGGGATCATAAGAGGCCGAATAAATCTAGGGGCTATGGAGGCTAAGGTTCTTCAGGAAGTAGGACTTGTTGGCGTTGTAAAAAGCCAATTCACCCTGGTAAATCTTGTAGCAGGATTCCATTTAGGCCAGACCTGAGTAAACCACTTGTCAATTATGTTTGCAACAAGCTAGGACATATGGCCAGGGATTGTCCACAAAAGTAGTAGCAGGAGGAGACAAGACCTAGAGTTTCTGGCAGGGTCTACACACTGACACAGGAAGAAGCTAGAAAGTCTCCGGAGCTGATTCAAGCTATGATTTCTCTGAATGGCAGTCTAATGCATGTTATGTATGATTCTGGTGTAAACCATTTATTCATTGCATATAACTGCGTAAGACGGTTACATTTACATGTGCATAAATCTCCATATGATTTGGTTGTATCTACGCCTATGGGCACTAGAATTGTGACACCAACATTTGTCTAAATTGCGTGGTAAACGCTGAGGGGCACGAATCAACTATAAATCTGATTTGTTTGCCACTGCAAGGGTTGGAAGTAATTTTGGGGATTGACTGGTTGACAAAAAACGGTGTGTTACTAGATTGTAAATAGAAAAGAGTTATGTATTTGAATCCATAACTACAAGCTGACACATAAATCACTCTTAACCTTCTCTCCGCAGCTAAGGTTGAGAGATATTTGCAGAAAGGTTGTCAGGTGTACATGGTATTCCACTCTATGCAATCAGAGGCCAGTTTAGCCTTGGAAAGTATCCCTATAGTGAGTGAGTTCCCTGATGTCTTTCTGGAGGATATCGGTGGATTACCTCCAGAAGGGAAGTGGAGTTCTCCATTGACCTAAGGCCTGGAGCAAGACCAATCTCCAAAACCCCATATCGTATGGCTCCAAGTGAAATAGCGGAGCTAAAGAAGCAGATCGATATCAAGGAAGTACTTGAGAAAGGGTTCATACGACCCAGCCTATCACCCTGGGGTGCTCCAGTGCTCTTCATAAAGAAGAAAGATGGAAACCTGCATCTCTGTATTGATTACCAAGAGCTAAACAAGATGACCATTAGGAACAAGTATCCACTCCCTAGAATTAATAATTTACTCGATCAGTTGTCTAGGTCCAGTGTATTCTCAAAGATCGATTTGCGATTGAAATACCACCAGTTGAAGGTAAAAGCAGAAGATGTATCAAAGATTACTTTCAGGACCAGATATGGACGTTACGAGTTTCTTGTGATGCCATTCGGGCTAACCAATGTACCTGCTGTGTTTATGGACTACATGAATTGAATCTTCCATTTGTACTTGGACCAGTTCGTTGTAGTCTTCATTGATGATATACTGGTGTACTCACAGAGTGAGGCTGAACACAAACAGCATTTGAGAACTGTGTTAAATGTATTATGGGATAGGAAACTCTATGCCAAGCTGAGCAAGTGTGAATTCTAGCTTTCAGAGCTAAAGTTTCTGGGTCATGTTGTCTCACAGTAAGGGGTCTCTGTTGATCCTAGTAAGGTGGAAGCTGTACTGAGCTGGAAGAGACCAGAGACTGTATTTGAAGTGCACAGTTTTCTGGGTTTAGCTGGTTATTATCGAAGGTTTATACAAAATTTCTCAAGAATTGCATTACCGTTGATGAAATTGACGCGAAAACCTCAACATTTTGTGTGGGATGAGAGTTGTGAGAAAAGCTTACTAGAGTTGAAGCAGAGGTTAACTACAGCACCAGTACTGACTATCCCAGATCTGCAGTTTACATATGTTGTTTATACAGATGCCAGTGGGCAGGGATTGGGATGTGTGTTGATGAAGCATGGCCGAGTAGTGGCATATGCATCTCGTTAGCTGAAACCTCATGAACTAAACTATCCCACTCACGATCTTGAGTTGGCGGCAATTGTGTTTGCTCTGAAAATCTGGAGACATTATCTCTATGGTGAGACTATAGAGTTGTACTATAACCACAAGAACTTGAAGTACTTGTATGATCAGAAAGTGCTTAACATGAGACAGTGTAGATAGATGGAGTTACTGAATGATTACAATCTAGAAATCAAGTATCATCCCAATAAGGCTAATGCCGTCACTGATGCATTAAGCCAGATATTAGTGCAGGTGGCAGCCATGATGATCTATGAGCAGAAACTAATCGAGGATTTCATATACTTAAATTTGTCTAGTCAGATCCTGTTAGGCAGTAGTGTTAGCCAAGTATACAATGATCTGAGGGAGGTAATTAAGGAAGCCCAATTGTATGATGATGAAGCTCTATCTATCAGAGGTATGATTGATAAGGGCAAAACTCAGGATTACGACTTGTCACCTAGTGGACTAGTCAGGTACAAGAAGCAGATTTACATTCCACCACAACCAGAACTGAAACAGCAAATCCTAGAGGAAGCACATAAGAGTAAGTATACTCTATATCCAGGGACTACAAAGATGTATCATGAATTGAAGGCTCAATACTATTGGCCAATGATGAAAAGAGAGGTGACTGAGTTCGTTGCTTGTTGCTTGACATGTCAGAAAGTGAAAGTTGAACATCAACGACCATCGAGGCTTTTGACAAACCCTGAGATTCCTGAGTGGAAGTGGGAAAGCATTACTATGGATTTCATGACAATGTTACCTAAGGTCAAAAACCATGACGCTATATGGGTGATAGTCGACAGATTCACAAAGACAGCTCACTTCCTGCCTATTAGTATTCACTATTCTCCCGACAAACCGGCGGAAATCTACATTAAGGAGATTATGAGTTTACATGGTACTCCGAAGAACATTATCTCTGATCGAGATCCACGATTCACTTCTAAGTTTTGGAAGGTGGTACATGAAGCTTTGGGTACCAAACTCCGATTCAACACATCATATCATCCTCAAATTGATGGGCAGACAAAATAAACAATTCAAACCCTTGAGGATATGCTAAGGGCGTGGGTACTTGATTGTTAAGTTAATTGGGACAAATTCCTTCCGTTGGCAGAGTTTGCCTATAACAATAGTTACCATTCGAGCATCCAGATGGTTCCATATGAGGCACTCTATGGGAGGAAGTGTCAATCGCCCTTATGCTGGACTAAGTTGTTTGAGAGGGAATTGTTGGGGCCAGATCTTGTTGACTAGACAACGGAGCAAATAAAATTGATTAAGCGGAGGTTGTTAACTGCTCAGAGCCAACAAAAAAGTTATGCAGATAAGAGGCTAAAACCTCTGGAATTTGAAGTCGGTGACCATGTATTTATGAAAGTATCACCTGTTACGGGTATTGGCAGAGCATTGAAAGTAAGGAAGATGCAACCAAGGTATATTGGTCCATTCGAGATCCTGGAGAAGATTGGTCCAGTAGAATACCGTATCATTTTTCCACTGAATCCGAGCAAGCTACATGATGTTTTTCATGTATTCCCAGTTGAAAAAGTATCAACCTGATCCAGAGCATGTAATAGAATATGAAGACGTGGAAATGCATGAGGATTTGACTTACAAAGTCACACCTGACCGAATCATCGATCAACAGAAGAAGCAGCTCAGAAACAAGAGTATTTCATTCGTCAAAATTGTCTAGAAAGGGTTATCGGCCAGAGAGGCTACATGGGAAACAGAGGAAAGTGTAAAGAAATGTTACCTAGAATTTATGGCGGTATAGGTGTAGCAAATTTCGAGGACGAAATTTATTTAAGTGGGGGAGAACTGTAACACCCCAAATTTTATATTCACCAAATATATTGTAATTATTTGGGAAATTCAATAAAATGGTGAATATTCATGAGTTTGGAATTTATGAATTTTATAAATGTTCATTTTCATGAGAAATTAGGCAAAAATAATTATAGAATTAATTTGGGTAATTTAAAAAGCCCAATATTAAGGTCCAAAAATGAAGGAATATTAGAGAAAATATTTGGTCCAAAAATAGATGGAAAATGACCAAGGAAAAATAAGAAAAGAAATTGGAATAAAAAGGTAATGATAAAATCGTAATTTTGCCAATTTAGCACAAAATTAATTATTTTCCAATTAATTGAAGTTAATTTCAATTAATTAAGGGAAATAAAGGGGAAAAATATATTTGGCATACTTTGGTCAATTTAATATGAATTTATGGAAAATTTGAGCAAAAATGCAATTTTAACCAAAATTGATACTTTACGTATATATGTAACTGGAACAAGATTTGAAGCCAATTGAGACCAAAGGGTAGGACCCCTAGGTGTCTCCTACATGTTGCAAGAGGAAGGAAATATTGGTTGAGCTTAATGAGTATGGTTACATGTACATAAGGTTTATGTACATAAAACTTGATTTTTAGAATTTTGGAAAATTGTTAAATTATTGAATAAAGCATAAGATATATTAAAAACATATCATCTCCTTCCTTCCTCCAGCCCATTTTCGTGTCATTTCATATCTGATCTAGAGAGAGAAATTCTAGAGAGAGAAAGAGAAGAAAAACTTACAAAGGTAAGTGATTTCTTCGGAAATCGGTTCCTAACACGAATAAATCCATTCCTAAGCTACTCTTCTATGTGTTTAGGTTTGGGAAGCTCATCTTTGGGTTTGTGAAAGCTAGGGTTTCAGCTTTGTTGAGAAAATCCAGAGTGAAGCGAAAGGTAACTTCCAAACCTTCGTATATTGTATATTCTGGCTACTGTGGGCAATTTAATCGGTGAAATTTCGCCGGATTGCCATTGATTTTAAATTTTGGAAATGTGTGTGCCTACGGGTTATGCTGCACAATTTTAGTTCAAATGGTTGTTATAACTCAATTAGGTGGTACACAAAGTGGTTAGGAGTAGAAAGGAACGTGTTTACGGAGCTGAAATCACAAAACCCCGATTTTTCCCTAGGATCCCATAATTTTGGTCAGGGCTAGATCTAGGTGTAGGATTTGGATTTTTAATGATTTTATGGTTCCATTTCATTCAGAAGGGAAAATTAATTGGGGTTACAGTTGGTCACTTTTTCGGAAAAGGCCGAAAAAACATAATTATGAAAACACCCCTAAAACCCTTAAAGCAGGGTTGTCAAGGGCAATTTTGTACTTTGACATTGAATTTGGTGATTTCGAATCCTGAAATGGATTCTTTGGGTGGAAATATGTTAGAATAGCCCTAGTCAAAATTTTAGGAAAAGTGCAGCAGGGTCGGGTACGGCAGGGCTGGGCCGGGGTCCTAGGGCATTTTAGTAAATGTTCACCATAGGCTAATATAACCACAAGAAACACTATGGAAGTGCCTAAAATGATACTTGGATAGGTTATGACCTATTTCTTATACATTTAATATTTTAGGACCGAATCGGGAGCCGAAAGTCGACACGTTTCACGAGGCACACAAAAAGGGGTCAACAGAACTTCGAAGTAGGAACATTATCCTTCATACATCATGCCATAGTTATATGCATATGTGGATTCCATTGTTTGTAAATGCACTTTATTAATAAATATGATTTGCCTAGAGAAGGGCATTTAGTGCCGGGGGTGCACTTACACTGAGAGTTGGTGGAAGTCCAACCAGTGTAGATTGTGGGGCTGGGCCCTACTCATATATACATAACGATGATATGTTTATATTGTTCATTAATTGGTGTATATCTTGACGCATGTCATATTTACTTTTTTGCATTTTCTATGAACGATAGCATGTTTCTATTGGGATTTCTTGAAATCTCACCCCTTTTTCTAAATAAAACATCTCAATGGGTGCTAGTGGATCAAAAGGCAAGGATGTAGACCGAGGAAAGTGACTGGCATGTGTCTCGAGGCAAATACAAAGTTCGTGGTTATAGATAGTCTACGTCTAAAATACTTTTGGATATTTTGTAATAGTTATACATATAATCGCATTCTGTTTGGTTGACTCTGGACTGTAAACAAATACTTTTATCAGTATATATGTACTTTTCTGTATGTCTATGGAACTTAGTCTCTATTACTCTGTGTATATCGAAATGAAAACGGGTGTTGACAACCCATAAGAAATCGGGACAACGATGCGGGCCTCGATTACTTTACACAGCAAATGCATCAAAGAAAGGAAAGCCTAACCCTCCACTTAGACGGACTAGCCTGACTGACTCAGCCCGTTTTGATAGCTCTACCATAATTTAGATACTGAATGCATTTAAAAAAATAATTTAGAATGTTATATGTACAAAATATTACTAGAGTGTAAAATGAACAAAAAAATTAGTTTAGGAGAATATTGAGTACTATTAAAAAAATATTTTACAGCACTAGGTGTGGGTGTAAATAAAATATATTTTATCAAACACTAATCTATCATCGAACATAAATTGATTTTTTCTTTATATATATTAAATAGAAATTGAAATAATTTATAAAAGAAAAATGTCAAGTAATAAACTTTATCTAAATTGTATAGATCAACTTTTCTTTAAAAAATTGATTTATAATTGAAAAAAAAATAAAGAAAAAATACTACTTAAACTTCAAAATCTCAAATAAATGATTTCTTAAAAAAAGAAAAACTTGACTAGTAGATTTATTTTACAATAATGAAGTACTTAGGACTCCCACAATTCACAACATTCAACCAACTAAATTGAAATACAAGCATCCAAAAGTATTTTGTCTAATAGTAAACTAACTAGACTATAAAGTAAACAAATTGTGTTCGAATCTCACCTTGTTAAAAAAAAAACCTTATGAGAGGCATCCTAATTGCAAAACCTCAATCCAAATTAGTAAGTTTCTCATATACTTGATAATAAGATCCAAAAAAAATGTGGATACCGTGTGACTAAAAAGGTTATAAAAAAAATGAAATACAAAGTATCAGAGATTAGCCTAACATCAAGGACTGTCAATAAAATGCCATTTGCAAAATTTCCCTAAGCAGCTCAAACAACTTGTGGCAATTCAATTGAACATGCTTACAAGTCCTTCACAATCAACATTCAACAGAATAATCAAGTCAGAGATCAAATATAAGTCCCCAACACAAACTGAAAAAAACGGGGAAAGGGTGGAGAATCATTATAGATGAATATGGCTCATAAGATAAATTCTTAGTACAGTTGACAATAAGAGTACATTTGAAAACTCATCGAAGTAGGTGTGTTTTGGATTGTAGAATTGTTATTCTCGTTTCCTAGTATGATTACTACATGGTTGCTTAAGGTTCTATCATTCTTATTGAATAGTCAAGCAAAAATCCAGCATTCAAATATATATATATAGGATGCAAATATCTTGATATGATTTTGATTACATGCAAGCAAGTTTAAAGAAAATCTTACATGTCCTGCCCTTGCTGATTAGCTAGAGCAGTCTTGGCAATACACAAAAAAGCAGTATCTATATTGTAGTCCTCTTTTGCAGATGTCTCACAGTAAGGAATATTTCCTTTTGAAGCACACTAGTCCATTGCTTTGTTCTCAGACACTGAGTTCAAGATAATTAAACTTAACACATGCTATCGTGAAACTAACACATGCTATCATGAAACTAACTACAAGTCTGCTAAGGTGGTAGGAAGGGTGCTAGTTTGAGAAAAATGCCACAAGTTCAATTAGTCCTCTTACAAAAATTTAAAAAATATATATATAAATAAAAAAAGGATATGAGAAAACTTCAAAGTACATTATCATCTGCATACCACTCGACTGTTTCCCCCATCAATATCAATCTTGTTTCCGAGCAATATAAATGGAAATTTCCTGGGATTAGGAGAATTTTCCTGTGTTTCAATGAGAACATTTATCTTAATAGAATATCATCTTCATTCAAAAAACACAAGTCAAAGGATAAAAAAAGGACGTCAAATTTTGACATGAAAATGATGACGAGAATAACAATGTAGAAGAATCAAATATTATTTAACTGAACAGAGTTTTTCGGTTGAACTTAACGAAAGATCTCCCTGATTGAACTGTCTGCATCAGACAATAATAAGTTTAGCTTGGTTTCAAGCAAGCCTTTCCTTAGCAAGAATCGACAGAAGCATCAAAAACAGTTCAAATTGTGGTATATTTGTTGTCCAGCCAAAAAAAATAAATTGCTAAGTAATACTACAATATCATGGAAAACAAGAAGACATAATTATCTTTGATTATATGTATGAGACATTTGAAATACAGGCGAAAAGGATTCATTTAAGTGTAGAATAGAAGTTTTTTTATCAGAATTACCTTAGCTATCCAGTCAGTTCAAATCATATTTTATAGCTCCAAGCAACTGAGAAATTGCAGTTTGTTTGTAATTAGGTTATTGGGAAAGAAGCAAAATCTCATAAATGGAACAAAAAGGAAGAAGAATGGGTGAATAATGGTCCCTTTGGGGAAAAATCAGCCGCAGGGGTTCCTAACGCAGCTGCTTATTTTTGCAACCCTAATACCTGTCCTCTTTCATATTCAATTCATTCTGAACATGGTCAAGTTGATCCTCGTGCTTCTCCATATGACTCTTCAAAATCATTATCTCTTTTGTTTTTTAGATCTGAATTTTCAAGTTTGAAATTCTCAGCTCCTCTACATTTTTAACAAATTTTCTTGGGCTAAGGTGCAAATTTTCCTCTAAAGTTTTTTGCTGAGGAGCAATATTGCCCCAATAGGTTTTTTTAGGTTTAATGCTATCCCAAAAGTCTCAAAACGTAGCAATTTTGCTCTATACCATTAAAAAATTAACGTTGACATTGACAGTTAACCTTTTAAAAGTAATAGGCAACACTAAACTTAAAAAATGTTTGTGACAATATTGTTCCTAATTTTCTAAGTAACTCTTCGTAACTTATGTTCTCTAAGCCTACAATAAGTTATTTGTGTCATCTTCATGTTCCATGTCGTCAGATTTCATAGGCAAGCCATGGTGATGGATTACAGATGAATTGAAAGATTTGGATTCTGAGAAGTCACAGAGCTATTGCCTCCAGAGTTTAGAGAGGAGTCTATCACAAGTACAGAAAAAAGCTTTTAGACCAGCACATTTAAACCGGTTATATCGAATAAGGTCTTAAAAATATGACCGGTGGCATTTTTATAATTATCATCAACTTTTAAAACCGGTTATATTAAAATAAAGTTTTAAAAATACTTTTTAGGCCGGTTCCAAAAACAACCGGCCTTAAAAAACATGTCCAATTAAAAAAATAAATATTACAATATATTTTCTAGACCGGTTCTAAATATTACCGGTCTAGAAAATATTATCTGAATTAAAAGGCAATTAAAAAAATAAAATGTTTATTACTTTTAAGACCTGTTGTGAATAAAAACCGGTCTCAAATACTAAAACTTTAAGACCGGTTATTAATAATGACCGGTCTTAAAAAGTTTCGTAGTCTTAAGACCGGTTATTAATAAATAACCGGTCTAAAATATTAATTTTAAGACCGGTTTTGTATAACAACCGGTCTTAAAACTGACCTAAATTTCAGCTGGCGCCTAATTTCAACTCTAAAATCTGATACTCAAGCACATCTTGCAAACCCCTCCGTCGGTTCACGGCAGCTCCTCCTTTCTGCTTCTCTCCTCCGTCCTTAACCTTCGCCGCCGTCAACGCAGATCTACGATTGAATACATTACCATAAGGCTAACGTCGTTTGTTCCCTCCGATTGGTATGGAAAATTGACTGAAGCTCTAGATTCCGTATTTTTTAATCCTGACTCTGGTTTTTCTTCTGTTATATCGTTCAACTTTACTGGCATCTTTCTTCTGTGGATCTAGGTGCATTTTGCTGCCGTTAATTATTTTGAAGAGTTTTACTATATGCATGTGTCTGAGGTTAAAGTCCTTATGCTGTTACTAAGATTTGTTATGGATTTCTCTATTGTCTTGCAACTTTCCTTGGTTATCTATTAGATCAAGAGTCATGTGCTTCATCGTACCCTTTATATAGAGATAAGAGTTCTATGGTTTTATTCTTCCCTGTTCTCCTCTTGCAATTTTGTGAAGAGGCATGAAAACCATGTGAATTATTATGAGTAAAAACCTTCTTCAAATCCATTTTAACTATGTATGGCTCAGTGTTGTAAGGAAATGAAAATCAAACACATAATCTTTTAAGTTAGAGGAAAACTTAGCGCCAGTGGGTGAGTGTTAATTAGAAATTGTTTTGTAATTGTTGCTTGTTAAAGAGGATACAAACTAAACTGATATACATGCTATGACTAAATAGGGTTTAGGAGAAAATAGAAGGGAATACAAGAGTTAGGAGAATTCTGTTAAAGAAGGCCATTGAGAGCAACACCAGATCCACAAAAACAAAAATCATGACAAATTACGAGAGCCTCTAGTCTCTCAAAAACTAGTGAATATAATCACTATATTTTTTTCTTGTTTTCATTTTTCTTCTTGTATATTTTAGTGCTGCATATATAATTCCTTTTCATTCACTAATTGAATATGAACTGCACATATCTTAGTTATGATAGCATGAGTATTTTAGAGATTAGAGATTCCCATCACAAAATTATTTAATGAAGTCTTTTACTTGACAAAGGGAGACCAGAAATGTAGTCCTTTAATTTATTGCACCGAAGTAGACTAGTTTCTTTTGTTTTCTCTTCCCCCATGGCATCTCTTGTTGTTCCTACTTCATTAGCTTAACTCTACATACTCTAGTTAGTTTGTATTCTCCTCTGTTTCTCTCAGACTTTCTGTTCTTCTCTCCTTATGTCTTTCTAATTTCCTACCAATACCATAACACGATTATTGTAGTATCACTACTTGTGCCTTTAATTTTGTTAATTTCATTCTTTGCATAATTTGGTTTTGCCCCGTTTTTCCCTCTCCCTTAAGCTTATGATGAAATCTTCAGTCCTTCATCGATTGATTTTAATTTATCTTAAACCATCACTATCCTTAAATAGTGTCCTTAAAGTGAGTATAATGAGTCGTCCTAGTGAGGGTACTCCGAATGGAACTATTGTTAATCAAAGCGAGCCTAGTAATGTGAGGAACGAGAAACAAAGTGAGCCACGTAACTAGCCCATACGAAGGGGTAGGAAAAGCACCCGATTGAGAGACATTCCCCTCAATCGGAATACCGGGGAAAAGATTCCGATTAAGTTTGATAGATATTGGAAACCAATTAGGCCTAATGCAAGCCGGTATAAGAGTTTTGTCGGCCTCCTAGCTCGCAACAAGCCTAGCATCTTGATAGAGAAGTGGAGGAATGTGGATAAAAGTGTGAAGCAACATATTTGGGAAACTATCCAGCTCACTTACGACATTCCTGAGAGTGAAGTCTTGTATAACAAGACAATGACATATTATGATGAACGCTGGAGGAAGTTTAAGACAAGTCTAGCCAACAATTACGTGCATATCAAGGTGGAAGAAGGTCAGCCTCATCCTAATTCGTGCGACAAGCATTCTTTTATTGACAAACACACTTGGCAAGAATTTAGACGGCTTTAGACTACTCCAAAAGCATTGGTGAGTTGACTTATTTTGCATTTTATTTACCTATAAATTGTGAATTATCTTTATTGATTGTAACCTTAATTTTGATTTCTTATTCGCAGGAAAAAAGGCAAAAGGCCCAAGAGAGTGGTAGAAAGAATGATTGCCCCCATACAATGTCTCGTGGGGGTTATGCGAAGGCCGAAAAAGACTTGTTGGTGGCCAAACGGAAGAGATTGAAAGAAGCAGCTCAATCCGATCCTTCTATTCTTCTTTCTCTACTATCTCCAATACGTCACGAAGAGAAGTGCTTGTTCGCTCACCAAAAGAGGAGTGGGTCTTATACGAGTGAACAATCTCATATGGTTGGTGAGAAAATTGTAAGTATTGTTGACTTGTTGTTATGAATTATTTAATAAACAAATTTCATTACTAACGTTTGTCATCTGTGTCTTATAGGAGGAGCTTCAAAGAAAACAAGCCGAGGGATCGTTTAGGTCGAATGGGAGGAATGACATCCTGACCATAACTACAGAAAATGTGAGCATCTCTACTGTGTCAGGGGGGTTGGAGGAGGGGTAGGCATAAGGGATTACTTTGGAGCACCCACACGCCGTTCCTTAAGTAGTATGGTGACTAGGGAGGAGATGGAGCATATATTGGCCACTATGAGGACGGAAGCTAGGGCCGAGGCAGAACCATCATTTGACGCATGATTTGAAAAAAGGTTCAGCAAGATGAAGGAGGAATGTATGATCATGACGAGCACAAGACAAGCAGATACAAGTGCTCCCCAGGCTCATTCCCTAAACCCTAAACAGAGCACTAAAGGGAGTTGTATTGGTCAGTCATCAGAGGGTCCTGGAAAAGAAATTGGTGAGCCTTGTGACTTGTTTGTGGATGATCCTTTGAGACGATTAGTTGCACGAGGGAGCGTGCACAATTTGGGATCAACTGTCCACCACCAAGAAATAAAAGACGATCAAGTCAGAGTGGCAGTTGAAGAGGTGATCGTTGCAGATGCACCTCTCCCTATCCCTGTTGATGACTTCAAGATTATGGGCGATGTCCTCAACTCTTTCATCTTGTAGCCAAAGAACCTTGTTTCTAATCGAACTGAGGAATCCCCACCACCTCCACGTCCACCTCCCTCCACTCAAGATGTTTCACAGCCTCCATCGAATGTCATGTAGCAAGTGATTCTGATGGCATATGATACGTCCTTTCGAACAAGAAATTGGCCTACTGAGTCAGCTGTTAGCAAGTCGGGGGTGTAATGCTATCTTGAGAGAGATGATTTAATGTCCCTGGTAGCTCCTCTACAACAACTTACGGTTTTGATTGTTCAACTCTTTTTAATGTAAGTTTCTTCTCAAATTGGAAGTTAATATTTTACAAATTATGTCGTTAAACTTTAATTTGTGTGCTTGCATTATTGTAGGTACATGAATCGTAGGTTTGTTGACTCTGGCAAAACCAATAAATTTGGACCCCTATACCTAGTTCAACTCTACGACAAAGGGACCACTGCTGCTATCAGACACACATACTTATCGCACAAGCTTAGTGAAACCCCAATTGAGTGTTTCTTGGCTCCATATTTGCATGGGTAAGAAACAAATTTATATTTTGTAATATACATAATGTTTTATATTTGCTTAGAATTCTTCTCTTTTTTTCAGTGATCATAGGCAATTGGTTATCTTGTACAAGAAGAGTTATTTTGTCATCCTCTTATGCTTCCTCCACCTCAGCAAGCGAACTAGTGAATTGAAGAAGACCTTGAACTTGCAAGTTTTCTTGCATTATTAATTACCTTTCGTGGGGCAAAATTTATGGAATTTATGTAAAATAAGTAACCTTTGTGATTTTGATGATATAGGGTTATACGGACATTCCTACACACTGCTTGTGGTAGGCCTATTCGTGAACTAAAAGACCCTACATGGATCTTGCCAAAGGTTAGTTACATATTGGTTTCTTTTAAGAATGTATTCAATAATAAGCCATGCTTTAATTTTATACTTGTTTTAATGATATCATATTACTTTTCAAACTCGTAGGCAACCACCGGGGTCCAACTTGTGTAGGTTGTATGTTCTGAGGCACATTTATAATATTATTACCCTAAGCACGATAGAATTTACTCAAAAGGTAAATGTATATATATTTCAAACATTTTGTATTACTTTTATTTTTTTTAAGTGAAGTTACTATTTTGCCTGGCTTTGGTGTTTTAGATGTTTGATCTTGCTGACCCCTTTCCAGAAGAAGATATTGATCACATTCACAATTTTTGTGCTGAATTCATTTATGAACTTTTACAACAGTGAGTTCTTGTAAAACTGAGGAATTTTTTGTACATATTGATTAATTGACATTTTGGTTGGTTGCAAAACTTGTTGGTTGCATGATTTGACATGTTTATTGTTTTCATGATTATGTGCAACCATGCATTTATACATGCGAATCTGTTTGAGCCATGTCATTGGCCTGCATGTGTTTTAACAATTATGCATATATATATATATATATATGATGGTTTTAAACAACACATTACACGAGGATATATGACATGTTATGTTACAACTTCCCAATGAGAAGGTTAAAGAAAAAGGAAATGGTAAATGGAAGCAAACTGAACACCTTATGGCACTTAATAAGTATGGCATTGGAAGAAGTATATCTAGGATGCGTTCTGATAACTAACCTAATCACATACAATAAAAAAATTATAATACTTTTAAGACGGTTATAAATATAACCAGTCTTAAAAGTTATTTTAAGACCTGTTTCTCATATAACCGGTCTTAAAATTCAAGTTTTAAGACCGATTTTATGTACAACTAGTCTTAAAAGTCAAACTGTTCAGACCGGTTATATGGAAAACAGGTCTTAAAAATGTTTTTGTATTGCCTACAAAAGAGGTCTTTTAAGACCGGTGCTTATGACAATCGGTCTTAAAATGGTTTATTTTAAGACCGGTTATCAATAAAACCGGTCTTAAAAGTGAGACTTTTAAGACCGGTTACCAAACCGGTGTTAAAAGTAACATACTTTTTAGACCGGCTGTACCAAGACCTAATCCAAAACCGGTCTAAAAAGTCAATTTTAACTAGTATAAAAAGCCATTTTTTCACTAGTGTATATTGAGAAGATAACCAATTCCTAAATCCTAAAGGATTGTAATGCCAACTATATCCTTTCATAGAGCCTCACCGACTATGGTTATATATCTATAATTATCAATATAAAGTTCATTAAAAGCTGCATTATTCAAAAGCTATGAATAGTATAAATTATGACACATTACAAAACTACTCAATGAGTAGCTCTTGCTTATTTTCTTCCCTTTTTTTCCCATAGCAAAAACCATAGCAAAAAGCAAGAACTAATATAAATATCATCAAGCTTAAAACAATTAGTCAATATTGACTGAAAGTTTAAAATCTTTAGATGCAACAAAACAAAGCAAACAACAAACACCTATAAAATTTTAATTCTTGTGAGCACAACCTTGTAACCCCAAAGTACTCCTTCAAAACGGGCAATAACTATGTTCTATAAACACAACTATAGATTTAAGTATATATAATGCTTAATAAATAACGGTTACAATGAATAAACATAATGTATGTCTAGGCGGAGGTCGTGCAAGAATATATAATGATTAAATATGCGCATGGTCATATATTGAGAAGCAGAATCAATTGCACTCCTGACTTATATATCTCATAATGTAAGTGTTCATCACCTATACTTTGTGTATCTTTAGTAATTAAGCTAGGAAAGCAATGACTGGGTGAAAGAAATATGAATATGTGTATAAGAAAGGCTGCAAGGGATAAGCATACCCTTAAGAAGCTCAAGGATTTGTATATGCCTTGCTTTGCTCAAAGGTTTACATACCCCAAGCGTCTTTTTCTATACACATATTTGTCTGTTTCCCCCTTAGTTTTAGCTTTCTCAAGTTAATTTCTATGTAGAGACACAATTTATAGGTCAACAATTACATTATCACATATATACGTCAATAATTACTATTGATTCTTCCCACTAAGCCTAGAATGTCTTGATCCATTCCGAATTGTACAGTCATTTGATGTTGAAGGTACTATTCTATTATATATAAATAAGTCCAACTAGCTCAGAAACTCTCATTTGAAGAGTCTCACATCCAAACATCATGGTTATTATATAATAACAGTAATTTATTATAAAAGTTCACAGTTCATATTTAGAAACCATTATTAATGTACTAAATACATAATGACTATCTATGTGACACCATTATTTAGTTTTATAAAAAGTAATGATTCTTACATAAGAACCATTGTATATGTTACTAAATAAATCATGGTTGTTAATATGAGACCGTTATGTATCATTCAAGTGTTACTATATATTATGACGGTTATTCACGTGTGCCTGTTAATTATTATCACATCAATGCACATATTATGACCTCACCAAGACTCAATCCATAATTAGTGTTATATTAGAATCGTTATAATGGGTCCAAAAAAAACAACAGTTCGGAATTGTAATGTATCTGTGTTGAGCATACATAGCGCTCGTATAGATGACAATTTGAAACCATGTTTTATGGCTGTTAATAGCCATCATATATTACTATTTCTGTGGTAATAAAATTTATCTCTCTATTCTAGCTCATATGCATTTCTTAATTAACTTGAATGACCTTCACATCACAACTATATCTGATTGTGCACCGTCAAACTTATAAACCTAGTTTGGGGTGAATTTTGGTTATAAATTTAAGAATTTTTCTAATTTATTTCTTATATTTATATTTTTTCTTGAAACTAATTTGACTAACTTATAACTGATAAATAATCTAATGTTACACAGAAATATTTTAGAGAGTTGACACCAAAAATATTATAATTAAATAATTTATTTTGTTTCATTAGTCTGCCCAAATTAATTAAATAAATATGTCGTATATTAAAGACTAAAAGAGTATATACAAGTGGCAAGTGGAGAAATTAAAAAAAAAACAATATTAAAGGTACGTGAAGAAAGTAGAGAATGAGAGAACAACAACATGAAATGTATCGCTAAACTACATGACGAGAGGATGGTTCTTTGATAAATTTAGATGGATTCAAAATGTCCTGTGCTCTTCCCATAGGTGTGAAGTACAATAGTAAAGTAATTTTAAAATGGGAAAATTTCACGTAGCCCCCAAGGAAGCAATTTTATTTCAGCCAATCTCAAAAGATTCTGAAATTTCATTGCACCCCTCAGGTTAAAATGAAATTAAATTTTTCATGCAAAGACAATGATGCCTCACTTTATTTTTTTTTTCATAAGAACATTTATAAGAAAAATAAAAGGATTCAAAGGAAACCAAGGAACAAGAACATTTGACCATTCACAAGATAAATAAGGGTATTCATAAAACAAATAAAGGTATTTAGAAGACAAATAAAAGGAATTAAAAGAATCAAAGGAGTTAAAAATTTTGGTCATTCACAAGATAAATAAGGAAACTTATAAGACAAATATGTATATTTATAAAAAAAATAAGGGAATTCAAAAAAAAAACGGCATCATTGTCTTTTAACCCATAAAACTTAATTTTATTTTGACTCAAAGGGGTGTAATGAAATTTCAAAATCTTTTAGGGGTTGACTGAAATAAAATTGCTTTCATGGGGCTAAGTAATATTTTCCCTTTTAAAATCCCAGCCCACTTATGAGGAAAATTCCAGAAAAATATTTTCAAAATATCAAAAGCCCAAATCAGTTCTGTTTCCTACAATAGTTTACATATTGACTACACTTGATTAGTAATTGACAATTTATTTTTGTAGAAAATCACTGATTTGGAATTTTCAAATTATGATGGTATTTTTCTGGAATTTTCTTTATTATTTATTTAACCTTGTTGTCACACCATATTAATGTTTCTCCTCACTTGGTCACACGTGAACTCCAAACGGCGCTTTCTTTCTCCAGTCTTGCTTTCTCCTCCGTTGCACCTTGTAGCACATCATCCACAAAGCCTCTGTCCTCAAATATTCGGCCCTTGCAGTTATGCCAAAATGGATGGACATTTCTCTTTGCAGTTCGCAAGATTTGAGTGCCAATACCGTTTATCAAGACATCAACTCTATTTTGAAGTTTTTTTGCCTTCTTTTCTATTCATGCTACCCCCTGCCCATCGGCAAACCTTTTTTCTTCTCTTAGCAATTGTCCTTGTTTCTTTTCTGTTTTATAACTAATGTATATATGACTCGGTTATTTTGCTAATATCATTTTTTATTATTCATAAAAAAAAAACTATACAGCACTTTGATTGAATAAAGAGTCGAATAACAAAATTTATTATAGTTTTTTTAACTTTTCATAGAGATAAATACTAAGGTTAAATATAAGTTCATATTAACCATTGCATTCAGCAAATTGTCACGTTATAAATCCTAAGCTATGGTTCTGTGATTTCGAAAACGTATTTTGTGATTTTTCTAGATGCATGAACCAAATAGCATGTATATATCATTTGTAATGTCAACTAGTCTTATTTCAGCACACTCTTAATAATTCTTTAATTTGCTTATTTAGAAAGCTCGGGTCAGATGGTTGGTATCATAAAGTAATGAACCTTTTTGCATTGTTTCCTCCCCATTTTGCTCTCCTGTACGTGTATTCTCTTTCCCTTTTATTAATGATAACCAAATAATATTAAATATTAATTATTGTAATAGAATAATCTAATTATTCTATAGAAGATTACAAAATAATGTTTCATGGTGGTGATTTCACTTGTTTCAGGGGGTTATTATTCTGATGGTTCACTATCTTCTAATTACAACAAAGTACATTTATATTGATAACTAGTCAATTTTTTTACGGCATATCCTTTGACATTTCCTACTATGATTTTTACCTATAAAAGTACATCTGCCTTCCTCCTTGTCCTCACCCTTCTATTATTGCACAAAAATTTTGAAAATATTTTGTCACTTTTACAAGTTGGCCATTGCATCTCTGAATTTGGTCGCATAGCAATTATGTAATGATATGAGCATAAAAACCATGCCAGTATACTAGCTGTTTGAGGTAAAATCTCTGCTATATGGTCTAGTTTCTTGTTAGAATATTATGTACATATTGTGATTAATTAATTTGTTAGAATAACATGTATTAAAAAGGCATATTTTAAGGCTTCGTAATAGTGATGAAATTGATATAGAGGTATGAATAATAGAGCAAGAAATTTCTTCATTGTCCTTATATAGTTCTATTGGACTTAGTTTTATTTGTTCTTTTTAGGCTTTCAATTATTCTTTGATGTTATATTTGTCACAACGAAGTCTGATAGGGGTATATTAAGCCCACTTGTTGGTGAGATTTTTATATTTTACCAATAATGTTTACTTGGGAAAGACATGATTGGATATGTAGTGAAAGGCATTTAGCTGTCTTGGATATATTCTGACTATATTAGCAGCGTAACTCCCCCATTATAGAATAGGTCAGCACTATCATCTGAATTTTCACTGTCACATCTAAAGCAAATGTAACCCTGTAATGGTTTCATATTGATGACTACCATGTTAGCCAACTTAAACCCTGTAGTTAGTTTAATTTCCAATTGGGATGCACAACAAAGGCAAAAGATGAATGATGCAATATTATGTCCCAATCTTTAAGAGTTATTCAATAATAATGTGTTTCAGTTTATAATTCCTTATTCAACAACTAAGACACTTTTGCTCATAAACTTCCCTTTTGTTGAATTTTGTTTTGTTAAGACTATATTGGGCTCACACACTAAGCCCATTATAATGCAGCAGCCCAAGCTCATTACTTCAGTATAGGATATTCTTTGTACAACATATTCTTTTATTCCTTTATCTTTAGTCTTTACAGTGTATACATATCATGCTTTTGTGTAATTTAGGGTTTTTACCCTATCTATATATAGAGTAGTGTAGGGCCTGGAACAGTTTGCCAGTTTTACAGCATTCTTCTCTTATTAAAAATTTATCCTGGTATCATAGCATGACCTAGGCAAGCTACCATGACGAATCCCAATGAAGCTGAGTCACAAAATACTCCACAAAAAACCCACAGCTGGATCACATAGCAATAAAGCAAGCTTAGTGGTTTCTGCCTCTATTTTAGCCAAGCTAACGGAGAAGAACAACACGCCTTCACAGTCTTTTTCTGTCGAGTTGGAGAGGACAAATTACTCTATTTGGCTAACACATGTTCTGCCTATTATTAAAGACCAAAGGCTTGAAGGATTCATTAATGGGACCAAATGTTTCCCCTCTCAGTTCATCACAGAGGACAAAGTCACCAAGATCAACTCTTCAGAAATGACCAATGTCACTAACTTTGCTGGATTATGGCTTGCTGCTAAGCAAATAATCAGTTCCCAAACCAAGTGAAGAATGCTGCTACTCCATTTAGAACTTCAGCTTACTAGGAATGGTGTTTTAAGATGCATGAGTATCTTGCTAAGATGAAGAACATAGGAGAACAACTCTCACTTGCAAGCAATCCAATTCCTTTCCCAGATCTCATCATTCAAGCATTAGATGGCTTGGATGTAGAATATAATCCTATTCTAGTTCAACTTTCCCAACAAGCTGATGAGCTGAGTTGCATTGAGCTGCAAAATCAGTTATTTTCCTTTGAAAGTCCCCTAGACTAGCTCAACTAGTTTTCACAACTTGCTCCTACCTTTGCCAACTATGTTAGAGTTGATAATGGATTTTCTCCCAAAATTGATGGAGGTTCTTTCTCAAGAAACAACTGGCATGGTGGCAGAGGAAATAGAGGAAGAAGAGGGCATGGTAGAAACAATAGAAGTTTAGGACATTCTAACAACAATAGCAACAACAGTGAACCCGTGAAATGCCAGGTGTGTCCAAGGTTTGGTCATGAAGTTGAATATTTTGTCTATCTTTATGATTGCTCTTTTGTTCCTAACAGGAAAGTAAAATCTGAAGCTGGAGGTTTTGGTTCTGATTCTGATTCTGATTTTGATAGTGTTTATTATGCAACCCCTGAGACCGTCAATGATGATGCTTGGTATTTAGATAGTGGAGTTACTAGCCACGTGACAAATGATTTCACCAAGCTTGAGACATTGATCGAGCCTAATGGTAAGATGAATATTTTTGTATGTGATGGGCATAAGATTAATGTTGAGAACGTGGGTAACTCTATTGTGCAAAATATTCCTAGAAAAAAGGTTAAGCTGAACAAAGTGCTTTATACTCCTAAAATTAAAAAGAAAATGTTGTGTTTATAAAGTAGCACATGATAACAATGATGATCTGGTTTATAATACTCATGGTACCTATGTGAAGGATTATGAAACATGAGTGAAAATGCTTTAGGGAAAGCCTAGTAGTGATGGCATGTTTCGTATTCTAGGCTAGAAGAAGGATGGACGTGCAGACTTAGTTTTCAATGCTCAAGAAGTTGAAGGACCAACATCTAATTTTAAGCATATCAATAGGAGTTATTGGCATTGTAGGCTTGATCACCCTAGTGATAAAATTTTAAATCTAGTTATTACTGAATGTAATTTGAAAGTCATTTCCAGTAATAAAAAAGAATCTATCTTTTGTGAATCATGCAAGTTTGACAAGTCTCACTCTCTTCCCTTTAAAGTTTCCATTTCACATGCCACAAAACCACTTGAACTGATACATACCGATCTTTGGGGGCCATCACCAATTATTTTGATGAATGGTTATCATTATTATGTGTTGCTCTTGGATGACTATAGTAGATATTCTTGCATTTTTCCATAAAAGACCAAAGATAGGATCTACAAATGTTTATTCAGTTTAAGACCTATGCTGAAAAACAATTTGATAAATAGTCAAATTAAAATTGTTTAGAGTGATTGGGGATGAGAATACAAAATATTCTCTAAGGTTTTGCAAGCTTTTGGCATTCAATTTAGACACTCTGGCCGTCACACCTCCTCAAAATGGTAGAGATGAGAGAAAACATAGGCATTTTGTTGAGACAGATTTGACCTTGCTAGCTCAAGCTAAAATGCCTTTGTTTTACCGGTGGGAAGCATTTCATACAAAAACTAAATTGATTAACAAGCTGCCATCCACAGATTTAGGTGGAATCTCACCACATTTCAAGTTGTTTGGAAGACATCGAGATTATGATTCTCTTAAAATATTTGGTACATCTTGTTACCCTTGTTTAAGGCTCGTATAGCAACCGAACTCAAATGTGTTTATTCCAGATCTTGATACATTACAATGAAAACACACACCTATTTATACTAAAATCACACCCTTGTAAATTCTTTAAAATAATGTAAAAGTCAAAACAATAATGCAAAAGTCAGAACCGGCAGCCACACCAACCCCTCTGTCGTCGTTCCCTATTCACAACGTCATTGCATACGTCATATGCATGTCCTCTGTTTCAACTCCCTGTTCTGTTTCATTCCCCCGGGGTTGGACAGGACTCGTCCTCAAGTCAGAATCAACATCATCAATATACGGAGATAGATCCGCAACATTGAAAGTGGCGGAAACACCATAGGCACCAGGCAATTCCACTTTGTAAGCATTATTGTTAATTTTCTGTACGATCTTGAATCTTCCATCAGCTCATGGAGATAACTTGGCGTTTGGTTGTTTAGGAAAATATTCCTTCCTCAAATGTATCCAGACCAAATCCCCCACATTAAAGACTTGATGTTTTCGATGCTTGTCTCGTTGTGCCTTGAGTTTCAAACTCTGCTTCTGAATCCTATTATAGACCTGCTCATGTAATTTCTTAATTTCCTTAGCCTGCTAGTCCGCATTGACACTATATTGTTGCTTATCAGAAGATGGTGTCAAATCAAGTGGGTTGAGAGGACGGGTGCCATAAACAACTTCAAATGGACACTTTCCAGTTGCTTGATTGACTGAGTTGTTGTAAGCAAATTCAACTTGAGCAAGAATAAGATCCCACTACTTCAAGTTCTTTCCAACAAAGCTTCGTAAAAGAATTCCAAGAATTCTGTTAACAGCTTCTATTTGTCCATCAGTTTGTGGATGGCTAGCACTGCTAAATTGAAGTTTTGTTCCCATCTTTTTCCATAAAGTCCTCCAGAAATGGCTTACAAACTTGATGTCTCTATCAGAGGTGACGGTTTTTGGAATTCCATGGAGACAAACAATCTCCTTGAAGTACAAATCTGTAACTTGAACCGCATCATTAGTCTTTTGGCAAGGAATGAAGTGAGCCATTTTTGAAAAACGGTCAACAACCACCATTATAGAGTCCTTTTGTCTCTGGGTCTGAGGTAACCCGAGGACAAAATCCATACTCACATCCTCCCAAGGTGCTTTGGGTACTGACAATGGCATGTATAACCCAGTATTTTGGCTTTTGGATTTAGCCAGGTGGCATGTTCTGCACCTTTGGATATGCTTGGCCAATAGAAGTTCTCCTTTACTAAGGCTACAGTTTTATCTCTACCAAAATGACCAGCTAATCCTCCATTATGTGCTTCCCAAATTATAGCTTCTCGTAGTGAGCAACGAGGAATGTAAAGAGTTTTTCCTTTGAATAAAAATCCTTCTTCCCTGTAATACTGATAAAATGTTGAGATTCAGTGGCACTCCAGGCACCCTGGAAATCAGGATCATCTTGATACAACTCTTTTATAGTTTCAAAACCCACTACTTTGGTTTGCATAGTTGTTAACAAAGCATGGCGATGACTAAGCGCATCAGCTACTGAATTTAGGATTCCAGCCTTATGTTTGAGTAAAAATGGATAGGTCTGCAACATTTCACTCCAAGCGGCATGCCTTCGATTGATCTTCTGTTGAGAATTCAAATGCTTGAGTGATTCATGGTAAGAATAGAGAATAAACTCTTTATGCAACAGGTAGTGGCTCCAATGTTGCAAAGCTCGAACAACAGCATAGAATTCTTTATCATAGGTAGAATATTTGAGCTTTGCATCATTAAGTTTCTCGCTGAAGAAAGCAATTGGGTGGCCTTCTTGACTCAAAACAGCACCAATCCCAGTGTTAGAGGCATCACAACTGACCTCAAACACTTGGTCAAAATTAGGAAGAGCTAGCACAGGAGTTTCTGTCAAGCGTTTCTTCAGTTCTTCAAAACTTATTTGAGCCTTTTCTGTCCATTAGAACTTGTCTCCCTTGATGCAATCCGTGAGGGGTGCAGCAATGGAACTAAAATTTCGAATGAACCTCCTATAGAAGGAAGCTAATCCATGGAAGCTCCGAACTTCTTGGATAGATTGCAGAGTTGGCCAACTGTTAATGGCTTCAATTTTGCTTGGGTCAACTCGTACACCTTTTGCAGTGATAATGTAACCCAGAAAAATGACTTCATTTGTCAAGAAAGTGCATTTCTTCAAATTGGCATAAAGTTTCTGTTCACGAAGAGCTTGCAATACTTGACGTAGTTGATCTAAGTGATCTGCTATGCTCTTACTGTAGATAAGAATGTCGTCAAAGTAGACAACAAAAAACTTGCTAATGAAAGGGCGAAGGACCTGGTTCATCAGGCGCATAAACGTGCTAGGAGCATTTGTCAACCCAAATGGCATCACATTCCATTCGTACAACCTATCTCTGGTTTTGAAAGCGATCTTCCATTCATCTCCGGGATGAATTCGGATTTGATGATATCCACTACGAAGGTCAATCTTAGAGAAGATGTAGAGCCATATAACTGGTCGAGTATGTCATCAAGCCTGGGTATCGGAAACCGATACTTAATTGTGATCTTGTTGACTGCACGGCAATCTATGCACATTCTCCAGCTTCCATCTTTCTTGGGAACTAGGAGTACAGGTATGGCATAAGGGCTGACACTTTCACGGATCAACCCCTTTTTCAGCAAGTCTTCAATTTGGCTTTGAACTTCAGCATGTTCTTGAGGACTCATTCTGTAAGCTGGCCTGTTAGGAATTACTGCTCCTGGAATAAAATCCATAGCATGTTGAATGTCTCGCATGGGTGGTAATCCCGACAGAATTTCATCTGGAATCACATCAGGAAACTCTTCTAACAATGGCTGCACTTCAGGTGGAATGACAGTTCCGTTATTTGTCTCGAGCAATAGAAGAAAACCCATTATTTGGCTTTCTGTTTTGGTCACCTTCTCGACTAAAGACACTAATAGTTTGGATTCATTTTTGCCTTTATTGTGTTTATCAGGTGGCAAAGGAGCGAGCTGGATCTTCACACCATCCTTCTGGAAGGAATATGTGTTTGCGTGACCATCATACAGAACATGTCGATCATATTGCCAAGGCCTCCCCAGAAGAATATGACAGGCATCCAAGGGAACAACATCACACTAAACTTCATCATGATACCTTTTACCGATGGAAAATGTAATAAGGCATCGTTTCGAAACTTTTACCTCGCTTTCCTGGTTAAGCCATTGAAGCTTATAAGGGCACGGATGGTTGTGAGTCGGTAGTTGCAATTTTTCTACCATGTAGTTGGAGGCTACATTTTGACAGCTTCCGTTGTCAATAATGACATCACAGACTTTGCCTTGAGTAGTGCAGCGAGTATGAAAAATGTTGCGACGTAGCCAAGGTTCTTCTTTTACAATGGCTGTATGCAGACTTCTCCTAATAACAAGTGATTCACCGTGATCTACAGGAGTAATTTCTTCATCAAATATTGGCTCCTCATCAAATATTGGCTCCGTTTTAGGCATAGGCTCCCTTTCTTCGTCAAATACTATAGAAGCTTCCCCTTCCATAATAGTGACAACTCTACGGTTAGGACAGTTAGAAGCGATGTGACCGAATCCTTGACATTTAAAGCACTTAGGTGCTTTGGAGTTGAATTCCCTAGTAGCCTTTGGTGGAGGCGCACTTGAAGAGCTAGGATGATGTATTTGTGGCTTACGCCCATCAAAAGGAATTCTGGTTGAGGAAGACGGTTGGTATGGAGGCCTTCTGGTCAACTGCTTCTCAATACGGACGGCTAAACGGATGACGTCATCCAGAGTCCAGTATTGCTGGAGTTGTACTGGATGGGCGATGTTCGTTTTAACCCTCCGAGATAACGAGCTATTGTTTGCTCTTCCCTTTCTTGTATATCACATTTCATCATAAGTTTCTCAAATTCCCTGGTATATTCCTCTACAGACATAGCCTTTTGGCGGTGATTATGTAACTGAAGGAAATTATCTTGATAATAATTTTCTGGAAGAAACTTACGTGAGAGCTCGCGTCGCATCTTGTCCCACATTCGTATCTTGCTTTTTCCTTCTCTTTCACGCCTTTTCTTGAGATTTTCCCACAATATGGAGGCATGTTTCCTTAATTTGATGGCGACAATTTTGACTTTCTGTTTATCGGGAATCTCTTTATATTCAAAAATTTGTTCGACGGTTTGAAGCCAATCGACAAATTCGTCTGGTTGAAGCCTTCCCTCAAATTCTGGTATATCTACCTTAATGTCATTAAGGCGGAATGGCTGTTGTTGAGGACGATGGCGGTAGTTAGAGGACGACGAACTATTGTTATCTGAATCATCCTCTGGATATTCACTGCGAGATTCTAGCATGGCTTGCTGCGTTTGTATAGTAGTTTCCAGTTCCTGTATTCGGTGTCTCATCTCGTCCATCTCAATTTCGTGGGTGTTTCTGCGTCTTGGAGGCATTTTGGAATTTTTCTTGTGAGGTTAGGTATAGGGTGGAAAGATATAAAGGTAGGATTTGTATTTATGGAAAAAAAAACTCAGGGGTAAAATGGGAAATTTGGGATATCAATGTAATTATGGCAGGATATGGGGGTATAAATGTAATTTTAGGAAGTACAGCGGCCTAAAAATGCAATTTTGACAGAATCTGGGGGTCAAAATGCAATTTAAGGAAGTTCAGGGACCTAAAATGAAATTTTGTCAATTTCTGGGGATCAAAATGCAATTTCAAGAAGTCCAGGGACTAAAATATAATTTTGGCAATTTTCTAGGGGTCAAAATGCAATTTCAGGAAATTTAGGGGTGTAACTGTAATTATCGCAGAATTTAGGGCACAAAATGGTAATTTTAACAAAATTCTAGCTGACCGTTATGCTGACGTTGCCAAGGTGACAAGTGGCAATCAGCGATTGGTCCACGTGGCGTTGACTGCTGACGTGGATGCTGACTGGGTTGTCTTCAACCTCTGGGCGCGTGGCCGGCGCGTGGAGCTTTGTTGACGGCACGTGGGTCTCAGGCGATGGCGCGTGCAGGCGCGTGGTGGCATTTCACGGTGGTGGCCGACGCCTGTCTTGGGTTTTGGGACCTTCTGAAGACGATGGTGTGGTCAGATTTTTGAGAAAAGGTCGGCAGGATGGAATTGGCACACCCTGTTTTACCAACGTTTTTTCCTCTCAATCCTATTCCTCACTCTCTCGTTTTCCCTCCCTCTGGAACCAGTCTCTGATACCAAAATGATATAGCAACCGAACTCAAATGTGTTTATTCCAAATCTTGATACATTACAATGAAAACACACACCTATTTATACTAAAATCACACCCTTGTAAATTCTTTAAAATAATGCAAAAGTCAGAACAATAATGCAAAAGTCAGAACCAGCAGCCACACCAACTCCTCTGTCGTCGTTCCCTGTTCACAACGTCATTGCATACGTCATATGCATGTCCTCTGTTTCAACTCCCTGTTCTGTTTCAAAGGCCCTATAATGAACATAAGCTACAGTTTAGATCTACCAAATGTGTCTTCATTGGATATAGTAACAATCATAAAGGTTATAAGTGCATGAGTTCCATTGGAAAAATTTATTTGTCAAGGCAAGTGGTATTTTATGAGGGTGATTAATAAGTTACCTGAAGAGAAAGTGCATCCCAAAGGTCTCTCACGCCATAGCCTACCATTTGTCCTGCAACTCAGAATGTGGATTCTGGCCAATCTTCTGGTTCTCAAACTCCATTATCAGTTGCTATTTTACCAACTGTTAGCAGCAGTGAAACTGTACAAGAAAAACAAATGAATACTCTAGTCCCTGTAGAACAAGAGCATTCCTCAAATTAGATGATTGAATCCAAAATCGATGATCAACCCTATTCTTCATCACATTCTCAAGATGAAGGTGAGAACTTGATTGCTTCACCACAAATAGTTGTTACCACCAGTCCAGTCAAGCATCATATGGTCACAAGGAGTAAAGCTGCAATACACAAACCCAAACAGGCTTACATTGGAGTTGTAATGACATGAATATTAAAGAACCCTATAGTGTCAGAGAGGCTCTAAATTCAACAGTATGGAAACAAGTTTTGCAGGATGAGTATAATGCACTTATGAAAAACAAGACATGGGAATTAGTTCCTTTTGATGGTCAGGAAGAAATGGTAGATTGTAAATGGGTGCTTAAATCTAAAGCACTCTGTGATGGCTTAGGGAAATGGAGGTCGTGCGTGGGGTGAGAGGGGCCAGGGAGGTTAGTGGTATAGGTAATAGGTAGCAGGCTAGGTCTTCTACCTTTTGTATAAAAATAATATTAAAAAAGTAAGGACACAGAGCTTGTTCTTTACAAGAACACGTTCTGTGTTTTTCTGAAATTGCATCTACTAAGAATGAGTTTACTTGTAGCATCTTGATAAATAGTTTTCGATGTGTAGGCTCATTGTAATTAATTTGATTGTTCATAGCATTTGGGTAAAAATAGCCCCTGAATATCCTCACTAGTGCAATAGCCAGTCGCCTTATCTACCTGAACTAACCCAATTGCCATTTAGCTTGAAAAACTCAATACATGCTCAAATATAAAACAAGATTATTATTACAAGACAAAGATTACTTCTAACTTGCAATTCTATAAAAAAATCATAACTTTTAATGTAAATTTTAAAAAAATTTAAAATTTTTTCTTCTCTTAAAAAAAAGGTAAAAAAACCCATAATCAAAACCAAGTGGAGAATCTCCTTTTCTTCTTTCTCATTTTCTTCTAGTATTTAATTTTCATTCATAGATAGAGAAATGTATGGTTAAAATTTAATATTTTATAAAATTATTATTATTATACTATTTTATAAATTAAAATATATTTATTTTTTGTATTGAAGCTATGGATTGCGTAGATCGGATTTTAAGAATTTTGAATTTATTTATCTATTGTTATAGTAATAATTTTATAAAATATTGAATATGAATTTTTTTTTTTTAATGAAAGGCTGGAGTGAGATTTTGAGAAGAAAAAGAGAAAGAGGAAAATGAGATAAATCCAACCCCAAAATTTTTCTCCTATTTAAAAACAAAAAAATGAACATGTAAAATCTCTCCTGCCCCGTACTTATTTGTACTTAATAAAATCCAACCAATAACTAAGGATGTGCAGGGACCGGACCGGACCGGACCAGACCAGACCAGATTTGGCATCAACCAAAGGTTTGGCCTGGTGGAGGCCTTAAGCTATACAAGATAGCCCATGGTCCGCTTTTGTCCAACACCAACCTGAGGTTGAGCTAGACTGGACTTGGTCTAACAAACTACCTGGACTGGTCCAAGTAATCCTGGATGACCTTCACGTGATTATTTTCCTTCAATGGAGGTAATATTTCAACCTTATAATCACAATTAACACAATGAAAAATATATAATAATATAAAACTCATCTTAAAACATTAAGACCAAATCATCAGTACATAATCCATGATCTCCAAGACTCTAACATTCAACAACAATCAAAATTGGGAAAATTAGAGAGAAGAGCTAAGGGGAAATAATATTTAGGGTTAAGGTGTACCTAACACCTTAAATTATTTACTCTAGAGCACCCAGTGCTTTAAAGTAATTTATAGTGCAACTCTCCCCTAGAAATAATTAAAGTGGTGCAATCTCATCCATGTCTAAAAGAATCGTTACTTTAATGGTTAAAGTGTTGAGTTAGCAGGAATTTGACCAAAACAGGTCTGTGTTGGAATATGAAGAGGAAGATCACAAGGCATACAAGTCATGAGGGATTTTGCTTCTAATACTAACCACTTTTCCTGGACATGCCTCACCTACCATCCCCTCTACGGCAGAGTCGTCCCTATCAACCTTGCCTCCCTCTACTTGTCTAGCCATTTTAGCTCTAACTTCTTCTTCCTTATTTCTCTCACCTCACTTGTTTTGCCATAATATTTTCTCTTCCCCTCTCTCCCTTTGCTTTGGTTCTTTCCCTTTTCTCTCCACACTTGATCTCTCTCAAATCACTTGCATTGCCTGAAGATTGGATTTCTCCCAACCTCTATACCTGAAGGTTCAAACCATTATAAGCGTTTGGACATTATCCATAATCTGAAATAGGTGCAGAAGATAGTAGATATGAAACCAAGTACAATACATAAACAAAACCCAATTCATGAAACTTCCAATTAAGCATAAAATCCCATGCATTTTTCAGACATTCAATTTCTATCTTGCATCAGTTTATGTATGAGACCTTTTTCAAGTGAGGAGAAGCCCGGGTAGCTTGAAGATAAGAAAGCTGCTAATAATAAGCTAAATTTCAAGAAATCTGATGCTAAGAAGAGGCATAACAACCACCAAATAACAAACGACCAATCTTGGTCCCAAGGGACTGACAAAATTTACAATTTCTGGATGGGGTATACGATATATTACCCTTACGATTTGCTCACAAGAATATTTACAAGTTGGAACAAAATCAAAGGCATTTCCTCAAGCGTGATTTGTCTCTTTCTCAAATATTCCTTATTTATGGCTAATCTAACAGACAGCTTCAGACTTGACGGACAAAACAAGGGAGGTGAGAGAAAGGAAGAGGCATAAGTTAGTGCTAAAATGGCAGGATAAGTGGGGGAGGCGAGGTTGATAGGCTGACTCTTCTGCCGGAGAGGGGGTGGCAGGGTGAGTTTGGTCCAGGAAGAAAAGGGAAATCCTTGCTAGCTCATACCCCTTGTTATCTGCCCATTCACATTCCAACTCGGAGTTGTCTTAGTCAAACCCTGCTAATTCAACACTTTAATGGTCAAAGTAACCGATCTGTTAGAGATGGATGAGATTCATCGCAATAACTTTAAGGCTCTGGGTGTATATAATAAAATAATTTAGGATGCTCAATACATCTTAACCATAATATTTACTATAAAAGATTTTAAAAAATGTAATTATTTAAAAGGGTTAAATTTCAAAATATTAAATTATTCTTGATCAAACCTCCTATAGTCTTTTGCTTTAATCTCTTCCACATTCTATTTTAAAACTAATTGAATTTTATTTTACTTTATCAAAATTAAAACAGTCAAAATCATCCTTGATGAGGGGTAAATTTATTAAAAAAGTTACTTAAATTTTTTATTAAGCTAATAATATTTTCACATAAAATATACTTAAATTTTTTCCTACATTCAATAAGAACATTAAATAGATCATTAGTAAATGTTAATGGTAAAAGATAAATTAGGGATTTGGTATAATTAGGAGTAAGTTGGAAACAAGATTTATTCTAATATCATTTTTAATTTAAAAATAAACTTTAAGAATTTTTTTATAATATTCTTCAACAGTGTTAATGATTTGAACTAAAATATATTTTTTTCAAAATTGAGAGAATACCGGTGTAATTAAGACAAAATAAAAAGATAATCAGAGTATTTTAGTATACCAAGAAAAAAAATAAATAAATAAGACTAAGCATCGAGTCAGGTGAGCACTGACGCCTACATAAAGAAAAAATAAAAAAAGCATTTAAAGCCAGGTGTCAGGTCAAGGTGAGCATCGACCCTGACATATAAAGAATTCATATAAGAAAATAACAAAAAAAATAAAACTAGGCGTCATTTCCATTACAACTCCGATGCCTACATATTTTTTTTTTGAATAAGATACTGAGATACATTGAACCTTCAAAAGGTTAATACAAAACATTGGCTAAACCAGAAAACTCCTTCAACCCTTATCATCGACCGCCTCACAATAGGAAGGTGGTGGGTGATCAAGGAGAACAAAATTTCCCAAAATGCTATGAGCTAAACTCGCTAAATGATCCGCTAGGGTATTCTGCTCCTTATAAATGTGATCAATAAGAACCCGCTAGTCTTTGACTATCCATAGTTTCGCATCCTTAATAACGTCTCTGAAGGGGTGATTAATATCACAGTCCCTAGTGAGAAAAGATACTGCCTGGAGACAATCAGTACAGATTAAGACTCGTTTTAAATTCCTATTCCAATAAATATGAAGACCCTGGATGATAGCAATAATTTCTGCCACCACAGGAGGCACTTGAGATAGCTTACACATGTAACCACATATCCATTGTCCATCCTCCCCCTTAATGGTACCAGCACAAGCACGTTGACTCGACGCCAGAACAGATCCATTCGTCTCCATAGTGCTGAACCCATTACTACATGTACCACCTCCCACCTGTTGATGCCGCAACTTCCCGTAGAATTTACATTGAGAAGATAGGTCCAAATCCCAGGCTGCTTTGAAAAGACTAGAATTGGCATTATGGTATACCAATTCTGATTCTTCCCCAAATAGTTGGTTGCAACGATTGACCCAGATATCCCAACAGACATAGCCGAATAAAATTGGCCAACTGATCTTTTTGGTGAAACTTCTTCCAATTTCATTCCTGAGATTCCATTGAATCCAATCCTTTCCCTGTAATGAACTAAAAGTACTCCAGTACACCGGATTGATTATGGAACTCCACCTTCCGCACGCGTTGATACAATCCCTTAATATATGCATGACGTCCTCCTCCTGGCTACAGTTGAAGGGGCATCCTGCTAGCTCTGCTAGACCTCTTCGTACTCTAAGCTGCGCTGTATGAGCTCTCCGTGTGCAACCAACCACATGAAGGATTTAATTTTCTCTGGAACCGCCCATCTCCATAGTCTCCTCCAGAGGTTATTATAGGAAGTATGTAAACTTGCAAAAAGAAAATGATACGCAGAACTAACAGAAAAATAGCCGTCAGAAGAAGGTTTCCAAAGATATTTATCCTCTCCTCTCGCCTCACTGGGGGGTGTGCACACATAATTTGCTCAATAATATGAGGATGGAACCACCTCCCGAGTTTCCCTGTGTCCCAACCACCTCAGAGGTTGACGTAGTCTTGGATTTTTTCCTCTCTGTCAATAAAGGCTTCAAGTCCCGGAACAAGTTCAATCAACGGCCTATTAATCTCTGACCAGTTGTCATACCAAAAGGAGGCAGAATTACCATTTCTGACTTTAACTCCCACTCTTTTATGGAATTTCTCCCATACACTGCATATAGCCCGCCAGGTAGCCGAAGCATCTCTCTTTGGTACAGGTCTATTAAGTAAATCCCATTTATATTTTGCTTTGAGAATGCTCACCCATAAGTTTTTCTTATTCTCCAGAAGATGCCAACAAAGTTTCATGATAAATGCTTCATTTTGTTTTTTAAGATCACAAATTCCTAGCCCTCCATTTCTCCTATCTTCAGTAACTTGATCCCAAGATACAAGATGAAGCTTTCTTTGATCCTCCATCTCACCCCAAAGGAAGCTCCTGCTTCTCTTCTCTAAGTCTCACAATACTCCCTTAGGTAACAGAATCGTTTGCATATGGTAGGATGGAAGAGCAGATAAAACTGCTCTAATAAGAGTGACTCTTCCTGCTAAGTTCAAACATCCCCTCTTCCACCCAGAGAGTTTCTTCTACGTGTTCTCTAACAGAGAAGCAAAAGTGATTTTGGAAGCTCGATTATGAAGTAGAGGAATACCGAGATACTTATCTAAATCTCCTGTTAATCTCACCCCCATCCTCTGGCTCAAATTATAGGCCCTAGTGAAATGAATTTTCTTGGAGAAACACACCCTCGTTTAATTCTTATTCATTCTCTGTCCAGAAGCATCATAGAAAGTCTGAATACACTTTAACATAACATCAACCTGGTTCTCTGAGGCTTCTGCAAACAATACAAGGTCATCAGTAAAGAAAAGATGAGAAATGCTTGGGCCACCTCTGCTTAACCGAATTGGTTTCCATGACCCATCTTCAATAGCATCCAGAATGATATGGCTAAGGCGTTCCATGCATAAGAAAAGAAGAATACTACAAAGAGTTATCAGCACGAATCTCTAACAAAGATTTGGGATAATCTGAGCTACTATATGGAATTAAAGAAATACTTTTACTAATTGTTATATAATATCGAGTTACATGACTAAGATTGGAGATCGTTATTGTTTTTATATCATGTATATATCATTTATAAGTTCTTTAATAATAATAATAATAATAATAATAATATTATTATTATTATTATTATTATTATTATTATTATTGCCAGAAGCCATACACATCTAATTCCTAAAATTATATGACAAGAAGTCATATTGTTTTAATTTCTTATGATATGATATGGCCAGAAGCCATATTCCCTTTGATTTCCTATTATATGGCCAGAAGCCATATACATTTTTCATCTTTTTATCTTATTGAACAGCCAGAAGCCATGTACAAACTTTATTTATCCTGAAGATAAATAGTTTAATCTCCTAGCTTGAGACTAATTGGCCTAAAGCCATGAGATTAAATGGCTTGAAGTCATATAAGGTTTAATTTTCTTATCTTACCTTATGAATTTATTTATGGTATTTATGTCAACACCCGTTTCCATTTTGATATGCGCAGGGCAATAATGAACAAGTTCCATAGGCAAACAGAAAAGTACAGTTATACTGATAATAAGTATTTGTTTACAGACAGTCATTAACAGAGCAGAAGTCGATAATAATGACAAATATGTACAAAATGTCCCAAAACTATTTCACATACAGACTATATACAACCACTGTATTTATCTTGGGAAATGTGCCTGTCAGTTTCCCTTCTCTGCATCCTTGGCTTTCGAGCCACTGGCACCCGCTGAGACATTTTGATTAGAAAAAGGGGTGAGATTCCAAGGAATCTCAGTAGAAACATACGATCAACATATAAAATGCGAAAATTAAATATGCAATGCACTGTATCAAGTAAAATGAAAATTCATATCATCCGTGTGTGTACACAAAATTTAGGGCCAACTAACCCGTTGAAACCCCTGCATGTACCTCAGCCGAGTCCTTGACTACAGCTAGGTAAGACCAGTGTACCTCAGCTAGGTCCTAGACCACAGCTAGGTAATGTGCCTCCAGCACGTGTTCAGATCACAAAATACAGTAACATGCATCATACAAATAGTCACATAGTATATGAGAGATAGTAGTCACTACCTTAACCTCTTTCCTGTCTCAAAGGGTCCGCCTCGTAAGACGTGTCAACTATAGGCGTCCAACTCGGTCCTAAAACATCAAATGTACAAGAAATAGGTCATAACCTATCCAAGTATCATTTTAGACACTTCCATAGTGTTTCTTGTGGTTATATTAGCCTATGGTGAAAATTTACCAAAATGCCCCTGGGACCCCGGCCCTGCCGTACCTGGCCCGATGGCACGTTTTTCAAAATTTTTGACTAGGGCTATCCTGACGTATTTCCATCCAAGGAATCCATTTCCGGACTCAAAATTACCAAATTCAATTTCAAATTACGAAATTGCCCTTGGCAGCCCTACTTTTAGGGTTTTAGGGGCGTTTCCGTAATTATGCTTTCTCAGCCTTTTCTGAAAAAGTGCCCAACTGTAACCCCACCTATTTTCGCCCACTGAATCCAATGGAACCATAAAATCATTGAAAATCCAACTCTAAGGCCCTCAAACATCCCTGGCCGAAATAATTGTGTTCTCCGGGAAAAATCGGGGTTTTACGATTTCGGCTCCGTAAACACGTTCCTTTCTACTCCTAACCACTTTATTAACAATCTAATTGAGTTATAACAACCATTTGAACTAAAATTGGGCAGCATAACCCTTAGATATACACTTTTCCAAAATTTAAAACCAATGGCAATCCGGCGAAATTTCACCGATTAAATTGCCCACAGCAGCCAGAATAGTTAATATACGAAGGTTTGGAAGTTACCTCAAGCTCCAACAAGCTTTTACCAAAAATGGCTGAAACCCTAACCTTTAGAGAACAGATTTTTGAGCCTCCAAACCCTAAAGAACAAAGAGGAGTAGCTTAGAGTCGGAGATATACGCGTTAGAAGCGAAATCGTCGGAGAAATCGGCTTACCTTATGATTTTTCTTCTCTTTCTCTCTCTAAACTCTCTCAACCATCTCTCTCTATGGTTCAGGTTGCTTGAGCACGAAATGGGGCTGAAGAGGATGATGAAGTTTATATTATCATATTTCATAATATTATAATAATTTGTTTAATTTTCCAAAATTACTAAAATCCAATTTATGTACATAACTTCCTACATTCACGTAACCATGCCATCATGTCCAACCAATATTTTCTTCTTTATGCCACATGTAGGAGACACCTAGGGGTCCCTCCCTATGGTCTCAATTGGCTTCACAACTTGTTTCGGTTACGTATACACGTAAAGTCTCAATTTTGGTCAAAATTGCACTTTTTGCTCAAATTTTCCATAAATTCATATTAAATTGACCAAAATATTCTAAATATATTTTTAACCTTTATTTTCCTTAATTAATTGAAATTAACTTCAATTAATTGAAAAATAATTTATTTTGTGCTATTTTGGCAAAATTACGATTTTGCCATTACCTTTCTAATCCAATTTCTTTTCTTATTTTTCTTTCACCAATTTTCATCTATTTTTGGACCAAATATTTTCTCTAATATTCCTTCATTTTTGGACCTTAATATTGGGCTTTTTAAATTACTCAAATTAATTCCATAATTATTTTTGCCCAATTTCCCATGAAATTGAACATTTATAAATTCATAAATTCCAAATTCATGAATATTCACCATTTTATTGAATTTCTCAAATAATTACAATATATTTGGTGAATATAAAATTTGGGGTGTTACAATTTACAAATTTATTGTTATTTTCGTTTATGATATTATATTGCATTTTTACATTTCATATTTTAATTATTCTCGTTTATTTCTTTAATTAGTCTCAACTATGTCAAACCTTACAAAATTTGAATTTGTAGCTCTTGATATTGCTGGAAAGAATTATTTATCGTCGATGTTGTAGCAGTACTATAGTGACACAAAAAAATCACTATTCATCTTTATTTTGCGCCTATAAATAGAGACCTTAGATCAAGTATTAAGCACAGACAAGTGAATGAAAAATTCTCTCAATTTTATCGTTTGAATTTATCTCTTGTTCTCTCTTATCATTCACATTTTCATACCACCAAAATTGACAACTTGTATAAATTTTCTCTAATAGCACTCTTTATATGTTGGTGCTCCAAGCCTCCAACAAAACCGACGCCTATTTTTAATTTTTTTTTTCTTATATGGATTCTTTATAGGTGTCAGTGGTCACCCTTACCCGACACCTGGTTTTATCAGGGAATTTAAAACTGGATTAGATCGGCCGGTTCATCCAATGAACCCGTGAACCAGCGGTCCAACCGGTCCAATCCGGGGGTGAACCGTACAAACCGATTCACCCATTTTTTATTTTTATTTTTTAAAAATTTTTAATTAATTTTTACACATGATTTTATATAAATAAGCCTGAAATATTTACTTCCTCACTGGTCTAGCTCCAATTTAGCTCCGGTTTGACTCCTATATAACCCACTGACCCTTGACCCAATACCCTAACTGGTTCAGTGTCTAGTCCGGTGTTTAGTACCTTGGGTTTTATATATATATATTTTTTATTTTTTCTTTATATAAGCGTCAGTGCTCACTCTGACCTGACAACTCATCTTAATTTTTTGTATTTTTCCTCCTACACTAAAATATTTTAATTGCCCTTTTGTTTTGCGTTAAGTACACATGCCTCTCATATGTTTTGAAAACGTATATTTTAGTCCAAACTATTAACACTATTAAAGAATATTCAAAATAAATTCTTAAAGTTAATTTTTTAATTTAAATCGATATTTAAAAAAATCTTGTTTACTAATTTACTCCCTCAATATGCCAAATCCCAAATTTATCTTTTACATTTAATATTTATTATATTAATGATCTATTTAATATTTTAACTAAATGTAGAAAAGAGTTAAGTATATTTTATGTGAAAAAAATTATTAGCTTAATAAAAACATTATGGTGGTTTTAGTTTTGGTGGATAATAAAATTCAAATTAGTTTTAAAATAAAATGTGGGAGAGATTGAAAGAGAGACTATAGGAAGTTTAACAAAGGGTAATATTGTATGTTTAAAATTAATATTTTGAAATTTGGTCCTCTTTAATAATTATATTTTTTAAGATTCTTTGCAATAAATATTATTTTCCCTTGGTTCTTCTCCCTAATTTTTCGTAAAAATTAAAAAGAAACACCAATTATTTATCATATATTTTCATTACAAATCTTATTTTCTCTTACATGACAACAAACCCATCTCTATCTCTATATCATTATCTTTGCTACCCTAGCATTATAAAAACCCAATATTTACTACCATAAACCATTGAGTTTTATAGCAATTCTGTAAAATTTTTCCTTATTTATTATGTATTTTCAAATAACAAATAACTCTCATCAACTTTTTTTTTTTTTTTGGAATGTGATTATCATATTTTCTATTCAATAATTCTCTTGTATTTTTTATATCAAAGTAATAGATGGATATTTAATATAGTACATGAATATAAAACATAATAAAATTTCCTATAGACAAAAGCATGAGCGGATTTCTCAAGTAAAATAAGGTTTATCAATCAATGATTGTCTTAGTAAAGAACAAAAGGCCCATACGTTACATATATATGGGTGATGGATATTCATATATGTTTTTTCGGGAGTATGTGATTGTCATATTTTCAATTCAATAATTTTCTTGTATTTTTTAGATCAAAGTAATAGATGGATATTCATTTTTTTTTTTTTTTGCCTGAGAGATGGGTATTCAATGTAGTACATGAATATATAACATAATAAAGTTGCCTATAGAAAAAATACAAGTATAGCATATGTAGATTTCTCACGTAAAATAAGGTTCATCAATCAATAATGGTTCAGTAAAGAACAGAAGGCCCATACATTACATATATTTACATATATAAGGGCATTGCATAAAAATAAAAGACTCGGGCCATACAAGACCAAACCACTTGGTTTGACCTATTGGTCCCCAGTCCGGTCCAACCTCTGGTTTGTCCTTTTTTCATATGGGTCAATTTTTTTTAGGTCGGACATGATCGAGTTCCTTTGGGTCAGACCGGGTTAAACCGAACATTAGATTTTTTCACATCCCTACCAATAACAACGCACAATGGGCATTATTTATCAAGATAATTAAGAAAACTACTCGAATGTTATGAGAACAAGTCTACCTGTTTGCCCATACCTAGGGTTGTTTGGTACAAGGGGAGAGGAGGGAAAGTGTGGAGAAAGAAAAAATTTTGTGAGTTGCTTTTAAAAAAAATAAGAGACGTGGGGTTAAATGTTTTTAATTAATTTTTCTTACCTTTTTATCTTACCTCTTATATTCGTTAAAATTTTATAATCCCACTTCTTTAAGTTATAAAATCTAACTCACAAAAATGTCCCCAACCCCTTCCCTCCAAATTGTACCAAATAGCCCTTAATGCTCTTGTCTTTTCCCTTTTTTTGTCTTCAATTAAATTTTCTAGTACATACCCTAGTTATGACTATCTCTTTCCTCTTGGAGGGAATTACAATTCACGTCCCAACCCTTTCAGTACCTACTCCTTCAGTACCTTCTCTTATCTTATATTTGAATTAAAGTGCAAACCTAACAATGAAGTTTTGAAAAAGGGGCACCTAGCACCATAATGTTCACTTGGGTGAAAAAAGATACACGAAGTCTTTGAGAGTAGGGTTGAGCATCGGACAAGCCGGCCTGATTTGAAGGTCAACCCATAGCCACCCATTTATGTGTAAATGGGTACAAACTAGCCTGTTCCCATGATAAACCTAAAACAGCTCATTTAGTCTTCACTATTTTTCCCAAATTAACAATAAACCCTATTGGTGCATTCATAATTATAACATCACATAACATTAATAAGATGAATTTAAGTCATTAGACATAGTTTTCAAAGTTATCATTCTCAATCAAAAGTCAACAAAACAATTAACAAAAGCAGTGACATCCTTCCAATTCCACTGATAGTTTGATAAAAGACCAATGATTAAGCAAATAATTAGTCCTTTTAGTTTTCATCATCCTTCCATTTCCATTCAATCTTCATCATCAATATGACCTTTAATTGAAATGACTGAATTTGGAGTTGATAACTCTTTCTCTAGAAAAAAAAAAGATAAATTATGTTAATTAATATGTAATAATAAAAATATCAAAGATAAAACAATTAAAATTGAAATTGATAAAGAAATTACCGATAATGTTTATACTCTCATCAATTTTGAGCACATATGAGTACCTTTGCTATCTTTGAAGATAGAGGGCTTCTAAAGGTATCCAGTACTCGACCATCAGTATTAAAAGCATATTCGAAAAACACTATGGAGACCAGCACAACCAAACAAACCACGGGAAATAAGATGTAGAACTTTACATTTGAAAGCATTCCCTTTCCACCAAGCCAGAAGGTCAAATTTTGGATCATTAGAACCCACTAATTGAGATCGAAGATATTCATCAACATTAGAAACTTGCTTAGGCTTATCACACACTGTGTTTATAGTGGTTAAAAGTTTCTGAAAGGTAGGATCAATGGTGAACAATGATACCTACTCAACACTAGTGATTGAGCTCAATATTTATATATTTTTATTAATTAATCTTATGCTTTTGTGGGACTTAGTTGAATATTTTGGGCATGATTAAGTGTTAATGTGGGATTGGGTAATTTGGGAATTATAGTGGTTAAATTGTTATATTTTTAATTAATATTTGTTATTCTTATTATTCCTTAATTGTGAGCAAAAGATATTACCTTTGTGAATCTAATTTTGTAGGTGATGATGTCAAGTAGTCAAGCTCAAATATGTCATTTTAGAGCTTAATGAAGGGCAAAAGCAGAACCTAACAAGTGCAGAATTTATTTTCACATATTTTTTCTAAGAGGAGATTAAATAAATAAGGCCCTTGTTTGGTGGTTGCAATTTTGTGCCTAATCCTAAAATTTATTTTCACCCCCTCATCCAAACATGTCACAACTCACTTTTTAACCTAGAGAGAATTGAAGAAAGAAAAGACAAGTGGAGACAAAAGAAGAGCACAAAAGGGAAGGGAATGATCTGGAAGGATGGGATAATTGAAGAAAAAGAAAGAGAGGAGGTGGCGGCTAAAGGATGAGAAAGGAGAGACGTGCAGAAATTACCAAATCATTAAAGATTGAAGATGGGAGAGTGGAAGAATTGATGGGTTCTGTGGACCATTTTGGTATGAGAAGAAGCAAAAGACAACACGTTTTCTAAGCCTTAGCCAACAATTAGAGATAAATGAAAGAGGTGGATGGTGGCTATTGAGGATGAAAGCAAGCAGATGATTTATTAAATATAGATTACTGAATGGAGTTGAAAAAGGAAGGACCGAATGGATTATTGAAGATTGGAAGAGCTATTCGGTGCTTAAATTAAAGAGTTGTTTGGTGCTTTTCTTTTGTTCTCCATGGCTGATTGCACATCCTTTCATCAAGCTTCATCATCCTCTTTCATGAGTAGCTAAGTTCCAGTGATTTTCTTGAGTTGGGTAATGGTTTAAGCTTGAGTTGGGTAAACTTCATATTAGGAGTAGGTTGAGTTGTTTATTCCGATTCAGTTGAGTGGATTTTAAATGACTAAACTGAATACTTTAAATTTTTGTAATGGTAATTACAATTTAGAATTGGAAGTTAATTATTCATCTCCTAGAGTCAAATTTATATGGTAGTACTCAATTAATTGTTTCAGTAGAATGAATTAAATGGGTATTGCAAGTATGGATTTATTGGTAGCTTAAATCCATCCTCTTGACTCATGATTGAATTATTATCATTAGCAGGCAAGGGAGACTAAAATCTCAACTTAAGGAAATCTCATTTCATCATAATATTAGTTTATTAAATTTTACCCTGTTGTTATTGTTAATTTTGATTCCGTTTACTTTATCTTGAAAACCGAAAAATACAAAAAATATTGAATTAGATTAGATTACTTCATTTGTCTTGGAAACAATTTTTCAACATGATTTCTTGCAACTTCAAGCTATTTATCACTTAACTATTCAGAAACTTAGAAATTAATCTCCTCACCAGAACGACCTAGGTTGAACTACTATGCTATATTTTCAAACCTAGTTATTTTTGAGAACTCACACATCATGGATTTATCAACTAGATTCTACTTGCTCTTCTATTAGCTAGGATACAAATACATCATTACATGTTTCGCCTGTTCCTATATTGATTGCATGCTAGTGATATAGGCGATGCGAGACATTGATAACCTTCTTCAATGTGGCCTCACTCTTTGAGACATTAGGAAAAATCTTTTCAAAAGCAATTTCCAAATATGTGAATTTGCATCTAGGTCTAGTATCACAGCAACAACCAGCAATAGATTCCTTTTCTCCATATCCCCAATACTTATCACATTTTGATTGCATCCTGAAGGTCATATCACTAGCTTTTACTTGCTCTTTTGTTGGCTAAGATCCAAATACAACAACAGACCAATTCAATTCTTTCAAACCTTTAGAAATAATCAGATTTAAAAAGTGAGTACCACATCACATATGCATAAAATCACCATCAAGCACTAGACCATCCCAACTTCTCAAGCATTTCCTCAAATATGCAACTACAGAATCATTGGCTAAGGCATTGTCAACTGTAATTGTGAAGACTTTATTAATGCCCCAATTCAATAAGCATATCTCGAATTGCATCAGTAATTGTATACTCTTTATGATTTTCATAACACAGAAATTCAAAATCTGCTTTCAATCCAATGAGTAGTCAAACACATGTAGTTGGAATTTTAGATGGAAGTCCAACAATCTATTGTAAGGGACACATAGACTTTAGATTTCTTAACATTTTTTTCGATTGTTTTTCCTCTTCTAGATATTTTTGGTAGCAGTCTCGAGCAATTGTCCATCATGAAGGGATTTGTTTTGGTTCAAACTATTGCAACACCTCTCTAAACCCCTCCCCTTCAACAATTCGAAAAGGAGTCTCATCCTTTATGCAATAGAATATTGTCCATCGTGAACCTTGGTTCAAACTATTGCAACATCTATTTAAAACCCTCCTTCAACAGTCCAAAACGGCATCTTATCCTTTATGTAGTAGACTTTTTGCATAGCTCTTCATTGCACACACCAAGTGTCAATGTTTGATTAGAATTAAGCTTGAACAAGGATTGTGACTCACTATTTGGATTTTTCGAGTACTTTTCAAGTTGTCGTAATAAAGACTTCATCCCATAATTAGTTGGGTCACTTGCATTTGAAAACAATAGTTGCTTTTTGCATGATGTTTCCCTATCATCTCAGTTGGGGCATCATAGTGAAATGCTTCTATGTTTCAGATGTTTGCTTCCTTTTTTTGTGTTGTTCAAGTTCTTCTCCCTTATTAACTATTGCATCATCATCTACTTGATTTGTGGTAGTGTTATCAACTTCAGTTATCTCCTCAGCATCCACAGTAGTTGTAACGCCTTATTCTTGTAATCGATCGGATGAGCTTATACACAATAAGTCCGAACCACTTTTGCAAAATCGTTTTAAATTCCCAACCTCAAGACAGGACACGAACCTATAGTTAAGTGGATTTTTCTAAATATTTCAAACTCTTACAGAAGCGTCATTCAGTGGCTCACAACTTTATTACTACTCATCGACTCTCATCTTTATTTAATTTAATTATAGTGATTCGCTACTGATTTCTCTACTCATACTTAAATCATTCATTTTCATATTCCTCAACTATCCAACCAAGCATGTTCATACAAGTATTCTCATACAGTGATAAGTTACTCATAACTAATTATCACATACAATTCTTCAATATGCCCTCGCTTTTTCTTCTTGCACATCTCCCAGCATTCCCCTTCTGAGCTTACCTACCTATATGGTTGGTGAGGGAGAGTGAGATTCGAGAGAATCTCAGTAGCAAACAGTACCAATATGCATGCAAGATAAGTGCTTAATGCATGACATGCTTGCATTACATAAACTCATGCTAATACAATGACATATCTGTATGCTCAATGTTTCAAACAACATACTTATGACCATAACATAAATAGAAACAAAGCTTCAATCATTCATATATGTTTCACATAATCAAGTAAAGTAATCACATGCATCAATACACAAGCACAAATATTACATACATCCAGGAAAGGTAATTGACTACCTGAATTGCCCTTCCCTTGACTGACTGTGTGTCCAATACTATATCCGGCTCGGGCTACTATATATCCTAAAATTCCAAATTTAGGATAAATGATTCATTACTCATTCATAAATTATTACAAACTCACTTTTTTAGTTCTCTAGGCTTAAAATTGAAAAATGACCAAAATACCCCTGGGGACGCGATCCGAGTCCTCTTTATACCTGGTCCAACTGTACATTTACAAAAGTCATAACCCGGGCTAATCCTACACAATTTCACATTTATAATCCATTTTTTACCTCAAATTGGGCAAATTCAGTGCCAAATTAAGAAAATGCCCCTACAGTCCATAACTTAGGATTTTCAAGGGTATTTTGACACTTTACATTATAGGACTTTTCTCACTTCGCACCCACCCAACATGAACCCTACACAATTTTTCATTCTAAATTCAATGGAATCATTAAAAACACCAAAATCCAGTCCAAGCACAACCCAAAACAGGTCTGGAAAAAAATTACCAAAAATTGGAAAAGTTGGAGTTTCTTGATTCCATTCCATTAATCACCTTCCTTTCACCTTTAATTACATGTTTAATGTAACCCCCTACCTTAATAGCTGAAATTATAGTTCAAAAATATGAAATTATGTTGAATTATAGACCAACAGATAGTTTGAAACTTATTAAAAATCTCATCTTTAAGACGGGGCTTTCAAAATCTTTTCCAAAACCTATTCAAAGCAGTTTCATATTCACATTTCGAATATATTTAGCCTGCTCAGTTTGGTTCTATTCATACATATCAGAGTGTAACAAAAATTCCTGACAACACTCAGGTTTCATTAATTCATCAAAGGGTTTACAAGGTATACTCGCCCTCTCAATTTCCCATATCGGGAATTACATGAACCTATCCAAATATTTACAATAATCCAAAACATTCAATAGTTCAAAATATGATAACCAACAACCCAAAACTAAAATTTCTATCTAGGAGCTCTAGCCGTCCTTTGTCACTTGCTTCTCCTTAGAACCGCTTGCCCTGGCTGTAGGTTTATTAATGGAAAGAATGAGATTCAAAAGAATCACAGTAGTAAAAATTCACTTCTAAAATGTACAATCATAAAGCATGTAAGCAAATCACAAGCAACAACACATCAACAGCATTTCACAACAACATATTCCACAACAACATATTTCACATCAGCATGTGTCACAATAGCAATATTTCACAACATCATGTTTCATAACGACATGTTACATAACGGCATATTTCTCAATGACATGTTTCACAACAGCTTTCACTGTGTTCACAATGGCATGTTACACAACGGCATGTTTCATCACAGCATATCTCACAATGGCATTTCCATTCATCATCATTTAATGATAAGGCATGCATATAATGTATTATACACAATATAAGAGAAATGGTCACTATCTTGTTCTTTCCGCACATGCTCAGACACCGGTCTATCACGTGTAGAGGAAATATCAAATCCTATAAACCATAATTAAGGATGAAGAGTTATTCTCTAATCCAATACTCAACTCCATAACACTTAAGGTTGGTTATCATTTGAGACCTTTAGGTGGCTACTAGAAGCCCAAACAGATGCCTAAAGGGTTAGGAAAAACTTGACCGCATACCACCTTTCAGAAATGAAAAACACAATTTTTCAAGGGTTGCCTGCGACCAACAGATGGTCAGGAAGTTTTGGGTTGCGGCCAAGATCCATTGGCTGCGGCCAAAACTAGGTCAGAAACTTTTGGGTCGCAGCCAATATTTATGGGCCGCGGCCAACCTTTGGCCTATTTCCTGACTGATATTTGAATGACCATAACCTTTTGCACTAACATCAAAATGACCCAAATTGTATATCAATGGAAAGCTTGTAATGTGAACTATAAAACTGGAAAGTTTCACAATATTTCAATACCATTTGCCATAAATAAGGTCGAATGGAGTTCCGACAATCTCATATATTTGTTTGAATTTTTCAAGTAAAAGTTATCAATATGAATCTTTGAGTTGTTAATATGCATACTAAAGTCGTAAAAAATATATGAGACCTCTAGAGGTCCAGTTAACCCTATTTAGGACTATAGTATATATATTAACAACTCAAGTATCCATATTGATGACTTTTACTTGAGAAATTCAAAAAATATATATATGAGACTTTATCATGCATATTAACAATTCATGTATTCATATTGGCAACTTTTACTTAAGAAATTCAAAAACAAATATGAGACCATTGGAGCTCCAGTCGACGCTATTTATGAATTTAGTGTGTATATATATTAACAACTTAAGTATCCGTATTGACAACTTTACTTGAGAACTTCAAACAATATATGAGACCGCCAGAGCTCCAGTGACCGGTCATCGATGCAGGAGCTCCAGCGATGGGCCGTCGCCAGCACTAGAACTTCGCGACTAGCAAGGGGGTGTAGGGAGTGTTTTTGCTAAAAAGAACTAAGGGCAGTTAGGTAATTTCCCATATTTGTCCAAATTTCAAAACTTCAAATTTTTCAATTTAGAATTATTTAAATTCAACACCCTTATTTGTCTTTTATATGTTTTGACAGTATTTTTCCGTCATTTTCCCTTTAAAAGACCTATGGAACAAAACGACACATTTAAAAGGTTTTTAAAATTCATATTTATGGTGTCTATATTTTAAAAGCAAAAGATTCATTTTTATTAATATTAAAAATCATATTTACAATCTCTAATATTCAACAAAAGCACAAGGAAAGTAAACTAAACATACACTAACCAAAGAAAAAATAGAAGCAAACAACCAGATACATAACTAGACTAGATCATCAAAAACCTTAGTCTATACCAATTCATGCAATTTGCAAGTTTCCCACCTAATGCCTTCCAAATCATTAATTAACACTGCACTAGACGACATAGTGTGATGTTGGGAACACCCGCACAAAATGCAATAAAAATATCCACGTCAAGTCGTGCTAGAAAATACTATCCTTAATAGCTATATTTTGCAACTTCTCAGGAAGCAACACTCTTTAGGTAGGAAGAACATATGACTATTGTGTGGTTATGATAGTAATTAAAGACTACTTTATAACAATTGAAATGACAGGTACATAATACTAACTAATGATGGTTTAATACAAGGAAAAATCCTTTAAAATGAATTTTAAAAATGTCAAATGACAAAAAGGTGTTTGGAGTATTCATAACGCTAAAGAAATATTAGGGCCTTATTCGTCCTTTTCAAAATTGAAAGGAAATGACAGATTTTTCCCACGGAGTTTAATTTTCACTTTGAGAGAATAAATTATTAAAATATTATCCGAACTTGTGAAACTTTTATTAGAATTATGAAACCCTTATTAGATCTTGTGAATTTTGATTTACAACTTCTAAAATTCCTTAAAGAAGTTGTGAAATTCTTTTGAGAACTTGTGAAAACCTTGCTCCAAACTTGTGAAACCTTTATCATAACTTATGAAACCCTTATCAGATCTTGTGAATAAAAATTTGCAACTTGTGAAATTCTTTAAGGAAGTTGTGAAATTCTTTTGAGAACTTGTGAAAACCTTACCCGAACTTATGAAACCTTTTATGAGAACTTGTGAAACTCTTAATAGATATTGTAAATCAAAATTTGCAACATGTGAAATTCTTTAAAGAAGCCATGAAATTATTTTAAGAATTTGTGAAAACCTTATCCGAACTTGTGAAACCCTTATAAAATCTTGTGAATCCAAATTTGCAATTTATGAAATTCTTTTGAAAACTTGTGGAAACCTTATCCAAACTTGTGAACCCCTTATCAGATTTTGTGAATTTTGGTTTACAACTTGTGAAATTCGTATGAGAAATTGTGAAAACCTTATATAAACTTGTGAAATCGCGCCTTCCTCTCTATTCTTTATTTTAAACTTAGAGGAACAATTCTGTTATTTCCTTTTAATTTTGAAAAGGACGAATCAGGACCTAACACCTCTTTGGTATTTTGAATATTCTAAAGACCTTTTTGTCTTTTGACATTTTTAAAGTTGCCGTTAAGGAATTTTCCCTTGATACAATCAATGAAGCTATTAAAATCTATTAATAATATAATGAAACTAAGTAATTAAAATGCACAAATGTTTCCTTCTTTCATCTCAGGATAACATTACAACATCTTCACGACCCCACTCGCACATCATTCCAACATTTTGCTTTATTAGTTTTGCTGCAAAATGGTGCATCAATAGTCACTTTCACAACTCCAACCTCAGGCTTCTCCTAACCAGTAACCTACTTTCTATCACAATTACTGCTAGACCCTCCTAACATTCTTTTCCTTGCCATAGCTCCCCAATGATCCCTCATCAATCTCACTGCACCTACCGCATATTTTAATTAAAATATAGAGTTGATAATATGTTTAGTCCTTATAGTTTAACCTTATTTTAGTTTTGATCCTAAAGTTTCAAACAGGAGGTTTTGGTCCCTCAAGTTTACTATGTTTAAAATGTTAGTCTTGTAGTTAGAAAAGGACTTAAGACTCATACTAATGGTGTTAACTTTGTATATATGTCACTAACGGCGTTCAAGTTGCTTATGTGACATATTGACCGGGTAAGCTCGCCTGGACATTTTATTTAAAAAAACAAAAAAAAAAGTCTTCAACCTAGATTCCATGCACACATCTCACACCAACCAAACACGCACATAGTGATTGAACAAAGAAAAAGAGAAAGGGAGACCCACTTGCGCTGGTGAACTATAACATGACCGTTGCAGGAGTAGTTGTTGGTTCTGACAAATGACAAGTGCATATGGTACTGCCTAAAAAGGTCATATATTGTTTGTATCGGATTGGCCATGGGACAGTGGTCTCTACTGAAGCTTGGGGTGTATTGTGGGGACTTAAACTTGCATAGGATAGAGGATACAGACAAATCCTAGTTGAGTGTGATTATAGTGAAGTCATGGAACTGATCTAGGGCACTGTGGCTCAGGAAGTCGTGGAGGTTCGCATGTTGATGGACTGAAACTGGGAAGTGGAAATGTTACATTGTGTTCGAGATGTTAACATAGTTGCAGACGCTATGGCAAAGGAAGCTTAGAAGATAACGATAGAACTCCATATCACCGAGTCACTGTCAACATCCGTTTCCATTTTAATATACACAGAGTAATAGAGACCAAGTTTCACAGGCATACAGAAATAGTACAAATATACTGATACTGAGTACATGTTTACATACGGGATTTATCCCCTGATAATATTTACAATTTATCCAAATATGTCCAAAACAGAGGCCACATATAACCACTAGCCAAATTCTTGGGTTCCGCACCCTCATTTTCCAGCATCGGCTACTTTTCCCTTGGTGCCACTAGTTCTTGCTAGAATTTTGCCATTTTGAAAAAGGGTGAGATTCCAAGGAATCCCAGTAGCAACATATTATCATTCATAGAAAATGCGATAAATAAATATGCCAAATACCAGTTAATGCAATACCATACTAACACATAACTCAGTTCAATCGAAAATGTATTTAGAGCTAACCACAGTTGCAACCCCTACACATCCCGTACCTCAATCTATGACTGGGTATATCAATATACCCGTAGGCACTATTCAGTGTGCACTATGTATCATACATATTACAAAAGATAGCATATATGAAGCATATAAATATTCACATAGTGTATGAAGGATAAAGTTACTACCTTAAACCCTTTTCTTGCCTCAAATCGTCTGCCTCGTAAAACGTGCCAAGCTTAAGCTTCCAACTTGGTCCTAAAATATCAAATGTACAGGAATTAGGTTAAAACCCATTGATGCACCATTTGAGGCACTTTCATAGTGGTTATATTAGCCTATGGTGAAAATTTAACAAAATACCCCTGGGACCCCGGCTCGATCCCGCCGTACCTAGTCTGGCTGCACTTTTCCTAAAATTCTAACCTGGGCTATCCTGAAATATTTTCGCCCAAGGAATCTATTTTCAGACTCAAAATTACCAAATTTACTGCTAAATTACAAAATTCTCTTGACAGCCCCGCTTTAAGGGTTTCAAAGGCTTTTTCCTAATTATGTTTTTTCGGGCTTTTCTGAAAATGTGCTCAACTGTAACCGCACCTAATTATCCCTCCTGAACTCAATGGAACCATCAAATCATTGAAAATCCAACTCTAACCCTCAGATTTATCCCTGGCCAAAATTATGGTATCCTCCGGGAAAAATTGGGGTTTTGCAATTTCGGCTCTGTAAACGCGTTCCTTTCTATTCTTAACCACTTTATTGACTATTCCATAATGTTACAACTACCATTTAGTACTAATTTGGGCAACATAACAGCTCGACACCTATATTTTCCATTTTGAAAACCAATGACAATCCGGCAAAATTTCACCGATTAAATTGTCCATAACAGCCAGAATAGTCAATATACAAGAGTTTGGAAGTTACCTCAAGCTTCCACTAGCTTTTCCTTGTCTTAGCTGAAACTCTAGTTGTTCTAACACCAAAAGAGAAGCTTCCAAACCTTAACGAACATAAAGGAGTGTTAGGATCGGAGTTATACGCGTTAAAAGCTAAATCATCGGAGAAATTGGTTTACCTTATGAGTTCTCTTCTCCTTCTCTCACCAAACTCTCTCTCAACTCTTCTCTCTCTATGTTCAACTGTGTACGTCTGATATGGCTGAAGGAAGGAGAAGGATAATGTTTTATATCATATATTTCATGATATTTAATTATTAATTTAATTTCCAACAACTTTGGATTTCAGCAATTTATGGCAGATTCTCTGCTCAAACTTTGGAAAATCATAACTAATTCTAGCAAAATAGAATTGGAGTGATTCCAAAGGCTATGGAACCCTTATTGGAAGTACAAAATTCCCAGAAATTCCATCTTTGGATGCTGCTCCAAAAACTTTTCAGTTTTTCTAGACTAAATTCAAAAATTCATATCTTTTTTGCATATAGCTTCAAATGATTCATATGACCTATCAAATTAAAACTTAGGATGTCTACTTTTATCCTATAAAATCTCATAATTTTTTCTCATCATTTGATCAAGAAAATCATATCACAAGCTCATTGCCTCATAGGCAATTTCACTGAAAACATTGTTTACATTTAATTTATAATATCCTATGACCAAAATTAACATTAGTATTGGCCAAATATTATTTTTTTTGTATTCCTCTACTTCGAACCTCAATATTGGGCTTTTCAAATTATCCAAATTAATTCCATAAATATTTTGCCCATTTTCTCATAAATACGAACATTTATAAAATTTATAAATTCCAAATTCATGAATATTCACCATTTTATTGAATTTCTCAAATAATTATAATATATTTGGTGAATATAAAATTTGGGGTATTATAGTCACCACCTGAAGTTATTGCGAGCTTATTACTTATTGATGCAAAAGGGACGAGATTGCATGTTGACTCAGGGGGATAATTCCTGAGTAGGTTGAAGATTATCATGTACTATAAAAAAAGACCATATCTTGCAATTAAGGATAATTGTAATATCCTGATTTTTGGGATTAGAGGCTTGGGAATAAGCATAAATTAAACGGACTGCTAAGCCCCGGTTTAGTAGATGTCCCAAATCTATTCTCTAATGTTTCTTATATCTTTGGGGTATTAAAAAAGTAAAATGGTGAATTTTGGAGAATATAATTACAATTTGGGTGAAATCGCTTATGAGGTAGTGAGCTTGTCATGTGATTTTGAATTCTCAAATGATGAGCAACAATTATTAAATTTTACAGGTTGAAAGTAGACATCCTAAGATTTAATTTGATAGGTCATATGACTCAATTAGAGCTATATACAAAAAGATATGAATTTTTGAAGTCAGCACAGAAAAACTGTGAAATTTCTGAAACAGTATCTAAAGATTGAAATTCTGAGAATTTTGTGATTCCATTCAGCAAAAGTATATATTTTTCCTTAAAACTAGACTCAATAAGGGTTCTATAGGCTTTGGAATCACTCCAATTCGATATTTCTAGAATTAGTTATGATTTTTCAAAGATTGGACAGAAATCTGCCAGAATTTTGTAACAATCCAAAAATGGAAAAATAATTATTGGATAATTATAATATTTTATAAAATCATATTTTATCATCTTCCTCCTCCCATTTTCGTCAGTTTTGCTGCAACAAGAGAGAGGAAGTGTGAAATTTTAGAGAGAGAAAAGGGGAGGGAAAAACTTACAAATGGTAAGTGATTTCTTCGGTAAATCGGTTCCTAATGCGTATAACTCCGTTCCTAAGCTTCCTATCCATGTGATTTAAGGTTGTGGAGCTCAATTTGGTGTTAGGGAAGCTAGGGTTTCAGCCACTCTTGAGAAAAGCTAGTGGGAGCTTGAGGTAACTTCCAAACTCTTGTATATTGACTATTCTGGTTGCTGTGGGCAATTTAATCGGTGAAATTTCGCCGGATTGCCATTGGTTTTAATTCTTGGAAATGGGTTGTGGGGGCTGTTATGCTGCCCAAATTGATACTAAATGGTATTTGTAACCTAATAGAATAGTCAATAAAGTGGTTAGGAGTAGAAAGGAACGCGTTTACGAAGCCGAAACCGAAAAACCCCGATTTTCCCCTGAAAACCCATATATTTCGGCCAGCATTATAAATGGATCTTACAATTGGATTTTCAATGATTTGATGGTTCCATTGAGTTCAGGAGCAAAAATTAGGTGGGGTTACAGTTGGGTACTTTTTCAGAAAAGGCCGAGAAAGCATAATTAGGAAAACACCCCTAAAACCCTAAAAGTAGGGCTGCCGAGGGCAATTTCATAATTTGACATTGAATTTGATAATTCCGAGTCTGGAAATGGATTCCTTGGGTGAAAATATGTAAGATAGCCCATGTCAAAATTTCGGGAAAAGTACAGCCGGACCGGGTACAGCGGGGCCGAGCCGGGTCCCCAGGGGTATTTTAGTAAATTTTCATAATAAGCTCATATAATCCCCAGAAACACTATGGAAGTGTCTAAATAGTACATTTGACATTGTAGAATCGAATATGGATCCTCGAGCTGTTGGCACGCAAATCGAGGAGAAAGATTGGAGGTAGGGGACTTACCTTACTTGCATGTATTTAATATCTTTGCTTGTGTAATGATGTATGTGATTGCTTTACTTGATTGTGTAGAGCATATTTGAATAAATGAAGCTCTGTTTCTGTTTTCGCTGTGGCCATAGTCTTGTTGTATGAAACATTGAGCATGCAGAAATGTCATTATGGGGCATACATCTAGATAAAGCTAACATGTCATACACATAGCATCAATCATGCATGCATTATGGTATCTGTTTCCTACTGAGATTCTCTCGAATCTCACCCTCCCCTACCAACAATTCACACAGGAGACGACAGAAGATAAGCAAACAACAATGCAGAGTACCGTACGAGGGGATTACAGTAATGGAACGAAGACGGGAAGAAGTCTCCATTTCACTGGAATGAGTTTAGACACCCAAGTAGCCCTGTGCGGCTACATTAATTGTAATTATCAGGTACAAATCCCTGAGGGGAATATATGTAATCATGCACATATTATCAGTATAGTTATGCTATTCCTGTGTTGCCTACTGAACCGCATATCGTTTTCCGTGAATACTCTGGTAAAGGTTGAAATTTAGATAAGAGCGTGACAATAATAGCCTAATTAATATGTATTAAACAATTCTACTAGAATTTTATAACAGTTAATCATGATACAAAAGTTTCTAACCACATTTCCTAAAACACTATCATGGTTAAAAGGATTAAAACCACAAATAAAATTAACCATGATAGAAAAAAGTGAAACTAAATTCAAAAGGTCTATCATGGTTATAAAAGGATTTATCTGTCATTTCTAAAACCTTTTCACAAATCGAACAAGATTAAGACATCGGCATTCAGCGCACATAACCCACCCGCAAACCCACTACAGTAAACCAAATACAAGACCAATAGCACAATCAGAATAGAGGTTAAAAACTCAGCCTACTAGTCCATTCTATAACATGTCACTGAATCTTACAACAAAATGGTCTATAAAACAACATAATATAATAATAATGTAGTAGATCCATAAGATCATTGAATGAACAAGTTAAGGCCTCAAGCCTAATACAATCTCCACGATTGCCCAAAACATAGTTCATAATGAATACAATGATGTGAACCCTATATGGAAATATAAAAACTAATACAATCCAACATAAATAAAAGGACTAAAAGGCTATCAATGCCTATGCCTCTGTCTGCTTCCCTTCGCCCTTATCTAAAAATATAGGGCTTTCCTGAAAAGTATTAACAATAACAGGATGAGACATAAATTCCTAGTAATCAAAATCAATTTACAACAAATGTAGGATAGGAATGCAAGTTAGAGAAGCAGGTTTATAATTATGTATATAAATATAAAACTAACAATCCTCAACAAACAATGTCCCATTATATATGTATAAATATATATACACACACACATTTAAAAATCATCTCACCCATCCACCATACTCCAAATTATTGCCGCATTAGACGCAGTACAACCTATCAATGCCAGTATGCCTGGCTAAAGGTTAGCTTGTCACTTTAAGAATATTGTCCCCTCCCATATACACCGACATACCGAAACATGGAGGTGTCTGCCCAAAACACTCAACTCAAATTCAGGTTAGGAATGAGATAGCCGATAGGCACACAAATTCTCCACAACCCCTACCATATAGTTCCAAAATATTCCTAAAACAGTGAACATGATATATACATATATTTTTCAAAAACCTTTCACATCAATACAACACCTCAAACAATTTTTATCACATTACATCCATCATCACAAGCATCAAAATCTCATATATAAATTCCAATTACACATACAATTTGAAAGCATATTGCGTCACTAAACTAAGTTCATATACAAAAGTACATAGGATTTTCCAAATCACATTTTAATTTCATAAAGAAGATAAAATTTAGAAAACACCTTACAGTCTAAAAATAGGCATATAAAATAAATTAATTTTGGTTGTCTCAACTCCAAGCTAAAACTTACAAGCCTTGAGAAACAAAGGCACCACTCACAAGCCGTTCAGAAATCAATCCATATAATAATGTATATACATATTTAATACATAAATTAAACAATTAACTTATTTATATAATTTTACAGTATTGAATTAATTACCCATAAATTACAATTTCACACTTTGATCTCAATTTTTTTTTGGTTTTACACTTTATTTAAGCATTTTCTTTACCTAAACAACCCATTGGAATCACAATTTAACACCAATTTCATTTAATTGTGCAAAATCTCCAATTTAAAGTTTAGGCTTCAATCATAAAATTGTTAAATTATAAATCTTCAATTTATTCAATAATCTAAACTGATTAAAACTTAAATAATACTTTCAATAACCCAAATAAGTTGTTTAACTCAAATTTAAGTAGTAAAAATATAATATAGGAAATAAATCTTAAACTTTTTAAGTAGAAAATTAATTTTAAATTTTTACAACAACTAAACAACAAATCTAAACCAATTAAAATTAACTATTAATCATCCCTCCTCTACATTTTTAGAGTTATCTTTTATTAAAACTCAAAACTTTCCCAAAATTCTAAGCCCAAAATATTCCTCAATCAGTACAAAAATACTATCATTAGAAAGATAAAATTATATGGAACAATTTCATAAAAGGATTTTCATGAAAAGGAGTAAATTTAAGAACCTATTTGATCATCAAAATGAAACCTAAACTGAAAACTGCCAAACGCCATGACTGGGGAAAAAAGAAATGAAGACAAAGTGGCCACTATTCAAGGGTTATATATATATATATATATATCAATGTTTAAAGACCTGGACCAGACTTGAGCCATAGGAGTTGCTGGTCTGTTTCAATATGTTCAACCATTTTGGTCCATTTCAACCCGGCTTTTGAGCCAGGAACTGCTATTTGCCTTCCAACTAGAACGGGATATTCAATAGCTAGACGGGTCAAAGTTTGCCCTAAAAAAAGGATAAGGAAGATGAAGACAGAGCTAAAGGAAAAGAAAATTGGAGGAAAAATTATTTATACTTAAAGTGCTTACCGAACGAACGTTACTTCATGATTTATTCTATTTTGTATTTTTTTTTTGTTAGATCAAGGGTTGCTCCTTTGAGGATTAGAGGGCAAAAGATTCTCAACTCTCCTAATAAATGTGCTTCCTAGGATTCAAACTTGTGTTCTCCTCCTTACGGGGTGAGACACCTTACCACGTCAACCAACAACTTGTTGGTCCATTATATATATATATATTTTAAAATTCTCTTTTTAAAACAATTGAGTAGGAACTTCTTTTTTTTTTTTTTTTTTGCCAATAATTGAGTAGGAATTTGAAAGGTGAAAATTAATTATAATTTTGCTTGAGAAAAGAATTTAAAATTGTTATAATTAGTTATTGAAAATTTAATTTCAGTATGTGTTTATAGTTTTTATATTAATCTCATTCTCTTTTTGTCATTACACACGTTCAAAGTTTGGTTTTATTTGTTTACAGGAGTATGTTATTATGTGAGTTACTTATGTCATCACTAGTTAGATTATTTATGATTATTTCGAGTCATTTAAATTTTTGATATTTCATTTTTTCCATGTATTATTTTAAAAGCAGATTAAAATTTATTTTAATTTATATCAAAATTTATTAGTATAAAATATATAATATATTATTTTAACTAAGGTTGAATTGCTTCCGAAAAAATGAAATTAAGATATTTAATTATTTTCTCAAATTATCTAACAAAATTTTATATTTTATTTTCATACTTATATAATATTATATATATGTATAATAATTTTTATTTAATTATTATGTCACTGGTCCGAACAAATGATCCGACAGTTTGAACCATAACCCGTTCACCTCTCTGGCTCAATGTTCGGTCTAGCTTTTAAAATATGGTCACTGATTTCAGAATCAAACTGGACGGTTTGACCACCGACCAGGGAAGAAGGCGGCTCGAGTCACCCAGATAAGCCGTTTTGAGCTAGTGTAAATTCATCTTTGGAAACCGGAGTTAATCCAAGAACTAGAACAATCTTGCAGTAACCGTTTAGTCTGGGTTTCCTGAAATTTTCAACCACTTCACCGGTGACAACCCTTTATTCTTACACGTATGACGAGCATCCCTCTCTTTCCAGACATTAATACATGCCCATGACTGCATTTAGTCACGATAATGTTAGACATAAACCAATCTTTTGTATGAAAAAGAAGATGATGAAAGAAGAAGAAGAAATAGAGGTCATTGGAGTCGGGGACGCGAAGAAAGATGATGGAGGACGATGAAGAGGAACATGCTTTAAAGGATGAAAGAGAAATAATATAATATCAACATATAAGCTTTATACTAACCTTGGGTATTAGAATTGTCCACCTTTTCAGAACTTGAAAACCATGTGTTGGGGCTCTTGGGGATATGCGATTTTACAGCACATTTCTTTTTCTTTTTTGGCAGAAGAATTAAACCTTTTTTTATTCTTATAGTTTTACTATATCATTTGTAATTTTAAATTCTAACATCCACCACTATAGAGTATTTAAAATCCTAAGTTTTTTCAATTTTATTTTTACATCTGTTAAGATATGATTATGAGCTTTAATAATTTTAATTTTAATTTTAATTTGTTATTGTAAACTAGTTTAAGACATATTTTTAGCATTTTTTTTAGTGTTTCTTTGTATAATTTTTGTTTCTATAAAGTGTTACTTTAAATAGTTTTATTGTGTTGAGACTTGGTATTTGAAATGGATGCTATAAATGTGAGTTTATTTATATTTATTTTTAAAATTATGCAACAAGTAAATATATATTTCTTATATTTATTATAGAGGTATATAATATTTTTTTTGTTTAATTATTACAGCATTGGCTCAACCACCGTTTCTACTGGATGAAATATGACCTGCTGGTCTCTCTAGCTTAACATCCGGTCCGACTTTTAAAACATTACTTTAAATAAACCATTTTTTATTCCAATAATTACATGATAAATCCATTTATCATAAATATCTTTTTCTTAATTGTAATTAAATCATAAAAGTAGAAATTATGATGTCACAACTCTCCCCACCTAAATATAATTTTGTACCCAAAATTTGCAACAATATAAGAAAGATGATAATTCACATTACAAGATTTCAACACAATGTCAAAGTCAAAGCAATATTGCCACAACACAAATGGCACGCCAAGCACAACGAAACATAAGTCACTAACACAAGCAAAATCACAACATCACATAGACACAAGTACAACACAAATATCAACACTAACATAACATACAAATATACCTAAGCAAACAAGTCAGTGCAATCACGCCACATTTGCTCTTTAGTTTCTCAAGTTGCATCACTAGGAGACATACCCGTCCAAAATACTTTCAAAAGACGAATGGTTCTATTTCGTAACTACTTGTCCTTTACATCTAAGATCGTCTTTGGCACGAGCATATAGGTTAGATTCTCCCTCAACTCAACTTCTTCAGGTTCAATCACATGGGAAGGATCTGGATGATATTTCTTAAGCTGTGACACATGGGACACATTGTGATCCAATTCAAACTCCAAATATCTATGCCACCTATCCACATAGCTTTTTTGTATGCTTTGTGCCGTCGACAACTCTCGGAGAATCATTTCAGTGAGTGTTTGGGATAGTGGTGGGAAAAATGACTTATTTTGATTCTGACTTATAAAAAATGATTTTATAAAAAGTCATTTTATGTAATATGATTTATGTTTGAATGAGCGATTAAATAAGTGCTATTGCATAAGTCAAAACTTGTTTGGATTGGAGATTGGATAAGTACTTTTTTTAAAAGTCAAAATTTGTTTGAGGACTGAGAAAAATTATAGAAAGCCCTACAATTTTTGAAAATTGCAACTAAATGAAGATAAGGGCTAGAGCAAATTACACAGAAAACCCATAACTTTTAAAATTATAACTCCGCCCTACATAAGTTTCAATGTTTTACACTATGATCCCTCCTTATAACTTTTGAAACTTGCAAAACGGTCCCTGGTTAAAACTTGCATTTTGACCAGGTTCCTTCTTCTTCTTCCTGCCGATAGAACTGGACCAGAGACCAATGACAATCACAGAGAGCATTGTGAACCATAATCGAGGAGCTCTGATCTAAACCTCCGGCCTCCTCCTACCTCTGTCGTCGGATTCAGATCATCATCATCGACCTTCCTTTCTTCAACATTGGAGCGCCGTCACCAAACCTTTGCATCCACCACCATACCCAGCCACATAATCCACCACACCACTATCAACTGCCTTCTCTGTACACACCACCATTGTCGACCTTAACTACAATACCGAGGAGTTGGATGTTTGGCAGCGGAGAAGAGAACAGAAGTAGAGTACAGCGCAAAAGAATAATAAATTCCCTTATTTAATAAGTTAAAAGTTAGACCTGAGAGCTTTTTCAAAAAGCCCGTTACTAAATGAAATCTCAACTAAAAAAATAGCGAACCAAACACTCACAATAAGCCATATTGGACAAATCGAGCTTTTTTCTCTAAAATCAGGCTTATTGGAGGGCAAACCGCCAAACCAAACACTACCTCAATTTCCTTCATATCTTCATTCACAAAGTTTGGTACTATTACGATTCATCCTCCTCCACTTTGTTTTGTTTTGGGTTCTTACGATTTTGCTTTCCCTTCAACTATTTCTTCCAAAGTTTCTCCAAATCATCGGTAAGGTCCACATTTGGGTTTGGGTTTCTCCATATCTACTAGTCTTCTTTTCTGTTGGATTTTTGCTTCATCTTCTTCTCTACCTTCATGATTTCTTTCTTCTCATTTGCTGAATTTTGGTTGCATATCTGCTGGGTGTCTCCAGGTCTGTTGGTATTTTTTATTGTTTGAGTATTCAACTATTCATATTTCCTTTTGGCCCACATTCTTTGTTTAAATTTTTTCCTTAGATATAAAAATATGTTCTATTAATGATTATGGATATGGGATCTATTCTTCTTCTACCACTACTACAAATAGATGATTCAACGACACCAAACAACGACCGTTTTGAGAAACCAGTAGTAAAAAAGCAACTCCGGGAACCGGTGGCATTGAACTGAAGTTTCAACGACTGTTTTCAAGGAAAACAGTTGTTGAAACTTTCTTTTCAACGACTGTTTTTAAAACCAGTCGTTGAAACATTGTTTACAACGACTGGTTTAAAAACCAGTCGTTGAAACTGATCTAATTTTCCCCAAATCAGCGTGCGTTTCTGTCATTGTCTTCCCCGCGCTAATTGAACCCTCATTTTCGTGTCTCCCGCGAGCTACATTCCCTAAATTTCTTGGCCTATCTCTTTCTCCTGCATTCTTTCCTCTGTGCCTCTCCGATGTCCACCGTCTTCACAGTCCCTCCATTCCCTCTCGGTCGCATGCAGGTCTGATCTTCGCTTTCCCTCTTCACAGTCCGAGCAGCAAGCAACGCAAGTAGGTAGCCCTATTTCCTTGCTCTGGTTTTTTTGCTTTTGGTTTTCTCTTCTTAGCCTCTATTTTTCGCTCCTGTATTTCATACTGGGTCTTCGCATAAAGAAGACAACGTTGGTGGTTCTGATCTTGGTCTATTCCGGTGTGTGTGTAAGTTTCCCTTTTCTGTTTCTAGTTGTTTTGTTCATTTGGATGTCAATTTGTACTGTTCTGGAAAAAAAGTTGGCATCTTGAACTTTGGTTGTGACTGAATCTAGGCATCTTGAACTTCGGTTGTGCTGTTCTGGAAAAAAAGTGTAATATCCCGAATTTTGGGATTGGAGGCTTTGGAATAAGCCTAAATTAAGTGGACTGCTAAGCCCCGATTTATTAGATGTCCCAAATATATTCCCTAATGATTCTAATATATTTGGGGTATTAAGAAAGTAAAATGGTGAATTTTGGAGAATATAATTATGTTTTCGATAAAATTGCCTATGAGGCAGTGAGCTTATCATAAGGTTTTGGAAGACTAAATGATAAGAAAAAATTATGAAATTTTATAGGATGAAAGTAGACATCCTAAGCTTTAAGTTGATAGGTCATATGATGCAATTAGAGCTATACACAAAAAGATATGAATTTTTGAAGTCAGCACAGAAAAACTGTGAAATTTCTGGAACACCATGTAAAGATTAAAATTCTGGGAATTTTGTGATTCCATAAAGCAAAAGTCTATATTTTTCCTTGATACTAGACTCAATAAGAGTTCTATAGGCTTTGGAATCACCTCATTTTGATTTTTTCTAGAATTAGTTATGATTTTTCAAAGTTTGGGCAGAAATCTGCCAGAATTTTGTAAAATCCGAAATTTTTGGGAAATTAGTAAATGAATAGAATATAATATATAATATGATATAAGCATATTCCTTCTTCTTCCTTCAGCATAAACTGACGCAAATGGCAGCTGAACATAGAGAGAGTTTAGAGAGAGAAGGAGAGGAGAAAACTCACGAGATAGGTCGATTTCTTCGGTGAATTCGTACCTAACATGTATAATCCTTCTCCTAAGCTTCTCTTCTATATTAATTGAGGTATTTGAAGCAAGATTCATGGTGTTTTGAAGTTAGGGTTTTCAGCCACTTTGAGAAAAGCTAGTGGGAGCTTGAGGTAACTTCCAAACTCTTGTATATTGACTATTCTAGCTGCTGTGGGCAATTTAATCGGTGAAATTTCGCCGGATTGCCGTTGGTTTTAATTTATGGAAATGGGTTGTAGGGGCTGTTATGCTGCCCAAATTGATACTAAATGGTAGTTGTAACCTAATGGAATAGTAAATAAAGTGGTTAGGAGTGGAAAGAAACACGTTTACGGAGCCGAAACCGAAAAACCCCAATTTTCCCTTTAAAACCCATATATTTCGGCCAGCATTGTAAATGGATCTTAGAGTTGGATTTTCAATGATTTGATGATTCCATTGGATTCAGTGGGCGAAAATAGGTGGGGTTACAGTTGGGCACTTTTTCGGAAAAGGCCGAGAAAGCATAATTACAGAAACGCCCCTAAAACCCTAAAAGTAGGGCTGTCAAGGGCAATTTCGTAATTTGACATTGAATTTGATAATTCCGAGTACAGAAATGGATTCCTTGGACGAAGATATGTTAGAATAGCCCATGTCAAAATTTCAAGAAAAGTACAGTCGGACCGGGTACGGCGGGGCCGGGTCGGGTCCCCGGGGGTATTTTAGTAATTTTTCAAGATAGACTCATATAACCCCCAGAAACACTATGGAAGTGTCTAAATAGTATATTTGACATTGTAGGATCGAATATGGAGCCCCGAGCTGTTTGCACGTAGATCGAGGCACGCGTTTCGAGGCGGAAACGGGTTAAGGTAGGGGACTTACCTTACTTGCATGTATTTGATATCTTTGCTTGTGTAATGATACATGTGATTGCTTTACTTGATTGTGTAGAGCATATTTGAATAAATGAAGCTCTGTTTTTGTTTTCGTTGTGGCCATAGTTGTATGAAACATTGAGCATGCAGAAATGTCATTATGGGGCATACATCTAGATAAAGCTAACATGTCATACACATAGCATCAATCATGCATGCATTATGGTATTTGTTTCCTACTGAGATTCTCTCGAATCTCACCCTCCCCTACCAACAATTTAGACAGGAGACGACAGAAGATATGCAAACAACAATGCAGAGTACCGCACGAGGGGATTGCAGTGGCGGAACAAAGTCAGGAATATGTCTCTGTTTTACTGGGATGGGTTTAGATACCCTAGTAGCCTTGTACGGCTACATTATGTGAATTTATCAGGTATGAACCCCTCGGGGGATTTATGTAATCATGCACATATTATCAGTATAGTTAGGCTATTCCTGTGTTGCCTACCGAACCGCATGTCGTTTTCCGCGAATACTCTGGTAAAGGTCAAAATTAGATAAGGGCGTGACATTTTGGTATCAGAGCAAAGATTCTGGCCACAGAATTGTCTGCTCAGAGTAGTGCGGTGGTTCTGGCAACAGGATAGTATACTGATATGGTCTTGATTACACAATGCTAGAAAATATGCCCGGACAGGAGGTACCAAAGGAGGGTATCTTCCCGATTTGTGAATCATCCATGAGAAATGGCGAGTACCAAAAGGTAGCTAATGGTGCAATACTAGACAAGAATGGTCTAAGGATATTGCAGAACCCGAGGAAATGGGTACGACCAAGGCTAATGTATGGTCCACACTCAACATTTTGGTGACCGGAGATAGCCGGCATGTCTTTTGAGATGAGGGTAGTCACGGGGTACCCGTGGACGAAAATAGTAGAAGCCGGTATCCACGTTTGGGCATGGGTACGTAAAAGTTAAACGTGCTCAACCCAGGGAAATCCCAGGATAGGTGACCCCCTGGGAAGTGATTTTATAGGGTCATGAAGATTTGAGACATAATAATTGTCTTAAGGTTTCTCCATGACTGATGATTATTTATGTTAGATGATTTAAATGGTGTGACAGGGGGTGGATTTACCAAATTTGATGAATAGTGCCTATAGGTACATCGAACATAGTGCCTACGGGTACATTGAGTATGACCCAACATGGTACCTACAGGTACACTGAATTGCATATTGTTATTCTGATTCATATCGATAACAAGTGGTATGTAATGATCAATGATCATCAGGAAGATTATTTAAGAAAGGCAAATGTAGTAACTATAATCCCTCATACACTATGTGATAGTTAATATGTTGTATGTTCTGTATTCTGTGATATGAACACGTGCCTAGGGCACATTACCTAGTTGTAGTCTGGGACTCAGCTGAGGTACATGAACATTACCTGGTTGTGGTTGGTGCCCAGCCGAGGTACACGGATATTATCTAGCTGTGGTGCGGGAAGTGTATATGTACCGTCCGATGGGAAGTGTATATATACCATTCGGCCTAGTAAGGACCCAGCTATGATACACGATTTACCTAGCTGTAGTCGGTGACTCGGCTGAGGTACACGTAAGGGTTTCAACTGGATGGTTGGCCCTAAACCTTGTGTACACACACGGATTGTTGTTTTAACTGGGTGTTTGGCCCTGAACTTTGTGTACACACACGGATTGATGTGATTTTCATTTTACACTATATGGTGCATGACATATTTATCTATCACATTTTCTATGGATGATTGTGGGTTACTATGGAGGGCCATGTGGTGTGAATAAAAAGGCACCCTACCCGATGAGGTTGCTAGCCACGTCCTAAAGGACTCGAGTACGAGGTCAAGAAGGCCTACGGGTGTGACAATAATTAAAAAAAAGGGATGAGATGTTTATATCGAAATTTCCCAGAACTCAACATTATGCATGGGATGATGATTGTGAGAGGAGCCTCGGAGAGCTGATGATGAAAATTTATTAAAGTACCAATACTGATAATCCCAGATCCATAGTGGGCCTTTGTTGTATTCACTTATGCCAGATGGCATGGATTGGGAAGGGAATTGAATCCCCAGATGCGAGCAAGCATAGATGGAGATGAGAATTGATGCGAGCCGAGTGAGGGCATACGCATCTCGTCAGCTGAAGCTTCGAGAATTGAACTATTCCATCCATAATCTTGAGTTGATGATAAGAATGTTTGTATTGAATCGGGAAATGTTGCCTTTATGTCATAATTGTGGAGTTGTACTGCAACCACAAAGATTGAAAGTTCTGATCGGAGAGGGCTACCTACGGTGAAATCTGATCGGAGAGGGCTACCTATGGTTAAATCTGATCAGAGAGGTCTACCTACGGTGAAATCTGATCGGAGAGGGCTACCTATGGTTAAATCTGATCGGAGAGGTCTACCTATGGTGAAATCTGATCGGAGAGGGCTACTTAAGGAAAGTTTTGACCGGAAGGGGGATGACCAGGTGTATGGGCGCCTGTGTGAAGCACCGAGTCCAGAACCCTATAGTGCAGCCACCGTGACGACGAACCTTAGAGTGCAGCCACCGTGACGACGAACCTTAGAGTGCAGCCACCGTGACGACTAACCTGCGAGTGCAGCCACCGAGACGACAAACCCTAGAGTGCAGTTGCCATGAAGTTGAATTGTAGAGTAGAGCTACGAAAACGTTGGTCCTCAACGATGGGTATTGTAGTGAATCTCACATTGAATGGGTTTTCTTGAGATAAGAGTTTATATGGCTCAGAATGATTCAAGTTCAAACGGGTAAAGAGTGGGCACAGAGGAATATAGATTGTGGGTGCCGTCAGGTGTCGTGGGAGGTTCCTTAGGACTCCTATTAAAACATTCTGATATTATTAAAGCTCATATGAGGAGATAGACCTTAGAGTGGGCAGCGGAAGTATGACGAATCTAGGTGCAATTTCGAAACTTACAGGAGGGGTTGATGTTCGCACCATTGTTGATCATCCCAAAACATAATATGGCCTTGATGGTCAACAGTGTTACAGTATATGTGATGAACAGTATTACACCTTGAGTGGTGTACAATATTACATCCTGAGTGGTGTACAGTATTAAACCCTACGTGGTGTACAGTATGATGACCTGTATGGTCAACAGTCACACAACCTTTGTAGTTTGTGGTGACACATGTGAACTGGAATTGGGATGAACCCTAGTGTAGTAGGGCAGAATGGTGGCAAATACCTCTCAACAGCACCAGTGATAACAATCCCAGATCCACAGTCGAGCTTTATGGTCTACACAGATGCAAGTAGGCATGGATTGGGATGTGTTTTGATGCAACAAGGTTGAATAGAGGCATGAGCATCTCCATAGCTGTAGCCTCATAGAATGAATCATCCACTTGTGATATAGCGCAAACAGTGGATGGTCACACAATGAATAGTGCACATAGTATGGCTAGTAAATAGTGCACACAGTACGGCCAATAAGGGTCAAATAGTCATTTGATTCTGAACACCGAACAGGTAGGCATAAATTACAGAAAGTGTACAAGTTTGTACTGAGTGGTAAGACTGGGATATTCAGTATTGTGAGAATAGAATGACATAAGCCGTAAGGCTAAACACATCGGGCAGTGTCTCGAGAAGGCAATGAGGCCTAGAGTTACTAATGGACTATGAGTCCTGAGATCATAAGACCTGTTGGACGAGTATGTCCTTAGGCCAGTAAATTGCTATGGAATTAGAATTATGCCGAACAGAGATAAAGGTTATAAGACCCAATGTGCATGTACTATACGTATGCGTAACATAGGGATAGATTGAGTGATAAAGATTGATCCCTAAGTTGTAGACGTTCAAATTTCGAGGACGAAATTTATTGAACGGGGGGAGAAATGTAATATACCGAATTTTGGGATTGGAGGCTTTGGAATAAGCCTAAATTAAGTGGACTGCTAAGCCCCGATTTATTAGATGTCCCAAATATATTCCCTAATGATTCTAATATATTTGGGGTATTAAGAAAGTAAAATGGTGAATTTTGGAGAATATAATTATGTTTTCGATAAAATTGCCTATGAGGCAGTGAGCTTATCATAAGGTTTTGGAAGACTAAATGATAAGAAAAAATTATGCAATTTTATAGGATGAAAGTAGACATCCTAAGCTTTAAGTTGATAGGTCATATGATGCAATTAGAGCTATACACAAAAAGATATGAATTTTTGAAGTCAGCACAGAAAAACTGTGAAATTTCTGGAACACCATGTAAAGATTAAAATTCTGGGAATTTTTTGATTCCATAAAGCAAAAGTCTATATTTTTCCTTGATACTAGACTCAATAAGAGTTCTATAGGCTTTGGAATCACCTCATTTTGATTTTTCTAGAATTAGTTATGATTTTTCAAAGTTTGGGCAGAAATCTGCCAGAATTTTGTAAAATCCGAAATTTTTGGGAAATTAGTAAATGAATAGAATATAATATATAATATGATATAAGCATATTCCTTCTTCTTCCTTCAGCATAAACTGACGCAAATGGCAGCTGAACATAGAGAGAGTTTAGAGAGAGAAGGAGAGGAGAAAACTCACGAGATAGGTCGATTTCTTCGGTGAATTCGTACCTAACATGTATAATCCTTCTCCTAAGCTTCTCTTCTATATTAATTGAGGTATTTGAAGCAAGATTCATGGTGTTTTGAAGTTAGGGTTTTCAGCCACTTTGAGAAAAGCTAGTGGGAGCTTGAGGTAACTTCCAAACTCTTGTATATTGACTATTCTAGCTGCTGTAGGCAATTTAATCGGTGAAATTTCGCCGGATTGCCGTTGGTTTTAATTTATGGAAATGGGTTGTAGGGGCTGTTATGCTGCCCAAATTGATACTAAATGGTAGTTGTAACCTAATGGAATAGTAAATAAAGTGGTTAGGAGTGGAAAGAAACACGTTTACGGAGCCGAAACCGAAAAACCCCAATTTTCCCTTTAAAACCCATATATTTCGGCCAGCATTGTAAATGGATCTTAGAGTTGGATTTTCAATGATTTGATGATTCCATTGGATTCAGTGGGCGAAAATAGGTGGGGTTACAGTTGGGCACTTTTTCGGAAAAGGCCGAGAAAGCATAATTACAGAAACGCCCCTAAAACCCTAAAAGTAGGGCTGTCAAGGGCAATTTCGTAATTTGACATTGAATTTGATAATTCCGAGTACAGAAATGGATTCCTTGGACGAAGATATGTTAGAATAGCCCATGTCAAAATTTCAAGAAAAGTACAGTCGGACCGGGTACGGCGGGGCCGGGTCGGGTCCCCGGGGGTATTTTAGTAATTTTTCAAGATAGACTCATATAACCCCCAGAAACACTATGGAAGTGTCTAAATAGTATATTTGACATTGTAGGATCGAATATGGAGCCCCGAGCTGTTTGCACGTAGATCGAGGCACGCGTTTCGAGGCGGAAACGGGTTAAGGTAGGGGACTTACCTTACTTGCATGTATTTGATATCTTTGCTTGTGTAATGATACATGTGATTGCTTTACTTGATTGTGTAGAGCATATTTGAATAAATGAAGCTCTGTTTTTGTTTTCGTTGTGGCCATAGTTGTATGAAACATTGAGCATGCAGAAATGTCATTATGGGGCATACATCTAGATAAAGCTAACATGTCATACACATAGCATCAATCATGCATGCATTATGGTATTTGTTTCCTACTGAGATTCTCTCGAATCTCACCCTCCCCTACCAACAATTTAGACAGGAGACGACAGAAGATATGCAAACAACAATGCAGAGTACCGCACGAGGGGATTGCAGTGGCGGAACAAAGTCAGGAATATGTCTCTGTTTTACTGGGATGGGTTTAGATACCCTAGTAGCCTTGTACGGCTACATTATGTGAATTTATCAGGTATGAACCCCTCGGGGGATTTATGTAATCATGCACATATTATCAGTATAGTTAGGCTATTCCTGTGTTGCCTACCGAACCGCATGTCGTTTTCCGCGAATACTCTGGTAAAGGTCAAAATTAGATAAGGGCGTGACAAAAAGTATGTCATTGAGATTGGTTGTGCTTGTTAAATATCTCATAGAAATCAGAAATATTCCAAATGCAGAGTAGGTATTAGGTAATTCTTTACCATTGTAAAATGATTATTTGCATCACCCAATTGATTCAACCCAATCGAATTTCATATCACTAATTAAGTTAGCACAACTTGCCATTAGCTAAACAACACACTTGTTTGGACTAACTTTCTTTTGGTCACATTATTCAATCTCTTATTATCATGAATAATGATATATATATTTAGATAATATACATTATTTTATTTTATATAATTTGGGTATGTTATATACAGCATGGGAGAGGAGAAGAGAGGGGAAACAATGATACACAGTATAAAGAAAACAAATCAATGAGAACAAAACATGGCTGTCTAATAAAATTAAATTTGAAAATTAGGAGGTTGCGTATTTGATATTCCTTAGATATATGGAATACATGAGTTCCTTCAGTTTTTGGTAAAGAATAATTAAAAATAAGACATCATTTCTATTTATACAAGTAAATTAGTCTAGTTTGCTTCGTGTTTGGATTTAATTTTAATTTATTATATTATCATGGACAAATAATAGTAATTTCATCTAATTAATTACTTTTCAGGTAATGATATCTCGAGAAGCACATGCACCCTACTCTGTATTTCATTTCCTTCGTGTTAGATCATATCGAGACAAAATCCACTGGATTCCTATTTTCTAATTCTATTGAAGTTGTAATGCAATGATTCCAAAACATGAACGTTTTTTTTTTAAAAAAAAATTAATTGTTTATTGTTCTATTTTGAAATTTTAAATTTATATTACTAGGTCAAAAAGAGAATGATTCTACAACTTGAGGATTTTTTTTTAATTGTTTATGTCCTTTTAAATATTTTTATACAACTTTGTAAATGCAAAATTGAAAAATCTAAATATTTTATATATGAGACTACAGTTAAATGCTTTTCCTTAAAAAAGGAAAAAACTCAGTGTACTTTTTCTTCTTTTATTAAAAGTATTTTAAGAATATAAATATACTTTATAAATCTAATCTAATCAAGTTATTTTATAATATTCATAGAAATGTTTTAAATAAACAATTCATGTATCAGTATATAAATTGAAATTTACACTAAATATAGTAAGCTAGTGACACAAAACATGGAGGGTCATTATAAATCAAAGAAATTATATGATAATTTTTTATATATATAAGAAACACTGAATCAAGGTCATTTGACCTGAAATGTTCTAAATATTACTCCTTCATGTCTAAATAACTTGCTCATAAACCTGCAGGTATCACTACTGCCATCGTTTTCCCTTGGGTTGCCGGCCTACTACATCCTTGCCTCTGTAGAATCTTCTTCCAAATCCTCAATCACAAACATAGTGTCCTTGGAGCTAAGGATTAGCTGGTAAGTTATGTTATTGCTTGTTGATGAAAGTTTTTGAAACCTGAGGATATCATGGTGCTACTATTTGTTGTAAGCGTGATAAATTTGAACTGTTAGTTTTTACAGTGTGTCATGAGTGTTTCATATAGCTGTTCTAAACTTGAGTGTCTGTGAAAATGGATTAGGTGGTAATAAAATGGATCACCGTTGGATGAATGCTTCGAGAATTAGTGCAGAATATGAGAATGGGGTAGAAAACTTTACTGAATTTGCTAAAATGAATGCGCCTAGTAAAAATGGGAAGTATTTTTGTCCATGTATCAACTGTTTAAATGAGAGTCTACGGGATGTTGATAATACAAGGGATCACTTACTTTGTGATGGAATAAATCTTCGGTACACAAGGTGGATATGGCATGGTGAGGAAGGAACCGCTTGGGCGTCACACGAGAAGGAAGTTTTGGAGGTTGGAGATGACAATAGAATGGAGAACATGATTCACGATGTTGAGGTAGAATGTTTTGCACAAACGCCTGTATATGATAGCATACGGAGTGATGCAGAGACACCTTTGTACCCTGGGTGTACAAAGTATACACGCTTGTCAGGCATTTTGCACTTGGTCAACTTAAAGGCAACTTGTGGGTGGACCGACAGTAGTTTCACATTGTTACTAGAATTGTTGTGTGATATGTTTCCAGAGGATAATGTACTTCCAAATCGTATGCATGAGGCCAAGAAAATATTATCTACGATGGGTATGGAGTATAAAAAGATACATGCTTGCCCTAATGATTGCGTATTGTACAGAAATGAGTATGAAGGCTTAAGTGAGTGTCCGAAATGTAAAACTTCTAGATACAAAGTGAAGAAAGGTAATAGGTGTGGTGATGAGACAAATAAAAAGAATTTTTTTAAAGGTTTTGTGGTATCTTCCAATCATACCGCGGTTCAAACGAATGTTTGCTAATGCGAAAGAAGCAAAGAAGTTGAGATGGCATTATGATGACAGAGTTTATGATGGAAAATTCCTTCGGCACCCGGCTGACTCTCCACAATGGAAGAAAGTAGATGAAATGTATCCCGGATTTGGCAGCGAGCCAAGAAACCTTCAGCTTGGCCTTTGCACAGTAGGTATCAATCCTTATGGTACTTTAACCAGTACACATAGTGTATGGCCCGTTCTGCTGGTAATTTATAACTTACCTCCCTGGTTGTGTATGAAACGCAAGTATATGATGCTTTCTATGATGATTTTGGGACCAAAACAGCCAGGGAATGATATCGATGTCTACTTGTCACCTTTGATAGAGGACTTAAAGAAGTTGTGGGAGGATGGTGTAGATGTGTTTGATGCATATAAGCAACAGTCGTTTAAGCTACGTGCAATGATTTTCACCACAATTAACGACTTCCCTGCATATGGTAACTTGTCAGGTTATAGTGTCAGGGGTCATAAAGCATGTCCGATATGTGAATCGAGCACATAGTTCCATCAACTCAAGCACGGTAGAAAAACGGTCTACCTTGGTCATAGACGATTTCTTCCTCGATTGTGAAGGAATTTGGGAAAACACTTAAAGTAAGATTTTTAATTGTTTAAAGTATGCATGTAATTTCGATTTACTTATCATATGTCACATTTTTTTCTTAGTAAGATTTTGAATTGTTTAAAGTGTGCATGTAATTTCACTTTACTTATCATGTCACATTTATTTCTTAGCAGGATCATGGCAGGCTCAAATTCGGGCGACTCTGTTGGCTCACCGGTTAAGAAAAAGGTTAGAGGAAGCACGAAGTTGCGATCGTTGGTGGCACGTCATGAGGAACAACAGGCGAGCAGGATTCACATGGAATTTGATGCTAATTTGAAGCCATTCGGGCCAGACGGAGACACGTTCATTAGCTACCTTGGCTTTTTGGGTCGGAGCAAAGTTAGCGTTTTAATTCCTACCTGGTGGGAAGTTTCAAAGGACACGAAGCGTATGATTTGGGAACAAATTTTGGTATGTAAAGTTGTATTTGTATCTATATTTTTATTTCTATTTGTTCATATATAACGACTACTATATATTTTGTTTTATAGCAAACCTACGATGTTCCCAATATGAAGGACATGTACAAGCATTGGATGGGGGAAGTTCGTGAGCGGTGGAAAGATTTCAAGTCCACGCTCACAACCAAGTACGTTCGAGGGCCAAGGAGTCATGAAGATCCTTGTAAAGAGTATCCGTTTCTTTCTCCAAATGACTGGAGGCTGTTTGTCGCATCGCGGCAGGATCCCAATTTCCTGGTACATTGTGTTCATCTTAGTGTTAAACATTTTAGTTGAACTTACTTGACATCACTAACTCAGTTATCATTATTCTTTGTTTATATAGAAATTGAGTCAAGCAAATAAAGAGAGGCAAGCGAAAAACAATTATCCTCATTACATGTCGCATGGGGGTTATCGGAAGCTCGAAAAGAAGATGATGCAGGCTGAATTGCAAAAATTAGAGGAAGCAGCCCGAGCAGATCCTAGTATAGTCGTACAGGCGCCACCTCCTCCCCCGCGTCACAAAAAATGGAAAGCAGGGAGGATAAAGGGAGATAAATATATAAATCCAGTCGTTGCTGATGTCGCTAAAAGGATTGTGAGTATTTAATAACAAGTATATTTAAATGTGTTTCATTTTTCTAACATTGGTGGCATGTAATTACTTTCTATTTATCCATTGTATGCCACAGGATGAACTTGAAGAGCAGAGCAGTCAGGGTTCCTTCACTCAAACTGGAAGGATGGACATCTTAGCCACGGCGCTTGGTAATCTAGATCACCCTGGTCAAGTTAGAGGGGAGTCAAGGGGAGTTGGTCTCTCTAAATACTTTGGACGAGGTTCACAAGCTTATGGACGAGGTGAAATGAGTCAGGAGTTTGTGGACAGGGTTCGAGAGGAAATCCGAGCAGAGCTACGTCACTCACTTCAAGACGAGCTTAAAGAAGAGTTATTGAGTGAGCTGCGTGGTGAGATGAGTACGATAGTGTTGTCTCACATGAATCGCGGGATGTGTAATGTGGCGTCTGCATCTAAGGTTTGTAACTAATTTCATTTAACATTATATTGAGTTTTTCCTTACGTTATTTTAATTAATTCTTTCATTTCTCTTACTCAGGAATCCCCGGCCTTTCCTAGCACCAAAGGCAGTTACAATCCTCCAAAGGTTGGACATGGCAACCCTGGTCCTTCACTAGAGCCTGGAGAACCCTGCACTTTATATTTGGAAGTCCCGTACCTGCGTGCTATTGCTGATGCTGTTGTATACAGCCGTGCCACCACCCACCATAATAACCAAATCCGGGACGATCAACTTAAGGTCAATGTGACAAGTGTTCGACTGGGGGAGGAAGGTGCAGATGTCCCATTCCCCGATGGTGAGGTTGCCAATCTAGGTCACGCAACAGGATCTTTCATCTTGTGGCCTAGACATCTTGTTCAGACTGTGCCAGTCCCTCCAATAGTAGGAAACACCTTACTGTTACTTGATCCTTGACATTCTACTTATAATCTTTTTGTGTGTTACTAGGAACAAGATGATGCGACAAAATTTCCCTTTTTAGCACGACTGCAAAATATTCATCAACGCATAAATAAGGTCAACTTGCAGATGCCTTGTGAGATTGTGGGTCGCACAATCTCGTATAATTATGGACTTGATAACAAAGATATTAGAGAGTTCCTATCTTTGGAGGAGATTGACGTAGGATGGGTTACATTTGAAATCATGTGAGTTTAGTTATAATTTTTAATTGTAATTAATGCACTGATAGTTAGGGGTTTTAGGTTTCTATATTTACTGTGTTATTTCTCATTTCATTTATGTGGTAGCTGCTTCCACAAACTGTGTGCCGAACGAGGGCTAGGCAGTACATATGGCTTCTTATGTCCTGGCAATATGTCACAGCGTAATAGCCAGAGGTTGGAAGATCGGATGAGCTATGTAGACTATACAATAGGCCAAACTCAGCTGCCTTGTTATCTGACACCAATTATTGAAGGGCAAGTAACTTTATTTGATATATTTATACACGTTCACTTTGCTAAACAGTATCATGTTATCTAACATCATTTTAATCTATATATGCATGTGATTATAGTTATCATTCGAGTCTCTGTGTTCCTTGTCCCTCGATCAACGTCATCTTTTGGTTTGACTCATTAGGTCACAAGCCAGATGCAGATATCAGAAACATTTTTAACACGTAAGTAAATTTATTTGTCCATCATTGATTTTTGATTTTACTCAATTGTTTTAATGTCTTTTGTTTATAATTTTAATTATTACAGTGCATTGAAGACATATTATATAATGGGTGGGAAGCGTGAAGGTAAAGCTGGTCATACAAAGTGGTTCCAACCAAACTTAAGTTCTTTAAATTCAAGTTCTTCGATTGACGATTGCTTTACATAGGCCTTTATTCTTTTTTACCGTTTGCTTTTGATGTATAGTGTCCACGGCAAGCAAGGAAAACTGAGTGCGGCTTCTATGTTATACTATATATGTATAACATCATTTTCTCTGGCCTTACTACAAATTTTGAACAGGTGATCATTTCTTGATTCTCAATTGAATTTCAGTTCTTTTCATGTGATTCAATTGTTAGTTATTTCATTCAATTTATTTATTTATGTTAACATATTCTCCATTTTGCGCACAGATTTTTGGTGATCAGGACCCCTACACAATCGAAGACATTAATATGATCCGAGACCTTTTGTCAGGACATCTTCTACAACACATAGAGGGGTGATGATGTGTAGAGGTTTTTTTACATAGTGCAGTGGTTTTGTACAGTGCTATATAAGTTTGCATATTCGAATACTTTTCCTAGTTTCTTATTTATGAGTACTTTGAATTTGTTAAGGCATTATGCTTTCAGAGAACACTTTGGAAAATGATGATGAAAAATAGGGATTTTCATGGAAGCATGTCATCATCTCTTTGGCCATATGCATGTCATGATTTACATTGAAAGTTGAAGTCTGCACATTTAAATGATGTTATGATGATATATGCGCTATATGTCATGATAGAAAAATTAACATGTGATTTTCACTTCCATGAGTATTAGGGGAAGCTAGAGAGTTAATCATGAGAGAATGGGAGGACGTGGGGACTTGTAGACACATATGGTGGAGGGGGAAGCTAGAGAGTTAATCATGAGAGAATGGGAGGACGTGGGGACTTGTAGACACATATGGTGGAGGAGCAGAGGGCGATGATGTAGGGAGTTTAAAAAAAAAGGATACAACGACTGTTTTATGGAAAACAGTCGTTGTATCCAACAGATACAACGACTGTTTTCCATAAAACAGTCGTTGTATCTGTTGGATACAATGACTGTTTTTAAGAAAACAGTCGTTGTATCTCCCATACAACGACTGTTTTTTAACGGTCGTCTTTTCCCGAATTTTCAACGACACTAAGATAGACATCCGCCTGAAAACATTCGTCTAAAGGGCCAAAAAACGGTCGTTAAAAGTCCCTTCCGTAGTAGTGTACTTTCGAGGTTACCTTACGTTTTGGCTGTTTCTTTTGTTTTTTGTTTTTTAAAAAATCACATATCAGGCAACAAACGAGTTTGTCCGGTCAGCAGTGAACACCATCAATTTAAACGGTTTTTAGTGACACAGATAAATTTAATGGTTCCAAGTAATTTTTAAATTTTAAGGACTAACTGTTTTAGATAGAATATATTTGAAGAACTAAGCCCCAGTTTGAAACTTCATGAACTAAAATTAAAATGAGGGTAAACTCTGAGGACCAAATATTATATTAACTCTAAAATATATAAAAATATTCACACACACATATAATACATAACGTTTAAAAGAGTAATATTTAAATAAAAATATTTCTAGACAAGTAAATAAAACATTAATATATAAGCCATATACAATCCAACAAAATATAGTAACTGAAGCATAAATTTGGTGAATTAAAAAAACTCAAAGTGACATCTCCAGAAAGAAAATATAATATCTTGATGCATCCAAACTCCCAGTGTGTGTTTTGCACAACGTTGGCCACGATATTGAGAGCCAAAACGCACGGTGAAGCTCCAATAAATTTTTAAAAAAATTGTTTTCCAATCGTTGGGAGAAGAGAAAAGAGCAAAAGAAGGAAGAAATATAAAATTTCTTTTTAAGAAAAGTGGGTCCCATTTACTTAAATAAAAATGATAAAATTATTCACTGAAATTTGCATCAAGGTTCATCAAGATTTTATATTTTCTTTCTTATTCACTGAAATTCCCATTTACTTAAATCCTCTTTTTTATCAGAGCCAATGGGATACGGTTAGTCTTTAGGTGACATCATTGGTTAAAAGGGTATTTTCTGATCCGGAATGGGTTCATCATATTAATGGTACTCAAATTGTGCTTATTCCTAAAATTGATCATCCACAATCTTTCCGTGATTTTTGGCCAATAAGCCTCTGTAATGTAGTGTATAAGATTGTTACAAAATTTATTTCAAATAGATTTAAATCTATTATGCCATTGGTTGTGACCCCGAACCAATGTAGTTTTGTGAAGGGGTGCCAAAGTACTGACAATATTATTCTAGTGCAGGAAATCATTCATTTTATGCGGAGCATGAAGAAGAAGCAGGGATTTATGGCAATCAAGATTGACTTGGAGAAAGCATATGACCGAGTCAGATGGAGTTTTCTTTTCGAATGCTTGAATGAACTGAGGATTCCTGAGTACCTTTGTGACGTCATTAAAGCTTGTGTATCTACTCCACAAATGCAGCTACTTTGGAATGGGTGTGCTGCAAAAGCCTTCTACCCTTCCAGAGGAGTTCGTCAAGGAGATCCTATCTCACCGTATCTCTTTGTTATTATGATGGAGAGGTTAGGGCATTTAATACCGACCGCAGTAGAAGATGGAGATTGGAAACCTTTTAGGTTGTCGAGGCAAGGTACGGCTATTTCTCATGTCTTTTTTGCTGATGATCTCATTCTGTTTGCATAAGCAAATATGGATCAAGCCAGGGTGGTGAAAGCCATACTAGATGATTTTTGTGAAATATCTTTCCAGAAAGTAAATACTGCAAAATCGCATATTTACTTCTCCAAGAACGTGGGTCATACAAGAAGAAAGGACATTAGTGAGTTATTGAATTTTTCCCTATCTTCTAACCTGGGGAAATATTTAGGGATGTCGATCTTGCATGAGCAAAGTACTAAGTCCTGATACAGATTTATTCTTGATAAGATGAATGCTCGCTTAGCAAGCTGGAAACCAAACATGTTATCGATGGCTGCAAGACATACTCTAGTATCATCATTCATGTCGGCTATGCCATCCTATGCAATGCAAACATACCCCTCCCTTTGGGTACCTGTGATGAGATAGACAAAAAGTGCAGGCAATTTCTTTTGGGGAGTACATCCATGAGTCGTAAGCCACATATGGTAGCTTGGGGTCGTGTGTGTTCTCGAAAGAATGATGGTGGACTAGGCTTAAGACAGGCAAGGCTGTAAAATCAGGCTTACATGACGAAATTAGGGTGGAGCTTGATACACAAATTATATGCACTATGGGTTCGTTTTCTTCGACAGAAGTGCAAGACGGGCAGTGATTTGGTGCCAAAAGTGGAAAAACGACTGACAGAATCCAGCACATGGAAGGGGATTAGACAAAGTTGGAAAAGTGTAATTGAGAGTATTGCCTGGAAGATTACAGATGGAACTTCGGTGTCTTTTTGGCATGATCTATGGGTCCCCCATTTTGACAGATTTGAGAGTTTGACACTTCAACCATTAACAAGTGAAATAAGGGAATGGAAGGCGGCCGACTGTATTACTCTGTCGGGTCAATGAGATATGGATAAGTTTGGGCATTTATTACCAAAACATGTCGTGTTAGCAATCCAAAGAGTGAATATTAACTGCAATACTAGTGGTGATGTTCCTATTTGGAGATGGACATCTGATGGTAAATTTGCACTAAAAGCTGCGTACAAGAGGTTAGCTGGGCACGGTGAAAGCCATTCTTTGTTTGAATGGAGGCTCATATGGAAGCTGAAGGTTCCTCAATGTTACAGAATATTTTTGTGGTTATGCGCTCATGGTCGTTTACTGACTAACTTGGCACGAGCTCAACGGGGAATCCACATGAATGAGATGTGCCCTTTTTGTCAAAACAAGACCGAATCAATTATGCATGTGCTTCGAGATTGTGCGATGGTTAAAGAGATATGGAGTGAGACACTACCTAGTCCATGGCATCGGCATTTCTTTGGCTCAACTGACTTGGTTAACATGGTGTTTACGTCATCGTGATCATGTGTATGGCTACGAGTTTCGACATTGGTTTACGGTTCTATGCAGGCACATTTGGTTGGCAAGGAATGACCATATTTTCAACAATAAACAATGGAGTAAACAGGAGTTATTGGCACGTACTGGTTCGGTGTTATCTTGGGGTATGTCTACTCACATGCAACCGAAATCTTACATCGCACCAAGTACGGATTGGCGACCTCCACCTGCTGGGATGGTAAAAGTTAATATAGATGGATCCAGGAATGAAGCGTCGGGGTGTTGTATTTGTGGTAGGGTGATAAGGGATGAACAAAGCAGATTTATCCAAGGGTTTATGTTTAGGATTGGACGCGGGTCGGTTATCACAGTAGAAGCCTGGGGAATTTTGTGGGGTATGAAATTAGCTTGGAAAGGAGGATTTAGGCATATTATTGTTGAAAGTGACTGCAGCGAAGTATTGGATCTTATTCAAGGACTGGTACCTGATGAACATCATGATGCTACTTTAATCTTGGAAATTCAATCGATGCTGGATCATGAGTGGGATGTGAAGAAACTACATTGTTGTAGGGAGGCGAATAGGGTGGCGGATTACTTGGCAAAAAGAGCATGGGAAATGACGGTGGATTTTCTTGTAGTTGACAGAGAACCTGCTGAAGTTAAACGTCTACTCATGGAAGATGTTATGAACCAACACATTTATACTTAGTTAGTAGAGTAGAGCCTATGGGGCTATGCCTTCTTTTTTTCTATTAAAAAAAACTCAAAGTGACATCTCCAGAAAGAAAATATAAAATCTTGATGCATCCAAACTCTAAGTGTGTGTTTTGCACAACGTTGGCCACGACATTGAGAGCCAAAACACACGGTGAAGCTCCAATAAATTTTTAAAAAAATTGTTTTCCAATCGTTGGGAGAAGAGAAAAGAGCAAAAGAAGGAAGAAATAGAAACTTTCTTTTTAAGAAAAGTGGGTCCCATTTACTTAAATAAAAATGATAAAATTATTCACTGAAATTTACAAAAGCTAATCCCAATATTTTTTTTTGGCAGCATAAAGCTAATCCAAATGTAAACTAGGTTATTTTTTCTAACTTTTATTCAAATTTAAGTTTAAAAAATCAAATTAAATAAAAGTCATTTTTTACCAACGTAGCTATTTGAAGGTTAAATATGGTACCCGGGTTGCTTCAAGAGAAAAAAAAGCTCATTAACATCCTTTAGTCATTTTCATATTTAAATTTATTTTTTAAATAATCATTCAAACAAATTTCAATTTTAAAAAAAAAATCATTTCTACCACTATTAATTCAAACATAAATTATATTTATAATTTAATTTTTATCTTATATTAAATTTATAAAAACCATATTAAAAAAAAATCACTTTTATCGATAATCCAAACTTTCCCCATGCCCTATCCCGAACTCACCCAGCAGTCCCAAAAGTACGGACTAGTTTACGGTTCAGTTCTCATCCTGCCAATGGGTTGTGTACTAGTGTTTTAACACCTGCGAATGTTGACATCCACGTTCCTTTAGGCCCAACGTAAGCATACCATTCGAATCGAATTGTGCCATTCCTAAAGCACAGTCGATATTGGAGGCATGTTGGCAAAATCACCGCTTCCGGCATCAATCTCCTCCGGTGGAAACAGAGCGGATGTGGCTGCGGTTGGTAGCATACTCATTGACAGAGCTAAGGAAACTAGAGCCGATCATATATGTCTTAGCCTTGCAGTCTCTGAAAGACCGACTTTTTGAAATAAAATCATCTAGTAACTGCTATTTTTCTTCAAATTAAAGGAAACAAGTCGGCTGGATTCTGAATTTCAATTCCGATTGCATTGACTGGGTTTGGATTGTTGCCCACTGTAGAAAGAATCTGGGCCGTTGAAATTACTGACGGTGAGAGCCAGCTTCACCAACCTTGTTCCTGCAATATTGGATTGGTAAGCTTGATCTTCATACTGGGTGCAATACGTATGAAATTTAGTTTCTGAAGTTCAGATTCTTTTTCCTCTTTATTTCTCTAAGGTATAATTTGTATGTAACCTTGGATTATTTGTACTACGACTCATGAAACCCTAACGGATCCAAAGCAAACACATTACAAGAGAAGATATGACTTGTCTGCTAAAATATGCTGCATCACACATACGTTACAAAATGAAACTGATAGGTGTGGAGATTCTGGATTACAGTTTCAAACATGAGGTCACCACATCAGTCCACACAAATTCAGTGTTACTGCTAATAAAGTCCTCACATATTGCCTCCCCATTTTGATGGTCTCTTTATTCTCTATGCCTTTTATTGGCCCATGAGACCCTTTTTTCTCTTATATTCCTCCTTCTTTTTCTTCCTTCTGCATTCAGGATCAAGCAGTTGGATTGTTAGTTCCATTGTTTAACGTACAATATATATATATATATATATTTTTTCTATTGATGTGGATGATAACTAAATAATATTAAATTTTAATTCTACTTGAATAATCTGATTATTTATAGTTTACAAAATAATGTTACATGGTGGTGATTTCACTTGTTTCAGGGGACTATTCTGATAGTTTCTTATATGCTAATTACAACATAGTACATTTATATTGATAACTGATTCTTCTATGGCATATCCTTGGGCATTTCCTATGGATTATGATATTTACCCATACAAGTGTATCTTCCTTTCTCATTGCCCTCATCCTTTAATTACTGCACATTTTTTCCCCAGAAATTCTTAAAATAATTTGACACTTTTATAGGTTTGCAATTGCATCCCTGAATTTGGTGGCATAGAACTTACGGCAATGATATGCTTTATAAAAGCCATGCCAATATATGTTATGAATGGGCCAAGAAACCATGATGAATTAAAGGCCCAAGCTATTAGTAAACCAGATGAGAATAATGGGCCCAAGTATGATGCTATTCTGCTGCCACGTAGGAGTAACAGAAATCGCAGAGGCACATGGAAAGTGAGAGATAATGCAGCATAAATGCTGAAGAGGAAAGCAAGGAACGGGGAAGAAAAGATTTATGAAGATTCTCTCCCTCTGATTATTCTGTGAATTTCTTTCTGATTTCTTCTATGTTTTCAGCTGTTTCTTTTATCTGAAATTTTGCTGGTCTGTTAGTAGCAGAACTGTATATTTTCTGCAATTTTCAGTTTGTATGAGCAATTCAGGATTCTCTGTAACAGTGGTTTCCGATGATTTAAATAAAATACAGGGATAGATTGCTCTTATCATTTCTGGTATATTGCATTGGTGCTTTCATTCTGATCTCATGGCTGAGAATACGCGTTTTCAAACATTGAATACTGAATTTCAGAAGCTCGCTGAGACGACTAATACCAGAATGGCGACTTTCGAATCATCATTGACAGCAAACACCACTCGAATGCAAGGTATTGAACATTCTATGGCCACTCTGTCTCGTTCTGTAGATGCACTTACACGGGGCTTTGAATCTTGGACTCAAACGCATCCATTTGGTTCATCTTCTTCCCCTTCAGGCTCGACGGCTTCCTCTGGTAATTCTTCAGTTTTTGGGCGGCAAATTAAACTGGATTTACCCAGGTTTGACGGCACCGATACTCTGAGTTGGTTATTCCGGGCTGAACAATTTTTCTCCTTCTATCAAATCCCCGATGACCAGCGCATTACTGTGGCTTCGGTCCATTTTGATGGATCTGTGGTTCCATGGTTCCAAATGCTTCAACGTACCTCGCAGATTCCAACCTGGCGTGCGCTTGCTCTAGCGATTGAAAAACAGTTCGGTCCCTCACATTTTGACAATCCTCGAATCAAGCTCTTTAACTTGGCTCAAACTGGATCGGCACTTGATTTTCATACGGAATTTATGGCTACTGCAAACAGGGTTGAGGGCCTTTCTGATGATGCTTTACGTGATTGTTTTTTGAGTGGCCTCAAACCAGATCTTCGTAGTGAAGTTTTGGCCCAAGAACCGTTTACGTTGGGTCGGGCTGCCTCTTTAGCTCGTCTGTTTGATGAACGATCCGCTGTCAATGGATCGGGTACCCGGTCTTCGTCAGGTATCATTTCATCATCTGCTTCCTCGGCATCTTCTAAACCAGGTTCGACTACTTTTCCAAGTCCTTCTTCATCCGTTGCAAAGTCGTCGACTGGCCTTCTTCCAAAACCACCGTTTCGCCCCAATGCTCCAATTAAGAAGCTAACGGCAGCAGAGATGCAATTACGCCGGGAGAAGGGCCTTTGCTACAATTGTGATGAGAAATTTTCTTGGAATCACAAATGCCCTAATCGCCATTTCTTGCTGCTTCAAGTCGATGCTATCGATACTGACGAGGATGTAATACCATCGACGGAGACTCAAACAACAGACTTACCTTCTGCTGATATTTCGGATGCTAGTGTACCACATGTCTCTTTTCATGCCTTTCACGGGTCTTCCAATCGATCTACGATTCGATTTTCGGGGTCTATTGCTGGTACTACTGTGTAGATTCTTCTGGATGGGGGTAGTTCAGACAATTTTATTCATCCTCGTATTGTGTCTCACTTGAAATTGCCCTTACATTCTTCGACTGACCGCGTCATGGTCGGTAATAGCCAATTTATGCTGAGTGAAGGTATAGTGCAAAATATTGTCCTTAATATTCAGGGTCATACTATTACACTCTCTGAACCTAAAGGTTTACCTCCTCTTAGGTCCCATGATCATTCTATACCCTTGCAAGAGGGTGTGCAGGCAGTCAAAGTATGACCTTATAGGTATCCTTTTAGTCAGAAAGCTATTATTGAAACAATGGTGACTGATATGCTTGAGCAAGGTATCATACAGCCAAGTACTAGTTCTTTTTCTGCTCCTGTCTTATTAGTTCGAAAGAAAGATGGCACCTGGAGATTTTGCACTGATTATCGCGCTCTTAATGCGATTACTATCAAAGATTCCTTTCCCATTCCTACAGTAGATGAGTTGCTAGATGAATTAAGGGGCGCAACCTTCTTTACCAAATTGGATTTGCGTTCAGGGTATCATCAAATTCTGGTTAAACCTGAAGATCGTCACAAAACAGCTTTTCGAACCCACTATGGCCTATATGAATGGTTGGTCATGCCATTTGGCCTTACCAATGCTCCGGTGACATTTCAAGCCCTCATGAATGATATCTTTAGACCTTTCCTTCGCAAGTTTGTGCTGGTATTTTTCGATGATATACTTATTTTTAGTATTGATTGGTCTTTACATTTACACCATCTAAAGTTGGTTTTGGATTGTTTGTTGCATCATCAACTTTATGCGAAATTATCCAAGTGTTCTTTTGCTGCTGATCGGATTGAGTATTTGGGTCATATTGTCTCTGTTAATGGTGTGGAAATGGACCCTGCTAAATTGGCTGCCATCAAAAACTGGCCTATACCTATTTCTGTATCCCAATTACGGGGCTTTTTAGGCTTGACTGGGTACTATAGGCGCTTTATTAGGCATTATGCTACTATTGCTACTCCTTTGACAAATCTATTACAAAAAGATGCCTTCTTGTGGTCCTCTGAAGCTCAATCAGATTTTACTAATTTAAAGCAAGCTTTAATGTCTGCTCCCGTTCTTTCTATGCCAGATTTTTCTAAACCTTTTATTATCGAGGTTGATGCTTCAGGTTCAGGTGTTGGTGCTGTCCTAAGCCAACAAAATCATCCTATTGCCTATTTCTCGAAGAAATTATCCCCAAGAATGCAAGCTAGTTCTGCTTATGTCAGAGAATTATATGCTTTGACTGAAGCCGTTTCTAAGTTCAGACATTATTTAGTGGGATACCCTTTTGTTATCAGGACTGATCAACAGAGTCTGCGCCACTTAGCTGACCAGGTTATAGTACAGACCCATGAACAAGAAGCATGGCTACCGAAATTGTTGGGATATGACTTTAAAATTGAGTACAAATCAGGCAAATCGAATATAGCGGCTGATGCTCTGTCACGATCATTTTTGGCTATTTCATTTGTTACTAATGATTTTTTTGGTCAAATTCAGGCTGCCATCAATGATTCACAGGAATTATCAGACTTCCGTCTCAAGGTGCAAGAGGATCCTACGGATTACCCTGATTTTACTATCCATAATGGCAGATTATTTTTTAAGCATGGCCTGGTTTTGCCACATGAGAATAAGACACTTATTCAAACTGTCTTATCTGAATTTCATTGTTCTAAAGTAGGAGGGCATGCAGGAACAGTACGCACACATGCCCGAATAGCAGCTGAGTTTTGGTGGAAGGGCATGAGAGCTGATATTAAAAATTTTATCAAAACATGCAATATTTGCCAGCAGGCGAAATCTGTCCAAAACTCTCCTTATGGGCTACTTCAACCTCTTCCTCTTCCTTCTCAGGTTTGGCAGAATATTGCAATGGATTTTATCACCGGGTTACCTATTTCTAAAGGTTATACTGTCATCTTTGTTGTAGTTGATCGATTATCGAAGTTTGCCCATTTTTTGCCCTTAAAGTGTCATTACACTGCTGAATCTGTTGCTGAGATATTTGTTCATCAGATTGTATGTTTACATGGTTTGCCTCGCTCAATTGTTTCTGACCGTGATCCAATTTTTACTAGCGCCTTTTGGAAACACTTGTTTAAATGTCAGGGTACTTCTTTGTGTATGAGTTCTTCCTATCACCCTCAAAGTGATGGGCAAACGGAGGCTCTAAATCGTTGTCTAGAGATGTACTTACGATGCTATGTTCATCAACAACCTCGTTTATGGGTTCAATTCTTGCCTTGGGCTCAATTTTGCTATAATACATCCTTTCACACTTCCATTGGTATGACTCCTTACAAGGTTCTATTTGGTCATGACCCACCACTGCTCCTTCGGTTAGATCAATCTGTGGATGTGCCTACTTCAGTGAGGGACCAGCTTGTTGACAGGGATGCTTTACTTGTCAAACTCACTGCAAATTTGACCAAAGCTCAAGCTCGCATGAAATTTTATGCTGATCGAAATCGAATTGAGATGGAGTTTCAGATTGGTGATTATGTTTTTGTGAAGCTCCAACCCTATCGACAGCATTCTTTACGAGATCATCCTAGTCGTAAGCTTTCTCTGAAATATTTTGGTCCTTACCAAATTATTGAAAGAATTGGTTCTGTGGCTTATCGTTTAAAGTTGCCTACTGAGACTCGTATTCACCCAGTGTTTCATGTCTCTTTATTGAAGAAATGTTATGGTGATCCTCAACAGGAATACCAGCCTTTACCTGTTATTACTGATCTTGCTGGGCCTATTCTGCAGCCCACACATGTTTTAGCTAGTCGACGTGTTAAAATTCGGGATACTTGGGTGTCTCAAGTTCAAATTCAATGGGCAGGGCTTGACACACCAACGTGGGAAACTTTGGACTCATTCCAATCTGAATATCCAGATTTTGACCTTGAGGGCAAGGTCAATATCGATGGGAAGGGTATTGTTATGAATGGGCCAAGAAACCATGATGAATTAAAGGCCCAATCTATTAGTAAACCAGATGAGAATAATGGGCCCAAGTATGATGCTATTCTGCTGCCACGTAGGAGTAACAGAAATCGCAGAGGCATATGGAAAGTGAGAGAAAATGCAGCATAAATGCTGAAGAGGAAAGCAAGGAACGGGGAAGAAAATATTTATGAAGATTCTCTCCCTCTGATTATTCTGTGAATTTCTTTCTGATTTCTTCTATGTTTTCAGCTGTTTCTTTTATCTGAAATTTTGCTGGTCTGTTAGTAGCAGAACTGTATATTTTCTGCAATTTTCAGTTTGTATGAGCAATTCAGGATTCTCTGTAACAGTGGTTTCCGATGATTTAAATAAAATACAGGGATAGATTGCTCTTATCATTTCTGGTATATTGCAATATACTAGCTGTTGAGGTAAAATCTCTGTTATATGGTCTAATTTCTTGTTAGAATATTATGTACATATTGTAATTAATGAGTTAGAATAATATGTAATTAAAAGGCATGCTTAAGCTTCATAATAATGTGTCATTATAAATATTCAATTCTATAGGAGCCTCTACCTTTAATATACATTGATATAATGTTATGAATAACAGAGCAAAGAATTTCTTCATTCTCCTTACATAATCACATTTCTAGTGGACTTAGTTTTAGTTGTTCTCTTTTGGCTTTTAATTATTCTTTGGTGTGATATTTGTCACAAAGAAGTCTGATAGGGGTGTCTTAAAACTCCTTGTTGGTGGGAGTTTTATATTTGACCAGTAATGTTTGTGAGATTGGGAAAGACATAATTGGATATGTTGAGGATTGATGAAGTGAAAGGCATTTAGCTTTCCTGGATATTTTCTGACAATATTAGCAGCATAACTAAACCCCCTTTTAGAACCAGGTCTTTCCTATCGTCTGAACTTTCACTTTCACATCTAAAGCAAATGAAACCCTCTAATTTTGTCATGTTGAAGACTTCCATGTGTGCCAACTTAAACCCTCAAGTTAGTTACAGAGGCAAAAGCTGAATGATGCAATATTATGTTCGAATCTGTACAAATGCATCCCCAGTTTATTAATCTAACAGAAAAAGATTGCAATTTGTTCCACATGCTATCTAGAAATTGGAAATCATATCGCCATGATCTATCATAGAGCAAAGGACCTACCACAACCCAAAATCCCAATGACATACCTACAAAAAACCAATCACCCTCCCCATTACCAACATTCTTGTCATCTTGATTTGAATCACTTGAAGTGCATTTATTAGTGAGAGGAGGATCACATAAGCTGTTGCCAACAAAACTAGATGCTTCAAAGCTTTGTAATTGTGTCCCTGTAGGAATTCTTCCTTCCAAATTATTGCTTGACAAGTTCAAAAAGCTCAAGAAGCCTAACTTGGTTATGCTTGGTGGGATTTCACCAAAAAGATGATTCCTTGAGAAATCCACAGACTCTAGTGATTCCATGTTCCCAATGCTATCTGGAATTTGATCGCTCAAACAGTTATTGGAAACATTTAAAAAGTGTAACCCCTTAAGTCTTGTGATTTCCATTGGTATCTCTCCAGATAATTTGTTGCTTGAAAGGTCAATACTTGTGACAAGTTCAAGAATAGCTCTATAATAATTAACTCTTCCCTTAAGGAAAAGGAGCTCCTCAAGAATTAGATGCCTTGTGTTGTTTGCTCCGTTGCAACGAATATATGATTCTGAATTACTATTTACCATTGAAATAGCACTCAAATGGTTGATACATTTGGGTTTATGTCCTGTTAACTTGTTTTGTGCAAGGTCTAAGATTTGTAACAGCCTCATGTAACATGTTTGATTGGGAATGTGACCCAAGAACTTATTTGATCTAAGAACAAATATCTTCAAATTTGGCAAGTGTTGTCCAACCCATGATGTAATTGTTCCTGAAAATTGATTGTTCCCTAGATCCAAAGAAATCAATTTGCTGCAATTCTTCCAGAAAGTCGGAAAACTTCCAAAGAAACTATTGTTGCGGAGGTGTAACACTTCCAACCAGGATAGTGATTTAATGGATTAGGGTAAGATCCCAATCAACTGGTTGTTTGCTAAGTTCACCACACCAAGTTTTGGCCACATCATCCAACAATCAGGTATTTCTCCCAATAAATTATTTGATGCCAATATGAGGAATTCCAAGTTCTTTGTCTCATCATGTTTACAACACAAAAGACGTGCTATGGAACCTGAAAATTGATTGCTTGAGAGGCCTATATAAATCATATAGGGTGATATGTAAGGTAGTTGACCATTTAACTTATTCGAGTGATTGAACCATATTTTTATATGAATTTTTCATGATTAATTTGGAATTTTAATGTATTTTCTGAGACATTATTGCATTATTAAGCATTAATTTTGGTTAGGGACAATTATTTTGAATTAATGGGAATTAGGGGCAAAATGGTCAAAATTCATTAATTATTTATATTTTTTATTGTCTCTTGAACTTTTGATATTACCGTATGCTTAATTTTGTATTGTAGGTATTAAAGAAGGAAATTGAGGATTTGGGATGTTCAAATTAATTATTTTGAGGTGAATTGGGCCAAGTGGAAATAAAAAAAAAAGGAACAGAATAGGCCCAATTAGCTGAAGCCCAGACGGATATCAGCTGGAAAAAAAAGACAGAACAGAAGCAAGTGGGCCGACTGGAACAGGCCCAAAAATATATGAAAAAAAAGAGACAGATCCGACACCTGGATCCGGCTTGGTGTGGATATGCTATTTGGATATAGGGGGACCCGACAGAGACGCAGCTGAGGGAATAATATAGGAGGGAACAGCGCCGCAACAGGGACGATCGCAGATCATCATCATCGAATCATCTCATCATCTGCATAATCTTTAACCTCACCGGCGACCTTCACTCCCTTTCCTTCATTCTTTCCGTCGCCGGTGAGGTTCGGATTCGGAGAACTAGAAACAGAGAGAAGAGACGCGAGCTGAGGGACATTCCAGATTCAGAGAGGACGAAGACTGGAAGAGGAGAGAGAGACCATCGGAGGTGAGACAGAGAGCTCCGAGACCAGAGCTGCACAGCCTCCTCCGACCTTCCTCTGTTCTTCCACTTACCATACCACCACCACCGGAGCTGTGCACTATTACCACCAACCAGCTCCGTATTCTTCCTCCCTTCATTCCACTGTCAACTTTCTACATACAACCATCGTCCTCCCACCGTCAACCATTTGCTCCGCCTCTTCATCACCTTCCACCATTTCTCATTCACTGCTGAACCACCGTCATTCCTTTTTTTTTCCTCTGCATTTCACCACTAATGAAATACCACGTGGCTGCCATGTTTCTGAATTTTCTGTGGTTATTTTAAAGTTATGCGTGGCTGAGATTCTTTGCTTCTTGGTGATGAATAATTGTGCTTTGAGCTGGACTACAAAGGGGAGTTTTGCTATCATTCCATTAGTTTAGAATTATATATATTTGGATTGCCTAGTTGTAGAAATTTTCATATATGTGATTCTGAAATTGAAATTAATGTTAATTGTCTCTTTTGGTTTGATAATTGTAGTTGAGATTGAATTTTACAATGTGAAGATTGTATATGTTTGAATTTCTTTGTGGTTGCAATGAGATTATGTTAATTAGCGTGTTATTGTCTAGTTAATGTGGTTGATTTGTATCCTTGAGGGGCTGTTTAGCATTAAAATCCAAGAAGACTCATGTTGCATTATTCAAATTTCAATTGCACATTAAGTGGTTTTAAACAATATCTCAAGAGGTAGTAGTTAGCTATGTTTGTAGGAGCTACTATTAATTGAGAATATTGGACTCAAGTGTTATCTTGAGGTTGTTCTTAAGACTTAATGAATTCTTAACTCCCATAATCTTTTTGAGCAAGGATTGTCACTTCTTCATTACCAAGAGCATTCTTTATTTATATTTTCCACTTCATACCATTCCATTCACTCATTCTCCATTTTTATAAAAAGACCAAAAACAATAGTTAGCATTTAATTAAATTGCATCTTTCTTTTAGTTATTAGCTTGAAAAATCCAAAAACCGTTTCCCCTTTGTTTTTGTTGCATTCGCATGATAATTAGATTACTTAGGTAGCTCAATAAAGGCTCCTCAAGAGAACGACCCGAGTGTTGCATTGTACTGCAATTCTTGGTTATAAATATTTTGCATTTGACCCCAAGGTTTAAAGACACGGTCAAATCATCGAGCCTAAATCCATAATACTTGGGATAGGAATGGAGTTCTTCCATATATTTGAAAGCTCACCATCAATGTAATTGTGAGAGAGATTGAATTTATGAGCATTGTCAAATGTGCTCCAAACCCAAGCTGGAATAGGACCAGATATCTGTGTGTTTGAAATATCCAAATCATAGAGATGCTTTAGTGATTGAATCCATAATGGAAAGTTAGGACTGAGATACCAGGAAGCCATTCCTAAATACTCCAAAATTTGAAAAGGAGGACTCCAATCGGGACTCACTTGTAAAGGGAATTGGTCTCTTGAAGTATTGAAAAGGTACAAGTAGGAGAAATTAAGGTGGGCCTCTTTTACAATTCCATTGAATAGATTATCTTGGATATAAAGAAAACACAATTTAGAAAGAAAATACACTGAATCGATTATTTGAAAGGTTAAGATATATTAGAGATGTGAGATTTCCTAGTGATCTAGGGATTTCACCCTTGATGTTGTTGCCAGAGAGGTAAACCCTGGCTAGATTTTTCAAGTGCTCAATTTGTTCTGTTAAATAGCCAGGTAGTTGAAAACCTGTAGCATACAAAACCTCTAATTTTTGTGAATCACATTTGGAAAAACATTTTAAAGTTTTGGAAACTTGTTGATTACACTTCTTATTTGAAATGAACACTATTTTCCGGTTGCAGAGATTTCCAATAGAGATTGGAATTTGCCCTTCTAGATGATTATCAGGCAAAGCAAGATGTTCAAGAGGAGTCAAGTTTCCAATGTTTTAAGAAATAGTGCTAGCCAAGTTGTTACTATAGAGATAAAGTAACTTTAAGTGACTAAAGCTGTACAACCAATCAGGAATAGAAGAGTTAAACAAATTCTGAGATAAATCAAGATGTTGAAGGAAGGTTAGGTTTTGAATTCCATCAGGGATAGATCCATGAAAATTGTTATTTGAAAACTGAAGATAAACCAAAATTTTCAATTGGAATATCCACCATGGAACTATTGAAGGCCCAAAGAAGTAAGAATTGGAATTTGGAAAGGTCAAGGATGGCTCGATTTGAAAAGTTAAAGGTAGATGGTTGAAAATGATGATAAAATTCACAATATGACAAGTGCAACACACTCAACGAGGGAAGTGAATGAAGAATGCTTAACTAATCAGAGGCAATGGACAAGTTTGTGAAACTTAGGTCAAGATGTTGGAGTCGATAAAGATCTCCAAGCCACTGGAGATTGCCAACATAAAATGCATCCATATTGGATTGATAAGAACCTCTGAGATCAAGATAGATTAGATTGGAGAGGTTTCCAATTTCTTGAGGGATGCTTGCCGTGAAATGATTGCCTCCAATGTCAAGGTAGAGCAAATAGGAAAGATTGCTAATTTGATGAGGAATTCTTCCACCAAATCCAGCTTGAGAGAGGTTAAGGTATGTTAAGCTTTTCGTTGAGCCAAGGAAACCAGGAATGGGCATGCCACCAAAATCATTACCACTTAAGTCCAAGTAATTTAAATGCTTCAAATCAAGCAAAGAAGGATGTATCTTACCCTCAAGCCTTGATCAATCATAAGATTCATGAACATTGTAATACCAAGGAGGCGAAGGAGGTGAAGTTGCGAGGTGAAGCTCAAGAATGCGACCAGTTAAGTTGTTGCAAACAACTGACGCCCAGTTATAGCAATCTCCATCATCGGCAAACCAAGAGCCTAGCCTATTTGAAGTGCCTAGGAGATGAAGTTTTAGCTTAAGAATAGCATCTCGCTCACTTGGAATGCAGAGGATCCTAGAGGATGCTTTGTATATGAATAAATCAACGGTTAAAAAGGCAAGCAACCACAGGAAAATAAACCTAATATTGGTAACAATGTTGCAGGAACTATCCATGACAAGCAAGCTTTTTTCTGTCCGGGATGATTTTTCTGAGGTATATCCTTTGTTAGAAGTGCTGAAATTTATAATGTTACTTGTTGATCTATGTGGCTGTTATTTAAACTGCCTCTAACCAACTTCTTACGAACGAGAATTGAGAGCCCCATACACTAAAATGCTGTGGAAGAATACTATTATGGGTGTGTTTGGATTGGTGATTGAATAACTGACTTATTTTTACTTTGACTTATAGAATCTTAAGATTGGGAAAAAGTAAGATTGGGTAAAATGATGAATGTTTGGATTGACAATTGGATAAGTGCTTTTGTAAAAGTGAAAGGTGTTTGGTTTGAATTTTATATAAGTGGCTTTTGTGTTATTTAAGAGAAAAAATTTTAAAAATTATTAAAAATGAAAAAATGAAGGGAGAATTGTGAAAAAATATCTAATTGGCAATTTAATTGCCAAATGGGATCTGGGAAGATATCTACACACGGAGGGATTATTTCACAATTTTTTCAAAAATTAACTTTGGAAATTTGGCAATGGTAAAATTCTAAATAAAATGCTTAAGAGTTATGACAATCAGGACAAGCAATACAAAAGGCACATATCAAGACAACCGTTTTCACTTCCTTCTCATTTGTTAAAATGGCATTCTTGGTGATAAATTGATCCAAACATACCATGGCGACCGTGTTACCACAAGGCACATACTCAAAAGTTTCTTGCTTCTTACCCATCCAGATGAGAATTATAAATTATTTCATGAGCCAATGTTGAATTTTGTCTTGAAAGTTTTTGTATAGGAGTTTCTAAATTTCTCTTGGATCAATTTTTTCATAACTGTTAAAAAATATAACATAACTAATTAGATTAAAGGTCCGGTACAATTTGATCCCTAATGGTGTCACAAACATGATTCGTTTGAGTTGAATATGTCCGAGCATCATTTGTCGACGATGGCTCTTGATCTTGACTATTATGTACATCAACTATATATTCTCATTTTCTGCTTCTCTAAAGTTGACATCAGTTTGAGAATTTCTTCTAATGAAATTATGTATAGCCATTGTGGCACAGATAATGCGGACTATTCTTTTTTTTAAAAAATGGTATCTAGTATTTTACAGTATTTTTTTGGACGTATCCAGTATCTTAAAATATTTTTTAAGTAACCTGCAATATCCTAAAATAATTTTTAGTGCTTTTAACCCTTTAAAATATTTTTTCAGTTATACCTAATCTGTTAACAGATTGATTGGAATTTAACCTTAAATGTATTTTTTTAGCTTTAAAAATCACTTTAAAATATTAGATGCTACTGAAAAATTATTTTAGAGTGTGTCAAAATCAATAAATCAGTATCTTAAGTTTTGGATGCTCTTTACTACTAAAACAAATACATTAACGGTAAAGTTGGAGTTAATCTCCTAAAACACTAGGTACAATTAAAAAAATATTTTAAAGAGTTAAAAGTACCAAAAATATTTTAAAGTAATTATTGGAGCTGAAAAAATACGTTAAAGGTTAAATTGCAATTAGTATGCTAAAAGACTGGGTACAATTGAAAAAAGATTTTAAGGGGTTAAAAGCACTAAAAATTATTTTAGGATATGGCACGCTACTTAAAAATATTTTAACATACTAAATATGTCCAGAAAAATACTTTAAAATATTAGACACCATTAAAAAAAAAAAAAAAAAAGCCATTGCCTCTCTTCTCCAAAAGCTACAAAAGCTAGCTTAAGAAATAAAGCTGCTTATCTAAATAAGCTCCATTCCCAAATCGTTATACCAAATATCCCCAAAAAGCCATTCTCAATGAACAGTACATTTTCCCCCCTAAATGGCGCGATTACCCCTGTAAAATGTTATACCAAACATACTGTATATCTCATTCCTTGCCTTACCTAATTTCTAACATTTTCTGCAATCTTTCATCACTGTATTAGTAATTGATTTTCACTTTTATAATTCAATCAATGAAATTTTCAATGTGATATGGAGCATCCATAGGAACGATATTATTCTATCTTTCATCATTGTAATAATGGATGTGTTAGAATCAAGCCATGGATTACAGAATTCACCCCATATATATATATATATATAATACACCAGTAATATGCTTGCAACTTTGCTTAGTTTTTTGGATAGCATTGGATACATCTTCTTTTATTCTCCCTTCATTGCATGTAATTCATTCTATGGAAATTTATGACTTTAAGTTGTGAGATTAACAAAATATTATGGGAAGAAAACCCTTATTACATGTTGTGGGTTATTACTTTTATATATTTATTTTCTGTGAAGGGACAAATAATAATCACTTACCATTTTTATAAATATTGAATATGGGGCTTCCTTTATCGCAGTCCCCCTCGTTTTCTTATGATAATTGGCTGAAAGATTTTATTTGCAGTCTCAGCACGCAAATGCAACCAAACAAATAATCATAGCTTATTATTATAAATGATACATATTTCAACATTGACATATTATTCATACAATAATTATATCTAACATTGTGAAGGCACTTGCAATACCAATATGTCAATTAAAGATGACTAAATTGGATGTTTATGTGCCTATAGATATAGAAATAAAGATAAAGAAAGCTGACAGGTTTTGACCTGTAGAATTTATTTGTATTATTTAGATTATGCATGTTTGATTTTTATGGTCTTATTTTTGTGTTTAATTTTATTTTTTATTGTCAAGGTAGAGCACATTGGAAAGATTGCTAATTTGATGACGAATTCTTTCACCAAATTCAGATTAGGAGAGGTTAAGGTATGTAAAGCTCCTCATTCAATCCTTATCTTGCCAAATCTTTTTGACAATTGATTTCTATTATATATATAAATATACCTCTTTCTGTCATTTCCTTTTCATGTTGGACTGAGACTTTATTTGCAGTCTTAGAACGCAAGTGCATCCAACTTAATCACAGCTTAGCAATTTAGCATTGGTGATCCATATTTCAACATTGAAAAAATCAAGGGTTAATATCATTTTCGCTCCTTACATTTTGGTCAAATTTTGGTTTTAGTTCCTACAGTTTTAAATTGTTGATTTAGCTCCTTGTAGTTTCATAAGGATTTAGTCTGAGTTTAAAATATATAGATCAATCATTAAATTCAAATTAAATTTTTATGAAACTATATAATAAAAAATCAAGGATTTAAAACTATACGGACCAAAACCGAAATTGAATCAAATTATAAGGACAAACAATAATTATGAGTACTATTTCATGGATATGATGCATGACACCTCTATTTTTCATGAAATAATAATTCTTGGAAAGGAAGTTTCATAACTTGAAGAGTTGAGATTGCACTTGCGTGAATACGTGCTAGATTTGCAAGTATAAGCTTCCATCAATTACAAGATGACTAAAGTTCAAGTTGAATGCTTATCAGTCTAGAGGTAATTAATGAGAAGGGAGCTCATTTTATGCTCATCACTTGGATGAACAAAAATGTGCTCATCACCCATATTTACGGTTAGATTGATTTTAAATGCTACAGATTTAATAAAACCTAATTTTTATATTTTAAATAAATTTTTATTTTACTATATGCAGAATTAAAAATAAAGATAATTTTATAACTATCACTTCTCATAAAAATACATTTATCATTTAAAAAATCATAAATTAAAAATTTTAAATTTAGACCATTCAGATCAAAATTTGAACGGTTGAGATCTCATCATAGTGATGAGAAATCAGTTGCTCATCACTGTGATGAACATGGAATGTGAAACCCGAAATGAGAATAGATGATGAGAAGGTACAAATGTTTAAAGAATTTATATCCGAGTATATCGGATGACTAAGTTCAAGCGTTAGGGTATATAGACCAACAGAAAGAATTACAGCAAAAATTAAAGGAATAATGTTCCAAGGAAAAAATAAGCAAGAAAGAAAATAAGAAATGAAACAATGGCTAGCATTCTCCTTTATCTTCTCCGTGGATATATGGGTGGATGGCCTTTGTTAGTAAATGCTGGGCATAAACATCACTCTGCCTTGGGCTTAAGGATCTATAACTTGCAATCTCTGAAAATGGGTTGGTTTATTGTTGTCCAAGATTATAAATTAGCTACATTAAGGGGCTGTTTGGTACAAGAGATTTGGAAGGGAGGGGAGAGAAAAAAATTATGACTTAAATTTAAAAAAATTGGAGATGTCGGGTTTAAAATTTTTAATTTATTTTTTTCTCTTTTTTATTTTGCATCTTATCATTATTAAAATTTTATGACCATACTTCTCCAATTTTTTAAAATCCAACTGATAAAAATTTTCCGTCTTCTCTCTTCCCTTTGATTTCCCTTCTGCCAAACAGACCCTAAGGGCATGGTTCGAATTGCCCACTAAGGGCAAATGAGCATGAATATTATTGTTATTTCCCTATAATTTTAGAGAAAATCGCACTCAGGTCCTAAAGACAATATATATATATATATATATAGAGTTCTAGGGTAGATTCCCCTATCTAAAAACTCCCTATGAACCTCAGTGATATAAATTCTAAATGTAAAATTACCTTCTTGCCCTAAGTAATTGATAGTTGAAGTCAATTTCCCCTTATACTGGCAAGTGTATTTGCCTATTTTGATAAGTTTATATGCCTATATTGGCAAGTTATATATTGACTAGTTTATATGCCTATACTAGGGGTGGGTATGGGTAGGGCTGGGCAGGGCAAGACCCCTGCCTGATGCCCTGCTCGAAGGATGAATTGGCTGCATTTTGCAGCCCGATGTTCGGCCCTGCTCGCTAAAAGTCCTAACCATTTTGGGCTGGGCAAGGGTGGGCGCGCGTCCCTGCCCAAATGATAACGCCTTATCTTATCCACTTATGAAAAAAATAATTCCTTATGAATTTCACAAACATTCCTGTAGTTACTAATACCATATATATCTTAACTTCGCCCTAAGTAATATAAACTTCAAATACATTCGATGATTTCACATCTTGGGATATTTCAAAATAAGTCTACAACTTGAGTTTTGAAATTTAAAAAATACCATATGTCTTAACAAATATCCATATTTTAAAAATTAAACAACATCCATAATCCATTATAAATAAGAAAACAAAATGATTGTAATTAAAGCCGTGAAATCAAAGTAGTTTGCATCAATTCAATGTACCAAAAGTTGATCAAATGATGAAGCATCTGGAAAGAAAATAAAAAGCAACTATAATTTAATACAGCCCAAAGTAAAGAAGAAAGGAAGAAATCTATTTGTAAATAGTGTTTAGTGGTTAGAGCAAAAAAGAGAGGATCAGAAGAGTATTATACAATAGACAATATATATTTTAAATAAAAATATATATATGAAACAATATTTAATTGATATGAAATTTTATATTTTAAATAAATGAAAATAATTTTCAGGGCAGGGCCAAATGGGCAGGGCAGCACCCCTTGCCCGATGCCCGGCCCTGCCCGGTTATTAGCCCGCCCAAAGCTGCCCAAAATTTTTTCGGGCCACTTTTTTAGGACTGGGCTAGGTAATTTTTTACAGGGCCAGGGTGGGCGCACCGGGCTACTAGGCACCATGCTCACCCCTAGCCTATACTGATAAGTTATACATTGACAAGTGAGTTTGCCCTTAGACTGGCAAGTGTATGTGTCCATTTTAACAAGTTTATGTGCTTATATTGGCAAGTGTATGTGCCTCTTTTGACAAGTTTATGTTTCTATACTGACAAGTTTATCATGTTAACTAACGCCTTTTTTCCAATTTAATTTGAAACAACTTCCGTTGATAATTATATGTACCTAGATTGACAAGTCATGGAGTGGTCATTGACAAGCCCATTTTAGAGTAGCCAGTTCCATTTTTCCAATACAATTTAAAGCAGCTCCTATTGATAAGTGTATGTTCTTATATTGATAAGCTATAGTGTGGCCATTGAGAAGCCCATCTTTGTCAACTAATGTCATTTTTCCATTACAATTTTAAAAAGCACCTGATGATGAGTGTATGTGCCTATATTAACTAGTCATACACAAACCGTACTTCTCTTTTCCATTTTTAATCAATGGGGGTAATAAGGTAATTTCACATTTGGAATCTATGTCACTATAGACCCTAAGGAGTTTTTAGATAGGGGAATATACATTAGAACTTTTTTGAATTTTTTTTTTTGGTCCTTGGGATCTGAGTACGATTTTCCCATAATTTCACTCAAATATCTTAAAATTTTATATTACTTAGATGATAAAAAAGATTCTATAATTTACGAGTCAACGAGGCTTTATATTTTTCCTTTCCAATATTTGAAGATATAGCAATTGTAACAATAATAGAAAAATATTTGTAAAATTCCATGGTAATATGAAGAAGTGAGTTGTAATATTCTTGTATAAAAAACTTGGGGGTAGTTCGGTATGGGTGATTTGGAGGAGAGGGGAAGAAAAATTTTTATGAGTGAGATTTAAAAAAAAAATTTTGAGAGGTGGGGTTTTAAAATTTTTAAAGAGAATATGTAAGATAAAAGAATAAAATAAATTAATTAAAAACTTTTAACCCTACTTCTTAAATTTTTTAAAATAAAACTAAAAAAAAATTCTCTCTCCACTCACTTTCCCTTCCCTTTCTCCTCATACCAAACAGCCTCTTAAGAATCTCTTGTAAGCACTGAGTCTTGCGAGCAGGGTTATGGAAACCGGACCGGACCGGCCCGGAAACCGACGAACCGACCGGTAGACCGGTGCGGTCTGGTTTCCAATTTGAAAAAAAAAGTTATATTTTCTTTAAAATTTCATACCAATAAGTCTAAAATCTTCAATTTCTCACCGGTTTGGTCCCGGTTTAGCCCCGGTCTGACCCACTGACCTTTAACCCAGTACCCCGACCGGTTCAATATCCGGTCCGGGTTTTAATACCTTGCTTGCGAGTTAAGGTGATAACTCTAAAAGGCTTGGCTTGTAACTTTGTTGTGTTATAACTTGCGTATGCATTAAATTATAGTTGAGAATTTATACGGAAAAAATATATGTATAAAATCTGATAGAAGTAGTTTTAATTTAACTATTCCTTGTTGCTCCATAATTTAAGCGACAACGTTCTAGAAGAAAGTACTTGGGAGCATATATTATATGTATCCAGTCATAAAATTTATTTAACTATTTTTTAGCCTTTTGAGTAATTTGAACTTTGTATAGTTTTTTTTAGCTTCTCCTTGTGTTTGCCGTAGTAGTTGACGGGCAAAAAACACAAAATTTGTGACTGAAGAAGGATCTTCATTGTAACTTTTCGGATTTTGACACGCCCAAATCAAATATGACAACTCAATTATTGTGGTGTAGTGGCATGTAGGCTATCACTTAATAGGGTTCCATCCCTACTTGGAAGCGGTGCTTGCCAATCCAAAATAAAAGGAAAAAAAAGAAATAATCGTGTTGATCAAAATATGATTATGTACTAAATATGGCCATTTCTTTTCATAGAATTTCTACTATGAAAGACTTTACAAATTAAAGCTAAATTATAACTACAAAATATAATTTTGTGTATAAATAAATAGACAATTTCTTTTCTCCAAATAATGAATGGTCTCCTTTTTATTAACTACGCTTGGGTGAAAAATTTAAAAGTTAGGAGAAAAATATTAACAAAAAAGTTGGAATCCCATTCCACACGTTGGGACTCAGCATGTGGTTGTTTATTAGTTTATAATCAACTTTCATACAGACACCTATAGAATTACCACACTCATTAGCTATTTCATCATTATTCTGTCAAATTTATTTATTTTTCCTTTCTTGACTTGTTTTGCTATTTCCTTGCAAGAATACTAGCAACGAATTGTACAGTAATTTTCATATAATCATTACTATAATCCAACTTTTTAAAGTTGAATGACCGGCATATGGAACTTTTTAAGGTTTAGAAACTGTATTTTCAATTATACAATGTTAACACCGTTGTGAAAAATGGTGGCATAGCAAATTTAAATGATAACTCGACAATTTAATACTAAGAAAACATGCTTAAAATTTAATTATTCAAAGTTTTATCTCGTAAAGTGTAAAATCACTTTTTAAATTTTATTATGAGGTTTGTAAACACCCCTCACATATGATCAAACATATAGGTTAGCCAAAGCATGTTGATTATAACTTTGCCAAATTTAACACGTACGAATATAGTGCTCTTATGCCCGTCTACTACGGCAAACATATAGGTCCAAATAATGAATATGGTATCATTTATGAAGGGGTATTGTGAGGAAAATCTAAAAGTTGGGACAAATATAATACTGGTGGCAAAGAAGTTGAAATCCCATTTCACACGTTGTGACTCATCATGTGGTCGTTTATTAGTCTATATAATCAATTTTCATACACACCTATAGAATGACCCACATTAACATCGCCCTAATAAATACGCACAACAAAAACAACAACAACTTAATTGTGAAATATTTTACAAAGTTGGATCATGACAATGAAATAATTTTCCGCAATGCATAATAATGGGTGTTTTGGGGAGGGAGTTAAGATACTAAACTATATTATTAAAAAGTTGGTTAAAATATATGTCAAATGCTAAGTGTTATTTTTTAAATGACATGGTATATAATAAAAAATAGAAAAATTATATCATCACATAAACTAACATTGACAGTAATTTTAATGGTGGGGAAGTTGACAGTTAAAATATAGAACATTAGGATCCTAAATTTAAAGTTTTAAAGGTTAGGGAGTTGATGTGCAACTTAACTAAAGTTTAAGAAAGTTTTGTATATTTTAGTCTGAAAAGTTTGATGAATTTATGTATATGTATATTGCTATTGATGGGAAAGAGTATCAAATAAATGACCAAATATTTTTTAAAAAAAAAGTAGAATTACGAATAAAAATGAATTTAACTTCGCCGTTTTTGAGGCGCATAGAGCGAAAGAAGTCAATCGTCAAAGACTTTATAAAGTTAGAATATGATACTAAAGAATTTTCCACCACACTAACAAATTTTCTCCAAATTATGAACAGTCTCTCTCGTTTAACCATTCAAGTGTGGAAAATTTGAAAGTTGGGACCAAACTCATCGATAGTATAACCCAACGCTTCAAATTTGAATGGTGAAAGACTTCATGTGTGTTTGGTTGGGTTTATTTTTTGATAATAAATTCTTATTATGCAAGCCGAACCTCTCTCACATACTTACCTCGTATGCTGTGAATCACGATTTATAAGCACTTATTACCTAAAAATAAGCTATTCTAAACGAACACTTCAAGAAAAAGTTGAAAGCAATAATTTTGATTGTAACAAAATAAATGACATTTTTGTAATTTAAATATTCTTTATAAACAAAATAAAGAAGTTTATTATAAATATATTAAAAGAAGTTAAGAATAGCAAAAACACTCCGATTCCGCCCCCAATGATAGAGATAGAAAGCGAGCGTGTCATCACTATTTCATAAGTTTTTTAAGTTGATTAAAAAGTTAATTAATCACCTCATATTTCGTCACGATATGTTAAATATTTCGTTACATATCACTGCCCCAATTTTGGTCTCTACAAATATTTTTTTGGGAAAATGTTATTAAAATACCATTTGAACTTGCAAAACCCATAAAAATCTATTAACACTTAAAAATGATATAAATGTGACAAGTATCAAATTGAGATTTTCAAGTTTTAACAATTTTATCATTTTACCTCTCAAATATTTTTAAAAAAATTAGAATGGCGTTCCGGGCTGGCCGACTGGCATGGACCCCGGTGGCTTGAGCTCTAGTCCTCAGCCACTGGAGCTCCAACGGAGCGGCCTTTTTTTGGGGGGGTTTGAAAAAAATTGTTGAAAGGGGCCAGGGGTGGGTTCGAATCTACCTCAGCACTTTCGAAAACTCACTTGGTGGCCATTTGGCCATTAATTTTCTTTGATATATACACACATTAATAAATATATGTATAATATAATTGAAGGTATAATAACGTTAACAAAATCAATAATGAAAATGATAAAATGTGTAATAGTTTTAACAAAAAACGAGTAATGAGATTGACTAAACGAGCAATATATATATATATAATATAAAAAAAGAATGATGGCTTTAATAAAATCAGTAATGGCTTTGACAAAATCAGTAATGGAAATGACAAAATGAGTAATAGTATTAACTAAATAAGCAATATATATATTTATATATGTATAATATAAATATAATAAGTAGTGGTTTTAATAAAATCAATAATGTCTTCGACAAAAATTAGTATGTAAATGACAAAATCAGTAATGGTTTTGAAACAAGAGTTTGCTGATGTAAACATGTAAGTCGGGATTCACCAACATTTGTCGTATTTCACCAAAATTTGTAATGGGATTGACAAGTTTAATAATGATTTTGACAAGAATTGTAATGGTTTTGACAAAACCGTTTACTGATGAATTTTGACTTACATGTTTTCATCAGTATTTTGGCACAAAACGATTTTGTCAAAATCATTACAATTCTTGTCAAAATTATTATTAAACTTGGCAATCTCATTATAAATTTTGGTGAAATGTGACAAATGTTGGGGAATTCTGACTTACATATTTTCATGAGCAAACTTTTTTGTCAAAACCATTACTGATTTTGTCATTTACATTACTGATTTTGTTAAAGTCGTTATGCCTTTATTTATATTATACATATGTATATTACTCGTTTAGTCAATACTATTATGGATTTTGTTATTTTCATTACTAAATTTGTAAAAGTCATTACTAATTTTGTTAAAGCCGTTATGCCTTTATTTATATTATACATATATATATATATATATATATATATATATATATATATATATATATTACTCATTTAGTCAACACCATTACGGATTTTGTCATTTCTATTATTGATTTTTTAAAGACATTATGCCTTCATTTATATTATACATATATATATATATATTAATGCATATATTACCCATTTAGTCAATACCATTACAAATTTTGTTCTTTCAGTTACTGACTTTGTCAAAACTATTACACATTTATTTATATTATATATATATTTAGTAATGTATATATATACCAAAAGAGCTTTGGTGGCCATCCTCCTTTGGTAAAGGGGTGGGATGGGTTCGATCCTACCCCTTGCCATCCTCAATAACTTTTTTTCAAAAAAAAAAATAAAGCACCCCCTTCCCCCACCAAAAAAAGCCCCCGCCCGCCGGAGCTCTAGCCGCGCCGGATGGAGGTCAGGCGGCGACGGGTGCCGAATGGCAGTGGTGCTTCGGTGGGGGCACAATTCTTTTTTTTAAAAAAAAAAAGTTGAAGGGCAAAATGGTAAAAATGGTAACACTTTAAAATCTCAATTTAATACTTGTCACCTTTATGTCTTTTTGAAGTATTAGCAGACTTTTTGGGGGTTAAACAATTTCAAGTGGTATTTAAATGGGATTTTCCCTATTTTCTCCCCCATAATTACAAGATTGTTAGGCAAATAAAAAAATAAAAATTACTTTTACTTTGAGTCATCCAAAGTAAATTTTAGAGAATATTCTTTCGGTCTTTAATATAAGACATATTTATAAAGTTGATTTTGGTCTTAAATATAAGACATCATTTTCATATTTATTAATTTTTTTTTACAATTTACTCCTATTGATGTTCTTTTAACAACAATCAATAAGGGGAGGGAATGTGGGATTTGAGAAAGATGGCTATGACACTATAAAAAATAAATGTTATATTAATTAACCCAATTAACTTTTTTAATCTAATCAAATAATGTAAATATATCTTATATTAATGACCGGAAGGAGTAATATAGATGTAAAAGGCAATGGAACATTAAACATCAAAATCTAGGTGAATGGAGTCATGCAACATTAAACATATCTCTACGTAAATATTTATGGGTAAAGTGGCATTCCTGATGTAATAGCATCTAGCACCCTATATCATAAATAAGATTAGGGTGCTCAATATGTAATTGGAAAATAATATCAAGAGTGCTAGATGCACTAAAAAAATCATTAGGTACTAAATATGGACATTTATTTTCATAGAGTTTCGACTATAAAAGGCTTCACAAATTAAAGCTAGATTATAACTACAAAATATAATTTTGTGCATATATAAATTGACAATTTCTTTTCTCCAAATAATGAATAGTCTCCTTTTTATTAACTATCCTTGGGCGAAAAATTTAAAAGTTAGGACAAAAATATTAACAAAAAGTTGGGATCCCATTCCACACGTCGGGACTAAGCATGTGGTTGTTCATTAGTTTATAATCAACTTTCATACAGACACCTATAGAATTACCACATTCATTAGCTATTTCACCATTATTCTGTCAAATTTTTTTATTTTTCTTTTCTTGACTTATTTTGCTATATCCTTGCAAGAATACTAGCAACGAATTGTACGGTAATTTTCATATAATCATTGCTATAATCCAACTTTTTAAAGTTGAATAACCGGCATATACAACTTTTTAAGGTTTATAAAGTGTGTTTTCAATTATATGATATTAACACCGTTGTCAAAAATGGGGACATAGCAAATTTAAATGATAACTCAACAATTTAATACTAACAAAACATGCTTAAAATTTAATTATTCAAGATTTTATCTCGTAAAGTGTAAAATAATTTTTTAAATTGATTATGAGGTTCGTAAACATCCCTCATATGACCAAACATATAGGTTAGCTAAAGCATCTTGATTATAACTTTGCCAAATTTAACACGTACGAATATAATGTTCTTACACCCGTCAACTACGGCAAACATATAGATCTAAATAATGAATATAATCTCATTCATGAAGTGGTATTGTGAGGAAAATCTAAAAGTTGGGACACAAATAATACTACTGGCAAAGAAGTTGGACCCACTCCACACGTTCCATTCCACACGTTTTGACTAATTGTGTGGTCGTTTATTAGTCTATATGACCAACTTTCATACGCACACTTATAGAATGACTCGCATTAACATCGCCCTTTTAAATACGGACAATAATAATAATAACGACAACAACTCAATTGTGAAATATTTTGCAAAGTTGGATCATGACAATGAAAGAATTTTCCGCAACGCATAATAATGGGTGTTTTGAGGAGGGAGTTAAGATACTAAACTATATTATTAAAAGGTTACTTAAAATATATGTCAAATGATAAGTGTTATTTTTTAAATGACTTGGTATATAATAAAAAAAAATTATAGCTTCATAGAAACTGATAACTTTAACAGTAATTTTAATGGTGGAGAAGTTGATAGTTAAAACACAAAACATATTAGGGTCCTAAATTTAAAATTCTAAAGGTAAAGGAGCTGATGTGCAACTTACCTAAAGTTTAAGGAAGTTTTGTATATTTTAGTCTGCAAAGTTTGATGAATGTATGTATATGTATATTGCTATTAATGGGCAAGAGTATCAAGTAAATGACCAAAGATGTTTTTTAAAAAAAAAGTTGAATTACGAATAAAAAAAATAACTTGGCCGTTTTTGAGACGCACAAAGTAAAAGAAGAAGTCAATTATGAAAAACTTTATAAAAGTAGAATATGACTACAAAAGAATTTTCCAGCATGCACACTTAACAAATTTTGTCCAAATTATGAACAGTCTCTCTCATTAACTAGTAAAAGCGCTAGACATCAAATGACCAAAGGTTAAAAAAAAGAAAGGGGAAGAAGGAGCGGTGAATAATGAAAAGGAAGGCAGGGCGGGAAACACGTTAGAAGAAAGGGTCGAGGAAGAGAGGCGTGTGGAAAACGCGGGGAGGTAGGGGGGAGGTGGTTGGGATGGTGGTGGGAAGGGTTACGGTTGATGAACGCGTACTTTTTTTTTTTTTGTAAAGAACAATGAAGGAATGGTGACAATAACGTGGGAGATAGACATAATTAATTAAAAAGCGATTATTTTTTTTTCAAAAAAGGAGGGGGCATGTGATTGTGAGGTGTGTATAGAAGGAATTCATAAGTAAAATAATAAAGGAATTCACGAGAGGGATTTGATTGGGTGCGTCACTTCCACGTGATGCATCTTCATCCCATTTTCAAATATTATTGTGCGGTCTTCGTAGTTAGGCCTCCGTGGGACCACACCCTGGGCGGATATGGCTAAGCTGTCCTATCCCTTATTCCTTTCTACATAGTATTGTACGTAATAATTAATTAAATTCGACTCAGCCATCATTCATGATTTTCATTCAGAAAGGTGAAACAAAATATTCGAATATAACTTTTGCATTCATATATCTTATCGGACATCAAAAAGAAAATAAAAGGGGAAAAAATACTCGTTTTTGCCATGTAAACTCAAACTCAAAATTTGCTTTTTAGTTCCACAAGGTGACATTATAAATAGTAGCCCTGTTTTCAAGAATTGTATGTCCATCATCAAAACAGAAAATTTCTTAGCAAAAACCTCTTTGATTAACGTTGCCATGGATGGTTCCTGCAATATTTTTGTGTTCCTTTTTGTTTGGTTACTTACCTTATCAAATGTTGATTTATACGTTTCCAGAGAATCCTCTCAAGTTCAATGCATTCCAAGTGAGCGAGCTGCCTTACTTAAGATGAAGCTTCATCTCTCTGATGATTCAAATAGACTTGCCTCTTGGTCTCCTCATACAAATTGCTGCAACTGGGCTTCAGTTGTTTTCCACAACATCACAGGCCATGTTCTTGAGCTTCATCTCACACCTCCACCTCCTTTTGAGTTCAAAGGCTGGAATATATATGAGACATCATCAATGTTTAGTGGTGAGGTACCTCCTTCTTTGCTTAACTTGAAGCATTTGAATTATTTGGATTTGAGTGGTAATTATTTTGGAGATATGCAAATTCCTGATTTTCTTGGGTTAATGACAAGCTTGACATATCTTAACCTATCTCATGCTGGGTTTGGTGGAAGCATTCCTCTTCAATTTTGGAATCTTTCCAATCTCATCTATCTTGACCTTGGAGGCAATTATTATTTGGAAGGAAGCATTCCTCATCAAATCGGAAAGCTGTCCAATTTGCAATATCTTGATCTCTCAGGTAATGAATTTAATGGAAGCATTCCTCATCAAATTGGAAATCTCTCCAATTTGCAATATCTAGATCTCTCAGGTAATGAATTTAATGGAAGCATTCCTCATCAAATTGGAAATCTCTCCCATTTGCAATATCTTGATCTCTCAGGTAATGAATTTAATGGAAGCATTCCTCATCAAATTGGAAATCTCTCCAATTTGCACTATCTTGACCTTGGATTTAATCAATTCAAAGGAAGCATTCCACGTCAAATTGGAAACCTCTCAAATCTAATCAGTCTTCATCTCGAATATGGATTGTCAATTGCTCTTGAAAATCTTCAATGGGTTTCGACTCTTTCTTCTTTACAATATCTTGAGTTGAGTTATGTGAACCTATCCAATGCCTTTGATTTGTTGCAGGTTCTACATTCACTACCCTCATTGAGAGAGTTGCACTTGTTCCGTTGTGATTTCACCCATTGTTATGAACCATCCGCCTTAAACTTTTCATCTCTTAGTGTCCTAGAACTTTCTGGTTTTTATTCTAGCACTTTATTGATCCCTAATTGGATATTTCAACTGAAAAAATTAGTTCAACTTCAATTAAATAGTTTTGATTTTCAAGGTTCCATCCCAGAAGGTATTCAAAACTTGACTCTCCTTCAACATCTTGATTTATCTCTAAATCAGTTCAACTCTTCTATCCCTGATTGGTTGTACAGTTTGAGTCATTTAAAGTCTCTCATTCTCTCTCAGAACTCGTTGGTTGGCACAATTTCTAGTGACATTGGAAACTTGACTTCTCTTGTTACTCTTGATTTGACTGAAAATATTTTAGAAGGGCCAATACATAGCTTATTGGGAAATCTTGCATCTTTAAAATATCTTGATCTTTCTGAAAACTCCATTCAAGGTCCAATACATAGCTCATTTGGAAATCTTGCATCTTTAAAATATCTTGATATTTCTAAAAACTCCATTCAAGGTCCAATAGATAGCTCATTTGGAAATCTTGAGTCTTTAAAATATCTTGATCTATCTAGCAATGTCATTCAAGGTGCACTTCCTAGCTCATTAGGAAATCTTAAATCTTTGATACATCTTTCTCTTCGGGACAACACTATTAACGGTTCCATTCCTATATCATTTGGAAATCTAACATCTTTGATGCATCTTTCTCTCTCTGAAAATCAACTTGTTGGAAATCCTTTTGAAATTCTAGGATCAATCTCTAAATTGAAGAGACTTCATTTGGGATATAATCTCTTTGAAGGAGTTGTCAAAGAAGCCCACCTTGTTAATTTTACCCAACTGCAAACATTCTCAGCACACAAAAACAAACTCACGTTAAAGGCCGACCCTAATTGGAATCCTTCTTTTCAACTTTTGGAGTGGTTAAGTTTGGCTTCATGGAATTTAGGTCCCCACTTTCCATCATGGATTCAATCCCTAAAGAATCTTTTCTATTTGGACATATCAGACACCAAGATTTTTAATTCTATTCCAACTTTGTTTTGGGGCACAATTGGCAATCTTCGGTATTTGAATCTCTCCCACAATCATATTGAAGGAGAGCTTTCGAATATACTGATAAACAACACTACTCCCTACGGTGTTGTTGATCTAAGCTCAAATAAGTTATATGGCCAATTACCTTATGTATCACAAAATGTGGTATACATAGACCTTTCAAGCAACTGCTTTTCGGGATCCATTGCTAACTTCTTGTGTCATAAACAAGAGGAGACTAAGGGGTTACTGTTTCTTGATTTGGCATCAAATAATTTATCAGGTAAAATACCTAATTGTTGGATGAAGTGGCCGCATCTTCTGACAGTGAACTTAGAAAACAACCATTTCAGTGGGATCTTGCACACATCTATGGCATCCTTGTTGGAGTTGCAAATGCTGAACATTCGCAATAATAGTTTTTCTGGAAATTTTCCTAGCTTTCTGAGGAACAAAACCAATCTGATTTCATTGGATCTAGGACAGAATCAATTTTCCGGAATGGTTCCATCTTGGGTTGGACAAAAGTTTTCAAGTTTAAAGATTCTTGTTCTGAGATCAAACAAATTCTCTGGTCCAATTCCTCGTCAAATTTGTAACATGAGTGTCTTACAAATCTTGGACCTTGCTCACAATGAGTTGACAGGATATATACCAAAATGTGTCCAGCATTTGAGTGCCATGTTGGTAATAAGTAGTACTTTAGAATCTTTCATTTCTTTTGACGGCCCAATTTTTTCTCATGATCAGTTGTTGGTCGAACCATTATCGTTGAAAGGAAGAGTTTATTATTATAGCACCAATCTTGGTCTCGTCAAAAGTATTGACTTCTCAAATAACAGATTATCTAGAGAGATACCAACAAAACTGACAAGACTCAAGGGACTCCATTATCTGAACCTTTCAAACAATCAATTTATTGGCCAAATTCCTCAAAGTATTGGCAATATGGAATCGCTGGAGTCTATAGACTTTTCAAGAAACCATCTTTTAGGTGAAATCCCACCAAGCATGTCCAAATTGAGCTTTTTGAACATGTTGAACTTGTCTTACAATAATTTGACGGGGAAAATTCCCACAGGGACCCAATTACAAACCTTTGAAGCATCAAGTTTTTTTGGAAATGATTTGTGCGGTCCTCCACTCAATAATAATTGTTCATCAAACAGCTCCAACAACAAAGACAACAAAGAAGTTGATCATGTGAATGGAATCAATTGGTTCTTTGCGATCATGGGATTGGGATTTATTGTGGGATTTTGGGCTGTGGTGGGTCCTTTGCTCTACAGTGCTTCATGGAGGTATGCTTATTTCCAATTCATTGACAGGATGTGGTATAAATTGCAATCTCGTTGCTACTACTGAGAAGAAACCAAGGCCAAATCTGCATTTGGGATGTTGTTGTGCTTAGAAGATAAGTAGTTTATTATCTCCCTTGTAATCATATTATGCTTTTCTATGATGAGGCAACGGATGAAATAAACTTGTTTGTAAAATATTATGTAGTTCAACTTTGAATGTCACACCATTGTATAATATATTTCATGTGATGAAAGTGTTTTTCTCTTTATAGATGTATTATGGATTAATTTAAGCACGTAATGTACAACTATAATATATTGCATGTCGATTCCATCATTCTTATTGAAGACACAAATATATGTCCAATATTCACACACACAAATATATGTGTATATATATATATATATAATAGTTGCAAATATCTTGTGATTTCGAATACGCGCGTGCAAGTTTCAATTTCGAATACAGATTTGCAAGTGCATCTTTGAATTTGGTGGCATAGAAATCATGGCCATGATATATGTTTGAGTATAAAAGCCATGCTAATATACTAGCTGTTGAGGTAAAATCTCTGCTATATGGTCTGACTTTTTGTTTGAATATTATGTACAGATTGTAAGTAATCCTATTTTAGAATAATATGTAATTAAAAGGCATGTGTTAAGGTTCATAATAATGATGTGTCATTACTAATATTCAATTCTGTAGGAGCTTTTGCCTTGTATTTAAGTTGATATATTGTTATGATAAAAGGTATGAAATTTGGATTATGGATTTGAGGAAAAGATGGGAGAAAGAGAGGTAAAACAAAGAGAAACAGAGAAGAACAGGGAGAAGAGGAAAAATAGAGGAGAGAAACTTAATCAATTCACTGTATATTCCAAATCATCACAAAAGCTACAAATAATTCAAAGGGGTCTGCATATATAAGCAACAAGACTAACTCTAACACCTATTTTCTAATTTCAGGCTAACTAAAATAATTGACTAACTAATCCCAATTGTAATTGTCATTATTATTGTGATTATATAACAATATTATCCCTTCTTAAGGGGCACCAACTGAAATTATTAGTGACAGAGTTCCCAATACAAACCAATCTAACTAATTGAGTGACAAAAGAAGGGGAAGGATGGAGAATCATTACAGAACCAAAAAATTTGGGTCAAAGAACAGAGTATTAGCATTCTTGTATTAGCATGAGCAGCCATGCCTTTGTTTATTCTCAGGAACAGTATCTGGATTACCTTGAAAATATCTACAATTAAGAATGGAATATTAATTGAAAGATAGAAATAGAAAGTATGTCCATAAACTATGTATGAATGTTTGCTTATGACATTAGTGCATTTAGGCACTAAACACTCCTAAGGAAAGAAGAAAAATTAACCAATTTGAATATTTAACCCCACAACAACATCTTTCTCTTATCTCTCAACATCGTTCAAACCGTGAGTAAGCAACGAGGAAATCTGATCCTCTTAATCAACCAACATGTCACTCAAATAATGACCCCACTACACGATATCAACCATCAATTTAAATAATATATTACCTCTAATCCTTAAATAAGATCTAGCTTATAACACAAATCTTGATAAAAGAATGGTGTCAAATTTAAGAAATCTCGATCGAGTCCTATACTCCACCAAACAAATATAAAAAGTTCATCATACTAGGCTGAGATTTTGATCAAATTTCTTCAAATAAAAATTCATGCAAGCAAATGTAATGAGATTTATTTCCTATAATCAAAACGTTGTTGTCTTCTACTTTTGTTAAGACTCTAATAAAGCAGTTTATGTAAGATACCGACGAAAATCCGAAGATTATATAACGCTCACAATGTTCTGCTATATATGTATATAATTCTTATAACAATGGAAATCAGAGTACATCTATAAAAAAAAAAAAAGGCAAAATTACATAAAGAAATGGACAATAGCAGAAAAGCAAGATATCCTTCAGAGAGGGAGAAGGAGAGTTCAGAGAGAGCCAACGAGAGAGAGAAAGGTTCCAAAATCATTTCCTAATTTCCATATCTTCTGCCTCTTTCTTAATACCCATTTGCTTCTTGAAAATGGGGGGCAGGAAAGGGAAAATCAAATTTTCCTGCCAACCGCGAGCATTTGGTTCCCATTTTCAACTGAAAATGGTTTCCCGCCGACACCCATTTTCAATTGTATTATTGAAAATGTGTTTCGACCAATTTTCAAGTGGGGAGGGTGATGTCGCTTTTGTCATTAAAGCAATTAATTAAACTAAGTCTCAAATAATTATGTATTTTAAGGTCAACTTATGACATTCTCCCAATGAACAATTTGTGGCTTTTCTTTAGGATTGAATTGAGGCAATGAAAGATACAATGTAATAGATCTAAATTAGAATCCAAGACATTACTACCAATCTAAATGCAATTAAACTAATTAAATGTAAGATGCAAATGATTTTAAAACCTATATGAGAATGAGACTAATCTATATGAATTTACATGCAATTGGGTGTTATGAAAGAGGAATTAAAATCTAGCAGAAAAGAAATAAACTAATAGCTAAGAAAATCAAATAAGAAAACTAACTTCCTCAATTTGATCAAATGAGATAAATATATCTTATATTATAACAGTATCAACAACAAATCCTAGTTTCTTTCATTTGTAGTCTAATATATTTCTTCTCTCTCTTTCTCTCTCTCTTTTTTTTTTAAGAATGACAGAAAAATATCACTTGAACTTTAAAATCCTAAATTAAATCCTTTGATAAAGATTTGTGTTGTCAATCCCATTACTCTTCTCGTCAGCGAGATTTTAAAATTCAAATGATATTTTTCTATTATTCCCCCTTTTTTTCCGATTGCATCATACATTTCTTTTCTCTAGTTAATGTTCCTAGTAATAGATAATCAAGGAGAAGAATAGACCAATAAACTATTTAATTTTAATACTGTAATTTCTAAATTAATTTTTTTCATTTTTTCCTTATAAATTATTGCAACAAATATATCGGTCCCTTTAGTATTCAATTATTCAAAATGAACGATATAAATTAAAAATAGCCTTAACCTTTTATAAATAAAATAAATTGATTTTTTTTTAAAAAAATTACGTTCAAGTCCCATAGAAGACAAATTACTACTGCAAAGAGATTTTTTGTTGTTGTGAAAATAAAAAAAAATTAAATGCAAAAAGTTAAAAAACCAGAATATTTTTGGTGTCTGCATGTAATAACCTAAAAAGAAGAAAGAAAGTAAAGTTAAATTATAAAAAGGAAAATGTGAAATTTTGAAATTCAAAGAAAATTTTAAAATCATCTTATAAACTCATTAAGATATTTATCTGATATATATATATATATATATATTGTTAAGCATAGGTATCCTCCTATTATAGGTAATCATGTTCAGCAAATCCAAAAAAATATATTTATCCCATGTGATCCTTCTAGTATTTCAGCAAAGTTAAATTTAAATTTATTCACAAAGGTTAATAAACAAAGGGAACAAAAACTATTAACCAGACTAAGTAAATCCAAGATCTTCATTAGTTTTTCTTTCCTCCTAATATCTTTAGGAATTATAATTATTTTGCCATCAAATACCATATTCACTGATATATAACGTCAAATATTACAAAGACTAAAAGTAACAATAACAGAGTAATACCAAAATTAATCATCAACCAATATCTAATGCAATATCCTACAAATCTAATAATAATAAATTCATCACATTTGGCGGTGGCCTATTGATCCAGCCAGCAGGACATGACCCCTTCTTTGAAGTTCTAGCAGCCCAATCAACTACCTTGTTTGCTTCATTGGTAATCCACTGAAAACATGGTTCCTAATTAATTTCCTCTTTTCGAGGATATGGTCTAACACATAGGTTCACTCTTCCAATTAGGACAGTCCATTTCATCATTTAAACATTTGATTAACGAAAGATTATCAAATTCAAAAATCACATCATTCAACTGATGGATCTGGACAAATTGAATAGCTCCTGATAAAGCTTTACATTCTGCCGTGAAGGCAGAATCCCACTTGCACAGTTCTATGCTGGCCATTAATAAGCCATCCATTTGTATCCCGAATAACAAAACCAGTGGTAGCACTCTTAGTTTCAGAGCAAAAAGAACTGTTAGTGTTAATTTTCACAATACCCTCCATAGAAAATTTTTTACCTTATGCGGAATTCTTAGTTTCCACACTTGGCTCCACAATTTCTTAGAGTTCGACTTAGAGGATTCAGGAGATTCTCCTCCATTCTCAAGAATTTTAGATTTAGCAACTTTATATCCTTCTTTCACACTATAAAATCCTTTTGTACCCCCTCTATCCACACCCATCTATCCTCTCTATTCGAAGGTGCCAACGTTGTTCGTAATATGGCATTCATCTTAAAATCCGTTAAGAATTCATCAATACCCTCAAGATACCACTGCCCATTAATACTTAAATCTGTCACCTTCAATTTTTGAAAAACAGGATCTGGACAAGGTGAGAATAATTTCATACCTAGAATGTCAGTCAGCCATGGATCCTCCCACACTCTTGTCTTCTATCCATTCCCAACTCTTGCAGTAATATTTCCTTCCAGAATAGAATGTCCAGCCAAAATACTACTCCACACCCAAGAAACCGATACCCCTTTCTTAGCATTATAGAAAATCACACCATGGAAAGTATCTGGCCTTCAGTACTCCCATCCATAGTTCCTCTGGCTCATGTAAATTCTCCACCCTAACTTAGCAAGTAAAGCTAGATTAAAAGCTTGAAAATCTCTAAATCCCAGTCCCCCTTCCCTTTTATCTCTTTTAAAATTTTCTTTTGAAACCCAGTGTATTTTCTGCTTATCTTGAGAACTCTTCCACCAAAATTCATATGCAAGACAGATTTTGGAAATTGGAAGCATGACATTCGATAAACAGAAATAGCATTCGCAATAGATTTAATTAATACCTCCTCTCTGCCTGCATGAGATAAAGTCTTTTTTCCACCTTGTTCATTTGTCTACCACAAAATTTAAAGCTCACAATTGGCAACAGAATGTGAAAACATATTTAAAAATGTTATTTTTATTAAACTTGATTTACCCTAATAGATGATTATCCAGGATATCTTTTAATTGATCTTGATCACCTAACTAGTTATTAGATAAAAATTCACAAAGTATCTTGAAGTTAAAATTTGACATGAATAAAGATATCATTAGATTTATTAAACTTAAACAATAGAAAACCCTATACTTTTAGAACTTCCTATCTTTCCCATCCATTCTCTAGACCACAGCCACACTCATCACATAACATGATCTCTTCCTCTAGCTTTAATTAGATACACTCGTCTATACTATTTTTTTGAACGTCACATCCTCTCATAAAAGCCAAACCCATTTACTTCTAAAAGGGGTTCCACTCGCCATGTCCTTTTGTCTAGCATTACTTCAGAAATAGTGATATATGAAATAGTGATATATGATGGTTATTAACTCCAATACATAACATTTCTGAACTGTTATATATGCGGGCATTATAAAAGTTCGGTGAAGATACATTATGATTCTAAACCGTTATTTATTCTGGACTTATATAACGGTTATAATATAACAATCATTATATATTGAGGCTTGGTGAGGCCATAATCTGCCCATTGCTGTGATAATAATCAACAGGCATACGTAAACAACCGTAATAATATATGATAATACTTGCATCATAACGATCTCATTTTGCAACTGTTATTTACTCAGTAACATACATAAAAGTTGGTATGTAAGAACCATGACTTTTAATAAAAATAAATAATGGTCTCAACTAGAAAGCCGTTATGTATTTAGTACATAAATAATGGTTTATAAATAATAACTGTCATGAATGGAATAAGACTCTTCAAGTGAGAGTTTCTGAGCTAGTTGAACTCATCTATATATATAATAGAACAATAGTACCTTTGACATTGAGTTACTATGCAAAATGGGTTGAATCAAGACATTTCGGGCTTTATGGGGAGAATCAATAGCAACTGTTGACCTATATATAATTGTTTTTCTTCACAGAAATTAACCCTAGAAAGTAAAGGACTGTGGGGAAAAAGCATATATATAATAGAACAGTAGTACCTTCGACATCAAGTTACTATGCAAATTGGGTTGAATCAAGACATTTTGGGCTTTATAGGGAGAATCAATAGCAATTGTTGACGTATATAAGTGATAATGTAACTATTAACCTATTTATAATTGTTTCTCTTCACAGAAATTAACCCTAGAAAGCAAAGGACTCTGAGGAAAAAACATATACCCCCATGAAAAAGGGTGGAGGGGATATGCAAACATTTGAGTTCAAGGGTTTGCATAACTCATGCGCCCTTTCTGATAGGGGTAATTTTTTACCCCATCTTCCTTTACTTTTCAAGCTTAATTGCTCAAGGGACATAAGGTATAGGCGAATTCTTACATTATTATATATATATATATAGATCAAGAATGCTATTAATTCTAGTCGTAAAGCCCAGAAAATCTTGATCCATCCAAATTGCATCGCTATTCGATATGGGAAGTACTACTCTATTTTATATATGGAGATGAGACCAAGTAGCTCAGAAACTCTCACATTGAAGAGTCTAAGATTGATCACAACGTTGAATTTCATAGCGTTTAATTTGGTGCCACCTGTTCAATAGACATTTAGGACAGGAACCTTCTATCAAAGCAACATGAGATTTCCAAAAAAAAAAACATAACTTCACAATAATAAGGGAAAAGTGAGTGATTAATATAATCTCCCAAGCATTTGAATGTACTCATGGAATAATGTAAGATATGACATGAAACCTTCACGTTTTGGTATTTCTAATTGTTTATAACAGTAAACTAGTTCCCCTTTTTTTAATTAGATTGATACAATCATACCACTTACAAAATGAAGAGGAAACTTCAGGATTCCCTTTAAACAGCAATGCATATACCACTAGGTAGAAAAACATATTTAACAGCAAAGGCAAAAAGGAAAAGAAGCCTAAAGACAAACACATACCTTGCTTTTAACGGTAGCTACTTTTGTGATTTCATACTATCACGTGTCCTATTTTTTTGCTAACTATCCTCTGTCCTGTTAATCCAGAACAACCGCTTGCATAAATAAATATTATTGTTTACAAAAAAAAATTGACTTACTAATATAAGTATTAGTAAGATAAGTAAAAATGGAAATATTAAAGTCGCGATTATTTATAAACAAAACACGGAGGAAACAATCCTAAAAAAAACTAGACTATCCTACACCTTGCGTATGCCAAGGTCCTTTTGTAGCACTGATAAGAAAACTTGCAAAGGATTCAAGTCGCAATTTCGAGAACTCATGAAATCTAAGATTCGATAAAAAAGGACCAAGGAAAAATGGATGAAAATTCATTTGAGCCAGTTAAGCATTCAAAAGTCAAAGAATGAGGAAGAGAGGGATGAAAAAGAAGGGCGAAGATATGGAGGAAGAGGTGTAAAGGAGATACCTGATTGTGGGTAATGATGGAGCTCCTTTTTTGCGTTGCCGGAGGCATGGAATTTTGACAGAAAAGTGAATCTTGAAGGTTCATTTGTGATTTTTACAAGCTTCCTTACGTGTTCTTTTGTGAGTCGTTGGATGAATTGGACGGTCAGGATAAGATTCAGAGAAAGTGACTGCTGAGAGTGTCTACTCCCGATTGGGATTGGGATTTGGGAAGTTCAAGCTTCAGCATAGGCCACAAGAAAGAATTGGAACAAATTATAGTAATAATGTTCGGCCAAGGAAAAAATAAACAAGAAAAAAAAGAAAATAAGAGATGAAACAATAGGCTAACAATGCCCTTTATCTTCTGCTATGGATATTTGGGTTGACGGGCTTTGTTAGTTAATGTTGAACATGAAGATTGCTTCTGACTTGGCCCTTTCGATTCATCCCTTGCATCTATATATCCTATAATACAAATCCACCCAAGCCGATCCCTTTTCCACGGCTCAGTGCGGCTCCTCTCAGTAATCACTGTTCACAACAGTTACTCGGCTTGTCTTCCAAAAAAAAAGGGGGGCCCGGCTTGAAATAAGCCGCCGGCTGTCAGAAATTTGCGGTCAATGAATCAAAAATTTCAAATTCAAGCAACCTTATATGCATTACCGCCATTTTTCCTGAACTCTCATGCCTTTTTATATTGTTCCATTAACCACCAGACTTTTCCTTGAACGTATCAGCTTTTGATCATCCTCCCATACTATCTCTGTTTTGAGCCAGACCTCTGTTCATCTCTCCCCACCTTCAAGCGGTTCTTACAGTGATCATGAGGACTTTACTGCAGATGTACCTTGACTTCATGTCGTGGCTTCACTCGGGACGGTGTGAGCTTGTGTATGGTGGAAGACCTGATATATATTGTAGGTTGATGCATATGCAGCTTATGGGTTAGTCTTCGTCTTGTCATTGTGCTTTGTTATGCACTTCTGTTCTCTTTCATATGCCGTTTTGTTACATTTTTCCTATTGTTTCTTAACTACACTAAATGCATCTGGGTTACTTTTAGGGGGTGCATCACGTTTCATTGTCAGCGGATCAACCAGACGCATTAAAGAAGTGGAGGAAAGTGAGGTTAGTAATATGGGAACAACACAAAATGTAAGTGAAAACATGAAATGAGAGCTTGACGGTGCTCACTATTCTAACTTGTGCAGAATGTACCTTCATTTGGTGACCTCCATTGTACTGTTCTCAAAAGTAGCATCGTCGTGAAGGTTGACCATGTAATGTTAAAGGAGCTGGTTCGTTCACATGCTACAGCACAACCTCCTTCGTCCATTATACGCATTGGTTGTGGTGGACTAAAGACTACCATCATCCCGAAGGTTGACATGATATTGTCCCATGAGCTGCTCTGTTCATTTAATGCTGATTTGATCACTCTGAAGTGCTTGGTTCTGATAGATATTGCATTCTTCTACACCAGCAAACCCATCAAAATCCGTTTTGTTATAAGACGAGTACCAAGTGTTTTGTCTTAGCTCGTCCGACCATTACTACCTCCTGTGATGCCAAGAATGTTATCTTCCATCCAGATTTGACTGAAGTCCCTGAAGAGAGGAATGAATATGTTTGTGTGTGTTGAGAGTTTGTAGTCAGTAAGCCGTGTGCTTTGACTTGCTATCATGATGTTGTAGCTAATATCGAGTCTTTGGTCTGGTTTTTGTTATTCCGCTCATTTACACAGCATGTGATCTAAGTAGCTATCATTGTGTCTGTTGTAACTGTAAGATGTGGTCCATGCGTTGTAGTGTTTTGTTATGAGGAATTTATCTCTGGATCCATGATCTCTTCCTTTCGTCCACTTTTAACAGTTCATTAAATGAACTGTTAACCATTATTTTTTTTTTGAATGAACTGTTAACCATTATTCATGATGTGCAGGTGTAATTGTCCAGTATCTGAGATAATAAAAGTGTGTATGACATAATACATGTTGTGGAAAAGTTAAAACGATAAATGAATGAATTAATGGGATTGTTGAGCCAACAAGCTCAGAGGGAAAGTGAAAACGATGAAAGTTCATATAGGCAAAGTTGTGGAAATGACAGCAATGTCATATGCCTTCAACTAACAGGTCCTAAAATGACACAATGAAATTTGAAAAACAACTGCAACCAATAAAACACAGATAACATGCTCAGGAAAACATTAAAATTTCCACACCAATCCAAACAAAAGAAGATGTGATAGTTACAACAGGTCATCACTTAGTTTGGAACATCTTCAGCCTCACTCACGAACCCCAGCTCCATTCCGATGGTAGTTGCAGAAGGAAAAGGCAAGGTTGTTTCTGCTGCATTGAGATTAGTTAATTCATGATGGTTTGGTAAGCCTATTCCATTAGTGATTAACTGAGGTAGACGGATAGGCTTGATCTTCATGTAACTATGACTTATGAGATTCTGTACAAAAATCCCTTCATCAACACCCCTTTGCATCTTAACTCTCATGTATGGTATGAAATGTGAGATGAGATTTAGGTACTCCATGTGATACCTGAAGCTGTGCGGGTCAGCGTTTTCCCATTCAGGACTTTCCAATCCCTGTGTTCGCATGATGCCATACAAGCAACGGAATAAGGAATACCTTGATGAATAAAAAGTCATAGAGCCAGCCATGATCCTTCCCCTGCGTATGCCATGAACTCGCCACATTCCTTCATTAAAATCATAGCTGGCAAAAACAATCAGCGGACCGCATGTAATATGAAGTGAACTAACCCCACTTTCCCTCCATGCACGCAACATCAGGTATAATTCATTTTCTGAGAATGTTTGGAAACCACTCATAGTGAAGCTTTGATTATAACAGAAGGACAAGACTACGGTTAACACAAGCATGTCTAAGGGATATGTGCACCTGGTTTAGTTGCTTATATATTGTAAGGTCTCTGCATTAAAACCAGCTTATTTCATATACAGTCATTAACCGAAGTGCTATGACAGAAACCATTGGTTGTGTCCCTTGTACGAGATGAAGACCCTTATAAATATATATCCTTTGGTTAATAACCGTTTATGAAATGGCTCTGTTTAACTTTTATATAATGGTTCTTCAATTTTAATGTTTTCTGCTGGAGACCATTTTCAGTCCTTCAATTTTAATATATTCCATTTGTTGTTCCCTTGACATTAAACCAGGATGGGCTCACTTAACAAAGTTAGAATGACACAGCAATTCCAGATATTATGAGGTACGATGGGATAATGTTATAGTGCTGTCATTGTATTCCCAATTCATGCTTGGGATTTGTCCATTAGTTCTTTTTACTTTCCTGCATATGAAGAGCGTAGTACTTTGATGCACAACAGTATGCTTTGACTATAGATATCCGTGTCTTCTCTCATCTCTGTACAGTGCATGTCCATGTGCAGGGATTTATATATGTTTAGACGTCCTTGGTTCCTGATCCTCCACCTTTTTTGCATGCTGACAGTGCTGTAACCCCCTCACCGTAATTACATCCGGATTACAAAATTTAAATGAAATAGAGACCAATAAGATGGTTTAACAATTTATAATCCCTCATCTAAAAGATGGGGCGTATGAAAATCGTTTCAAAACTTATATATTCATGGTCTCACATTCATGTACGGATATAACTACTTGAGAAATCAGAGTACATAATAAATATCAAAGTGCGGAAACCAAAATCCCGGCAAACCCCGGGTTAATACATATATGATATGGGTTTATGAGTTTTCCCATAAAGGGGATTACACGATACAAAATAATCATTTACATCTCTTTACACTTTAGCAATCCCAAAGCCAAAATGGATATAACCAACTATCCCAAAATATGAATGTCCCTAAGAGACCCTAACCACTCCGGGTTGGTCGCTTCCCCTTCGAGCCACTTGCCCTGTCTGAAAAAGTTAGTCATATGGAAATAATGAGATTCTTGAGAATCCCAGAGCAACAACTCACTCATACAATATATAAACATAGAGCATGCATGTTCATCATAATCAGCAGCTTCACAATGATCTCTGGCTCACGCCACATACGACAGCACTCAGGCTGTAATCACAATGCACTACGCCCACTTTCGTGGTGAACACTATGCCAGCTTTCGCTGTAATCACTATGCACAACGCTCGCTTTCGCGGTGAACACTATGTAGCAGCAACACAAAGCACAAAGCATCACAAGGCATCTCAAGGCACAATGTATCACAAAGCAGCAGCAGCAGCATCCACACAATGAATGACAGACAAACATACAATACATTTACACAAAGCATAAGAGAGAAGTCGCTACCTGAATCTTTCCTGACAATCTTTGGCACAGTAGGCTCACGCGGACGACAGATGTCAAATCCTATTCAAATTAGGGACAATTGATCAATCTCTTTTCCAATGTATATTTCAATAATTCTCTAAGTTGGTTATCATTTAGGACTCATTAGGTGACTAAAATAGGCCTAAACATATGCCTAAAGGGTTGGAAGAACCTACCCAAAAGACCCCTTACTCGAAGGCAAAACACTGATTTTTGGTCATCTCACTCGAGCACAGATGCTCTCACTCGAGCACAAGTACGGACATCACTCGAGCACAAGTGCGAGTGAGACTGCGAGTGAGCACCCGAGAGCACAAAGACACTTGCAGGAACTGGCTCACTCGAGCACGCTGACCCTCACTCGAGCACAAGGCCAAATGCCTCACTCGAGCACCCGCGAGAGAAACTTAGAAAGTGAGGACACGAGAGCACACAATGCTCTCCAAGCACTGGATCACTCGAGCACAACCTCACACCCGCGAGCATACCTCACACCCGCGAGCACACCTCTCACCCGCGAGCACACTCCCACCTGAAGCACAAACTCACTCGTGCAACTTGCCCGCGAGTATCCACCCGAGAGTAACCCTCTACTCTGGGCTTACACCTTCACTCGAGCAGAAGGCAATGCTCGCGAGCACAACCCGTAAAACCCAGGTAATACTCGAAGCACAACAGGGAAAACTTGCATATCACTCGAGCACGTTCTTCCTCTGCTCGAGTGATGTGCATCAGAGACCCAGAACGCAGCCAAAAACCAGAAACACCAGATGGTTAAATTCACTCCCAAAGGTTCCCAAACTCTACCAAAAGCTCACACACACTTGGCACTACTTAGGGAACACAATGGCAACTTCATAAACACTCCAAAAACCCATTTGACCACAATCTTTCCTTAAGGTCTCTAAGATACACAATGTCTAATTTCCCCTTAACATCTTTTTAACATTCCAAACCATATCAAATGATCATATATCTCCAAAATACATCATTTCCAATCATAAATCACAATGAACTTCATATTTCCAAAAATAGGCATATTTAGGGCAAATTTCCAGATTTGACTATACTTAGCCAAAAATCACAAATAATACATCAAAATGCTCTAAATGCCTACCTCTTCTCTTTGCTCAATTCAGAACTTTGATTCCTCAACTTCCAATTTCGGTCAAATCACAAATCAACACCATTCAAGGCTCTACAACCATCACAATGTAGCTCTCAATGAGATACACAACTTTAGAGAAGAGGATTTGAGCAAAGGAGAATCACAACTCACCAAAATCAAAGCTTTTCTTCTTCCTCTTCTTGCCTTAATGTCGCCGGAAATGGAGGAGAAAGAGAGAGAAGATGAGAGAGATGGAGCAATGATGATGAAGAAGCACATCACCCTCCCTTGCCCATGCCTCCAACCGAATAGGAGAGAGAGAATGAGGGAAAAGTGGTGTTTTGTCTTCTAGTGCTTCATCCAACCACTACCACAATGCCACATGTCCACATCTCAAGCACTCTCTCTATGAGCTCACACAATCGCAAAGCGTAGGATCCCGACCCATTATCAATGAATCTCAACCATTGATCCTAAATACCACACATATAATTTCTCAAAATCATATTACATTAATCCCAAAAGTGCTTAATTACACAAATCTCAATGATTATCAGAATTATCAGCCCTAATCACAAATCAGGATATTACAATTCTCCCCCCGTTAATTAAATTTCGTCCTCGAAATTTGTTACACCACTTGAGCCATAAACTCTGGATATCGCCTTCGCATATCCTCTTCTGTTTCCCAAGTTGCTTCCCGCTGGGTCATACCCTTCCAGATCACTTTCACATAAGAAATACTCCGGTGTCTGAGCCGACGTTCCTCGCGTTCAATTATCCGCTCTGGCTCCACCGCATACGTGAAGTTATCTCGCAACTCCACATTCTCATACTCAACGACATGAGATGGATCCGGTTGATACTTCTTCAATTGGGAAACATGAAACACATCATGCAATCTGCTCAAGCTCGGAGGTAGGGCTATACGATAAGCAACAGGCCCAATCCTATCAAGGATCTCAAAAGGACCTATATACCTTGGGCTTAATTTCTTTCACTTTATAGCTCACCCAATACCGGTGACAGGTGATACTCTAAGAAATACATGGTCACCAACTTCAAACTCTAGAGGTCTTCTCCTCTTGTCCGCATAACTTTTCTGCCGACTCTGAGCTGCAAGAAGCCTCTTATGAATAATTCGAATCTGGGCTGATGTCTGATCTACAAGATCTGGCCCATAGAGCTTCCTCTCGGACAACTCATTCCAACACAATGGCGATTGCCATTTCCTTCCGTACAATGCTTCATACGGCGCCATTTGAATGCTCGCATGATAGCTATTGTTGTAGGCAAACTCCGCAAGTGGAAGAAAACGATCCCAACTCCCTTTGAAGTCAGGAACACATGCCCGCAACATATCCTCTAAGGTCTGAATAGTCCTCTCTGACTGACCATCGGTCTGAGGATGATAGGTTGTACTGAACCTCAGTTGAGTACCCAGTGCCTCATGCAATGACTTCCAGAATCTCGAAGTGAAACGGGGATCTCGATCCGAGATGATATTCTTTGGTACACCATGGAGCTTCACAATTTCACGAACATAAATCTCTGCTAGCTTGTCCGGAGAGTAACTAGCATTGATCGGTAAGAAGTGCGCTGACTTCGTTAACCGGTCCACAATGACCCAAATCGCATCAAAATTCCTGATCTTGGGCAATCCCACAACAAGATCCATGGTTACACTTTCCCATTTCCATTCCGGAATTTCAGGACTTTGCAACAACCCAGGTGGTCTTTGGTGTTCAATCTTCACCTTCTGACATGTGAGACACCTTGCCACATATTTCGTCACATCACTCTTCATTCCCGGCCACCAATACACAGATTTCAAACCATGATACATTTTGGTCATACCCGGATGAAGAGTATACCGGCTCTTATGTGCCTCATCTAAGATCTTCTGTCTCAACTCCGCCTTAAGTGGAATGCACACTCTTTTTTGATAGCGAACCAATCCACGAGGCGACACATCATAGCCCCGAGCTTCACCACGCTCTATTCTGGCTAGATTACGCTGAATCCAGTCATCTTGCCTCTGAGCTTCTTCAATCTCAGCTCTCAAGTCACTTTCCCCTTGGGAAACATTATAGTTGGCACAGATGATCTGGTTCGACAGATTCATATCACGAAAATCCGCAATCAACTTCCCCTCGTGTATCATCATAGCTGCCACAATTACAGTCTTCCGACTAAGAGCATCAGCGACTACATTTGCCTTACCCGGATGATATTTTATTTCCAGGTTGTAGTCCTTAAGCAACTCCATCCAACGACGCTGTCTCATATTCAGTTCTTTCTGATCATACAAATACTTGAGACTCTTGTGGTCGCAGTACAATTCCACAGTCACACCATACAGGTAATGACGCCAAATCTTCAATGCAAACACTATGGCCGCAAGCTCCAGATCATGTGTGGGATAATTCAATTCATGAGGTTTGAGCTGTCGAGAGGCGTAGGCCACCACACGTCCCTGCTGCATAAGGACACACCCTAATCCCTGCCCACTGGCATCAGAATACACAACGTATGTCACACTGGGATCGGGCAAAATCAACACAGGTGCCGTAGTCAACCTCTGTTTCAACTCCACAAAGCAATTATCACAATGTTCATCCCATACAAATGGCTGATCTTTTCTCGTGAGCTTGGTCATCGGCAACGCTATGCGGGAGAAATTCTGAATGAATCTCCGATAATAACCAGCAAGACCCAGAAAACTGCGTACCTCAGCAACAGTTTCTGGCCTCTTCCAGTTCAGTACTGCTTCCACTTTACTAGGATCCACAGAGACCCCTTCTTGCGAGATAACATGGCCTAAGAATCTTACTTCTGGCAGCCAGAACTCGCATTTACTCAACTTGGCGTAGAGTTGTTTTTCACGCAATGTGTTCAACACAATTCTCAAATGATGCTCATGCTCTTCTCTACTCTTAGAGTATATCAAAATATCATCGATGAATACCACAACGAATTGATCCAGATATTGACGAAAAATACGGTTCATGTAATCCATGAAAACCGCAGGCGCATTGGTCAAACCAAATGGCATCACTAAGAACTCATAATGACCATACCTGGTCCGGAAAGCAGTCTTCGGAACATCGTCCGCTTTCACTCGCAGCTGATGATACCCCGACCTTAGATCAATCTTCGAAAACACACATGCACCGGATAGTTGATCTAATAGGTCATCAATTCTAGGGAGATGGTACTTATTCTTGACGGTCACCTTATTCAACTCTCTATAATCAATGCACAAACGAAGACTCCCGTCTTTCTTTTTCACAAACAAAACTGGAGCACCCCAAGGCGACACACTGGGTCTAATAAACCCTTTCTCAAGCAAATCCTCGATCTGCTTTTTCAACTCGGCCATTTCATTTGGGGCCATACGGTATGGGGCTTTGGATATCGAACCCGCTCCAGGCACAATGTCAATCGGAAACTGAACTTCCCTCTCAGGAGGTAATCCACTTAAGTCATCCGGAAAAACCTCAGGGAATTCATTCACTATGGGTATATTACTCAAGGACTCATTGGTTTCTCCTTGTACAGAAAAGAAAACCATATACCCCTGACAACCCTTTTGTAAATATTTCTCAGCCTTAGCTGTCGAAAGGAAATTCAAACCGGCATCTTCGCCCTCAATGCGCTGAGAAACAGGATACACTATCCTTTTGTTCCCACAATCTAACAACACATTATTAGCTCTCAACCAATCAAAACCCAAAATGACTTCCAATTGGCAGAGCGGCAAACAAATCAAATCTACTACAGACTCATGGCCCTCTACGGTTATAACACAGTTTAGACAAGCTTCTGTAGCCACAGCCTTCACACCCATTGGTGTTGACACAATCAAATCGAATGGCAACTTATGCACATTCATTCCCAGACGCCTCACACAAGCATAAGCAATAAAGGAGTGACTTGCACCCGAATCAAATAACGCTTGTAACTCAATGCCATAGATAAGGATTTTACCTTGTATCAGCTCTGGGGATTTCCGGGCCTCTTCGTGAGTCATAGCAAATACGCGGCCCTGAGTCCTCTGTCTCTGCTCTGGTCGTGGCTGTCCACACTCAACAGATGTATGCCCCACTTGCTTACATTTGAAGCAAATCACCCGACCATCACACGTCCTGCCATGATGTGGCTGGTTGCAACGAGGACATGTCCATACACTAGGAGTTCTCTGCTGATCACGACTCCCAGACTGATAAGGCTTCTTACTACCTCCTCTAAATGAAGAGGATGATCCTGAGCCCTTCCGCTTCTGAGAAGCACCGCCCTTACTAGGCTCACTATGACCACCACCAGCCTTAGCCGGATACAGCTCTCTAAGATTACTCTCAGTGATCCGACATTCTTCAACGGCCTTGTTGAACTTGGAAAACTGATGGGTGGCGAGTCTCTTTCTCATATCACGCCTCAAACCCCGTATCAACATATCAGAACTCAACTCCTCATCATCCATTTTCTGAAGATAAGAGGAATATCGGGATAGGCAGGTAAATCGAGACAAATATTCGTCGAAAGACTCTGTGTCCCCTTGCTTGATATTGAGAAACTCGGTTTCCTTCTCAAGCCTCACTGACTTGGGAAAATATTTCTCGTTGAAGTGTTGTTGGAACACCTCCCAGGTCAATGGCTCATTCTTTAACCGCAATGACAAGGCAACGTTACGCCACCAGCGATCAGCATCGCCTTCCAGCTTGTATACCGCTAGCTTGGCTTTCACCTCGGAGGGACACACCAAGATCTCAAAGATCTTCTCAAGACGATGTAGCCAATCTTCAGCCGCCTGAGGATCAAACTTCCCCTTAAACGCCGGAGGTAGTTGCTTGCAGAATTTGGAGACCCAATACTCAAGGTCCCGTTCCTCCCTAACTGGCACTCCATGCGGCCTTGGATTCGTTTCAGCACGAGGAGGCGATTCAAGCGATCGTGCCGACCCCTCAGCAGTATCTTCCAGTCTAGTCCCTTCTCGGGTTTCCCCTTGAGTTCCTTCTTGAGTAGACTGGCCTCTACCCTCATTATTCTTGGCCTTTTCAGCTCTGAGCTCATCTCTAAGCTCCGCTATCATATCCCGTTGATCTCTTATCAGACCCATCAACTCTTGCATCGGGTCCGGTGGATTGTCATTAACTAACTCCACCTCGGGATCTATTTGTTGTCCTCTGGGGCGACCTTTTGTCGTTCTTTTCATTCTACAAAGAACTCACCCCATTAATCCAACAATTATGACATTCACAAAGTTTCCACAAAGCACATATATCCATATAACTAAATAGATATATGCATACGTCAAGCATTCACAGATGATCTATCATCGCTAAGACCACACTATGGGAGCTATCCTAGCAAACTCTACCCTTGCCAGGAACCACTGCTCTGATACCAAAAATGTAACCCCCTCACCATAATTACATCCGGATTACAAAATTTAAATGAAATAGAGACCAATAAGATGGTTTAACAATTTATAATCCCTCATCTAAAAGATGGGGCGTATGAAAATCGTTTCAAAACTTATATATTCATGGTCTCACATTCATGTACGGATATAACTACTTGAGAAATCAGAGTACATAATAAATATCAAAGTGCGGAAACCAAAATCCCGGCAAACCCCGGGTTAATACATATATGATATGGGTTTATGAGTTTTCCCATAAAGGGGATTACACGATACAAAATAATCATTTACATCTCTTTACACTTTAGCAATCCCAAAGCCAAAATGGATATAACCAACTATCCCAAAATATGAATGTCCCTAAGAGACCCTAACCACTCCGGGTTGGTCGCTTCCCCTTCGAGCCACTTGCCCTGTCTGAAAAAGTTAGTCATATGGAAATAATGAGATTCTTGAGAATCCCAGAGCAACAACTCACTCATACAATATATAAACATAGAGCATGCATGTTCATCATAATCAGCAGCTTCACAATGATCTCTGGCTCACGCCACATACGACAGCACTCACGGCTGTAATCACAATGCACTACGCCCACTTTCGTGGTGAACACTATGCCAGCTTTCGCTGTAATCACTATGCACAACGCCCGCTTTCGCGGTGAACACTATGTAGCAGCAACACAAAGCACAAAGCATCACAAGGCATCTCAAGGCACAATGTATCACAAAGCAGCAGCAGCATCCACACAATGAATGACAGACAAACATACAATACATTTACACAAAGCATAAGAGAGAAGTCGCTACCTGAATCTTTCCTGACAATCTTTGGCACAGTAGGCTCACGCGGACGACAGATGTCAAATCCTATTCAAATTAGGGACAATTGATCAATCTCTTTTCCAATGTATATTTCAATAATTCTCTAAGTTGGTTATCATTTAGGACTCATTAGGTGACTAAAATAGGCCTAAACATATGCCTAAAGGGTTGGAAGAACCTACCCAAAAGACCCCTTACTCGAAGGCAAAACACTGATTTTTGGTCATCTCACTCGAGCACAGATGCTCTCACTCGAGCACAAGTACGGACATCACTCGAGCACAAGTGCGAGTGAGACTGCGAGTGAGCACCCGAGAGCACAAAGACACTTGCAGGAACTGGCTCACTCGAGCACGCTGACCCTCACTCGAGCACAAGGCCAAATGCCTCACTCGAGCACCCGCGAGAGAAACTTAGAAAGTGAGGACACGAGAGCACACAATGCTCTCCAAGCACTGGATCACTCGAGCACAACCTCACACCCGCGAGCATACCTCACACCCGCGAGCACACCTCTCACCCGCGAGCACACTCCCACCTGAAGCACAAACTCACTCGTGCAACTTGCCCGCGAGTATCCACCCGAGAGTAACCCTCTACTCTGGGCTTACACCTTCACTCGAGCAGAAGGCAATGCTCGCGAGCACAACCCGTAAAACCCAGGTAATACTCGAAGCACAACAGGGAAAACTTGCATATCACTCGAGCACGTTCTTCCTCTGCTCGAGTGATGTGCATCAGAGACCCAGAACGCAGCCAAAAACCAGAAACACCAGATGGTCAAATTCACTCCCAAAGGTTCCCAAACTCTACCAAAAGCTCACACACACTTGGCACTACTTAGGGAACACAATGGCAACTTCATAAACACTCCAAAAACCCATTTGACCACAATCTTTCCTTAAGGTCTCTAAGATACACAATGTCTAATTTCCCCTTAACATCTTTTTAACATTCCAAACCATATCAAATGATCATATATCTCCAAAATACATCATTTCCAATCATAAATCACAATGAACTTCATATTTCCAAAAATAGGCATATTTAGGGCAAATTTCCAGATTTGACTATACTTAGCCAAAAATCACAAATAATACATCAAAATGCTCTAAATGCCTACCTCTTCTCTTTGCTCAATTCAGAACTTTGATTCCTCAACTTCCAATTTCGGTCAAATCACAAATCAACACCATTCAAGGCTCTACAACCATCACAATGTAGCTCTCAATGAGATACACAACTTTAGAGAAGAGGATTTGAGCAAAGGAGAATCACAACTCACCAAAATCAAAGCTTTTCTTCTTCCTCTTCTTGCCTTAATGTCGCCGGAAATGGAGGAGAAAGAGAGAGAAGATGAGAGAGATGGAGCAATGATGATGAAGAAGCACATCACCCTCCCTTGCCCATGCCTCCAACCGAATAGGAGAGAGAGAATGAGGGAAAAGTGGTGTTTTGTCTTCTAGTGCTTCATCCAACCACTACCACAATGCCACATGTCCACATCTCAAGCACTCTCTCTATGAGCTCACACAATCGCAAAGCGTAGGATCCCGACCCATTATCAATGAATCTCAACCATTGATCCTAAATACCACACATATAATTTCTCAAAATCATATTACATTAATCCCAAAAGTGCTTAATTACACAAATCTCAATGATTATCAGAATTATCAGCCCTAATCACAAATCAGGATATTACAATTCTCCCCCCGTTAATTAAATTTCGTCCTCGAAATTTGTTACACCACTTGAGCCATAAACTCTGGATATCGCCTTCGCATATCCTCTTCTGTTTCCCAAGTTGCTTCCCGCTGGGTCATACCCTTCCAGATCACTTTCACATAAGAAATACTCCGGTGTCTGAGCCGACGTTCCTCGCGTTCAATTATCCGCTCTGGCTCCACCGCATACGTGAAGTTATCTCGCAACTCCACATTCTCATACTCAACGACATGAGATGGATCCGGTTGATACTTCTTCAATTGGGAAACATGAAACACATCATGCAATCTGCTCAAGCTCGGAGGTAGGGCTATACGATAAGCAACAGGCCCAATCCTATCAAGGATCTCAAAAGGACCTATATACCTTGGGCTTAATTTCTTTCACTTTATAGCTCACCCAATACCGGTGACAGGTGATACTCTAAGAAATACATGGTCACCAACTTCAAACTCTAGAGGTCTTCTCCTCTTGTCCGCATAACTTTTCTGCCGACTCTGAGCTGCAAGAAGCCTCTTATGAATAATTCGAATCTGGGCTGATGTCTGATCTACAAGATCTGGCCCATAGAGCTTCCTCTCGGACAACTCATTCCAACACAATGGCGATTGCCATTTCCTTCCGTACAATGCTTCATACGGCGCCATTTGAATGCTCGCATGATAGCTATTGTTGTAGGCAAACTCCGCAAGTGGAAGAAAACGATCCCAACTCCCTTTGAAGTCAGGAACACATGCCCGCAACATATCCTCTAAGGTCTGAATAGTCCTCTCTGACTGACCATCGGTCTGAGGATGATAGGTTGTACTGAACCTCAGTTGAGTACCCAGTGCCTCATGCAATGACTTCCAGAATCTCGAAGTGAAACGGGGATCTCGATCCGAGATGATATTCTTTGGTACACCATGGAGCTTCACAATTTCACGAACATAAATCTCTGCTAGCTTGTCCGGAGAGTAACTAGCATTGATCGGTAAGAAGTGCGCTGACTTCGTTAACCGGTCCACAATGACCCAAATCGCATCAAAATTCCTGATCTTGGGCAATCCCACAACAAGATCCATGGTTACACTTTCCCATTTCCATTCCGGAATTTCAGGACTTTGCAACAACCCAGGTGGTCTTTGGTGTTCAATCTTCACCTTCTGACATGTGAGACACCTTGCCACATATTTCGTCACATCACTCTTCATTCCCGGCCACCAATACACAGATTTCAAACCATGATACATTTTGGTCATACCCGGATGAAGAGTATACCGGCTCTTATGTGCCTCATCTAAGATCTTCTGTCTCAACTCCGCCTTAAGTGGAATGCACACTCTTTTTTGATAGCGAACCAATCCACGAGGCGACACATCATAGCCCCGAGCTTCACCACGCTCTATTCTGGCTAGATTACGCTGAATCCAGTCATCTTGCCTCTGAGCTTCTTCAATCTCAGCTCTCAAGTCACTTTCCCCTTGGGAAACATTATAGTTGGCACAGATGATCTGGTTCGACAGATTCATATCACGAAAATCCGCAATCAACTTCCCCTCGTGTATCATCATAGCTGCCACAATTACAGTCTTCCGACTAAGAGCATCAGCGACTACATTTGCCTTACCCGGATGATATTTTATTTCCAGGTTGTAGTCCTTAAGCAACTCCATCCAACGACGCTGTCTCATATTCAGTTCTTTCTGATCATACAAATACTTGAGACTCTTGTGGTCGCAGTACAATTCCACAGTCACACCATACAGGTAATGACGCCAAATCTTCAATGCAAACACTATGGCCGCAAGCTCCAGATCATGTGTGGGATAATTCAATTCATGAGGTTTGAGCTGTCGAGAGGCGTAGGCCACCACACGTCCCTGCTGCATAAGGACACACCCTAATCCCTGCCCACTGGCATCAGAATACACAACGTATGTCACACTGGGATCGGGCAAAATCAACACAGGTGCCGTAGTCAACCTCTGTTTCAACTCCACAAAGCAATTATCACAATGTTCATCCCATACAAATGGCTGATCTTTTCTCGTGAGCTTGGTCATCGGCAACGCTATGCGGGAGAAATTCTGAATGAATCTCCGATAATAACCAGCAAGACCCAGAAAACTGCGTACCTCAGCAACAGTTTCTGGCCTCTTCCAGTTCAGTACTGCTTCCACTTTACTAGGATCCACAGAGACCCCTTCTTGCGAGATAACATGGCCTAAGAATCTTACTTCTGGCAGCCAGAACTCGCATTTACTCAACTTGGCGTAGAGTTGTTTTTCACGCAATGTGTTCAACACAATTCTCAAATGATGCTCATGCTCTTCTCTACTCTTAGAGTATATCAAAATATCATCGATGAATACCACAACGAATTGATCCAGATATTGACGAAAAATACGGTTCATGTAATCCATGAAAACCGCAGGCGCATTGGTCAAACCAAATGGCATCACTAAGAACTCATAATGACCATACCTGGTCCGGAAAGCAGTCTTCGGAACATCGTCCGCTTTCACTCGCAGCTGATGATACCCCGACCTTAGATCAATCTTCGAAAACACACATGCACCGGATAGTTGATCTAATAGGTCATCAATTCTAGGGAGATGGTACTTATTCTTGACGGTCACCTTATTCAACTCTCTATAATCAATGCACAAACGAAGACTCCCGTCTTTCTTTTTCACAAACAAAACTGGAGCACCCCAAGGCGACACACTGGGTCTAATAAACCCTTTCTCAAGCAAATCCTCGATCTGCTTTTTCAACTCGGCCATTTCATTTGGGGCCATACGGTATGGGGCTTTGGATATCGAACCCGCTCCAGGCACAATGTCAATCGGAAACTGAACTTCCCTCTCAGGAGGTAATCCACTTAAGTCATCCGGAAAAACCTCAGGGAATTCATTCACTATGGGTATATTACTCAAGGACTCATTGGTTTCTCCTTGTACAGAAAAGAAAACCATATACCCCTGACAACCCTTTTGTAAATATTTCTCAGCCTTAGCTGTCGAAAGGAAATTCAAACCGGCATCTTCGCCCTCAATGCGCTGAGAAACAGGATACACTATCCTTTTGTTCCCACAATCTAACAACACATTATTAGCTCTCAACCAATCAAAACCCAAAATGACTTCCAATTGGCAGAGCGGCAAACAAATCAAATCTACTACAGACTCATGGCCCTCTACGGTTATAACACAGTTTAGACAAGCTTCTGTAGCCACAGCCTTCACACCCATTGGTGTTGACACAATCAAATCGAATGGCAACTTATGCACATTCATTCCCAGACGCCTCACACAAGCATAAGCAATAAAGGAGTGACTTGCACCCGAATCAAATAACGCTTGTAACTCAATGCCATAGATAAGGATTTTACCTTGTATCAGCTCTGGGGATTTCCGGGCCTCTTCGTGAGTCATAGCAAATACGCGGCCCTGAGTCCTCTGTCTCTGCTCTGGTCGTGGCTGTCCACACTCAACAGATGTATGCCCCACTTGCTTACATTTGAAGCAAATCACCCGACCATCACACGTCCTGCCATGATGTGGCTGGTTGCAACGAGGACATGTCCATACACTAGGAGTTCTCTGCTGATCACGACTCCCAGACTGATAAGGCTTCTTACTACCTCCTCTAAATGAAGAGGATGATCCTGAGCCCTTCCGCTTCTGAGAAGCACCGCCCTTACTAGGCTCACTATGACCACCACCAGCCTTAGCCGGATACAGCTCTCTAAGATTACTCTCAGTGATCCGACATTCTTCAACGGCCTTGTTGAACTTGGAAAACTGATGGGTGGCGAGTCTCTTTCTCATATCACGCCTCAAACCCCGTATCAACATATCAGAACTCAACTCCTCATCATCCATTTTCTGAAGATAAGAGGAATATCGGGATAGGCAGGTAAATCGAGACAAATATTCGTCGAAAGACTCTGTGTCCCCTTGCTTGATATTGAGAAACTCGGTTTCCTTCTCAAGCCTCACTGACTTGGGAAAATATTTCTCGTTGAAGTGTTGTTGGAACACCTCCCAGGTCAATGGCTCATTCTTTAACCGCAATGACAAGGCAACGTTACGCCACCAGCGATCAGCATCGCCTTCCAGCTTGTATACCGCTAGCTTGGCTTTCACCTCGGAGGGACACACCAAGATCTCAAAGATCTTCTCAAGACGATGTAGCCAATCTTCAGCCGCCTGAGGATCAAACTTCCCCTTAAACGCCGGAGGTAGTTGCTTGCAGAATTTGGAGACCCAATACTCAAGGTCCCGTTCCTCCCTAACTGGCACTCCATGCGGCCTTGGATTCGTTTCAGCACGAGGAGGCGATTCAAGCGATCGTGCCGACCCCTCAGCAGTATCTTCCAGTCTAGTCCCTTCTCGGGTTTCCCCTTGAGTTCCTTCTTGAGTAGACTGGCCTCTACCCTCATTATTCTTGGCCTTTTCAGCTCTGAGCTCATCTCTAAGCTCCGCTATCATATCCCGTTGATCTCTTATCAGACCCATCAACTCTTGCATCGGGTCCGGTGGATTGTCATTAACTAACTCCACCTCGGGATCTATTTGTTGTCCTCTGGGGCGACCTTTTGTCGTTCTTTTCATTCTACAAAGAACTCACCCCATTAATCCAACAATTATGACATTCACAAAGTTTCCACAAAGCACATATATCCATATAACTAAATAGATATATGCATACGTCAAGCATTCACAGATGATCTATCATCGCTAAGACCACACTATGGGAGCTATCCTAGCAAACTCTACCCTTGCCAGGAACCACTGCTCTGATACCAAAAATGTAACCCCCTCACCATAATTACATCCGGATTACAAAATTTAAATGAAATAGAGACCAATAAGATGGTTTAACAATTTATAATCCCTCATCTAAAAGATGGGGCGTATGAAAATCGTTTCAAAACTTATATATTCATGGTCTCACATTCATGTACGGATATAACTACTTGAGAAATCAGAGTACATAATAAATATCAAAGTGCGGAAACCAAAATCCCGGCAAACCCCGGGTTAATACATATATGATATGGGTTTATGAGTTTTCCCATAAAGGGGATTACACGATACAAAATAATCATTTACATCTCTTTACACTTTAGCAATCCCAAAGCCAAAATGGATATAACCAACTATCCCAAAATATGAATGTCCCTAAGAGACCCTAACCACTCCGGGTTGGTCGCTTCCCCTTCGAGCCACTTGCCCTGTCTGAAAAAGTTAGTCATATGGAAATAATGAGATTCTTGAGAATCCCAGAGCAACAACTCACTCATACAATATATAAACATAGAGCATGCATGTTCATCATAATCAGCAGCTTCACAATGATCTCTGGCTCACGCCACATACGACAGCACTCACGGCTGTAATCACAATGCACTACGCCCACTTTCGTGGTGAACACTATGCCAGCTTTCGCTGTAATCACTATGCACAACGCCCGCTTTCGCGGTGAACACTATGTAGCAGCAACACAAAGCACAAAGCATCACAAGGCATCTCAAGGCACAATGTATCACAAAGCAGCAGCAGCAGCATCCACACAATGAATGACAGACAAACATACAATACATTTACACAAAGCATAAGAGAGAAGTCGCTACCTGAATCTTTCCTGACAATCTTTGGCACAGTAGGCTCACGCGGACGACAGATGTCAAATCCTATTCAAATTAGGGACAATTGATCAATCTCTTTTCCAATGTATATTTCAATAATTCTCTAAGTTGGTTATCATTTAGGACTCATTAGGTGACTAAAATAGGCCTAAACATATGCCTAAAGGGTTGGAAGAACCTACCCAAAAGACCCCTTACTCGAAGGCAAAACACTGATTTTTGGTCATCTCACTCGAGCACAGATGCTCTCACTCGAGCACAAGTACAGACATCACTCGAGCACAAGTGCGAGTGAGACTGCGAGTGAGCACCCGAGAGCACAAAGACACTTGCAGGAACTGGCTCACTCGAGCACGCTGACCCTCACTCGAGCACAAGGCCAAATGCCTCACTCGAGCACCCGCGAGAGAAACTTAGAAAGTGAGGACACGAGAGCACACAATGCTCTCCAAGCACTGGATCACTCGAGCACAACCTCACACCCGCGAGCATACCTCACACCCGCGAGCACACCTCTCACCCGCGAGCACACTCCCACCTGAAGCACAAACTCACTCGTGCAACTTGCCCGCGAGTATCCACCCGAGAGTAACCCTCTACTCTGGGCTTACACCTTCACTCGAGCAGAAGGCAATGCTCGCGAGCACAACCCGTAAAACCCAGGTAATACTCGAAGCACAACAGGGAAAACTTGCATATCACTCGAGCACGTTCTTCCTCTGCTCGAGTGATGTGCATCAGAGACCCAGAACGCAGCCAAAAACCAGAAACACCAGATGGTCAAATTCACTCCCAAAGGTTCCCAAACTCTACCAAAAGCTCACACACACTTGGCACTACTTAGGGAACACAATGGCAACTTCATAAACACTCCAAAAACCCATTTGACCACAATCTTTCCTTAAGGTCTCTAAGATACACAATGTCTAATTTCCCCTTAACATCTTTTTAACATTCCAAACCATATCAAATGATCATATATCTCCAAAATACATCATTTCCAATCATAAATCACAATGAACTTCATATTTCCAAAAATAGGCATATTTAGGGCAAATTTCCAGATTTGACTATACTTAGCCAAAAATCACAAATAATACATCAAAATGCTCTAAATGCCTACCTCTTCTCTTTGCTCAATTCAGAACTTTGATTCCTCAACTTCCAATTTCGGTCAAATCACAAATCAACACCATTCAAGGCTCTACAACCATCACAATGTAGCTCTCAATGAGATACACAACTTTAGAGAAGAGGATTTGAGCAAAGGAGAATCACAACTCACCAAAATCAAAGCTTTTCTTCTTCCTCTTCTTGCCTTAATGTCGCCGGAAATGGAGGAGAAAGAGAGAGAAGATGAGAGAGATGGAGCAATGATGATGAAGAAGCACATCACCCTCCCTTGCCCATGCCTCCAACCGAATAGGAGAGAGAGAATGAGGGAAAAGTGGTGTTTTGTCTTCTAGTGCTTCATCCAACCACTACCACAATGCCACATGTCCACATCTCAAGCACTCTCTCTATGAGCTCACACAATCGCAAAGCGTAGGATCCCGACCCATTATCAATGAATCTCAACCATTGATCCTAAATACCACACATATAATTTCTCAAAATCATATTACATTAATCCCAAAAGTGCTTAATTACACAAATCTCAATGATTATCAGAATTATCAGCCCTAATCACAAATGAGGATATTACAAGTGCCAGCTTCCTTCAACGTGAATACTGAGTGACCACAGATATCCGTGCCTTCTCTCATCTCTGTACATTGTCTGTCCATGTGCAGGTGTTTATATATGATAAAACGTGCTTGGTTCCTGATCCTGCACCTTTTTTGCATACTGTCAGTCCCAGCTTCCTTCAACATGAATACTGAGGCTGACTATGCAAGCCCTATATAAATTGGTTTCACATTATTAGTTCCTGCTTCTGCCATCTTTTTTAAAGGCTGTCAGTACCACAAACCAGCATAACATGTTTCGTGTTCTTGGTTTCTTATTCTGCCCTCCGTTTAAAAAGAATCCAGTCACAGTTCCCTTCATAATGAAGCTCCCATAATATCCCTGCACCACCTCTGAACCAATTCATAATATCGAGGGAATAACGTTATATATATTTTAATTACACTTATAAGGGTCCTAACTGACAAAAAACTCCTTTACTTCCGCAGGGTCATTCCAGTCCCACTTTGGTCTTAGTTTTGTTATAAGAGCCAGCCAGTCCATAACACATAATCGGTGACAGTTCCATTTTGTCAAACCAGGTTCATAATTGCTTCTTAGTCCATTAAAGATTTAGCTTCATATAGGCTTGCTGATACCTACATTATGCCAATCTGATCTGATCGTGACTTAATGATCTTCCTTTGTATATATTAGACTGATCATATTTTGTCATCCTATATCTCCCACGTAGAAATAAACCAATCTCATCGTGAAGTTTGGGATGCTCATATTGACATAGTGCATTTACCATTTATCATTTTATGAAGACAACTATATGAAAAATTCTTAACCTCTCTATATACAGGCCTATATTCATATTACCGCTGGGAATATTTGCAGTACTGTAAAGTTGTTCCTTAATTATACAGGATATTGATAAAAGATGATTACTTATTTATTAAGATGTCAAGGCATTTGCACACAGTACTGATCCATGATGTCACTGTAATCTGTCATTTAGTATTCAATCTGTTATCTTGTATAGAAAAGAAATTCAAACATCAGTCTGCAATTGCCGCCAATTGCAATAACACTTGCTTATCAGCGTTGGATCTTTTATAGAGGGAAGAACTTTTGGAATTAAAAAATTGAATTATTTCAAAGTTGCTTGGCGCCAAGTCCACCATTTTCAGTACACCATTCAGCCTATATAATTGTGGTGAAAGGAAGAAGAAAGTCCATCTGATGTGCAGCTTTCAAGTATTGTGCGTCACATAACTTACTTGTCCTAATTTTCAATTACCTCGCAATACAATATTACATCATGGCGACTCATTCATTGCTGAAAATGTTACATGATGGCACTGATAGATGGAGTATTGTTGTTAGAGTATTTAGGAGATGGAATGTGTACCAGAAAAAATCACCTTCAGATTTGTTTTGCATTACCATGATTTTGGTTGATCAGGAGGTTTGACTTTCACATTAACATGCTGATCTTAAACCACGGACGTGGATTACTTTAATGCTGCCAGTCACACTAAGAGTTTTTTCATTGACACACCTGCTGCATTATCGTTCTCATTGCTTACTGTTTTTTTTCCTTTCAACAGGGTAATAAAATCTAGGCAAGTGTGATCCCAACAAACCTCCATCAGAAATTCCGAGAATCCATGACTGAAGGAAATACTTACTTCATTGCCAACTTTATGGTTTCTCAAAACACAAGCCAGTACAGAGCTACCAACCACCCATTCAAGCTAAACTTCACACATGGGACATTTGTCAAACAGCAGAATGCAGATATACCTCTGCATGCTTATACATTTTATCCAATCGCTGAAATACTCAAGAGTGAAGAACGGAATTTCGTTGATCATTTGATTGGTACGTTAGTTGCTTCTTAACTTGTACACGTTCTTTTTTTCACTGCCATATTCTCATATTACTTAATATCACTGCAGCTAATACTTCTTCATTCACGTTCTTCTTTCCATTGCCAGCTTATCATGTTAGTTAATTCCTTCAGTCATGCCTTCTTAACATATGTCTTCTTCCCACAAACTGACTTCCCTTTTTCCAGATGTTGTGGCGTATGTGAGATCCATTGGGTCACTTGAGGAATATCGTAGAGAAAATGAAACAAAGAACAAGCTCAGAATGCTTCTCACTGATACTGAGTATAGTTGTCATTATAGTTTACTTACATGTTATAGATTTGGTTGTAGTCAAATAATTTGCTGTCAAATAATTTGCTGACAAATAATCTGCTTCTGTCAAATATATACCTCCAACAATGTGATGCCAGGAACAATGACCTTGAGTGTGTTCTATTCGATGAATGCTCTACCAATGCATACATGTCACAGCTGGAAAATATGGAATCACCAGTTGTGGTCGTTTTGAACCTGGTCAGAATTGCATTTGCAGATGAACACGCCCTATAATGCAACATGGTAATTACTGGTGAGAGGCATATATTTATTATGATGTGTACTTCGTTCCTGACCCTTTTCAGGTAGGCCACAAGTTTGTAGTTCATTTAGTGCTACAAGAGTATTCTTCAATCTTGCAATCAAAGAAGTAAAAGACATGATTGAAAGGTCTCAGCTTTTTATTTATAAATGTACATTCTGCAACTTCCATACCTTTTGTTCATTGATTAAACTTGTGGATCTGTCTGCTTTTACATCACAGTGCCAAGGACAATGATTCTTTTCAAACACCCAACATCAGTCAAGTCATGCCATACCAGTCAAGCAAGCAGTCCACTTCAAGCATATTAAGTAACAACAACAAGATATTGATTTCCCAAATCCCTGATCAAAAGATAGTAAGCAACAGAAACAAGTCTACTACTATTTTTATTCTTTCCAAGTTTCCTGCAATAACTAATTGATAGCTTTTATTCATTCCAACAGAATCAGCCTTTTGTCATTACTTGTCTGCTGAAAAAATTAGAGACCCGACATGGCTGGGTCTATAATGGTTGTGGAAAGTGTTCATCAAAGCTCAAAGACGAAACTGAAGCACTGATCTGTCCTGGCTGCAAAAGGAAGCCAGATGTTGTTGAGCCCAAGTATAGTATATCATATTTTGGTAAACATCGTTTGTTGGTACTGAAATGAACCACACGTTGATTGTTGCACTACCATGCAGGATTAAAGTTCACTACACAATTGCTGATCAATCTGGAGAAGCCTCTGTTATTTTCTGGGACAAGCTTGGTCTTGAATTGCTTGGGAAAACTGCTGCTGAGTTGAAGGCCATTTTGAAGGAGGCATATTTGATTTATTTAAATTAGTCATATATTTTATGCCTTCAGTATTTAAGATTCAGATGAGGTTAAAGCTTCCTTTTTCCCTTCTCAGGATGATCGAGAATATGACTTTCCAGATGAGTGTGACTTAGTTGTGGGGAAGACTTTGATGCTTAAGTTGAAGCTAAATGAATTTAATACCAAGCATATAGGATCCAGCATTAGTGTGCTTCAATTCACTGTATGTGAAAACTTAGCACATGAATTTAATGGAGCAGCTAATCAGGTTCCCATTTTTTAAACAGCAAGGCCGCACCTATAACATCTCTGGATCCTTCACTTATTCATCGAATAAATTATAAATGACATCAACTTACTATTAACCAGATTCACTTCAACTCTTGCAGGATGATCCTAATGCAGATACAACAGCCACTGAAGTTAGTCAGGTATACGATGGCCTACCTCATCTTATTATGGATCATTACATGATAAAGTTCTATAACTAATTTGGTACACTTGTGTTTTAACACTGTCAGCTTAATCCACATGAAGAAATAGGTGTTGCAGCCATTATGACCCCAATATCAATAGCAACAAGTGGTGCTTCTCCTGCTTCACATGACATGCCACTGTCACAAATTCAGAGGAATGTCACTCTTGCACCAACAAAAGGAAAAAAAAGGTGCTACTTGAAAAGAACTGTCCAAGCAGCTGAGACAAGCTCCCAATCTCAGCAATCAGCAACCATAGGAAGTGATCAACCTTTGTTGAAGACTGTTAAGCAAGAAAAGTAGTTGCTTAAGCATTTGAACTTGTATCCATCATGCTGCTACTGGATTACACTTAATTTCCAGAAATTAGATTAGTTATGTTTAATCTTTTCTGTTATGGCAGGAGTCTTAGTTGTTCATTAGTATCTTAGGGGATTGGTCACACTGCTTCCATGTGCTATTAGTGTGTGCCTTAGTTGTTGCTTGCGAAATATGTTACTTAGAGAGAAACATCACTTTAAGATATATGTTTTTTAGGATTAGCTGTTTCTCGTTTAGCTGTTCGTGTACTACTTAGCTCAGTTGTAATTTCAATTTTGTTTTCAATTTCACTGTTACAAAGATTTCTAGCTTTCAATTTTCACTTTAAAAAAATTCCTGATGCACTTATACCTCCAAAGGTTTTGAAAAATGAACCAGGCTTCATCGCCACTGGATTAATAAGCCCAAGCAAACTTAAACTATACAAAGTGGTTCATATCTTGAGGTTGTTACTATTTATAAACGGCCGTGTTGCTGAAGCCATGGACCATTTAACTTGCCCTTTATCCAGCCTTTAGGATACCCGTTCACAGAGACTCATAGACTTTGTTTGGAAGACAGACTTGGCTTGACTCTAACTTGGAGTTCCTTTGTAGTTCATTACTCTTTTAACTATGAATTATAATTGAAAAAAAAATGTACTGAGACTATGGCTGTCTTCATTTCAGTCTGTATATTTATTGAATTAAATTTTGTTCAGACCATGTACAAAATTATATTCTCGAACTACTCCTTCAGTGATGGGAGTTAACAATGCACAATTTGGGTACTAAAACAATGCACTGTTGAATACATTCAATTATCACTAAAAGCTGATATATGCACAATAAGAGTTTCAAATAATTCCTGACTGAAAAAACATCTCAAAGAAACTGTTAATTGCATATTACCCAATGGCTGTCTTCATTTCAGGATGTATATTTATTGAATTATATTGTGTTCAGACCATGTACAAAATTATACTCTCAAAATACTCATTCAGTGATGGGAGTTAACAATGCACACTTTGTGCACTCAAACAATGCACTGTTGAATACATTCAATTATCATTAAAAGATGATATATACACAACGTGACTTTCAAATAATTCCTGACTGAAAAAACATGTCACAGAAACTGGTAATTGAATGTATGGCCACAAGATTACCATATCCATCTGCATAATATATGGCTAAATCTCCAGAGATTGCCCTTCAGTCATTATTGGAGATTGTTAGGTTTTGGCTGGTGGGATTAGTTTACTTTGAGTGGTACTTCATGTGTTTTAGAACTTAAGCCTGTTGTTCCTTTGTTGAAGGAAGCACGCCCTACATCTTACTTGTGGATTAAAAGACAGTAAGAGAATTTAACCATTAGAAAAATGTTTCTAACTTACGGTTGAGTATTGTGTGAAGATAGTGCATACTTTAGGATAACCATTGGCAAAGATTGAAAAGCTGCACGGAACACCATTAACCATTTACCTTTGTAATAGGCCACTGCACTCTTGAATACACAGTCAGGTTTGCAGAAGTCGCCACTTTCCAATTTTTAATCCTAATCTTGGTTTTTCAGGATAAATTATTAGTGTCTATTGGCATGGGAAGTAAGATATTCCTTTTTGATGACAATGCCAGACTTTTGCATCGCTCAAATTTGTGCAAGCCAGCCTTTTGATGCTAAATATACAGGCAATTGTCATTATCAAATTGATATATACACAGAAAAGAAGTCAACACTTTCCTGACTGGAAATTCTATTAAAAAAATAGAAAATTGGACTGATGACTCAAGGCTTTACGGAAAAAACAAATTTCCTGGTCCTCCGCATGCTGATAAGTCATTTTTCCTGTCATTGTCTTACAGATTAGTTACATTGATATCAGCATCTAAATATCTTCACCCATATTTTGTGGTTTCCTTGTGCCATACGTGCTAAATTATCCATGCTCGCTGTATTCCTAACCAGTGGGTTCGCAGTTGGTCATAATTAGCAAGGCAATAATAATACTACAACATTACATATCCCTCTGACTACTACATCATGATAGAATGAAATGGATTGAGCTTGGGTGCATACTTGGAGATTTTTAGGTGTTGGTTGGTGGGATGAACTAAGTCTGCATTTGCATCAACAGCTACAATCTTTTCACCATTTTCCATACTCAGGTGAGTACTTACTTTGTATATACATCACAAGATGAGACCTTTTATTAACTTACCAAGTTTTGCCATTAGCTGGAATGGTTTAGACTGTTCCTCCTTTGTATTTAATTCAATACCCAGATCTTACCTTGCTTTCTTTGTATTCCTTGAATGACTTGATACTCTCCATAAGTCAGTTCAACATCATGAGTGATTCAACTCCAAATACATGTCACGGAAGTGAAGCAAGTACAGCTGATGTGCAAAATCAAAATTCTGCTTCTGTCATTTACACTCAACCATGTGCAGTGGTAAGCCCTCAAGATTCTGGCCCTTCACGTAAAAATAGAAGGAAGAGAGGCATTTTGCAAGACATATCACTTGTGGCTGCAAACTTGGAAAATCGTTTTCCAAGTGGTTCTACCTCAGGTGTGGATTGAAGCATACTTTGCCACTATAACTTTAATTTAAAGTCTATGTGCAAGATATAACATATGTGGTTTCACTCTTGGTATGACATTGACTATGTTATCTGAAAACTGAAGCAGGTCGCAGAAAGTCAAGTAGAGGGAGATTATATGAACAAGAGAAATTATTTCAAGAACCTATAGACCAAGTCTTCAAGCGAAAAAGTAACAGACTAAAGGGCCTAATGTCTAATGGTGAAAGACCAGCAACGAACTCAGGAGGTAAAGGTTCCCCCACTTGGAAGTCCATCTTCTGAAATTAGATTTCCATCCAAGGATCCACGTCAGTTGACAGACTATTTTTTGTTTTGATTGCTTCCTTTGCAATATACAAAGCCTTAGTAATCTTGGAATTTCATATGTGCATCTGTTAGCAAAGATGGTGCAGGAACTGAGACTCCTTTCATCTAATCATAAAAGGGAAATATATTACTACATTGATATTGCTACTGGATCACCTAACATCTCAGAAGAACAGCCTAGAGTTTCTAGTGAAGGTGTTTTTTCTCTATTGCATTCTTTTCTTTCTAATCATGTCACTCTTCATGAACTTTGCCTTCTGTTACAATTAATTTATTCTGACTATAGAAAATGCATGGCAATATAAGAGAGGTTCACATTAGTCCACTAATGTGCCATTGAACATTTTGGCTGCAGATGGTTCCAAGCCTACAAGTGCTACATTGAAAAAGCAGCTCACTAATAAAGAGGATACATCTCAGATACAAGGAAAAAAACATGCAGCAATGGTGGATGCATGTTTGCCACTGTACAAGAATCCAGTCCTTTTACCAACTATCCAGGTGGAAACTTCTTTATCAATGTCACAGATCACAATTCACGTAGATTAGCAATCTATATGTCTAATCCTTTTGATATTATTACCATATTATCTGTTTGAATAGGCACCAGTGATATCCAAAAGAATTGTAGGTTGCCGTTTTTCCCAAGTTTAAATACTCAAGATAGTGTTCACAGTGGTTTGAGGCATCACAATCCACCAAACTACACAGGTACATATTAGAAGGAATTACACTCATTAAGGCTTGTCTTTCTTTTTTCCTACCACGTCGTTGAAACTATCAGCTCTGATTCATGGTCTATAGTGTTTTCATTGAACTATTTACTTCCTTGTATTTCCTTTACGTTTAATGCTTTTGGTCGACATCTTCCTTTCGTCCACTTTAAAAATGTGCTTGGTGCTGATTATGTAACATTAATTGTATGAGGAACTGGGCTTTACATGTAATGCTTTAACGAATTACTGTATTCAGTTGAACCAAGTATAACAGAATCGGGTTTCTAACACCACTTTTAATTGACTAATTCATTCCATAGAAAAAATGAACCCATGGGATTCTGGATGCATGAATGAACACTCATAGACTACAAAAAACATAATCAGGCTTCTGAAAAGATTAAAACATTACATTCTTATGAAAACGGTGTTATTTTCCTTAACAGCCGTATATTATACAGAAAAACATAAAATCATTAAATACACATTAAAACATCGTCAACATTGGATAATTGAACATAGAATGTCTTTGGACATGTGGTCACTTAATTTGGGCCACCTCCAGCTTTCTGGTTCTGTGAGATTACCGATCCCATTATCTTGGTGTAAGGCTCTTCTATTAGTTCTGTATGCTTCATTGAAATAGAAGGGATGTAATCAATATTATAATGATGGAACTGTTGAACAATTATGCAGTTTAACAACATAATTACATATCTATTATTATAATTTAATGATTGTTCTTGCAGTGGACGGTCAACATTACAGAGATATTCATATCAATTTGGATTACAATGATGATCAAGTAAATAAGGATTTTTCCTCAAGTGAAGATGAAGAGCCTGGTTATTTCCTACCATACTTTTTGTTAATTTCATCTCTACCATATTCACCTTAGTTTCTACACCATGAAGCTAACATGTTAAATTCCACCAGATGACGTGGATCAGTTAATAGCAAACCACAATAATCCAACCAATGACTTGATAGACATAGTTGGATTTGAGAGAGCAGAGCTGCAAGGTAAGGTTTTGCTTATCGACATCTGTACTATTTCTTGTGGCATACTATTTATAACAAAATAATTATGGTATACCTCTATGATTTGGCAGCATATATTGATGAAGGTGATCCCACATATACTTGCAAATATTGTAATGCCACTTTTTGGTATAATGAAAGAGCAAAACAGGACAAGAAGCAAAGAAATCCAAATTCATTCCATATGTGCTGCCTCCATGGAAAGGTTGTCTTACAAATATGAAAGCACCTCCACCTTTACTACAAAGGCTTTTCCTTGACAAGAACACCTTGGAGTCAAGAAACTTTTATGCAAATATAAGGCAATACAACAACATGTTCTCATTTACATCCATGGGAGGCAAGATTGATCACTCCAAGAACACTGGTAGTGGTCCATATTGTTTTGTTCTATCCGGTCAGAACCACCATAGTATAGGGAGTTTATTGCCTACTGATGGTTCACATCCAGCAACTCTCAATTGTACATTTATGATACAGAGAATGAAGTGAAGAACAGAATTGAAGCAGTCAGGTAATTTGTTATAAAGATTTGTCTTACATTTGAATGTTTGCAGAAAGACTAAGGTACTAACAATAAGAACTTCTTTTTTTTCCAGCAAGCATCAAAAAGATTCCACAATTGATCCAAAGATTGTGACAGCTATCAAAGAAATGCTGGATGAAGTAAATCCTTATGTCAAACAATATCATTTTGCTTCAGACGTATTGAAGAACAACCAATCTAATGAGTTGAAGCTGTGCTTGCTCAGTACTAGACAACATGACGGAAGGACTTACAATACTCCAACTGCTTCAGAAGTTGCTGCATTAATTCTTGGTGACATAGACATGGAATTCAATGTAAGAGACATAATAGTTAGAGAACATTCAGGCTTCCCACAACGGGTCCATGAACTTCTTCCTTCATATTTACCACTTCAATATCCCATTTTATTCCCTTATGGTGAAGATGGTTACAAGGATGACATTTAACATAGAGAAGAAACTCTCAGTGTTACTAAGAAAAGGAAGGGGTTAAGCATGAGAGAATTTTTTTCCTACAGGCTATTGTATAGAGAGGATGAGATTTCTACTTTGCTACATGCCTCTAGATTGCTTCAACAATTTATAGTTGATGGATACACAATGATTGAAGCTCAAAGATTAATTTGGATTCGAACTCACCAGAAAGAACTAAGGGCAGATTTGTACCAAGGCCTTTCGGAGGCTGTTATGAGAGGTGAAACAAATGCAACATCAACTGGAAAAAGGATCATCCTGCCATCTACCTTTACTGGAGGAGCTAGGTATATGCTACAAAATTATCAAGATGCTATGGCCATATGTCGATGGGCTGGTTATCCAGATATCTTTTTAACTTTCACATGTAACCTAGCATGGCCAGAAATAACAAGATACTGTAAAGACCATTCAGTAAGTGCTTCGGACAGGCCTGAAATTCTTTCAAGGTTCTTGAAGCTAAAGTTACAATCACTTATGAATGTTATAAAGGAGAAGAAGATTTTTGGAACTATTCGTGCAGGTATTTATTCCGGATTCGTCTGTATATATATACTTCCACAACAGAATTGTAGTATTTTTTAGTCTTGCCATCAACTTATTAGCTGAAACTATATTTCACATGTATGAGTGTTTGCATAATTATTTTGCAGAAGTCTACACCATTGAATTTCAGAAACGGGGCTTGCCACATGCTCACATACTTCTATTTCTTGAGCGAAGTAAGAAGATTTTAACATCTGAAGCCATAGACAAAGTGATTACTGCAGAAATACCAGACAAGGAGACATCACCTCTACTGTATGAATTAGTCAAGAAATTTATGATTCACGGTCCATGTGGTCAAAGTAATCCTAAGTCACCATGCATGAAGGACAAAAAATGCAGTAAGCATTTCCCAAAGAAATTCAATCAAAATACAACTGTTGATGAGGAAGGTTATCCTGCATACCGAAGAAGAGATGATGGTCGATTAATTGAAGTTAAAGGTATACCCTTAGACAACCGTTTTATTGTCCCTTACAATCCTTTGCTACTTGCCATGTTTCAAGCTCATATCAATGTTGAAAAATGTAATCAGTCAACTGCCATCAAGTATTTATTCAAGTACATAATTAAAGGAAATGATCGAGTGGTTGCTGGGATATTTGACAAAAGTGGGAATGGAAATGGGGAGGCCACTGTTGATGAGATTCAACAGTATTATAACTTTAGGTACATTTCTGCTTGTGAAGCTGCATGGCGAATCTTTGGGTTCGATATTCACCATAGATTTCCTTCAGTTGAAAGATTAAGCTTCCACCTTCCAAATCAATAGTATGTGATTTACAAAAATACTAATGATGTTTCTGAGTTATTGGACAAGCCAAGAGTATGTGAATCACAATTCCTATCATGGATGAAAATCAATGACGAAGATACATTTGCATCTGGACTTACCTATGCTGAGTTTCCACAACACTATGTCTACCAAAGGAATGAGAGAAAATGGAAACGTCGACAAAAAGGATTTGCTGTTGGTAGGATTTCAAACGCAACTCCAAGCACTGGCGAGTTGTACTACTTGAGAATTCTTCTAACAAAAGTAAGAGGACCAAGATCATTTGATGACATCAAGACTGTTGACGGAGTAATATATGACACTTTCAAAGAGGCATGTGATGCTTTGGGTCTATTGGGTGATGATAAAGAATATATAAATGCTATTGAAGAAGCATCTATTTGGGCAAGTGGCACTTCATTGAGGAAACTTTTTGTAACAATGCTTCTTTGTAGCTGCTTACAACATCCTGATTCTGTGTGGAACAAGTGCTCCAAGATCCTATCTGAGGATTTATTGTATATACCGCATAATCATCCTAACTATTCAAGTAAGCTATTCTTTCACTCATATAGTTAGTTAAGTTATTTTGCATTCAGTTATGTGGGTTAATTACACATCTTTCAACGATTATGTTTTTCCAGATTTTCCACACTCAGCTTATGACAAAGAACAAGAAGCCCTGAAAGAGATAGATCTTATGCTTAGGGACAATGGGAAGAGCCTTACTGACTATCCAACCCTCCCAATTCCAGAGGGAACATCATCGATTGATGTTTCAAATAATCTCATACTCCAAGAATTGAGCTACGATCGGGCTGCCCTTCAAGCTGAAGCTACAACATTGCAAAATTCTCTTACTGATGAGCAGAAAATGATATTTGATCAAGTTATAAGCTCATTACAAACATCATTAGGAGGGTTCTTCTTTGTGCATGGTTATGGCGGTACAGGAAAAACTTTCTTGTGGAATGCATTGACCTCTACCTTGCGAGCTAAAGGAGACATTGTATTGACTGTTGCATCAAGTGGGATTGTAGCAACCTTACTTCCTTCAGGTAGGACAGCTCATTCACGCTTTGCAATTCCAATACAGATAACTGAGTTTTCAATGTGCTCAATTAAACAGAACTCACCGCTTGCAAACTTAATTATTAGCACAAAGTTAATAATATGGGATGAAGCTCCCATGGTTCAGAGATACTGTACTGAAGCATTTGATCGTACTGTTAAGGATATTATGCATTCTGATTTGCCATTTGGTGGGAAATGCATTCTTATGGGTGGTGACTTTCGTCAGATTCTTCCAGTAATACCTAAAGGTACTAGGGCTTCAATTGTTAATGCATGTATTTCATCTTCATGCCTATGGGATTATTGCACCATCTTCCATCTTACAAAGAACATGAGGTTGACTACTGGATCTTCAAATGTTGAGGTCAATCAGCTTCAATGGTTTAGTCAATGGCTTTTAGACGTGGGTGATGGAAAGATAGGTGATTCACTTGATGGCATGTATGATATTGAGATTCCACATCAATTCTTGCTGCCTGAATCTCAACATCCAATAGAGACCATTGTCCATGCTACTTACACAGATTTGGTGAACAACCTTTCAAACAATGAGTATTTCAATGATAGAGCCATATTGGCACCCACAATAGAGGCTGTCAATAAAATCAATGACTTCATGTGTTCTCTATTGCCTGGTGACTCTCAGGATTTTTTCAGTTGTGACTCCGTTTGTCGATCTACAGATGACAGTGATAGCTTTGACAATCTATACACAACTGAATTCTTGAACACTATTACCAGCTCTGGTTTGCCACCCCACAAACTGACCTTGAAACTTGGAGCTCCTGTTATGTTACTGAGGAATATAGACCAAGCATCAGGCTTATGCAATGGTACTTGGCTACGCATATCAAAGTTGAGCAAGAACGTCATCGAAGCTATTACATTGAATGGTTCGAAGCCAAATCAAAGGGTGTTAATTCATAGGATGGACATGAACCCTTCTGAAAGTATATGGCCGTTTCATATGCGCAGGAGGCAATTTCCAATAAATCTCAGCTTTGCAATGACTATCAACAAAAGCCAAGGCCAATCTCTTCGTCATGTTGGGATATTTCTTTCTAAGCCAATTTTCACACATGGGCAATTATATGTTGCATTATCACGGGTTAGAAGCATGGATGGCTTGAAGTTATATGTCCCTACCAATCCTGATGGCAATAGTAGGACCACAAAAAATGTCGTTTACAAGGAAGTGTTTAGGAATTTATATAGCTGAATCCTTTTGATAACCGTGTCAGCGTTGTTGACGGAATAAGATTCAAAAGTTTTTGTGGTATCATGTTCCTATTAGTGATGACTTTCTTAAATGTGTTTCCTGATTGACTTGTAGTCATTTCCATTATAAGCTGTCAAGTTTCATGAATTTGTCTCATGTGTGTTGGACTTTATCCTTTGATTTAAATTGTTTGTGTTTGTGACAATTCTGTTGCGACGGTGCAACTTTAACTTAACTAAAATCCAAGCACAATTTAACATATATCCTTTAGTTTGTCTGTTCCTTTTTCTAAATCTTTTTATGACAAGCTGGAATTGATATTAAATCCATAACTTTTACTCCCCGCGCAACGCGCGGGGGAGTTCATGCTAGTTCTTTGAAAATGGTTTGGTTCATTGATGTGCACGACAATATAAATTAATTGCATTCATGGATTATAATTTCACTCAAATATCTTAAAAAATTATATTATTCAAATAATAAAAAAAATTGTATATTTTATGAGTCAACAAGGCCTTTTTTTTTTCTTGCCATATCAATATATCTATAAGAGGAATAAGAAAATAAGCCGGTTGGGTTTGTTGTTGCTTTTGGTGTGAGTGAGTTACTGTTCGTAAGAATAGTAATGGCTTCGTTTGCCAAGCGATTTTCAAATATTCGGCTCGGGGCTAGATGGTTTACATAAGTTGGACAATTTAATTTACCCATCATAGAAAAATGTGTCAGTTTTTAAAATAGTTCAATAGTTTAATTCAAACTCTGAGATTTACTAAATGTTATGATAGTTCTGAGGCAAGGTTTAATAATCAGGGATGATAGGTGCATCACATTCAATGCAAACATGAATGCAACAACCACAACGACGGAGAAGAAGGAACCCATCTCAACACCCATTTCCATTTTGATAATCGAAGAGTAATAAAGACGGAATTCCATGGGCATACAGAAAAGTATAATTATACTGATAAAAATATTCGTTTACAACCCCAATCACCGTTCGTCAACGAAATACAGAAAATACAGCGGAAACTTAATATTTACAAGATTCCCCAAAATTCCTAAACATAAAATAATTATAACCACGATCATGTCCTTGCCTCGAGACATGTGCCAATCAATTCCCGGCGTCTACGCCTTTGCCTTTTGACCCACTGGCACCCGCAGAGATGTTTATTTAAAAATAGGGTGAGATTCCGAAGAATCCCAGTAGAAACATGCTATCGTTCAAAGAAAATGCAAAACGTAAATATGAAATGTGTCAAGGTATGCACCAATTAATGAACAATATAAACACATCATCGTCATGTATACATGAGTAAGGCCCAGCCCCACAATCTACACCGGTTGGTCTTCCGCCAACTCCCAGTGTAAGTGCACCCTGGCACTAAATGCCCCTTTCTAGGCAAATCATGTTAATTAATAAAGCGCATTTACAAACATTGGCATCCACACAATCACATAACCATGGCATGATATATGAAGGATAATATTCCTACTCAAAGCTTTATAAACCCCTTTTTAGATGTGTCTCGAAAAACGTGTCGTGTCCGACCTTCGACTCGGTCCTAAAATATTAAATGTACAAGAAATAGGTCATAACCTATCCAAATATCATTTTAGACTCTTTCATAGTATTCCTTATGGTTATATTAGTCTATGATAAAAATTTACCAAAATGCCCCCGGGACCCTGGCCCGGCCTCGCCATACCTGGCCTGATGACACGTTTTCCCAAAATTTTGACTAGGGCTATTCCAACGTATTTTTTCCCAAAGAATCCATTTTCATGCTCGAAATCACCAAATTCACTGCCAAATTATGAAAATACCCTTGATAGTCCCGGTTTAAGGATTTTAGGGGCGTTTTCGTAATTATGCTTTTTCGGCCTTTTCTAAAAAAATGACCAACCGTAACCCCACCTATTTTTGCCCACTGAATCCAATGGAACCATTTATTTCATGAAAATCCAGCTCTTACCCCTTGAAACAGTGCTGGCCGAAAGTTTCAAGAAAAATGGGAAAAATGGAGTTTTGTATTTTAGCTTCCAAAACTTGTACTTTTCCACTTCTAATCCTTTATTAACTTATTTAAACACATATTAACCAATTTGGGCAGCATAACCCCTTAGGGTTATAGCTTTTCCAATTTTACAACTCAACCAAAAATCATCAAACTAACAACAAACTTCAAAACCAACTCCATACAAGTATAGCTTTAAGTTTGGTGTAGTTACCTCTTAGGCTTCTTGATTCCTCTCCCCCTATGCGTCCTCTCTCTCTCTCTCTTCTCCTTGAGCTAACAATGTGTCTTCAAGATCATGGATTCATGAAGAAACAAGGTTTAGAGAAGAATTCCATGACAAAATCACAAAAAAAACCTTAAGAGATTAGCTTCTTACCTTAAGTTCTTTCTTCTTCTTCTTCTCACTACCTCTCAAGAGTTCTCCAAGCTCCCCCCCCCCCCCCCTCTTTCTCTATGTTGGACGAAAATACACAAAGGAAGAGGAAGGAAATGGCTTCATAAATTTTACTCCCTTCATCCTACACCATTGATTCCATCAAGGGGTGTCATGGTGACACTTAATGTCACCACCATACTTCCACCCATATCTTCTTCATTTTATGACTTACTTGCCCCATTAGGTTTCATTTAGCATTGGACTAATTTCTTCCCTTGGTTTGCTTCACAAAAACCATCCCCCCTCTCCCTTGATCTAACCAAACCAATTTCTCTCCCAACTAACCAAACTAGCACTCAACTTCCCCCTTCCTTCACTTAAGCTACTCCCTTACCATCACCCCATCATGATCACCATGTCCATACCTTCATGTAATGTACACCTTACCATTGTATCATTACTATCTTCATAGCATTTTAACATGTGCTCTTGAAATTAAATCCCCCCCCCCCCCATTTTTATGTGTTGGACGAAAATATGGAGGAGAAGAGAAGGAAAAATGTGTTTCACTAATTACATAATTCCCTTAATTGATTTATACCCAAGTCCCTCTAATTCTCAAGGTATTAAAACTCGGACCGTGTATTGAACCGGTCGGGGTACTGGGTTCAGGGTTAGTGGGTCAGACCGGGGCCAAACCGGAGCTCAACCCGGGCCAAACCGGTGAGAAATTGAAGATTTTAGACTTATTAGTATGAAATTCTAAAGGAAAAATTAAAAAAATTGATTTTTTTAAAAAAAATAATAAACCCAGACCGGACCGGGTCACCGGACCGGACCGGGTCACCGGACTGAACCGGTCTGATGCCCGGTTTGGCGGTTCCCGGGCTGGACCGGCCGGTCTGGTCCGGGTCTGGGAACCCTGCTAATTTTATAATTCTTGATTTATTCCATTAAGAATAATCCACATTATACATTTTTCTTTATTTTCCTTGATTAATTGAAATTAACTCCAATTAATTAGAAAATAATTAATCTTAGGCTAAATTGGCAAAATTATGATTTTGCTATCACCTTTGTAATTTAATTCCTTTCTTGAATTAATTTGCACATTTCCTCATGAACATGAATATTTCAAAATTCATAAGATCCAAATTTCATAAATATTCACCATTTTATTGAATTTCTCAATTAATTACAATATATTTTTGGTGAATATAAAATTTGGGATGTTACAACTCATCTGTTGTTCGGGAATAATCAGATGCCACGTTGTCATAGGGAAAAGTCGCACGCCCTCTCTGTTCTTCAGCTCCCTCCATTTTCTCCAAATCGCTCAACCCCTTCACCTTTTTATATCAAATCGACGGCATTATTAGGGGCATTTGGGTCTTTGGCCAATTTTCAAAAGTGCTGGAAAATTAGTTCCCACCATTTTCATCTATTTTCTTTAAATAGATGAAAATGGATGCCAAGGGAAAACTTTTTCTAGGGAAAATGGCGAACAAAATGACCGCCACCGACAGAAAAATTCGATTTTCCCTTTCCCATCCCTATTTTCGTCTAACCAATCACGCTCTAAGGGTGTAAAACCAACTAAAGAAATCAAAAACATCTTTGAATTCACTACTGGAAAAATCAATTTTAAGACTGGTTAAAAAAGACATTTTAAACCGATTATGGATCCGGTCTTGATACAGCCGGTCTAAAATGTCTGCTACTTTTAACCGGTCTTAAAAAAACGTTTTAAGACCGGTTATTATAAAATCAGTCTAAATATAAATATTTTTATACCGGTTATCAGAGGAACCGGTCTAAAAGGTTAAAATTTTAGACCGGTTTTTATGAAAAACCGGTCTAAAAAGTTGAAATATTTAAACCGATCTTAAATGTACTTTTCAGATCGGTTTTGGAGAGAACCGGTCTTAAAATTTGAATTTTTTTAAAAAAAAAATTCGTTTAAAAGATATATACCCAGCAAACCATTCCCCCTGTTAAAACATTTCACTCAGCAAGCAGCAGCCAGTTCAACGACATTCAAATAAATCTTCTCTTACAGATTATATAACTAACATCTTAATGATAATGCTGTTATACTCAAAATTGATTGGAACATATTAAAACTCAACTCCCTTATGCTTAAACAGTGCTGGCCGAAACAGAAGAAAGGAAAAGAACCATGAATAATAAACTCACAATCATAGACATAATCATAATGCAAGGAAATCATACAACCATGACAATGCTGTTTTGACCAAGTTCCTTATCTTTTCACTTTATACACAATCTTCTCAGGCTGATGATCACTAGCTGGCCTGGCTTCGGAGAATCTACACCAAGACGTACACCTCATATCCTTCATTTTCCTGTGACGACAACAAAAAAAGTAGTTATATATATACACCAATAACAATATACATAATTCAAATATAGTTCATGATAATTATTTTAGCTAACTAACCTTCAATGTAGTTTTATAAAGGGATATCCTCCCATATCCCTTCATGATGATCGTTTCTTGTGGCGTGTTCATTGTTTGCTTCATCTTCTTCGTTCAATTCTGGTAAACCCCTAGAAAAAGAAGGAGTCTCAAGCAGATCATTCATTGAATGACTTTCCTGATTAATATCAATGACCCTTTTTCCCTGGAGAGCTACAGACCACATTTTGTTTGCCTGATCAGTAACATAGAACACTTATTTCGCTTGATATGCCATAATAAAAGGTTCATCTCTAAAACTTATACTATTCAAATCATCCAATGTAAATCCCAACTGATCAATCATCACACCATTGTTGACATCAATCAACCACCCAAATCTCTTCAATCATCACACCATTGTGATGATTGAATCACTGGTGCCTATTCATCAAGGGACTTCGTGTCTATTCAATCAATCATCACACCATTGTTCACACCATTAAAAATGGGAAGTTTAACTTTAACATAATCAACCACCCAAATCTCTTCAATCACCCCATAATAAGGTATTGCTACCAATCTAGGATTCTTACCTTTTGAACTAGAGAAGTGCATAGATTCAGCCACTAACATAACCCCACTGTTCTGGACGGTGCTCCTATCATCAAGGGACTTCGTGTAAAACATATAACCATTGATCACAAATGAAGTCCAACTTATGACATCAGCCTCAGGACCACGTGCTAACCATTTAATTGTATCAGAAACACATTCTTCGCCGTCAACCTTTTGTTTGAACCAATGTACAAAAGTTTTGTTATGCTCCCTAATTAACCTTTGTTCAGTCATTCGACTATTTCCTTTCCGTCCAATTTCTTTATGAGCATTAATGTAATCTTGAACTTCATCAACATTATTCAAGATGTACAAGTGGACTTGTTGCAATTCATCAGGATCCATACCTTTACTGAAGCCCCGCGTCTACCGCCTTCTTCGTCATGACGTTCAAGAAGTCCAATGTGTCCTACATTTGACAAGTAATCTTGACAAAACTCCATGACTTCTTCAGAAACATATTTCTGAACAATAGATGCTTTTGGCCGGTTAGGGTTCTTCACATACCCTTTTAGGATTTTCATAGTTCTTTCAATTGGGTACATCCATCGTAAATAGATAGGGCCACACAACTTGATCTCCTTGACTAGATGAACAATTAGATGTACCATGATGTCAAAAAAAGAAGGAAGAAAAAGCTTCTCAAGCTGGCACAAGATCATATATCCTTCATTTTCTAGTTCATCCAATTTTTCTGTCTCAATGACTTTACTACAAATAGTATTGAAGAAGAAACAAAGTCTAGTCAAAATATGTTGAAGATCATATTCGGCAATGCCTCGAATAGCTACTGGGAGCAGTTGTTGCATTAAGACATGACAATCATGAGACTTGAGCCCCACTAACTTCAAGTCTTTCATCGACACAAGTTTCCTAACATTTGAATAATACCCTGAAGGAACTTTGATGACATGTAAACACTGACAAAAGCTTCTTTTCTCATCCTTAGACAAAGTATGAGCAGCTGGAGGACAAAAAGTTCTCTTACCATATGGCTTTGTATGCAAGTCTTCTCGTATCCCCATTTCTTACAAATCTAATCTTACCTTCACGCCATCCTTAGAACTACCTTGTATGTTAAGTAGTGTCCCAACAATACTATCACAAACTTTTTTCTCCACATGCATGAAATCAATACAGTGTCTCACATCAAGCTTCGGCCAATATGGAAGATTGAAGAACACAGATCTCTTTTTCCATTTACTTTTCTCATTACTATTCTTTGTAGTCTTACCAAAGATAACATTTATATTTTTCACCTTTTCATAAACTTGCTCCCCAGTCAATGCCTTCGGAGCATCTTCAAACTCTTGTCCACCAAAAAAAGCTTTCTTTAATCTGCGATACGGGTGGCCTCGTCTAAGAAATCTCCTATGGCCGAGATAAACTGTCTTTCTTTCATGTTGAAGTTGATGGTAGCATGTTCCTTCTTCATAAATCGGACATGCTTTATGGCCTTTAACACTATAGCCTAACAAGTGTACAAAAGATCATGGCTTCCATATGCATGGAAGTCATTTATAGTACAAAAGATCATGGCTCGCATTTTAAAAAACTCCTTCTTGTTCGCGTCAGAAACATCAACACCTTCATCCCACAACTCTTTCAAGTCTTCGATCAAGGGCTCCAGGTAAACATCTATATCATTTCCGGGTTATTTTGATCCCGAAATCAACATAGATAACATGATGTACTTTCGTTTCATGCATAACAGAAGAGATAAGTTGTAAATTACCAACAGAACAAGCCATGAACTATGTATACTGCTCAGGCTACCAAAAGGATTTATGCCATCCATGCTAAGCCCAAGCCTAAGGTTCCTAGGCTCTTCACCGAAGGCAGGAAATAATTGATCGATTTTCTTCCATTGAGAATAATCAGCTGGATGTCGAAGCTTTCCATCGGATATCCTCTCATCCACATGCCATCTTAAATTTTTGGCATCAATTTCATTGGCAAACAAGCGCTTGAATCTTGGAATGATTGGAAGATACCACAACCCTTTTGTAGGGCCCTTATTTGATTTATACCTCGGAGTTTCACATATCGGACATTGCTCCTTCTCTTCATGCTCTTTTCTATACAATATGCAATCATTAGGGCAAGCATGGATCTTTTTATACTTCATCCCTAGTGGACACAGTATTTTCTTAGCATTATAGTATCGACAAGGCAACATATTATCATCTGGAAGCATGTCCTTAAAAGCCTCAAGGGTTTCTGAAAAACTCTTGTCGCTCCATCCATGCCGTGCTTTCAAGCTTACCAATTTCAATACTGCTTTCAACAATTGGTACTTTTTACACCCTGGGTACAATGGCGTCTCAGCATCACTACACATATTACCATATGCATGTGATTGTTCAAAAGTCTCTTCTCCTACATCACGAATAATATCCTCTATCTGATCATCCGTATCCATGTCATTATAATCAAAGTTCACTCCCCTCTGTTGAGATGAACTTGGCATTTCTAATTCTTCACCATGCCATACCCACACTGTATAACTCTTACAGAATCCTTCGCAAATTAAATGTGTATATATATCTGCAGTACTTAGTCGCTTCTCATTCAAACATACTACACAAGGGCAATAAAACTTCCCACTACCATCATCGGCATTTCTACTAGTGAAGTCTAAAAAACCCCTCACCCCATTATCATATTCAACACTCGTTCGTTTAGCGTTTGTCCAACTATGATCCATATATATCTCAACACTTCTAGCACCATATATCCAACAACAAAAGGATAGACAAAAAAACAACAACAATAGAGTTTTAGATATTTCAACGAAATTAACAGGCACAATTAGAAACTAGTATTGTTTTAACAAACCAATAACACTGACAATAATCAAACAATTGCACTAAATTAAAACAGAACATAGAGTGGTATTAATCCAAGCCAAATATTGTAACCACATGCCTGATTCACGTAATTAAAATTCGATAACGCTTAATAAAATGAAATAGAGACCATCGGATGAGTCAAAACTTATTTAAAACTCCCTCCAAGTAGTAGGGACTTCACAAATTTTTTAAAAAACTTTTCTATCCTGGTCTCAAGTTCAAATATCGAACATAATTACCTGTGCAGTTCATCACACTTAACATATTAGAATGTATAACTCAATCCCTGGCAACCCCCGGGTTTCATCTATATAACATAACTATAGGGTTCCAGTTCCCGGTTAGGGGATTACACCATCATGTATTCAAAACTATTCATGATCCAAAATATTATACAGTAATCCCTATCCCAAAATGAATAACCAACACGACTTGAACCAAATGTCCCTATGGTCTTCTAACCGCTCCGAGTTGTACGTTTCTCCTTGGAGCCACTTGCCCTGTCTGAAATGTTAGTTAAAGGAAAGAATGAGATTCAATAGAACCCAGTAGTAACAATTTATTCATACCACATATAAGCACACAACATGTAAACAAATCATTGTATAGCAGCAGTACAAATCACACTCCACCCTCATCCCCTTTCTCCGTCGGGAAGGCACACCGTCCTAACCCGAATCGTTGTTAGCTACTCAGGGACTGTTGGCGTGGCAGTGCATACACATAGCCCTATAGCTCATACAGCTATCTGGCTTCCACAATCGGCCCGTCGGTCTTCGCAACTAGCCTTTCGGCTTTTCACATAATTACACATATCACACCCTATCCTCATCTCCTTTCTCTGCCGGGAAGGCACACCGTCCTAACCCGAACCGTTGTTAGCTACTCAGGGACTATTGGCATGGTGGTGCTTACACATATCCACAATTATCGCAGCATACGAATTCATCACAAATCAACAATTTAACACACATACAATGCATCACATATGGTATAAAAGAAAAAGTCACTACCTTGTTCCTTCCTGACATTCACTGGCACAGTGGGCTCACGAGGACGGCAGATATCAAATCCTATCAACCAAATTAGGGACAATAGATCAATCTCTTTCCCAAGCTCTTAATTCCACAATACTTTAAGTTGGTATTTATATGAACTCTTTAAGTGGTTATTTAATGCCTAAACATATGCCTGAAGGTTGGGGTAACTACCCTCAAAGACACCTTTTTCGGAAAAAGAAACACTAATTTTGGGCTGCCTCACTCGAGTGAATAAGGTCTCACTCGAGTGTTGCCCTCACTCGTGCTCGAGACCCAGCGAGTGTAACATAGAAAATGTTTGCCAGAGAGAAATCCTCAAAATATCTCTCATCCTCACTCGAGCACAAGAAGCTGCACTCGAGTAACAACCTCAAATGCACTCGAGCACCTAGAAGTGCAACACTAAGTGTATCTACCCGAGAGCACATACCACATTCAGGGAAAGCCGCACTCAAGCATGCCCATGCTCACTCGAGTGGGATCATATCTCACTCGCAAGCCAGGAAGTAAACTCTTGTACTTCCACTCGAAAACACCTCTGAGAAAACCAAAGAAACAGAAACCTACTGGTGCACTCGAGTGAGCTCGTCCCTCACTCGAGTGATACGTATCAGAAGCCAGAAACGTAGCAACTGATAAGGTTTCCAAAGTGACCTAAACTGATCTCAATAGGTTCTAAACATGCACCAAAGCTCATTCTCACCTAAAATTCCATAAGGAACCTATTGGTAACCTCAAAATATCTAAAATCACACCCTTAATACAATTTGTCCTTATATTTCCATATTCCACTCACTAACTCAATCATCAACACTCTCATTTTCCACTTCTAAATCAATCCCAACCAACTCAAAATACCAAAAGCTACCAGTTGAACAGTGACACTCCCACCAATTCCCATTTTCATTAATTACCAATATTTAAAGCAAAATTCCAGAATTTATAAAACATAGCCAATATTCAAAACATAATCATCAAAATGCATCAAATCATTACCTCTTTCACTTGGTAATACCAAATCTTTGTTTCTCCAACTTTCATATTTGAGTAAACACCAAATCACCACTTTTCAAAATTCTGAAAACATAGAAATCAAGCTCTCAACCTCTTGAACAATATCAATGAAGAGTGTTTGAGCATTTGAAGTCATTTACCTATCTAATGTTCAAACCCTTCCTTTCTCTTTCTTGCCCAAGCTCGCCGGAAATGGAGGTTAGATGAGAGAGAGATGAGTTGATGATGATGATCTCATTCTTTTCTTTTTTTCCCACACAAAACCAACTAAGAGGAGAGAGGGAAGAGAAAATGAGTTTGAAACATTGACTTTGATCCAATGGTCCTTATAATGAAACTTGGCACAATCTTGTTCCTCCCCTTTGATTTCATATGTTTTCCTTTACATAGGATTCCACCCCATAGTTAAATCCTAGCCATTGATTCCTTTGACTTTTAATCTCAACCGTTGATCTTCAAGTTACCAATGAGTTTCCTCTTCGGTAACCGACCAATCGGTAAGTGAATTTCCAATTTCGCCCTTGCTTATCATAAACGTTGCCAAATCATCACTAACTCCAATATAAGCTTAAACATTGCTTACAACATGTTTGCAACAAGATTTACAATAATTACATCATTAAGATCATAATTAGCCCTTAATCACAAGTCAGGATATTAAAATATCACAGGGATATAATTAAAAGTCAGAGTATATATCTAACAAGAATGTGCAGATGTAATTTTTTCCAGATTATGTTTAAGTGCTCAAAGTAACAACAAGAACCCTTTTTTCATAGAACATTATTAATTATTGAACAACATACAACTAAATAACAGATCGAACACTAACCTGATTGAAGACCAAGGAGTGAGCTTCAACCCAAAGTCACGGTGGCGTTGATTGAGGTTAAAATGAAGTCCTCAAATTCACGACACTGACAAAGGGAAGTCAAGTCAGAGGAGAATGGTCACTGCAGGTGGCGGTGGAGAAGACTGACGATAATCAAAGAACAGCGATGACAAATATAGCAACAGAGCGATAATGATATAGGAGAGTTGAGCAAATGACGGACGGGACGCCATGGACGAGTTCAGAACAAGCACGAACAGAGCTCACAGAGAAATGGCAAAAAGAGAAGAAAGGGTTCACAGAGAGCGCGATCTGGGTGCGGGAGGAAAAATAAGGGTGAAAAATCTTACCTTTTAAAAGAGGGAAATTTCACATTTAAGACCGGTTTGTACAAAAACCGGTCTTAAATGTAACACATGTAAAAACCGGTCTTAAATGTGTTAAAATGTTATCGCATTTTGAATTGAAAATGTTTTAACATTTAAGACCAGTTTATATGTAAACCGGTCTTAAATATTAAAATATTTTAAATTCATAAAAATTTTAACACTTTAAGATCGGTTTTATTTATAACCGGTCTTAATAAATTTTTTAAGACCGGTTTTAAGAACCGGTCTTAAAAGTTTAATATAATTACAAAACTGCCACCGCGCAAATTTTTAAGACCTTATCCGCCAAAACCGATCTAAATGTGGCGGTCTAAAATGGGTTTTTTCCAGTAGTGATTGTAAGTTTAAAAGGGTGTAAAGCCAAGCAAAGAAATCAGAAACATCTTTGAATTGTAAGTTTAAGTGTAAATCTATTTGTTGTGATATTAGTTGTTATAATATCTACTTTATTTGTCCATGCGTTTGTTAAAAGGGAACTTGTAGCATAATCTTTCATTACTATGATGGATGTAAAGCCGAAACCCTCCATGAATAAACATAATGAATAATGATAAGATCTAAAAGCCCAAATAGCAATACTCAAAAACAGTAACAGTAAGCATGAAACACAATCTAGAATAGAATGTAATGATTTGAAACTTACGGTATGAATAATGATAAGCGAATTGAAGCATCACAATGATAATGATGGACAAGCAAAGCAATTAATGTACGGTTGATAGGTCTGAAGTTAAGGAAAACATGGAAGTCAGATAAGCACATATAAATGCCATTAATACGCTATCTGAAGCAGAGGATGTGAAAAAACAAAAGGAATGTAGAGATCCACAAAACAGAAGATTAAAAGAGAAACCTTGATTAACATCTCCTGATGCGCTGTTAATGTTAACAACTCCGACAAGTACTGACTGCAAAATAATAATAATAATAATAATAAAAGGAAAGCATAGAAAACCCAACAAAGTGAAAAAGAGAGATGGCATCATATTAGGATAAAAATTACTTTTATTATGAAATTTGCTCACATTTTTTATTCTACAGGAAATAAAATGCACTCATTTTTTTTTTATTAGGCAAGGAAAATATATTCATATTCTTTCTATTAGGTTGAGAGTATAAAATAAAGTAAAATAGTGAAGGGTAGAGTCGTTAAATGTAATTCTCTCCATTATATGTAATTTTAATTTAAAATCATAAAATTTGAATTTATCTAGATGACTCATCAGCTATGTGAAATGAAAATGAGATGATTTGATATATTTTAATTAGTGAGAGTATAAATAAGGTGACATTCCTCAAGTATGTAAGTATTTCTGTTTAAATATAGTAATGATTTTTCATTGCTTAAAGTATGTTTATAAAAATGCTTGCACAATGCATGAAAGAAAATCTCTCATCTAATAATGGTCTCTGTCCAGCAGACATACTAGCTAAAAGGGTTCCATTACACAAATGAGACCATAGTTTTATCCCAAATCTAGGCATAGCTAGGAAATCAGTCCAATACAGCACACAGATGTATGAGAGGCATTAAAAAAGCTTAGAGCTTCAAACTTAACAAAAAACCCAAACTTTCTCTGGCCGGTCAAATCACAAAACTCTAGAAACTGTAAGCAAAAAAGGCAATCTGGAATAGAATGTGATGATTAGGGACTTACCTTAAAACAGCGTTGAGTACAAGCTTTCCTCTGTTAATCTCTTCAGTTCGTCCATAGCAACGGTGTTGAACATGATCAAAACCCATTGGAATCATCCAAGACACCAGATACTCTGAGATCCCAAACTTTCAGTAGCCAATCAAATTACAATACTCTAGAAACTGTATGCCTGAAACACAATCTAGAATAGAATGTGATGGGTGATTCGAGACTTACCGTGAAACAATGTTAACTACGCGCTTTCCTCTAATAAGCTATTCAGACTTTCTGTCAATAGCAACAATTTTGAACATGATCTAACCCAATCTAACGGGAGCACAGTGAAGATTGGTGACTAGACCACTGTAGCTTCCGGCATCCGTCTTTGCCGGCGGAGGTGGAGAAGCAGTGGCTGAGATTGATATGGAGCATACTCTCGGCAACTCTGTTGATGAAAACTCGGGCAGACAGTGTAAATAGAATTCCTAGTCCCAACGTTACAATTTTTGAAGGACCGAAGATTTCAGAATTTAAATGATATCGTTAACGGCTATTTTTATTCAAGATCGGTGACTCGGCTGAGGACAACGGTTATTTTCTGATTTTCGCAGCGATCTCCCTGCCCGGTGAATCTGAGGTATTGAAATAAGGGGAAAATCCCAAACAAATATCTATTATATCTATAGAAAGTGCGTAGTAACAATGATTCAGCCAATTCTGTTAACGACACCCATTGATCTCACTTTGCTGCCTAAATTCATTTAACGGTGTGAGATAACCCAACTCCAAATGCATCAAACCATTTTCCTTAACGCTTAATTGTCTACAATTAAAACGCCAGCTGGAAACCAACTTTAATACGCACTGAAGAACATAAAACTGATTCATGTGGTTTCTTAATAGTTCACATTCTGAATGGAACTGCAGTTATCTCACTGCTCCAGCCGGCGCCGGAGACTTGTGGACTTTTCGATGACATTATTCTTATCTCTGATAGACAAGTAGTATACCAAGGACCCCGTGAATATGTGCTTGACTTCGTGGTTCTGTTTAGCTCATTATCATCGGATTTATAGCAATGACGCTATTCTTTAGAACCAACATGCATCGGAATACGTTGACTGATGGAGGAGTTTACACTGGTGCTCCAATTTTCGCATTAGTGATTACTATGTTCAATGGCATGGCTGAGATTTCTTTGAACATTATAAAGCTACCTGTTTTCTACAAGCAACGGGACCTCTTATTTTTTCCCTCATGGGCATATGCAATTCCCTCATGGATTCTTAAGATACCCATCACATTTTTGGAAGTTACTGTTTGGACATTTCTGACTTACTATGTAATCGGATTCGATCCAAATGTTGGAAGGTAAAGAAGAGGCTTTCTTTCTTTAATCCCATAAAAGGCGACTTTAATTTTAAAACTGATAACATCGTCTACATGAAAACGGACCCAATTAAATTAATTAATATTAGGTTTTTAATATTAAGATTTTAATATTCTATTAGTGGACACTCCTAATTAAGACGTGATAATCAAAGATGGACCAGCTTCAGCTTATTTAATACAATTTAGAACATAGCGGCTTCAGGTTAAAAATATTAGGGTTTTAAAATTAAATATGGAATATGTACGAATAAAGCCAGAGCTAAAACAATGGGCCTCATATAGTTTTTATCATCTTTTTTTAATTATGTATGAATTTTACGATTTTTGACCAATAAAAAATACATAAAGAATCTTTAAGAATATTAAGACATCCCAAACAAACCCGATTCAATTCATTCACCAATTTCATTTAAAAAAAGACCCCACTAACCCCACATTTGGTAACCACATAAAACAACTATTCTAATATTTTTTGGACACACACAAGCTAATGGCAAAACCACCTAACGCGGGTGATAACCAAATAGCTCATGCACAATCTTATATAACACACACACACACACACCACCACCACCGATGTGGGACTTGGAATCCCACAAGGGGATCTCCAAGCGCGGCCCAACACTAGGGCCCCACTACGGTATAAGAGCAACACATGCAATGCAATATGTTTTTTGGACACACACAAGCTAATGGCAAAACCACCTAACGCGGGTGGTAACCAAATAGCTCATGCACAATCTTATATAACACACACACACACCACCACCACCGATGTGGGACTTGGAAATCCCACAAGGGGACAACTATTCTAATATTCAAGTATGACAAGTATTTAATGAGACATAATATGTTAAATCAATGATAGTAAATCAAAGATGCATGGGTTATTATTGCACGTGTTTTAAGGAAGCTCATCGGACGAAAAAGTACTCTACCATATGATTCCTGGAAGGTGGGCATGATCATGGTGGAAGCCCAAAGAAATTTGCCTGGCACTTTCACATTCCATTGATTAGGAGACTCACATCTTTAACAAACCAAATAATTTTAATTTAATAATTTAATTTAACAAGTCCTGTCATATGCCATCAATCAATCAATCAATCTATTATATTACTAAAAAACTTGTAGAAACAGGCAACATAAGAGGGGCATTAATACAAAAAAAAATGAAGTTATATCTATCTATCTATCTATTATATTACTAGAAAACTTGTATAAACAGGCAACATAATAGGGGCATTAATACCAAAAAATGAAGTTACATTTTAAATTTGAATGTCCTTAAATGAGTTTTTTCAACCAAGCCCTTTCACATTCAATTGCTTAGCGGCCCATTTTCCACCGCAATGTATTTAAATTCCTATTAGTCATTGGGTATAATATAGTGGCCTTTAATGAAAAGAAATAATAGGGGTATTAATTAATTTCAAAAAAGGGGCATTAATTAATTGTAAAAAAAAGGTTACATTTTAAATTTAAATGTCATTAAATGAGTTATTTTTACCAAACCCTTTGACATTCCTTTCTATACTATAATGGGTATAAAAGAATGACCCACCTAGCACACACAACCTTGCATACACCTAGCACACACAACCTTGCATATTTGGTATACATGCCACAAACTCCGAACATCCAAATATGACAAGCATTCAACATGATTTTATTTCCCAAATCAATGATAGCAAAGACACTTGGGTTATTGTTGCACGTGTGCTTAGGAAGCTGGTTGGTCGCAAAAGCACTCCTCCGTATGATGCGTGGAAAGTTAGATTGATTATGGTGGATCAACAGGTTTAATAAATATGTAGACCCACTTATTATGCATTCACTTGTACAATATCATTTACAAAATTTTATGCCAAATCTATAGGGAACTACAATTGAATATTTTGTTACTCAAAACCGCTTGAGGGAACGTTACATGAAAGAGCTCCAAGAGGGTGAAGTTTTCCAGTTCCAAAACTTTGAGGTACTAGACAATAATTACCAATATAAGGTGACTCAAAACCCTTGGAAGATCAAATTTCACAACAAGACATTTTTCCAGGAATTTGATTTGCACATTTTGATGGAGGCATTCAACTTTGTCCCTATTAAAAACATTGAAAATTACACAGCAGTTAATGAAGAACTAATTGGTAAGTGCTACTCATAAAGATATTCTTAGCAACTAAAATTTCTGAGAGAAAATTTTCGTGTGTATTTTCTTTTTTGATATTGAGTCTTACATTATAAGGTAACCTTCTTTCCAGATATCATAGGGTTCCTTGAAGCATTTGGTGATTTGGAAGATCAACAAAGAGAGTCTGAGACCTTCAAACGACTAAATCTGACTATTGCAGATAAAGAGTAATGTCTATACCATGTCATTTAATTTTCCATTATTATTATATTGACTACAACACTCCATAAATTCCTTCTGTGCATACATATAGCATGGCCCTTATCGTATTGATAAAGTGTATACAATGGCTGATATAAAAGAAATTAGATTGAAAACCGGTGGACTTTTTATGCAGTGATGTTACTATCAATGTAGTACTATTTGGATTGAGCAAAACTCTTGTTGCTTCCAAGGCATTAGTAAACGCTAAAAGACTTTTTTGGCGCCATAAAAACCCTTGATCTCCCATCAACAGCAACCACATACTGGAGGCATTGTAACGCCCCAATTTTTGATTAAGGGCTAATGATAATTATTTAGGATAATTATCGGATTAAAGTGGATTAAGGTATATTGGTGACAATATTAATTTATATATCATAATTGATAGAAAATTTAAAGAATGGGATTATTGGCTCTAAGTTGGTGATTAATGGGGGAATTAATTACTAACTAAAAGAAAAGTGAGAAGTGTGATTAAATGGCTAATGGATGCACTAGAGAAGCTAATTGGTGACTAAGTGTGTGAGAACCAATGGGAAAATGACAAGTGGCAAGTGTGGTGGAAGGGAGAGACAAGAAAAAAGTCAAATGCATTTTAAAATATATTTTCTCTTTCTTCTTTTCTCCTTGGGCGCTAAAATGGTATGGGGAGAGGGAAGAGATCATCATTTCTCATCTCTTGCAAGCTCACACTCTATCTCTCTCTTCTCTTCTGATTTCCGGCGCCATTGAAGGTGAAAGGGAAGGAAGAAAAGCTTCAAAAAGGTAAGGAAAATGATCTCAAATGCCCAAACTCCTTTCTCTAATATTGATCCTTAAATGAAGAGCTTCATTTTGATAGTTGTAGTGTGTTCATTGGTGTTAGTTGTGACCTCAAGAGATTGTGAAAGTGGGAAAATCGAAAAGTGCCTTTGGAAAAGTTGAAAAGGTAAGTGAAATCTATCTATCCATCTAAGTTTTGTGCCAAATGGTTTAGCTTTGAATTTCTGGAAATTTGGACCTTAAATCCGAAAATGGGTGTCATTGGTCATTTGGCATGTTATTGGTATAGAAATGGTATATTTGGAATGTATATGGATAGATAGGATTGATTGGGAAAGGAATGATTGAGTTTGGAAATGTTGAAAAGTTAGTGTTTAATGTTGCCTTGGACCAAAGCATGCTAATGTAGTGGAAATTAGGTTGTTTTAATGGTTTTATTGGATTCCTTGAGTGTTTTTATGTAAGGATAGCTTTGGTTGAGGTTTTGGGTCTATTTGGATTACTTGGTATAAATTCTGGAAAATTGTCATTTGTTCTGCGTTTTCTGGTATCTGATATGGTCACTCGAGTGATAAGGGGTTCACTCGAGTGAGGGAAGAACAACACTCGAGTGAGGGTGGGTCCCACTCGAGTGCTGTAGTGTATTTTCCCTTTTTTGCTTCCAGTTTCATAGCGTGCTTCTGTCTTTTGAGCGAGAGTGTTTCCTCACCCGCGAGTGTGGTGGGTTCTCACTCGAGTGAGCCTCCTCTCACTCGAGTGCTAGTGTATTTGACACCCAGAACTTGCCTTTCAGGTTGTCACTCGTGGGTAAAGTGTAAAAGTGTGTATTGACATTCGCTAGCATTCAGTGTCACTCGATCACAGAGGCCAGTGCTCGAGTGTTTCTTTTCTTCTGAGGTTCCAATTGTTCTCGAGTCCTCACTTCCTTGACTCCACTCTCTGGTGCTCGAGTGTAGCATTTAGCCATCACTCGAGTGAGGCCCAGAGTGCTCGAGTGTCCCTGTATCTGAAAAGTTCTTGTACTCTCGGGTGCTCACTCGCTAGTCCTCACTCCTTATCACCCGAGTATAGACCGTACGATCACTTGAGTGAGGCCGTCTTCACTCAAGTGTCAGTGTTCCATCACTCGAGTGAGGCCATCTCCACTCGAGTGAAACAATGTAAAATGTCAATGTTTGTGCTTCCAAAAGGGGATCCCTGGGGTAGTTCTCCCAACCCTTTAGGGCCTAGATTAGAGTTATAAAAGAGTGTCAAAGAGACAATAATGATAACCAATTAAAGTATTAATGAAAGTATTGAGTATTGGACTAAGTGGTAATGTATCATCCTTAATGATGATTTTAGGCTTTGATATTTTCCCGAAGCGTAGAAGGCCTGTGCCTGCTCAAGAACTGAAAGACAAAGGTAGTGACACTTTATCTTATATCATGTGTATTGCATCGCTTGTTTGCATTAGTCATCGATTACAGTGAAAGTGAAGGGGACGTGGTGAAAGCCCGGACTCGATTATCGTATATAGTGAAGGGAACGTGGCGTAAGCCCGGTCTCGAATTAATGTATATTGGTGACAATATTAATTTATATGTCATAATTGATAGAATGAAAATATTGGCCATAAGTTAGTAGTTAATGGGGAAATTAATTACGAACTAAGAGGAAATGAGATGTGTGATTAAATGACTAATGGAATTGGTTAGTGTAACTAAGTGGAGGATTAATTAGGAGGAGATTGTATGAGGGAGTGACAAGTGGCAAGCTTACTTGATGGTGGAGTGTTTGGAGAAGTCAAGGGCATAGTGCAATGATTTTTCTCTCTCCCTTTTCCCTTGCATTCAGCTGAATGGAGTATGGGAGTCAAAGAATGATTATTCCTTCTCCCTCCATACACTCAATCTCTCATTGTCTCTCTCTCCCTCTCTCTTATGCGTATGGGGCAAAGGATGGGCAGAATTTCTGCCTTCATTTCCATCATTTCATCACTCTTCATCTCTCCTCTCCCATGCGTGCTTCCATGGCTGCCCAAGAAGGAGGAAGAACTTGGTGAAATAGGTGAGCCATTTTGACCCTTCTAATGACCTCTAATGGAAAAACTCCCTTCTTCAATCTTGTTCCTTATGTTGAGAGCTTCAATTCTATAGTTTTAGATTTGTCATTGGTGATGATTTGAGCTCTCAAAGAAATATAGAGTTTGGAGAATCAAAGAACTCCTTAGAGAAAGTTAAAGTGGTGAGTGAGTTGAGCATTTTGATATAAGTTTTGTGGTCATTTGGCTAAGTTGAAATTTCTGGGAATTTAGCCCTTTTTTCGAAAATTAGGGTCTTATGGTGTTTGAGTTGTTGTTGTCATGGATATGGTGTTTTGAGATGAATCTTGGATAGATAGAAGTTGATTGGAAACTTGGATTGAAAAGTTGCAAGTTTGGTCAGTGAAAAACTCTGTGCTGGCAGTGGTCTTTCATGGACGTTTTAAAATAGTAAATGGTATTGGAAAATTATGAAACTTTCCAGTCTTAAAGTTCACATCGCAAGCTTCAAAATAGACATATGTTTTGTGTCATTTCGATTTTTGGGCTAGGAATTATGACTGTCCAAATTTTGATGTTAAATCTGGGAACAATTCTGGAACAGTGTGGACTTTTCTTGAAATCTGTATTTTTGTGATGATTTCCAGTATTGGTGCATATTTGTTTAGTAAAGAGCACTTAAATAGCTTTCAATGGGCTTTGGGATCACCTCATTTTGATTTTTCTAGAATTAGTTATGAATTTCCGAAGTTGCCTTGGCTGCAGCACAAAAGTTTCTGTGCGTGTTTTGGCCGCAACCAGAAACCTTCTGTGCGTGTTTTGGCCGCAGCCAGAGGTTTCTTGGCTGCAGCCAACCCCCTGTTTTCAACACCTTGGGATTTTGAAAAGTGGTTTCCAACCCGGTGTTTCCCAATCCTTTAGGGCCTTTATTAGAGCCAATTGTAGCTTCTTAAGGGTCATTATTGATAACCAAAATTAAGTGTTTTGAAGTCATTTGAGTATTGGAATAAGTATTAACCTATCGTCCTTAATGACTTTAGGATTTGATATCTGCCTAAAGTATAGAAGGCATACGCCTGAGCAAGAACGGCAAGACAAAGATAGTAACACTTTATCCTATATCATGTATATTGCATTGCTTGTTTGCATTAGTCATTGAATACAGTGAAAGTGTTTATGCATTCATCAATCCAGGCAAGCATTTAGTATTAGCTCTAAATTGGGGAAAAAAATTTAAAGTTAAAAGTGCCATCATTTAAAAGAGTTTGTATATACTTTTGCACCCAAATAAATATTATACTACTAAATGCACTCCGTCAAAGGTTTATTGTCAATTTTGGACCTTCACTCTAAAACATAATACAATTTAACATGAAATAATAAAAACATAATAAAATGATGCAGTAGGATCTGATTCAGCAAGACTTTTAACTGGTTTATTTATTTCTTTATTTGTTTGTCTGGCTGTGAATTTTTAGTATAATACTACCATTTGTGCATAAACAAGTTTCACTAACCTCCATTTAAGTTAAAAAAATATAGTCCTTTCTTGCCAACGGCACTACAAAACACAAGGAAGAAGGCGGACATTGGAGAGTTGCTCATTGTCCTGGGAGTGAGAAAAAACCAGACCGGAAAGCAAGAGAGACAGACAAAATATAATCACTGTAAAATGGTGAAAAATACAATTATCTAAATATAATCAATACTTTTTTATTTTGGAAAAATTACCTTTTAATGCTTCTCTTTATAAATAATTAATTCAAAATATAGAAAACTCTTATAAAGACAAGCCCAAAACATAAACAGATCCTTAAACATCACACCCCACGCAACTCCGCAGTATTTACCTCGACATATTGATGTCTGGATCCCTACAACCCGTGCATCGCACGGGGGAACACCCTAGTTTTTTTAAAAATAAGTTGGGAATTGCGGAAAATGATATTCTCATTGTTCTCTTTCTCATTACCTTATTATAATCTCATCTCCACCATTATGTTATAAAATGGATGGTTTAAATTTAATATTTTATAAAATTATTATTATAATATTTTATAAATTAAAATTTATTAATTGTTTATGAATTGTATATATGAATGATATATATCATACTTTAAAAGTTTAAATTTACTTATTTATATCTATAGAAATAGTTCTATAAAAGATTAAATCTAAATCATATATTGTTTTAATCTAATGGTGGATATGAGATTATAAGAAAAAAATGAGAAAGAGGACAATGAGAGAAACCCAATTCGTAAATTGCTTATTAAGTCTCATACTCTCATCATTCCCTTATTAATTCTGGATAAAAAACCTGATTTAGGATTTTATAATTTTAAAATTTTTTTTCTATCATTTCCCTTTGAAATAATTGATGGTGAAAGCCTAAGTAAACCACGTGTCCAGGCAAAGACTTTCATGTTTATGTGAAAATGGAAAGATTTTTTCGATGATATCAAAATCAAAATTGTTAAATGCAAAAAGTAAAAAAAAATAAAGGGTATATGCAAATTTGCTCTAAAAGTTTTAGTTAAGGAATAATGTTATCTTGGAAATTCTTTTAGGTTTAATATTACTCCACAAGTGTTAAAATTGAGCAATGTTAACCTTTTTCATTAAGAAGTTAACAGTCAATGTGAATTTTTTAATGGTCAATATTAGTTTTTTAACGATATAAGGTAATGTTGCTACATTTTAAAACTTCAGGGTTGATATTGAGTCTGCAAAAACTTTCAAAACAACATTGCTCATCAACAAAAACTTTCAGGACAAATTTACATCTTAACCCAAAAATAAAAGAATATTGTTTCTGCAGTTTTTGTATGATCGTCAAATTTTAGCTTCTTTTATTTGCAGCCTTATATTCTCATATTTCTTTTCTCTCAGTTAATGTTAGTAGGGATATATATATATAATCAATGAGAATGATAGAATAATAAGCTATTTAAATTTAATAATACAATTTCTAAATTATATTTTTCATTTTCTTCTTCTAAATTGTTGCACCAAATTTATCTGAAATATGTGTGTCTATCTTATATATATATATATATATATATATATATATATATATATATATATATATATATATATATATATATATATATATATATAGCACATATATCCTCCTTTGGGGGAGATCCTATTCGAGGCAACGGAATTCAAATTTTAATTCATCACAATGACAAACTATTCTTTCCGCCTAACACCCCAATTGGCTTCACTCAGATCCTTTTAGTATTCAATCGTTCAAAATGAACAATATAAATTAAAAATAGATTTACTTTTTTTATGAATAAGATAAATTGATTTAATCTTAACGTTTGTTTTAATTTTTTAAAAGTGCTTTTATGACATTCGAGATAATTATGTGAAAGAAGTTTTGTCTCTACTCCAGAAAAAGTGCTCAAAAAACTTCTTTTTTTTTAGTGCTCCGCAAATAAGCCTTAAGGCCCTGTTTGGTACGTTGCACTGAATTTTGATTGATTGGGACTGGGACTGGGATTAGAACTAGGATTAGTGCTTTAAAAATATGTTTGGTATGAAGTACTAATTAGAGGGAATGATTTCACTAATCTTGTTTAATAAATAGATACTAATTATAAAAAGACGCAAATACCCCTTGCCCAAAAGCCCAAATATAATCAATCGATCATCCAATACCTCAGGGGAATCATCGTCGAACTCTTCATCGCTGTCAGTATGTTTTCACGATGACGACGAGCCTCCCCGACCCCTGGCCAACAAAGACCGTTGACAGAAGGACCTCCGGCATGAAGGAATTGAACAAGATTGTTTTGTTTGTTTGTGACGTGGGGTGTATGATTTCGCTGAACTTGGATGCATTGGAGAGAACCTAGCGAACAATTTCAGTACATATTGCAGTAAACGGAGGGAGGCATCCGGAATCGCAAGGGGGCACAATCTTCCGGATAAGTCACGGTCTTCATCGCAGAGATCACACATCATTATTGTCATCGTCGGTGAGGAGTGACTCGAACCAGAGGGCAGCAGGAATCGCAGGGGGACCTTCTTCATCACCGCATGATCAGAACAGAGGGAAAAAAGCATAGATCTACAAAACATGAGGTAAACTGCAACTGGCTCATTCTTGTTCTCTGTTTCGATTCCGTTAATTATTAATCTCTTGTTCTCCCCTTATCTCCTTCTCCTTGTGTTGAATTCTTTAATGGGTTTTATCTTTGAGATGAATTTGATTATGATTATGAGTAGCAAAACTATTTACTCTAGGATTATTTGAACCCTTGTATGGATTGAGTACTTATTTTTCTTTTCATATTTGTGATTAAAGTCATTTTTATGTTTATGTTACTCAAGTCTTAATGCTTTAGACTTGGACTTTAATGATATAATCATCACTGATTTTATTGATTACTTGACAGAGATGTCAGCTTGTGAAAATGTTGTTGGTGGGAAATTGAAGCTCAAGGGAAATGACTTGGATGTGAAGTCTGGGGGGTGAAGAAGAAGAAGAAGAAGAATAAGAATCATGATCAAATATTAGAATCCACTGAAAATGAACTTCTAACAGTTTGGTTTCTTTTATTAGAAGTCTTGAATCAAATTGCAAAAGTGGTTGTTGTCATTCAATGTTAGGTATTGATAGTTGACACTATAAATTATAAGTTAGTTAGTTATTTGAGTAAGTGATTCTTGAAGTCGTTTAAATGGTTTACCCCAGTTGGTGATGTTTCATATATAGTAGTAAATGGCTCATGGTATCACCAAAAAATAATAATAAAATAAAAAAGCTCAAGGAATTGGGTTGATGTGATTCTATCAACTTTAGAGAAGATTGTAACTACTAACTAGGACATTCTGCTCGACTATTTAGTAAGTTAGCGGGTTTGTCTATCTTCAAGAAAGACCAAATTGAGAAAATGCCTGGATTTCTGGAATAATCCAAAAATGAGTTCTATCTACTGCATTGTTCCTTAATCTTTTTATGTTTAGCATGTCTTGAAGTGTCTAATACAATTTGTATCTTTTATATTCTCTAACGCAGGTGGAAGTGCTGAACAAGCTAATGATCCTAATGATCATGACAATGATGATGTGAACAAATCAATAGGGGAAGAGAAGGCTCCTCATTATGATGATCATCTTACGCCGGCTGAGAGATGGTACATAGAACAAAGAGAAAAACTTGATGTTTATAGATTGGCGGAGATTTGCAATAAATCTCACCGTGACAGAATTCAGGATTTCAATCAGTATTTGGCAAACATGAGCGAGCACTATGATATCCCCAAAGTAGGCCCGGGATGAATGAACCCTTCATTTGTCTCTATGATATGTGATTTTTGTGTTGTGCACAATGACCGTGGACACTAGAATATATTATCTTGGAATGCTTTGTAATGCAGATCTTAAAATTTGGTTAAGAAGTCAGGACTTGATTTTTAATTGCTTTGTTTCATTTCCTATACCGCCTTGTACCAACTAGTAATATGGGCACTAGCCGTTCTAGTGTTTTATTTTTTTTTTTGTGGGTGATATGTTAGCAATTATGAAAGCTATAGTTTTGATGGTTTTGATAGAAGTAAATAGCTACTTGATTCCACCAGATCCATACTTTTGGTGGTTTCATGTTTGTGTCTCTTTTATTTTGCATGATTCTAACTTTTTAATGTAGCTTTTGAAGATTTAAAACTGGCCATGTAACTTTCGCTCAAAAACCTCATAGAATAATGACCGAACAAGAACTCAATACTGCATAATTATAGAAAATACTCGAGAATCTCAGTTGTCTGAGCATTTACAAAAACTTGTTTTCATAAATACAGATGAGAAAAGTGTGTACTCTTATTTTTCTTCTAAATAAATAACCTCAGGCAATGATAATCAGGATATGCTATAGTCGCTCCACAAGTCTGATTTACTATTGTACAAATCTATTGGGTTTCATCCTCAAGATTGAGGAAACAATTGGTTAGGTCCTCACAGCCTTTTGTAATTATCAATGAAAAAAGCAGTTGCGTTGTTTTTTAATTGATAGACAAAAGCAACTAACCAGAAGTCCAAAAACTATAGTCATCAGCTGTGCATAATGAATAATCAACGAAAAAACATCTAATATGAAATAATAAATACCTACTTAGTAAAGGTCAGTCACTATACCCGTGAAACCAGAGGCCCTGTTCTAGTTCAGTCATCACAAAAACAGAACCAAATAAGACATGCAACCCCAACTATTATTCATTATTTGGAAGCATAAAACACTAAGCTCACATTAGTTTCCAACATCAAAACTCATGGTTGCAAAAAATCAGAGAAGTTCAAGAATCTTGACTTAGGAATCTATAACATGCTTTAGTCATCTAATATTTTGAATTAGCATCAGAAGTCGCAATCCCACATGATGTCCAATTAAACCCCTTATTTTTCCTGAACAGACAATTCAGCCTTTCACAATATCAAAATCAGTCACATTTATGTTTATATCTTGCAACAAAAATCAAAGGAGAAAGATTACAACTTGAATATTACGGACACACACCATAACAGGGGAAGATGGGATTCGAAACTCACTATTACAACCTATCATTGTTTTCTATTTCAGAACCAATAATCATTGATTACAACAACGGTTATCAAATTGCCTTGAGAGAATAATCTATCGAGAATAAATTGTGAATGAATACTTTGGAAAGAGATTCAGAGACAGTATTATAATTTTGGGATCAACGAGTTGATCATAACACAGTAAAAGAAGAATAGAAAAAGAGGAGACAATACCTCAAATTGGCGATTGTTCTTCAGGAAAAAAATCTGGATGAAGGTGATTGGTGGTGAGGATGACTGAGTGACCGATGGTGAGGTTGACGGAGAGAAAAGGGAAAAGTTTTCGATGTCGAGAGAGACTGTGCACGACGGTGAGAGCCAATGGAGTCTACAACTGTATGGGCGGGGGTGAGGGCGATGGATATAAAGGGGAAAGGTGCTCAGTGGTGAGGCCGATGGAGTTGACGACGGTGTGAGAGGTGGGGAGGCCGACTGTGCAGGGCGATGATGGCGACGATGGTATAGTTGAGAGGTTGAGAGGGATTTTTTTTTATTCCATTGCTGAGGAGAAAAGAAGAGGGAGTGATTGTGAGAGGGATTGATTTTAGGTTAGAATTAGGGTATTTTTGTCTAAGAAAATTTTAATCAAGGATATTTTTGTCTCTACGATTTTGGAGTCTCGGGATTGAAAACACAATACCAGGGGGAAGGTGGGTTTGCAGCAATCCCACTTTCGTGGTACTCCCAATCCCTGATTATTTGTAGTCCCTGGTACCAAACGATACATTCTGACTCAATCCCTATCCCTACCCCTTGATACTTTATACCAAACATGGCCTAAGTGTTGATGGTTGTTTAATATAGAACTGGTAAATCGGGCCAGCCCGAGCCCGTCGGGCTGGCCCGACACGGGCTGTAAGCCCGTCAGGCTGAAAATGCTCAGCCCGATCCCTAGTGGGCTACCACTTGCCCAATTGATCGGGCTGGTGGGCTATACGGCCTAACCAGCCAGCCCGATTAAGAATGGATTTCCAAAAAGAAAAACTGATGAGGCCCACATCTTTGTATAGCCCAAAACAATGAAATTTAGTGAAGCACATAATATTCACAATTGGACTTTACATTCATTTGCATCAACTGTTACCTTTGAATTGTACCCAAAAAAATATACATATATATCTTCCCATGAAGCACATAATATTCGCAATTCACCATGTTCCTCCAATTCTCCATGTGTGCTTATTTGAAGCAAGTCTCCTAAATTTTGTATTCCTTAATTGTATTTTTTCAATCCCAAGTAATATCCCTATGCTCCATAAAAAAGAGACAGAAGCAAGTCTCCAAAATAATACTTCCTTAGGAATAAAAAAAGAGGCAAAAGCAACATATTATATCCTTTTTTCCATGAGCAACATATTATATCCTTAGGAATAAAAAAGTGGCAGAAGCAACATATTTTATTATTCCAATTTCCATACACATGACACATCTAAGTTTAATTCACTTAATGTCTCAATTTTAGCTTTTTAGTGTTATGAAATCAAAATAACCACAAGTCCACAACACATTACAAACATAAACTGATAAAAGGCAAATTAATAGGCAATGATGGATAATAAGAAACTTATAATCTTCCTCATTCTTCAATCATCAATAATGATATTTGAAGCATTATCTGAAGCAGCAAAAACAAGAATAGGAGCATTTTCCCTTTTCTCCGTCTCAAAATCCTCTGCCATACATAATGACAAAAACAACAAAGAGTGCTAGTAAGATAATTAGTTTTCTTAATTGTTCTAAAGTGTAGAGTAAAAAAATTAAAGAATTAGATATTACCATCCCATAGAAAACCAAGAAGCCAATTTCGAGGGCAAATAAGAGCTTCAACATTATCAGGAAGAAGACAAGAGCGATACTTTGTGAGAACATGAGATCCAATGCTAAAAGCTGATTCGTTGGCAATGGTGGTAATTGGAATGCTAAGAATATCACATGCCATCTTTGAAAGGCAAGGAAATCGAGAAGAGTTAGCTTTCCAATAATCCAACATATTAAATCTTGTAGCAAATCTATTATCCAGTGTCGCTTCTTCCAAATAGTAGTCTAATTTTGACTTTTCGATTGTTGAGTCATCTTGACTCTTGAATGAAAAAAAATCCTATATTGCATATAATTAATAAAGGGTCAACACAAAATAGTAAAGTGCCAATTAAAATAACATTAAATCGAGCAGCTAACTAGTAAAGAAGTTCAAACTTACATAAAAAACATCATAGTCATCTACTTGATTCGAGCAAGGGGCAACAACTGATTCTGTGATTAACAAGTTGGTATTAGAGCTTGATGCAACTCCAACAATTGGGGCTGAAGATGAAGATGATGCTTCATTTCTATACTCATTGAAAACATAGTATAACTTGCTCCTTATGTTTTCAATCTTTTCTTAACAATTTAATGGATCAACTTTCCCAAAAGTGAACTTAATCACTTCAAGCTTCATCCGAGGATCAAGGATAATTGCTAAAGTAAGGGTGACACTATAGTCACTCTAATATTTGTCAAACTTGTCAAGCATACTCTGAGCCATTTCTTGGATCACAGAATCATTACTATGCAAATGTCCCTTCAACAGCAACTTAATCTTCAAAATCTGTGTGAAATACATGTTAGCAGTGGGATATGATGATCCAAAAATCAAATTTGTTATCACTGCAAAAGGCTTCAAGAATATGCACATAGTATCTGCTCTAGTCCACTCTTCATCTGTTGGATAATGATTGTAATTTGTGTCATTCAGAGCTATGCTAGAAAAAGCACGATGATACTTAAGTGCACTATCAAGCATTACATGTGTGGAATTCCATCTATTAGGGACATCATATCGTAAACCCATTGAAGTGTCAATACCACCAACCTGTTCAACCCTTTTCTTGAATTCTGTCATCCTTGTCTCCGATTTCCTTACATATAAAATACTATTCCTAATCTTGTTCAAAGCACCTTCTGCTACTCTCAAGCCATCCTGAACTATGAGATTTAAGATATGGGCAGAACATTGAACATGGAAGAACTCCCTGTTGCATATCAAGCTATTACTTAAGTTCAAATTCTCTTTCAAAATTCTTTGCATATGAAAATTTGCTAAAGCATTGTTCAGAGTGATTGAGAATACTTTCTTTTCAATCCTCCATTCTATCAAAATCTCATGCGCCCTTTTTGTCATTTCAGATCCAATGTGAGGAGGCTCCATCTTAGAAAATGAAAGTATTTTGCTATTAAGATTCCATTGCTCATCAACAAAGTGAGCAATCAAGCAAAGATAGACTTCATCAGTTATTACTGTCCAATAATCAAAAGTAAAACATATTCTACTAGGACTCAATAAAAGTTTTTTCTTCAGGTTATCCTTTTGATGAAGATAGAAATTCCAGACATCTATCATAACAATTTTTCTAATAATGCTCTTATAATCTAGATTTAAATATGTGAGCAACTCCCTAATTCCATCATACTCAACAAAATAATATGGAAGATTATGCTTAATGATGCAATAAGCAATGATTTCTCGCACCCTGTTCGGGTCAATCTTTCTAGTTCGAACAATCCCTGCTTGATCTATCATTATGCTACCAACATCCTTGTATTTTGGGAGTGATTTACAATGTTTTTCAATATGATGTCGAAGGTGTGAAGTCTCACAATCCTTGCTCCTCACAACATATGGTTTCCCATAGCCATTACATTTGGCATTTTCTTTGCCATCAACTATGCCAAGTTTGGTAAAATATCTCCAAACATCAGATGTGGTACACCTCGCCTTTTTACTTGGAGCAAGAGCATCTTTATTTTGTGTTTGTAAACAAGAAGAGTCAAGTTCAGCAGGTTGTTCAATTTGTGTTGGCATATCGACATCGTTAACATCCATTGCAGAAGTTGCAGTACTGTCAACATTCTTTCTTTTATTATCTTTATCCTCATTCACATTTGTAATTATAGCCATCTTTTTATAACAACAAATTAATCAAAAAGTCCAGCACATTGCAAGTTTGCAACAATCACACAATCACAGTAGAAATCAAGATTAGCAGCATAACTAAAAAAAATAGTCTACCAAGCAATTCAGAATTCAGATTAACACACCAATCATAAATAATTTCAAATAATTTCCTAATTGACATACCTGAGAGTCTGAGAGTGAGAGAACGGATGCCGTGTCAACACCCATTTCCATTTTGATAATCGAAGAGTAATAAAGATGGAATTCCATAGGCATACGAAAAGTACATATATACTGATAACAGTATCCGTTTACAATCCCAAAGTCGTTTGTCGAAAAAATACAGAATACAGCGGAAACTTTAATATATACAGGATTCCTCAAAATATCTTAAGAATAAATTAATTATAACCATGCTCTTTGACCTTGCTTCAAGACACGTGCCAATCACTTCTTGGCGTCTACGCCTTTGCCTTTTGATCCACTGGCACCCGCTGAGATATTTGTTTAGAAAAAGGGGTGAAATTCCAAGGAATCCTAATAGAAACATGCTATCGTTCATAGAAAATGCAAAAAGTAAATATGATATGAGCCATGTATGCACTAATTAATGAACAATATAAACATATCATCTACATGTATACATGAGTAGGGCCCAACCCCACTAATCTGCACTGGTTGGATTCTCACAACTCCCAGTGTAAGTGCCCCTGGCACTATTTGCCCCTCTCTAGACAAAATATGTTGATTAATAAAGTACATTTACAACAATGACATCCACTCAATCATATAACTATGACATGATGTATGAAGGATAATGTCTCTACACCACATGATTTCATCAAGGCATATGATGGTGACACTTGTCACAATCCACACCTCCTTCATATTTGTGTCATAATTGCTCCATTAGGCTTCCATTAGCATTGAACTAATTTCCTCTCCCTTTTGGTTAGCATAAAACCGTCCTCCCTTATGTCTACCCTAACCAAATTGGTTTCCTCCAACTAATCCAACCATGCACTCAAGTAGTGTACCATTCTCATCATTAATCATGATTACTATGTCCATGTAGCATTATTTTAAGGCAATTAGACATATGTTCATCTTCATAAATCATAAACTAATCTCCTTACCATATGATAATGACACTTGGCATGTTTATGAGCCAAAAAATTATTTCTCCCTCCTATTTCTTTATTTCACAATTTATACAATCACCATTACATCTTTCTTTTTCAAATTTACAACAATTAGCAATTTTGGCAGGTTTTCTGACCAAACTTTGAAAAAGCATAACTAAATTTGTAGGCATCGTTTCAAAGCTATTCGAAAGGTTATAGAACCCTTATTGAGTCTTGTTTAAAGGAAAAATATGGATTTCATCCAGTTGGAAGCACATCATTCCCAAATTTCATTAATTTGACCGTTGCTCCAGAGACTTTCCAGATTTTATGAGCTAAATTCAAAAATCCATAACTCTTTGTACATAGCTTCAATTGATTCATATGACCTATCAAATTAAAGCTTAGGATATCTACTTTCACCCTGTAAAATGTCATAATTTTTGCTCACCATCTGTTCTTCCAAAACCATATGAAAAACTCACTGCCTTCGCAGGCGATTTCACTGAAAACACTGTTCACCTTTCAATTTTCAATATTTAATTCATTTGGCCTTAAATATTCACCATTTTATTGAATATATAAAATAATTACAATATATTCTTGGTGAATAAAATTTGGAGTGTTACACGCTGAAGGAGAAGAGAGTGTCAAGGAATCAAAGCCACAGTGGAGAAATCCACTCATTCAGATTTCAGATTGAAGCAGTTCATAACATTACACATAATCTAATAAAACAAAAATAACACTAATGTAAAATTTCAAATTTAGAAATAAAAGGAATATTAATATATATGCCACACCCCACACATAATCTAATAAAAATAGAGTCAGTGAAATATACATATTACAAACTACTATTTCTCTTAAACTCACAATGCCATTGTTTCATATTCAATAAAAAAAATAAAAAACATTCGACCAAGTTAAAATAAAAAGCATGAACAATACATGGCAGATTGGCAGCACACAGTCCATGAATTAATTTGCAGCATCCTTCATAGAGAATCATATTATTATTCATCACATGTACACATGCTTCGGACGAATCCCAACATATATTTTTGGTTGCCTATAATTTCAATGCAAATCAACATCAAATAGGCCTGTACAATTAAGAACAACATGACAAGTTTTTGTTTCATTATGATCTAATCATCTCATCAGTCCTTAACGTGAGGCAAGAGTACAGAAACAATTTCAAAGAATCCACTCATTCAGAAATTTTCACCTCTTGAACTAATTAGAAGACCACAGAAATAGCTTAATCCAAAGACACCATTTTCTATTTTTGCAATAGCAGAGAATCCAAAGAGAAATTTTTACCTCTCGCATAGTCGCATGAGGCACGCTCGACGGACAAGGCCATAACAGCAAATCGGAGAGGGGAAATGGGGCGCCGTCACCAGTCGAGGGCTCACAATCAAAGCCGGCAGTCGACTGTGTTAAGAATGAGAGCAGAGGACGTGAGAGGAAGCTGATATGGAGGATTAGGGTTCAATTTTAGATGGGGCATCAGTGCACCACCACCATGCAACTCACTGGACGGCCGGACCCATGAGACACGAGAGGAGAAGAGTTGAAGAAGGAGAGAGTTGCAGTTCTGATCGGCGAGCCGTGACGTGTGCGTGAGAGACGGAGAAGTGAGAAGTGAGAAGCTGAGATGAGAAGTGTGAACAGGGTTAGAAGCAAATAAGTGATCGAATCTGAGAAGTGAAGTGAGGTCGCGTGAGGATTTTCAAATTTTTTTTTTAATTACCAAAACAGGCTAGCCCGTTTAGCCCGAATACAAATGGGCTTCGTTTTGCTCAACCCAAACTCGATTTTTTAAAAGGGCTGGCAGGCCCAACCCGCCAACCCAGACCAAATTACCAATTCTAGTTTTATATCACAAAAACGTGTACGGTCATCACATTGTAAGTTTTTGTTAAACAAAACGGCCAACCATTACCAAAAAAAAATGAATTTACTATATAAATTCTTTTTCAAAAAAAAAGAATATACAGTGTTTATAAAAAGACAAAAGAATATACGGTAGGCTAAAGTACATTATTTACATAACTCAAATAACTTGCACTATGCATAATTGTGACGGATTTTTATGCTTTTATATTTTGTATTAAATATTGATAAGTTTATATTTCTATTTTTCTAAAATCAAATAGAAATAATTAGGACAAGTATATATTTATGTGAGAAATAAAGCATAGGCTTATCCCTCCATCTTCACCTTGCAAAAGAGAAACCGAACGCTTGACAAATCACAATGAGACTAATCTGTTATATTTTCCAATGAGAGACAGCATAGTTTAAAAAAACCTAGCAACAAAACGGCACGCTAAAAAAGCTTTTAATATTCATATTTATGGTACCTATTTTTTAAAAACAAAAGAGTCATTTTTATTAATATTAAAACCAAAGAAAATATAGAAGCAAAGATACATAACTAAACTAGATCAGCATCCAAAACCTTAGTCTATACCAATTCATGCAATTTGCAAGTTTCACTCCTAATGCCTGCCAAATCATTAATTAACATTGCACTCAGACGGCATGGCATGGTGGTGTTGGGGACACCATCACAAGATACAATAAAAGCATACACTTCAAGTCGTCCCAAAAAAAATGTCTTTAATAGATGTTTCAAAACTTCTTAATAAACTAGGAAACGATACTCTTTAGGAATATAAATGAACTCAAAAGAAGGAGAGAAGTATTCAGTAACTCCAAGAGCTCGGGGCCCTTTGACCTCAATGCTCACTAACCATGAGCCAAACTTGGCCCTTTACAGGTAGAAAGAACATGTGACTCACTTCTAGAAAAAGACCTATAAGACTGCCACATGTTCACGCATTAGTTATAGACCAGTTATATTTATGTTCGGTCTTGATAGGAAAACAATTATACCAGTTTTCTTGTATTCAGTGTAAAAAGTAATTTATAAACCAGTTGTATTACCAACAACTCTAAGTTAACTGTGCTAGTGGACTGCTTTCAATATGTCCCGGTCTAGAAAATTATAATTTAGACATGCTTACACATTTAACCCATCTAAAAAACTACACACGCCTAATATACCTTTTCACACTTGAAACCTGGAAAAATTGCATATCAATGCATTTCTCTGTGTGACCTTCTTCCCCTTCAATTTCACTTGTCTTCGAGCATTCCTCTTAAATATCTAAACTTCTACTTCAATCCCCAAAATTTCTTCTTCATTTTCCATTTTGTGACCTAAATATTTTTACAGTTTCATTCTACCGCGAGTGCACGAAGAGGAACCCCACTCTAAGTGGTCGGACTGGTTGGACAGTCGGCCGGTCATTGAAGCGGGCCGGATTTATGCATTGAGCCGTTTTTCTTAAGGAACCGTTTTGGACCGTCATTTATCCGGTTTTGAGCCGTCAACTGTTATTGAGTCGGAAACCGGACCGGTTTTTCAAAAACCGTTTGGTCCAATAAAAAAGCAGGAAATTTTTTTTCTGCAATTTTTTATATTTGATGTTGAAAAAAAATTTAAAAAATGGCATATAAATTTTAGACATGTTATTTTATTTTATTTATATTATATGTTACTATTTTTTTTGCCAAGTATATTATATGTTATTAATTTTAATAATTTGGTTTGTTGTAAACTATTTTATAAAAATGATTTTGAAGAAAAAGGCAATAAGGTTTATCTTCAAGCTAAGAATGAAATTAGAAGCACTGAGATTGAATTGAAGGTCTTAATTTTAGGTCATTTCCTCAAGATGTTGATGACATTTACCACTTTAGTCGTATTTATAAGTTCATTTTAACTAAATTTCACATACCAAAGAGAAGTAATTAACTTAATGATTATGGAATAAATTTATGACTATGCCCTTAATTATGAATGGGTACTTTTTAACTCTTTCTTCTCTATCTATCTTTAAATTATTTCTTCATTTGTACAATAAATAAGGGTAAAATTATCATAATCTCATTTATTACACTGAAACTAGATTGATAAATAGGACCAATTTTTTTTTTTTGTAAAAAAAACTTATAAATAGGATTAGAGTGGTATGGTCTAATGTCTTTCAAGAAACTCATGCTTGGATTAATCAAGAGCCACAAATATTTGACAAGTCATGAAATCATTATTGTTAATACATTTTGTTAGGTTGATGATTGATTTAATGGTCTTCCTTAAATGGTATTTTGTTACTTTATTAACTTCATATGAAATTGGACCGAAGATTAATTGTAATATATAATATATATTATTTTTAAATTTAATTATTACGTCACTGGTCCGACCGAACGGCTCGACCGTTCCAATCGGTTGAACCATGACCAGTTGACCTTTCCGGCTCGACTTCCGGTCCGGCTTTTAAAACATTGGTTCTATGCATAGTTATATAGTATGGGTATAGTATGGTTAAGAAGTGGAAAGGCCGACTGAATCTCAACAATAGGAAAAGGCATTTCATCATGTCTATGATTCTATGGATACGGGATCTAGGATGGAGGACATGATTCATGATGTTGGAGTAGGCGCTTTTGAGCAGGCAAGTGCATATGGTGATTTATGCAATAATGCTGAGAAGCCCTTGTACCTAGGCTGCAAAACTAAGTGTTGAATACTTTGGTGAAATTGGTGAGCTTAAAAGCACAACACAGGTGGAGCGACGTCAGTGTTTTAGAGCTACTTGATGCATTAAAGGACATGTTCCTTGATGGAAATTCTCTATCGGAGTGTTGCTATGATGTATAGAAAATTTTGTGTCCTCTTAAAATTGAGTATGAAAAGATTCATGCATCTCTAATAATGACTGAATACTGTACAAAAAAGATTATAAAAGGCTTGTCAAGTGTCCAATGTGTCTCACAGTAAGGTACAAATAAAAGAAATATCTAGCAAAGGTGTTGTGGTACCTACCAATTGTTTCAAGGCTGAAGCAACTGTATGCTAATAAAGAGGATGCAAAGAATTTGTTGTGGCATGCAAACAAGAGGAGTTCAGATGGAAAGATCAGACACTCGGTAGATGCTATGCCAGTAAAAAGGGCCAGGGCCTAAAAGGACTAGCCCTTTTAGGCTTGGCAAAAAAAAAACATTCATTTTCTGAGCCCCGGCCCTTGAGTATAAGGGGTCAGGGCTGGTCCTATAGGGCTGAAGCTATTTTATCAATGTTTTACTTTTTTTTTTTACTATCCCCCCCCCCCCGGGTTTTGTTTAAAGAAATAAAATAAATGTTGTCAAAATTAGGTGTGTAAACAGTATGCATCATATAATAAACACAGTCATGATCAAAGGTAAATTATTGTCTCCATACTATAATTATAAATAATTAATGAGAAGACTTAACAAAATTAAAAATACTTCTTATAAATATGTCTTGAAAAACGTAAGTAGTCAACAAAATAAACAACACAAGATGTAAACAAAACAATCACTAGAAAATAAGTTAAAAAATAAAAATTAATAAGAATACTTGTAAAAGAAGAAATGTCTTTTATAAGTTTTTTATTTTTAGGATTCTTAATACAAGATATTCTTATAAAACTGAATTATAAAAAAGATAATAACAACTAAATATTTGCGATATCATGAACAAAGTATAAAAAATCAATAATATTATTATTATATAAATAATTTTTTAAAAAAATAAATATAAGCCATTTTTAGCCCGTTTTCACTTTTGAGATAAAAATGTTAAATCCAACCCTTATAAATTCAGGATTTTTAAATAAACGGGCTCCTTGTTTTCCCGACTCCAATATCAGAAAACTTTTTTTCACAGGCTGACTCAAACTCTTCGCATATCCTTACCTAGTAGATACTAAAAACTATTCTCTCCAAGAGCTACTCTGCAAATGCTGACGTCCATATTCGAATCGAATTGTGCAATTCCTACAGCACAATCAATCTCTACTCTAACGGTGACGACATAACCACCGCTTCCGGCATCAATCTCCGCCAGTGGAGACGGAGCGTATGTCGCTGCGGTTGGTAGCATACTCATTGACACGGCTGAGGAGCTGATCATATATATCTTAGCCTTGCAGTTTCTGAAAGACCGAATTTTCGAAATTAAATCATCTAGTACTGGCTATTTTTCTTCAAATTGGAGGAAACGGGTCATCCGGACTCTGAATTTCAATTCCAATCGCATTAACTCGGTTCGGATTGTCACACATCTAGTTGCGGGAAGAATCTGGGCCATTGAAATAACTAACGGTGAAAGCCAGCTTCACCAACCTTGTTCCTACAATATTGGATTGGTAAGCTTGATCTTCTTACTGAGTGCAATACGTATGAAATTTAGTTTATGAAGTGCAGATTCTTTTTCCTCTTTACTGCTCTATGGTATAATTTGTATGTAACCTTGGATTATTTGTACTACGACTCATGCAAACCTAACAGATCCAAAACAAACGCATTACAACAGAAGATAGGACTTGTCTGCTCAAATAAACTACATAATACATATGTTACAAAATGAAACTGATAGGTATGGAAATTCTGGATTACAGTTTTAGACAGGAGGTTCACCACATCAGTCCACACGATACAATGTTACTGCTAACAAGGTCCTCAGATACTGAGGAACTCAATATGGTACAACTAAACAGGACTCCATTATTGCCTCCCTAACCTCTACATTTTTTCTCCCCATTTTGCTGTTCTGTTTATTCTTTTTCCCTTTTATTGGCCCATGAGTCCCTTTTTTCTCTTACAGTCCCCACCTTCCTCCTCCTTCTTCTCCCTTCTGTATTCAGGATCAAGCAGTTGGATTGTTAGTTATACTAGAATATATCAAATATATTAATTATAACTAAATATATTAAATTTTAATTGTACTTGAATAATCTGATTATTCTATAGATTAGAAACTAATGTTTCATGGTGGTGATTTCACTTGTTTTAGGGGATTATTCTGATAGTTTCATATCTGCTAATTACCCCAAAGTACATATCATTCATATTTCCTATTGTTTATGATTTTATACAAGTGCATCTCCCTTCCTCCTTATCCTCAACTTTCAATTACTGCACAATTTTTACCCAAAAATTCTGAAAATAATTAGAAAATTTTACAGGTGTGCTAGCTGTTGAGGTAAAATCTCTGCTATATGGTCTAATTTCTTGTTAGAATATTATGTACATATTGTGATTAATCTGTTAGAATAACATGTAATTAAAAAAGCATATTATAAGGCTTCTTGATAGTGATGAATTTGATATAATGTTATGAATAATAGAGCAAGAAATTTCGTTGTTCTCTTGTCTATAGTCACATTTCTATTGGACCTAGTTTTAGTTGTTCTGTTTTGGCTTTTAATTATTCTTTGATGTTATATTTGTCACAAAGAAGTCTGATAGTGGTGTCTTGAGACTCCTTGTTGGTGAGATTGTGTTTTTATTTGACCAGTAATGTTTGTGAAATTGTGAGATTGGGAAAGACATAGTTGGATATGTGTAGGGTTGATGTAGGAAAAGGCATTTAGCTTTCTTGATATTTTCTAACTATGTTAGCAGCATAACTAATATTATGTTCCAATTTGTAAGAGTTATTCAATAGTAATGCTTTTCTTCTTTAGTTTTTTATTCAACAAAAAAAACAATTTTGCTCATAAGCATTTTATTTTTTTCATTTTATTCTTTATGCTGAATGATCTTATATCTTCTTTATTCAGGTTTAATTGTTATCACTTTTTTGTGGCAATTCTGCCTTACTGTTGTCACTTTTAAATTTGATTGTTATCTAATATACAATGAAAATTTTCCATTTTGTTTGTGGCTATATGTGTGTAACTGGTTTGGTAATTGGTATGGCTTAGTAAAACCTCACCATCCGATTCATAATGAAAGACAACAAAAAATCATAGACTACACCAACTGAAAAATCTACTTAACTTTAAAAAATCCTCTTGTCCAAGTACAGATGCATCCCTAGTTTATTAATCTAACAACACCAAATTTGCAATCTGTACCACATGCTATCTAGAAATTGGAAATAAACATATCTCCATGATCTATTGTAGAGCAGAGGACCTACCACAACCCAAAATCCCACCACAAATCCCAATGTCATACTTACAAAAAACCAATCAATCCCCTCTGCGTGATGAACATTTTCTTCATCTTGATCTAAATCACTTGAAGTGCAATTATTAGTGAGAGGAGGACCACATAGGTTGTTGCCAACAAAACTAGATGCTTCAAAGCTTTGCAATTGTGTTCCTGTAGGAATTCTTCCCTCCAAATTCTTGCTTGACAAGTTCAAAAAGCTCAAGAGGCCTAACTTGGTTATGCTTGGTGAGATTTCACCAAAAAGATGATTCCTTGAGAAATCCACAGACTCTAGGGATTCCATGTTCCCAATGTTTTCTGGAATTTCACCACTCAAACAATTATTGGAAACATTTAAAAAGTGTAACCCCTTAAGTCTTGTGATTTGCATTGCTATCTCACTAGATAATTTGTTGCTTGAAAGGTCAATACTTGTGACAAGTCCAAGAATAGCTCTATAATAATCAACTCTTCCTTTTAGGAAAAGGAGCTCCTCAAGAATCAATTGCCTTGTGTTGTTTGCTCCATTGCAACGAATGTACGATTATGAACTACTATTTACGATTGAAATAGCACTCAAATGGTTGATACATTTGGGTATATGTCCTGTCAACTTGTTTTGTGCAAGGTCTAAGATTTGTAACAGCCTCATGTAACATATTTGATAGGGAATGTGACCAGAGAATTTATTTGATCTAAGAACAAGAATCTTCAAATTTGGCAAGTGTTGTCCAACCCATGATGTAATTGTTCCTGAAAGTTGATTGTTCCCTAGATCCAAAGAAATCAATTTGCTGCTTCAAGAAAGTCGGAAAACTTCCAAAGAAACTATTGTTGCGAAGGTGCAACACTTCCAACCAGGATAGTGATCCAATGGATGAGGGTAAGATCCCAGTAAACTGGTTGTTTGCTAAGTTCACCACACCAAGTTTTGGCCACAACATCCAACTATCAGGTATTTCTCCTGATAAATTATTTGATGCCAATATGAGGAATTCCAAGTTCTTTGTCTCATCATGTTCAGAACACAAAAGATGTGCTATGGATCCTGAAAATTGATTGCTTGAGAGGTCTATATAAATCAAATGGGGTGATATGTAAGGTAGTTGACCATTTAACTTGTTCGAGCTTAAATCCACAATACTTGGGATAGGAATGGAATTCTTCCATATATTTGAAAGCTCACCATCAATGTAGTTGTGAGAGAGATTGAATTTATGAGCATTGTCAAATGTGCTCCAAACCCAAGCTGGAATAGGACCAAATATCTGTGTGTTTGAAATATCCAAATCACAGAGATGCTTTAGTGATTGAATCCACAATGGAAAGTCAGGTCCTAGATACCAGGAAGCCATTCCTAAGTACTTCAAAATTTGAAAAGGAGGACTCCAATTGGTTTCTTGATGCATTGAAAAGGTATAAGTGGGAGAAATTGATAAGGTGGGCCTCTTTTACAATTCCATTGAATAGATTATCTTGGATACAAAGGAAACGCAATTTAAAAAGTGATCCTAGAATTTCAAAAGGAAATCCATTGAATTGATTATTTGAAAGGTCAAGCAATATTAAAGATGTAAGGTTTCGTAGTGATCTAGGATGGCACCCTGGATATTGTTGCCAGAGAGATAAATTCTAGCAAGATTTTTGAAGTGCCCAATTTGATCTGTTAAATAGCCAGGTAGTTGAAAACTTGTATCGTACAAAACCTCTAAATTTTGTGAATCACATTTGGAAAAAACTTGTAAAATTTTGGAAACTTGTTGATTGCACTTCTTATTTGAAATGAACACTCTCTTCAGGTTGCAGCGATTTCCAATAGAGATTGGAATTTGCCCTTCTAGATGATTATCAAACAAAGCAAGATGAGCAAGAGAAGTCAAGTTTCCAATGTTACGAGAAATCGTGCCATCCAAGTTGTTACTATAGAGATGAAGTAACTTTAAGTGACTAAAGCTGTACAACCAATTAGGAATAGAAGAGTCAAACAAATTCTTAGATAAATCAAGATGTTGAAGTGAAGGTTAGGTTGTGAATACCATCAGGGATAGATCCATGAAAATTATTATTTGATAACTGAAGATAAACCAGATTTCTCAATTGGAATATCCACTTTGGAACTAGTGAAGGCCCAAAGAAGTAAGAATTGGAAAGTTCAAGGATGGCTAGAGTTGAAAAGGTAAAGGTAGATGGTTGAAAATGATGATGAAAATCACAATATGACAGGTGCAACACACTCAAAGAGGGAAGTGAATGTAGAATTCTTAACCAATTAGAGGCAATGGATAAGTTTGTGAAACTTAGGTCAAGATGTTGGAGTCGATAAAGACCTCCGAGCCACTGGAGATTGCCAACATAAAATGCATCCATATTAGATTGATCAGAACCTTTGAGATCAAGATAGATTAAATTGGAGAGGTTTCCAATTTCTTGAGGGATGCTTCCCATGAAATGATTTCCTCCAATGTCAAGGCATAGCAAATTGGAAAGATTGCTAATTTGATGAGGAATTTTTCCACCAAATCCAGCTTGAGAGAGGTTAAGGTATGTTAAGCTCTTCATTGAGCCAAGGAAACTAGGAATTGGCATGCCACCAAGATCATTACCACTCAAATCCAAGTAATTTAAATGCTTCAGATCAAGCAAAGAAGGATGTATCTTACCCTCAAGCCTTGATCTCTCATAAGATTCACGTACATCGTAATACCAAGGAGGCGAAGGAGGCGAAGTTGCAAGGTGAAGCTCAAGAATGCTACCAATTAAGTTGTTGCAAACAACTGAAGCCCAGTTACAACAATCTCCATCATTGGCAGACCAAGAGGCGAGCCTTTTTGAAGGGTCTAGGAGATGAAGCTTAAGCTTAAGAATAGCATCTCGCTCACTTGGAACGTAGAGGATCCTAGAGGATGCTTTGTATATGATTAAATCAACAGTTGAAAAGGCAAGCAACTACAAGAAAATAAACCTAACATTGGTAACAATGTTGCAAGAACCGTCCATGACACAGGCTTTTTTTCTGCGCGGGATGATTTTTTTGAGGTATATCCTTTGTTAGAAGTGCTGAAATTTATACTGTTCCTTGTTCATCTATGAAGCTGTTATTTAAAGTGCCACTAACGAATTTCTTACGAACAAGAATGGAGGGCCCCACCCCACACACTAAAATGCTGTGGAAGAATACTATTATATCTCAATCCTTGTCTTTCCTAATCTCTTAGACATTTTCTGCAATCTTTATCATTGTAATAGTAATTGATTTCCACTTTTATAATTCAATCAACGAAATTCTCAATGTGGTATGGAGCATCCCTAGGAACGATATTATTCTATCTTTCATCATTGTAATAGTAATTTTATATTATCCATGTAATAATGGATGTGTTACAATCAAACCATGGATTACAGAATTCACCATATCTATATATATATATAGATATCATACACCAGTAATATGCTTGCAACTTTGCTTAGTTTTTTGGATAGCATCGGATACATCTTCTTTTATTCTCCCTTCATTGCAAGTAATTCATTCGATGGAAATTTATGACTTTAAGTTGTGAGATGAACAAAAGATTATGCGAAGAAAACCCTTGTTACCTGGTGTGGGTTATTGCTTTTATATTCTGTGAAGGGACAAATAATAGTCACTTATCAGTTTTATAAATATTGAATATGGGGCTTCCTTTATCGCAGCCCCCCTCATTTTCTTATGATAATTGGCTGAAAGACTTTATCTGCAGTCTCAGCAAGCAAATGCAACCAAACAAATAATCATAGCTTATTATCATAAATGATACATATTTCAACATTGAAAACTTTGATCACTGCAAGAATGACACAGGGACATATTATTCATACAATAATTAGATCCAACATTGTGAAGGCACTTGCAAATTAGGTCAATTAAATATGACTAAATTGGATGTTTATGTGCCTATAGAGAGAAATAAAGATAAAGAAAGCTGACAGCTTTTGACCTGTAGAATTTATATTCATTATTTAGATTATGCATATTTGATTTTTATGGTCTTATTTTTGTGTTTATTTTTATTTTTTATTGTCAAGGTAGAGCACATTGGAAAGATTGCTAACTTGATGAGAAATTCTTCCACCAAATTCAGATTAGGAGAGGTTAAGGTATGTAAAGCTCCTAATTCAATCCTCTTCTTACCAACTCTTTTTGACAATTGATTTCTATTATATATATAAATACACCTCTTTGTCTCATTTCCTTATCATGTTGGACTGAGACTTTATTTGCAGTCTTAGAACGCAAGTGCATCCAACCAAATAATCACAGCTTAGCAATTTAGCATTGGCGATCCATATTTCAACATTGAAAAAAATAAGGGTTAATGTTATTCTTGGTCCTTACATTTTGATCGAATTTTGGTTTTGGTTCCTGTAGTTTTAAATTATTAGTTTTGCTCCTTATATTTTCATAAGGATTTGGGTTGAGTTTAAAGTATATACATCATTTGTTAAATTCAAATCAAATTTTTATGAAACTATATAAACAAAAATCAAGGATTTGAAACTATAGGAACCAAAACCAAAATTGAATCAAATTATAAGGACAAACAAGAATTATGAGTATTATTTCATGAATATGATGCATGACACTTCTATTTGCCATGAAATAATAATTCTTGGAAAGGAAGTTTCATAACTTGAAGAGTTGAGATAGTACCTTGTACAATATATTTTTATAACGCTGGTGTGAACTGTGAACTGATGTATGATATAAAGTTGGTGGAATGAATCTTTCATTGGCCCAAAAAAAAAAAAAGATAGAACTTGCGTGAATACGTGAGAGATTTGCAAATATAAGCTTTCCATCAATTACAAGATGACCAAGTTCAAATTCAATGCTTATCTGTCTAGAGGTAATTAATGGGAATAGATGATGAGAAGGTACAAATGTTTAAAGAATTTAGGGAAAATCATTGTGAGGTCCCATGGACCATAAAGAATTACAAAAAAGTCCCAAACCAAATTTCTCTATCAGAAAAGTCTCTAGTGACTATATTGTGATTAATTCTGAATGTGAAATTCTTTGTTCCTCCTATTGAATAAAAAAAAGGAAAGGAACAACATATTATGTCTTTTTTGACAAGTGCTTATACCTATTTTGACAACTGAATGAGCTATTCTGACAAGTTCATTTTCTTCCCTGGAGAAGTTTTGAAATTTCAAAACTTAATGTCCCTACTTTGATAAGTGCATATGCCCTTTTTGACAAGTGCTTATACCTATTTTGACAACTGCATGAGCTATTTTGACAAGTTCATTTTCCTCCCTAAACAAGTTTTGAAATTTCAAAACTAAATATACTAATTTTGACAAGTGTATGTCTTTTTGACAAATGCTTATACCTATTTTGACAACTGCATGAGCTATTTTGAAAAGTTCATTTTCCTCCCTAGTAAGAACAAGATGCATAAGGAAAACACAATCTATGAGGAGTTTCGAAGAATCTTATCATCTATAGTTGGAAAGAAAGTAATGAAATTTGTTTGAAATTCAAAGTTACCTTTGAAATTTCAAAACTTCTGGAAAGAGGAAAATGAACTTGTTAAAATAGCTCATCCAGTTGTCAAAATAGGCATAAGTACTTGTCAAAAAAGGCATATGCTGTTCATTTCCTTTTTTATTCAAAAGGGGCAGTAAAATAATTGCACATTTTGAATTAATGACCTTTACCCTATGGACTTTTTTTATAGGGGAATTTGGTTTGGGACTTTTTTGTAATTTTTTATGGTCTTTGAGACCTCACAGTGAGCTTCCCAAGAATTTTTATACGAGTATATCGGAGAACTAAGTTCAGGCTTTAGGGTATATAGTTCAGCAGAAAGAATTACAGGAAAACTTTGATCACTGCATGCATGACGCAGGGACATATTATTCATACAATAATTATATCTAACATTGTGAAGGCACTTGCAATACCAATTATGTCAATTAAAGATGACTAAATTGGATGTTTATGCTCCTATAGATAGAAATAAAGATAAAGAAAGCTGACAGGTTTTGAACTGCAGAATTTATATGTATTTTTTAGATTATGCATGTTTGATTTTTATGGTCTTATTTTTGTGTTTATTTTTATTTTTTATTGTCAAGGTAGATCACATTGGAAAGATTGTTAATTTGATGAGGAATTCTTCCACCAAATTCAGATTAGGAGAGGTTAGTACGTAAAGCTCCTCATTCAATCCTTATCTTACCAACTCTTTTTGACAATTGATTTCTATTATATATATAAATACACCTCTTTCTCTCATTTCCTTATCGTGTTGGACTGAGACTTCATTTGCAGTCTTAGAACGCAAGTGCATCCAACCAAATAATCACAGCTTAGCAATTTAGCATTGGTGATCCATATTTCAACATTGAAAAAAATGAGGGTTAATATCATTCTTGGTCCTTACATTTTGATCGAATTTTGGTTTTGGTTTCTACAATTTTAAATTGTTAGTTTTGCTCCTTATAGTTTTATGAAAATTTGGTCTGAGTTTAAAGTATATAGATCAATTGTTAAATTCAAATCAAATTTTTATAAACTTATATGAACAAAAATCAAGAATTTGAAACTATAGGGACTAAAACAAAAAATGAATCAAATTATAAGGACAAACAATAATTATGAGTATTGTTTCATGAATATGACATGGAATATGACGCATGACACTTTTATTTTTCATGAAATAATAATTCTTGGAAAGGAAGTTTCATAACTTAAAGAGTTGAGATAGCACTTGCGTGAATATGTGCTAGATTTGCAAATATAAGCTTTCCATCAATTACAAGATGACTAAGTTCAAGTTGAATGCTTATCTGTCTAGAGGTAATTAATGAGAATAGATTATGAGAAGGTACAAATGTTTAAAGAATTTATATACGAGTATATCGGATGACTAAGTTCAAGCTTTAGGGTATATGGTCCAGCAGAAAGAATTACAGGAAAAATTAAAGGAACAATGTTCGGCCAAGGAAAAAATAAACAAGAAAGAAAATAAGAAATGAAACAATGGACTTCTCCGATGGATATATGGCTGGATGGGCTTTGTTAGTTAATGCTGTATATCACTCTGACTGGGGCTTAATGATTTATTACTTACAATCTCTGAATTTATTGTTTGTTGTCCATGACTATAAATTAGCTACATGGTACAGTTCGAATTGCCCACCGAGGGCAAATATGCATGAACATTATTGTTATTCCCTTATAATTTTAGAGAATATCGCATTTAGGTCCTAAGAACAAAAAAATATCAAAAAAATCCTAGTGTATATTCCACTATTTAAAAATTTTCTAGAGACTTCAGTAGTATAGATTCTAAATGTAAAACTAAATTTTTTTCCCTTAGTAATTGATAGTTGAGGTCAATTTGCCCTTAGACCGGCAAGTGTATGTGTCTATTTTGACAATTTTATGTGTCTATATTGGCAAGTTATGCATTAACAAGTTTTTGTGCTTATACTAACAAGTTATACATTGGCAAATTAATTTACCTTTAGACTGGTAAGTGTATGTGTCTATTTTGACAATTTTATGTGCATATATTAGCAAGTATATGTACCTCTTTTGACTAGTTTATGTACCTATACTAATAAGGCTATCCATATTAATTAACACCTTTTTTCCAATTTAATTTAAAATAGCTTCCGTTGATAAGTATATGTACATATATTGATAAGTCATAGAGTAGTCATTGACAAGCCTGTCTTTGTTAGCTAATGCCATTTTCCCAATACAATTTAAAACAGCTCCTTTTGATAAGTGTATGTTCCTATATTGATAAGCTCATCTATGTCAACTAATGTCATTTTTTCAATACAATTTTAAACAGCATCCATTGACATGTGTATGCGCCTATATTGACCATTTATAGAGTGACCATTTACAAACCCTTCTACTTCTCTTTTCCTTTTTCAATCAAGGGGGGCAATGAAGTAATTTCATATTTGGAATTTATATCACTACAGTCTCTAAGGAGTTTTTGGATAGGGGAATCTGCATTAGTAATTTCCCCCCATAATTTTACTCAAATATCTTAAAATTTTATATTACTTAGATTGTTAGATGATAAAAATGATTCTATAATTTATTATTCAACGAGGCTTTATATTTTTCCTTTCCAATATTTGAAGATATAGCAATTGCAACAATAATAGACAAATATTTGTAAAATTTCATTGTAATATTAAAAAAAATTTATGAGCAAGATTTAAAACAATTGGAGAAGTAAGGTTTTAAAATTTTGAGAGAGAATATGTAAGACAAAAGATTAATTAAATACTTTTAACTCCACTTCTTTAATTTTTTAAAATCAAACTAAAAAAAATTTCCCTCCACTCGCTTCCCTTCCCTTCCCCTCATACCAAACAACTTCTTAAGAATATCATCAGCGGTGAGTCTTGCCAGTTAGGGTGATAACTCGAAAAGGCTTGGCTTGTAACTTTGTTAAGGTGTAACTTTGTAACTTTGTAACTTTGTTATGTTATAACTTGTATATGCATTAAATTAGAGTTGAGAATTAACACGGCAAATATATATATATATATATATATATATAATCTGAAAGGAGTAATTTTAATTTAACTATTCCTTGTTGCTCCATAATCTATGCGACAACGTTCTAGAAGAAAGTACTTGGGAGCACATATTATATGTATCCAACCATAAAATTTATTTAAGCGTTTTGAGTAATTTGAACTTTGTATAGTTTTTTTATCTTCTCGTAATGTTTGCCGTAGTTGACGGGAAAAAAAATTGAATTCTGATTGAAGAAGGATCTTTACTGTAACTTTGCTGATTTTAACACACAAATTAAATATAACAACTCAATTATTGTAGTGCTGTGGCATGTAAGCCATCCTTTGATAGCACTTAATTGGGCTTGATCCCTACCTGCAAGCTGTGTTTGCCAATTAAAAAAAAAAAAAAAGGAAGAAGAAGATGAAGAAATAATCGTGTTGTTTGAAATATGATTAGGTACTAAATGAGGACATTTGTTTTCATAGAGTTTTGATTATGAAAAACTTTACAAATTAAAGCTAGATTATAACTACAAAATATAATTGTGCAAATTAAATTGACAATTTCTCTTCTCCAAATGATGAATAGTCTCCTTTTTATTAACTGTTCTTGGGTAAAAAATTTAAAAGTGGGGACAAAAATATTAAGAAAGAAGTTGGAATCTCATTCCACACGTGGGGACTAAGCATGTGGTTGTTTAATACTTTATAATCAACTCTATAGAATGACCACAGTCATTAGCTATTTGATCATTATTCTGTCATTTTTATTTTATTTTATTTTTGACTTGTTTTGCTATATCCTTGCAAGGATACTAGCAAAAAATTGTACTGTAGTTTTCACATAATCATTGCTATAATCCAACTTTTTAAAGTTGAATGAGTGGCATATACAAATATAAGGTTTATAAAGTGTATTTTCAATTATATAATGTTAACACCGTTGTGAAAAATGGTGACATAACGAATTTAAATGATAACTTGACAATTTAATACTAACAAAGCATACTTAAAATGTAATTATTAAAATTTTTATGTCGTAAAGTGTAAAATAACTTTTTAAATTGATTATGAGGTTCTTAAACATTCCTCACACGACCAAACATATAGGTTAGCCAAAGCATCTTTGATTATAACTTTGTCAAATTTAACATGTACAAATATAATGCTCTTACACCCGTCAACTGCTGCAAACATATAGATCTAAATAATGAATATAATCTCATTCATGAAGTGGTATTGTGAGGAAAATCTAAAAGTTGGGACGCAAATAATACTAGTGGCAAAGAGGTTGGACCCATTTCACACGTTCCATTCCACACTTTTTGACTAATTGTGTGGTCGTTTACTAGTCTGTATGACCAACTTTCACACACACACACACACACTTATAGAATGACCCGCATTAACATCGCCCTTTTAAATATGCACAATGATTATAATAACGACAACACCTCAATTGTGAAATATTTTACAAAGTTGGATCATGACAATGAAAGAATTTTCCGCAACGCATAATAATGGGTGTTTTGAGGAGGGAGTTAAGATACTAAACTATATTATTAAAATGTTAGTTAAAATATATGTCAAATGCTAAGTGTTATGTTTTAAATGACATGGTATATAATAAAAAAAATAAAAAAATTATAGCTTCATGGAAACTGGTAACTTTAACAGTAATTTTAATGGTGGGGAAGTTGATAGTTAAAATACAAAACATTAGGGTCCTAAATTTAAAATGTTAAAGGTTAAGGAGCTGATGTGCAACTTATCTAAAGTTTAAGGAAGTTTTGTATATTTTAGTGTGCAAAGTTTGATGAATTTATGTATATGTATATTGCTATTAATGGGCAAGAGTATCAAGTAAATGACAAAAGATTTTGTTTTTTTAAAAAAAAAAAGTTGAATTACGAATAAAAAAAAATAACTTGGCCGTTTTTGAGACGCATAAAGTAAACGAAGAAGTCAATTATGAAAGACTTTATAAAAGTAGAATATGACTACAAAAGAATTTTCCAGCATGCACACTTAACAAATTTTGTCCAAATTATGAACCATCTCTCTCATTAACTATTTAAGTGTGGAAAGTTTGAAAGTGGGGACCAAACTAATCGATAGTAATAGTATAACCCATCTCTTAAAATTTGAATGGTGAAAGACTTCAATAAAAAGTTGAAAGCAATAATTTTGATTGTAACAACATAAATGATATTTTTGCAATTTGATATTCTTTGTAAACAAAATAAAGAAGTTGATTGTTAACATAGTAAAAGAAGTTTAGAATAGCAAAACTACACTGATTCCACCTCTAATGATAGAGATAGAAAGCGAGTGTGTCATCCCTATTTCATATGTTTTTTAAGGAGTTGATAAAAAAAGTTAATTAATTGTCTCATATTTCGTCACGATATGTTAAATATTTCGTCACATATCATTGCCTCAATTTTGGTCGCTAGAAATATTTTTCCCCCAATAATTATAGAGTTAGTCAAATAAAAAATAAAAACTACTTTTACATTGAATAATCCAAAGTGTTTAATATAAGACATATTTGTGAAGTTGATATTTGTCTTAAATATTAAACATCGTTTTCATATTTGTTAATTTTTTTTTTCAAATTTTCTCCTTTTAATGCTCCGTTAACAACAATCAATAAGGGGAGGGAATCTAGGAATTTAGAAAGATGACTATGAGACTTTAAAAAATATATGTCATATTAACTAAGTCAACTAACTTCCTTATTCTAATCAAATTAGGTAAATATATCTCATATTAAGGACTGAAAGGAATAATATAAATGCAAAAGGCAATGAAACATCAAACATCAAAATCAAAGTGAATGGAGTTATGCAACATTAAACATATCTGTAAGTAAATATTTATGGGTAAAGTGTCATGCCTGATGTTATTTTCTAATAGTATATAGTACTCTATATCATAAATAAGATTAGGGTATTTGATATAATTGAAAAATAATATCAATACACGAACGATGGAGTGGGCATGTGATTGTGAGGTGTGTTTAGAAGGAATTCATAAGTAAAATAATAAAGGAACTCACGAGAGGGATTTGATTGGGTGCGTCACTTCCACGTGATACATCTTCATCCCATTTTTAAATATTATTGTGCGATCTTCGTAGTTAGGCCTCCGTGGGACCACACCCAGGGCGGATATGGCTAAGCTGTCCTATCCCTTGTTCCTTTCTACATAGTATTGTACGTAATAATTAATTAAATTCGACTCAGCCATCATTCATGATTTTCAGTCAGAAAGGTGAAACAAAATATTCGAATATAACTTTTGCATTCATATATCTCATCGGACATCAAAAAGAAAATAAAAGGGGGAAAAATGCTCGTTTTTGCCATGTAAACTGAAACTCAAAATTTGCTTTTTAGTTTCACAAGGTGACATTATAAATAGTAGCCCTGTTTTCAAGAATTGTATGTCCATCATCAAAACAGAAAATTTCTTAGCAAAAACCTCTTTGATTGACGTTGTCATGGATGGTTCCTGCAATATTGTTGTGTTCCTTTTTGTTTGGTTACTTACCTTATCCAATGTTGATTTATACGTTTGCAGAGAATCCTCTCAAGTTCAATGCATTCCAAGTGAGAGAGCTGCCGTACTTCAGATGAAGCTTTATATCTCTGATCCTTCAAATAGACTTGCCTCCTGGTCTCCTCATACAGATTGCTGCAACTGGGCTTCAGTTGTTTGCCACAACATCACAGGCCATGTTCTTGAGCTTCACCTCACAACTCCACCTCCTTTTGAGTGCAAAGGCACGACTATATATGAGGCATCAGCGTTTGGTGGTGAGGTACCTCCTTCTTTGCTTGACTTGAAGCATTTGAATTATTTGGATTTGAGCGCTAATTATTTTGGAGATATGCAAATTCCTGATTTTCTTGGCTTAATGACAAGCTTGACATATCTTAACCTATCTTATGCTGGGTTTAGTGGAAGCATTCCTCTTCAATTTTGGAATCTTTCCGATCTCATCTATCTTGACCTTGGAGGCAATCCTTTGGAAGGAAACATCCCTCATCAAATCGGAAAGCTGTCCAATTTGCAATACCTTGATCTCTCAGGTAATGAATTTAATGGAAGCATTCCTCATCAAATTGGAAATCTCTCCAATTTGCACTATCTTGAACTTCGATTTGACAGTTTCAAAGGAAGCATTCCACGTCAAATTGGAAACCTCTCAAATCTAATCAGTCTTCATCTCGAATATGGAATTGCTCTTGAAAGTCTTCAATGGGTTTCGACTCTTTCTTCTTTACAATATCTTGAGCTGAGTTATGTGGACCTATCCAATGCTTTTGATTGGTTGCAGATTCTACGTTCACTTCCCTCTTTGAGAGAGTTGCACTTGTTCGGATGTGATTTCACCCATTATTATGAACCATCCACCTTAAACTTTTCATCTCTTGGTGTCCTAGATCTTTCTGGTTCTGATTTTGGCACTTCATTGATCCCAAATTGGATATTCCAACTGAAAAATTTAGGTCGTCTTCAATTAAATAGTGTTGGTTTTTTAAGTTCCATCCCAGAAGGTATTCAAAACTTGACTCTCCTTCAACATCTTGATTTATCTCAAAATCAGTTCAACTCTTCTATCCCTAATTGGTTGTACAGTTTGAGTCATTTAAAGTCTCTCATTCTCTCTGACAACTCCTTGGTTGGCACAATTTCTAGTGACATTGGAAACTTGACTTCTCTTGTCACTCTTGATTTGACTGATAATATTTTAGAAGGGTTGATTCCACTTTCTATGGGCAATCTTTGCAACTTGAAAGAATTGGCTTTTTCAAACAACAAGTGCAACCAACAAATTTCTGAAATATTGAAAATTCTTTCAGTGGGGTGTGTTTCCCAAGCACTAGAGATTTTTTATATGAGTGGTTCTCATATATCTGGCCATTTCACTGATCATATTGGTGTTTTGAAAAATCTTGTTCAACTTGATCTTTCTGAAAACTCCATTCAAGGTCCAATACATAGCTCATTGGGAAATCTTGCATCTTTAAAGTATCTTGATGTATCTAGCAATGCCATTCAAGGTGCACTTCCTACCTCATTAGGAAATCTTAAATCTTTGATATATCTTTCTCTTTGGAACAACACTATTACCAGTTCTATTCCTATATCATTAGGAAATCTAACATCTTTGATGCAACTTGATCTCTCTGAAAATCAACTTGTTGGAAATCCTTTTGAAATTCTGGGATCACTCTCTAAATTGAATATACTTTTTTTTGGAATATAATCTCTTTGAAGGAGTTGTCAAAGAAGCCCACTTTGTTAATTTTACCCAACTCCGAATATTCTCAGCACACAAAAACAAACTCACTTTAAAGTTAGACCCCAATTGGAATCCTTCTTTTCAACTTTTGGAGGGGTTAAGTTTGGCTTCATGGAATTTAGGTCCCCACTTTCCATCATGGATTCAATCCCTAAAGCATCTTTACTATTTGGACATATCAGACACCAAGATTTTTAATTCTATTCCAACTTTGTTTTGGGGCACAATTGGCAATCTTGAGTATTTGAATCTCTCCCACAATCATATTGAAGGAGAGCTTTCGAATATACAGATAAACATCACTACTCCCTTTAGTGTTGTTGATCTAAGCTCAAATAAATTATATGGCCAATTACCTTATGTATCACAAAATGTGATGTACATAGACCTTTCAAGCAATTGGTTTTCAGGATCTATTACTAACTTCTTGTGTCATAAACAAGAGGAGACTAAGGAGTTAAAGTTTCTTAATATGGCATCAAATAATTTATCAGGTAAAATGCCTGATTGTTGGATGAAGTGGCCAAATCTTGTGACAGTGAACTTAGAAAACAACCATTTCATTGGAATCTTACACACATCTATGGCATCCTTGCTGGAGTTGCAAATGCTGAACGTTCGCAATAATAATTTTTTTGGAAAATTTCCTAGCTTTCTAAGGAACAAAACCAACCTGATTTCGTTGGATCTAGGAGAGAATCAATTTTCCGGAATGGTTCCATCTTGGGTTGGAGAAAGGTTTTCAAGTTTAAAGATTCTTATTCTAAGATCAAACAAATTCTCTGGTCCAATTCCTCATCAAATTTGTAACATGAATGTCTTACAAATCTTGGACCTCGCTCATAATGAGTTGACAGGATATATGCCAAAATGTGTCCAGCATTTGAGTGCCATGTTGGTAATAAATAGTACTTTAGATTCTTACATTTCTTTTGAAGCAGATTATGCTGGTGATCAATTGTTAGTTGAACCATTATTGTTGAAAGGAAGAGTTTATGATTACAGCACCAACCTTGGTCTCGTCACAAGTATTGACATCTCAAATAACAGATTATCTGGAGAGATGCCAACAGAACTAACAAGACTCAAGGGGCTCCGTTATCTGAACCTTTCAAAGAATCAATTTATTGGCCAAATTCCTCAAAGTATTGGCAATATGGAATCGCTGGAGTCTATCGACTTTTCAAGAAACCATCTTTCAGGTGAAATCCCACCAAGCATGTCCAAATTGAGCTTCTTGAACATGTTGAACTTGTCTTGCAATAATTTGACAGGGAAAATTCCCACAGGGACCCAATTACAAAGCTTTGAAGCATCAAGTTTTTTTGAAAATGATTTGTGTGGTCCTCCACTCAATAATAATTGTTCGTCAAACAGCCCCAACAACAAAGACGGCAAAGAAGTTGATCATGTGAATGGAATCAATTGGTTCTTTGCGATCATGGGATTTGCTCTACAGTGCTTCATGGAGGTATGCTTATTTCCAATTCATTGACAGGATGTGGTATAAATTGCATTCTCGTTGCTACTATTGAGAAGAAACCAAGGCCAAATCTGCATTTGGGATGTTGCTGTTCTTAGAAGATAAGTGGTTTATTATCTCTCTTGTAATCATATTATGCTTTTTTATGATGAGGCAATGGATAAAATAAACTTGTTTGTAAAATATTATGTAGTTCAACTTTGAATGTCATACCATTGAATAATATATTTCATGTGATGAAAGTGTTTTTCTTTTTATAGATGTATTATGGATTTATCTAAGCACGTAATGTACAACTATAATATATTTTATGTCGATTCCATCATTCTTATTGAAGACACAGACAAATATAAGTCCAATATTCACACACACACACAAATATATATATATATATAACAGGTGCAAATATCTTGATATGATTTTAAATAGATGCATAAGTTTCAATGAGAACAATTATCTTAATAGAAGGTCATCATCTTCATTCAGCAAACATAAGTCAAATTTTGACATAAAAACTGACGACAGCAAAGATTATTGAAGAAAAGAAATTTCAGTCAATAATTTATAACACTAGGTGGACTCAAATCTCATCAATATTGGCTTTGTAAGCTTGATCTTCATACTGATTTGCAAGTGCATCTTTAAACTTGGTGCTATAGAACTCATGGCAATGATATATGTTTGAGTATAAAAGCCATGCCAATATACTAGCTGTTGAGGTAAAATCTCTGCTATATGATCTGACTTCTTGTTTGAATATTTTGTACATATTGTAAGTAATCCTATTATGTTTTAGAATAATACGTAATTAAAAGGCATATGTTAAGGTTCATAATAATGATGTGTCATTACTAATGTTCAATTCTATAGGAGCTTCTGCCTTAAGCTTGTATTTAAGTTGATATATTGTTATGATAAAAGGTATGAAATTTGGATTTAGGATTTGAGGAAAAGATGGGAGAAAGAGAGGTAAAACAGAGAGAAACAGAGAAGAACATGGAGAAGAGGGAAAACAGAGGAGAGAAACTTAATAAATTCAATGTATATTCCAAATCATAGCAACAAGACTAACTCTAACACCTATTTTCTAATTTCAGGTTAAATTCTAATGCTGACTAACTAATCCCAATTGTAATTGACATTATTATGATTATATAATAATTAGTGACAGAGTTCCTAATACAGACCTATCTAACTGATTGAATGACAAAAGAGGGGGAAGGATGGAGAATCATTACTAACACAAAAAATGTGGGTCAAAGGACAGAGTATTAGCATGAGCAATTAAGAATGGAACATTAATTGAAAGATATAATTTGAAAGTATTTCCATCAACTATGTATGAATGTTTGCTTATTAGATTAGTGCATTTAGGCACTCAACACTCCCAAAGAAGGAAGAAAAATTAACCAATATGAAAACTTAACCCCACAACACATCTCTCTTATCTCTTAACGTCATTCAAACCTGTGTACACGTGATGAGGAAATCTGATCCTCTCAACCAACCAACATGCTGCTCAAATATTGACCTCACAACACAATATCAATCATCAATTAAAGTAATAAGTTATCTTCCATACTTAATATAAGATTTAATTTATAAGGAAAATCTTGATAAAAGAATGTTGTCAAATTTAAGAAAGCTTGATCGAGTCTGATACCCCAGCTACGCATCTTTGGTGATGACAAGGACACCAAAGCTTCAATGATGGGCCACCATTGGTGGTTGCTGAAGCGAGAGCTCTAGCAGCTGGCAAGGGGATTTAGAGATTTTTTTATTAAAAAAATGAAGGGCACTTATGTAATTTCACACATTTGTCAATATTTCAAAAGTCCAAATCAATCATTTCAGAATTATCGAAATTCACCACCCTTATTTGTCTTTTACATATTTTGGCTGTATTTGTTTGTCATTTTCCCTTTATTAAATGGAAAAGGTTAAGTGAAGAAAGTAGAAAAAAAGTATTGTAGCAAAAGAAAAGTAGAAAATAGTAAGACCAAATGTAATAAAGCAAAAAACCATCAAAATTATCAAATTTTAGAACGCACATATTCAAGAAAATAAGATATTATGATTGGGAATGGGTGGTATGTGGAGGCTCCATGAGAGAAAATGTGTTTTTTTTTTTCACTGCATTTCAACAGCAGACAAATAAAAGGACTAGCAATTGTTAGTCTGTGAACAGATATGAAAAATCAACTGTTACCTAGAGTTGTATTTGTTGCAATAGTTTAAAAGTATTTATTCCAGTTTTTCTGAACTGGGCAGCATATTATCAAGTACAAGTGGATTTTTATTTTTGGTGCGATCATGAGTCATCAGCAGTGTGGTCTTGAAGCAAACACTTTGTTTTATGTATCACCATATAGAACCTATGATTTTGAGTTCTCTGCAAAAAAATGCTATTAAATAGTCAGGAAGAGTAAATTTTATATTACTAGATGTCACGCCCTTATCTCAATTTCACCTTTATCAGAGTATTCGCGAAAAACGGTATGCGGTTCGGTAGGCAACACAGGAATAGCATAACTATACTGATAATATGTACATAATTACATAATATCCCCCGAGAGGTTCATACTTGATAAATTCAAATAATGTAGCTGTACAAGGCTACTAGGGTATCTAAACCAATCACAGTAAAACAGAGACATATTCCTGACTTTGTTCCGCCATTGTAATCCCCTCGTGTAGTTATCTTCTTTGCTCTCAACATATCTTTTGTCTTCTCCTGTCTAAATTGTTGGTAGGGGAGGGTGAGATTCTAGAGAATCTCAGTAGGAAACAGATACCATAATGCATGCATGATTGATGCTATGTGTATGACATGTTAGCTTTATCTAGATGTATGCTCCATAATGACATTTCTGCATGCTCAATGTTTCATACAACAAGACTATGGCCACAGTGAAAACAGAAACAGAGCTTCATTTATTCAAATATGCTCTACACAATCAAGTAAAGCAATCACATACATCATTACACAAGCAAAAATATCAAATACATGTAAGTAAGGTAAGTCCCCTATCTTCAGTCTTTTCTCCTCGATTTGCGTGCCAGCAACTCGGGGCTTCACATTCGATCCTACAATGTCAAATGTACTATTTAGACACTTCCATAGTGTTTCTGGGGGTTATATGAGGCTATATTGAAAATTTACTAAAATACCCCCGTGGACCCGGCCCCATCATACTCGGTCCGGCTCTACTTTTCTCGAAATTGTAACCTGGGCTATCCTGATATATTTTCGCCCAAGGAATCCATTTACGGACTCGGAATTACCAAATTCACTGCCAAAAGATGAAATTGCCCTTGGCAGCCCTACTTTTAGGGTTTTATAGGTGTTTCCGTAATTATGCTTTCTTGGCCTTTTCTGAAAAAGTGCCCAACTGTAACCCCACCTATTTTCGCCCACTGAACTCAATGAATCATAAAATCATTGAAAATCCAACTCCAAGACCCATTTCTAGAGCTGGTTGAAACTTAGAGGAACTCCGGGGAAAATTGGGGTTTTCCAAATCTGACTCCGCAGACTTGCTTCTTTCTACTCCTAACCACCTTATTAATGATTTAATTACGTTATAACTACCATTTAGACTCAATTTTGGCAGCATAACGCCTAGAACACAATATTTCCCAAATTTACATTCAGAACAAAATCAGCAGAAATCCACCGATTAAATTGTTCACAGCAGCCAGAATAGTCAATATTTAAAGTTCAGGCAGTTACCTCTTCTTCTTTCTGGCTTTTCCTTCTTGTGCTGAACCCTAAGTCTTCCCCACGCTGAAATTCAAGCTTCCAACCCCTTAAATAATATAGAAGAGGAGCTTAGGAGAAGAGTTATACACGTTAAGAAGTAGATCGTCGAAGAAATCGGCTTACCTTGCGAGTTTCTTCCTCTTCTCTCTCTAAAACTCTCTCTCTCTCTCTTTCTCCATGTTGCTTCATGAAAAAATGACGGAAACTAGAGGAAGAAGATGCAGATTTTATTTTTAATATCATGCTGATGTCATGTTTTATTATGCTGATGTCATAATTCCTGTTTTCGGATTTTATGACAGTTTTTCTGCCCAAACTTTGAAAAAAGCATAACTAATTCTAGAAAAATCAAAATGAGGTGATTCCAAAGCCTATAGAACCCTTATTGAGTCTAGTTTCAAGGAAAAATATAGAATTTTGCTGAATGGAATCACAAAATTCCCAGAATTTCAATCTTTGCATACTGTTCCAGAAATTTCACAGTTTTTCTGTGCTGACTTCAAAAATTCACATCTTTTTGTATATAGCTCTAATTAATTCATATGACCTATCAAATTAAAGCTTAGGATGTCTACTTTCATCTTGTAAAATCTCATAATTTTTGTTCATCATTTGATCATTCAAATGAACATGACAAGCTTACTACCTCATAGGTGATTTTAACAAAAACATAATTACTTTCTCCAAAATTCATCATTTTACTTTCTTAATACCCTAAAGATATATATTAGAATCATTAGGGGGTAAATTTGGGCTCCTGCTAAATTGGGGCTTAGCAGTCCACTTAATTTAGGCTTATTCCCAAGCTTCCAATCCCAAAATTCGGGATATTACACTAGACATCAGGCACATGCATTGCCCAACACTTGAAAAATGAGGGACATTATTAATAATTTATGTAAGAACAAGCATTTACTACCTACGTGTGTTCCGAGGGATGCACTACACATTTTAGAGGAATAATAGAGGCAAAAAAAAAAAAACAACACAAAAAATACAAAGTTGATGAATATATAAAGGATTATTATTAATTGAAATATATAAAATATTGGAATGAGAAATATATATACTTTTGTAATGCACCTCTGTGGGAACTGCATTCATGACCTACCTCTGCATCATACTATAATTAAGAAAAGGAAAATACTTACATCAAGTTCTTTATATCTATTTTGTCAAGTTCTCCAATCACATGTGACTATGTGTTCTATTTTTGAATCATTATCAATTAAATATAAATCCAAATATGAAAAATAAGATATATGGTCATGTGTGATTGGAAAATTTTATGTAATGGATATAAGGAACTTGATGTAAGTACAGTCCTTAAGAAAACTATGTTTACAAATTTCAAATCATGTCCACCACCTCGGTTAAAAGAAATTGATTTGAGATTTTATTAAGAAATAATTGATTTGAGATTTTCAAATCTGAAGGTATTTTTTTGGAATTTCCCTTTTTTAAACAAAATCCTTTCTAGCTTAATCAAGGTAATTAATGTCTTCAATTCTTTGTAATAGGCTAAGTATGAATGTCTCCTAAATTACTCAGGTAAAAAAAATTGTCTTAAATTATATAAGTGACAAACTTTCAAATATATATTAATTGAATCAGACAACAAGTAAAAAGGCTATTAATCGAAGACAACTTTTTATTTATTATAAATATAATATTTGTGAATGTTCATATCCATCATTATTTCCTATTCTCTCTCATTATTTGCTATGATTATGAAATCACATTAATTATAGATTAGAGAATTATGCCTATAAATAGAAGGCATATATTATGTATTTCACACAATACTAAATAGTGAATGAGAATTTCTCTTTTTTTGCTTTCTACTCTTTCTTTCTTTCTCTTTTCATCTTTCCCTTTATTTCATAACATATTATCTGCACAAAAGCTTTAATAAAGATATTTTTCTCTCTAGTTATTTTAACAATTTCCTCTATCTTCTTTTACCTTATTTGCTATATCATTGGAAGAATACTAACAAAGAATCGTATGGTAATTTTTGGATGGTCAACACATTAATCCAACTTTTTAAAGTTTATAAAGTGTATTTTCAATTATTAATGTTAACACCATTGTGAAAAATGATGACACTAAATTTAAATGATGGCTCGACAATTAAATAATAACAAAGTATGCTTAAAATTTAATTATTCAAAGTTCTATCTCGTAAAGTGTGAATAACATTTTTAATTGATTATGACGTTCCCAACCATCTAAGATGACCAAACGTATAGGTTAGCCAAAATATCTTAATTATAACTTTGCAAAAATTTAACACATACAAATATAGTGTTCTTATGCCCATCAGCCACGTCAAACATATAGATCCAAATAATAAATAGTCGCATTCATAAAGTGTCATTGTGAACCTGACCAAAAAGGGGAGATTACACTCAGGTCTCAAGGAAGAAGAGAAATGAAGAAATGGTCTTATGGAGTTGTCAATACAAACTTATGGAGTTGTTAATGAGTTGTAAATACAGGCTCCTAGAGTTATTAATGGGATCATTTTTTCATTTTACAATCTTCAGGGATCATTTTTTCATTTATTTTCTTTCTCGAGACCTAAGTTTAATCCTCCAAAAAAAAAAATGTGTCATTGTGAGGAAAATCTAAAAGTTGGGACAAAATAATAGCAAGGAAGTCAGAATCCCATTCCACGCGTTGTGACTCATCATATGGTTGTTTATTAGTCCATATAATCAACTTTCATACAAACACCAATAGTATATAATGACTTCATCAACATTGCCGCCCTTTTAAATATGGACAATAACAATAATAACAAGTCAGATCAATTGTCAAATATTTTACAGAGTTGGATCATGACAATAAAAGAATTGTATTGTGAAGGGAGTTAAGAATTTTAAATATGGACCATATAGTATTGCTAGTCTTATAACAATGCGATAAAACTTCCCTTTTACCTTATTAGGTACTTTTCGATTACAAATAACTCCACCATATTTTCTTCATTTATACCATCCAGCTTGAATTCTGTATTTGACATCTCCATCAATTTCACCATTTTATTGTATAACTAATCCCAAATATATAAAATTTGTCACTTGCAAAATAACTTACCCCCCAATTTAACTTCCACTTCATTTTGATCTTGTCTCTTATCATACTTGCAATGTATATATTCAATTTTATTCCTACTTAGGCGAAAGCCCTTTGATTTGAAAGATCATCTCCATATCTTAAATTTAAAATTAATTTCCTTCCTAGATTCAGCAACAGAACTACATCATCTTTAAAAAGCATGTATTTGGATACTTTCATAAATAAAAATAAAATTAGAAAATAATCATAATCAACCTTTCAGTAGACTTACATAATTAAAACCAAAATTCTCATCTACAAGTAAACTTGTAAGGACAATAATGTTATTTTAAAATAAAGGAAGGTGGGACCCGATTCTTTTTTGGATGAGGTATTTAATTTCTTTTCAATTCATAATACTCCCTCCGGTCCTAATTATAAGACAAAGTTGACTTTTTTGGAGAAATTAAGGAAGCCAATTTAATCACTTTAGAACATTTTTATTTTTATTTTTTTCTTCAAACTAATTAATTTGACTAATAAACTAATATATAATCTAAAGATACTAAAAATATAAATACTCTAAAGTGATTTAATTAGCTTCCTTAATTTCTCCAAAAAAGTCAACTTTGTCTTATAATTAGGACCGGAGGGAGTAGAAACTTCTTCTCTCTCTGTGGGGAAAAGCCGAGCACATGAAATTTAGGATCCGTTTGGATCAGTGTTTCATAGCCCAAATGATGAAAGACTAATAGCTAGGTTGGATCTTTTTTACATGTTTGGGATAGCTTTCCTGAATAATTGCGCGAGAGAAGCCACTTTTTATAGCTTTTCAAGGCTATGAATTAACGACTACATTTAGCCCCTCCTCATTTTTTCTTCCTTACAATTTTGTCCTTATTTGCCTATCTATCAACACCTCCGTATTATTATCTATTCCCTTCTTCAACACCTCCCTTATGCTTCACTTACGTTTCTTTAGTTTTTACTGCGAGTATTTATTTTTAATGCTTTGGAGGTTGAAAATCATTTTCAACATATTTTTTATCATTTTTTAATTTTTAATATCATTTTTCTGGCTGACAATTTTTATACTATTTTTTAATTTTATACTTACATATATTTATATTTATTGAATACATTTAATTAAATGCTTTTTAGCATTTACATTTTTTTATAATACACTAACATTTAGTTTTATAATTTTAATATTTTTCTTAAATTATTAAATTATATATTATACAACTCATGCCCTTTTAGTTATTTTGCATCTAAACTTGTTTTTCAAAATAATCATCCAAACAAGTTCAGTTTTATAAAAGCCACTTATGTTATAACCAATCCAAATATAAATCACATATTGTTCAATAAAATAAAATGTTTGATTTTAGTGCTTTTAAAATTCTCTTGACTTATACTTATTGTCTCATAGTTCGTCACGATGTGCTAAATAATTACTCAAGTATAATCCATACACGCACAACATATACACATATCACTACCTCAATTTTGTTCACTAGCAATTTTTTTGCCCGGCTCTCCCTTTATTTTTTTTTAACCTATTACGAAAAATTCACCCTTAGGTATAAATTTTTCAAAAAAAATATTGTTCAAAAAGAATAAAATGTTTGATTTTAGTGCTTTTAAATTTCTCTTGACTTATACTTATTGTCTAATGTTTCGTCATGATGTGTTAAATAAGTACTCAAGTATAATCCTGACACACACAACATATACAAATATCATTACCTCAATTTTGTTTGCTAGCAATTTTTTTTGCCCAGGTATTCCTTTATTTTTTTTTTAAGCTACTACGAAAAATTCAGCCTTAGGTATAAATTTTTCAAAACAAAAAAAAAAATTATTCAATAGAATAAAATGTTTGATTTTAGTGCTTTTAAAATTCGCTCGACTTATACTTATCAAAAATAAAATATATTATTAAAAAATATATTCAGAATTTTTTTAAAAACACAAAAAAACGCTATAATAGCACTAAACAATTCAACACAGATACAAACATATTTTAAAAATATAAAAATTATATGTTCAAATATAGATTATGAATTTAGAGATATTTAGAAAAAAAATATTGTTGAATAGAATAAAATGTTTGACTTTAGTGCTTTTAAAACTCTCTTGACTTATACTTATCAAAAATAAAATATATTATTAAAAAATATATTCAGAGTTTATTAAAACACACAAAAAACACTATAATAGCACTAAAAAATTCAACACAAATCCAATCATATTTTAAAAATAGAAAAGTCATATGTTTAAATATAGATTATGAATTTAGGGATTTTTAGAAAGAAATTGCGTCTCAATCGAAGCCAAAATGAATCCCTCATGCACCCCATGAGAAAAGAAGAAAACAAAATGGGAAAAACTCAAAAAAAAATATCATTTTCCTGGCCCAAAATGAAAATAGCACAGATTGTACATAAAAAAAAAAAAAAAAATCCCAAATCCTTCTTTTTTAAACAGTCTCAACCCAACCTTCAAAGCTCATTAAAAAAAATTTTTTTTTTTTTTTGCTACACAGGGTATCCACCGAAGCGAGCCCGATGACTAATCTCTTGGGTACTATCGGCCCAATATGAGGGCAACCCTCCCAAGCCAATTTTTTTATTTAGTCAAATACTCGCTAAGCCCATAATGCTGTTTTTTGCCAGCAGCTAAGCCCATAATGCTATTTGAATTGATTTTAGTGCTTTTAAAATTCTCTTGACTTATACTTATCAAAAATAAAATATAATGTTAAGAAAATATATTCAGAATTTTTTTAAACACACAAAAAACATTATAACAGCACTAAAAAATTCAACACAGACCCAAACATATTTTGAAAATAGAAAAATTATATGTTCAAATATAAATTATGAATTTAGGAATTTTTAGAAATAAATCGTGTCTCAATCAAAGCCAAAATGAGCCCTCACAATCCCCATGAGAAAAGAAGAAAACAAAATATATGGGGAAAACTCAAAAAAAAAAAAAATCCTTTTTCTGGCCCAAAATGAAAATAACCCATATCGTACATTAAAAAAAAGCCCAGATCTTTCTTTTTTAAACAGTTTAAACCCAACCTTTAGAGCCCATTAAGAATTTTTTTCATTCGGTCAAATACTCGCAAAGCCCAGAATGCTGCTTGAATTTTTTTTTTTAAGTGAAATGACGTTGTATCGCTATGAAGGAGGAGACACCCCTGAAACTAAAATGATGTCGTTTGGAATTAGGGTATCATCTAAAACCTTCAGCCGGGTCAGATACGACCTGGCTGGTGAGAAGGGTTGGAGGAAAATAAAATTGGAAGAAAAAATATTTATACTTAAAGTGCTTACCGAACGGATGTTACTTCATGATTTAGTCTACTTTGTATTTTTTTGGTTAGATCAAGGGTTGCTCCCTTGAGGATTAGAGGGTAAAGGATTCTCAACTCTCCTAATAAATGCCTTTCTTAATATTCGAACTTGTGTTCTCCTCCTTACGGGGTGAGGCACCTTATCATGTCAACCAACGACTTGTTGGTCCATTATGTATTTTTTTTTAAAAAAAAAAATCTCTTTTTGAAACATTTGAGTAGGAAACTTTTTTTGCCAATAATTGAGTAGGAATTTAAAAGATGAAAATTAATTATAATTTTGCTTGAGAAAATTAATTTAAAATTATTATAATTAGGTATTGAAAATTTAATTTCAGTATGTGTTTATAGTTTTTATATTAATCTCATTCTCTTTTGTCATTACACACGTTCAAAGATTGGTTTTATTTGTTTACAGGAGTATGTTATTATGTGAGTTACTTATGTCATCACTAGTTAGATTATTTATGATTATTTAGAGTCATTTAAATTTTTGATATTTTAATTTTTCAATGTATTATTTTAAAAGCATATTAAAATTTATTTTAATTTATATCAAAATTTATTAGCATAAAATATATAATATATTATTTTAACTAAGGTTGAATTGCTTCCGAAATAATGAAATTAAGCTATTTAATTATTTTCTCAAATTATCTAACAAAATTTAATATTTTATTTTCATACTTATATAATATTATATATATGTATAATAATTTTTATTTAATTATTACGTCACCGGTCCGACCAAATGATCTAACAGTTTGAACCATAACCTTTTCACCTTTCTGCCTCAATGTCTGGTCTAGCTTTTAAAACATGGTCAATGATTTTAGAATTGAACTGGACGGTTTGACCACTGACCGGGGAAGAAGGTGACTCGAGTCACCCTGATAAGCCGTTTTGAGCTAGTGTAAATCCATCTTTGGAAATTGGGGTTAATCCAGGAACTGGAACAATCCTGAAATAACCGTTCGGTCTGGTTTTCCTAAAATTTTCAACCACTTCACCGGTGACAACCCTTTATTCTTACACCTACGACGAGCATCCCTCTCTTTCTAGACATTAATACATGCCCACGGCTGCCTTTTGCCACGATAATGTTAGACATATAAACCAATCTTTTGTATGAAAAAGAATATGATGAAAGAAGAAGAAGAAGAAATAGAGGTCATTGGAGTCGAGGACGAAGAGGAAAGATGATGGAGGAGGACAAAGAGGAACACACTTTAAAGGATGAAAGAGAAATAATATAATATCAACATATAAGCTTTATACTAACCCTGTGTATTAGAATTGTCCACCTTTTTAGAACTTGAAAACCGTGTGTTGGGGCTCTTGGGGATATTTGATTTTACATCACATTTCTTTTTCTTTTTGGTAGAAGATTTAAACCTTTTTTTATTCTTTTAGTTTTACTATATCATTTGTAATTTTAAATTCTAACATCCACCACTGTAGAGTTTTTTAAATGCTAAGTTTTTTCAATTTCATACTAGTTTTTATTTTACATATGTTAAGATATGATTATGAGCTTTAATAATTTTAATTTTAATTTTATTTTATTATTGTAAAGTAGTTTAAGACATATTTTTAGCATTTTTTAGTGTTACTTTGTATAATTTTTTTTTTCTATAAAGTGTTACTTTGAATAAGTTTATTGTGTTGAGACTTGGTATTTGAAATTGATGCTATAAATGTGAGTTTATTTATATTTATTTTTAAAATTATGCAACAAGTAAATATATATTTCTTATATTTGCTAAGGGGTATATAATATTTTTTTTTTAAATTATTGCAGCACTGGCTCGACGACCGTTTCGATTGGATGAACTATGACTTACTGGTCTCTCTGGCTAACATCCGATCCGACTTTTAAAACATTGCTTTAAATAAACCATTTTTTTATTCCAATAATTACATGATAAATCCATTTATCATAAATATTTTTTTATTAATTGTAATTAAATCATAAAAGTAAAAATTATGATGTTGCAACTCTCCCCACATAAATAGAATTTTGTACCCAAAATTTGCAACAATATAAGAATTATGATAATTCACAATACAAGATTTCAACACAATGTCAAAGTCAAAGCAATATTGCCACAACACAAATGGCACGCCATGCACATCAAAATGCAAGTCACTAACACAAGCAAAATCACAACATCACACAGACACAATTACAACACAAATATCAACACTACCATAACATACAAATATACCTAAGCAAACAAGTTAGTGCAATCACGCCGCATTCACTCTTTAGCTTCTCAAGTTGCATCACCAGGAGACATACCCGTCCAAAATACTTTGAAAAGATGAATGGTTCCATTTCTCAACTGCTTGTCCTTTACATGCTTGTCCTTTACATCTAAGATACTCTTTAGCACGAGCATATAGGTTAGATTCTCCCTCAACTCGACTTTTTCAGGTTCAATCACATGGGAAGGATCTGGATGATATTTCTTAAGCTGTGACATATAGAACACATTGTCATCCATTTCAAACTCCAAAGATCTATGCCGCCTACCACATAGCTCTTTTGTATGCTTTGTGCCGTCACAACTCTTGAAGAATCATCTCAGTGTGTGTTTAGGATAGCAGTGGGAAAATTGACTTATTTTGATTCTGACTTATAAAAAATGACTTTATAAAAAAGTCAGTTTATGTAATATGATTTATGTTTGGATGAACGATTGAATAAGTGTTATTGCATAAATTAAAACTTATTTAGATTGGCGATTGGATAAGTACTTTTTTAAAAGTCAAAATTTGTTTAAAAACTAGAAAAATTTACAGAAAGCCCTACAATTTCTGAAAATTACAAGTAAATGAAAATAAGGGCTAGAGAAAATTACAGAAAAAACCCAAAACTTTTGAAATTATATCTCCGCCCCACATAAGTTTCAATGTTTTATTGTTTTACACTATGATCCCTCCTTATAAACTTTTGAAATTTGTAGAAAGGTCCCTAGTTAAAACTTACGTTTTGACCAAGTTCCTTCTTCTTCTTCCTACTGACAAAACTGGACCAGAGACCAATGGCAGACACAAAGAGCATCATGAACCATAATCGAGGAGCTCTAAACCTCCAACCTCTTCCTACCTTCGTCGCCAGATTCAAATCATCAACGTCGACCTTCCTTTCTTCAACACCGAAGAAAGCACCGTCACCAAACCTTTGCCGTCCGTCGCCGTACCCAGCAACATAATCCACCACACCACCGTCAGCTGCCTTCTCTGTACACACCACCATTGTTGACCTTAACTATAGTACCGAGTAGTTGGATGTTTGGCAACGGAGAAGAGAACAAAAGCAAAGTACAGCACAAAATGGTAATAAATTCCCTTATTTAATAAGTTAAAAGCTAGACCTAAGAGCATTTTCAAAAAGCCCGTTATTAAATGAAATCTCAACTGAAAAAACGGCGAACGAAACACTCACAATAAAGCCATATCACACAAATCGAGCTTTTTTCTCTAAAATTGGGCTTAGTGGAGGGTAAACCACCAAACCAAACACTACCTCAATTTCCTTCGTATTTTCATTCACAAAGTTTGGTACTATTACGATTCATCCTCCTCCGCTTTATTTTTTGTTTTGGGTGCTTACGATTTTGCTTTCCCTTCAACTATTTCTTCTAGAAGTTTCTCTAGATCATCGGCAAGGTCCACATTTGGGTTTGGGTTTCTCCATATCTACTAGTCTTCTTTTCTGTTGGATTTTTGCTTCATCTTCTTCTCCACCTTCATGAATTTTTTCTTCTCATTTGCTGAATTTTGGCTGCATATCTGCTGGGTGTCTCCAGGTCTGCTGGTATTTTTCATTGTTAGTGAGTATTCAACTATTCATATTTCCTTTTGGCCCGCGTTCTTTGTTTAAATTTTTTCCTTAGATATAAAAATATGTTCTATTAATGATTATGGATATGGGATCTATTCTTCTTCTACTTTCGAGGTTACCTTACGTTTTGGTTGTTTCTTTTGTTTTTTGTTTTTTAAAAAATCACATATCAGGCAACAAACGAGTTTGTCCGGTCAGCAGCGAACACCATCAATTTAAACGGTCTTAGTGACACATAGATAAATTTAATGGTTCCAAGTAATCTTTAAATTTTAGGGACTAACTGTTTTAGATAGAATAAATTTGAATAACTAAGCCTCAGTTTGAAACTTCATGGACTAAAATTAAAATGAGGATAAACTCTGAAGACCAAATATTATATTAACTCTAAAATATATAAAAATATTCACACACACATATAATACATAACTTTTAAAAGAGTAATATTTAAATAAAAATATTGCTAGACACGTAAATAAAACATTAATATATAAGCCATATACAATCCAACAAAATATAGTAATTGAAGCATAAATTTGGTGAATTAAAAAAACTCAAAGTGACATCTCCAGAAAGAAAATACTCCCTCTGGTCCTAATTATAAGATAAAGTTGACTTTTTTTGGAGAAATTAAGGAAGCTAATTAAATCACTTTAGAGTATTTATATTTATATTTTTTTCTCCAAACTAATTAATTTGATTAATAAACTAGTATATAATCTAAGGATAATAAAAATATAAGCACTCTAAAGTAATTTAATTAGCTTCCTTAATTTCTCCAAAAAAATCAACTTTGTCTTATAATTAGGATCAGAGGGAGTATAAAATCTTGATGCATCCAAACTCTCAGTGTGTGTTTTGGACAACATTGGCCACGATATTGAGAGCCAAAACGCACGGTGAAGCTCCAATAAATTTTAAAAAAAATTGTTTTCCAATCGTTGGGAGAAGATAAAAGAGCAAAAGAAGGAAGAAATAGAAGCTTTCTTTTTAAGAAAAGTGGGTTCCATTTACTTAAATAAAAATGATAAAATTATTCACTGAAATTTGCAAAAGCTAATCCAAATATTTTTTTTTTGGCAGCATAAAGCTAATCCAAATATAAACCAGGTTATATTTTCTAACTTTTATTTAAATTTAAGTTTAAAAAATAAAATTAAATAAAAATCACTTTTTACCAACGTAGCTTTTTGAAGGTGAAGTATGATATCCGGGCTGCTTCAAGAAAAAAAAAAAGAAGCTCATTAACATCCTTTAGTCATTTTCATATCTAAATTTATTTTTTAAATAATCATTCAAAAAAATTTCAATTTAAAAAAAAATCATTTCTACCACTATTAATTCAAATATAAATTATATTTGTAATTTAATTTTTATTCTATATTAAATTTATAAAAACCATATTAAAAAAAATCACTTCCATCGATAATCCAAACTTTTCCCCATGCCCTATCCCGAACTCACCCAGCAGTCCCAAAAGTAGGGACTAGTTTACGGTTCAGTTCTCATCCTGCCACTGGGTTGTGCACTTGTGTTTTAACCCCTGCGAATGTTGCCATCCACATTCCTTTGGGCCCAATGTAAGCATACCATTCGAATCGAATTGTGCCATTCCTAAAGCACAGTCGATATTGGAGGCATGTCACCGCTTCCGGCATCAATCTCCTCCGGTGGAAACAGAGCGGATGTGGCTGCGGTTGGTAGCATACTCATTGACGAAGCTAAGGAAACTAGAGCCGATCATATATGTCTTAGCCTTGCAGTCTCTGAAAGACCGACCTTTCGAAATAAAATCATCTAGTAACTGCTATTTTTCTTCAAATTAAAGGAAACAAGTCGGCTGGATTCTGAATTTCAATCCCGATTGCATTGACTGGGTTCGGATTGTTGCACGCTGTAGAAAGTATCTGGGCCTTTGAAATTACTGACGGTGAAAGCCAGCTTCACCAACCTTGTTCCTACAATATTGGATTGGTAAGCTTGATCTTCATACTGGGTGCAATACGTACGAAATTTAGTTTCTGAAGTTCAGATTCTTTTTCCTCTTTATTGCTCTAAGGTATAATTTGTATGTAACCTTGGATTATTTGTACTACGACTCATGAAACCCTAACGGATCCAAAGCAAACACATTACAAGAGAAGATATGACTTGTCTGCTAAAATATGCTGCATAACACATACGTTACAAAATGAAACTGATAGGTATGGAGATTCTGGATTACAGTTTCAAACAGGAGGTCACCATATCAGTCCACACAAATTCAGTGTTACTGCTAATAAGGTCCTCACATATTGCCTCCCCATTTTGAGGGTCTCTTTATTCTCTATGCCTTTTATTGGCCCATGAGACCCTTTTTTCTCTTATATTCCTCATTCTTTTTCTTCCTTCTGCATTCAGGACCAAGCAGTTGGATTGTTAGTTCCATTGTTTAACGTACAATATATATATATATATATATTTTTTTTCTATTGATGTGGATTATAACTAAATAATATTAAATTTTAATTCTACTTGAATAATCTGATTATTTATAGTTTACAAAATAATGTTACATGGTGGTGATTTCACTTGTTTCAGGGGACTATTCTGATAGTTTCTTATATGCTAATTACAACATAGTACATTTATATTGCTAATTGATTCTTCTATGGCATATCCTTTGGCATTTCCTATGGATTATGATTTTTACCTATACAAGTGTATCTTCCTTTCTCATTGCCCTCATCCTTTAATTACTGCACATTTTTTCCCCAGAAATTCTTAAAATAATTTGACACTTTTATAGGTTTGCAGTTGCATCCCTGAATTTGGTGGCATAGAACTTACGGCAATGATATGCTTTATAAAAGCCATGCCAATATACTAGCTGTTGAGGTAAAATCTCTGCTATATGGTCTAATTTCTTGTTAGAATATTATGTACATATTGTAATTAATGAGTTAGAATAATATGTAATTAAAAGGCATGCTTAAGCTTGATAATAATGTGTCATTATAAATATTCAATTCTATAGGAGCCTCTACCTTTAATATACATTGATATAATGTTATGAATAACAGAGCAAGAAATTTCTTCATTCTCCTTATATAATCACATTTCTAGTGGACTTAGTTTTAGTTGTTCTCTTTTGGCTTTTAATTATTCTTTGGTGTGATATTTGTCACAAAGAAGTCTGATAGGGGTGTCTTAAAACTCCTTGTTGGTGGGAGTTTTATATTTGACCAGTAATGTTTGTGAGATTGGGAAAGACATAATTGGATATGTTGAGGATTGATGAAGTGAAAGGCATTTAGCTTTCCTGGATATTTTCTGACAATATTAGCAGCATAACTAAACCCCCTTATAGAACCAGGTCTTTTCTATCGTCTGAACTTTCACTTTCACATCTAAAGCAAATGAAACCCTCTAATGGTGTCATGTTGAAGACTTCCATGTGTACCAACTTAAACCCTCAAGTTAGTTACAGAGGCAAAAGTTGAATGATGCAATATTATGTTTGAATCTGTACAAATGCATCCCCAGTTTATTAATCTAACGGAAAAAGATTGCAATTTGTTCCACATGCTATCTAGAAATTGGAAATCATATCGCCATGAGCTATCATAGAGCAAAGGACCTACCACAACCCAAAATCCCAATGACATACTTACAAAAAACCAATCACCCTCCCCATTACCAACATTCTTGTCATCTTGATTTGAATCACTTGAAGTGCATTTATTAGTGAGAGGAGGATCACATAAGCTGTTGCCAACAAAACTAGATGCTTCAAAGCTTTGTAATTGTGTCCCTGTAGGAATTCTTCCTTCCAAATTATTGCTTGACAAGTTCAAAAAGCTCAAGAAGCCTAACTTGGTTATGCTTGGTGGGATTTCACCAAAAAGATGATTCCTCGAGAAATCCACAGACTCTAGTGATTCCATGTTCCCAATGCTATCTGGAATTTGACCGCTCAAACAGTTATTGGAAACATTTAAAAAGTGTAACCCCTTAAGTCTTGTGATTTCCATTGGTATCTCTCCAGATAATTTGTTACTTGAAAGGTCAATACTTGTGACAAGTTCAAGAATAGCTCTATAATAATTAACTCTTCCCTTAAGGAAAAGGAGCTCCTCAAGAATTAGATGCCTTGTGTTGTTTGCTCCGTTGCAACGAATATATGATTCTGAATTACTATTTACCATTGAAATAGCACTCAAATGGTTGATACATTTGGGTTTATGTCCTGTTAACTTGTTTTGTGCAAGGTCTAAGATTTGTAACAGCCTCATGTAACATATTTGATTGGGAATGTGACCCAAGAACTTATTTGATCTAAGAACAAATTTGGCAAGTGTTGTCCAACCCATGATGTAATTGTTCCTGAAAATTGATTGTTCCCTAGATCCAAAGAAATCAATTTGCTGCAATTCTTCCAGAAAGTCAGAAAACTTCCAAAGAAACTATTGTTGCGGAGGTGTAACACTTCCAACCAGGATAGTGATCCAAAGGATTGGGGTAAGATCCCAGACAACGGGTTGTTTGCAAAGTTCACCACACCAAGTTTTGGCCACATCATACAACAATCAGGTATTTCTCCCGATAAATTATTTGATGCCAATATGTGGAATTCCAAGTTCTTTGTCTCATCCTGTTCAGAATGCAAAAGATGTGCTATGGAACCTGAAAATTGATTGCTTGAGAGGCCTATATAAATCATATGGGGTGATATGTAAGGTAGTTGACCATTTTACTTATTCGAGCTTAAACCCACAATACTTGGGATAGGAATGGAGTTCTTCCATATATTTGAAAGCTCACCATCAATGTAATTGTGAGAGAGATTGAATTTATGAGCATTGTCAAATGAGCTCCAAACTCAAGCTGGAATAGGACCAGATATCTGTGTGTTTGAAATATTCAAATCACAGAGATGCTTTAGTGATTGAATCCATAATGGAAAGTCAGGACCGAGATACCAAGAAGCCATTCCTAAATACTCCAAAATTTGAAAAGGAGGACTCCAATCGGGACTCACTTGTAAAGGGAATTGGTTTCTTGAAGCATTGAAAAGGTATAAGTGGGCGAAATTAAGGTGGGCCTCTTTTACCATTCCATTGAATAGATTATCTTGGATATAAAGAAAACACAATTTAGAAAGTGATCCTAGAATTATGAAAGGAAATACACTAAATCGATTATTTGAAAGGTTAAGATATATTAGAGATGTGAGATTTCCTAGTGATCTAGGGATTTCACCCTTGATATTGTTGCTGGAGAGGTAAACCCTGGCTAGATTTTTGAAGTGCCCATTTTGTTCTGTTAAATAGCCAGGTAGTTGAAAACCTGTAGCATACAAAACCTCTAATATTTGTGAATCACATTTGGAAAAACCTTTTAAAGTTTTGGAAACTTGTTGATTGCGCTTCCTATTTGAAAGGAACACTATTTTCAGGTTGCAGAGATTTCCAATGGATATTGGAATTTGCCCGTCTAGATGATTATCAAACAAAGCAAGATGTTCAAGAGGAGTCAAGTTTCCAATGTTATAAGAAATAGTGCCAGCCAAGTTGTTATAGAGATAAAGTAACTTTAAGTGACTAAAGCTGTACAACCAATCAGGAATAGACGAGTTAAACAAATTCTGAGATAAATCAAGATGTTGAAGGAAGGTTAGGTTTTGAATTCCATCAGGGATAGATCCATGAAAATTGTTATTGGACAACTGAAGATAAACCAAAATTTTCAATTGGAATATCCACCATGGAACTAGTGAAGGCCCAAAGAAGTAAGAATTGGAATTTGGAAGGGTCAAGGATGGCTAGATTTGAAAAGTTAAAGGTAGATGGTTGAAAATGATGATGAAATTCACAGTATGACAAGTGCAACACACTCAAAGAGGGAAGTGAATGAAGAATGCTTAACCAATCAGAGGCAATGGACAAGTTTGTGAAACTTAGGTCAAGATGTTGAAGTCGATAAAGATCTCCAAGCCACTGGAGATTGCCAACATAAAATGCATCCATATTGGATTGATAAGAACCTCTGAGATCAAGATAGATTAGATTGGAGAGGTTTCCAATTTCTTGAGGGATGCTTGCCGTGAAATGATTGCCTCCAATGTCAAGGTAGAGCAAATTGGAAAGATTGTAAATTTGATGAGGAATTCTTCCACCAAATCCAGCTTGAGAGAGGTTAAGGTATGTTAAGCTTTTCGTTGAGCCAAGGAAACCAGGAATTGGCATGCCTCCAAAATCATTACCACTCAAGTCCAAGTAATTTAAATGCTTCAAATCAAGCAAAGAAGGATGTATCTTACCCTCAAGCCTTGATCTCTCATAAGATTCACGTACATTGTAATACCAAGGAGGCGAAGGAGGTGAAGTTGCGAGGTGAAGCTCAAGAATGCGACCAGTTAAGTTGTTGCAAACAACTGACGCCCAGTTACAGCAATCTCCATCATCGGCAGACCAGGAGCCTAGCCTATTTGAAGTGTCTAGGGGATGAAGTTTAAGCTTAAGAATAGCATATCGCTCACTTGGAATGCAGAGGATCCTAGAGGATGCTTTGTATATGAATAAATCAACGGTTAAAAAGGCAAGCAACCACAGGAAAATAAACCTAATATTGGTAACAATGTTGCAGGAACTATCCATGACAAGCAAGCTTTTTTCTGTCCGGGATGATTTTTCTGAGGTATATCCTTTGTTAGAAGTGCTGAAATTTATAATGTTACTTGTTGATCTATGTGGCTGTTATTTAAATTGCCTCTAACCAACTTCTTACGAACGAGAATTGAGAGCCCCATACACTAAAATACTGTGGAAGAATACTATTATGAGTGTGTTTTGATTGGTGATTGGATAAATGACTTATTTTTACTTTGACTTATAGAATCTTAAGATTGGGAAAAAGTAAGATTGGGTAAAATGATGAATGTTTGGATTGATGATTGGATAAGTGCTTTTGTAAAAGTGAAAGATGTTTGGTTTGACTTTTGCATAAGTGGTTTTTGTGTTATTTAAGAGAAAAAATTTTAAAAATTATTAAAAATGAAAAAATGAAGGGAGAATTGTAAAAAAAGACCTAATTGGCAATTTAATTGCCAAATGGGATCTGGGAAGATATCTACACATGGAGAGATTTTTTCACAATTTTTCCAAAAATTAACTTTGGAAATTTGGCAATGGTAAAATTCTAAATAAAATGCTTAAGAGTTATGACCATCATGACAAGCAATACAAAAGACACATATCAAGACAGTTGTTTTCACTTCCTTCTCATTTGTTAAAATGACATTCTTGGTGATAAATTGATCCAAACATACCATAGCGACCGTGTTACCATAAGGCACATACTCAAAAGTTTCTTGCTTCTTACCCATCCAGATGAGGATTATAAATTATTTCATGAGCCAAGGTTGAATTTTGTCTTGAAAGTTTTCATATATGAGTTTCTAAATTTCTCTTGGATCAATTTTTTCATAACTGTTAAAAAATATAACAGAACTAATCAGATCAAAGGTCCTGTACAATTTGATCCATAATGGTGTCACAAACATGATTTGTTTGAGTTAAATATGTCCGATCATCATTTATCGATGATGACTCTTGATCTTGACTATTATGTACATCAACTATATATTCTCATTTTCTGCTTCCCTAAAGTCGACATCAGTTTGAGAATTTCTTCTAATGAAATTATGTATAGCCATTGTGGCACATATAATGCAGACTACTTTTTTTTTAAAAAAATGGTATATAGTATTTTAAAGTATTTTTCTGGACGTATCCAGTATCTTAAAATATTTTTTAAGTAACGTGCAATATCCTAAAATAATTTTTAGTGCTTTTAACTTTTTAAAATATTTTTTTAGTTGTACCTAATCTTTTAATAGACTGATTGCAATTTAACCTTTAATGTATTTTTTTTAACTCTAAAAATCACTTTAAAATATTAGATACTGCTGAAAAATTATTTTAGAGTGGGTGAAAATCAATAAATCAGTATCTTAAGTTTTGGATGCTCTTTACTATTAAAAAAATACATTAACGGTAAAGTTGGAGTTAATCTCCTAAAACACTAGGTACAATTGAAAAAATATTTTAAAGAGTTAAAAGCACAAAAAAATATTTTAAAGTAATTATTGGAGCTGAAAAATTACATTAAAAGTTAAATTGTAATCAGTATGCTAAAAGACTGGGTACAATTGAAAATAGATTTTAAGGGGTTAAAAGCACTAAAAATTATTTTAAGATATGGCACACTACTTAAAAAATATTTTAACATACTAAATATGTCCAGAAAAATACTTTAAAATATTAGACACCATTAAAAAAAAAAAAAAGCCATTGCCTCTCTTCCCCAAAAGCTACAAAAGCTAGCTTAAGAAATAAAGCTACTTATCTAAATAAGCTCCATTCCCAAATCGTTATACCAAACATCCCCAAAAAGCCATTCTCAATGAACAGTGTATTTTTTCCCCTGTATGGCGCGATTACCCCTGTATATCTCATTCCTTGTCATACCTAATTTCTGAATTTTTCTGCAATCTTTCATCACTGTAATAGTAATTGATTTTCACTTTTACAATTCAATCAATGAAATTTTCAATGTGATATGGAGCATCCATAGGAACGATATTATTCTATCTTTCATCATTGTAATAGTAATTGTATATTATCATTGTAATAATGGATGTGTTAGAATCAAGCCATGGATTACAGAATTCACCCCCCATATATATATATATATATAATACACCAGTAATATGCTTGCAACTTTGCTTAGTTTTTTGGATAGGCATTGGATACATCTTTTATTCTCCCTTCATTGCAAGTAATTCATTCTATGAAAATTTATGACTTTAAGTTGTGAGATTAACAAAAGATTATGGGAAGAAAACCCTTGTTACGTGGTGTGGGTTATTACTTTTATATATTTATTTTCTGTGAAGGGACAAATAATAATCACTTATCATTTTTATAAATATTGAATATGGGGCTTCCTTTATCGCAGTCCCCCTCGTTTTCTTATGATAATTGGCTGAAAGACTTTATTTGCAGTCTCAGCACGCAAATGCAACCAAACAAATAATCATAGCTTATTATTATAAATGATACATATTTCAACATTGACATATTATTCATACAATAATTATATCTAACATTGTGAAGGCACTTGCAATACCAATTATGTCAATTAAAGATGACTAAATTGGATGTTTATGTGCCTATAGATATAGAAATAAAGATAAAGAAAGCTGGCAGGTTTTGACCTGTAGAATTTATTTGTATTATTTAGATTATGCATGTTTGATTTTATGGTCTTATTTTTGTGTTTAATTTTATTTTTTATTGTCAAGGTAGAGCACATTGGAAAGATTGCTAATTTGATGACGAATTCTTTCACCAAATTCAGATTAGGAGAGGTTAAGGTATGTAAAGCTCCTCATTCAATCCTTATCTTGCCAAATCTTTTTGACAATTGATTTCTATTATATATATAAATACACCTCTTTCTGTCATTTCCTTTTCATGTTGGACTGAGACTTTATTTGCAGTCTTAGAACGCAAGTGCATCCAACTTAATCACAGCTTAGCAATTTAGCATTGGTGATCCATATTTCAACATTGAAAAAAACAAGGGTTAATATCATTTTTGCTCCTTACATGTTGATCAAATTTTGGTTTTAGTTCCTACAATTTTAAATTGTTGATTTTGCTCCTTGTAGTTTCATAAGGATTTAGTCCGAGTTTAAAATATATAGATCAATCGTTAAATTCAAATTAAATTTTTATGAAACTATATGAACAAAAATCAAGGATTTGAAACTATACGGACCAAAACCGAAATTGAATCAAATTATAAGGACAAACAATAATTATGAGTACTATTTCATGGATTTGATGCATGACACCCCTATTTTTCATGAAATAATAATTCTTGGAAAGGAAGTTTCATAACTTGAAGAGTTGAGATAGAACTTGCGTGAATACGTGCTAGATTTGCAAGTATAAGCTTCCATCGATTACAAGATGACTAAAGCTCAAGTTGAATGCTTATCAGTCTAGAGGTAATTAATGAGAATAGATGATGAGAAGGTACAAATGTTTAAAGAATTTATATCCGAGTATATCGGATGACTAAGTTCAAGCTTTAGGGAATATAGTCCAACAGAAAGAATTACAGGAAAAATTAAAGGAATAATGTTCCAAGGAAAAAATAAGCAAGAAAGAAAATAAGAAATGAAACAATGGCTAGCATTCTGCTTTATCTTCTCCGTGGATATATGGGTGGATGGGCTTTGTTAGTTAATGCTGGGCATAAACATCACTCTGCCTTGGGCTTAAGGATCTATAACTTGCAATCTCTGAAAATGGGTTGGTTTATTGTTGTCCAAGACTATAAATTAGCTACAATAAGGGGCTGTTTGGTATAAGAGATTTGGAAGGGAGGGGAGGGAAAAAAATTATGACTTAAATTTTAAAAAAAATTGGAGATGTCAGGTTTAAAATTTTTAATTTATTTTTCTCTTTTTTATTTTGCATCTTATCATTATTAAAATTTTATGATCATACTTCTCCAATTTTTTAAAATCCAACTGATAAAAATTTTCCTTCTTCTCTCTTCCCTTTCATTTCCCTCCTGCCAAACAGATCCTAAGGGCATGGTTTGAATTGCCCACTAAGGGCAAATGAGCATGAACATTATTGTTATTTCCCTATAATTTTAGAGAAAATCGCACTCAGGTCATAAAGACAAATATATATATATAAAGTTCTAGGGTAGATTCCTCTGTCTAAAAACTCCCTAGGAACCTCAGTGATATAGATTTTAAATGTAAAATTACCTTCTTGCCCTAAGTAATTGATAGTTGAAGTCAATTTCCCCTTATACTGGTTAGTGTATTTGCCTATTTTGATAAGTTTATGTGCCTATATTGGTAAGTTATATATTGACAAGTTTATATGCCTATACTGATAAGTTATACATTGGCAAGTTAGTTTGCCCTTAGACTTAGGGGTGTTTGGGATCGGGAAATGTCATTCCCGATCCCGAAAATCGGAAATTTTCGGGATCGGGAATTTCTCGATCCCGGATTTCCTTTTTTTCAAAAAAAATCTCTATATTGAATTTTTTTGTTGTGTTTCCTTGAGTCTAGTATAAATATATAATTTGTCTAATATCATATTGTACAAAATAAATCTAATACAAATATATAATTAGTCTAATACATGTTTAAAGTTGTCGATTCAGTTGCAAAAAGAACAAAGATAAGAACAAATAATTAGAATTATTTAATAAATAATTAACAAAATTAACTAAACAAACTAAAAGAATAGATATTACCTTAAGGGTGTTAGGAATTTTTACATTTTATTTTACATTTGGTCTTATTTTCTTAAATATTTTTAAAAAAATGTATATGTATATATATATTTGGGATCAGGAAAAAGTCGGGATCGGGAAATCCTGATCCCGATCCCGTATTTTTCCTGATCCCGAAATCACATTCTCGATCCCGAAATTTTCGGGATGGGATTTTCCCGTCCCGATTTACTCGGGATCGGGACGGGAAGACCAGGACGGGAAATTGATGAATACCCCTACTTAGACTGGCAAGTGTATATGTCCGTTTTGACAAGTTTATGTGCTTATATTGGCAAATGTATGTGCCTCTTTTAACAAGTTTATGTTTCTATACTGACAAGTTTATCATGTTAACTAACGCCTTTTTTCCAATTTAATTTGAAACAACTTCCGTTGATAATTATATGTACCTAGATTGACAAGTCATGGAGTAGTCATTGATAAGCTATAGTGTGGCCATTGACAAGCCCATCTTTGTCAACTAATGTCATTTTTCCATTACAATTTTAAAAAGCACCTTATGACAAGTGTATGTGCCTATATTAACTAGTCATACACAAACCATTGTACTTCTCTTTTTCATTTTTAATCAATGGGGGTAATAAGGTAATTTCACATTTGGAATCTATGTCACTACAGACCCTAAGGAGTTTTTAGATAGGGGAATATACATTAGTACTTTTTTGAATTTTTTTTCTGCTCCTTGGGATTTGAGTGCGATTTTCCCATAATTTCACTCAAATATCTTAAAATTTTATATTACTTAGATGATAAAAAAGATTCTATAATTTATGAGTTAACGAGGCTTTATATTTTTCCTTTCCAATATTTGTAGATATAGCAATTGTAACAATAATAGAAAAATATTTGTAAAATTCCATGGTAATATTAAGAAGTGAGTTGTAATATTCTTGTATAAAAAACTTAGGGGTTGTTCGGTATGGGTGATTTGGAGGGGAGGGGAGGAAAAATTTTTATGAGTGAGATTTAAAAAAAAAAAAATTGGAGAGGTGGGGTTTTAAAATTTTTAAAGAGAATATGTAAGGTAAAAGAATAAAATAAAATAATTAAAAACTTTTAACCCTATTTCTTAAATTTTTTAAAATAAAACTAAAAAAAAAAATCTCTCTCCACTCACTTTCCCTTCCCTTCCTCCTCATACCAAACAGCCTCTTAAGAATCTCTTGTAAGCACTGAGTCTTGCGAGTTAAGGTGATAACTCTAAAAGGCTTGGCTTGTAACTTTGTTGTGTTATAACTTGTGTATGCATTAAATTATACTTGAGAATTAATACGGAAAAAATATATGTATAAAATCTGATAGGAGTAGTTTTAATTTAACTATTCCTTGTTGTTCCATAATTTAAGCGACAACGTTCTAGAAGAAAGTACTTGGGAGCATATATTATATGTATCCCGTCATAAAATTTATTTCACTATTTTTTAGCCTTTTGAGTAATTTGAACTTTGTATAGTTTTTTTTAGCTTCTCCTTGTGTTTGCCGTAGCAGTTGACGGGCAAAAAAAAAAATTGTGACTGAAGAAGGATCTTCATTGTAACTTTTCGGATTTTAACACGAACAAATCAAATATGACAACTCAATTATTGTGGTGTAGTGGCATGTAGGCTATCACTTAATAGGGTTCCATCCCTACTTCGAAGCGGTGCTTGCCAATCCAAAATAAAAGGAAAAAAAAAAAAAGAAATAATCGTGTTGATCAAAATATGATTATGTACTAAATATGGACATTTCTTTTCATAGAATTTCTACTATGAAAGACTTTACAAATTAAAGCTAGATTATAACTGCAAAATATAATTTTGTGTATAAATAAATTGACAATTTCTTTTCTCCAAATAATGAATGGTCTCTTTTTTATTAACTATGCTTGGGTGAAAAATTTAAAAGTTAGGAGAAAAATATTAATAAAAAAGTTGGAATCCCATTCCACACGTTGGGACTAAGCATGTGGTTGTTTATTAGTTTATAATCAACTTTCATACAGACACCTATAGAATTACCACATTCATTAGCTATTTCATCATTATTCTGTCAAATTTTTTTATTTTTCATTTATTGACTTGTTTTGCTATATCCTTGCAAGAATACTAGCAACGAATTGTACGGTAATTTTCATATAATCATTTCTATAATCCAACTTTTTAAAGTTGAATGACCGGCATACGCAACTTTATAAGGTTTAGAAACTGTATTTTCAATTATACAATGTTAACACCATTGTGAAAAATGGTGGCATAGCTAATTTAAATGATAACTCGACATTTAATACTAACAAAGCATGCTTAAAATTTAATTATTCAAAGTTTTATCTCGTAAAGTGTAAAATAACTTTTTAAATTTTATTATGAGGTTTGTAAACACCCCCTCATATGATCAAACATATAGGTTAGCCAAAGCATGTTGATTATAACTTTGCCAAATTTAACACGTACGAATATAGTGCTCTTATGCCCGTCAACTACGGCAAACATATAGGTCCAAATAATGAATATGGTATCATTTATGAAGTGGCATTGTGAGGAAAATCTAAAAGTTGGGACAAATATAATACTAGTGGCAAAGAAGTTGGAATCCCATTTCACACGTTGTGACTCATCATGTGGTCGTTTATTAGTCTATATAAGCAATTTTCATACACACCTATAGAATGACCCACATTAACATCGCCCTAATAAATACTCACAACAACAACAACAACAATTTAATTGTGAAATATTTTACAAAGTTGGATCATGACAATGAAATAATTTTCTGCAATGCATAATAATGGGTGTTTTGGGGAGGGAGTTAAGATACTAAACTATATTATTAAAAAGTTGGTTAAAATATATGTCAAATGCTAAGTGTTATTTTTTAAATGACATGGTATATAATCAAAAATAGAAAAATTATATCATCACATAAACTGGTAACATTGACAGTAATTTTAATGGTGGGGAAGTTGACTGTTAAAACATAGAACATTAGGATCCTAAATTTAAAGTTTTAAAGGTTAGGGAGTTGATGTGCAACTTACCTAAAGTTTAAGAAAGTTTTGTATATTTTAGCCTAGAAAGTTTGATGAATTTATGTATATGTATATTGCTATTGATGGGAAAGAGTGTAATATCCTGACTTTTGAGACTTGAGCTTAGAGAATAAGCCTGAGATTAGTGGATTGCTAAGCCCCAGTTTATCAAGATCCCAACTTGTGATTAAGGTTTAATGACTCCAAAAGTGGATGTGGTTAGTGATAAATAACCCTTTTGAAGAATATGATGTGATTTGACACTCGAATGTGATTCGTATTTGTTGTAGCAGCGCCGAAACCCTGTATTTGAGTTCAATTGTGGATTAACATCCAAATTGACTTAGAATAAAGGTAAGAATTGAATGGGGTATTGTGTTGGAAATAGTGTCATAGTGTGTTTTGATGTCATTGAAATTGGTTTGGAACTTTGGAATGAAAAAGTTGCAATATTAGGTTTTGAAATTGAATTGTGTTAACATGTTGAGATTGTTGTGAAAACATGTCAATGTGATGTGAATTTGATTGATTTGGTGTTTCCAATGGATTCCTTGTGAAAATTTATGTGGGAATGATGTTTGGTATGAAAATGGGACAATTGGAAGCAAAGATGCAAAATTTGAAATTCTGTCTAGTGAAACTCTATTCCAGGCTGTCAGTTTGAGTGAACGTGAAAGAGGAGAAATCTCACAAGGTAAGCCGATTTCTCCAACGATCTAGCTCATAACCTTGCTCCTAAGCTTCTCTTTTATATTCTTTAAGGTGTTGGAATCTCAATTTTCATGGTTAAAAAGGGCTAGGGTTTCAGCCACTCTTGAGAAAAGCTAGTGGGAGCTTGAGGTAACTTTCAAACTCTTGTGTATTGACTATTCTTATTGCTGTGGACAATTTAATCGGTAAAATTTCATCGGATTGTCATTGGTTTCAAAAATGGAAAATGGGTGTGTGGGGCTGTTATGCTGCCTAAATTGGTACTAAATGGTAGTTGTAACGTAATGGAATAGTCAATAAAGTGGTTAGGAGTAAAAAGGAACGCATTTACGGAGCCGAAACCGAAAAACCCCAATTTTCCCCGGAATACTTGAGAATTTTGGCCAGCTCTAGAAATGGGTCTTAGAATTGTATTTTCAATGATTTGATGATTCCATTGAGTTCAAGAGCGAAAATTAGGTGGGGTTATAGTTGGGCACTTTTTCGGAAAAGGCCGAAAAAGCATAATTACGAAAACGCCCCTGAAACCCTTAAAGTGGGGCTGCCAAGGGTAATTTTGTAATTGATATTGAATTTGATAATTTCAAGTTCGGAAATGGATTCCTTGGGCGGAAATATGTTAGAATGACCCATGTCAAAATTTCATGAAAAGTACAGCCGGACCGGGTACGGTGGGGTTGGGCCGGGTCCCCGGGGGCATTTTAGTAAATTTTCAATATAGCCTCATATAACCCCCATAAATACTATGGAAGTTTCTAAATAGTACATTTGACATTGTATGATCAAATATGAAGCCCCAAGCTGTTTGCACGTAGATTGAGGCACACGTTTCGAGGCATAAAAGGGTTAAGATAGAGAACTTATCTCTCCTGCATGCTCTGATAACTATATTAATGTGTTGATGCATGTTATTACTTTGCTTGATTATGTGGAACATGTATGAATGATTTGAAGCTATATTTCAATATATGTTATGGCCATATGTGTATCATTCGAAGCATTGAGCTTATAGATTTGTCATTGTATGTGTACATGAGTTATGTGATGCAAGCATGTTATGCATTAAACACTTATCTTGCCTGTATATTGATAATGTTTCCCTACTGAGATTCTCTCGAATCTCACTCTCCCCTACCAACAATTTAGACAGGACAAGTGGCTCGTGGAGGGAGCGGCTAAGACTCCTTCAAGATGAGAGTTGGTAATTGGTTATCAATGAGTTGTGAAGACTGTATATGATTCGATTGAATATAGGGTTATGAATTTGAGATGAGATTGAGTAATCCCCATTTGAAGAATTGTAATGGGCAATTATGCCCTGTATATCTTTAGCGAAGGTATGTACCCGGGATTGTCGGGATGATTATGTTGTGCACTCTGATATTTATATGAATGAGATTTATCTTCGCGTAGTAATTGTATTCGAAATGTGAATACGAGACCAAGTTTATAAATGATTTCGAAAGGTATTTGTGAAAACCCCGTCATGTGATAGGTTAGTAAATGTTATTTGATTATTATTGGTCTCTATTTCATTTTAATCGCGTATTTCAGATATAATTACGGAGGGGGTTACAAAGAGTATCAAATAAATGACCAAATATTTTTTTAAAAAAAAGTTGAATTACGAATAAAAAAGAATTTAACTTCGCCGTTTTTGAGGCGCATAGAGCGAAAGAAGTCAATCGTCAAAGACTTTATAAAGTTAGAATATGATACTAAAGAAGTTTCCACCACACTAACAAATTTTCTCCAAATTATGAACAGTCTCTCTCATTTAACTATTCAAGTGTGGAAAATTTGTAAGTTGGGACCAAACTCATCGACAGTATATCCCAACACTTCAAATTTGAATGGTGAAAGACTTCAAGAAAAAGTTGAAAGCAATAGTTTTGATTGTAACAAAATAAATGACATTTTTGTAATTTAAATATTCTTTATAAACAAAATAAAGAAGTTTATTATAAACATATTAAAAGAAGTTAAGAATAGCAAAAACACTACGATTCCGCCCCCAATGAAAGAGATAGAAAGCCAGTGTGTCGTCACTATTTCATATATATGTTTTTGAAGTTGATTAAAAAGTTAATTAATCGTCTCATATTTTAATTTGCCACGATATGTTAATATTTCGTCACATATTACTACACCAATTTTGGTCTCTAGAAATTTTTTTTTGAGAAAATGTTATTAAAATACCATTTGAACTTGTAAAATCCACAAAAATCTATTAACATTTGAAAATGACATAAAGATGACAATAATGGAAATTGGGATTTTCAAGTTTTGACATTTTTACCATTTTGCCTCTCAATTTTTTTTAAAAAAATAAGAATGGCGGTCCGGGCTGGCCGGCTGGCATGGACCCCGGTGGCCTGAGCTCTGGTCCTCGGCCGCCGGAGCTCCGACGGAGCGGCCCTTTTTTTAGGGGGGTTTGAAAAAAATTGTTGAAAGGGGCAAAGGGTGGGTTCGAATCCACCTCAGCTCCTTTGAAAACTCACTTGGTGGCCATTTGGCCATTAAGTTTCTTTGATATATACACACATTAATAAATATATGTATAATATAATTGAAGATATAATAACTTTAACAAAATCAATAATGGAAATGACAAAATGTGTAATGGTTTTAACAAAACGAGTAATGAGATTGACTAAACGAGCAACATATGTGTATGTGTAATATAAAAAAAAGAATGATGGCTTTAATAAAATCAATAATGGCTTTGACAAAATCAGTAATGGAAATGACAAAATAAGTAATGGTATTAACTAAACAAGTAATGAAAATCAATACCATTACGGATTTTGTCATTTCCATTATTGATTTTTTTTAAAGACATTCTGCCTTTATTTATATTTTATATATATATATATATATTAATGCATATATTACCCGTTTAATCAATACCATTACAGATTTTGTTCTTTCCGTTACTAACTTTGTTAAAACTATTACACATTTATTTATATTATATATATATATATATATATATATATATATATATATATATATATATATATATTTAGTAATGCATATATATACCAAAGGAGCTTTGGCGGCCATGCTCCTTTGGTAAAGGGGTGGGATGGGTTCGATCCTACCCCTTGCCATCCTTTATTTATATTATATATATTAGTAATGCATATATATACCGAAGGAGCTTTGAGCCGTCATGCTCCTTTGGTAAAAAGGTGGGATGAGTTCGATCCTACCCCTTGCCATCCTCAACAACTTTTTTTCAAAAAAAAAAAAATAAAGCACCCCCATCCTGCACCAAAAAAAGTCCCCGTCCGTCGGAGCTCCAGTCGTGCTGATGGAGGTTAGGCGGCAACGGGTGCCGACCAGCAGTGATGCTTCAGTGGGGGGATAATTCTTTTTTTTTTAAAAAAAAAATTTCAGGGAAAAATGGTAAAAATGGTAACACTTTAAAATCTCAATTTAATACATGTCATCTTTATGTCTTTTTAAAGTATTAACAAACTTTTTGGGGTTAAACAATTTCAAATGGTATTTAAATGGGATTTTCCCTATTTTCCCCCCATAATTACAAGATTGTTAGGCAAATAAAAAAATAAAAATTACTTTTACTTTGAGTCATCCAAAGTAAATTTTATAGGATATTCTTTCGGTCTTTAATATAAGACATATTTATAGAGTTGACTTTGGTCCTAAATATAAGACATCATTTTCATATTTGTTTTTTTTTTAATTTACTCCTATTGATGCACCTTTAACAACAATCAATAAAGGGAGAGAATGTGGGATTTGAGAAAGATGGCTATGGCACTATAGAAAATAAACGTTATATTAATTAACCCAATTAACTTTTTTAATCTAATCAAATAACGTAAATATATCTTATATTAATGACCGGAAGGAGTAGTATAGATGTAAAAGGCAATGCAACATTAAACATCAAAATCTAGGTGAATGGGGTTATGCAACATTAAACATATCTCTAAGTAAATATTTATGGGTAAAGTGGCATTCCTGATGTAATAGCATCTAGCACCCTATATCATAAATAAGATTAGGGTGCTCGATGTAATTGGAAAATAATATCAAGAGTGCTAGATGCACTAAAAAATGATTAGGTACTAAATATGGACATTTATTTTCATAGAGTTTAGACTATAAAAGACTTTACAAATTAAAGCTAGATTATAACTACAAAATATAATTTTGTGCCTATATAAATTGACAATTTCTTTTCTCCAAATAATGAATAGTCTCCTTTTTATTAACTATCCTTGGGCGAAAAATTTATAAGTTAGGACAAAAATATTAACAAAAAGTTGGAATCCCTTTCCCCACGTTGGGACTAAGCATGTGGTTGTTTATTTGTTTATAATCAACTTTCATACAGACACCTATAGAATTACCACATTCATTAGTTATTTCTTCATTATTCTGTCAAATTTTTTTATTTTTCTTTTCTTGACTTGTTTTGCTATATCCTTGCAAGAATATTAGCAAAGAATTGTACGGTAATTTTCATATAATCATTGCTATAATCCAACTTTTTAAAGTTGAATAACCGGCATATACAACTTTATAAGGTTTATAAAGTGTGTTTTCAATTATATAATATTAACACCATTGTGAAAAATGGGGACATAGCAAATTTAAATGATAACTCAACAATTTAATACTAACAAAACATGCTTAAAATTTAATTATTCAAAATTTTATCTCGTAAAGTCTAAAATAATTTTTTAAATTGATTATGAGGTTCGTAAACATCCCTCATATGACCAAACATATAGGTTAGCTAAAGCATCTTGATTATAACTTTGCCAAATTTAACACGTACGAATATAATGTTCTTACACCCGTCAACTACGGCAAACATATAGATCTAAATAATGAATATAATCTCATTCATGAAGTGGTATTGTGAGGAAAATCTAAAAGTTGGGACAAATATAATACTAGTGGCAAAGAAGTTGGACCCACTCCACACGTTTTGACTAATTGTGTGGTCATTTATTAGTCTATATGACCGTCTTTCATACGCACACTTATAGAATGACCCGCATTGACATCGCCCTCTTAAATACGGACAATAATAATAATAACGACAACAACTCAATTGTGAAATATTTTACAAAGTTGGATCATGACAATGAAAGAATTTTCCGCAACGCATAATAATGGGTGTTTTGAGGAGGGAGTTAAGATACTAAACTATATTATTAAAAGGTTAGTTAACATATATGTCAAATGATAAGTGTTATTTTTCAAATGACATGGTATATAATAAAAAAAAATTATAGCTTCATAGAAACTGGTAACTTTAAAAGTAATTTTAATGGTGGAGAAGTTGATAGTTAAAACACAAAACATTAGGGTCCTAATTAAGTTTAAGGAAGTTTTGTATATTTTACTCTGCAAAGTTTGATGAATTTATGTATATGTATATTGTTATTAATGGGCAAGAGTATCAAGTAAATGATCAAAGATTTTTTTTTAAAAAAAAAGTTGAATTACGAATAAAAAAAATAACTTGGCCGTTTTTGAGACGCATAAAGTAAAAGAAGAAGTCAATTATGAAAGACTTTATAAAAGTAGAATATGACTGCAAAAGAATTTTCCAGCATACACACTAACAAGTTTTGTCCAAATTATGAACAATCTCTCTCATTAACTATTTAAGTGTGGAAAGTTTGAAAGTGGGGACCAAACTAATCGATAGTATAGCCCATCTCTTAAAATTTGAATGGTGAAAGACTTCAATAAAAAGTTGAAAGCAATAATTTCGAATGTAACAACATAAATGATATTTTTGCAATTTGAGAATATTCTTTGTAAACAAAATAAAGAAGTTGATTGTAAACATATTAGCAGAAGTTAAGAATAGCAAAAATATACTGATTCCACCTCTAATGATAGAGATAGAACGCGAGTGTGTCATCACTATTTAATATGTTTTTTAAGGAGTTGATAAAAAAAGTTAATTAATCATCTCATATTTCGTCACTATATGTTAAATATTTCGTCACATATCATTACCTCAATTTTGGTCGCTAGAAATATTTTTCCCCCCAATAATTATAAAGTTAGTCAAATAAAAAATAAAAACTACTTTTAGATTGAGTCATCCAAAGTAAATTTTATAGAATACTCCTTCGGTGTTTAATATAAAACATATTTAGGAAGTTGATATAGGTCTTAAATTTGAAACATCGCTTTCATGTTTGTTAATTTTTTTTTTCCAAATTCTCCCCTATTAATGCCCCGTTAACAACGATCAATAAGGGAAGGGAATCTAGGAATTTTGAAAGATAACTATGACACTTTAGAAAATATATGTCATATTAACTAACTCAACTAACTTCCTTATTCCAATCAAATTAGGTAAATGTATCTCATATTAAGGACTGAAAGGAGTGGTATAAATGCAAAAGGCAATGAAACATCAAACATCAAAATCAAAGTGAATGGAGTTATGCAACATTAAACATATCTATAAGAAAATATTTATGGGTAAAGTGGCATTCCTGATGTTATTTTCTAATAGCATCTAGTACTCTATATCATAAATAAGATTAGGATATTTGATATAATTGGAAAATGACATATATGTCTATCTATCTCAAATCTCAATGACCTATTTTGTTTGTCTGCATGAGAAGTTAAGATACCAAATTATGGTATTAAGAAGTTTTTTGATTTTTACCTTGGAGGGGCATATTATTTGTAAAGAATCAATTCATTTTAGTCGATTATTCGGATAACTAGTAAAAGCGCTAGACATCAAATGACCAAAGGTTAAAAAAAAGAATGGGAAGAAGGAGCGGTGAATAATGAAAAGGAAGGCAGGGCGGTAAACACGTTAGAAGAGAGGCGTGTGGAAAACGCGGGAAGGTAGGGGGGAGGTCGTTGGGATGGTGGTTACGGTTGGTTGGGACCACACCCAGGGAGCCTATTGCTAAGCTGTCCTGTCCCTTGTTCCTTTCTATATAGTATTGTACGTAATAATTAATTAAATTCGACTTAGCCATCATTCATGATTTTCATTCAGAAAGGTGAAACAAAATATTCGAATATAACTTTTGCATTCATATATCTTGTCGGACATCAAAAAGAAAATAAAAGGGGAAAAAATACTCGTTTTTGCCATGTAAACTCAAACTCAAAATTTGCTTTTTAGTTTCACAAGGTGACACTATAAATAGTAGCCCTGATTTCAAGAATTGTATGTCCATCATCAAAACAGAAAATTTCTTAGCAAAAACCTCTTTGATTGACGTTGTCATGGATGGTTCCTGCAATATTGTTGTGTTCCTTTTTGTTTGGTTACTTACCTTATCAAATGTTGATCTATACGTTTGCAGAGAATCCTCTCAGGTTAAATGCATTCCAAGTGAGCGAGCTGCCTTACTTCAGATGAAGCTTCATCTCTCTGATCCTTCAAATAGACTTGCCACCTGGACTCCTCATACAGATTGCTGCAACTGGGCTTCAGTTGTTTGCCACAACATCACAGGCCATGTTCTTGAGCTTCACCTCACAACTCCACCTTTTTTTGTACTGTTCAATGGCACGATTGTATATGAGACATCATCAAGGTTTGGTGGTGAGGTACCTCCTTCTTTGCTTGACTTGAAGCATTTGAATTATTTGGATTTGAGCGGTAATTATTTTGGAGATATGCAGATTCCTGATTTTCTTGGCTTAATGACAAGCTTGACATATCTTAACCTATCTAATGCTGGGTTTGGTGGAAGCATTCCTCTTCAATTTTGGAATCTTTCCAATCTCATCTATCTTGACGTTAGAGGCAATGATTTGGAAGGAAACATTCCTCATCAAATCGGAAAGCTGTCCAATTTGCAATATCTTGATCTCAAAGGTAATGAATTTAATGGAAGCATTTTTCATCAAATTGGAAATCTCTCTAATTTGCACTATCTTGACCTTGGATTTAATAGTTTCAAAGGAAGCATTCCACGTCAAATTGGAAACCTCTCAAATCTAATCAATCTTCATCTCGGAGGTTATAATCAAAATGACATGGGTGGATATAGATTGTCAATTGCTCTTGAAAATCTTCAATGGGTTTCGACTCTTTCTTCTTTACAATATCTTGAGCTGAGTTATGTGAACCTATCCAATGCCTTTGATTGGTTGCAGGTTCTACATTCACTTCCCTCTTTGAGAGAGTTGCACTTGTCCGTATGTTATTTCACCCATTATTATGAACCATCCACCTTAAACTTTTCATCTCTTGGTGTCCTAGAATTTTCTGGTTCTGATTTTGGCACTTCATTGATCCCAAATTGGATATTCCAACTGAAAAATTTAGGTCATCTTCAATTAAGTAGTATTGGTTTTTTAAGTTCCATCCCAGAAGATATTCAAAACTTGACTCTCCTTCAACACCTTGATTTATCTTACAACCAGTTCAACTCTTCTATCCCCGGTTGGTTGTACAGTTTGAGTCATTTAAAGTCTCTCATTCTCTCTCACAACTCCTTGGTTGGCACAATTTCTAGTGACATTGGAAACTTGACCTCTCTTGTTACTCTTGATTTGACTTCTAATATTTTAGAAGGGCTGACTCCAATTTCTGTGGGTAATCTTTGCAACTTGAAAGAACTGGCTTTTTCAAATAACAACTGCAACCAACAAATTTCTGAAATATTCAAAATTCTTTCAACAGGGTGTGTTTCCCAAGTACTAGAGATTTTTTATATGAGTGGTTCTCATATATCTGGTCATTTCACTGATCATATTGGTGTTTTCAAAAATCTTGTTCAACTTGATCTTTCTGGCAATTCCATTCAAGGTCCAATGCATAGTTCATTGGGAAATCTAAAATCTTTGATATATCTATTTCTTTCTGAAAACAATATTAACGGTTCAATTCCTAAATCATTTGGAAATCTAACATCTTTAGTGTATCTTGATCTCTCTGAAAATCAACTTGTTGGAAATCCTTTTGAAATTCTGGGATCACTCTCTAAATTGAATAGACTTTATTTGGAATATAATCTCTTTGAAGGAGTTGTCAAAGAAGCCCACCTTTTTAATTTTACCCAACTGCAAACATTCTCAGCACACAAAAACAAACTCACTTTAAAGGCCGACCCTAATTGGAATCCTTCTTTTCAACTTTTGGGGAGGTTAAGTTTGGCTTCATGGAATTTAGGTCCCCGCTTTCCATCATGGATTCAATCCCTAAAGCATCTTTACTATTTGGACATATCAGACACCAAGATTTTTAATTCTATTCCAACTTTGTTTTGGGGCACAATTGGCAATCTTGAGTATTTGAATCTCTCCCACAATCATATTGAAGGAGAGCTTTCGAATATACAGATAAACATCACTACTTCCTTTAGTGCTGTTGATCTAAGCTCAAATAAATTATATGGCCAATTACCTTATGTATCACAAAATGTGATGTACATAGACCTTTCAAGCAACTGGTTTTCAGGATCCATTGCTAACTTCTTGTGTCATAAACAAGAGGAGGCAAAGTCATTGATGTTTCTTAATTTGGCATCAAATAATTTATCAGGTAAAATACCTGATTGTTGGATGAAGTGGCCGAATCTTGTGACAGTGTTCTTAGAAAACAACCATTTCATTGGAATCTTACACACATCTATGGCATCCTTGCTGGAGTTGCAAATGCTGAACGTTCGCAATAATAATTTTTCTGGAAATTTTCCTAGCTTTCTGAAGAACAAAACCAACCTGATTTCATTGGATCTAGGACAGAATCAATTTTCCGGAATGGTTCCATCTTGGGTTGGACAAAGGTTTTCAAGTTTAAAGATTCTTGTTCTGAGATCAAACAATTTCTCTGGTCCAATTCCTCATCAAATTTGTAACATGATTGTCTTACAGATCTTGGACCTTTCTCACAATGGGTTGACAGGATATATACCAAAATGTGTCCAGCATTTGAGTGCCATGTTGGTAATAAGTAGTACTTTAGATTCTTACATTTCTTTTGAAGCATATTATGCTGATGATCAATTGTTAGTTGAACCATTATTGTTGAAAGGAAGAGTTTATGATTACAGCACCAACCTTGGTCTCGTCACAAGTATTGACATCTCAAATAACAGATTATCTGGAGAGATGCCAATAGAACTGACAAGACTCAAGGGGCTCCGTTATCTGAACCTTTCAAACAATCAATTTATTGGCCAAATTCCTCAAAGTATTGGCAATATGGAATCGCTGGAGTCTATAGACTTTTCAAGAAATCATCTTTCAGGTGAAATCCCACCAAGCATGTCCAAATTGAGCTTCTTGAACATGTTGAACTTGTCTTGCAATAATTTGACGGGGAAAATTCCCACAGGGACCCAATTACAAAGCTTTGAAGCATCAAGTTTTTTTGAAAATGATTTGTGTGGTCCTCCACTCAATAATAATTGTTCATCAAACAGCCCCAACAACAAAGACGGCAAAGAAGTTGATCATGTGAATGGAATCAATTGGTTCTTTGCGATCATGGGATTTGGATTTATTGTGGGATTTTGGGCAGTGGTGGGTCCTTTGCTCTACAGTGCTTCATGGAGGTATGCTTATTTCCAATTCATTGATAGGATGTGGTATAAATTGCATTCTCGTTGCTACTATTGAGAAGAAACCAAGGCCAAATCTGCATTTGGGATGTTGCTGTTCTTAGAAGATAAGTGGTTTATTATCTCTCTTGTAATCATATTATGCTTTCTATGATGAGGCAATGGATAAAATAAACTTGTTTGTAAAATATTATGTAGTTCAACTTTGAATGTCATACCATTGTATAATATATTTCATGTGATGAAAGTGTGTTTTTTTTTATAGATGTATTATGGATTTATCTAAGCACGTAATGTACAACTATAATATATTTTATGTCGATTCCATCATTCTTATTGAAGACACAGACAAATATATGTCCAATATTCACACACACACAAATATATATATATATATATATATATATATATATATATATATATATATAAAAACAGGTGCAAATATCTTGATATGATTTTAAATACATGCATAAGTTTCAATGAGAACAATTATCTTAATAGAAGGTCATCATCTTCATTCAGCAAACATAAGTCAAATTTTGACATAAAAACTGACGACAGCAAAGATTATTGAAGAAAAGAAATTTCAGTCAATAATTTATAACACTAGGTGGACTCAAATCTCATCAATATTGAATTTGTAAGCTTGATCTTCACACTGATTTGCAAGTGCATCTTTAAACTTGGTGCCATAGAACTCATGGCAATGATATATGTTTGAGTATAAAAGCCATGCCAATATACTAGCTGTTGAGGTAAAATCTCTGCTATATGATCTGACTTCTTGTTTGAATATTTTGTACATATTGTAAGTAATCCTATTATGTTTTAGAATACTACGTAATTAAAAGGCATATGTTAAGGTTCATAATAATGATGTGTCATTACTAATGTTCAATTCTATAGGAGCTTCTGCCTTAAGCTTGTATTTAAGTTGATATATTGTTATGATAAAAGGTATGAAATTTGGATTTAGGATTTGAGGAAAAGATGGGAGAAAGAGAGGTAAAACAGAGAGAAACAGAGAAGAACATGGAGAAGAGGGAAAACAGAGGAGAGAAACTTAATAAATTCAATGTATATTCCAAAATCATCACAAAAGCTACAAATAATTCAAAGGGGTCTGCATATATAAGCAACAAGACTAACTCTAACACCTATTTTCTAATTTCAGGTTAAATTCTAATGCTGACTAACTAATCCCAATTGTAATTGTCATTATTATTATGATTATATAATAATTAGTGACAGAGTTTGTAACATCCCAAATTTTATTCACCAAAAATATATTGTAATTATTTGAATAATTCAATAAAATGGTGAATATTCATGAATTTGGATCTTGTGAATTTTGAAATATTCATATTCATAAGGAAATGGGCAAATTAATTCAAGAATTGAATTAAATTACAAAGGGGATAGCAAAATCATAATTTTGCCAATTTAGCCCAAGATTAATTATTTTCCAATTAATTGGAATTGATTTCAATTAATCAAGGAAAAATACAAGAAAATTCATAAATGGGATTATTCTTGGTAGAATAAATCAAGAATTGAGAAATTAAGGGGGGATTATACATAAAACCAATTATGTGAATTATTTAAATATGCACAACAATTTTCTCTCCCCTTTCTCTCTAATTTTCGTCACATGCATAAGAAAAAGAAGGGAAAAGGAAATGGTCTAATTTTAATTAATTATATGACACAAATTGTGGAAGAGATAATATCTAAGTATACTCATGATCACAAAGTATGACACAATGCAAGGTGTCATGAAGGCAATGCAAGGTGTCATGAAGGCAATGCAAGGTGTCATGAAGGCAATTAAAGTGTACATGAGAGGTGGAAAAATCTTGACCATTGGCTAGATCAAGGGTTGAGATTAAAGATGAGATAAGATAAGTTGTACATAAAATTTCTCCTTCCTCTTTCATGCACCTCACGCACAAGCCATAGAGAAAAGAGGAAAAAGTGAGTTGGTGGGGTTCTTGAAGCTAAAGAGGGAGAGGAAGAAGAATTAAGGTAAGAGCTTATGTTCCAAGGTGATTTAGGCTTCTTATTTTGTGTAATTCATTCTCTAATCTCTTCCTTTCCATAAATTCCATGGATTAGCAAGCAAATCTTGAGCCAAAGAGAAAGAGAGTGGAGAATTTCTAGAGGAAGAAAAGAAACTCAAGAAGGTAACTTCACAAATCCTAAGATTATGTTAGATGTGGTTGTTGTTGATGAATATTGTTGGATTTGGTTATTTTGTTAAGTTTGTAAATTTGGAAAGTGCTAATCCTAAGGGGTTATGCTGCCCAAATTTCTTTAAATCATGATTAAGAAGTGTTTAAATGAGTTAGTCAAGGGTTAGAAGTGAAAAAGTACAAGTTTTAGAAGCTAAAACACAAAGCTTCATTTTTCCTTATTTTGACCAATATTTCGGCCAGACCAGATCTGGTAGTAGGAGTTGGATTTTCATGAAATAAATGGTTCCATTGGACTCAGTGGGAAAAAATAGGTGGGGTTACAGTTGGACACTTTTTCGGTAGAGGCCGAAAAAGCATATTTACGAAAACGCCACTGAAATCACTAAATAGGGGCTGTCAGGGTATTTTCGTAATTTGACCATGAATTTGGCAATTTCGAGGCCGGAAATGGATTCCTTGGGCGAAAATAAGTCAGAATAGCCCTAGTCAAAATTTTGGGAAAACGTGCCTCCGGGCCGGGTACGGCGGGGCCGGGCCGGGTTCCCGGGGACATTTTTGTAAATTTTCACCATAGACTAATATAACCACAATAAACACTATGGAATAGTCTAAAATGATACTTGGATAGGTTATGACCTATTTCTGGTACATTTAATATTTTAGGACCGAGTCAGACGCTGGGACAGCACACTTTTCGAGACACCACTAAATAGGGAATATCACAGCTTTGAGGTAGGGACATTATCCTTCATACACTATGCCATAAGTTATGTGATTGTGTGGATGCCATTGTTTTGTAAATGCACTTTATTAATAACATGATGTGCCTAGAGAGAGGCTGTTAGTGCCAGAGGTGCACTTACACTGGGAGTTGGCAGAAGTCCAACCGGTGTAGATTGTGGGGCTGGGCCCTACTCATGTATACATGACGATGATGTGTTTATATTGTTCATTAATTTGTGCATACCTTGGCGCATGACATATTTACTTTTCGCATTTTCTATGAATGATATTATGTCTCTACGGAGATTCTTCGGAATCTCACCCTATTTTTAAACAAACACCTCAGCGAGTACCAGTGGGAAGAAGGGCAAGGAAGTTGTTGCCGAGAAGTGAGTGGCTCGTGTTCCGAGGCAAGGATATGAACGTGGTTATGTTTTAGTCTATGCCTCAATATTTTGGTTAATTTGTAAATATTAAAACTTCCGCTGTATTTTGTTTCCGTCGACGAACAATATTGGAATTATAAACGAACGACGTTGGGTTTGTAAATGAATATTTTTATCAGTATAATTGTACTTTTCTGTATGCCCATTGAATTCCGTCGTTATTACTCTTTGATTATCGAAATGGAAACGGATGTTGACATTTTTGGTATCAGAGCTAATAAGCGGTTCTGGCATTATCAGAAATGTATACTGATAAGATTTTGTTTACATTTCGACAGGACATCATGGACGGACCAAGAGGACCGATGATAGACTATTTCGGTACTGGCGGTACCAAGCTACGATATACAGCACGGAAGAGCGTGCCAATGCTGCCTGTCCCCATTCCACAGCCGAGGCCGGAGACTCCGCCTAGATCGGAGGTTGGAGAGTCAGGGCATCCGCTAGGATATGACCCAGAGGAGGATCCCATCGAGATGGGTCTGAGTGAGGGCTTCTCGAGGATAGAGGTAGTTCACGTCCCGTACGACATGCAGCCAGACTAGGAACTGACGGACTTCTTATGGGTCAAGCTGAGGCGGGCGAAACGATTATGGCCTGACCCGGAGGATTACTACTTGGATTATTTGGGTTCCGTTGAGATACTGTACAACCAACAGCATCTGTTGGGTCTCAACTTACCCGACCCGACCTGGATTCGTACCACTATGAGCTTCTTTTCGGATACTCCTTTTTGGAACCGGAAGAAGATTAGCATCGTCGAGGAGGGACCCAACAACAACTTTCCTGCATTTCTGGCTCACATCGACACATACACTAGGGAGTGCCTGGACTGGGAGTAGTGGTGTAGGACCGACCTATATGTAGCGTGACCGGGAGGTACCGGCACATATTTTGGGGCTAGGGTAGTCATGTGTTACCGGCAGACAGAAGAAATTTTAGCCGGAAGATGTATTTTGGGAAGGGTACAGAGGAAACTATAAATTAATATTTTGACTATGTATCGAACAATATGTCATGTACAGTAGTAGTTAGGACATGTGATGCTTTTATTTCTCTGTACTACTGTAAATAGTTATGATATACTATGTATGACATATTTGTACCCTGACTTTTTATGAAATGACAAAAATGCCCTTGCTATGGTATCCAAAATTTACTCTTCTTTAAATTTTGTGTAGAGTGAATTATGGAAGTGATACAACCCGAGGAAGGTGGTAGAGGCCGCGGTAGAGGTCGAGGAAGGGGTCGAGGCCGAGGGCGCGGTAGACAGGGTGACAATGAGGGTGAGCCAAGGCCTGACCCTATCCAACAGCGAATACTAGAAATGCTGGAGCAACAGCAACAGACCATGAACGAAATAAAAACTGATATTCGGGGAGTGCAGCAGAGACAAGACCACTTGGAGGACCGCATGGATGAGTTCATGTGGGGGAACTACGAAGAAATACTTGAGGAACCTCCACTAGCAAATTTACCACCGGAGCCTGAGGTGGATGTTCAATTATGGCTTAGCAGATTCAGTAAAGAGCAACCACCAATGTTTAAGGGGAAGTTTGATCCTCAACAAGCTGAAGACTGGCTGGCTCGTCTAGACAAAATTTTTGATATGCTGCGATGTCCAGATGATGTAAAGGCACGACTTGCTATATACAAGCTAGAAGGGGATGCCGATCGCTGGTGGAAAGGCATGGACCTTATTTTGAAGGGAAAGAATGTTCCGATCACCTGGGAACTATTCCAAGAAGAATTTAATAAGAAGTACTTTCCTCCGACTATCAAGAGAGAGAAAGAGAAAGAGTTCCTTAGTATCAAGCAGTACGACCGGGAGAGTTTTGATGATTATCTGGCCCGATACATCCGATTATCACGCTACTCGTCATATGCCAAGCTGAATGATAATGATGAGTGGAATTCAGAGATGATGATAGAGGGGTTGAGACCTGAGTTTAAGGAGAGGTTGATCTCCCAACACTTCACAGAATTCAGTAAAGCGGCAGAGGAGTGTCGATACATTGAGAAACGTTTGTCAACCTGGTCAACACAACCTGGAAATAAAGGTGCTTCTGGAAGCGGTAACTCAACGCAGAAGCGAAAAGATCCAAGTGGATATTCCGGAGGGGATCCTAAGAGGCCGAATCAATCTGGGGGCCGAGGAGGCCAAGGTTTTTCGGGGAGTAGAACGTGCTGGCGCTGTAAAAAGCCAATGCACCCTGGTAGACAGTGCAACGGGATTCCATTCAGGCCAGACCCGAATAGAACACCTGTCTGTTATACTTGCAACAAGCCGGGGCATATGGCCAGGGACTGTCCACAGAAGCAGCCGCAGGGGGAGACGAGACCCAGAACTGCTGGTAGGGTCTATACTTTGACACAAGAAGAAGCCAGAAAGTCTCCGGAATTGATTCAAGGTACGATTTCTCTGAACGGAAGCTTAGTGCATGTTCTGTATGATTCTGGTGCAAGCCATTCATTCGTTGCTCATGATTGCATACGACGGTTACGTTTAGTTGTTCATAAATCCCCATATGACTTGGTTGTATCTACACCTATGGGTACCCGAGTTGTGACGGCCGACATTTGCCTAAATTGCACGATAATGGTTGAGGGGCGCAAATCGATGGTAGATTTGATCGGTTTACCACTGCAAGGATTAGAAGTAATTTTGGGGATTGACTGGCTGACAGCAAATGGTGTGTTGTTGGATTGTAAACAGAAGAGAGTCTTATATCTGGATCCACAACCGCAAGCTGACACCAAGATCACTCTTAACCTTCTATCCGCAACTAAAGTTGAGAGATATTTGCAGAAGGGTTGTCAGGGGTACATGGTATTCTGCTCCATGCAATCAGAGGCTGGTGTAGCCTTGGAAAGTATCCCTGTAGCAAATGAGTTTCCTGATGTTTTTCCGGAGGATGTCGGCGGACTACCTCCAGATAGGGAAGTGGAGTTCACGATTGATTTGAAGCCTGGAGCGGGTCCAATTTCAAAAACCCCTTATCGTATGGCTCCAAGCGAGATGGCAGAGCTGAAGAAGCAGATCGAGGAACTACTTGAGAAAGGATTCATACGACCGAGCGTATCACCCTGGGGCGCTCCAGTGCTTTTCGTAAAGAAGAAAGACGGAAGCCTGCGTCTCTGTATTGACTACCGAGAGCTTAACAAGGTGACCGTTAAGAACAAGTATCCACTCCCTCGAATTGACGATTTACTCGATCAATTGTCTGGTTCCTGTGTATTCTCAAAGATCGATTTGCGATCGGGATACCACCAGTTGAGAGTCAGAGCGGAAGATATAGCGAAGACTGCTTTCAGAACCAGATATGGGCATTACGAGTTTCTAGTGATGCCATTTGGGCTGACCAATGCACCTGCTGTGTTCATGGACTACATGAATCGAATCTTTCGTCCGTACCTGGACCAGTTCGTTGTAGTCTTCATTGATGATATACTGGTGTACTCACGGAGCGAGGCTGAACATGAACAACATTTGAGAACTGTGTTGAACGTATTACGGAATAGGCAACTCTATGCCAAACTGAGCAAGTGTGAATTCTGGCTTTCAGAGGTAAAGTTTCTGGGCCACGTTGTCTCACAGCAAGGGGTCTCTGTTGATCCTAGTAAGGTGGAAGCAGTACTGAACTGGAAGAGACCAGAAACGGTATTCGAGGTACGCAGTTTTCTGGGTCTAGCCGGGTATTATCAGAGGTTTATACAGAACTTCTCCAGAATTGCTTTACCATTAACTAAATTGACGCGGAAGGCTCAACATTTTGTGTGGGATGAGAATTGTGAGAAGAGCTTCCTGGAGTTGAAGCAGAGGTTAACTACAGCACCAGTGTTGACGATCCCAGATCCTGATTTCACGTATGTTGTGTATACAGATGCCAGTGGGCATGGATTGGGATGCGTATTGATGCAGCATGGCCGAGTAGTGGCTTATGCATCGCGTCAGCTGAAACCTCATGAATTGAACTATCCCACCCACGATCTTGAGCTAGCGGCAATTGTGTTTGCTTTGAAAATCTGGAGGCATTATCTCTATGGTGAGAACGTAGAGCTGTACTGCGACCACAAGAGTTTGAAATACTTGTACGATCAGAAAGAACTCAATATGAGGCAACGCAGATGGATGGAGTTGCTGAAAGATTACAATCTCGAAATCAAGTACCATCCCGGTAAGGCTAATGTCGTCGCTGATGCATTAAGCCGAAAATCAGTGCAGGTGGCAGCCATGATGATCTATGAGTAGAAACTAATCGAGGATTTCAGAGACCTCAATCTGTCCAGACAAATTTTGTTAGGCAGTGGGGTTAGCCAGATATATAATGATCTAAGGACAGCAATTGAAGAAGCCCAACAGTACGATGAGGAAGCGTGTTATATCAGAGGAATGATTGAAAGGGGTGAAACTCAGGATTACGACTTGTCTCCCAGCGGGCTTGTCAGGTACCAGAAGCGGATTTATGTGCCACCGCAACCAGAACTGAAACGACAAATCCTGGAGGAGGCGCATAAGAGTAAATATACTCTACATCCAGGAACTACAAAGATGTACCATGATTTGAAGGCTCAATATTTTTGGCTAGGGATGAAAAGAGAGGTGACGGAGTTCGTTGCTCGTTGCTTGACATGTCAGAAAGTGAAGGTTGAGCATCAACGACCATCGGGGCTTTTGACGAATCCTGAGATACCTGAATGGAAGTGGGAAAGCGTTACCATGGATTTCGTGACAGGATTGCCTAAGGTCAGAAACCATGACGCTATATGGGTGATAGTTGACAGATTCACGAAGACAGCTCACTTCCTACCGATCAGTATTCACTATTCCCCTGATCGATTGGCGGAGATCTACATTAGCGAGATCGTAAGATTACATGGTATTCCAAAGAACATTATCTCTGATCGAGATCCGAGGTTTACTTCTAAGTTTTGGAAGGCGGTACATGAAGCATTGGGTACCAAACTCCGATTCAGCACGACATATCATCCTCAAACCGATGGGCAGACCGAACGAACAATTCAAACCCTTGAGGATATGCTAAGGGCGTGTGTTCTTGATTTTAAAGGTAGCTGGGACAAATTCCTTCCATTGGCAGAGTTTGCCTACAACAACAGTTACCATTCGAGCATCCAGATGGCTCCGTATGAGGCACTCTACGGGAGGAAGTGTCAATCGCCTATATGCTGGACTGAACTGTCTGAGAGAGAATTGATGGGGCCGGATCTTGTTGATCAGACAACGGAGCAGATAAAGTTGATTAAGCAGAGATTGTTAGCTGCTCAGAGCCGACAGAAAAATTATGCAGATAGGAGGCAAAAACCTCTAGAATTTGAAGTCGGTGACCACGTGTTCATGAAAGTATCACCCGTTACGGGTATTGGCAGAGCACTGAAAGCGAAGAAGTTGCAACCAAGATACATTGGCCCGTTCGAGATCTTAGAGAAAATTGGGCCTGTAGCGTACCGCATCGCGTTGCCGCCGAGTCTAAGCAGGCTACACGACGTTTTCCATGTTTCTCAGATGAAGAAGTATCAACCTGATCCAGAGCACGTGATAGAGTACGAAGATGTGGAAATGCGTGAAGATCTGACTTATGAAGTCGTACCTGACCGAATCATCGATCGGCAGGAAAAGCAGCTCAGAAATAAGAGCATTCTGTTTGTCAAGGTCGTCTGGAGAGGGTTATCACCCAGAGAGGCTACATGGGAAACAGAAGAAAGTATGAAGAAGCGTTACCCGGAATTCATGAATGTATAAGTGTAGCAAATTTCGGGGACGAAATTTAATTAAGTGGGGGAGAACTGTAACATCCCAAATTTTATTCACCAAAAATATATTGTAATTATTTGAATAATTCAATAAAATGGTGAATATTCATGAATTTGGATCTTGTGAATTTTGAAATATTCATATTCATAAGGAAATGGGCAAATTAATTCAAGAATTGAATTAAATTACAAAGGGGATAGCAAAATCATAATTTTGCCAATTTAGCCCAAGATTAATTATTTTCCAATTAATTGGAATTGATTTCAATTAATCAAGGAAAAATACAAGAAAATTCATAAATGGGATTATTCTTGGTAGAATAAATCAAGAATTGAGAAATTAAGGGGGGATTATACATAAAACCAATTATGTGAATTATGTAAATATGCACAACAATTTTCTCTCCCCTTTCTCTCTAATTTTCGTCACATGCATAAGAAAAAGAAGGGAAAAGGAAATGGTCTAATTTTAATTAATTATATGACACAAATTGTGGAAGAGATAATATCTAAGTATACTCATGATCACAAAGTATGACACAATGCAAGGTGTCATGAAGGCAATGCAAGGTGTCATGAAGGCAATGCAAGGTGTCATGAAGGCAATTAAAGTGTACATGAGAGGTGGAAAAATCTTGACCATTGGCTAGATCAAGGGTTGAGATTAAAGATGAGATAAGATAAGTTGTACATAAAATTTCTCCTTCCTCTTTCATGCACCTCACGCACAAGCCATAGAGAAAAGAGGAAAAAGTGAGTTGGTGGGGTTCTTGAAGCTAAAGAGGGAGAGGAAGAAGAATCAAGGTAAGAGCTTATGTTCCAAGGTGATTTAGGCTTCTTATTTTGTGTAATTCATTCTCTAATCTCTTCCTTTCCATAAATTCCATGGATTAGCAAGCAAATCTTGAGCCAAAGAGAAAGAGAGTGGAGAATTTCTAGAGGAAGAAAAGAAACTCAAGAAGGTAACTTCACAAATCCTAAGATTATGTTAGATGTGGTTGTTGTTGATGAATATTGTTGGATTTGGTTATTTTGTTAAGTTTGTAAATTTGGAAAGTGCTAATCCTAAGGGGTTATGCTGCCCAAATTTCTTTAAATCATGATTAAGAAGTGTTTAAATGAGTTAGTCAAGGGTTAGAAGTGAAAAAGTACAAGTTTTAGAAGCTAAAACACAAAGCTTCATTTTTCCTTATTTTGACCAATATTTCGGCCAGACCAGATCTGGTAGTAGGAGTTGGATTTTCATGAAATAAATGGTTCCATTGGACTCAGTGGGAAAAAATAGGTGGGGTTACAGTTGGACACTTTTTCGGTAGAGGCCGAAAAAGCATATTTACGAAAACGCCACTGAAATCACTAAATAGGGGCTGTCAGGGTATTTTCGTAATTTGACCATGAATTTGGCAATTTCGAGGCCGGAAATGGATTCCTTGGGCGAAAATAAGTCAGAATAGCCCTAGTCAAAATTTTGGGAAAACGTGCCACCGGGCCGGGTACGGCGGGGCCGGGCCGGGTTCCCGGGGACATTTTTGTAAATTTTCACCATAGACTAATATAACCACAATAAACACTATGGAATAGTCTAAAATGATACTTGGATAGGTTATGACCTATTTCTGGTACATTTAATATTTTAGGACCGAGTCAGACGCTGGGACAGCACACTTTTCGAGACACCACTAAATAGGGAATATCACAGCTTTGAGTAGGGACATTATCCTTCATACACTATGCCATAAGTTATGTGATTGTGTGGATGCCATTGTTTTGTAAATGCACTTTATTAATAACATGATGTGCCTAGAGAGAGGCTGTTAGTGCCAGAGGTGCACTTACACTGGGAGTTGGCAGAAGTCCAACCGGTGTAGATTGTGGGGCTGGGCCCTACTCATGTATACATGACGATGATGTGTTTATATTGTTCATTAATTTGTGCATACCTTGGCGCATGACATATTTACTTTTCGCATTTTCTATGAATGATATTATGTCTCTACGGAGATTCTTCGGAATCTCACCCTATTTTTAAACAAACACCTCAGCGAGTACCAGTGGGAAGAAGGGCAAGGAAGTTGTTGCCGAGAAGTGAGTGGCTCGTGTTCCGAGGCAAGGATATGAACGTGGTTATGTTTTAGTCTATGCCTCAATATTTTGGTTAATTTGTAAATATTAAAACTTCCGCTGTATTTTGTTTCCGTCGACGAACAATATTGGAATTATAAACGAACGACGTTGGGTTTGTAAATGAATATTTTTATCAGTATAATTGTACTTTTCTGTATGCCCATTGAATTCCGTCGTTATTACTCTTTGATTATCGAAATGGAAACGGGTGTTGACAGAGTTCCTAATACAAACCTATCTAACTGATTGAATGACAAAAGAGGGGGAAGGATGGAGAATCATTACAAAAACAAAAAATGTGGGTCAAAGGACAGAGTATTAGCATGAGCAATTAAGAATGGAACATTAATTGAAAGATATCATTTGAAAGTATGTCCATCAACTATGTATGAATGTTTGCTTATTAGATTAGTGCATTTAGGCACTCAACACTCCCAAAGAAAGAAGAAAAATTAACCAATATGAAAACTTAACCCCACAACACATCTCTCTTATCTCTTAACGTCATTCAAACCTGTGTGCACGTGACGAGGAAATCTGATCCTCTCAACCAACCAACATGCCGCTCAAATATTGACCCCATAACACAATATCAATCATCAATTAAAGTAATAAGTTATCTTCCATTCTTAATATAAGATTTAATTTATAAGGAAAATCTTGATAAAAGAATGTTGTCAAATTTAAGAAAGCTTGATCGAGTTTTATACCCTAGCTACGCATCTTTGGTGATGACAAGGACACCGAAGCTTCGATGATGGGCCGCCATTGGTGGTTGCTGGAGCGAGAGCTCTAGCGGCTGGCAAGGGGATTTAGGGATTTTTTTTATTAAAAAAAAAGTAAGAGCACTTATGTAATTTCACACATTTGTCAATATTTCAAAATTCCAAATCAATCATTTCAGAATTATCGAAATTCACCACCCTTATTTGTCTTTTACATATTTTGACTATATTTTTTTGTCATCTTCCCTTTATTAAATGGAAAAGGCTAAGTGAAGAAAGTAGAAAAAAAATATTGTAGCAAAAGAAAAGTAGAAAATAGTAAGACCAAATGTAATAAAGCAAAAAACCATCAAAATTATCAAATTTTAGAACCCACATATTCAAGAAAATAAGATATTATGATTGGGAATGGGTGGTATGTCGACGCTCCATGAGAGAAATTGTTGTTTTTTTTTTCACTGCATTTCAACAGCAGACAAATAAAAGCACTAGCATTTGTTAGTGTGTGAACAGATATGAAAAATCAACTGTTACCTAGAGTTGTATTTGTTGCAATAGTTTAAAAGTATTTATTCCAGTTTTTCTGAACTAGGCAGCATATTATCAAGTACAAGTGGATTTTCATTTTTGGTGCCATCATGAGTCATCAACAGTGTGGTCTTGAAGCAAACACTTTGTTTTATATATCACCATATAGAACCTATGATTTTGAGTTCTCTGCAAAAAATGCTACTACCTCCGGTCCTAAATATAGGACATAGTTTGTAGTGTAATTTGTACTACAAACTATGTCCTATATTTAGGACCGGAGGGAGTATTAAATAATGAGGAGGAGTAAATTTTATAGTACTAGACATCAGGCACATGCATTGCCCAACACTTGAAAAATGAGGGACACTATTAATAATTCATATAAGAACAAGCATTTACTACCTACGTGTGTTGCGAGGGATGCACTACACATTTTAGAGGAATAATAGGGGCAAAAAAAATAAAACAACACAAAAAATACAAAGTCGATGAATATATAAAGGATTATTATTAATTGAAATATATAAAATATTGGAATGAGAAATATATATACTTTTGTAATGCACCCCTGTGGGAACTGCATTCATGACCTACCTCTGCACCATACTATAATTAAGAAAAGGAAAATACTTACATCAACTTCTTTATATCCATTTTGTCAAGTTCTCCAATCACATGTGATTATGTGTTCTATTTTTGAATCATTATCAATTAAATATAAATCCAAATATGAAAAATAGGACACATGATCATGTGTGATTGGAAAACTTAATGTAATGGATGTAAGAAACTTGATGTAAGTACAGTCCTTAAGAAAACTATGTTTACAAATTTCAAATCATGTCCACCACCTCGGTTAAAAGAAATTGATTTGAGATTTTATTAAGAAATAATTGATTTGAGATTTTCAAATCTGAAGGTATTTTTTTGGAATTTCCCTTTTTTAAACAAAATCTTTTCTAGCTTAATCAAGGTAATTAATGTCTTCAATTCTTTGTAATAGGCTAAGTATGAATGTCTCCTAAATTACTCAGGTAAAAAAAATTGTCTTAAATTATATAAGTGACAAACTGTCAAATATATATTAATTGAATCAGACAACAAGTAAATAGGCTATTAATCAAAGACAACTTTTTATTTATTATAAATATAATATTTATGAATGTTCATATCCGCCATTATTTCCTATTCTCTCTCATTATTTCTTATGATTATGAAATCACATTAATTATAAATTAGAGAATTATGCCTATAAATAGAAGGCATATGTTATATATTTCACACAATACTAAATAGTGAATAAAAATTTCTCTTTTTTTACTTTCTACTCATTCTTTCTTTCTCTTTTCATCTTTCCCTTTATTTCATAACATATTATCTGCACAAAAGCTCTAATAAAGGTATTTTTCTCTCTAGTTATTTTAACAATTTCCTCTATCTTCTTTTACCTTATTTGCTATATCATTGGAAGAATACTAACAAAGAATCGTATGGTAATTTTTGGATGATCAACACATTAATCCAACTTTTTAAAGTTTATAAAGTGTATTTTCAATTATTAATGTTAACACCATTGTGAAAAATGATGACAGTAAATTTGAATGATGGCTCGACAATTAAATAATAACAAAGCATGCTTAAAATTTAATTACTCAAAGTTCTATCTCGTAAAGTGTGAATAACATTTTTAATTGATTATGACGTTCCCAAACATCTCAGATGACCAAACGTATAGGTTAGGCAAAATATCTTAATTATAACTTTGCAAAAATTTAACACATACAAATATAGTGTTCTTATGCCCATCAGTCACTTCAAACATATAGATCCAAATAATAAATAGTCGCATTCATAAAGTGCCATTGTGAACCCGACAAAAAAAAAGTGGAGAATTACACTCAGGTCTCAAGGAAAAAGAGAAATGAAGAAATGGTCTCATGGGGTTGTCAATACAGACTCATGGAGTTGTTAACGAGTTGTCAATACAGACTCCTAGAGTTGTTAATGGGACCATTTTTTCATTTTGTAATCTTTAGGGACTATTTCTTCATTTATTTTCTTTCTTGGGACCTAAGTGTAATTCTCCCCAAAAAAAATGTGTCATTGTGAGGAAAATCTAAAAGTTGGGACAAAATAATAGCAAGGAAGTCAGAATCCCATTCCACGCGTTGTGACTCATCATATGGTTGTTTATTAGTCCATATAATCAACTTTCATACAAACACCAATAGTATACAATGACTACATCAACATTGCCCTTTTAAATATGGACAATAAAAATAATAACAAGTCAGATCAATTGTCAAATATTTTACAGAGTTGGATCATGACAATAAAAGAATTGTATTGCGAAGGGAGTTAAGAATTTTAAATATGGACCATATAGTATTACTGGTCTTATAACAATACGATAAAACTTCCCTTTTACCTTATTAGGTACTTTTCGATTACAAATAATTCCACTATATTTTCTCTATTTATACCATCCAGCTTGAATTCTGTGATTGACTTCTCCATCAATTTCACCATCTTGTTGTATAACTGATCCCAAATATCTAAAATTTATCACTTGTGAAATAACTTCCCCCCCCCAATTTAACTTCCACTTCACTCCGATCTTGTCTCTTATCATACTTGCAATGCATATATTCAATTTTATTCCTACTTAGGCGAAAGCCCTTTGATTTCAAAGTCTATCTCCATATCTCAAGTTTAAAATTAATTTCCTCCTTAGATTCATCTATATAACTACATCATCTTCAAAAAGCATGTATTTGGATACTTTCATAAATAAGAATAAAAATTGAAAAATAATCATAATCAACCTTTCAGTAGACTTACCTAATTAAAACCAAAATTTTCATCTACAAGTAAACTTGTAAGGACAATAATGTTATTTTAAAATAAAGGAAGGTGGGATCCAATTCTTTTTTGGATGAGGTATTTAATTTCTTTTTAATTCATAATAGAAGCTTCTTCTCTCCCTATGGTGGAAAAGCCGAGCACATGAAATTTAGGATATGTCTGGATCATTGTTTCATAGCCCAAATGATGAAAGACTAATAGCTTTCCTGAATAATTGCGCGAGAGAAGCCATTTTTTATAGCTTTTCAAGGCTATGAATTCACGACTACATTTATCCCCTCCTCATTTATTCTTGCTTACAATTTTGTCCTTATTTGCCTATCTATCAACACCTCCGTATTATTATCTATTCCCTTCTTCAACACCTCCCTTATGCTTCACTTACGTTTTTTTAGTTTTTACTGCGAATATTTATTTTTAATGCTTTGGAGGGTGAAAATCATTTTCAACATATTTTTTTATCATTTTTTAATTTTTAATATCATTTTTCTGGCTGACCATTTTTATACTATTTTTTAATTTTATACTTACATATATTTATATTTATTGAATACATTTAATTAAATGCTTTTTAGCATTTACATTTTTTTTATAATAAACTAACATTTAGTTTTATAATTTTAATATTTTTCTTAAATTATTAAATTATATATTATACAACTCATGCCCTTTTAGTCATTTTACATCTAAACTTGTTTTTCAAAATAATCATCCAAACAAGTTCAGTTTCATAAAAGCCACTTATGTTACGACCAATCCAAATATAAATCACATATTGTTCAATAAAATAAAATGTTTGATTTTAGTGCTTTTAAAATTCTCTTGACTTATACTTATTGTCACATAGTTCGTCACGATGTGCTAAATAATTACTCAAGTATAATCCAGACACGCACAACATATACACATATCACTACCTCAATTTTGTTCGCTAGCAATATTTTTGCCCGGCTGTCCCTTTATTTTTGTTTAACCTATTACGAAAAATTCACCTTTAGGTATGAATTTTTCAAAAAAAAAAAAAATTGTTCAATAGAATAAAATGTTTGATTTTAGTGCTTTTAAAATTCTCTTGACTTATACTTATCGTCTCATGTTTCGTCATGATGTGTTAAATAAGTACTCAAGTATAATCCAGACACACACAACTTATACAAATATCATTACCTCAATTTTATTTGCTAGTAAATTTTTTTGCCCAGGTATTCCTTTATTTTTTTTAAGCTACTACGAAAAATTCATCCTTAGGTATAAATTTTTCAAAACAAAAAAAAAATTATTCAATAGAATAAAATTTTTGATTTTAGTGCTTTTAAAATTTGCTCGACTTATACTTATCAAAAATAAAATATATTCAGAATTTTTTTAAAGACACAAAAAAACACTATAATAGCACTAAACAATTCAACACAGAACCAAACATATTTTAAAAATAGAAAAATTCTATGTTCAAATATAGATTATGAATTTAGAGATATGTAGAAAAAAAAATAAAAAAAAAATATTGTTTAATAGAATAAAATGTTTGATTTTAGTGCTTTTAAAACTCTCTTGACTTATACTTATCAAAAATAAAATATATTATTAAAAAATATATTCAGAGTTTATTAAAACACACAAAAAACACTATAATAGCACTAAAAAATTCAACACAGATCCAAGCATATTTTAAAAATAGAAAAGTCATATGTTTAAATATAGATTATGAATTTAGGGATTTTTAGAAATAAATTGTGTCTCAATCGAAGCCAAAATGAGTCCCTCATGCACCCCATGAGAAAAGAAGAAAACAAAATATCTGGGCAAAACTAAAAAAAATATCATTTTCCTGGCCCAAAATGAAAATAGCCCAGATCGTACATAAAAAAAAAAATCTCAAATCCTTTTTTTTTAAACAGTCTCAACCCAACCTTCAGAGCTCATTAAAAACTTTTTTTGTTTTTGTTTTTGCTATGTAGGGTATCCACTGGAGCGAGCCCAATGACTAATCTCTTGGGTACTATCGGGGCCAATATGAGGGCAACCCTCCCAAGCAAATTTTTTTATTTAGTCAAATACTCGCTAAGCCCATAATGCTATTTGAATTGATTTTAGTGCTTTTAAAATTCTCTTGACTTATACTTATCAAAAATAAAATATAATGTTAAGAAAATATATTCAGAATTTTTTTTTAACACACAAAAAACATTATAACAGCACTAAAAAATTCAACACAAACCCAAACATATTTTGGAAATAGAAAAATTACATGTTCAAATATAAATTATGAATTTAGGGATTTTTAGAAATAAATCGTGTCTCAATCAAAGCCAAAATGAGCCCTCACACGCCCCATGAGAGAAGAAGAAAACAAAATATATGGGGAAAACTAAAAAAAAAAAAATCATTTTTCTGGCCCAAAATGAAAATAGTCCATATCGTACATTAAAAAAGAGCCTAGATCCTTCTTTTTTAAACAGTATCAACCCAATCTTTAGAGCCCATTAAAAACTTTTTTTATTTGGTCAAATACTCGCAAAGCCCTGAATGCTGCTTGAATTTTTTTTCTAAGTGAAATGACGCCGTATCGCTATGAAGGAGGAGACACCCCTGAAACTAAAATGATGTCGTTTGGAATTAGGGTGTTATCTAAAACCTTCAACCGGGTCAGATACAACCTGGCTGGTGAGAAGGGATGGGTCTGTGGAACCCGAAACTTCTCACCTCCGTATCTCCTTCCGACATTCGTTTCTCACGTTTTGGTGTCGTTCTCTTTGTTCTTTCAAACTCTACGCAATGAAACTAATTTTGTGACCTAAAAACACCGTTTCCGTGTGACCCAATCTCAAAAACTAAAGACAGCCAAAATGATTCCGTTCTTATGGTTTTTCTTTCTATATCTATGTAATTCTTCGGTGTGAATCAGTGTTTTGGAACCCGGACCGGCAGGTCCGGCCTGGAAACCGGCAAACTGAACCATGAACCGGTTTGGTCCGGTGAATGAACCGGTTCGCCAATTTTTTTTTTTGAAAAATCAATTTTTTTTTATTTTTTTAGAATTTCATATTAATAAGCTTAAAATATTCAATTTCTCACCTGTTTAGCTCCTGTTTGACTCCAGTCTGACCCACTGACCCTTGACCCAATACCCCGACTGGTCCAGTGACCGATACGGGTTTCAGAACCTTGGTGTGAATCCTTCGTTTTCTTGTCCTTTAGATATTTATAACAATATGTTATTGACTAGAAACTTTGGTTTTCCTATGACCCAATTTCATAAATACTAACGGCTAAGTTCGATAGATGTTTTCTTTCCTATTGGAGTCCCAAACTTTCACATACCAAGTTTTTCTTCACATTTAAAAAACACATACATCATATGAAACATTAGAGAATGAAGGATAAAAATTAAGAAACAAGGGCATCTTTATCGAAATATATTATCTTGTAAAGTTTTGAACACACAGATACCAATGGCAAAAATGAACAAATATATGTAGCAGAAAAACTCCGACTGATACATGCCTCTATAACTACGGACAACAATTCTTCATAGCAAGGATAGATAGCAACTTAAATCATCCATTATAATCCCTCTCTATACTTTTTCATTAGAATTTATCCATGTAAAAACATAAACAATAGAAATTGATACCATATAAGTATTTTGGGCGTACCTGGAATCCAACTGACTTATAGAAGTACTCATAAGAAATTAGAGCACCGATATGGGCCCCGATCACTTTACACAACAAATGCATCAAAGTAAAGCCAAACCCTTCATTTAGGCGGACTAGCCTGACTAACTCGGCCCGTTTTGATAGCTCTACCACAATTTGGATACTGAATGCTATTAAAAAAATAATTTAGAATGTTAGATGCACAAAATATTACTAGAATGTAGAATATATGAACCAAAAAATTAGTTTAGGAGAATATTGAGTACCATTAAAAAAGTATTTTACAGCACTAGGTGTGGGTATAAATAAAATATATTTTATTAAACACTAATCTATTATCGAACATAAATTGATTTTTTCTTTATATAAATTAAATAGAAAATGAAATAATTTATAAAAGAAAATTGTCAAGTAATAAACTTTATCTAAATTTTATAGATCAATTTTTCTTTAAAAATTTGATTTATAATTGGGGAAAAAAATACTACTTAAACTTCGAAATCTCAAATAAATGGTTTTCTAAAAAAAGAAAAACTTGACTAAAAGATTTATTTTACAATAATGAAGTACTTAGGACTACCGCAATTCACAACATTCAACCAACTAAATTGAAATACAAGCATCCAAGATTATTTAGTCTAATAGTAAACTAATTAGACTACAAAGTGAACAAATTGAGTTCGAATCTCACCTTGTTCAAAAAAAACCCTTATAAGAGGCATCCTAATCACAAAACCTCAATCCAAATTAGTAAGTTTCTCAAATACTTGATAATAAGATCCAAAAAAATCGTGAACACCGTGTGGCTAAAAAGGTCATGAAAAAAAATTGAAATACAAAGTATCAGAGATTAGCCTAACATCAAGGACTGTCAATAAAATGCCATTTGCAAAATTTGCCTAAGCAGCTCAAACAACTTGTGGCAATTCAATTGAACATGCTTACAAGTCCTTCACAATCAACATTCAACAGAATAATCAAGTCAAAGATCAAATATAAGTTCCCAACACAAACTAAAAAAAAAACGGGGGAAGGGTGGAGAATCATTATAAGACCCAAAAAAAATGCGGGTCAAAAGACAGAGTGTATAAAAAACGTCAGCAAGAATTTTTTGTATGAGCATGGGCACCCTCGCCTTTTCTCATTCTCAGGAGCAGCGTCTGGAATCCCTTGAAAATATCTGCAATTAAGAATGGAACATTAATTGAAAGATAGAATTAGAAAGTATGTCCATCAATGATCTCTGAATGGATGCATATTAAATTAATGCATTTAAACACTCAACACTCTTAAAGAATGAAGACAAATTAACCAATATGAATACTTAACCTTCGAACATTGATCATCAATAAAATTAATATTAGATAAAGAATCAAACAATAATATATACATGTCTCCAGGAAATATATAGATGAATATGGTTCATAAGATTAATTCTTAGTACACATAATCTAACGGTTGACAACAAGAGTACACATAATCTCATCGAAGTGAGTGTATTTTGGGTTTGTGGATTCCACTTTCCCACCAACTTGGCTATGCACTCTATGGTTCCTAAGAATTTCTCAGGCTCACAATCTATATTTGTGAGTTCTCTTTACCAGGAAAAAGTTAGCAGTTGTCAGATTTATTCACTACCTCTGGACCATTTCTCAAATATTATTTCGAGAAATACAATTAGAAGTGCAACACAATTTATTTCAATATTCTTATAAAAAACTAATAGTAGTTTTCTTCGTCAAATAAAACAATCTTGACACAAAAATCCATAGCTTTAACTAAATTTAATTCCAGAGTATGAAAAATATGAAATTATCAAAAATGAAGAATAATCTGACCAAAAAAATCCATAGCCTTAACCTGAGTTTTGGGAAGGGGGGAAAGACTAAAACCAAAATTTTATTCATTGATGGGCTATTGTTACTGAAGTTTACAATTGAGGCCATAGGCCACTACTGATAACCTACTATAAGGTAACTAAGTAAAATGCTGATTCTACAATCTGAGGAGATGGAGCAAGAAGTCCATTAAAATGGAGCAGATAGAGGGGTGTGAAGAATTTTCTGTTGAATATATGGGGATAAATTCCAACCTCTCGGAAACTACAGGCCTACTTTATTGCTGTCATGCATATTCCCTTTATGCTGTTTTCTAGGATCATTTACTGCATCAACTACGGAGTTAAGCAGTCCTGACTCTTCAAGTCTGTTTAGTGGAATTGTTATTCTCATTTCCTAGTATGATTACTACACGGTTGTTCAAGGTTCTACCATTCTGATTGAGACAAAAATCCAACATTCATATATATATATAGGATGCAAATATCTTGATATGATCAAATACATGCATGCAAGTTTAAAGCAAAAACTTACATGTCCTGGCCTTGCTCATTGGCTAGAGCAGTCTTGGCAATACACAAAAAAGCAGCATCTATATTGTAGTCCTCTTTTGCAGATGTCTCAAAGTAAGGAATATTTCCTTTTGAAGCACACCAGTCCATTCTCAGACACCTGAGTTCAAGATAATTAAACCTTCACGCAACCTATCATGAGACTAACCACGAGGCTACTAAGGTGGTAGGAAGGGTAATAGTTTGGGAAAAATATCACAAGTTCAATTTATCCTCTTACAAAAATTGAATATATATATATAAAGGCTATAAGAAAACTTCATCTGTTTACCACTCGACTGTTTCCCCCATCAATATCAATCTTGTTTCCGAGCAATATAATGGAAATTTCCTGGGATTAGGAGAATTTGCCTGTGTTTCAATGAGAACATTTATCTTAATAGAATATCATCTTCATTCAGAAAATACAAGTCTAAGGATAAAACAAGGATGTCCAATTTTGACATAAAAATGATGAGGAGGATGACAGCGTAGAAGAATCAAATATTATTTAACTGAACAGAGTTTTTTGGTTGAACTTAATGAAAGATCTCCCTGATTGAACTGTTTGCATCAGACAATAATAAGGTTAGTTTGGTTTCAAGTAAGCCATTCCTTAGCAAGAATCGATAGAAGCGTAAAAAACAGTTCAAATTGTGGTATATTTGTTTTCCAGCCAAAAAAAAAATTGCTAGGTAACACTACAATACCATGGAAAACAAGAAGACGTAATTATCTTTGATTATATGCATGAGACAGACAGAAAAGAAGAATAGCTGATGAAGAATATTGCTGAAAACACTTGATGATGGTGCTCAGCCTTTCATTGTATATTTATACTATGCCAATACACAATTCTAGAAGAAATTACATCTGGTACAAATAATAACAGAACCTGGTGCAAATAATAACAGAACCCATCATAATCCTACATGTATACAACAGACAGATTTGCAATATTCTGCCAGAATCTTTTTCATTATACAGCTAGCAATACAGGTGATATTTACACAATTATAATCATATTCTAACAGAGACATTTGAAATACAGGCGAAGAAGATTCATTCAAATGTAGAATAGAAGTTATTTGATCACAAGTACCTTAGCTATCCAGTCAGATCAAATAATATTTTATAGCTCCAAGCAACTGAGAAAATTTCAGTTTGTTTGTAATTAGGTTATTGGGAAAGAAGCAAAATCTTAGAAGAGGAACAAAACGGAAGAAGAATGGGTGAATAATGAACTTGAGATGCAAAAACTGAAGGTTGAAATGCTAAATGCCTAGGAACAGGTCTCTTCAGAGAAAAATCAGCCGCAGGCAAATATAGCAACTTTGTCAGAAGAAAAACTAATTTTTGAATGGGGTTTCCAACGCGGCTGCTTATTTTTGCAACCCTAATACCTGTCCTCTTTCATATTCAATTCATTCTGAACAAGGTCAAGCTGATCCTTGTGCTTCTCCATATGACTCTTCAAAATCATAATCTCTTTTCTTTTTAGATCTGAATTTTCAAGTTTGAATTCTCAGCTCCTCTGCATTTTTAACAAATTTTCTTGGGTTAAGGTGCAAATTTTCCTTTAAAGTTTTTTGCTGAGGAGCAATGTTGTCCAAATAGGTTTTTTTAGGTTTAATGTTGTCCCAAGAGTCTCAAAACGTAGCAATTTTGTTGATGACTCCCCATTTTTAATAGAATTTGAGATATATTTTGATATGTTTTGGGAGGCATTAATGCTAAAATAAAGGGATTTATTGGAGATTTTGATAAGATATCAATTTGGTGCATAATTAGGGGATTTTATTGAAAATATCATAATTTTAAATTAAATAGGAATAGTTTAGGATTAGATAAGTAAATTATAATAAATTAAAAGTAAAAAAAAAAAGGGAGAGAGAAAAGATGATTTATTATTATTTACCTTTTAATTTCAATTTCTTTTTTTTCCTCCCTTATGCAGTATATGCCAGCGTGTTTGAGAGGTGATTTTGATGAATATAAAAGCTGATTTAAAGGATCAGTGAATGGGATGTCGTTTTGGTGAATGGAAGATTAGAGAATTCTGACCATGTGACAGCGTTTTGGCAATTAAGAAAAGTGGTAAACCTAAAAGCTAAAAGAAAGAGGGAAGGACGGACAGATTTTGGGGGCGGCTAAGAGAGAGGATTGCTGGGAAAAATCAGCAGAGGCTTCATCGAGCTAAGAACAGAAGGGAAAGACCAGAGGAAGAGCTGAGAGGCAAACTGACTGGTTTTCCATCTTAGTAATCAGATTTGGCGAGGCAGCCATCGTCTTCTTCATCCCCTGAACCAGAACGAGAGAGCAAGAAAGGAGGGAGGACGTCGACGGTGGCTGCAAGCACTAGCTGGACCAGAAAACTCGACCAAATCTGAGAGGAGAGGGAGCGAGAGACTGGTATTCTTCTTCCTTGGAAAGAGAGACAGAGCTGAGAGCAACTGATTCAGGGGAGGACGACATTGCTGGACTTGAAGGGTGAGAAGAACCAGAGGAAAGAGAGAGGGAGACATGACTATAATTTGTTCTTCATCTATGTGATTCTGGGAGTAGGAATCTGGGTTCGTCTTCGGTGAATCATCTCCTCTCGCTACTGGAACAGAACATATATTCTATTGGTTTTTTTTGGTTATTTTAGTTCCCCTGTTCCTCGCCTTTAGAGCTCTTCTATGACTTTTAACTCTGAATTGATTGTGGCTGAGATGAATTTTGATTATGATGATGAGTAGCTAGTTAATTTGCATTAGGATTACTTCAAAGCATTGTAAGGATTGAGACTTATTATTATTCTCTTTAGTTGTTAATGGCTATTATGTGTTAATTTTATCTTGTTCCTAATGCTTCTATGTGATTGGCCATCACTTGGATTATTTTGTTCAATTAAATTAAGCTTGAGAAAGTTAATTTAATTGTAGAACTTAGGTAAAATTATGCTAGACTTGAAGTTTAGGATTAAATTGATAGTTTGTTAGTAACATAGAGATATAGTTACTAACCTAGCATTGTCAAATTAAGGTTGTTACTTAATGATTATTTTCTCTTAACTATAGCAAGAGATTATATATGTTAATTGAGGATATAAATTTGGTTTTGACTTGAGAAAGCTTAATCAAATGCTTTTGAACCTTAGACTAACACATCAAGTCATTTAATTTCTAATGGAGTGGTAATTACTTCAGTCTCATGAATTGCAATGGTTAGAAATAATCCTATGCTCCTCTTGTTTTCAAGTAGAGTTTCAATTTAGTCTTTGTCAATTAATTTTTCAACTTTTTGATATAATTAAATTTGAAAATACAAAACTCTTCAAATGGTTTGACTCAGCCTAATTGATAGCATAATCTTGACGATTAATCCACTTTTGCCCTAGTCCTCGTGGGAACGATATTTACTTATCTCTTTATTACTTGGCGCGACCCGTACACTTGCGGTGGCGAATATTTGTCCTATACCATTAAAAAATTAGTGTTGACGTTGACAGTTAACCTTTTAAAAGTAATAGGCAACACTAAACCTAAAAAAAACTTTTGTGACAATATTGTTTCTAATTTTCTAAGTAGCTCTTCATAACTTATGTTCTCTAAGCCTGCAATAAGTTATTAGTGTCATCTTCCTGTTCCATGTCGTCAGATTTCATAGGCAAGCCATGGTGATGGATTACAGATGAATTTAAAGATTTGGATTCTGAGAAGTCACAGAGCTATTGCCTCCAGAGTTTAGAGAGGAGTCTATATGGAGAAGATAACCAATTCCTAAATCCTAAAGGATTGTAATGCCGACCATATCCTTTCACAGAGCCTCACAGACTTTGGTTATATATATATATAATTCTCAATATAAAGTCCATTAAAAGCTGCATTATTCAAAAGCTATGAATAGTATAAATCATGACACATTACAAAACTACTCAATGAGTAGCTCTTGCTTATTTTCTTCCCTCTTTTTTTCCCATAGCAAAAAGCAAGAACTAATATAAATATCACCAAGCTTAAAACAATTAGTCAATGTTGACTGAGTTTAAAATCTTTAGATGCAACAAAACAAAGAAAACAACAAACACCTATAAAATCTTAATTCTTGTGAGCACAACCTTGTAACCCCAAAGTACTCCTTCAAAACGAGCAATAACTATGTTCTATAAACACTACTACAGATTCAAGTATATATAATGCTTAATAAATAACGGTTATAACAAATAAACACAATGTATGTCAAGGCGGAGGTCATGCAAGAATATATAACGATTAAGTATGCGCATCGTCATGTATTGAGAAGTAGAATCAATCGCACTCCTGACTTATATATCTCATAATGTAAGTGTTCATCACCTATACTTTGTGTCTCTTCAGTAATTAAGCTAGGAAAGCAATGACTAGGTGAAAGAAATATGAATATGCGTATAAGAAAGGCTACAAGGGATAAGCATACCCTAGAGAAGCTCAAGGATTTGTATATGCCTTGCTTTGCTCAAAGGTTTACATACCCCAAGCGTCTTTTTCTGACACATTTGTATGTTTTTTCCCCTTAGTCTTAGTTTTCTCAGGTTAATTTCTATGTAGAGACACAATTTATAGGTCAACAATTACATTATCACGTATATACGTCAATAATTACTATTGATTCTCCCCACAAAGCTTCAAATATCTTGATCCATTCCAAATTGTATAGCCATTTGATGTTTGAGGTACTATTCTATTATATATAAATGAGTCCAACTAGCTCAGAAACTCTCATTTAAAGAGTCTCACATCCAAACATCATGGTTATTATATAATAACAGTAATTTATTATAAAAGTTCATAGCTAATATTTAGAAACCATTATTAATGTACTAAATCACTACAAAAAAAGGCATTTTATAGTGGTGTATTTGTAGCGGTTACACTTAACCACTACAAATATTGACATTTGTAGCGGTTATCACATAACCACTACAAATTTGTAGCGGTAAACTATGCGCCAAGTAGCGCGGCTGATTGGCAATGTTATTTGTAGCGGTTAAAAGGATAAAACCTCTACAAATATGGCGCGAGTTTCCCGCCAAAATTTGTCACGGTTAGCTTGTAGCGGTTACAACATATAAACTGCTACAAAGTTCACGCCACTTAGCGCCACCAAGCCGCGCCAATAATGTAACGGTTACTATGAATCGAACCGCTACAAAATGCTAAAGGTCGCCTATTTGTAGTTGTTCGGTTTTTATAACCACTACAGAACTTCAAAGGTTATCACATTTGTAGTGGTTTGGTTACCATAACCGCTACAGAACTTCAAATGTCCCATATTTGTAGCTGTTATTGCAGCGGTTTTTTCAAGAATCGCTATAAAATCCACAACTATATAAACCGCCGCCCCTTCCATTTGCTCATTTGGCCATTTTGTTTTTTTGATGTTTCTCTAAGATTTTTCCTTCAGATATGAGCGTTTTGAAGTCTGTCAGAAAGTTTTCGCTGCAGCATTTCTCATTATCTCACTTGAGGTATGGACAATACATATTTTCTTTGGCCATTTTGTTCATTTGGCCATTTCACAACTATATAAACCGCCACCCCTTCCATTTGCTCATTTGGTCATTTTGTTTTTTGACGTTTCACTAAGAGTTTTCCTTCAGATCTGAGCGTTTTGAAGTCTGTCAGAAAGTTTTTGCTGCAGCATTTCTCATTATTCTCACTTGAGGTATGGACAATACATATTTTCTTTTTATTATTATTATTATTATAATTTTACATATAAATATGACTAATTGTTTTTTTTTTAAATTTTTGCAGTTGATATGGCTTCAGGGAGGGACAAGGGGAAGCAGCCCAAGGTCCCTAGACCGATTCTATGGGGTAGCAGCAGTAGAGGAGGGGCAGTGTGTAACACCCCAAATTTTATATTCACCAAATATATTTTAATTATTTGGGAAATTCAATAAAATGGTGAATATTCATGAATTTGGAATTTATGAATTTCATAAATGTTCAATTTCATGGGAAATTGGGCACAAATAATTATGGAATTAATTTGGGTAATTTAAAAAGCCCAATATTAAGGTCCACAAATGAAGGAATATTAGAGAAAATATTTGGTCCAAACATAGATGGAAATTGGCCAAAGAAAAATAAGAAAAGAAATTGGATTAGAAAGGTAATGGCAAAATCGTAATTTTGCCAAAATAGCACAAAATAAATTATTTTTCAATTAATTGAAGTTAGTTTCAATTAATTAAATAAAATAAAGGTTAAAAATATATTTAGAATATTTTGGTCAATTTAATATGAATTTATGGAAAATTTGAGCAAAAAGTGCAATTTTGACCAAAATTGAGACTGTACGTGTATACGTAACCTGGATAAGTTGTGAAGCCAATTGAGACCATAGGGAGGGACCCCTAGGTGTCTCCTACATGTGGCATAAATAAGGAAATATTGATTGGGCTTAATGAGCATGGTTATATGTACATAAGGATTTATGTACATAAGTTCATTTTTGAAATATTGGAAAATAAAACAAATAAATAAAATATTGCAAAATATATGATAAATAAATATATCATCATCCTCTTCAGCCCATTTTCGTGCTCAACAGACCTGAACCATAGAGAGAGAAGGTTGAGAGAGTTTAGAGAGAGAAATAGAAGAAAAATCACAAGGTAAGCCGATTTCTCCGACGATTTCGCTCCTAACGTGTATAACTCCGACTCTAAACTACTCCTCTTTGTTCTTTAAGGTTTGGAAAGCTCAAATTTGGTGTTTTAAAAGTTAGGGTTTTCAGCCATTTTTGGGAAAAGCTTGTGGGAGCTTGAGGTAACTTCCAAACCTTCGTATATTAACTATTCTGGCTGCTGTGGGCAATTTAATCGGTGAAATTTCGCCGGATTGCCATTGATTTTAAATTTTGGAAAAGTGTATATCTAAGGGTTATGCTGCCCAAATTTAGTTCAAATGGTTGTTATAACTCAATTAGATTGTTAATAAATTGGTTAAGAGTAGAAAGGAACGTGTTTACGAAGCCGAAATCGTAAAACCTCGATTTTTCCTGGATAACACAATTATTTCGGCCAGGGATGTTTGAGGGCCTTAGAGTTGGATTCTCAATGATTTTATGATTCCATTGGATTCAGTGGGCAAAAATAGGTGGGGTTACAGTTGGGCACTTTTTCAGAAAAGGCTGAGAAAGCATAATTACGGAAACGCCCCTAAAACCCTAAAAGTAGGGCTGCCAAGGGCAATTTCGTAATTTGACATTGAATTTGGTAATTTTGAGTCCAGAAATGGATTCCTTGGACAAAAATAAGTCAGGATAGCCCTAGTCAAAAATTTGGAAAAATGTGCCATCACCCATCAGGCCGGGTACGGCGGGGCCGGGGTCTCGGGGGCATTTTGGTAAATTTTCACCATAGGCTAATATAACCACAAGAAACACTATGGAAATGTCTAAAATGATACTTGGATAGGTTATAACCTATTTCTTGTACATTTGATGTTTTAGAACCGAGTTGGACGCCTTTAGTTGACACGTTTTACGAGGCGGGCCCTTTGAGACAAGAAAGAGGTTAAGGTAGGGACTACTATCTCTCATATACTATGTGACTATTTGTATGATGCGTGTTACTGTATTTTGTGATCTGAACACGTGCTGAAGGCACATTACCTAGCTGTGGTCTAGGACCTAGTTGAGGTACATTGGTCTTACCTAGCTGTAGTCAAGGAATCGGCTGAGGTACATGCAGGGATTTCAACGGGTTAGTTGGCCCTGAATTTTGTGTACACACACGGATGATATGAATTTTCATTTTACTTGATACGGTGAATTGCATATTTAATTTTCGAATTTTATATGTTGATCGTATGTTTCTACTGAGATTCCTTGGAATCTCACCCCTTTTTCTAATCAAAATGTCTCAGCGGGTGCCAGTGGCTCAAAAGCCAAGGATGCAGAGAAGGGAAACTGATGGGCACGTTTCCCAAGATTAATACAGTGGTTGTATAGTCTGTATGTGAAATAGTTTTGGGAACATACTGTACATATTTGTCATTATTATCGACTTCTGCTCTGTTAATGACTGTTTGTAAACAAATACTTATTATCAGTATAACTGTACTTTTTTGTTTGCCTACGGAACTTGTTCATTATTGCCCTGCGCATATCAAAATGGAAACGGGTGTTGACATAGTGAGGAGGAGGGCGACCACGCCATTTCAGCCCATCTCCCCACAGCAGCCACAAGAGTCGGCCTTGCCACAGCCATCGCAGACTGTGCCACAGGAGGCGACCGCACCAGAGGTGCCTGATCTAGGAGAGGGAGAGATCAGTTTCAGTGACTATGAGGCAAACGAGGACTTCAAGATGCTGATTCCGATTAGAGAGATATAGCTGTTCTTGGATGAGGTGCAGGTCCAAGGTAAATATATTTTTTATTTAATAAATTAAATATTTAAAATCAAAATGTTAAATTTGAATTTCAATTTATCTAACCTACGGTAAATTGTGCAGATAAGCAGAAGAACGTGTCCACGAGGAGGCTGGACGTGGCCGGTTTGAATAGCTTGGACTGGACAGTATGAGTTGTAGTTCCACGGAATGAAGCCACGGACCAACCTATCGATAATAGGGGTCACCTGTTCAACCGCTTCCTTAATGAGATGGGCTCGAATTGGATGTAGTTCCTGATAAGTAAAATATTTGCATATTTATTTTCCCTTATATGATGATTTTATGCACGATATTTGAGCTTAATGTAATTAATTTGGGTCTAATTGATAAATAATTCCTTACTTTAATTTTTAATAGCAACATACACCATATTAAGGAGAAATGGAGACCTAAAAATAAACCCACAAGACTGAAACAAGACAGAGTCGCAGCTGGAAAAAATGATACGGTCGTCACTGTTCAATGTTCACTATTCATGACGGAATCACTATAGCAGACAGAGATGATGTAGTGGATGGAAGAACTGTAGCAGGCGAAAAAACACTATAGCAGTCATGGAAAAACGCGTAAGTTTGCCGATAGGATACTATTCACTCCGTGAAAAAAATGACATGGCACTATAACATCAAGGAAAAAAATGACATGCAACTGTTCCTCACTGCCTATAAATATGAGCATCAGGTGCAAAGACTGGGGGCATGGAGATATTTCTCTGACAGTCAGAGATCCTCCTCTAACAGGGAGAGATCTTTTCTCTGACAGTTCTAAATAAATTGTGTTATTTTCTAGATTTAATTTCATACATTGTATTACTTTTTGCATGCCTCCAGGCTTAGGATTGTATTACTTTTTGCATGCCACCTACATGTAAGGTCTTACCTCCTAAATGGACAGCTAGATTTCTCCATTTTTCATGCATCTTTTGGCCGTATATTTGAGAATTTAATATTCAAGTTTTATGCAATATTTATGAGGATTTCATTCCAGTTTTATATAATGTTAATTTATTTTTATTTTGTTTTTAATTTCATCATAATCTAAATTTCTATTTTCCTAGGGTGATGATGTAGCTTACTAATGACGGATTGAATCTTAACTTATTAAATTTAGTTTTAATTTCTCCTTCATGATTGAGTTTCAATTATTGTTCTTAATGTTTTCTTTTGATTGGCCATCTTTTGAATGATTTCAATATACATGTTGTGACTAGAAGGATATGCATGTGTGTAGATCCTACAATTAAAAATATGACTTGCATATGAAATAGGAATATATTTATATGAATTGTGTAGTCTTACAGAGTTCCATAAATCTTAATGCATAATTAATTGCTTTAATTCATATAGGAATATATTGAATTAATAATTAATTATAGAATTGCTTGACCTTGGAAGAGGCTAGTAATTAAATTAGGTAAACTCGACTATCAATCATTTGGAGTAAATTAGGCTAGAATAGATAAGTGATTCAATCCGGAATTTGTTAAGTGAAATCTAATCCCTAAGGCTTTTTCTCATAGTTGCTTTCATATAATTTGTACTCATATTTAATCATCTTTTATTTTATACTCTCAATCACCAACCAATCGATTGATTAAATAGAATTAAAATTACTCATTTTGGTACTTAGTGCTCAATCCTCGTGGGAACGATACTCTACTCACTTATGTATTACTTGATTACGACAGTGTACACTTGCACTATTTAATAGATCATCTACACCTGTAACAGTTCCCCCTTCACTTCAGGATGTGGAGGAACATTCCGAAGGGGCCGAAGGACCTGACGTGGGACGAGGTGGTGCAGGTAATTAATAGTATTTAATTATATAATATTTTTTGTAATTAATTATATTTAATTAATATTTTTTAATTGTCTTATTTGTAATTAGTCATATTTAAATATATTTTTTCAATGGTATTACAGCTTAGGTTTGTCGTTTGGGACAACCGGAAGAGGTATACGCTGATGAAGATGGGTGACGGCTGGAGGAATAGGAGGAATCGTCTCTTCCACAGTATGGATAAGGATGGGACGATTCCTTTACAGTAGCTGATCAGCAGCTGATCGAGAACATCCCAAACGGTGTCCCGTTGAATGACTAGGCGAGTTTTGTCCAGTTCAGGAGGAGCTCAGAAGGGCAGGTAATGTATTTATTAGATTATTTCAATTTAGATTTGATTATATAAAAATTAATATAATTAATTATTATTAATAACTATTAATATGAATTATAAAATATTAATTAATTATATATAATATTTTTAATTTATAATTATTAAATTTAAATTTAATAAATTTTATGTTTTTATCAATTATAAGTGTTTTAAACTTTTAATATTTTTTTCCAGGCGATTTCTCAAAGGAATACGAGGTGCCGAGGGCAGCAGACGATCCACCACATGGCAGGATCGAAGACCTTTGCTGTCACTTATAGCGAGCTGGCAACTTTTCACATTATCAATTACTTTTAGCTGGTTATTTCATATTATAAATTTAGTATATTGTTGTTCATAATACTAATTTAATTTTGTAATTGTTTTAGGAGAGGGAGGCACAATAGGAGAACCTTCATACGGACTACGGGGAGTTATTCACTATCACCCATAAACACCGTGACGGGACTCTGACCTCTTAGCAGGCAGAGGCAGCCATTGTAAGTTAATTCATTATTATATTGTTTATAAAATTAAACCAACTTTATTATGAAAAATAATTTATAATTAATTGTTTCATAAAATTAAACGAGCGGATGCAGCAGTCATAGGCTGAGCTGCAAGAGACCCAGACCTAGGAGTCATAAGGGTCTGTGGACCCCATTGCTCCATTGAAAGTGGGTCTGGGTCAGGTTGAGCACCCCAGATGCGTACGGGGGATTGGGATAGGCGCAAGACCTAGCATGGTCTACGGCAGGAGCGGCGCCTCTGAGGTGGTAGCTCTCGAGCATAGACATCTGGGGTAAGACATCCGAAGGATGAGTTCGTTGAGGAGTTGCGCTTAGATTTGGCCAGGACCCAGGTTATAGTGTCTCAGCAGCAACAACGATGCAACAGCAAGCCGATTACTACTAGGCTCAGCATTCGTAGTGGCATGATATCATGAATTTCATGCTCAAGCGGTCGTGAAGTTGCCTGTTCCCTGACGAGGAGCATCCACAGGTTCCCCCTGTCCCTCAATTCGTCATCCAGCCTACTCCTCCTGTTGATGATGATAGTGCTGTTACCTCTGCCTAGCACCCCAATACAGCAGCACCTAAGGGAGCAACCCCTGAGGGAGGACCAGTGGGAGGCCCACATCTGGGTAGTTAGTTTAGGACAATTATATATATATATATATATATTTTGAAATATTTGTAAATAAACTTGGATATTTTATTTTCAAAATTTAAATTCTTGTTACATTTACAATAGTTATATTTATATTTTCAGAACCTTGTTAAATTTTTGTTGTGTTTACGACAGTTTTATTTATATTTCTAAAACTAACAAAAAAAAAACATATATTTGTAGTGGTTTTATTGTAAAACGACTACAAATATTTAAAAAAATAAATTTTAAAATATTTATAGCGGTTATATATTAAAAACCGCTATAAATATCGTATTCACCTTATAGCTATTATGAGGATAAACCGCTATAAATGTATGTAGAGCACTGAGGGAGGGAATTCAAAAATCAAATGTTGACTTTTTGTAGCGGTTACAATAATAATCGCTACAAATATTCAACATTTGAATTTTGAATTTCCTCCCACTGTCTTCTATATTTATAGCGGTTTACCCTCATAAACGCTACAAGGTGAAAACCAAAATTTTTTAAAATTGTCCAACAATCATGAACATTTGTAGTGGTCTTTTTCTTATAACCGCTACAAAGTGAAAAAAATTTGAAATTTGAATTTCTTCTACTGCAAGAACTTTGTAGCGGTTAATAATATAAAACCACTACAAATATATATTTGTAGTAGTTACGTTATAAAACTGCTACAAGTTTAAATTAAATTTTTCTAATTTCTTCCAGCAGGTATAAACTTTGTAGTGGTTTTACTCATATAACCGCTACAAATATTTTAAGCAATAACGGTTATGGTAGCGGTTTGGAAACTGCTACAAAATGTTAAATGTTGGAAACTCACAATATAAGCTTCCAGGCATTCGTAATTCTCTATTCACTCATCTTCTCCACTATACTTTCTTGTCTCTCACTAGTAGCTATGGATAAGTCATGGATCAGGTTGTCACGCAATTCTCTTAAATATTTGTACGGATTAAACAATTTCTTGGATTTCGCATTCACTCACGCTGACTGTAATGGCAAGATCATCTGTCCATGTCAGATATGCAAGTTCAAGAAGTGGCATGCACGACAAGTTGTTAAGGAACATTTTCTTGTGAAGCCTTTACCGAAAGACTATACATTCGAGGCAGTTCATAGTGAGAAGGCCAGTATGAGATATAATGATGCTCTTCCTTGAAGTTCATAGTAGGAGTTCAACTAGATGAAGATGATCCAATTAATGATGCTGTGCGTGATGCATTTGGTTTTCATGACGACAACTTCAATGAAGAAGTGCAGGGATCAGAGCCAGTGTCCATGAGGAATGAAGCGGCTAGGGATTTTTTCAGCTTGATGGATGAAGCAGATCATCCTTTATATTAAGGTTGTCAAAAATACTCTAAATTATCTTTCTTAATCAAGTTGTATCATATCAAATGCTTGTGTGGAATCACAGATAAGGGAATGTCAATGTTGCTGAAATTATTACAAGATGCGTTACCTGACGCAGAGATTCCCACAATGTTCTATGAGGCCAAGAAGATTATTAACAGATTGGACTTGAACTACCAATCTGTTGAAAAATATAAATAAAATTTGATAAAAAAAATAATAAATTATTATTGAAAAAAAAAGAAAAATACAGGAAAATACTTAATTAAAAATGGATAAATTTATAACATATTTAATGAATTAATTGTAACTTTTTATCTTTCATCTTTAATTAAAGCTCTTATATTATAGATCGCTGAGTAGTTAATGACTCATTTAATAGAATTAATATTATGAGGATTAGAGAAAATTATAGAAAAGGACCCTGAAATTTATGAAAATTATAAGTGAATGAAGAAAAAGGATCGAGAAAATCATAGAAAGCTACCCAAATGTTTCATAAATTATAGTTTACCCTACAAATATTTCAAAATTTTCACTATAATCCCTCTTTGAGAACTTTTGAAATTTTCATTAAAGTCCTTGGTCAAATCCTAATTTGACTAAAGTTCTTCTCCTTCCTTGGAACACTCGAACTAGCGGAATGAATCAGCAAAACAGAGCATAACGTCTTCTTCCACGACGTGAGATGCAAACCAACGAACCACCGAAGGCAAGCCACAAAACACCAAACCTTAGATCACCATGAGACGCTGATGAGACGTAACCTCAAACCACCGAAGGAATCCTGGACAGAGCTCTCTGAATTGTGCCACCTGAAACTTTGATTCGGACGAAAAAAGAAGCTCAGATATTGCCTTTGTGCATGAGTGCCCAACGGTCACGGAGTTTGGTTTGGTGAGACTCATTATTATGACCGTATGAATCTTTCCAACGGTGAAGGAAGAGAGAGACAAGAAGTGCAGTGACACGAGAAGCTCCTTCGATCAGCTTTAAAAAAAAGCAACGGTGGCACGAGAAGCGCAAGGAAAATGAATGATTTGCTAAACGATTGAAATTGGGCCACTGTGCTTTTTTTTGGCTAAACATGCAGTGGGGGCTGCCCACCGCTTTGCCAAACAGACCCTTAGTTTAATTTTCGAGCGGGATGTACAACAAAGGCAAAAGTTGAATGATGCAATAGTATGTCCCAATATTTAAGAGTTATTCAATAATAATGCTTTTCAGTTTATAATTCTTTAATTAACAACTAAGACACTTTTGCTCATAAACTTCGTTTTTGTTTAATTTTGTTTTGTTAAGACTATATTGGGCTCACACACTAAGCCCATTATAATACAGCAGTGAAACTCATTACATCAGTCTAGGATATTCTTTGTACAACATATTCTTTTATTCCTTTATCTTTACATTGTATACATGTAATGCTTTTATGTAATTTAGGGTCTTACTCCTATCTATACATAGAATAGTGTACGGCTTGGATCAATTTGCCACTCTTACAACATTCCTGTCTTATTAAAAAAATTGTCTTGGTATCAGAGCATGACATGGGCAAGCTACCCTGACGAATCCCAAGAAGCTGGGTCGTAGAGTACTCCACAAACACCCACTGTTGGATCACGTAGCAATAAAGCAAGCTTAGTGGTTTCTACCTCTATTTTGTCCAAGTAAACGGAGAAGAACAACATGCCTTCACAGTCTTGTTCTGTCAAGTTGGAGAGGACAAATTACTCTGTTTGGCTAGCACATGTTCCGCCTATTATTAAAGACCATAGGCTTGAATGATTCATTAATGGGACCTTTGCTAGATTATGGCTTGCTGCTAAGCAAATAGTTAGTGCCCAAACCAAGTTAAGAATACTGCTACTCCATTTAGAACTTCGGCATAGTAGGAAAGGTGTTTTAAAGATGCATGATTATCTTGCTAAGATAAGGAACATGGGAGAACAACTCTCACTTGCAGGCAATCCAATTCTTCTCCTAGATCTCATCATTCAAGTATTAGATGGCTTGGATGTAGAATATAATCCTCTCGTGGTTCAACTTTCTCAACAAGCTGGTGAGAAGAGTTGCATTGAGCTGCAAACTCAATTATTTACCTTTGAAAGTCCCCGAGACCAGCTCAACTAATTTTCACAATTTGCTCCTACCTTTGCTAACTATGTCAGATTTGATAATGGATTCTCGCCTAAAACTGATGGAGGTTTTGTCTCAAGAAACAACTAGTATGGTGGCAAAGGAAATAGAGGAAGAAGAGGACGTGGTAGAAACAACCAAAGTTTTGGACATTCTAACAACAACAACAATGAACCTGTGAAATGTCAGTTGTGTCTAAGGTTTGGTCAAGAAGTTGAATATTGCTTCTATCTTTATAATTACTCTTTTATTCCTAACAGGAAAGTAAAATCTGAAGCTGGAGGTTTTGGTTCTGATTCTGATTTTGATTGTGTTTATTGGGCAACACCTGAGACCGTCAATGATAATGCCTGATATTTAGATAGTGGAGTTACTAGCCACGTGACAAATGATTTCACCAAGTTTGAGACATCCATCGAGCCTAATGGTAAGATGAATATTGTTGTCTGTGATGGGCAGAAGATTAATGTTGAGAACGTGGGTAACTCTGTTGTGCAAAATATTCCTAGAAAAAAGGTTAAGCTGAGCAAAGTGCTTTTTACTCCTAAAATTAAGAAAAAAATGTTGTGTTTATAAAGTAGCACATAATAACAATGATGATGTGGTTTATAGTACTCATGGTATCTGTGTGAAGGATTAGGAAACATGGGTGAAAATGCTTTAGGGAAAGTCTAGTAGCGATGGCATGTTTTGTATTCTAGACCACAAGAAGGATGGACATGCAAACTTAGGGTTTGTTTGGCATAGCAGTGAAGTGGGGTAACCACACATTTGCTTTGAAAAAAGCTCAGTGGGCTAGAAATGACCGTTTGGCAGCACATTGGCTTGCACTTCACTTTAATAAAAAACGTGGCTTTTTTTAGAAGCCCATTTTGGTGGCTTCTGATCTCTCTCTTCATCACAGTAGATCAATAATTGTAGAGTAGAGGACCGTTTTAGTTAAAGTCTGGAAGAATAATTCAACTTTTTTTTCTTCAATAATAATTCAACTTTTTTTTTCTTTAAGCAAATTTTAAATTTATTTATTCTCTTCAATTATCACAACATATTTCAAATAATATATATTTGTAATATTCAATAAGATTTATGTCCTTTTCATTCATTTTCCATCTAAACGGGTTTTTCAAACACTAATATAAACATGTTAAGATTAGAAAAAAAACCACTTCTGCCACCACCAATTTAATCGTAAATCACATCTACAATCTAACTTTTTTTTCTATTGGGCTTTTCCAAAAGTCAGATTGCAAAAAAAGTCACTTCTCCATCGCTAATCTAAACATGCACTTAGTTTTCAGTTTTCAATGCTCAAGAAGCTAAAGGACTATCATCTAATTTTAAGAATTTCAATAGGAGTTTTTGGCATTATAGACTTGGTCACCCTAGTGATAAAATTTTAAATCAAGTTATTACTAAATGTAATTTGAAAGTCATTTCCCGTTATAAAAAAGAATCTAGCTTTTGTGAGTCATGCAAGTTTGGGAAGTCTCAATCTCTTCCCTTTGAAGTTTCCATTTCACATGTCACAAAACCACTTGAATTGATACATACCGATCTTTGGGGGCCATCACCAATTGTTCCGATGAATGGTGTTATGTGTTGCTCTTGGATGACTGTAATAGATATTCTTGGAAATTTCCATAAAGGACCAAAGATAGGCTCTACAAATGTTTATTCAGTTTAAGACCTATGCTGAACAACAATTTGATAGATATTCAACTTTAAATTTTTTAGAGTGATAGGGGATGAGAATACAAAAAATTCTCTAAGGTTTTGCAAGCTTTTGGCATTCAATTTAGACACTCTTGCCATCACACCTCTCTTTAAAATGGTAGAGTTGAGGGAAAACATAGACGTATAGTTGAGACAGATTTGACTGTGCTAGCTCAAGCTAAAATGCCTTTGTTTTACCGGTGGGAAGCATTTCATATAACAATAAACTAATTAACAAGCTGCCATCCACAGATTTAGGTGAAATCTCACCACATTTCAAGTTGTTTCGAAGACATCAAGATCATGATTCTCTTAAAATATTTGATTCATCTTTTTACCCTTGTTTAGGCTACAGTTTCGAAGACATCAAGATCATGAACATAAGCTACAGTTTAGAACCACCAAACGTGTATTCATTGGATACAGTAACAATCATAAAGGCTATAAGTGCATGAGTTCCATTGGAAAAAATTATATGTCAAGGCATGTGGTATTTAATGAGGGTGATTAATAAGAAGTTACCAGAAGAGCAAGTGCATCCCAAGGGTTTCTTTCAGTCTTGTATCACGCTTGCAACTTAGAATGTGGATTCTGGCCAATCTTTTAGTTCTCAAACTTTATTATCAGTTGCTATTTTACCAACTGTTAGCAGAACTAAAATACAAGCAAAACAAATGAATACTAGCTCCAGTCCCTGTAGAACAAGAGCATTCCTCAAATTAGATGATTGAATCCAAAATCGATGATCAATCCTATTCTACATCTCATTCTCAAGATAAAGGTGAGAACTTGATTGCTTCACCACAAACAGTTGTTGCCACCGGTCTAGTCAAGCATCATATGGTCACAAGGAGTAAAGCTGTGATACACAAACCCAAACAGGTTTACATTGGAGTTGTAACCACATAATTGATTATTAAAGAACCCTAGTGTCAGAGAGGCTCTAAATTCAACAGTATGGAAACAAGCTTTGCAGGATGAGTATAATGCATTTATGAAAAACAATACTTGGGAATTAGTTCCTTTTTATGGTCAGGAAAAATTGGTAGATTGTAAATGGGTGTTTAAATCTAAACCACTCAGTGATGGCTCAGGTTATAAACCAAAAGCAAGGTTGGTTGCCAAGGGATTTCAGCAAAGTCCATATATTGATTTTGATGAGATATTTGGCCTTATTTTAAAATCTTCTACACTGAAATTTATCTTAACCTCAGCTGTCACCTTTGGTTGGAAAATTAGGCAGTTAGACATTAATAATGCCTTCTTAAATGGAGAACTACAGGAACAAGTTCTTTTGAAACAACCAGAAGGTTTTATTTCTGATAAGCATCCAAATCAAGTATGTCTGCTAAAAATAGGCACTTTATGGTTTGAGACAAGCACCTAGAACTTGGTTTGAGAAATTAAGAACCACTTTGGTAAATTAGGGCCTTACTCACTTAAGGTGTGACACCTCTTTTTTTTTCATGCAAAACAGAGAAGGGTTAAGTAGCAAAACTACCCATTATCTTTGTTTGGAAGAGCTACGGGCACTATAAACCATTTTTGGATACAAAAATACCCATCAATATTAAACAGTAGCCCAAAAATGCTATTTCCATTAATTTGTTAGAGTAAGAGCCATTAAGTTTGAATTTTGGAATCTGACACGTGTCTTACAATGCCTAGTGAAACATGAGGATGTGAAGGGCAAAGAGCAAAAATACCCTTTATCTTTTTCAAGAAGAGTTACTAGCATTATAAACAAACTTTAGGTTTAAAAATACCTATGATAATGATTCCAAAATGGCCTAAACAGCCGCTTTCGTTAAATTCTTCTACGTTGACCATGTAGACCTATGATAATTCCAAAATGGCCATAAACTTTTAACCAAATAAAGTGAGGGTAAGGAGATCTAAAAACTTTGGACCAAACTATTCAGTCCAATATTTTCTCTCACCTTTTCCTCCATTGAAACATTGAGTAAGAATTCTTGTTATGTTTGTCTTGATTTACGTTGATAATATTATTGTGACTGGGAATTGTTTTAAAATCCTAGAACTTTTCATCAAGTAGCTTAATTCAAATTTTGCTCTTAAGGATTTAGGTCATTTGCGTCAGTTATTAGGAATTGAAGCCTACCGAGAAGAGACTGACCCATTCTTAAAGTAGGAACGATACATTATGAACATTCTGGATAGGTTTGGTATGTTTAATTATTCACCATTACTCACTCTTATTGTGGTAAACAGACATTATTAAAAGAATGAATGATCTCTGTTAACAAATCCAACTATCTACAGAAAAGCTATTGGGGCTCTACACTTTCTTATTAATACAAGGTCAGATATTTCCTTTGCTGTCAATAAATAAGTCAATTCCTTTCCTCTCCTATAGACATACACTAGAAAGCACTCTAGCGAATTCTTCACTATTTGAATGGAACAATAAAGCTAGCTCTACACATTAAACCAAGTACTCATCTTACCATACAAGGGTTCTCTGACGCAGAGTGGGCAGTGTACCTCGCTGATTGCCATTTTATTTGTCGATGTTGTGCATTTATAGGTGATTCATTAATCTCCTAGTCTGCAAGGAAGCAGCCCGATATTTCCCGATCAAGCGCCGAATCTGAATACAGGGCTCTTGTAAATTTTCCTGCTGAATGCATGGCTTCAATCTCTCATTGATGAGTTCGGAGTTCATCTCAAACATCCTCCCAAAGCATGGTGTGACAATCTAAGTGCTTCTGCTTTGGCTTCCAATCCAATTTATCATGCTCGCTCAAAACACAGAGCTTGATGTTCATCATATTGGAGACAGACTGTAACATCCCTAAAATAGCAAAAGGGATAAATTTTCCCAAAAATAAAATTTAAATGATTAAATTAAGGGAGAATTGCTGAAAAATACTTTGGAAGCAAATTAATTGCTGATTGCTACCAAGCGTGCAAGTGATCTTCTGTGTGTGCAAGTGATCTTCCGTTTTGTGCAAATCATCTTCCGTGTGTGCAAAAGTCTTCCGTATAAATGTGCAAGCAATCTTCCGTTATGTGCAAAACATCTTCCGTTATGTGCAATGGTAGCATTCAGCAATTAATTTGCCAAAAAGGCATTTATCAGCAATTCTCCCTTAAATTAATTTTGAGATTTAAAGGTTTATTTTCTAAAAATTCTAGGAAAAATAGTTAGAGGTCATAATTTGGTTTGAAAATTTTAGGAAAATTATTTGAAAGCTTTATGAAGCTAATTAAGAAAGAAAATCCTTAAAAATTATTAAGGATTAATTTATGGAATTAGATAATAAGCCAATATCGATTTAGAAATTGAGAAAAAGTCAGTAACTTTATTATCCGGACTCAAAAATTGGAATAGCGCTAAAAATAAGTCAAATTATGAAACCCAAGGAATTTAGGGAATTTTATATTAGACAAAGTGGGAAAATTAGAACCTAGTGTATGTGATTAATAGGAATATATATATATATATATATATATATATATATATATATATTAAAATACACACACATGGCACGCTCACAATTCACGGTTAAACTCAACACACCCGACCTACATGCATTCCCGACACGCTTTCACACATAGCACACACATACAAAGACACTCAAACACTCCCTCACTCTTCAGTTGATTATTATAGACAGAGAGAGAGAGAAAAGAAAGAGAGAAAGAAAGAAAGAAACAGAGAGGGAGGGGTCGAGAGGAGACGGAAGGTGAGAGCGAGGGTTTCTCACCAGAGAAGAGGAAGAAGGAAGCATCGATTTGCATATGCAACACCAAAAACGTGTGTAGGTTAGTCTCCTAACGTTTAACTTGCTTTTTCTATTTGGTTGTGTCCCAACTCCCTAAAGATACAATCCATATCTAGTGGTGATGAGAGAGGGAGGAGAGGAACAACAACTGAAAAAGAAAGATGAAGTCGCTACCATAAAAAGTACTTTCTATATTTGGTTGAGAATATAAAATAAAGGAAAATAGTAAAAGTAGAGTGGTTAATTGTAATTCTCTCCAAATGGGAAAAAAATAGTCATGATCGATTGGGATGTGTTTATATGTAATTATAATTGAAGACCAAATAAAAACAAGAGTAGGCTGGTGGGGCAAATGAGTGAACTCATTCTATTTTTGAACGACTTCTTCAATTTTATAAACTTGTTTTCTTAAAGAACGAGTTTAAATATAATGTTTTGATAAATATTTTTGATTATATAGCATTGTGATAATTTCATTTTACCCTTTAAAGCATCTTCATAAAAATGCGTACACAAAGCAAGAAAAACTGTCATTGAACAATGGCCTTTGTCCAAAAGAGACCAATAATTTTATCCCAATTCAAGACAAAGCAAGGAAATCAGTCCATAGGGTACACTCAGATGTACGAGAGAATGTCAAAACGCTTAGAGCTTTACAGTGCCATAAAAGACATCACAAAGACACCGCATACTCAAACTCAACTAAAAACCTAAACTCTCTCTCGCCATTCAAATCACAAAACTCTAAAAACTGTAAGCGAAAAAAGAAATCTATAATATAATGTGATGATTAAGGAGTTACCTTAAAATAGTGTTGAGTACAAGTTTTCCTCTGTTAAGCTCTTCAGTTTTGTCCATAGCAACAGTGTTGAACATGATCAAAACCCATTCGAATCATCCAAAACACCAGATAATTTGAAATCCAAAACTTTCTTTAGCCAATCAAATTACAATACTCTAGAAATTGTAAGCATGAAATGCAATCTAGAATAGAATGTGATGGATGATTCGAGATTTAGCGTAAAACAAAGTTGAGTATGCGCTTTCCTCTAATAAGCTCCTCAGACTTTTTGTCTGTAGAATAAAATTATGTATTATTTATATCTGTATTAGAAGCAGGGACAATTATGTAATTGTAGGCTAGTTAGATGTTGAGTCCCAGCATGGGACTTACTGCCTATAAATATATGTATGTGAAGGCAGGTTAAATGTAATGACAGGAATTATTCAATTGGTTAATAAAGTATGTATTATTCAGTACATCCTTTGGGCCTATTTGTGTTTCTTCATGGTATTAAAACCTATAGTTATTGTTGACCCGATTTGTCTCTCTTGGATTACCCGATTCAGGCATATCGTTTTCTTAGTTTACTTGTGCTAATTTCTTGATCTTACAAAGGCGCTAGGGCATTGTAATCCGATGGGGAATGTCAAACCCCTTAACATTTCAATATGTGCAGAGTAATAAAGGCACACTCCACAGGCATACAGAAATAACACAATTATACTAATATATATCCAAACAGGAGTCCACCCGCAGGGTTTGATAATATATATATAAAAATTGTCCAAAATATTAAAATTAAACTAATATATATCCAAACAGCTCTGGTCTTGGGATCCGCACACCTCAATTGCCCGTTTCTACCACTTTGCCCTTGGTGCCACTAGTTCCTGCTAGAATACTGATTTATTTGAAAAGGGGTGAGATTCAAACGAATCTCAATAGTAACATATAGTCGTTCATATAAAATGTGAAAAGTAAATATGTCATGTTCCATGTTATGCACAAATTAATTAACAATATCACGACATGTATACATGAATTGGGGCTCAATCCCCCACTATCTGTATGCCTCGGTTGGGTTATTACTCAACAACCAGGTAAAACTGCCTACTCGCACTAACAGCCCCTTATTGGTGGAACCATGTTGATTAATTAAATTACAGAAAATGACATACACAAATATATAAACATCGACATAATGTATGAAGGATAGAATTACTACATTGTATCCCTTTTTGTTATACAAAAATAGTTCCTCGAACTATGTGCCAACGGCTCGACCAATTAATCCGATCCTAAAAATTCCAAATGTACAAGAATTAAGTTAAACTCATTCATGTACTACTTTAGACACTTTAAAGTTTTTTTGTTGGTTACATTAGTTCAAAACTGCAAAATTACCAAAATGTCCCTTGGGACCCGGTCCAGCCCCTTTTTACCCGATCCGACTGTACTTTTCCAAAAATTTTGACCCAAGCTTTTTATACATAGTTGTGTGTAGAATCCAATTTTTGCCTTGGTTTTCACAAAATCACTGCCAAATGACAGTTTTACCCTTGACAACCTTGATTTAGGGTTTTAGGGGTATTTTCGTAATTTCACTTTCTAGGGCTTTTCTCACAAAGTTTTCAACATCAACCCTACATAATTTTCCCTCCTAAACACCTTGGAATCATCATATTTATAAAAGTCCAGCTTCTACCCCTCTAAACAGTATTGGCCGAAACATAAGAGAGAAAAAGCAAAAGTTGTGATTTTGATTTTTAACTTCAAAAACTTGTTCCTTTCAACTCCAATCCACTTGATTAACCATTTAAACACATACTAAATAAGATTTGAGGAAATTTGGGCAACATAACCCCTTTGGGTTTCCATTTCCCAAATTTGTAATCCAATAAACAAACCACAAATCACAACCAAATCAAAAACAACACCATCACAACATCAAAGAGAAGGAGATTATGGAAGTTTTCTCTTAATTTCTCACTTTCTCTCTCCTAGGTGTCACCTCTCTCTCTCTTTCCCTTGATGTTTTGCTTGCTAGACTTGGAGCTTCTGCAGAAGAGGAGATTAGAGAAGCTCTTATGCGAAAAAAAAAGGTTGAACACAAGATCACAAGTCTTACCTTTATGATTTTCTCCTCCTTCTCTCTAGATTCTTGAACTCACTCACTCACTCTCTCTCTACTCTTCTCTTGGTCGACGAAATGAGAGGAAAGATGAAGCAAAAAGGCTTAATAAAATATCTCATTTTTCCTAAATAAGTTATTACCAAAATTAAGTTTTTATGACACAAATGTACTTGAGCCTAATCTCTCCTCCCCTTGGTTAGCCCAAGTTGATGCCTAGGGTCCCCCTTAAATGACCCAATTGGGCTTTAATTCATTAGCCTTAACTAGACACGCATATTTCACCTTCAATTTCCAAACCTTGGTTTATTTGACTAAGAATATTCCAAATATTTATTTCCCCTTTATTTTCCTTAATTAATTGAGATTACTTCAATTAATTGAAAAATAATTAATTTTATGCTTTATTAGAAAAATTATGATTTTGCCATTTTTTTTAATTTAATTCCTTTTCTTCTTTTCTTTGGCCAAAATTCCCTTAATATTGAGCCAAATAATATACTTTACTATTCCTCCATTTTGGGCTTTGATATTGGACTTTATGAATTACCCAAAATTAATTTCTTAACTTGTTCTAGCCCAATTTCTCATGAAAATGAAAATTTACTAACTTCATAAATTTCAAATTCATGAATATTCACTATTCCATTTCATTGAATATTACAAATAATTACAATGTATTTTCGTGAATAAAATTTGGGGTGTTACATGGAAGCTGCCTCAATACTCAATTTTGTCAACTTTAGGGTGTTTCCCTTCTATCTCATCTTCCCTTTCAATAATGATGAAGATCAGGGTTTCTTATTACTGTCTATTATTTTCTTGTTGAAGATAAGGGTTTCTGGGTCTCTGGTCTTATCGCCGAAGATAAGGGTTTTTGGGTCTCTGGTCTTATCACCGAAGATCATCATTCTTGTTCCCTCGCTGAAGAATCGACATTCTTATAGCTTCATTTTTTATTAGCAATTTTGGTGTTTTAGCAGTTATATTGTCGGCATCGAAGATCGGTGTGTTTGGTTTTAGGGTTTCCGCATATCTTCTTCCATTTACCATATTGCCTCTCTAATAGATAACCCTTTCCAGATGACTTTGATAAATGGGATGCTCTTGCTTCTGAGATGCTTCTCCTGTCAATCGATGATTTGGTCAAGTATGACTTCATAAGTCAGATCATCCCGCATTTCCACGTCTTCGTATTCAATCACATACTCTGGATTAGGTTGGTACTTCTTCAATTAGGAAACATGAAAGACGTCATGCAACCTGCTTAGGTTCGGTGGTAAAGCTATACGATATGCTACTGGCCCAATCTTCACCAAGATTTCAAATGGACCAATGTACCTTAGATGTAATTTCACTCTCAGCGCTCTGCCAATACCTGTGATTGGCAAAACTTTTATGAATACATTGTCACCGACTTCAAATTCTAGAGGTTTCCGCCTCTTATCAGTATAACTTTTCTGTTAGCTTTAAGCAATCAGCAATCTCTGCTTAATCAACTTGATATTCTTAGTTGTCTAATCAACTGTGTCTGTCCCAATTAAGAGTCTCTCAGACAATTCTGTCCAACACAAGGGCAATTGACATTTCCTCTTGTATAGTGCCTCATATGAAGCCATTTGAATGCTCGAATGATAACTATTATTATACGCAGACTCTGCTAATAAAAGGAATTTGTCCCAATTGGTTTTGAAATCCAATGAGCACGCCTTAGCATATCTTTTAGCGTTTGTATGGTCCGCTCTGTCTTCCCATCTTTTTAGGGATGATATGCCATACTGAATCTTAGTTTAGTACCCAAAGCCTCAGAACTGCCTTCCAAAAGGTGGAAGTGAATCAGGGATCTTGATCCGAGCTGATATTCTTTAGAGTACCATGTAATCTCACAATCTCCTTAATATAAATTTCTGCCAATCTATCAAGAGAATAGTAGATGCTGATAGGTAGGAAGTGGGCTGTCTTCATAAATCTGTCGACTATCACTTAAATTGCATCATGATTTCTAACCTTGGGTAACCCCGTCATGAAATCCATGGTAATGCTTTTCCACTTCCACTTAAGAATCTTAGGATTTTACAGAAGCCCTGATAGTTGCTGATATTCAACTTTCACTTTCTGGAGACAATGAGTGATGAACTTGGTCAATCTCTTTTCATTCATAGCCACCAGTACTGGGACTTCAAGTTGTGGTATATTTTGGTTATCCCTGGATGCAGAGTATATTTACTCTTATGTGCCTCCTCTTGGATTTGCTGTTTCAGTTCTATTTGTGATGGAACATATATCTGCTTCTTGTACTTGACTAAGTTGCTTAGTGTCAAGTCATATTCCTGAATTTCACCTCTAGCAATCATATCTCTGATAGACAGTGCTCGTCTATCATGCAGCTGTGCTTCTTCAATTGCTGCTCTTAGGTCATTATACACATGGCTAACATTAGTATGATCATTAGAATATGACCAGACAGATTAAGATCTCTAAAATCCTTAATCAATTTCTGCTTGCAAATCATTATGACTGCCACTTGCACTGATTTACAGCTCAATGTGTTAGCAACAACATTAGCCTTTCCAGGATGATATTTAACTCAAGATTATAACCTTTTAGCAACTCCATCCACCCGTACTGTCTTATGTTCAAGTCTTTCTGATCATACATATATTTCAAGCTCTTGTGATTACAGTACAACTCTATGGTCATACCATAGAGATAATGTCTCCAGATTTTCAAAGCAAATACAATAGCTGCCAACTCAAGATCATGAGTGGAATAGTTCAAATCATGAGGTTTTAGCTGATGAGATGCACATGCCACCGCTCAGCCATGTTGCATCAATACACATCCCAATTTATGCCCACTGGTATCTGTATACACAACATGAATAAACTATGGATCTAGGATTGTCAGCACTGGTGCTGTTGTTAACCTCTGCTTCAATTGCATAAAGCTCTTCTCACAATTATCATCCCACCAAAATGTTGAGTTTTCCGTGTCAACTTTGTCAAAGGTAGAGTTATTTTGGGGAAGTTCTTTATAAATCTTCTATAATACCTGGCAAGACCCAAAAAAATACATATTTTAAAGGTAGTCTCTGGCCTCTTCTAGTCCAGTATTGCTTCCACCTTGCTAGGATCAACTGAGACCCCTTGCTGTGAGACTATGTGGCCTAGAAACTTAACCTCTGAAAGCCAAAATTCACATTTGCTCAGCTTGGCATAAAGTGCTTATCTCTCAATATATTCAATATCGTTCTCAAATGTTACTCATATTCGGCTTTACTCCACGAGTATACCAAAATGTCATCAATGAAGACTACCACAAACTGGTCTAGGTACGGACAAAATATTCGATACATGTAGTCCATGAACACAGTAGGTGTATTGGTTAGCCCAAATGGTATCACAAGAAACTCGTAATGGTCAAATCTTGTCCTGAAACCAGTTTTCGGTATATCTCTTGCTTTTATCTTAAGTTGATGGTATCCTGACAGCAAATCAATTTTCGAGAATATGCAAAAACTAGATAACTGATCAAGCAAGTCATCAATTCTAGGGAGTAGGTATTTGTTCTTGATAGTTACCTTATTCAACTCTTGATAATCTATACAAAATCGCAGGCTTCCATCTTTCTTCATAACAAAGATCATTGGAGCTCTACATGGTGAGACACTGGGCCAAATAAACCTTTTTTCTAGCAGCTCCTCAATCTATTTCTTCAATTTCTCCATTTCACTCAGAGTTATTCTATATAAAGCTTTAGATATTGGACCTACTCTAGGCCTTAAGTCAATCACAAATTCCACTTCCCTATCCAGAGGTAATCCACCGATATCTTTCAGAAATACATTTGGAAATTTGTTCGTTATAAGGATACTTTCTAAGGGTACTCCGACCCCTGACTGCATAGACAGAAATACCATATAACCCTGACAACCTTTCCATAAATATTTCTTAGCCTCAGCTGCAGAGAAAAGATTAAGATTGACTTATGTACCCGTATGCAGTTGTGAGTTAGGATATATAACTCTTTTACCTCTGCAGTTGAGCAACACACTATTGGCCATCAACCAATCAATACCAAGGATTACTTCTAACTTTTGCAGTGGTAAACAAATCAGATCCATAGTTGATTCATGCCCCCGGCAGTCATGACAATCTTAACACCTGTGGGTGCAGATACGACTAGATCATACGAAAATTGATGATGAATGAATGGCTAACGCCCGAATCATACATGACATGCACTAAATTTCCATTGAGAGAAACCATACCTTATATCAGTTCCAGAGACTTTCTAGCTTCCTCTTGTGTCAATGTATAGACCTTGCCTGGAACCCTGGGCCTCGTCTCCTCAGGCTGATGTTTTAATGGGAAATCTTTGGCAAAAATGCCTCGGTTTATTGCATACGAAACAGGTAGGCGGTCTATTTGGATCAGCTCTCAATGGAACACCGTTACAAGATCTACCAGGGTGAATTGGTTTATAGCAATGCCAACAGGTTTTGTTCCTCTAGAAACCCTACCTTCCATGGCCTCCAATTTGATTTGGCCTGCTTATTATCACCCCTGGATGGTCCACCTTGGTCTTTCTATTTATGTGACAAACCACTACTACCAGATACCCCCTTGCTTTGGTTGTTTCTAACAAAATGCAGGCTCAACATGTTCTTCTCAATAATACAACATTCCTCAACTGTCTGGTTGAACTTGGTATAACGCCTTGAAACCAGTTTTTCTTTCATCTCTGGCTTCAGTCCATCTATCATCATACCGTACTCCATCCCTCGTCATCCCAATATTTAAGGTATTCAGAATACTGAGATAATAGAATATATAAAGCCAAATAGTCATCAAAGCTTTCATGATCTTGATGTTGGATGCTGAAGAACTCTTTCTCTTTTTCCAGTTTAACAGAAGGGGGAAAGTATTTCTCATTAAACTTTTCATGGAATAATTCCCAGGTTATGAGAATATTCCTCCCCCGCAGAATCAGCTCTGTATTCTTCCACCATCTATTTGCATCACCCTCCAGTTTATAAATGGTTAGCAGGGCTTTGATTTCATCTGGGTATAGCATAGTATTGAAGATTTCTCAAGGAGTGACAGCCAGCCTTCAGCTATCTATGGATTAAACTTCCCCTGGAATACAAGAGGTTATTGCTTACTAAACCTGCCTACCTAGGTCTGTATGTCCGCTTCAGGCTCTAACAAAATATCCTCTAGTTGATGTCCCTCAAGTGGAATATCATCGCTATCCCTTCTCACTAAATCCTCCAGATGACCCTGCCTCTATTGTACTTCCCACAGTTCTTCACGGATTTCATTCATCGTAGCCTGCTGCTACGTTAAAATATCCAGAATTTGTTACTAGATTGGGTCTGGTCTAGCACCTGGTTCTTCATTATTATTACTAGTCCGCCCCCAGTTCTACCTCTACCTTGGCCTCTTCCTCAGCCTCTACCACCTCTCCCTGTTTGGACCATCTCCATAATTCACTCGACATAACAAATAGAAAAGAATAAATTTCATATAAATGCAAGGGCATTTTTGTCATTTTATAATAATTTGGGTACACATATATGTTAAATACAACATACAACAAATATTTATAGTAGTTATTAAAAGCTAGAAACACCACACAACCTACAAACTACTGTACATCACATAATAGTCCTTTTTACATCATATAACTTAAGTTACAAATAACTTCCCAAGGGGTTACCCATCCTAGGATTATCCTAGGTCGAGCATACTTAACTTTCTATGTACCCGTCCAAAACACTGACACAGGCACTTTCCGTACCTGTCCATTGGTTCCCTATACTACCATGCCTCAAAAGACGTGTCGATAACCTCTAGTCACCCAAAATATGCTAACTGGGCCCTACATCACCCGATGTACGTGTACCTCTGTACTAGGTCAGTAATATACTCCATAAACTCCTAGAAGCACTCGTTCGGGCCCCTCTTAACAATATTAATCTTTTGACAATATCAATCTTCTGTCAGTTCTAGGATGCTAAGTCTGGAAAGAAGTCCATAGTGGTGAAAATCCAAAACTTATCTGACAGGTCAACCTCCAACTGATCCTTAATCATGTACAGGGACTCCACACCCTCCAAAAATGAGTGATACTGTCCCGTAGGAGTGTCATGTGTTCGTAGTGCCCAGCGATATCTACCCCAGACGTAATCCCACAACTCTAAGTCCGGCTGCAAGTCGTACACTATCTCTGCACTAGAGATGTCAAACTCGGTCGATTCCTCTTCTGAATTGTCTAACAATGGATGTTCGGTCTCTACCAATAGTGACCCCACTGACGACACCAGCCTCGGCTTAGGACCATATATAGGTAGCGTTGGTATACTCTTCCTCACCATTCACCTCATACAGAGACCTCCAGACGCATAGTACTCAACATAATGTTGTCTGTCTGGAATCTACTGCTCTGCTCACTGGAACTACTCATGATATCCTGTCACCACGTAAACAAGACTAAATAAGTATACTATTCTGATAATACTAGAACCGCTTAAGCTCGGATGCCAAAAATGTCACGCCCCTTAATATTTTGATATGCGCAGAGTAATAATGGCATAATTCCACAAGCATACAGATATAGCATAATTATACTGATAAAAAGTACTTGTTTACAAACAGGAGTCTCCCGCAGGGTTTGATAATATATATATACAAATTGTCCAAAATATTAAAATTAAACTAATATAAATCCAAACAACTCTAGTCTTGGGATCCGCACACCTCAATTGCCCATTTCTACCACTTTGCCCTTGGAGCCACTGGTTCCCGCTGGAATATTTATTTATTTGAAAAAGGGTGAGATTCAAATGAATCTCAGTAGTCACATACAATCGTTCATATAAAATGTGAAAAGTAGATATGTCATGCTCCATGTTATACAAAAATTAATTAACAATATCACGGCATATATACATGAGTTAAGGGCTTAATCCCCTACTATCTATACACCTCGGTTGGGTCATTACTCAAAAACCAGGTAAAAGTGCCTACTCGCACTAACTACCCCTTCTCAGTAGAACCATGTTGATTAATTAACTTACAGAAGATGGCATACATAAACATATAAACATTGGCATAATGTATGAATGATAGAGTTACTACTTTGCATCCCTTTTTGCTACAAAAAAATATTTCCTAAAACTACGTGCCAACGGCTTGGGCAATTAATCTGGTCTTAAAAATTTCAAATGTACAAGAATTAGGTTAAAACTCATTCATGTACTACTTTAGACACTTCCAAAGTTTTTTTGTTGATTATATTAGTTTAAAAATGTAAAATTACCAAAATACCCCTAGAGGCCTGGCCCAGCTCCTTTTTACCCGCTCAGACCGTACTTTTCTAAAAATTTTAACCTATGCTATTTCAATATAGTTTTGCAAATAAAATCCATTTCTGGTTTCATTTTTAAGAAAATTACTATCAAATGACAGTTTTACCCTTGACAGCCCTAATTTAGGGTTTCAGGGGTATTTTCGTAATTTCAATTTCTAGGGCTTTTCTCACAAAGTGTTCAACATCAACCCCACATAATTTTCCCTCTTAAACACCATGGAATCATCATATTATAAAAATCCAACTTCTACCCCTCCAAATAGTACTAGCCGAAACATAGGTGAGAAAAAGAAAAAGTTGTGATTTTAATTTTTAACTTCAAAAGCTTGTTCCTTTCTGCTCCAATCCACTTGATTAACCATTTAAACACATACTAAACAAGATTTAAAGAAATTTGGGCAGTATAACCCTTTAGGGTTTCCATTTCCCAAATTTGCAAAACCAACAAACAAACCACAAATCACAGCAAAATCAACAACAATACCATCACAACATCAAAGAGAAGGAGATTATGGAAGTTACGTCTTGATTTCTCACTTTCTCTCTCCTAGGCGTCACCTTTGTCTCACTCTTTCCATTGATGTTTTGCTTGCTAAACTTAGAGCTTCATGGAGAAGAGGAGATTAGAGAAGATATTATGTAAAAGAGGAAGCTTGAACACAAGATCACAAGAATTGCGTTTACGATTTTCTCTTCCTTTTCTCTAGATTCTTGAACTCACTTACTCTCTCTCTACTCTTCTCTTGGGCGACGGAAATGAGAGGAAAGATGAAGCAAAAAGGCTTCATAAAATATATCATTTTCCCTAATTAAGTTATTACCAAAATTAAGTTTTTATGGCACAAATGTACATGAGCTTATCTTCAACTAATTAGTGGCATAAAGTTCAATTAAAATTGAACTAATCTCTCCTCCCCTTGGTTAGCCCAAGTTGACGCCTAGGGTCCTCCGATCTCATCTTCCCTTTCAATAATGATAAAGATAGGGGTTTCTTGTTGGCATCTATTATTTTCTTACTGAAGATTGGTGAAGATTAGGGTTTCTGGGTCTCTGGTCCTATCGCTGAAGATCGGCATTCTTGTTCCTTGTGTTCTTTCTTGCTTGGTCCACCTCTTCTCTAGAACTTCTTGAATTTTCTCATGATCATTCCCATATCATCATCATCAAGAACATCTTCATTTTCAGAAGATTCTTCTTCCTTGATAGCTTTAAGTGCAAGTCCTCTTTTCTTTTTATCATCGAACTCTTCTAGTTCCTTCTTGAATCTCAACTTCCCTTCATACTCTGAAAGGCTACCAAAGAGAGCAGCTACGGATCTCATTGACTCTCCTTTAGCTTCTTCAATAGATGTCACCTTCGCTTCCCATTCTTTTGTAAGAATATTAAGAATCTTTCTTACCTAGGAATTTTGGTCAAATGATTTCCCAAGTGCAGATAGTTGATTGACAAGATGAGTGTACCTGAGTTCGAATTCTGATATTCCTTCTCCAGGTTTCATATGAAATAGATCATACTCTGTAATTAGAGTATTGACTCTATTTTCTTTGATTCCGGATGTATCTTCATGAGCGATTTCAAGAGCATCCCACATGTCTTTGGCTGTAAGTAGAGTGTTGATTTGAAAATATTCCTTTTGACTGAGTGCACTCTGTATCATTAAAATAGCTTTACTATTTAACGTTACTAACCTCTTGTCATCTTCATCAAACTCCTTTGGGCTCTTTTTAATGACTCTATCTTCAATTTTCTTTATTGGAACATAGTCACCGTCTTATATCACATTCCATAAACCGTATTCGTTAGCCATCATGAACACTCTGAACTTAGCTTTCCAGAACAAAAAATATTCACCAGTAAAACCAGGAGGTCTAGTGATTGAAGCTCCATCTGGTAGAATGTTTTCACCCATTGTTGCCATTTATCGGATCCTTCTCAAACTGTTAGGCTCTTCGGAGAAGACCTTTCTCTAATACCAAATGAAAGAGGCAAGCTTCACCCAAGAGGGGGTCAATTGGGTTATGTGATAAATTTTTCGGTTGATGTGGTGATATAGCAATAGTTGTAGATAAAGTAGAGTTGAGAAGATAAGCACATAGAGAGTTATACTGGTTCGGCCTAAAACCCAGGCCTACGTCCAGTCCTCAGAGATCAAGACCTACTAAGATTTTCACTATTCTTTCAAGATTCAGTGGGCTCTCATAACGCCGCTAGACAACAACCGTCCTTGAAAGGACTATGAGTAGAAATACTAGAAATTTCTCTCCCCTTACGACATGTCTTACATGCAGAAAAACACACCTATGAACTTTCTCTCTTGCTTACGTATACAAGTCTTATGAGTAGCAATGTTCTCTCCTACTTACACCACTGTAAGTCTTACGAGCAGCAACGTTCTCTACTGCTTGTATCTTGTAAGTCTTATGAGCAGAAAGTCCTACTAGGAATTCTCTCACTACTTCTCTCATAAGGAAATCTCCCCTCTCAAGGTCCCAGTACCTTAAGATCAAATGAAAATAGAATTTGAAGTGTTTACAAACTCTCTTACAGAGCAAATATGATAATTACTGAAGAATGATATGAATACAGAGAAAATGTGAATAACAGAGACTTGTGAATTTGCTTGTGTGAATTCTTGTACTTCCTTGTTTTTGATGGTCTCTGGAGTTCTATATTTATAGACATTTGTTTTTGCCTGTTTGAATAATAATCATTGTGGAGCGGGGCATATTACTGTGGAACGGAATGCGTACGTTTGAAATCTTTGAATGTGGTAGGTACATGCTTGGATGGTCATAATGATGTTGTCTGCTATTGTTTGACTTCCTCTATGTCTTTCTAATTCAAACGTTCAAACTCCTGTATCACACTCATAATACATGTTAAATAATGTTATATAATAATAAGTGAAAATAAAATGAATAAATAACATGAAACCATATTCGGATTAAATGCTGTAAGACTAGTGCGTTTTGGCTTATGGCAAGTATCACTCGAGTGCAATACCATATTTTCTCCTTTTGCTTCAGTTTTACGCTTGCACTTCCACGAATTTTGAGAGAGTGCATTTTCACACTTGTGAGTGATGTGGGTCGTCACTCGAGCATGGATCTCCTCACTCGAGTGCTGCTTTATTTTACACTATGAGCCACGTCTCTAGACATCACTCATACCCTATTTTATCAAGAGTGTGATTTCTCACTCGCAGGTAATATGGGCCCTCACTCGAGCATAATTACTCTTACTCGAGTGAGAAGAATATTCTTCTATAATATACTCTTTGTCTTCAGCACTTGCATCAAAATTGAGAGAGTTAGATTTCTCACTCGCGGGTGCTGATGTATCACTCGGGTACATGTACTCTCACTTGAGCATGCCTATGCTTCTCTGTTATGCATGACTCTCAGCCAAACACTCGCAGTCCCTCACTCGCTAGAACTCGGGTGCAAATAAGGACATCACTTGAGTACAGAAACTGTTCTCGAGTGAAATGCTGACATCTTGTTTCTAACTTTGCTCTCTATCAAACACTTTCTGTCCAACACTTTTGTAACCCCCTCCATAATTAATATCCGAAATACGTGATTAAAATGAAATAGAGACCAATAATAATCAAAACTCATTTAAAATCCTATCCTTGAGATAGGGTTTTCAAAAATACCTTTTAAAATCTAATTAACTTGGTCTCATATTCACATTTCGAATACAATTACTACGCGAAGATAAATCACATTCATATAAATTTCAGAGTGCACAACATAATCATCCCGGCAATCCCGGGTACATACCTTCGCTAAAGATACACAGGGCACAATTGCCCATTACAATTCTTCAAATGGGGATTACACAATCTCATCTCAAATTCATAACCATATATTCAACCGAATCATATACAGTCTTCACAACTCATTAGTAACCAACTACTAACTCTCATCTCGAAAGAGTCATAGTCGCTCCCTCCACGAGCCACTTGCCCTGTATAAATTATTGGTAAGGGAGGGTGAGATTCAAGAGAATCTTAGTAGGAAACAGATACCATAATGCATGCATGATAGATGTTATATATATGACATGTTAGCTTTATCTAGATGCATGCCCCATAATGACATATCTGTATGCTCAATGTTTCATGTAACAAAACTATGGCTACAGCAAAATAGAAATAGAGCTTCATTTATTCAAATATGCTATACACAATCAAGTCAAGCAATCACATACATCACTACACAAGCAAAGATATCAATACATGCAAGTAAGGTAAGTCCCCTACCTCCAGTCTTTTCTCCTCGATTTGTGTGCCAGCAACTCGGGGCTTCACATTCGATCCTATAATGTCAAATGTACTATTTAGACACTTACATAGTGTTTATGGGAGTTATATGAGGCTATATTAAAAATTTACTAAAATACCCCCGGGGACCCGGCCCGGCCCCGCCGTACCCGGCCCGGCTGTACTTTTCTTGAAATTTTGACAAGGGCTATTCTGACATATTTTCACCCAAGGAATCCATTTCTAGACTCCGAATGATCAAATTCAATGTCAATTTACAAATTTACCCTTGGCAGCCCTACTTTAAGGGTTTCAAGGGCGTTTTTGTAATTATGCTTTTTCGGCCTTTTCCGAAAAAGTGACCTACTGTAACCCTACCAATTTTCGCTCCTGAACTCAATCGAATCATCATATCATTAAAAATCCATCTCTAACCCCTCCAAACTAGGCTTGGCCGAAATTCTCAATTCCTTGGGAAAAATTAGGGTTTTTCGGTTTCTACTCTGTAAACGTGTTTCTTTCTACTCCTAGCTACTTTATTAACCATTACATTAGGTTACAACTAACATTAAGACCCAATTTGGGCAGCATAACCCCTAGGCCATGTCATTTTCAAACTTTGAAACCAATGGCAATCTGGCAAAATTTCACCGATTAAATTGCCCACAACAGCCAGAATAAGCAATATAGGAAAGTTTGGAAGTACCTCAAGCTCCTCATAGCTTTTCTTTGACTTAGCTGAAAACCCTAGCCTCTTAAACACCAAATTTGCTTCTCAAACACCTTAAATAACGTAGAAGAGAAACTTAGGAGAAGGATTATACGCGTTAGGTACGAATTCACCGAAGAAATCGACCTACCTCACGAGTTTTCTTCCTCTTCTCTCTCTAAAAGCTCTCAAACTTTCTCTCTCTCTGGCTGTTGGTTCAGCACAAAAATGAGAGCTGAAGATGATTAGAAAATGTTTTAATTTCCATGCTGATGTCATCTTTAATTTTGATGATGTCATAATTCCCATTTTAGGATTTTCTGGCATATTTTCTGCCCAAACTTTGAAAAATCATAACTAATTATAGTAAACTTGAAATGTGGTGATTCCAAAGCAAAATGAAAGCTATTTGAGTCCTCTTTACTAGAAAAATATTTACCATTACTAGAAAACACTACACAATTCAAGAATTATACAAATTTCATCACTGCCCCAAAATAGAGTCCATTTTCGACCTCAAACTTTAGACAGTCATATTGCCCAGTTCCCAAAACAAAATGGCACAAATTATATGTCCATTTTGAAGCTTGGGATGTGAAATTTAAGAATAGAAACGTTCATAATTTTCTGACATCATTTTCCTAGTCAAAACATCTACACGAGAAGACTGCCCCGAGTAGAGTTTTACTGGATAGAATTTCAGAGTTTGCATCTTTGCTTCCAATGGTTCCATTTTCATACCAAACATCATTCCCACATAAATTTTCACAAGGAATCCATTGGAAACACCAAATCAATCAAATTCACATCTCATTGACATGTTTTCACAACAATCTCAACATGTCAACATAATTCATATTTCAAAACCTAGCATTGCAACATTTCCATTCTAAAGTTCCAAACCAATTTCAATGACATCAAAACACACTATGACACCATTTCCAACACAATACCCCATTCAATTCTTCCCTCTATTCTAATTCAATTTGGATGTTAATCCATAATTGAACTTAAATACAGTGTTTCAGCGTTGCTCACAACACACACAAATCATATTCGAGTGCCAAATCACATCATATTCTCCAAAAGGGTTATTTATCACTAACCACATCCACTTTTAGAGTCATTAACCCTTAATCACAATTTGGGATCTTGCTAAACCGGGGCTTAGCAATCCACTAATCTCAGGCTTATTCTCTAGCCTCGAGTCTCAAAATTCGGGGTATTACAACTTTCATATGCTCGAGTGCAAAACAGCTTGATGCTTGAGTGTTAGTTATAGTGCTCGGGTGCATTAGTAAAATTGACAGCAATTGCTCTCTGCCAAACTCTTTATGTCCAACACTTGCATGTGCTCGAGTGCAAAAGAGGTTCATGCTTGCGTGTTAACTCTATTGCTCAAGTGTATCAACAAAAACTGATAGCAGACATCTCTAAACTTTGCCATATGCATCTGGTAACTATGTAACCATATTCTAGACTTGTAAAAAAAAAATACTTTGCACACAATAACCTTTTGTTATCATCAAAACTTGGAATCTAACACTAGAGATATTTAGGATATTCTTGATTCTATGTATACTTCTAACAAGTATGTTGAAGTTGAAAGTGTTGACAGTTCATGTGAAACTATAAGTTGCATATCTACGATACATGAAAAATTGGAAGCTGATGATGAAGAAGAAGAAATCATAGAACACTTCCTTTCAGTCAACATGGAAGAATAAGAGGAAGATGATTCCCAAGAAGAGCTCATTACGGACAAATTTGATGGATCATCCTCTAGAGATCAAGATGCACATATACTAAACAATTCCAATTCTTTTGGAGTTATTTTGAAAACTAATTTTCAAAGTTTGCATAAAATTGTTTCTTAACCAAGTATTGATTCCATTCTGAAAAGCAAAAATATTTTCAATCATGCTGGAAAGTTTATTGGTAAGAAAGAATGTTCAAATGAAATTTATTCGGGTTTTTACTCTTGACCGACATAATAATTGCATAAAATCTCATAATGCATATTATCATACAATTTGCAATTATTGTTGTAAATCTAGTCACATTTCTCACACGTGCTATATTAGAAGAAATTCTAATGTGAGAAATAAATATGCTTGGGTTCCGAAAAGTGAAGTAAAGTCCAATGCTAATAATCAAGGACCCAAAACAAAGTGGGTACCAAAATGTTGTCTGGTGTTTCATATGTGCATATTGATTCTAAAAAGAATGGACAAAAGGATACTGAGAAAATGAAGAAGATTCCAATAGTTCATAATGTACCTAAATGGAGATTTACATCAATTAGGAGAACTCTCGGATCAACATTGCTGGAACTGCAAAGTTTAACCACAAAGAAAGGCGATGGAGAAAAGAGGTACATTCCACCTCAAGAATGGACTACCATAGAGTACCATTCAACTATCTTGAGGAGAACAAGAAAAGGATGATCTCTCAAGCATCAAGTAAAAGACTCCTGGAGTCTATATATTTTGACAGAAGGTTGCTAGCACCCAAAACAAGATATTCAAAGTATCAACATCATAGAAAGATGCAGTGGGTAAGCAAAAGTAATCCTTCAAATATCTAAGGAAAAGGTACATAATGATAAAACCTCCTATGCTATTGTCTATAGTATTTGTTGAGGTTTTATATGTTGAAACCTTAGGAATGAGCATTGTAAACGGTTTTGAAATTATGTTTTCGCATCCCTTAAAAAGCCACTTAATAGATTTATTTATAAAGGGATTGCAATGCTCAACAGGTTAATTCTTTATGCATATATAATAATTTGAAAAGAAAAGATTTCTTTTATGCATAAAGACATGTTTAATTCATTTTGCTCAATTGGCTCGAATTGATTACATTCTTAGAGTATGTGAATTTTTATCTTGATTCCTACAAGCTAACAAGAAAGGGATCCAATCAATATTGAATACTATGAAGAAAAGAAATTTATACAATTCGATAAGAAAATGGCTTCTCAAGACTATGGCCACATGAAAACAAGTTCATATCTTGATGATGCTGAATTATGGAATTTGGATTTTGGTGCTGTGTATGCAAAGGAGGAAGATCAATATTATTCCACCAAAACCAAACAAGCTACCGCATGGACAAGAAGAATTATGGTGATATCTAATCTTTACTCTATACTGTGCTTATATAAATTATTTATTTGGGTAATGAAGAACTTGTTCATTATAGCATACTATTAGCAATCAATCATTTATGGTTTTCAAAATATTTTTAGATTGCTAAATGGACTGAAAGTGAAATTATGTATAATCTTTCTATGTATTTGAGTGTTGAAATGCACATTTCAAAAAAATGTACTTAGATTGCAATTCATCTTGTTTATAAAAATGCATACACATTATTTGAAAATTATTCATATCTTATTTGCATTTAAATCGGTTTCAAAATTGGAAGTTAATATTTATGTATACTGAAAGTCAGAAATGCTTCAAATCCATCTACTATATTTTTCCTCATCATTCACATATTTTTTTATCTTAAACCTGTTAATGCTTGAACTCCTCAATCTTTATTTTCTAACAAGTTAGACCTTATGTCTAACAAGTTAACTATCTATACGAGTTTCAAGTGTATTCCCTGGAAAATAATTCTATATGTGAAAGTCTTGTGCCTAATACATAAATTTTTGATTGGCCAAGTTATTCCAAGCATTATGAATGTTCATTAGTGCATTGAATCTTAATGCATTAACCATTATTGTGGAATAACTTACTTGGATGATACTCTTGTACTCTAGTCATTTGGACTAATGAGTATGTGCTTCATCACTCTTAAATTCTTGTACTCATTTCGTTGCTCAAACACATTCACCATTGATAAAATCTATCTTTGAGTAAACATTTTCATGTATTTGAATTCTTGAGTTGAATATTCATATATTTCAAGACATAACTCTAAGTGTCAAGATAGTCTATAAATCAATAGCAAAGTCATGGTACTTGTATATGTCTATCAGGTAAATCCTTTTGGTTATCCATATGACTCTTGCTCTTTGGAAAATTCTTCAACATGTTAACTTTGATTATTAACATGTTATCTTAGTTGTTCTCTAAAAGAGAAGCTTTATGCTATATGTATATTTAAATTGTTGACTTCCACTATTTTAAACATGAACATTGATTATAAACATATTTCAAAGATGATTTTTGCATACATTCAAAATTTGAATTTTACAATGCATTATTATGATTTGAAATTACATCTGAGATTTGAAATAATTTGCATATCTCATTATCATTCTTGAAAAACTTGATTTCATTCATAATTTATCCTTTCATAAAAAATTGATCATCATGGATAGATTCTCTATTCTTTTGATCATAAATTGCATGAAAATATTATCAATGACATATTTTTTAAAAGTGTATTTACAAATTGTCATTGATCTTTGAAATCAGCATTCTTGGTATTATTTTCTCGTTACCCTTTACGATTCAATTGCTTGAATTCATTTAATTGGGTAAAATTATATTCTGGTATTTGTTGATTATTATACTCTTTGCTCAAATATCATATAATTCAATTGTAAAAGAGTATAAGAGTTATAATGTCTAATACTATATGGACCCAAGAGAAAGTTCGGTACTAAAGAGCATTTATTTATACTTTTGCAGGAGTTTATCAAAATGCTTTACTTTTGGATACAAAGATTAGAGGCTAACAGAGGAGGTGTGACTGGCAGTGTTACAGTGTGAGCATAAGCTAAATCTGGGATTACTCTAAGTAATCTGATGGTTACTCCAAGTAATCTAATGGTTACTCCAAGTAATCTGGGATTACTCCAAGTAATTCACGGTTACTCCAAGTAATTTGATGGTTACTCCAAGGAATTTGACGGTTACTCCAAGCAATTTGAGGATTAGTCCAAGTAATCTAAAGATCACTCAAGGGATTCGCAACCACTTTGTTTAAATTATTGAACCTCCTACTAGACCTTTCAAGGAGTTCAACGAGCCTGAGAAGTATAGAATCATCAAACCATCAAAACTAATAAGGATTCTCAACTACAATCCTAGCTCTATGTTTTTACAAAATTATATGATACAACTAAACTAGAGCTATGGTGAACAAGGCCAATAACTTCACTTACTTAATCGAGAAGAATCACCACATAATGGCCTATATTATAAGCGAGGAGGAGAGGAATACTAGAAAAATCATGTTTGTTAGAGAACAAGATATATATATATATACTTCTATAGGACTTACTCCAAGTAATCTGCAATTACTTCAAGTAGACCTTCAAGTAATTTGCAATTACTCCAAGTAAGTCTGAATCTCACTCCAAGTAACACAAGAGGTGTAAAGGATGAGAGATAAGACTTCAAGAATAAATAAGAGACAACATTTTGCTAGAGGTGGTCTACATGTTCCTTCATTTTTTGGTCTATCTGTCTAAGGCTATCTAAAAGAAGAGCTTTAACAATCACACAGAGCTTGCTATGAACAATGCTAAGTTCATCACTTTTGTGAATGAGACTAAACTAATCATATCTCTAAACAATGAGTATCCAACGATGCACTAATGGACTTCAGAGGATGATGGCTCGAGTGATTACGATATTACTCGAGGGAGGTATTGTATTCTTTAATTCAAATTCTTTAAGTTGCATCACTCAAAGTGAACACTTGAGTAATAAGTCAAGTAATATAGGGTTATAGCCTTAAAACCCTAAATAACATTGTCATTTCTAAAACTTGATTTCTCTCCAAATCTTCAGATTTTCATACTCATTCTCTCTACAAAATTTCCAATGATTTTACAAATCTAAGAGAGTTATTAACTATATTACTCATGATGATTTTCTTTTAAGCCATGCATTCATTAAGGGGGAGCTTCACATTCATATGTGTTCTATATCTTAAAAGCTTATTTCCTTTATTTGAAGAAATTCATTTTAACATACTCATCTACATTTACTCTCTATAGATTAGTTTTGATGATAAGTTACTTATATATCTTCTTTCCCTAATCTTAATTTGCATATATTTTATAGAAAGGAAACTTTTGATACTTGATTACACTAATCATTCTCCTTGCAAGAGTGTTTTTCCTTATAGCAGGAGAATTTGCTCTATGCTAGATCATTCCTCAACACACTAAAAGGAGCATATATCAAGTATGAGGACATATGCTTTAATAATCGATCAAGGGATATATATTGACTGCAACATTCAAAGTAATACAGCAATACAAATGAGCATTAAGTGTAACCCCCTTCGTAATTATGATTCGAAATACGTATTTTGAAATGAAATAGAGACCAATAATAATCAAACTCATTTACAATCCCTTCCTTACGGAAGGGTTTTCATAAATATTTTCAAAGATTCTGCCTTACCTTGGTCTCAAATTCCACAACTCGAATATAATTACCCTATGCAGTTACATCACATTTACATATCAGAGTGTACAACAAAATCCCGGCAACCCTCGAGTTTCATACATAAACTAAAGGTTTATAAATTCCCATTAGGGGATTACACCACTGTCTCCAAAACAACATTTATAAGATAAGGTGATCTCCCAACAAAACATGATATCCAACACCAAAATATAAATCTCCCTAAGGAGCCTTATCCGCCCTTGGTCGTCTCCTTTCCCTTGGAGCCACTTGCCCTGTCTGAAGGTTTGTCAATGGAAAGAATGAGATTCAAAAGAATCCCAGTAGTAACAAATCACTCATACCACATGTAATCACAAAGCATGCATGAAAATCATCAAGCAGCATCACAACATAAAGCACAGCATGCAGGCTGCACATATACACATAATCACATAATCTCATCCCCCGTATTCCACCGCCCCGAAGGCACGGTCCTCCCACCATCAACACCGATGGGCCGAGGGTGAAGGTTTCACAAATAGCCTTTTGGCTTTCACATATAGCCTTACGGCTTTCACATAGTCTCATCCCCCGGATTCCACCGCCCTGAAGGTACGATCCTCCCACCGTCAACACCGATGGGCCGCAGGTGATAGACTCACAAACAATGATCAAACAAACATATGATGTATCACATATAGTATAAGGGAAAAGAGTCACTACCTTGTTCTTTCCTGACGTGTGCCGGTACAGGTTGCTTACGATTAGGGCAAATGTCGAACCCTATAAACCAAAGTCAAAGACGACAAGTTATTCTCTATTCCAAATTCTCACATTCAAAAAACTTAAAGTTGGTTATCACTTGGACTCTTTAGGTGGCTACTAGAAGTCTAGACACATGCCTAAAGGGTTAAGAAGTACTATCTCAAAGATCACCTTTTAGTGTGCATCGTAAAACGTGCTAACCAATGGCTCACAACTTGGTCCTACAATTCCAAAATACAATTTAGACACTTCCATAGTGTTTCTGGGGGTTAAATGAGGCTATTATGAAAATTTACAAAATGCCCCCGGGGACCCGGCCCGGCCGTACCCGGTCCGGCTTTACCTTTTTCGAAATTTTGACATGGGCTATTCTGATATATTTTCGTCCAAGGAATCCATTTCCGAACTCGAAATTATCAAATTCAATGTCCAATTACAACATTACCCTTGGCAGCCCCACTTTAAGGGTTTTAGGGGCGTTTTCGTAATTATGCTTTTTCGGCCTTTTCCGAAAAAGTGACCAACTGTAACCCCACCTAATTTTCGCTCCTGAACTCAGTGGAACGATAAAATCATTGAAAATCCAACTCTAACCCTCAGATCTAGCCCTAGCCGAAATTTATGAGTTCTCCGGGAAAAATCGGGGTTTTACGATTTCGGCTCCGTAAACGCGTTCCTTTCTACTCCTAACCACTTAATTAACTATTACATTAGGTTATAACTACCATTTGAAACAAAATTGGGCAGCATAACCATTAGGCAACTCAATTCCCAAAATTTAAAACCAACGGCAATCCGGCGAAATTTCACCGATTAAATTGCCCACAGCAGCCAGAATAGTTAATATACGAAAGTTTGGAAGTTACCTCAAGCTCTCACAAGTTTTTACCAAATATGGCTGAAAACCCTAGGTGTTCCAGAACAGATTTTGAGCTTCCAAACCTTAAAGAACAAAGAGGCGTAGTTTAGGGTCGGAGTTATACGCTTTAGGAGCTAAATCGTCGGAGAAATCAGCTTACCTTGTGAGATTTCTTCTCCTTTCTCTCTTTAAAATTCTGAACGTTCTCTCTCACTTTCAGCTGCTGTTTTGTGCGTGAAATGCTGAATGAGGAAGATGAGAATGATATATTATAATATTATATATCATTTTAATGATTTATGGAATTTTCCAACAATTCCAAAACTAATTTTTATTACATAACTTCCTACATTCATGTAACCATGCCATCATGTCCAACCAATATTTCCTTATTTATGCCACATGTAGGAGACACCTAGGGGTCCCTCCCTAAGGTCTCAATTGGCTTCACAACTTGTTTCGGTTACGTATACACGAAAAGTCTCAATTTTGGTCAAAATTGCATTTTTGCTCAAATTTTCCATAAATTCATATTAAATTGACCAAAATATTCTAAATATATTTTTCCTTTTATTTTCCTTGATTAATTGAAATTATCTTCATTTAATTGGAAAAATAATTAATTTTGTGATAATTTGGCAAAATTACGATTTTGCCATTACCTTTTTAATCCAATTTCTTCTCTTATTTTTCTTTGGCCAATTTCTATCTATTTTTGGGCTAAATATTTTCTCTAATATTTCTTCATTTTTGCCCAATTTCCCGTGAAATTGAACATTTATAAAATTCATAAATTCCAAATTCATGAATATTCACCATTTTATTGAGTTTCGTCAAATAATTACAATATATTTGGTGAATATAAAATTTAGGGTGTTACAGTTTTCCCCCACTTAAATAAATTTCGTCCTCGAAATTTGTCATAGAACTTGAGCCATAAACTTCGGATATCGCCTACGCATATCCGCTTCCGCTTCCCAAGTTACTTCTCTCTGAGTCATTCCCTTCCAGATCACCTTCACAAATGGAATGCTTCGGTGTCTAAGCCGTCGTTCTTCCCTATCAATGATTTGTTCTGGCTCTACCGCATATGTGAAGTTGTCTTGTAACTCAACTTCTTCATATTCAACAATATGAGATGGATCCAGTTGGTACTTCTTCAGTTGGGAAACGTGAAACACATCATGGAGCCTGCTCAAGTTTTGGGGTAGGGCTACTCGATAAGCAACAGGCCCAATCCTCTCAAGGATTTCAAAAGAACCTATGTATCTTGGGCTCAGCTTCTTTCGCTTGATAGCTCTCCCGATGCTAGTGACTGGTGATACTCTCAGAAATATATGATGTCCGACCTCAAACTCTAGAGGCCGTCTCCTCTTGTCAGCGTAGCTTTTCTGTCGACTCTGCGCTGCAAGGAGCCTCTTTCGAATGACTCCAATCTATGCTGAGGTTTGATCAATAAGATCTGGCCCATAAAGCTTCCTTTCGGATAACTCATTCCAGCACAGGGGTGATTGACACTTTCTCCCGTACAACGCTTCATACGGCGCCATTTGAATGCTAGCATGATAACTATTGTTGTAGGCGAATTCAGCAAGTAGAAGAAAGCGATCCCAGTTCCCTTTGAAGTCGAGGACACAAGCTCGCAACATATCCTCTAATGTCCGAATGGTCCTCTCTGATTATCCATCCGTTTGAGGATGATAAGCTGTGCTGAATCTTAGCTGAGTACCCAATACCCCATGCAAAGCTTTCCAGAATCTTGAAGTGAATCGAAGATCTCGATCGGAAATGATGTTCTTTGGTACACCATGGAGTTTCACAATTTCTCGAATGTAAATCTTTGCTAGTTTGTCTGGAGAATAACCAGCATTGATTGGTAGGAAGTGTGTCGACTTCGTTAACCGATCCATAATCACCCAGATCGCATCATAATTCCTGATTCTGGGTAATCCCATAACAAGGTCCATGGTCACACTTTCCCATTTCCATTCTGGAATCTCAGGACTTTGAAGCAAACCAGGTGGTCTCTGGTGCTCAATTTTTACCTTCTGGCAAGTGAGACACCTCGCTACATATTTTGTCACATCACTCTTCAAACCCGGCCACCAATACATAGACTTCAGATTATGGTACATTTTAGTCATACCAGGATGAAGAGTATATCAGCTCTTGTGCGCCTCATCCAGAATCTTCTGTCTCAACTCCGCCTTTAGTGGAACCCATACTCTCTTCTGATAGCGAACCAATCGACTAAGCGATAGATCATAGCCCTGAGCTTCTCCCCGTTCAATCCGAGTTAAGTTGCACTGTAACCAGCCATCTTGCTTCTGAGCTTCTTCAATCTCGGTTCTCAGATCACTTTCTTCTTGGGAAATAGTATAATTGGCATAAAGGATTTGATTTGACAAATTCAAATCACGAAAATCTTCTATCAATTTTCCTTCTTGTATCATCATAGCTGCCATAAGTACTGTCTTTCGACTAAGAGCATCAGCGACTACATTTGCCTTACCCGGATGGTATTTGATCTCCAGGTTGTAGTCCTTAAGCAACTCCATCCAACGACGCTGTCTCATGTTCAACTCTTTCTGATCATACAAATACTTGAGACTTTTGTGGTCGCAGTACAGTTCTACCGTCACACCATACAAATAATGCCGCCAAATTTTTAGAGCAAATACAATTGCCGCAAGCTCCAGATCATGGGTGGGATAGTTTATTTCATGAGGTTTGAGCTGTCGAGAGGCATAGGCCACCACACGTCCCTGCTGCATAAGGACACACCCCAATACCTACTTACTCGCATCACTATACACAACATAAGTCAAGCTGGGATCAGGTATAATCAACACCGGTGCCGTAGTCAATCTCTCCTTCAGCTCCACAAAGCAATTTTCACATTTCTCATCCCACATAAATGGCTGATCCTTTCTCGTGAGCTTGGTCATTGGCAAAGCAATACGGGAGAAATTCTGAATGAATCTCCGATAGTAACCAGCAAGACCCAGAAAACTGCGTACCTCATCAATAGTTTCTGGCCTCTTCCAGTCCACTACTGCTTCCACCTTACTGGGATCCACAGAGACCCCTTCTTGAGAGATAACATGGCCTAAGAATTTTACTTCTGGCAACCAAAACTCGCATTTACTCAATTTGGCATAGAGCTGCTTCTCACGCAAGATGTTCAACACAATCCTCAAATGATGCTCATGCTCCTCCATACTCTTGGAGTATATCAAAATATCATCAATAAACACAACAACAAACTGATCTAGATACTGTCAAAAGATACGGTTCATGTAATCCATGAATACCGCAGGTGCTTTGGTTAGCCCAAATGGCATCACCAGAAACTCATAATGCCCATACCTCATTCTGAAAGCAGTTTTTGGGACATCTTCTGCTTTCACATGCAGCTGATGATATCCCGACCTTAAATCAATCTTTGAAAACACACATGACCCAAATAGTTGATCTAAAAGGTCATCAATTCTTGGGAGAGGGTACTTGTTCTTGACAGTAATCTTATTTAACTCTCTATAATCAACACACAAATGTAGACTCCCGTCTTTCTTTTTAACGAATAACACTGGAGCTCCCCACGGTGACACACTGGGTCTAATAAATCCCTTCTCAAGCAAGTCTTCAATCTGCTTCTTTAATTCCGCCATTTCATTTGGGGCCATACGATATGGGGCCTTTGAAATAGAACCAGCTCCAGGCACAATCTCGATTGGGAATTGAACTTCCCTTACTGGAGGCAATCCACTAAGGTCATCAGGAAATACCTCAGGGAATTCATTTACCACAGGTATACTGCTCAAAGTTTCTCCGGTCTCTCCTTGAATAGAAAAGAACACCATATACCCCTGGCAACTTTTCTCTAAGTATTTCTCAGCTTTGGCCGTTGAAAGGAAATTCATACTGCCATTCACATCCTCAACACTTTGAGAAATAGGATACACTATCCTCTTGTTACCACAATGTAATAGCACATTATTTGCCGTCAACCAATTGAAACCCAAAATGACTTCTAATTGATAGAGCGGCAGACAAATCAAATTAATAATGGATTAGTGCCCCTCCACAGTTATGACACAATTTAGGTAGGCTTCGACAGCTATAGCTTTGACACCCATTGGCGTCGACACAACTAAATCAAAGGGCAATTTATGTACATGCATACCCAGGCGCTTCACACAATCATAAGCAATGAAAGAGTGACTTGCACCCGAATCAAACAACGCTTGTAACACATTACCATCAAGGATAATTTTACCTTGAATAAGATCAGGGGACTTTCGGGATTCCTCATAAGTCATGGCGAATACTCAACCTTGAGTCCTCGGTCGTTGCTCTGCCTGAGGCCGCTGACAATCTTTAGAAAGATGGCCTGGTTGCTTGCAATTAAAGCAGATCATTTCGCCCCGACAATTTCTACCGTAGTGTGGCTTGTTGCAATGGCGACATACCCATTCTGTCAAAGATTTATGGGGCTCCCGATCTATAGGCTGGTAGGGCTTCTTACAAGTACCTCGGGACGAAGAGGATCCCTGGCCCTTCCGCTTCTGGGAAGTATTACCCTTACTGGGTTCACTGAGATTACCAGGAGCTTTGGCAAGATACATTTCCCTCAAATTATTTTCTATGATTCTACACTCTTCCACCGCCTTGTTAAAGTTGGTGAACAAGTGTGTAACTAACCTCTTCCTCAGCTCTCGTCGCAGACCACGAATAAGCATGTATGCACTCAACTCTTTATTATCCGCCTTCTGAAGATAAGAAGAATACCGAGACAAATGGATAAAACGGGATAGATAGCCATCAAAGGTCTCCGTGTCCCCTTGTCTGATGTTCAGAAATTCAGTTTCCTTCTCGAGCCGCACTGATTTGGGAAAGTATTTCTCATTGAATTCTTGTTGAAACAATTCCCAAGTCAACGGTACATTTTTGCTTTTCAACGTTAAGGCAATGTTCCGCCACCAATGATCTGCATCCCCCTGGAGCTTATAAACTGCCAGACATCGTTTCACCTCGTTCGGGCACCCAAGGACCTCAAATATCTTTTCCAGCCAGTTTAACCAATCTTCAGCTGCTTGGGGATCAAACCTCCCTCTGAACGCTGGAGGCAAGTGCTTACAGAATCTTGAAACCCAAAATTACAGATCTCTTTCCTCTCTAATTGGAACTCCATATGATTCTTGGTTTGGTCCAACATGAGGAGGTGATTCAAGTGGTCATACCGACCCTTCCGCAGTTTCTTCCTTATGAGTCCCCTCCTGGGTCTCCTCTTGTGTGAATGGACCCTCACCCTTATTTCTTTTAGCCTTCTCTTCTTTGAGCTCCTCTCTCAGCTCAGCAATCATGTCCCTTTGATCTTTAATAAGACCCATCAATTCTTGCATCGGGTCCGATGGATTATCATTGACCACCTCCACCTCAGGGTCTACTTGCTGAGTATTGGGGCGACCTCTAGTTTTCTTCATTCTACAAATAACTTACCCCATTAATATAGCAAAAATAGTATGCACATATATTCACAAGTCTCGTATATATCCATATAAATAGAACATACATGTGCATACACAACAATTATGCACAAATGAACTTCTATCCCTAAAGCCAACTAAGGGATCTATCCTAGCAACTCTACCCTTGCCAGGAACTACAGCTCTGATACCAAAAATGTAACCCCCTTTGTAATTATGATTCGAAATACGTATTTTAAAATGAAATAGAGACCAATAATAATCAAACTCATTTACAATCCCTTCCTTACGGAAGGGTTTTCACAAATATTTTCAAAGATTCTGCCTTACCCTGGTCTCAAATTCAACAACTCGAATATAATTACCCTATGCAGTTACATCACATTTACATATCAGAGTGTACAACAAAATCCCAGCAACCCTCTAGTTTCATACATAAACTAAAGGTTTATAAATTCCCATTAGGGGATTACACCACTGTCTCCAAAACAACATTTATAAGATATACGGTGATCTCCCAACAAAACATGATATCCAACACCAAAATATAAATCTCCCTAAGGAGCCTTATCCGCCCTTGGTCGTCTCCTTTCCCTTGGAGCCACTTGCCCTGTCTGAAGGTTTGTCAATGGAAAGAATGAGATTCAAAAGAATCCCAGTAGTAACAAATCACTCATACCACATGTAATCACAAAGCATGCATGAAAATCATCAAGCAGCATCACAACATAAAGCACAGCACGCAGGCTGCCACATATACACATAATCACATAATCTCATCCCCCGTATTCCACCACCCCGAAGGCACGGTCCTCCCACCGTCAACACCGATGGGCCGCGGGTGAAGGTTTCACAAATAGCCTTTTGGCTTTCACATATAGCCTTACAGCTTTCACATAGTCTCATCCCCCGGATTCCACCGCCCTGAAGGTACGATCCTCCCACCGTCAACACCGATGGGCCGAAGGTGATAGACTCACAAACAATGATCAAACAAACATACGATGTATCACATATAGTATAAGGGAAAAGAGTCATTACCTTGTTCCTTCCTGACGTGTGCCGGCACAGGTTGCTTACGATTAGGGCAAATGTCGAACCCTATAAACCAAAGTCAAAGACGACAAGTTATTCTCTATTCCAAATTCTCACATTCAGAACACTTAAAGTTGGTTATCACTTGGACTCTTTAGGTGGCTACTAGAAGTCTAGACACATGCCTAAAGGGTTAAGAAGTACTATCTTAAAGACCACCTTTTAGTGTGCATCGTAAAACGTGCTAACCACTGGGCTCACAACTTGGTCCTACAATTCCAAAATACAATTTAGACACTTCCATAGTGTTTCTGAGGGTTAAATGAGGCTATTATGAAAATTTACAAAATGCCCCCGGGGACCCGGCCCAGCCGTACCCGGTCCGACTGTACCTTTTTCGAAATTTTGAAATGGGCTATTCTGATATATTTTCGCCCAAGGAATCCATTTCCGAACTCTAAATTATCAAATTCAATGTCCAATTACAACATTACCCTTGGCAGCCCCACTTTAAGGTTTTTAGGGGCGTTTTCGTAATTATGCTTTTTCGGCCTTTTCCGAAAAAGTGACCAACTGTAACCCCACCTAATTTTCGTTCCTGAACTCAATGGAACCATAAAATCATTGAAAATCCAACTCTAACCCTCAGATCTAGCCCTGGCCGAAATTTATGAGTTCTCCGGGAAAAATCGGGGTTTTACGATTTCGGCTCCGTAAACGCGTTCCTTTCTACTCCTAACCACTTAATTAACTATTACATTAGGTTATAACTACCATTTGAAACAAAATTGGGCAGCATAATCATTAGGCAACTCAATTCCCAAAATTTAAAACCAACGGCAATTCGGCGAAATTTCACCGATTAAATTGCCCACAGCAGCCAGAATAGTTAATATACGAAAGTTTGGAAGTTACCTTAAGCTCTCACAAGTTTTTCCCAAATATGGCTGAAAACCCTAGGTGTTCCACAACAGATTTTGAGCTTCCAAACCTTAAAGAACAAAGAGGAGTAGCTTAGGGTCGGAGTTATACGTGTTAGGAGCTAAATCGTCGGAGAAATCGGCTTACCTTATGAGATTTCTTCTCCTTTCTCTCTTTAAAATTCTGAATGTTCTCTCTCACTTTCAGCTGCTGTTTTGTGCGTGAAATGCTGAATGAGTAAGATGAGAATGATATATTATAATATCATATATCATTTTAATGATTTATGGAATTTTCCAACAATTCCAAAACTAATTTTTATTACATAACTTCCTACATTCATGTAACCATGCCATCATGTCCAACCAATATTTCCTTATTTATGCCACATGTAGGAGACACCTAGGGGTCCCTCCCTAAGGTCTCAATTGGCTTCACAACTTGTTTCGGTTACGTATACACGTAAAGTCTCAATTTTGGTCAAAATTGCATTTTTGCTCAAATTTTCCATAAATTCATACTAAATTGACCAAAATATTCTAAATATATTTTTCCTTTTATTTTCCTTGATTAATTGAAATTATCTTCAATTAATCAGAAAAATAATTAATTTTGTGATAATTTGGCAAAATTACAATTTTGCCATTACCTTTTTAATCCAATTTCTTCTCTTATTTTTCTTTGGCCAATTTCTATCTATTTTTGGACCAAATATTTTCTCTAATATTTCTTCATTTTTGGACCTTAATATTAGGCTTTTTAAATCACCTAAATTAATTCCATATTCATTTTTGCCCAATTTCCCGTGAAATTGAACATTTATAAAATTCATAAATTCCAAATTCATGAATATTCACCATTTTATTGAGTTTCGTCAAATAATTACAATATATTTGGTGAATATAAAATTTTGGGTGTTACATTAAGCATGTTGAACAAAAGCTCAACTTAATTAAGAATCCTGGCAATAACATGAATATACATTATAGTTGGACAATAGAAGTGTGGTGAACACAACATCATGAACCAGCATTGCCAAAGAATAAAGCAACGGACTTCATGGAGCACTGCATCATTTTTCAGAAACTACATAAGCATTTCTAAACCCTCTCTTTATATTTTGAGCTTACTTTGCATATCTTTGATTATGAAAGTTTTCTTGAAAACCTCTCCAAATTGTTTCAAATTTGTTTTTATGAAAAATAAGGGAGAGAAACTTATTTTCTTGATGCACTTATTTTGATGAATGACATTTCTCATTTGATTTCATATTTACTTCTCTACAAGCATTCCTTCCTTATACTTAAAAATTTTTGCTAATGTCAAATATGGGGAGAGAAAGGCATGAAAAATATGTTGTTTTTAATTTACTTTTATAACTCATACATATTTTTCTTAAAGAATTTGCCATTATCAAAAAGGGGGAGAGTGTTAGATATGATTAGTTTTGATGATGTCAAGCATTAAGAGTACATAATCTTCTATATTGACTAACTACTATATTTAATGTTGTATATCTTGTAAATTAGTCAAGCAAGAGCAAGAAGGAGATTGAAGATATTCAATAATATATATAGTTAAGTTATGAAGAAAGATCATCAAGAGGAAGAAATTCAAGAAGATGATATTAGTCAAGCAAAGAAAGAAGAAGATTGAAGATATTCAAGAAGATATCTAATTGGGCTATGAGGAATGATCATCAATTCAAGTATATATCTAGTTGGGTGATGAAGAATGATCATCAAGAGGAAAAACAAGAAGAAAGAGATTAAAGAAAGAAGAAGAAAGATTGAAGAAATAAGAACTTGCAAGATCAAATGAGAATATCAAGATTCAACCTCTTAGAAGTGATACCGGAGGTTGGAATGGGTCAATATGAAGTTAAAATAATATATACGGAAGTTATGGCAACTCTATAGATGATTACTCTAGTAATCACTCACGTAATATGGCACTGCCTCATTTTGGAGGTGATTACTCGAGTGGCTACTTGAGTAATCTGCAAAGTATTTGAAGATTAATGATACTCTATTTTCACGCGTCAGGACAAAGGTTTGGTATTTTGGGTATATCTCTCCTATCACATGTCGGATTGATCAAAAACTAGTGGCATATGAAACTAGACTCCCAACACGAACTATGGACACCAAGATCACATTCAAAAGAGTTTAGATGAGAGAGATATGATCTTTTGACGTTGACACATGAATCAACATCTTTTACCAGAACAAGGTTTGGTATTTTGGGCATAACTCTCAAAATACATATCATATTGAGACGAAACTGGTGTCGTATAAAAGTCGACTTAAAGAGATTTCCATGGACATATAAGTTGATATATTTAAAGTTATATACTAAGAGATATGCCTTCTGGAAGTTGATGCTCGTGATTTCAGACTTTGTCTAAATACAGAAGATATTCTTTGGATCATAACTTTCTGTACAAAATGAGTTTGGAGGTGATTCTTGTTGCATTGGGATGTAGATGATGAGGGATTTTCAATGATATATAATTTGCCATGTTTCAAATCAAAATCAAAAATTCACTTGAAGGGCTTACTTGAGTAATCTGCAGAATTATTTGAAACCTCACTTGAGGGACCACTCGAGTAATATAGTTGGAAATGATCTCCACCAAGATTTGAATGACATTGCTCAAGGGACCACTTGAGTAATCTGTGAAGTTATTTAAGAGCTTACTCGAGGGATCACTCAAGTAACCTGAGAAGAAATTATCCAATAGCTCTCAACCAAGAAATGACAGGCTTTACTCGAGGGACTACTCGAGTAACCAGATATGGAAGAGTACATTACTCGAGGGATCACTCGAGTAATCTGTAGAATTATTTAAGACATTACTCGAGGGGCTGCTCGAGTAACCAGAGAAGAAATGTTCTTGGCCAAATTTTGAAAGGAATTACTCGAGGGATCACTTGAGTAATGAAGTTGGAATTACTCTCGGCCAAGATTTGGACAACATTACTCGAGGGAGCACTCGAGTAATCTGCAAAGTTATTTGAACTATTACTTGAGGGATCACTCGAGTAACCAGAAGAAAAGAGAGGCTTACTCAAGTAACCACTAGAGTAACATGACCAATAACGTATCCGAAGATTCTAAAAATCATTGGAATGTTTATGTGACTTACTCTTCTTGCTTCCAATCACTCTAACACTTTATTATATTAGTGTTTAATGAATTTCTCCAGGAATACAATGAAGAGATGATGAGAAGAGATAAATTTGACTTTACATAAGTGGAGCATCCAACGTTCTAACGGCTAGTTTTTCAAACTCAAGGAAACGAACAAAAGAAGCAACCGCACTCCAATGAATATGTTGAAATGCTCAAACGGTCATCAATCTTTATCAACTATAAATAGAAGAGCATTGAGAGTTCAAAAACACCAACGAGAAACATGAAAAGATCATGAATCATCTACTCTAATCCAACTTCTCTCTGTTCTTATCTATTTTCTATATCATGTATATTTAATAGAGAGATTATTTGTATTGTACTTCAGTGTTCATTATATAGACTATGTGAGAGAGTCTGTAAACACTTTCAACTATATTTGTGAATTGATCTCAAGGTAAAGGGACCTTGAGTGGGTTGATTTTCTTACGGGGTGGTGTAGAGAGAATCGCCGGTAAGACTTTCTGCTCATAAGCCTTATAAGGTGATCTGAAAAGATTTTTAAAGTTCTCAAGTTTTTAACTTACCCCCAATTCACCCCGCTCTTGGGTGTCAGCCGGTTCTAACAGGGTTCACCGAACTTCAACAAGTATGAAATCAGCTTCCTCGCCACAGAGCTTCTATAGAGCTGCTTCTTCCATTGCCACCCTATCTCTAAAAGTGATGACTTCTATTTTTGAAAAAGGAGCTAGAAACTTCCCCAACAGCCACTTAAGGAGGATAAGTTTACTACAAATAAAAGGCCCCTGCTTCCTTGCCTATGCTTCATCACCATCGTCTTTGTCGTTGTCTCTCCAAGAGGTATGAAATCAACTTCTTATAAGGGAAAGGAGAAAAGGATGGATGGGTATAGATGAAGAAAACTGAAGGAAAATAAAACAGAGAACGCAAATTATAGATGAATTATTTTTGCTTTTCAAAATACTTATGGATTATATTATATCTGAAAAGAAAACCAAAAAAGAAAATCAGAGAACACAAATTATAGACAAACTGGACCTCCTTATCACCCCTGTATGTTTTAAAACATCATTTGTTAAAATCCAAGAAAAAATCCAAGACAGTGGAAGATATTTTAAACAGGGGTCAATAGGAATACCCTGATGTGATCCGTAATTGTCTTCAAGCTCTAAAACGACTTCCTTGCAGATGATTCTTTCAACTTTCACCACCAATATGTCTTCACAAACCTCCGGAGTCACTTCGTGAAGCCATGTCATGTGCTGCAAGAACAGAGGAATTTTTGCTTTGGATGAAGGAGAAACTTAGGATGTCAAATGGAAGGAAAAGGGAGGCTGGCTACTTGATATTGATTATCGCAGGATAGTAAAAACAAATCAGAGAATGTAAAGTGAAAAATTCAACATTGGGAAAAAATACACTCACTTGGATTCCATGACAATTCTTCCTCAGTCTCTTCTTCTTCAGTCTCCTTAGTACATGAACAATAAACTACCTCATGTTCGGATGGAACATTACCAATAAAATACCCGTTAAAACTGAACCCATTGACCCATTCAAAACGATCCATGAATAATTAAGTATATATCAGTGGATGAAGAAGAAGAAGAAGAAGGGTCTTTACCTGCAAACGCTGAAAAGCCCATGTCAGTTCCCCTTTGTAATCGACAAAGGCGCCTTCCCTCAATCGTACCTTCTTATATGAAAACGTGAAGTTGAAAGCAGCAAGTCTAGAAGTAGAGCCAAGTATCACCATTGTATCCTTTTCTCTGCCTCAAGGTCCTTCTTAATGGAGGAAAATGTGTGGAGGGTAAGGGTGATTCGAGAATATAAATATATCATCAAACAACTTTGTGGGATGTTTGAAGTTGAATTATCCACTCAACCGCTTGAGTGCAAAATTCCAATTTTTGAAATTTAAAAAACGGACGAACACAGCTGCAGAATTGTGGAAGGACTGTGCATTTGAAAACTCGTTGGTCTTCATTTGACTTAGGTAGGGCCCATGGGGTAAGTACTGGTTTTCACATAGGATTCAATAGCATAAGCAAGAATTGTTAGGAATTATGCCCAACATTTGAAACAGATTCAAACACGAATCCCAAGACGGAGCTGACAACTATTCATTGGCTTTTTGGCTTATGAACAGTTGTTTCCCCTCTCTACAGAAGGGAAGAGAAATGTATGATATATTGATATCCCAATAAAACTGATAAATGTATACGTATATCTCGTTATTTAGGAGTACAAATTTAAAACCTATATGCAAAATCTGCCCAGAAAATTCAACAGAAACCAAAACAACAATAGCAAGTTAGAAATCAAATCTTTTTTTCTTTTAGCCAACAAGTTAGAATCAAATCTAAAAGATTAGAAAATTGCAATAAAACTATAAAACGCAAACAAAAAATGCAACCAAATAGTCAAAACTAAAACTAAAACACTTTTGCACTTTAGGGAACAATTTTATTTTATTTTTTTTACATTTTTACCTCATATAATGCAAAATCTCAGTTAAAATAAGATGATACAAACAACAATGCAAAATCTCAATTAAAATAAGATACAAACATTCACGAATTCGATGATGAAGGACATATATACATGTCATGTAATTAATTAGTGACATATAGTTCCCAAAATTATTATGCAAATCACTATTAAAACTTAAAATATTTCAAGTTCACTCGGATTACCCCCTTGGGGTCTCATCGGAAATCGCATAAGAACCCTCACCATAACCTTTTGTGGCGGAGAAAGAGTTTAGGAGGGTAGCTGTAAGGCATTTGTTTTCTTGTTTTGGAAAAAAAAATTTAAAATAAAAAATAAAAAACTTGTTTGATCATTAATTTTTAATGAAGTGTTCTGTAAAAAAAAAGTAGAATATGTTTTGTAAAATAAAAAACTCAGAACAACTTTTACATTCTTTTTTTCTCGTTCTTGTCTATGCCGTCTCTCAGTCCTCTGGCTCTCCATTCATTGTCGCTAGACTCTCCGCTTTGTCTGTCGCCTTTTCTCAGCTCTCCAGGTTGATTTTAAGAACAATTGTTCTAAAAAAAGTTTTAATCAAGGGTTTAGTATGGGAATTCAACAGCAAATTGTATGGCTCGGTCTATGAGAGCAATCGTACCAAAATGTATATCACTTAACTTTACATATCAAACCCTCACGGCCATAAGCTTATTTGTCTTCTCAATTTTCACTACTTACGTAAAATGCAATGCATAGATGAAGTTGCAAGAAAATGAAAAACATTTCATCAAACATATAGAATGAAAGAAATAAATCACATGGGTGGAATTTTTAATTCCTTTTTCTATTTTTTTTCTATGAACATGTACATTTACTCTTGGGAAAATTCCAAAAAACTACATTGGAAATATAAAAAGGAAAAATCAGTACATTGAAAATGGGAAAAGACGGATCAGGCGGGTGTAAGAGATGTAAGGAATCTGTCATTTTGAAATTTCAGCCAAATGACAAAAATACCCTTCAGCCCTCAGTCACAATAACAACATAAGAGTTGTTAATGGCAAATCCAGAGTTGTTAATAGCGAGATAGGTGTTTGTTATTGGCTCTGAAACTTGTTAATTGTGAAAAAAGAAATTGGAGTTGTTAATTTCTAATCCAGAGTTGTTAATTAAGAAATAAGTGTTGTTATTGGCCCTGAAACTTGTTAAGTGTGAAAGAAGAAATTGGAGTTGTTAATATCGAATCCGAAGTTGTTAATGTTAAATCCGGAGTTGTTATTAAGATATAGGTGCTGTTATTGGCCGTGAAATTCGTTAATTGTGAAGGAAGAAATTGGAGTTGTTAATGTCGAATCAGGAGTTGTTAATTAAGAGATAGGTGTTGTTATTGGCCCTGAAACTTGTTAATTGTCAAAGAACAATTGAAGTTGTTAATGTCGAATCCGGATTTGTTAATTACGAGGATCATGTTGTTATTCTGAAGTGGGGGATGAAGTGTGAAAGAAGATATTGGAGTTGTTAATATCGAATCCAAAGTTGTTAATTAAGATATATGTGTTGTTATTGACCCTGAAACTTGTTAATTGTAAAAGAATAATTGAAGTTGTTAATATCGAATCTGGAGTTGTTAATTACGAGGATCATGTTGTTATTCCGAAGTGGGGATGAAGTGCTGAAGGGCATTTTCGTCATTTGGCCGAAATTTCAAAATGACAGATTCCTCACATCTTTGACACCCACCTGATCCGTCTTTTCCCATTTTCAATGTACTGATTTGTCCTTTTGATATTTCCAATGTAGTTTTTTGGAATTTTCCCTTTACTCTTTCTTAATTGTTCTCCCTTTCTAAACTTCTTCACTTTATATTTTTTGCAAGGCACTGAAAATCGGACCAATCAATGAACTGATTGAGGTAGTGGTTTAAGGGTTAATGGGTTAGACTGGGATCAACCTTGGATCAATCTGGTGATAATTAAAATAATGTAATTCAATTAAAATGTGTAAAATATTTATATTTTAATTATAAAAAATAATATTTAATTTTTTTTATTAAATACCGTGTGAAATGTTTATTTCTTCTTTATCTTTTAGTAAAAATATTCTTCTTAAAATAAAAGGCTAAATTATACAAAACTACCCTGAACTTTGGGATAGTTGCAAATAGCTTCCCTGACGTTTCAAAGTTTAAATATAACCTTCCTAATCTTTTATGTTGTTATTAAGGACCCCTTACCATTAACTTACTGTTATTGTTTTACGAAAGTTGACACATATGAATAGTTGCCGTCTCTGCAATGCCCGTCCCCTTTCAATTCTTAGGAATCCCTCATCATTGAAACCTCTCAAACCTTCCATTGACACTGAATCTCAACTATCAAGGTTTTGTTGCAAATTAAACACTGATAAAAATATAAAATATATTTTCGTTTGTATGTCAAGTTAGAGCTGCAAATCAAAACACGGACACAAAAAAAGATGCCAATCGAAACAGCCCAGATTAAACTCGTGCTCACTCATTTATATGTATTGGTAGAGAATTAATAGCATATATGTTTCATGTTCAAAATCGAAGAGTTTAGATGTTCCGGTCAATACCATGGAAGAGCTTAGACGTTTCAATGACCGGGGATTTCTAAGAATTGAAAGGGGTGTTGCAGAAATGGCAAGGAGACGAGGAGAAGCAGGTTAATTTCTTAGGTTTTTTTTTTTATTTTAATGGTAAAATGAATTTATCAGCTATATAATTACTAGCTTACAATAGAATTACTATAGAATTTTTTAAATAGAATGATATAATTACTATAGAATTATTAGCTTACAAAGGATGCCACGTAAGGTGCTATGTGTCTTCTATTCATATGAAGTGTCAACTTCCACCAAAAAAACAACGGTAAATTAATGGCAAGGGGTCCTTTATAACAACATAAAAGATTAGGGAGGTTAAATTTAAACTTTGAAATGTCAGGGAGGCTATTTGCAACTACCTACCCCCAAGCTTAGAGATGTTTTGTATAATTTACCCTAAATAAAACAATAAAATTTAAAGCATTACATATAAAATATTAAAATATAGTTATAAAAGAGATAGCATGAATAACTCTTTACCATTAAAAATTTAAAATTAAAATTAAAAAATAATAACTAAATAATATCTAAAGATACCTAACTTTGTATTAGATATATAAAACATCCCATAGTATTGTATCTGGTGCCAAAGATTAATATAATATTTATGAATTTTTCAATTCAAAATGATTTTCCTGATCCATCGAAATATTCAAAATGGCTTGGGAGTTGGGATGTGAGAAGCAAAAACATATATGAGTAGAATACTGGAAATGTACTTGTCGGAGAGGGTGAGAGATGATACATGAATTTTGTGTTATCTACTTTTTCTTGACGACATATGTGAGAGGGGGAAAAAATCATTGTACTCATATTAGATTTAAAAAGCATTCACTCCCCACGCGATGCGAGAAAGCAAAAATAAAAGGAACATAATATGATAGAGAAAACAAGTCCAAAAATATATTGTAGAATATCTCCCTCTCCTTTGTTGCCTCAAACTTTAGTCCTGCATGATAGAAATACAATGAAATAGTTGACAGTCACACAGTTGCAATACTTTTAATACATAAAAGGACGACCTGGTCCATCTCATGACTATACAACCCTCATATCCCTTTTACCCATCCAAGCCATCATGAATATAAAGGAAAGTCTTACCATAAATATGGAAACCAAGAGCCATAGAATGCCAATTTCCATATTACAAAATGATAAAAGACAAATATTTAAATGAAGCTCTAAGGCGGAACAGTAGAACTCAGATTGAAATGCAGTTCCTCCGATATTATGACCAATTAAGCTAAGATAGACATTGAACTGCACTTAAGAAGTTAAGCCAAACTCGTTACACACTGTGATAGACTATACTAAAGACCACTATATAGCTTTGACCAGATACAATGACTAATTAAAACGTAACTTTATTATAGGCCACTCACTTCAACCTAAGATAGATATTAACACATTGGACATCTGAAAAAGCTAACCTGCTGTCGCCTATAAAGGCAGAGGGATTAGTTAGGTGAATGATTCAACTAAAGCAGCTCTCTTTTTTTTTGGAATAAACCTGGATATCATTGTCTCAATAACAGGGACCTACATCAAGAGTCATCAAATCTACCAAGCAGCCATTAGTTTAAGTCCTATCGAATTGAGCCCCAAAACTTTCCAATGCATCTTGAAAAAAAAAGACATACAGCGTGTTGTGTGCCATTTATCACAGAAGCATGATTAAATCGTTTGACAATGGAGTAGTGAACTTTAAAACTAATAACTAATGGTAACATACCAATTAAGTCAAGCCATAACATACCAGATAAGTCATTTACACATTGTATTTACTTGAACCTACTAGCCTAAAGGGATTACTCAGTGACATGATGTGATTCAGCCACAACAGCCAAAATCTACCTGCTCATGTTAATAGAGACCCAAACATTTTTGAACGTCAGAAATAAAATTCTGATACAAGGGAGTCATGTCAGAAATCCCAAAAAATAAGGGACTGGACTAAAGAAGTTTTACACAATGCATAACTCACAAACTAACGGTTTTATAAGTGACAAAAAGGAAAACCATTAAGCCATACATAAAACATGACATATGACAATAGCATCATACAACTTCCACCCTCCAGGACAAAAGATTGTGATTATATCCTCCATGCTACAGCAACATTGGAAGCGGTGCAAACTGAATAGTTAGAGGACCCTTCCATGAATCCACATTCCCTGCTCATACAAAAGATAAGCAAGAAATGCTCATCCCCAAATAAAATGGTTTTTTTAAAACTTTTTTTAGAAAAATACTCCATGCACTAAAAATTAATTAGCTTAAAATACTGATGTTGAAAAAACTATTTTAGATATTAAGTGCTATTAGAAAAATATTTTAGGATACTGGTATTATAAGAAAAGTATTTCTGAATGTAGGATTATAAATTAATTAATTTGAGATATTGGATGCCAAAAAAATTTTAGGGTGCAACATACCATTTAATCCAAATAAATAAGAATCCATAAAAAATTTTAAAAAAATAAAAAAAAATGATCCCTCACCCAGAATTAAGGGATGCGCATACCCTGCTCATAGATGTGATGAGCAGGGCATATAGACCCCCCTTCCATGCAGACAAAGGTCACAACAAAGACAACATAAAACCATATGATTATCATGACATATTCATAACAAATATTGACCTGTGACTATAAAGCAATGAAAATTACAAACTATATAGTTGATTACTCAGGCATTATGCCTTCAACAGTGAAAATTCTGAATTGTTTATTACCATTCAATGATTGATGAAAGAATTGCCATGTAATTGGAATCCCCAGCTTGACATTAATTCAGTTACAAGAATTACTATCTGAATCAATAAATTAGTATTAGTGATATGGAATAAAAAAATTGAATTTTGTATAGATCTTATTTTGAAGGATGACCTATTATTGGTAAGAGCTGAAGTCATAAAAGCTAAATGAGTATCTGATTCAAAAGATTGTTTGCCCAATGTGGATCTTAAATCCTTCTTGGCACAATGGAATTTTCTTTCGGTAAGAACCTATGTGTGAAATGAATTTACAGTCCAATACTTGAAGGAAAGTTATCTGTAGTGGGTGGTGTGGAGGAAGTATAAACTTGCTAAAACTTCATTTACAATCATTCATATACTATGAACTCTTTATACAAGGGTAGTATGGTTCAGCCACCAACAACAAAATCAATCTTAAAAATACACCTAGTCCTAGGAAACAAATGCATTTTCATTCCATATCCAGCCATAATGGTACAACATTCTTATAATTAATTAGCCATTGATTTCCATCAGCAAGTTAGTCTTGTACATACAAATATCTCTCTATCTTCCAAAACAACAAATAGCCTAGTTGTGCCAATTCAGTATGTTCACTCCACAGCCACTTCCAAAAAAAACTACATTGACCAAAAATAACTAAATATCCTAAGTGGCTAATAACCTCCACAATCAACCTCTCCTTGCCCTCGTAAGCAGTTGTCTCCAGACAGGCATCATTGAATGTTAGGTTCCAGAACACCCTAGTTCCAGAAGAGTAGTTCAAGGACACCTCATCTAACCAAACAAAGGGAAAAACCAAAAACAACATTCTGACACAAATATTCCTAAAGTGAAATTGAAAAAATGTACACAACTCATACTTCCCTCCTTCTTGACCAGGCCAAACTAGACGATCACCACCATATTCACCACATTCCTGACATGTGCATACTCAATCAAACCCTGTATAGCACTTCCACCATAAAGGCAAACCAAAATCTTGTAGATATTATACCAATGAACAACAAAAAGTATTAGAAAAGTTACAATATTAAATACTTTTGTTGTCAGTCTATTTAGAACAAAAAATGTAAGATTTACCCACATAAAAAAATTAAACAAAAAAAATATAAACTTCAAACACAACTTCCTATCAACAACCACAAAAGATAGCTCATGAGTAATAAGGCAACAAGGAAAATAGGGATCATAATGGAAGGAAAACACAAAATCAAACGGAAGTGAACAAAATCTTTAACATGGCAAGTAGGACACCATGAGTTCGATATTGGAGAGATGTCATCAAGCCTTCTGTGGGATCTCACCATTTATCGAAGTTGGTACAGAATCAAGGAAAAATAGAGAAGAATGGCGAAGTATTGAGAGCAAAACGGATGAAATGATGTGCAGTTGTTGAATGCTCATCATGTATTTAACATATATGTCTTTAATGATGCCTGACCATACACAACCAACGCAATAAATGAGAAGAATAGAAGGGCAAAAAACACCTCAAAAACCTAAATGCCCACTGAAGAATCTAACCAGTGAACATCAAACATTCTAAAAGATTGAGAAATAAAAGCCCACAAAAAATGGAGAGAAATTAGAGATTTTAAGCCAAAGGGTGTGTTTGAGGGATTTGAAAAGGAAAAAAATGTATGGTAGGGAGAGAAAGCCAAAGGGATCTATGTGAAATACTGCCCCCACCGGTGACATCAACAGACAACATCAAGGTTGGGGGCGTGCTGTAACACCTCAAATTTTATTCACCAAAAATATATTATAATTGTTTGAGAAATTCAATAAAATGGTGAATATTTATAAAATTTGGATCTTATGAATTTTGAAATATTCATATTCATGAGAAAATGGATAAATTAATTCAAGAAAGGAATTAAATTACAAAGGTGATAGCAAAATCATAATTTTGCCAATTTAGCCCAAGACTAATTATTTTTCAATTAATTTGAGTTAATTTCAATAAATCAAGGAAAATAAAGGAAAATGTATAAATTGAAGATTCTTGGAGGAATAAATCAAGAATTGTGAAATTAGAAGGAATTATACTTAATTCATTTAATTGAATTATGGAATTAGTGAAACACATTTTCATTTCTCATTTCTTCCAAATTTTCGCCTATCACATGAAAATGAGGGAGAAAAATTGAATTCCATGAGCACATGCTTAATTGCTACATGAACATAATCATGATGATAATGCTACATGGACATGGTACTTATGGTCAATGATGATAATGGTTGAGTGAATTGTTGGATTAAATGTTGAGTGCATGATGGTAAGGATTAGCTTGAGTGAAGGGTTGCATGAACTTGAGTGTTTGGTGGAGTATGAAGTTGGACTAGTTGGAAGAACACTTGGTTTGGTTGGAGCAAGAGAGGGAGCACATTTTTTGGCCAACCAAGGGAGAAGAGAAGTTGTTCAAATCTAAAAGGAAGCTATTGGAGTAATTATGGCATAAATAGGAAGGAATTATGGGTGAAAGTATGGCTTGTGACAAGTATCACCACAAGATTTGATCTTGGAAAATTAAGGGCTAAGAGAAGAGATGAGGCATGACAATTAAAACACCCTTCCTCTTCCCTTCCCTTTGTGTATTTGGCCAAGCAAGAGAAAGAGAGCTTGGAGGTCTCATGTGCTAGGGAGAAGGAAGAAGGGAAATCCTAAGGTAAGAAGTTAGTCTCTTAAGATTTTCCTGTGATCTTGTTAAGAAATCCTTCTCTAAACCTTGTTTCTCCATGAAACCATAATCTTGAAGACACATTGTTAGCTTAAGGAGAAGAGAGAGAGGACACCTAGAGTGAGAGGATCCAAGAAGCTCAATGGGTAACTACACCAAACTCCAATCTATACTTGTATGAAATTGATATTGAAGTTGTTGTTAGTTTGGTGATTTTTGGTTGAGTTGTAAAATTGGAAAAGCTTTAACCCTAAGGGGTTATGCTACCCAAGTTTCTTTGAATCATGGTTAAGAAGAGTTGAAATGAGTTGATAAAGGATAAGAAGTGGAAAAATACAACTTTTGGAAGCTAACACATAAAAGGGCAATTTTTCAATTTTCTTACCAATATTTCAACCAGCACTGTTCTAAGGGGTAGAAGCTGGATTTTCATGAAATAAATGGTTCCATTGAATTCAGTGGGTTAAAATAGGTCGCGTTATAGTTGGTCACTTTTTTAGAAAATGCCAAAAAAAGCATAATTACGAAAATGCCCTTAAAACCCTATATCGGGGTTGTCAAGGGTATTTTCATAATTTGACATTGAATTTTGTGATATTGAGCCAAGAAATGGATTCCTTCAGCAAAAATAATACAGGATAGCCCTAGTCAAAATTTTGGGAAAACGTATCATTGGGCCTGGTACTGCCGGGCCGGGGTTCCGAGGCATTTTGGTAAAATTTCAACATAGACTAATATAACCCCCAAAAACACTATGACATGTCTAAACTATATATTTGACGTTTTAAGACCAAGTAGAGAGCCTGAGGGATTGCATGCAAATTGAGGCACGTTATTCGAGGATCAAGGAAAGGTGATTAAAATAGGGAACTTACCTCTCCTGCATGTATTTAATATTTGTGTTGGTGTATTGATGCATATTATTGCTTTGCTTGATTATGTGCAACATATATAAATAATTGAAGCTTAGTTCCTGTTTATGCTATGGCCATACGTATGTTGTTTGAAACATTGAGCACACAAATATGTCATTGTATAAGCATTAGTTATGTAATGCAAGCATGTTATGTATTAAGCACTTATCTTGCATGTATATTGGTATTGCTTTCCTACTGAGATTCCCCAGAATCTCACCCTCCCTACGAATAATTTAGACAGGTGAAGACAAAAGCTATGCAGAGAGCAAAGAAGAAAACTGCATGAAGCGAATGTCGTGGTGGAACAAAGAGTGGAAGATGCCTCCATTTCATTGGGACGGGTTTAGACACCCACGTAGTACTGCGAGGCTACATTAATTGTAATTATCAAGTACTAACCCCTATAGAGATTTTTCATAATCGTGCACATAATATCAATATATTTACATTATTCCTGTGTTACCCACTGAACTGCGTATCGTTTTCCACAAATACTCTGACATATGTGAAAATAAGATAAGGGTGTGACACGTACGACGACTCAATGAAACTTCAATGATGGAGAAAATTTTTGTATGGAATAAAAGCAAAGATAGAGAGGAGAAAGCCACAAATAGAGAGAAGTTTTGAATTTCAAAATTTGAAAATTGGAAACAATGGAGGGCAATAAAAGTAAGTTGCCCAAAGCCATATGTTGAAGCAAGAAGAGCATGCATGAAGCCCAAAAAAAGTAACCCAAAATACAGAGCCACATACTAGCTGGTACTATTTATTTGCACAGTAAAAATAGGGAGAAACTATAAAAAAAAGTGGTTTGGCTGGGCTAAATAGTTATTGAGATTTATTATTGTACATTGATTCGGACTAATAACAACTTTTTTATTAATACACTATAAATAGTAAACTTATATACCAAAATGCTACACCGTGGGAAATATTTACTAAAATGCTACATTTAAAATCATTTTTCAGGTGATGAATTTTAGAAATTGTTCACCTGAAGAACGACTTCTTCAATAACATAGCATTGGCACGAAGTTTTATGCAATTGAAAATCGTTCTTCAGGTGAACGATTTCTAAACTTCATCACCTGAAGAACGATTTCAATGTATTTCTCTTTCCTAATTCCCTCTCTCCTCATCATGTACCTAATGATGAATAATAATAATAATAATTGCATAATAAAAGAAATAATGATTGCAAAAATAGAATAAGGAGTACATTGACCAAATAAAGTATTAAAAAATTAATACTAAATAATAATTAAGTGTATATGACTACATAAGGAAAAAGTCTGATTTAAGTGACCAACCATAGATCAACAAGGCAAAACATAAAGGATGTAGATGCAAAAAAAATTGAGCAAATAAAAGAAGTGAAGGGAGAGAACAAAGAGCTACCGAGAAAATTGAGGAAAAGATGAAGAGGGACAAGAATGAAAGAGTAGCATTCAACAAAATTTATAAAGCCCTTACATTGTATATTCACGAGTTAGGGGGAAGAGTCTAACATGATGAAAGAGAGGATGCATTGGGAAGGAGAAGGAATATGTACGAAGAAGAATATATTTGTGACAGTTTGTTTTAATATTTTAAAAAATATCACATCATAATGAAATCGTTCACGCCAAGAACGACTTCTAACATTGTTCTTCACAAGAACAACTTTAGTGTTTTGTCAGACTAAAACTCATTTTGGTGGTGAACAGTAAAAAAATATCAAAATGCTACACCGTGGGAAATATTTACCGGAATACTACACCTCAAATCGTTCTTGTGGTGAACGACTTCTTTATAAATGCAAAATCGTTCTTGCGAAGAACAATTTTAGGTGTAGTATTCCAGTAAATATTTCCCATGGTGTAGCATTTTGATATTTTTTTACTATTTATCATATATTAGTAAAAAAAAACTAGTGTTTGTTGAGGGCCTTTTACTAATATACGAGAAATAGCAGAAAAAAATTCCAAAATGCTACACAGTGGAAAATATTTACAAGAATACTATACCTAAAATCATTCTTTGCAAGAACAATTTTACATTTATAAAGATGTCGTTCACCATAAAAACGAGTTTTAGTCTGACAAACCATTGAAGTCGTTCTTGGCGTGAACGATTTCATTATGATGTGATATTTTTTAAAATATTAAAACAAACTATCACGAATATATTCTTCCTCACACATATTCCTCCTCCTTCCCAATGCATCCTCTCTTCCATCATATCAAACTCTTCCCCCCAACCCGTGAATATACAGTGCAAGGGGCCTTATAAATCTTGTTGAATGCTTACTCTTTCGTCAACACCCATTTCCATTTTGATATGCGCAGGGCAATAATGAACAAGTTCCATAGGCAAACAGAAAAGGACAGTTATATTGATAATAAGTATTTGTTTACAGACAGTTATTAGCAAAGCAGAAATCGATAATAATCACAAATATGTACAGAATGTCCCAAAACTATTTCACATACAAACTATATACAACCACTATATTCATCTTAGGAAACATGCCTGTCAGTTTCCCTTCTCTATATCCTTGGCTTTCGAGCCACTGGCACCCGCTAAGACATTTAGATTAGAAAAAGGGGTGAGATTCCAAGGAATCTTAGTAGAAACATACGATTAATATATAAAATGCGAAAATTAAATATACAATGCACCGTATCAAGTAAAATCAAAAATCAAATCATACATGTGTGTGCAAAAAAAATTCAAGGCCAACTAACCCATTGAAACCCCTACATGTACCTCAGCCGAGTCTTTGACTACAGCTGGGTAAGACTAGTGTACCACAGCTAGGTCCTAGACCACAGCTAGGTAATTGTTTGCCTGGTGAAATGCATATCAAAATGGCACATTTACACTCAATTTATCACACTTTCTGATTTATTAATGGGTTTATGAGGATTGAAGTGTGAAGAAAATGTGCCCAATGAGTGTTTGGTTAAAAGGAGAATAATTCTTTGATTAAATGTGAGTATTTTGCTATCATACATCACCCTTTGTTTTGTATAGACTTCATTGTGTTTATAGGGTCACACTTGAGACACTCAAAGAGCCAATGGAAGCACAAATCATTGATCAAGAAGTTGGGAAGAAAGCAAAACACCATTGCAATGAGTGCGTCATTGGGAAAAGCTGAAAAAGTTGAAAACAGATGCTTGGCTGCAGCCAAGAAATTGGCTGGCTACAGCCAGAAGACCTCCAGAAAGTTTCTGGCTGCAGCCAGACGACAGACAGAGACAAGAACGTGTTTTCTGGCTGCAGCCAATAATTTCTGGCTGCAGCCAAAACGCGAAAACAACAGCTGTGCGTTTTGTTTCTAGGTCATTTAAAAAGGCAAAAAGCTGAAGGGCAAAGGGAGTTCGACATTCAGGAGTTTTGTGAGGCGGCTAAGGAGTATTTACAAGCAAAGGAGAGGGGTTTTCTCAAGGAAATCAAGTGGGATTGAAGATTGAAAGAGATTCCAACTCCGATTCTCTTGGTTTTTCTGTACTCATTCCCTTTCTCCATTGTAATTCTGATATTGCTGGACTGAATGTTGATATTTGTGATTTGTTTTTGAACATGAGTAGCTAGGTTTTTCATTCTAGGATTGTTCTAAACCTTTGTATGGATTGAACTTAATTCCTTCTTTCTTTTGGTACCCAATGGTATATATATGTTAATTTTCCCCTGTTTTTGCTGATATCCGTGACTGGCCAGCACAATGGATCATTTGTTCAATTAGATTAAGCTCGAGAGAGTTAGTTTAATTGTAGAACTTGGGGAGAGTTATGCTAGACTTGAAGTTTTAGAATTAAATGGATGGTTAGTTAATAACATAGAGATATAGTTATTAACCTAGCATTGTCAAAATTAAGGTGGTTATTTAAAGATTATTTTCCATTAACTATGGCAAGAGATTGTGTATGTTAATGGAGGGTATAAATGTGGTTATGACTTGAGAGAGCTTAATCACTTGCTAGTGAATCTTAGGCTGACATATATATAACCTATGAAAGTATTCTTATAGAGGAAGGAAATTAAGTTTATGAAGTGCAAATGGGATGAACAATCCTAGGTTTATTAAAATTGATTGAATTCACAAGAAATAGATTATTGTTCAGTAATTTTTAATCTTTATTAAAAATATCTTTTGAAAGTTCTTTTTCCACACTCAACACTTTGTTTTGGCGCAACTTAATCAAACTCACTAAGACTATTGCTCAACTAATTTGTTACTCAAATCCTCGAGGGAACGATCTTACTTATCACTTTATTACTTGACGCGATCCGTGCACTTGCGGTAGCGAACAAGTTTTTGGCGCCGTTGCCGGGGATTGGTTTAACAAATCTTTTAGTTGACCTTAGGCTTGTGCTAGTAGATTTCGCTTGGGTCTTTAGTTAGATTTATAATTTTTCTTTCATTGTTTTCTGCATTAAATTTCACTTGTTTTAGCTTGATACTTGCTGGGTTGTGCCTTTTTGTAGGTACCATATCGGTTCATGCAACATCTGCAAGGGAACGAATTGATAGTGGTACTTGACGGAGTACCGCGCATTGAAGAAGAACCTGAATCAGCAGCAGAATCGGAGTTTGAAACTGAAACAGAATCTGAACTTGAGTCTGAACCTGAAACTGAAGCTGAAACAATGGCGGATGAATATGATAGAGCCACTGTCAATGACTTCGCCACCCGGAATATGAGAGGAACTCAATCTTGCATTCGAATGCCGGAGATGCAAGCACACACTTTTGAGATCAAACCGGTGATGATAACGATGTTGCAAATGCATGGGTTGTACCATGGCCTTTATAATGAAGACGCCAACAAGCATTTGATGTATTTCTTGGAGGTGTGTGATTCCTTCAAGCAAAATGGTGTCCCCCAAGATGTGTTGAGGTTACGGCTATTCCCTCTCTCTCTACAAGGGAAAGCTAGAGATTGGTTCAACAATCTCCCAGAAGGATCCATAACCTCTTGGGATGATCTTGAAGCAAAATTTAGAGCTCGATTTTTCTCGGATGATAAATCAGTGGAAGCAAGGGACGAGTTTCTAAGTTTTAGACAACAACCGGATGAGCATTTGTATGCCGCATGGGAAAGGTACAAGATGCTAATGAAACAATGCCCCAATCATAGGGTGGACAAGTGGGTAGTGATCCAAATTTTCTGTACACGCTTGAATCCTCAATCCAAGGCGATGGTAGACTCTATGACTAATGGAGGTTACCGGAATGTGCCTGTCAATGAAGTGTTCAGACTTTTGGATCAATTATCTGCAAACAACACACAAGGCAATGATAGAAGGATTACCCCAACCCTGCCTAATACAAAAGAAGATTCTTCATCACAAATTGCCACGATCTTATCCGCTTTGAACAAGCGTTTCGATGTACTAGAGTCTCAGATGCAAAAGGGCACTTCTCATGGTGTGCATTCTGTTCATGCTACTCCGATTGTATGTGAGCAATGCAATGATGTTCACATGCCCGACAATTGCCCTCTCTACATAGGTACTGAATCTGTCAACTATATGGGCAAATTTCAACCTCCTCAAGGTAATCCATACTCACAAACTTACAACCGTGCTTGGAGAGCTCATCCGAACTTCTCTTGGAATCAAGGTAACACCTTGAATCCACCACATGAGTCTACTTCTGGTACTAAGCTTGTTCCTCCACCGGGTTTTCAAATGCCATCAAGGCAAGTTCCTGTAAAAGAAGAGGAATCTAAGATGGACAAGATGCTAGCTCGGATCTTGTCAGAGGTAGAATCTTCAAGGGTTGAGAATAAGGCTACCTTCTCTCTTCATGAAACTGCAAAAGAACCTTGAAGTATAAGTGGGACAATTAGCAACACAAGTAAATGCTATGGCACGAAATAGTCTTCCTAGTGACACCATTCCTAATCCAAAGCGAGGTGGAAAAGAGGAATGCCATGCCATTTATTTGAGAAGTGGCAAAGTGCTACCAGATGTGCTTAACTCAAGTAAACCAAGCCCCAAGAAGAAAGATCACGTGGTTGTTGACATTGATGATAAGGAGATCGGGGAAGAAAATGTGAAAGACGAAGAAAGTAAAAAGAGGCAACAAGTCAAGGAGAATCTTGATAATGTGGTGAAAAGCAAGCCAATTGCACTTGAAAGTATGGATGAGAAGAAGAGGAAGATGCCCACCTCTAATGTTGTTATACCTCCACTTCCATTCCCTCTGAGATTCAAGAAGAAGGAAGAGGATACTCCGTTCAAGAAGTTTGTGGATATGTTCAAGCAACTTCATATTAACATTCCTTTTGCCGAAGCATTGGAGAGCATGCCCAAATATGCTAAGTTCCTCAAAGATGTCTTATCTAAGAAGAGAAGATTTAGTGAGTATGAGACTGTAGCGTTGACTGAAGAATGTAGTGCGGTTATCCAAAGAAAATTGCCTCCTAAGCTCAAGGATCCAGGGAGTTTCTACATCCCTTGTAATATTGGGACTAATTTTAGTGGTAAAGCTCTTTGTAACTTAGGTGCAAGTGTGAATTTAATGCCCCTTGCTGTTTTCAACCAATTAGGGTTGGGAGAGCCAAAACCCACTACTGTTACACTTCTCTTTGCAGATAGGAGTACTTCTCAACCTAGAGGGATTATTGAAGATGTTTTAGTCAAAGTGGATAAATTCATCTTTCCGGTAGATTTTTTTGTCATAGATTGTGAAGTTGATTGGAACATTCCTTTAATCTTTGGGCGTCCATTTTTAGCAACTGCTAGAACCCTAATTGATGTTGAAAAGGGTGAGATTACTATGCGAGTTGAAGATGAGCATGTTACTTTTAAGATGAACAAGCTAATGAAGTCTCCTAATGAGGCTAAACAATGCTTCTTAGTTGATAAAGTTGAGCAAGAGGAATTCAAGAAGCCAATTTATAATAGGCTTGTTGATGCTTTGTCAATACAAAGTCAAATAGAAGGTCAAGCAGTGGAAGATGGCATAAGTGTCTTGAAAGCAACACCGATTAATATTGGGAGTCGGGTACTATTGGAATCATCATCTTTAAAGTCATCTATTAAAGAGGCATGGTCTCCTGATTTGAAGAAGTTACCCTCTAACTTTCAACATGACTATTTGAGAACCAAAAATCTACCATTGGGTATAGCTTCACCATTAGCCATTCAACAAGAAGAACATCTTTTGGAAATTCTACAAGCATGTAAAAGAGCTACTGAATGGCCTAATGAGGTTGTAAAGATACAAGCATGGTTGAGCAATGAAGTTAGTAAGGGATTTCAAGCTAGTGGCCATAGATTAAAGCACAATTACGATGGAGAGGTGAACCATCAAGCTTTCACCTTACCTATAGATGATGTGACTTGAGGAGATGAAGAGTCGGGCTAAAGACTATAAACTAAGCGCTTCTTGGGAGGCAACCCAAGTTCTTAACTTAATCTCTTTAGTTTCTTTGATTTTAGTATTTTTTTTTTTGTAGATTTATGTTTGGTCTTTTGCTTTCGCAGGTAGGAGAGGAACCCCAAATAAAGAGAAGAAGAGATCAAGAGGATTGCAAGGCAAGGGGTGGCATTTGGTTTGGATAGGTATTTTACAGGGAAGTTTCTTCATTCTCATGATTTTCTTGAGCCTAATATTTGATGAGCATAACTTGATTTGATAACTATTGTTACCAATGCATTTTCACTTCTGATTTAGGTGTATTCCTGTTTGTGGAATGAATTATCTTCTGATTTGTGCATGAGATTGGTCTAATCCTATCCATTCTAGATGTAAAGTGAGTTCATAAATTGTTGGGTGCACTTTAATCTTATGAGAGGGTGTTTTCAATTGTGTAAGTTATTGATGTTGATGATTGCATGTGCCTCAAGAGGAGTTTTTTTTTTGGTGCAAGTGATTGAGGGGTGGTGTTAGTGTCTATGATCACCACAGGTTGAAAAAAAAAATTTCTGTGTGCAGTTTTGGAAAAATTTTGGCCGCAGCCAACACATATCTGGGCTGCAGCCAAAGAGGGCACAGAAAGATCTGTGCTGCAGCCAGGAATTTTGGGCTGCAGCCAAGGAGAGCACAGAAAGATCTGTGCTGCAGCCAAAATCATTCCTGGCTGCAGCCAAAGAGAGGACCGAGAGATTTGGGCTGCAGCCAAGGTTTTTTGGCTGCAGCCCAAGCACGAAAAAAAAAATTTGCCTTGCGTCATTTTTTCCGCTGTTCCTCTTTCTTCCCTCTCGCGACTCTGTTTCAATTTCTATTCCTCTTTGTTTGTTCTCATTTCTCTCACGCAATAACCCTAAAGCCGTCCCCTCTCAATCGCCACCATTTCCCCCCACCATTTTCCCCACTGCAGATCCGTTGCACCGTCGCACCTCACTCCCATAGTCTCCTTTTCTTGTCCGCCATCATTTCCTTCTTCCCTCACCGTCATCGTCCTTCTCTCCCGACCCAAAAATCTCCAACGTCCACTATCTCACCCATACGTCACTCCCATCTTCCTCCGTCTCTCTTTCCCACTCTATCTTCTCTCATCACTATCGTTGTCGCTGGACTCTCGGTTTCCCATTGATCTCAGCTTCGGGTCACTGTTTTGGTAACTCAGAGCAGCTCGTGCTTCCGTCTCCTCTGTCTTCGATTGATATTCCCCTGTTCGGGATTTACTCAAGTGGTGAGTGGTGCTCTTTGTGCCTTTCTTTATTTTGGGGATTGGGTTTAAGTAGATTCAAATGGCGTTGTTATGAGGCTTAAGTAAATTTGTACATGGAAATGTTGTTCTGAGGCGTTGCATAGTTGCTCCATGAGAAATGTTGTTCCATGAGATTCTTAGGATTGTCAAACTTAAGCTTGAACTGAGAATGTGGTATGAGGATTAGTGGCCAGAAATTATGCCCTGAAATTGTGAAATCATTGTCACATACCCCTCAATGGTACTGTCTTGGAATTTGTGGGTTAGTAAGTTTAAATGAACATGCTTGAATTTCATTGTGAAAAAATTTTGGGTCACCTGGATGAATCTGTTTTAGTAAGTAAAAAAAAAAAAAAGATTTCGGATTCCAATAATTGTTTGTCCAAAATAAATCTGTGCCCCTGTATTTTTCTCATGAATTTAAGCTGTTCCACTCTTAAATTCAAATTGTTCGTTTCAGTTCTGACAGTGAGGACACTGCATATCTTAAGTTTGGGGGTGATAGTTTTGATGATTTGTGTCTAGTTGATAAAGATTTCAAGTGCATAAACTTTGACTATTTCTTGTCCTTTGATTTGAAATTTGAGCTAGGTTGATTAATTATTTGTGACAGTAAGTGCATGTTCCAATGATAGAATGAATGTTTGGATTTTATGCTTTTTAGGACATGATGTTTAATATGCTTGAATGCTTGGTTTATATCTTAAAGCAATAGTTCCTGACAATTTTTAGAATGAACATTTTGCACCGGATTTGGGAATGAGTTAATTGTTTTGATAGGAAACATTGGTAGCAATTTGGTGTGTATATTCTTTCTCAATTAAAGGACTTTAGAACCTACATTGGAATCTCTTGAAATGAGTAAAGGAAGTCACACATTTTTGAAAAATGATTTGGGCATTCTTTTAATTGCGGTTGTGCCTTTCAAGCCTACCAATGACAATCGACAAATTGACACCCCATTTTAGCCATATACAGAAAAATCATGTCGATTATCTCTTATAAATTCCTGCTCAATCTTTTATATTCGATAAGAAATTCTGTTTAATGTGCATTGATGGATGCATTGTAGAGATAAAGCATGTTATTCAGGAATTTTTAAGTTAAGAAAGCACTATTGGAGTTGGCTGTGTTTTGGAAGTTCTTGTTGAAGGGATTTGTGACAAATTAGGTTATATACTTTTATTTCAAGCGGTTGATTGCAAAATAATCTTTTGACTTCTTCAAAACTTTTGATTTGTTTCATACGATTTGAAGAAATGATTAGGGCACTTCATAAAATGCGATTGAGCCTTTCAAGCCTTCCTAATTGATTTGATTCCTCTTTTGAACCCCTATTTTGAGCCTGATTGAAAAACCAATTAGAAAAATTCTTTTTGAAAACCTAACATCTACCTAACCTAGCCAATGTGAAAAACCATGATTCCCTTGCTTTGAGATAGATGATAAGGATTAGGGTGTGGAATGTGGTGATGTGTAGAGTGTTATATGATTGGAAAAAGGAGTGTAGAAAGAAAAAGGGTTCACATTGTATAGACATCAAGCCAAAAAAAAAAAGAGAAAAAGAAAAGAAAAAAAAAAATATATATATATATATATACAATAAGGCTTGATTTGGAAGAGATCAATTTGGTTCAAGTTTGGGGGAGTATGTTTAATGAGAAAAGGAAGAAACCCCTTGAGTGATTATCATCTATCTTGAGGTATTTGTTGAGTATCCTTTGCCTTTTCTTATAAATACCTTAACCCCTGGCCCCGTTACAAGCTGAAAAGTCCCTTTGATTTTTAAGTCAGTTGGATTAAATTAGAAGAAGAAGGGAAGAAATTAGATAATGATGTAATTGATCGTTTGAATAGGGGTATATGATTTGACGTGTGGCTTATAACTTTGACAAGTGCAAAAGGAATACATGTTGACTCCGTACACACACTCACACTTAGAAATTCTTGAAAAACATATTTTAAATCTATAAGGTGTTTATCTTTGCATATTTTCTGAATTTCTTGTTTTATAATATTCTTTGAGCAAATGATGAGGACAAGTGTGGATAAGTGCTTTGTTTCTTGAGAGAGAATAATGTGTAAAACAAGGAGAGGAAGTGTGTATGGTTATTATTCTCTAGAGATTGGAATCTTCTTTGTTTTCCCATTCTTTCAATGAATCTAAACAGTGGCCAAATCACAAGCTTATAAAGCCCCATTGATTTTGAAATAGTGTGGAATTGTTTATTAGTGAAAAGAGAGGAGAATGTAGGTATACGAAGACCTGAAACTGAGGTTGATTTATACATGCGTAATTGCTACATTTGATTTTGACATTTACAGGAAAACTTGTTCTTTAACTCTCCACACACACACATTTTGAAAATTGTTAGGAAAGATGCTTTAAGCTGTAAACCTTGCATTCTTTTATATTTCATTGTGTTCCTATTGAATATAACTTCTTGAACAACCAATGAGGAAATCATCATGCCTGTGTACTGAGTTAATGGTTATTTAATCTAGCTCTTTCACTGTTCAGCTTGTTTTACTCGAGGACGAGTAAAAGTTTAAGTTTGGGGGTGTGTTAGCCTGGTGAAATGCATATCAAAATGGCACATTTACACTCAATTTATCACACTTTCTGATTTATTAATGGGTTTATGAGGATTGAAGTGTGAAGAAAATGTGCCCAATGAGTGTTTGGTTAAAAGGAGAATAATTCTTTGATTAAATGTGAGTATTTTGCTATCATACATCACCCTTTGTTTTGTATAGACTTCATTGTGTTTATAGGGTCACACTTGAGACACTCAAAGAGCCAATGGAAGCACAAATCATTGATCAAGAAGTTGGGAAGAAAGCAAAACACCATTGCAATGAGTGCGTCATTGGGAAAAGCTGAAAACGTTGAAAACAGATGCTTGGCTGCAGCCAAGAAATTGGCTGGCTGCAGCCAGAAGACCTCCAGAAAGTTTCTGGCTGCAGCCAGACGACAGACAGAGACAAGAACGCGTTTTCTGGCTGCAGCCAATAATTTCTGGCTGCAGCCAAAACGCGAAAACAGCAGCTGTGCGTTTTGTTTCTAGGTCATTTAAAAAGGCAAAAAGCTGAAGGGCAAAGGGAGTTCGACATTCAGGAGTTTTGTGAGGCGGCTAAGGAGTATTTGCAAGCAAAGGAGAGGGGTTTTCTCAAGGAAATCAAGTGGGATTGAAGATTGAAAGAGATTCCAACTCCGATTCTCTTGGTTTTTCTGTACTCATTCCCTTTCTCCATTGTAATTCTGATATTGCTGGACTGAATGTTGATATTTGTGATTTGTTTTTGAACATGAGTAGCTAGGTTTTTCATTCTAGGATTGTTCTAAACCTTTGTATGGATTGAACTTAATTCCTTCTTTCTTTTGGTACCCAATGGTATATATATGTTAATTTTCCCCTGTTTTTGCTGATATCCGTGACTGGCCAGCACAATGGATCATTTGTTCAATTAGATTAAGCTCGAGAGAGTTAGTTTAATTGTAGAACTTGGGGAGAGTTATGCTAGACTTGAAGTTTTAGAATTAAATGGATGGTTAGTTAATAACATAGAGATATAGTTATTAACCTAGCATTGTCAAAATTAAGGTAGTTATTTAAAGATTATTTTCCATTAACTATGGCAAGAGATTGTGTATGTTAATGGAGGGTATAAATGTGGTTATGACTTGAGAGAGCTTAATCACTTGCTAGTGAATCTTAGGCTGACATATATATAACCTATGAAAGTATTCTTATAGAGGAAGGAAATTAAGTTTATGAAGTGCAAATGGGATGAACAATCCTAGGTTTATTAAAATTGATTGAATTCACAAGAAATAGATTATTGTTCAGTAATTTTTAATCTTTATTAAAAATATCTTTTGAAAGTTCTTTTTCCACACTCAACACTTTGTTTTGGCGCAACTTAATCAAACTCACTAAGACTATTGCTCAACTAATTTGTTACTCAAATCCTCGAGGGAACGATCTTACTTATCACTTTATTACTTGACGCGATCCGTGCACTTGCGGTAGCGAACAGTAATGTGCCTCCAGCACGTGTTCAAATCACAAAATACAGTAACACGTATCATCCAAATTGTCACATAGTATATGAGAGATAGTAGTCCCTACCTTAACCTCTTTCTTGTCTCAAAGGGTCCGCCTCGTAAAACGTGTCAACTATAGGCATCCAACTCTGTCCTAAAACATCAAATGTACAAAAAATAGGTCATAACTTATCCAAATATCATTTTAGACACTTCCATAGTGTTTCTTGTGGTTATATTAGCCTATGGTGAAAATTTACCAAAATGCCCCGGGAGTCCGGGACCCTAGCCTTGCCCCACCGTACCCGGCTCGATGGCACGTTTTCCTAAATTTTTCACTGGGGCTATCTTGACGTATTTTCATCCAAGAAATTGATTTTCAGGCTCAACATTACACAATTCAATGTCAAATTACGAAATTGCCCTTGGCAGCCCTACTTTTAGGGTTTTAGGGGCATTTTTGTAATTATGCTTTCTCGGCCTTTTCCAAAAAAGGCCTAACGGTAACCCCATCTAATTTTCCCTCCTGATTCCAATGGAACCATCAAATCATTGAAAATCCAACTCTAAGGCCCTCTAACAGCCCTGGCCGAAATTATGGTGTTCTCACGGAAAAATCTGGGTTTTATAATTTCAGCTCCGTAAACGGATTCCTTTCTACTCTTAACCACTTTATTAACCATCTAATTGAGTTATAACTACCATTTGAACTAAAATTGGGCAGCATAACCCTTCTAATGTCACATTTCCAAAATTTACAAACAAAGACAATCCGACGAAATTTCACCGATTAAATTATCTACAGCAACTAGAATTCAATTAATTGACCAAAATATTCTAAATGTATTTTTCACCTTTATTTTCCTTAATCAATTGAAATTAAATTCAATTAATCAGAAAATAATTCATTTTGTGATAATTTGGCAAAATTACGATTTTGCTATTTCCTTTCTAATCCAATTTCTTTTATTTTTCTTTGGCCAATTTTCATATATTTTTGGACAAAATATTTTCTCTAATAGTCCTTCATTTTTGGACCTTAATATTAGGCTTTTTAAATTACTCAAATTAATTCCATAATTATTCCGCCCATTTTTTCATGAAAGTGAATATTTATAAAATTCATGAATTCCAAATTTATGAATATTCACCATTTTACTGAATTTTTCAAATATTTACAATATTTTTTATGAATATAAATTTTGGGGTGTTACAGTTTTCCCCCACTTAAATAAATTTCATCCCCAAAATTTGTAATACCTGATCAGCCATAAATTCCGGGTAACGTTTCTTTACACATTTCTCTGTTTCCCATGTAGCCTCTCTGGATGATAACCCTTTCCAGACAATCTTGATGAATGGAATGCTCTTGTTTCTGAGCTTCTTTTCCTGTCGATCGATGATTCAGCCAGGTGTGACTTCGTAAGTCAAATCATTGCGCATTTCCATATCTTCATACTCTATTATGTGTTCTGGATCAGGTTTATACTTTTTCATCTGGGAAACATGAAAAACATCATGTAGCCTGCTCAGATTCAGTGGCAAAGCGATATGGTATGCTATAGTCCCAATCTTCTCCAAGATCTCAAACGGACCAATGTATCTTGATTGTAGCTTCTTTGCTTTCAATGCCCTGCCAATACCCGTAACAGGTGATACTTTCATGAATACGTGGTTACTGACTTCAAATTCCAGAGGTTTTCGCCTCTTATCTGCATAATTTTTCTGTCGACTCTGAGCAGCTAGCAATCTCTGCTTAATCAACTTTACCTGCTCTGTTGTCTGATCAATAAGATCTGGCCCTAGCAATTCTCTCTCAAACAACTTAGTCTAGCATATTGGCGATTGACACTTCCTCCCGTAGAGTGCCTCGTATGGAGCCATTTGAATATCGAATGATAACTGTTGTTATAGGTGAACTCTGCTAATAGAAGGAATTTGTCCCAACTACCTTTGTAATCAAGTTCACACGCCCTTAGTATATCCTCAAGAGTTTGAATCGTTTGCTCTGTCTGCCCATCAGTTTGAGGATGATATGCCATACTGAATCGGAGCTTGGTACCCAAAGCTTCATGAACGGCCTTCCAAAACTTGGAAGTGAATTGTGGATCTCAATTAGAGATTATGTTCTTCGGAATACCATGCAATATCACAATCTCCTGAATGTAAATTTCTGCTAGTCTATCAGGAGAATAGTGAATGCTAATCGGTAGGAAGTGAGCTGTCTTCGTGAATCTATCAACTATCACCCATATAGCGTCATGGTTTCTAACCTTAGGCAATCCTGTCACGAAATCCATGATAACGCTTTCCCACTTCTACTCAGGTATCTCAGGATTTGTCAAAAGCTCTGATGGTCACTGATGTTCAACTTTCACTTTCTGACATGTTAAGCAACGAGCGACAAACTCAGTCACCTCCTTTTTCATCCCTGGCCAATAGTATTGAGCCTTCATGTCATGGTACATATTTGTGGCTCCTGGATGAAGAGTATACTTACTTTTATATGCCTCCTCCAGGATTTATCATTTAGTTCTAGTTGTGGTGCAATATAAATCCGCTTCTTGTACCTGACTAGCCCGCTGGGTGACAAGTCGTAATCCTAAGTCTCACCCCTATCAATCATACCTCTGATAGATAAAGCTTCGTCATCGTTCCTTTAGGCTTCCTCAATTACCACCCTCAGATCGTTGTATATCTGACTAACCCTACTACCTAACAGAATCTGACTAGACATATTTAGGTCTCTGAAATCCTCAATTAGCTTATGCTCATAGATCATCATGGCTGCCACCCACTCAGAAATATTTGTTTCTCAACATAAGGAGACACTAATGGAAGAAGGGTGTCACCTAGAGATCAAGCCACAAGGTGTTCCAGCTGACACAGAAAGATACCAAAGACTTATGGGAAAACTGATATATTTAACCTTCACGCGTCCAAACATTAGCTATGCCATTGGAATAGTTAGTCAATTTATGCATTAGCCACAAGAAGAACATATAGAGGCTATATATAAAATTTTGAGCTACCTAAAACTTAATCCTGGAAGAGGGATATTCTTTAAGAAAGGCACTGCCAAAAGCTTCGAGATCTACACCGATGCAGACTATACGAGGGATAGAGAAATTAGGAGGTCAACCTCTAGGTATTGCACATATGTGTACGGAAATCTGGTTACATTGAGAACTAAGAAACAAACTGTGGTGTTAAGACACAGTGTAGAAGTAGAACTAAGAGCTGTTGTCAATGGAGTAAGTGAAAAACTCTTAATTATCAGGTTCCTAAAAGAGCTGGGAATTCCACATAAGGGAACAATACAGCTTTGGTGTGACAATAAGGCCAGCATTGAAATGGTCAAGAACCCAGTATATCATGATAGAACAAAACAAGTTGAGATTGACAGATACTTCATTTAAGAAAAGATTGAAGTAGGCATTATGAATTTGTCTCACATATGATCTATGGATCAGATTGCAGATATTATGATGAAGCCACTGATTAAAACTAAGTTTTAAGGTTTTTGAGGAAAGCTGGGAATGATTGACTTCTACTCTCCAACTTAAGGGGGGTGTCGGAAATCAAATCAATTCAGATTTGATGATATCTAAATTATCTCCTATTTATCATAATCTTTGATTTAGTACTTCACTGTTTAGTAAATATTTAGGAAATAATTTCTAGTTGTAATCTCGTAATTGTTTATTGTAATCCTCTTATTTACTTCTTCGATTACTCTCCTCAGCCTATATAATGTACCCTTCCTAGTTGAATAAGAACAATACAATCAGAGTGAAATTTCTCTATCATTTGAACACAAACTAACAGACGTTTATCCTCATTAATCGTGTTGTTGTTTTTGCCCCTATTTAAAAAGTTTGAGTAGTTTTGCACCCTATAAGACTTAATTGTACCAAGCGCTCCTAGCTAAAAACTTCATGATTAAAATTACACCTTAACCCTTAAGTAAATTATATTATTTTAATTATCACCGGTCAAACCTCAAGTTGGCCCTGTTTTGACCCACTAACTCTTGAATCACTACCTCAATTGGTCTGATATTGATTGGTATCTTAGTTAAAAGAAAACAAATATATAATGCTTAATGTAAATACAGATGTTACTTCAATTATTAACATCAAAACAATGTTACAAAATGATGATAAATATAAGTGGTTACACACATAAAAAAGAATAAGACAAGACCAAAATATTGTGTTTTTAAGCAAATGCTATGAATAGTAAAACTAATTATCAAGATTCTACATATTGAAAATGAGCTATGGGGCAATTTTTCCTTGAAAGTTTTTTCTGAGGGCAATTTTTCCCCAGAAGTATAAAAAAGGAGCAATTTCACCTTTTCCTTTATCCTAATTATTTTTGACTGTTAGTTGACCAAATTGACATAATATTCATGTCATTTTTGTTAAGATGTAAATTTGCTCCGGAAGTCTATGTGTCATGTACTTCATTTTATTTTCATAGTTAGATTTAAAACTTTTGAGGTAAATTTGCATATTAACAAAAAATGAAGTGGAAGACATGTGGATTGTCAGCTCAACATATTTAGTCAACTAACGGTAAAAATTAACCGTGATAATGGGCAGGGCAAAATTGCTCACTTTTTGACACTTTCGGGGCAAAACTACCCTAAAAAAACTTACAATGTAAAATTACCCCTTAGAGAAAACTTCCAAGGTGAAATTGCCCTTTAACCTTATTTAAAATTGTTTATCATGATGGCTTATGTGCTCATTCTTAGTACATGTGATTTCAAAGGTCCTTATTCTATTTAATATTTTTTTTATAATCAAAAGGACCTATTGTAATGCCCTAAAATTCGTAATGCATGAGGATGAACTCTTTCGGGGAATAAAGTGTGAATTATGACCCAAACTAGCAATAGTCAGTGCCCAAGCCCTGTATTTAAGCTTAATTGTATTGTTAAAGCTAAAAATGAACCAGAAGTGGGGGGAAGGCGAATGAATGAGGGAATGGAATGATAAAGTGTGTTGAGTGGTAATTCAATAAGCATTTCCATAGTCAGGGGCGAAATTGAAAGAATAGAAAATTTACTAGCCAATTAGTTAGTAATTGAAGAAGAACTTAATTACTAGTTAATGGAATTAGTTAGTGAAATCATATGGTTACATGTCTAATGTGGAGCCAAAGATGAGACTTGTGTCATTTGCAAGATGAAGCAAGGAGTGGTTGGAGAAAAGTCAAAGAAACAATTTTAAATCATTTTCCTCTTCCCTCTCTCTTTCATAGTTGGCCAAAGGGGCTAGAGCAGGCAAAAATCTGATCCTATCTTAATCATTTCTCTCTCTCACTTCAGCCTCCATTTTCGTTTCAGTAAGAAGGAAAGAGAAAGGAAGAAATTCAAGCTTAAGGTGAGATTTTGATCTGGTAAATGAGCTCAAATGCCAAAATTGCCTTCTTTAATCTTGTTCCTCTTGTTAAGGGCTTCAATCCTATGGTTTTAAATTTTCAAGAGGAGATGTTTTATGAATTCAAGAAAGTTTGAGGTTGAAGAATTGAAAAGCAAGCTACTCAAAAAGGAAAAGGTGAGCAAAATCCATCCTTTGATATACATATATATATATATTGTGTTGTTTGGTTGAATATTGAAATTTCTAGAATTTTTCCCTAATTTTTGTGTAATTAGGGTGTGTGAGAGGTCATGGTGTTTTAATGATTGTGTTGATGTCTTGTGGTGTCCATTGGAAAAATAGAATTAATTTGAGACTTAAATATGAAGTTGGAAAATTCTGGTTTTGTGTTGAAATTCTGTCCAAAACAGAACATGAGGATAGGATATGAATTTGATTGTTTTGATGTTTCCATTGGATTCCTTGTGAAAAATTGTGTAGGAGTAGCGTTGGTTATAAATTTAAAACCTTAGGAAACATTTGTGTGAAAATTGGAAAAATGATATCGGTGTAAACTCTGTGCAGGCATTCAGTTTGCATGGAAGTTTTGAATAAGTAAATAATGACTAAAAATTCTGAAACTTTTTATTCTAATAGCTGACATGCCAAGATTTAATTTGATATATTATGAATGTCATTTCAATGTGTATGCTGGAAGTTGTGTATTTCCAAAGTTTAAGGTTGAAATTAGACTTAATTTTGGAGCAATATGGACATTTGTTGAATTCTATATTTTTGTGTTTATGGACAGTAGTGATTCATATTTTTCCTATATATAGGACTTAAATAGCTTTCCATAGGACTTGGGATCACCTTATTTTGATTTTTCTAAAATTAGTTATAGTTTTTTGAAGTTCAGCCAAGAAACAGAATTTTTCTTGGCCGCGGCCCAAATGTTTCTAACCTGTTTTTTTGCCTTAGTCAGGGAATTTTTTGCCACAGCCAACCCCCAAAAATCAGCATTTTGAACTTTTGAAGGTGATATTTGATATAGTTCTCCCCAAACCTTTTAGGGTTTAGTTTGAACTTATCATAGCCACCTAAGGGACACAAATGATAACTAACGCCCCAGTGTTTTATAGTTATTTAAGAATTGGAATAAGGAATAACTCATCCTTGATTATGATGTATAGGACTTGATGTCTACCCTGAGCATGTGAAATCGGTGCTTGAGCGGGAATGGAAAGAATAAGATAGTGACCTTTCTCTTATATTATGTATATTGCAGGATCTCTCATTGAATGATGATGAATGTGAATCCTGTTGTTATGTCATTGTGAACTCATGATGAACGTGTATGCTGTCGTCATGCTGAGGAAATGGATATATGGCTAGATGAGATTGAGATGCCAGTTTTGTCAGGATAGAGGAGATTGAGACTCTCGGCAGGGCCCTTTGGATAGAAAAGACTGAGACTCCAGGTGAGCCATTACAGCAGGGTTCTTCGGATAGAAAAGATTGAGATTCTGGAGTGGCCCGATGTTGTTGTTGATGACCGTAAGTCCCAGTTATCACTAGCAGAGTCACTAGTGGGTGTACGGGTAAGGGTAACGCCGTAGAAGTTGATACGGTGGAGTGATGTTGTTGTTGATGCCCAAAAGTCCCAGTTACCACTAGCGGAGTCACTGGTGTGTGAATGGGTAAGGGTAATACCTTGAAAATGGATATGGCGAAAAGCTGTCATTTTATGACTTGTGAGTCATGTATCACTGTGGTAGCTAAATACAACTTTGGAGTGTTGTGACAATCATCACGTAGCTAGTAAAAGTATCTAAGGCTGCTATTGTGAATTACTACCAAGAATATGATTGTGTTAATGATATTGTTATTGTTAATTGCTGCTGAGAGTGTTATTGTATGCTTTTGTTAAGACTGCTTACATGTTTTGTTTATTATACATTGTATGATTGAAATTGTTGCTACTGAGATTCCTATAAATCTCACTATTTCCATTACTAACCTACAGCTAGAGCAGGCAAATAACAGGAGAAGCTGGTATTCAAGGATGGTTTGAGTTCGTGGCTAGGAGATTATTTTATGTTGGTTATCACTTATCAGGATGTTTGTTTATGTAAAGGTAGACTGTTGTAATAGAATTGTATAATTGCCTATAATCCCCGATTGAAAATGGGCAAATATGCCCTGTAGGCTTTTATAGTTAAAGTTTGAATCCTGAGTGTCATTGGGAATTTCGTTTGATACTCTAATATGTATGAATGCATCGATACCTAACAGTCTAGGACGTTTTAAAATGTTGGCATGAGACCTGTTTAAAACAAATTGACAAAAGTTTTGAAAAATCCACTTTATCACAAGTCTAAATCCTATTTTGAAGTTGGGATCTTTCATGAGTTTTAAATTTCTTAGTGGTCTCTCGATTAACTTATGACACATTTTCGAACCATATTAATGGCTGTTAAGGCAGGGGGTTACAGCTATGCCTAATAACTACTCAACTATTCAACTAGAGGGCATTTGCTCTTACAATCATCTCACACGATCACTTTAACAATGTCTGGTGAAGTTTTCCACTCTTGTCTGTGCCTACATATCTCCAAACTCAGCACTGCCAGTGCATCCACATAATGATTTCCTTCTCTATAAATGTTTAGATCTTCCAGTCCTTTGTTACCATCTCCCTGATTTCATTTACTATGCTTTGACATCCAAGTAGAGTCTTCTCATAATTGATAGCATTGACCACCATCTGGGCATCACTCTCAACCTCTATTCTTCTAAACCCATTGACCAGCACATCATCAAGACTTCTAGTATAGCTCTTGTTTCCGTTGTTGTTGGGATACATTCACTGAGTTTTAATGAAAAATCCTTAAGCCATTCTCTAGTATCTCCTCGTATCATGCCCACACACCCCAGCTCCTCTTTGACTTGACCACTTGCAATCAACATTTAGCTTGCACCAACCCCTTGGCAGAGGTTGCAAGGAATCACTTACCCATTTGTTTTTATACTCCTTGAGATAGCTCTTGATTTGGTCTAGAGCTTTGAAAGGTACATCAAAATATGGATCATGGATCTGACCATTTCTTCACCTCTATAGGCATCAGCATCCAACAACAAACTGCTCTAACCATGACTTATCTTTAGCATATCTTTAACTAAACATTAGATTATTTTTGAGCCAATAAGACCAATTACCAGTAAATAATTTGGTCCAATTCTTCCTAGGCACCGACATCTTCCAAATCCTTTCCACATAAGGACAATCACGTAATACATGAAGTTGATCCTCTCGCCTGAGTTGACATATATCGCAGGCACCATTTGAGCCAGACCATCTACTTGTAATGTTCTTATTTACAAGCCTATTATGGGTTACAATCCACATGAAGACCTATATCCATTTTGGAGCTTGCAGTTTCCATACCGTTTTCCACATACTCGTTTCCTGACTATTCGAAGCACTAAGAAGCCAATTGTATGTACTGGCAAAGGTAAAGTCGCCACTTGTAGATAGGCTCCATATCGGCTGCTCTTGCTTATCATTCACTTCACTCCTTCTCAGATTTGCCTTATAATTGTCAACTAATTTCTATACTCCCTTTCAAAGTTTTGAGTCACTCCCTTTATCAACAAAAAGGCTTTCCATTCTCTCATCTCTTCCATATTTTCCTAATAGAACTTGCACCCATTAGCTTTTAGGTTTTTGAAGCTCCTCATTTTTAATAGAATTTGAGATATATTTTGGCATATTTATGGAGTCATTAATACTAAAATAAAGAGATTTATTGGATATTTTGACAGGATATCAATTTAGTGCATTATTTATTGATTTTATTGCAAATATTATACTTTTAAATTAAATAGGAATATTTAGGATTAGATAGAAGTATAAATAAATAATATTATTTCAAAGTTAGAAGAAAAAACGTAACAAAGTGTTTCAGCCTATTGTTGTTATTATTATCTTTTTATGTTATTTTGTTTTTTAATACTTGTGAAGATCAAAGCCGCACCATTTAGAAAGCTTGAATCATTAGACCTAAAGACCTAAAATGAGGAGCTATAACACATGATTTTGGGAGCCTCTATTGACTATTAAGGGCTGGTTATTCATCTTCTTCTTCATCTAACAAATCTGAGCGATTGAACTAGAGAGGGGGGAGGCGTTTTAGGTTTGTTCATCTTCACAGCAAGATGAGAGGACTGTAGAGGTGATTGAATCAAGGACCGGAGGTGTGATTGAGACCAAAGGAAGAGGATGCCATTGGAGCTACACTAGAACTGTAAAGGGATGCCATGTTTACTGTTCATTGTCACCTTTAATGCAGGCTAAGAGCTGAAACAAGAGAGGAGGACTAGATGGCTGATGTTTGAAAAGGAGTCTTCTCTTTCTTCAATTGGACAGCAACAATGTCTTCATTTTTCATTTGCATTATATAGACTATCTCTTCTTCCTTTTTCCTTTATCATGTTGATTTTGGAATGGTTTGATGCTGAGATGAATTCGATTGTAGTTTTGAGTAGTTAGTTTTCATTAGGATTATTTCAAACCATTGCAAGGATTGAGACTTTTTATTACTCATTTTTTTAGTTGTTAATGACAATTATGTGTTGATTTTATCTTGTGCCTAATGCTTTTATTTATGTGGCCACCACTTAGATTGATTTGTTCAATTAAATGGAGCTTGAGAAGGTTAATTTAATTGTAGAACTTAGGTAAAATTATGCTAGATTTGAAGTTCAAGGATTAAATGGATGGTTACTAACCTAGCATTGTCAATTTAAGGTTGTTGTTTAATAATTATTTTCTCTTAATTGTAGCAACAAATTATGCATGTTAATTGAGGATATAAATTTGGTTTTGACTTAAGAAAGGTTAATCAAATACTTTTGAACCTTAGGCTAACACACATTGAGTCATTTAATCTCTAATGGAGTGGAAATTACTTAAGTCTCATGAATTGCAATAGTGAAAAATAATCCTATGCTCCTCTTGTCTTGGAGTGGATTTTAGTTTTAGCCAAATTATTTTCATTAAATATACAATTGACTTTGGAAATACAAAACTTTTCAAATGGCTTACTCAACCTAATTGATATCATAATTGTGACGATTACTCTATTTTTGCCTTAGTCCTTATAAGAATGACAACTTTGTATACTACTTATGACCCATACGGTTATGGTAAGCTAAATGGTGAATAGTTCCGTCGATATTCTCCAAAATAATTCAACTAAAATGCATCACTAATCATTGCTAAGAATTTTATGGCAACTCGCCCTCAATTTTTGGTATGCAATTTTTCTCTAAGACACTGCATGCCTTTTCCTTGCTCCATCTTGATCCCCCCAAATGAAATTCCTTTGGGCATGTTCAATTTCCTTGATAACTCCCTAAGATATTCTATCATGTTGCATAGGGTATAAAGCCATAGAACTTGTAATCAATTTAACAGGAGTCAATCGACCTATGAGAGACAAACTAGACGCTTGCCATCCACTGAGCCTCTTACGAACGTTCTATGATCATCTTGAACTTATCTTTCCGCATTCTTGGTAATGATATGTCTTCGCTAAGGTATATACTCAAGCTCAAGAACTTGCTGGAAGTTGCTTCTACTGTAGATCTCACTCCTTTCTTGTTAGTTAACGTTGGGTAAAAAGTAGAAATAGAACTTGTCCTAACTAAATTTATGATCTAACATGAGACCAAATTCCAAAAAACATTGAGTAATAACATCTATCTAGTTAGTTGTAGCTTTTGTAAAAAGAACAAGATCGTTAATAAATATCATATGTGACATGATGGGACCTTTGCACCCCGTTCTCAAGCCTCTCCATTTTTTCTCTCGTACTCTATAAAGAATAATATGAGTGAGTTTTTCCATTCCAAGAACAAAGAGATATAGGGATATGGGGTCCCCTTGCTATAACCCTCTTGATGTACAAAAGTTCTCTAATTTCTCACCATTCTAGAGAATAATAGTTGTTGAGGTGTCAATGTAGCTCATAATTCTTTTACCATAGAAGCAGGGCACTGTATTTAATTAAGCACTTTCTTCATATAACTCCAACTAATTTAATTATAAGCTTTTTCAAGATCGATTTTGATGGCTATGAACCCTTTTTTACCTCTCATCTTTTCATCAAGTGTATAATCTCACTAACAATAATGTTCCTTCCTGAGACAAAGCTAACTTGAAAGGGGGAGGAGACAAGCTTTGCCATAATCCATTTTAATCTCTTGACCAGGATTTTGAAATGCGGAAATGACATTGCATAACGATATCGATCTTAAACGTGTCACCTTTTCAAGGTTATCCACCTTAGGAATCAAGGTGATTAGCATATTATTGATGTCTTTGATGTTTTGAGGATTTTCCCACATTGTTTTAACAAATCTAAACCACCTAGTCTAACAAAGTCCCAATCTTTGGAAGAATATGGCCGGACACCCATAAGGACCCAGTGCTTTCAGTCGTCTAATGTCAAACATGGGCCTCATGATTTCCTTGTGAGAAACAACTTCACATATTACATCCCATTTTTCTTGATGAACCGTCACCAAAAAATGTCAAGTCTAGGCCCAGTAACGATGAACTTCTTCTCAAAAAAGGTTCTTGAAGTAGGAATTAACCACATTTCCAACTTCCTTTTCCCCTTCTACCCGTATGACATCATCATTCTTCAAGGTATTGACTCTATTTTTTCTTCTTCTGATAGTAGTTTTTGTATGGTAGAATGAAGTGTCTTCATTCAACGTGTGTGCGTTTTGGAACCATAAGATCCCTTCCCTATCTAAGACTTATTTTAATTCCTCACATAATTCTTTTTCTAGGTTCTCCAAATGCAAATTGTTTGAATCTTGTAATGCGCTTTGGATACCTCTTAACCTTCTCAGTAGTTCCTTCTTTTTCTTTCTGATATCCTAAAAACTGCTATGTTCCAATCTACCAGTCTCGATTTTAGTTGTTCTACCTCACTTCATGCATTATCATGATTTGAACAATTATTGTGAAGGAATTAAATTCATTATGCTTCAACCACGCTACTTCAAATCAAAAGGGTCAGTTGTCTCTTCAACCTTAATCTCTCAATAAAGAAATAATCAATGGTTGGTGATCAGATTTCACTCGTAGGCTTACTCTAACTGTGGCCTCACATAATTCATTTCTCCAACTGGCATTACATAAGGCAATGTGTAGGAAAAATATAAGGAGAGTAAACTAGCGTACTGGGGCGAATCCATATTCAGATCCGGGTTAAAGCTCCAATGCTCCATAATAGTATCCACACAATTATTAGACTACTAGAGCCTAATTGTGATTTGCACAGCAGATCACTAGAACAAGAAAGATGGTATGAGATAAGAGATTGCTAAAAAACTCAATAGTAGGAGTGGTTTGCAATTGGGGAGGCACACTCTATTTATAGTGGTTTAGAGTGGCCACTAATTAGGAAATGTGTGCACTCCTTCTTGCCCTCCAAGACAGTAATTAAATTAATTGATTCTCAATTAATTTTCTAATTATGGTGACTTGCTCCTTAATTAACAATCCAATAATTAATACTGACTTATTCCTTAATCTGCAATTAATGCTGATTTTATTCTTATTTGATTAGGCTACTTATATCCTAATCAAATAGTCCGGCCCATCAAGGGTGGACCTGGACCTAAAGTCCAACATCTCCCACTCGCATTTGATAGGCCTCCCATTGTGCATCCATTACTCTTTCCTATTTCATACTTGGCATTTACCGTGACCACATGGGCAAAAGTATCTTCAAGATTTGGTGCTTGTTATACTAGAAATCCCTCATATCATATCAACATCCAAGGACACCCTTTATATATATCTATAAGCTATATATTCATTGCCTCATATGCCCTAGATTCTCCCTTCATAAAGATTTGGTCTGAGTTTAAAATATATAGATCAATCGTTAAATTCAAATTAAATTTTTATGAAACTATATGAACAAAAATCAAGGATTTGAAACTATACGGACCAAAACCAAAATTGAATCAAATTATAAGGGCAAACAATAATTATGAGAACTATTTCATGGATATGATGCGTAGCACTTCTATTTTTCATGAAATAATAATTCTTGGAAAGGAAGTTTCATAACTTGAAGAGTTGAGATAGCACTTGCGTGAATACGTGCTAGATTTGCAAGTATAAGCTTCCATCAATTACAAGATGACTAAAGTTCAAGTTGAATGCTTATCAGTCTAGAGGTAATTAATGAGAATAGATGATGAGAAGATACAAATGTTTAAATAATTTATATCCGAGTATATCGGATGACTAAGTTCAAGCGTTAGGGCATATAGTCCAGCAGAAAGAATTACAGGAAAAATTAAAGGAATAATGTTCCAAGGAAAAAATAAGCAAGAAAGAAAATAAGAAATGAAACAATGGCTAGCATTCTCCTTTATCTTCTCCGTGGATATTTGGGGGGATGGGCTTTGTTAGTTAATGCTGGGCATAAACATCACTCTGCCTTGGGCTTAATGATTTATCACTTGCAATCTCTGAAAATGGGTTGGTTTATTGTTGTCCAAGACCATAAATGAGCTACATTAAGGGGCTGTTTGGTACAAGAGATTTGGAAGGGAAGGGGAGGGAAAAATTTTATTATTTAAATTTAAAAAAAAAATTGGAGATGTCAGGTTTTAAATTTTTTATTTATTTTTCTCTCTTTTTTATTTTACATCTTGTCATTATTAAAATTTTATGACCACACTCCTCTAATTTTTTAAAATCCAACTGATAAAAATTTTTCTTCCTCTCTCTTTCCTCCCATTTCCCTCCGGCCAAATAGAGCTAAGGGCATGGTTTGAATTGCTCACCAAGGGCAAATGAGCATGAACATTATTGTTATTTCCCTATAATTTTAGAGAAAATCGCACTCAAGTCCCAAAGACAAAAAGAAAATATAAAAAAAGTTCTAGGGTAGATTCCCCTATCTAAAAACTCTTTAGGAACTTCAGTGATATAGATTCTAAATGTAAAATTACCTTCTTGTCCTTAGTAATTAATAATTGAAGTCAATTTCCCCTTATACTGGCTAATGTATTTGCCTATTTTGACTAGTTTATGTGCCTATATTGGCAAGTTATATATTGACAAGTTTATATGCCTATATTGATAATTGGGTAAATGTGCAAAAATAGCTATGAACTTTGTTCAAAGGTGCAAAAATAACCATGAACTATTTTTGGTAGCAAAAGTAACCATGAACTATGTAAAATGGGGCAAAACTGTTAAATATGTTAACGGTCAACTCACGGTCAACGGTCATATTTAACGGTTTTGCCCCATTTTACATAGTTCATGGTTACTTTTGCTACCAAAAATAGTTTATGGTTATTTTTGCGCCTTTACCCTTGATAATTTATACATTGGCAAGTTAGTTTGCCCTTAGACTGGCAAGGGTATGTATTGTAATACCCCAAAATTTATATTCAAAAAAAATATTGTAAATATTTGGGAAATTCGATAAAATGGTGAATATTCATAAATTTGGAATTTATGAATTTTATAAATATTCATTTTAATGGTAAAATGGGAAAAATAATTATGGAATTAATTTGGGTAATTTAAAAAGCCCAATATTAAGGTCCAAAAATGAAGGAACATTAGAGAAAATATTTGGTCCAAAAATAGATGGAAATTGGCCAAAGAAAAATAAGAGAAGAAATTGGATTAGAAAGGTAATGGCAAAATCGTAATTTTGCCAAACTATCACAAAATTAATTATTTTCCAATTAATTGAAGTTAATTTCAATTAATTAAGGAAAATAAAGGTGAAAAATATATTTATAATATTTTGGTCAATTTAATATGAATTTATGGAAAATTTGAGTAAAAATTGCAATTTTGACCAAAATTGAGACTTTACGTGTATACGTAACCGGAACAAGTTGTAAAGTCAATTGAGACCATAGGGAGGGACCCCTAGGTGTCTCCTACAGGTTTCATAAATAAAGAAATATTGATTGGGCTTAATAAGCATAGTTACATGTACATAAGGATTTATGTACATAAGTTCATTTTTTAAATTTTGGAAAATAAAACAAATGAATAAAATAATACAAAATATATGATAAATATATCATCATCTTCCTATTCAGCCCATTTTCGTGCTGCAACATACCTGAAATAAGAGAGAGAAAGTTGAGAGAGTTTAGAGAGAGAAAGGGAAGAAATCTCGCAAGGTAAGCTGATTTCTCCGACGATTTAGCTCCTAACGCGTATAACTCCGCTCCTAAGCTATTCTTCTACATTCTTCAAGGTTTGTGGAGCTCAAATTTGGGTGTTCAAGGACCTAGCGTTTCAGCCAAGAAGAGGAAAAGCTAGTGGGAGCTTGAGGTAACTTCCAAACCTTCGTATATTAACTATTCTGGCTACTGTGGGCAATTTAATTAGTGAAATTTCGCCGGATTGCCATTGGTTTTAAATTTTGGAAAAGTGTGTGTCTAAGGGTTATGCTGCCCAATTTTAGTTCAAATGGTTGTTATAACTCAATTAGATGGTTAATAAAGTGGTTAGGAGTAGAAAGGAACGCGGTTACGGAGCCGAAATCGTAAAACCCCGATTTTTCCCGGAGAACACCATAATTTCGGCCAGGGATGTTTGAGGGCCTTAGAATTGGATTTTCAATGATTTGATGGTTCCATTGGATTCAGGAGGGAAAATTAGGTGAGGTTACAATTGGGTACTTTTTAAGAAAAGGCAAAGAAAGCATAATTATGAAAACGCCCCTAAAACCCTAAAAATAGGGCTGTCAAGGGCAATTTCATAATTTGACATTGAATTTGATAAATTTGAGCCTGTAAATGGATTCCTTAGATGAAAATTAGTCAGGATAGCCCTAGTCAAAAATTTGGGAAAACGTGCCATCGGGCCGGGTACGGCGGGGCTGGGCCAGGGTCCCGAGGGCATTTTGGTAAATTTTCACCATAGGCTAATATAACCACAAGAAACACTATGGAAGTGTCTAAAACGATTCTTGGATAGGTTATGACCTATTTCTTGTACATTTGATATTTTAGGACCGAATCGGGAGCCGAAAGTCGACACGTTTCACGAGGCACACAAAAAGGGGTCGATAGAGCTTCGAGGTAGGGACATTATCCTTCATACATCATGCCATAGTTTTATGATTGTGTGGATGCCAATGCTTGTAAATGCACTTTATTAATCAACATGATTTGCCCAGAGAGGGGTCAGTAGTGCTAGAGGCACTTATACTGGAGTTGGTGAGAATCCAACCGGTGCAGATTAGTGGGGCTGGGCCCTACTCATGTATACATGCAGATGATATGTTTATATTGTTCATTAATTGGTGCATACATGGCATATATCATATTTACTTTTCGTATTTTCTATGAATGATAGCATGTTTCTACTGAGATTCTTCGGAATCTCAGCCCTTTTTCTAAATAAAACATCTCAGCGGGCGCCAGTGGATCAAAAGGCAAAGATGTAGACCAAGGAAAGTGACTAGCGTGTGCCTCGAGGCAAATACAAAGTTCGTGGTTATAGATAGTATATGTCTAAAATATTTTTGGATATTTTGTAATAGTGGTGTATATTGTAGCATTCTGTATGGTTGACTTTGGACTGTAAACAAATACTTTTATCAGTATATATGTACTCTTCTGTATGCCTGTGGAACTTAGTTTCTATTACTCTGTGTATATCGAAATGGAAACGGGTGTTGACATGTATCCATTTTGACAAGTTTATGTACTTATATTGGCAAGTGTATGTGCATCTTTTAACAAGTTTATGTGTCCATACTGACAAGTGTATCATGTTAACTAACGCCTTTTTTCCAATTTAATTTGAAACAGCTTCCGTTGATAATTATATGTACCTAGATTGACAAGTCATAGAGTAGTTATTGACAAGCCCGTCTTAGTGTAGCCAGTTCCATATTTCCAGTACAATTTAAAGTAGTTCCTATTGATAAATGTATGTTCCTATATTGATAAGTTATAGTGTGGCTATTGACAAGCCCATCATTGTCAACTAATGTCACTTTTCCATTACAATTTTAAAAAGCACCAATGATGAGTGTATGTGCCTATATTAATCAGTCATACACAAACCATTCTACTTCTCTTTTCCATTTTCAATCAATAGGGGTAATAAGGTAATTTCACATTTGGAATCTATGTCACTGCAATCCCTAAGGAGTTTTTAGATAGGGGAATATACATTAGTACTTTTTTGAATTTTTTTCTAGTCCTTGGGATCTGAGTGCGATTTTCCCATAATTTCACTCAAATATTTTAAAATTTTATATTACTTAGATGATAAAAAAGATTCTATAATTTATGAGTCAACGAGGCTTTATATTTTTCCTTTCCAATATTTGAAGATATAGCAATTGTAACAATAATAGAAAAATATTTGTAAAATTCCATGGTAATATTAAGAAGTGAGTTGTAACATTCTTGTATAAAAAACCTAGGGATTGTTCGGTATGCGTGATTTGGAGGGGAGGGGAGGGAAAATTTTTATGAGTGAGATTTTAAAAAAAAAATTTGGAGAGGTTGGGTTTTAAAATTTTTAAAGAGAATATGTAAAATAAAAAAATAAAATAAATTAATTAGAAACTTTTAACCCTACTTCTTACATTTTTTAAAATCAAACTAAAAAAAAAAAAAAAAAAATCTCTCTCCACTCTCTTTCCCTTCCTTTCCTCCTCATACCAAACAGGCTCTTAAGATTTTCTTGTAAGCACTGAGTCTTGCGAGTTAAGGTGATAACTCTGAAAGGCTTGTCTTGTAACTTTGTTATGTTATAACTTGTATATGCATTAAATTAGAGTTGAGAATTAAAACAGAAAAAAAATATATAAAATCTGATAGGAGTAGTTTTTTTTTTATCAATTGATAGGAGTAGTTTTAATTTAACGATTCCTTGTTGCTCCATAATTTAAGCGACAACGTTCTAGAAGAAAGTACTTGGGAGCATATATTATATGTATCCAGTCATAAAATTTATTTAACTATTTTTTAGCTTTTTGAGTAATTTGAACTTTGTATAGTTTTTTTTAGCTTCTCCTTGTGTTTGCCGTAGTAGTTGACGGGCCAAAAAAAAAAAAATTGTGACTGAAGAAGGATCTTCATTGTAACTTTTCGGATTTTAACTCAAATATGACAACTCAATTATTGTGGTGTAGTGGCATGTAGGCTATCACTTAATAGGGTTCCATCCCTACTTGGAAGCGGTGCTTGCCAATCCAAAATAAAAGGAAAAAAAGAAATAATCGTGTTGATCAAATATGATTATGTACTAAATATGGACATTTCTTTTCATAGAATTTCTACTATGAAAGACTTTACAAATTAAAGCTAGATTATAACTACAAAATATAATTTTGTGTATAAATAAATTGACAATTTCTTTTCTCCAAATAATGAATGGTCTCCTTTTTATTAACTATGCTTGGGTGAAAAATTTAAAAGTTAGGAGAAAAATATTAACAAAAAAGTTGGAATCCCATTCCACACGTTGGGACTAAGCATGTGGTTGTTTATTAGTTTATAATCAACTTTCATACAGACACCTAAAGAATTACCACATTCATTAGCTATTTCATCATTATTCTGTCAAATTTATTTATTTTTCCTTTCTTGACTTGTTTTGCTATATCCTTGCAAGAATACTAGCAACGAATTGTACAGTAATTTTCATATAATCATTGCTATAATCCAACTTTTTAAAGTTGAATGACCGGCATATGCACCTTTATAAGGTTTAGAAACTGTATTTTCAATTATACAATGTTAACACCATTGTGAAAAATGGTGGCATAGCAAATTTAAATGATAACTCAACAATTTAATACTAACAAAGCATGCTTAAAATTTAATTATTTAAAGTTTTATCTCGTAAATTGTAAAATAACTTTTTAAATTTTATTATGAGGTTTGTAAACACCCCTCATATGATCAAACATATAGGTTAGCCAAAGCATGTTGATTATAACTTTGCCAAATTTAACACGTACGAATATAGTGCTCTTATGCCCGTCCACTACGGCAAACATATAGATCCAAATAATGAATATGGTATCATTTATGAAGTGGTATTGTGAGGAAAATCTAAAAGTTGGGAGAAATATAATACTAGTGGCAAAGAAGTTGGAATCCCATTTCACACGTTGTGACTCATCAAGTGGTCGTTTATTAGTCTATATAATCAATTTTCATACACACCTATAGAATGACCCACATTAACATCGCCCTAATAAATACGCACAACAACAACAACAACTTAATTGTGAAATATTTTACAAAGTTGGATCATGACAATGAAATAATTTTCTGCAATGCATAATAATGGGTGTTTTGGGGAGGGAGTTAAGATACTAAACTATATTATTAAAAAGTTGGTTAAAATATATGTCAAATGCTAAGTGTTATTTTTTAAATGACATGGTATATAATAAAAAATAGAAAAATTATATCATCACATAAACTGGTAACATTAACAGTAATTTTAATGGTGGGGAAGTTGACAGTTAAAATATAGAACATTAGGATCCTAAATTTAAAGTTTTAAAGGTTAGGGAGTTGATGTGCAACTTACCTTAAATTCAAGAAAGTTTTGTATATTTTAGTCTGCAAAGTTTGATGAATTTATGTATATATATATTGCTATTGATGGGAAAGAGTATCAAATAAATGACCAAATATTTTTTTTAAAAAAAAAGTTGAATTACGAATAAAAAATAATTTAACTTCGCCGTTTTTGATGCGCATAGAGCGAAAGAGGTCAATCGTCAAAGACTTTATAAAGTTAGAATATGATACTAAAGAATTTTCCACCACACACTAAGAAATTTTCTCCAAATTATGAACACTCTCTCTCATTTAACTATTCAAGTGTGGAAAATTTGAAAGTTGGGACCAAACTCATCGATAGTATAACCCAACACTTCAAATTTGAATGGTGAAAGACTTCAAGAAAAAGTTGAAAGCAATAATTTTTATTGTAACAAAATAAATGACATTTTTGTAATTTAAATATTCTTTATAAACAAAATAAAGAAGTTTATTATAAACATATTAAAAGAAGTTAAGAATAGCAAAATCATTCCAATTCCGCCCCCAATGATAGAGATAGAAAGCGAGTGTGTCATCACTATTTCATATGTTTTTTATGTTGATTTAAAAGTTAATTAATCGTCTCATATTTCGTCACATATCATGCCCCAATTTCGGTCTCTAGAAATATTTTTTTGGGAAAATGTTATTAAAATACCATTTGAACTTGCAAAACCCATAAAAATCTATTAACACTTGAAAATGACATAAAGGTGACAAGTATCGAATTGAGATTTTCAAGTTTTGACAATTTTATCATTTTGACTCTCAATTTTTTTTAAAAAAAAATAAGAATGGCGCTCCTGCCTGGCCGGCTGGCATAGACCCCGGTGGGGGGGTTTGAAAAAATTTGTTGAAAGGGGGCAAGGAGTAGGTTCGAATCCACCTCAGCTCCTTTGAAAACTCACTTGATGGCCATTTGGCCATTAATTTTCTTTGATATATACACACATTAATAAATATATGTATAATATAATTGAATGTATAATAACATTAACAAAATCAATAAAGGAAATGATAAAATGTGTAATGGTTTTAACAAAATGAGTAATGAAATTGACTACACGAGCAATATATATATATATATGTGTGTGTGTGTGTGTGTGTGTGTGTTTGTGTGTGTGTATAATATAAAAAAAGAATGATGGCTTTAATAAAATTAGTAATGGTTTTGATAAAATCAGTAATGAAAATGACAAAATGAGTAATGGTATTAACTAAATAAGCAATATATATATATATATATGTATGTATGTATAATATAAATATAATCAGTAGTGGTTTTAATAAAATCAATAATGTCTTTGACAAAATCAGTATGTAAATGACAAAATCAGTAATGGTTTTGAAACAAGAGTTTGCTGATGAAAACATGTAAGTCGGGATTCATCAACATTTGTCGTATTTCACCAAAATTCGTAATGGGATTTACAAGTATAATAATGATTTTGATAAGAATTGTAATGGTTTTAACAAAACCGTTTACTGATGAATTTTGACTTACATGTTTTCATCAGTATTTTGGCACAAAATGCTTTTGTCAAAATCATTACAATTCTTATCAAAATTATTATTAAACTAGGCAATCTCATTATGAATTTTGGTGAAATGTGACAAATGTTGGTGAATTCTGACTTACAAATTTTAATGAGCAAACTTTTTTGTCAAAATCATTATTGATTTTGTCATTTGCATTACTGATTTTGTTAAAGTCGTTATGCCTTTATTTATGTTATACATATGTATATTACTCGTTTAGTTAATACTATTACAGATTTTGTTATTTTCATTACTGAATTTGTCAAAGTCATTACTGATTTTGTTAAAGCCGTTATGCCTTTATTTATATTATACATATGTATATTACTCATTTAGTCAACACCATTACGGATTTTTTCATTTCCATTATTGATTTTTTTAAAGACATTATGCCTTTATTTATATTATATATATATATATATATTAATGCATATATTACCCGTTTAGTCAATACCATTACAGATTTTGTTCTTTCCGTCACTAACTTTGTCAAAGCTATTACACATTTATTTATATTATATATATATATTTAGTATTATATATATATATATATATATATCAAAGGAGCTTTGGTGGCCATGTTTCTTTTGTAAAGGGGTGGAATGGGTTCGATCCTACCCTTTGCCATCCTCAACAATTTTTTTTTTTTCAAAAAAAAAATAAAGCACCATCTTCCCCCACCAAAAAAGCCCCTGCCCACCGGAGCTCCAGCCGCACCGGATGGAGGTCAGGCGGCGACAAGTGCCGATCGGCAGTGGTGCTTCGGTGGGGGCACAATTCTTTTTTCTAAAAAAAAAAGTTGAAAGGTAAAATGGTAAAAATGGTAACACTTTAAAATCTCAATTTAATATATGTCACCTTTATATTTTTTTGAAGTATTAGCAGACTTTTTGGGGTTAAATAATTTCAAGTGGTATTTAAATGGGATTTTCCCTATTTTCCCCCCCATAATTACAAGATTGTTAGGCAAATAAAAAAATAAAAATTACTTTTACTTTGAATCATCCAAAGTAAATTTTATAGAATATTCTTTCGGTGTTGAATATAAGACATATTTATAGAATTGATTTTGGTCTTAAATATAAGACATTGTTTTAATATTTGTTAAGTTTTTTTTTTTTAAAATTTACTCCTATTGATGCTCCTTTAACAACAATCAATAAGGGGAGGGAATGTGGGATTTGAGAAAGATGGCTATGGCACTACAGAAAATAAATGTTATATTAATTAACCCAATTAACTTTCTTAATCTAATCAAATAACGTAAATATATCTTATATTAATGACCGGAAGGAGTAATATAGATGTAAAAGGCAATGCAACATTAAACATCAAAATCTAGGTGAATGGAATTATGCAACATTAAACATATCTCTAAGGTAAAGTGGCATTCCTGATGTAATAGCATCTAGCACCCTATATCATAAATAAAATTAGGGTGCTCGATGTAATTGGAAAATAATATCAAGAGTGCTAGATGCACTAAAAAAATGATTAGGTACTAAATATGGACATTTATTTTCATAGAGTTTAGACTATAAAAGACTTTACAAATTAAAGCTAGATTATAACTACAAAATATAATTTTGTGCCTATATAAATTGACAATTTCTTTTCTCCAAATACTGAATAGTCTCCTTTTTATTAACTATCCTTGGGCGAAAAATTTAAGGGAAAATACCAGTTAGGTCCCAAGGTATAGAATTAATCCCACAAAAGTCCCTTTGCAAATTCCAATGTCAGAAAAGTCCCTAGGGACTTTTCTGACAGCAATTCCCTTTGAGAAATGACTAAAATAGCCCCCACTCAAATTTAAAAAAATGAGGTCATCGTCAAGCGGCTCTGCTTCTCGTTCTTTTTGAAAATAGCCCCCAGTGAAAGCTTGAGTTTCATTTTGAAAAGAAGAAACAGGGTTCGAAATCGCGGCTCTGCTTCTCGTTCTTCTCATTCCTCCGTCTTCACCGTGGGTCATCGTCAAGCGTCGGGGGCTTCGACGCCGCGTCGCTGCCGTGCGCGTCCGTGTGGGTGAGTGCGCCGTACCCCAAGCGTGCAGCGCAGTCCGCTGCGAAAGTAGCCGGTGTTCGTGGGTTCCTCTGGCGTCGGCCGGTGTTGCAGCGGCAAAGAATCCGGCGGCCGTCGAACAATGTCAGCCGCATCGCTCCAACACCCAGCGTCCCTCGAGTGCTCCTCCGACGGTCAGTCGTCCGCCCCTTTGCTGTGTGGTTTTTTTTTTGGTTGTGAAATGGCACCAAAAATTGTTGTTGCGGTGCTGCTGCTCTTGGACTCTCCAATGGCCATTCTCTTTCATTCTGTACTTGTGAGTTCCGCATTTCTTGTTGTGCTCTCTGTCTGCGTGTCCTTTCTGTTTTTCGCTTTCATTCATATAAATTTTGTTTTGACTGGCCAGTTGCTTTCGCGGACCTAGCGGTTAAAATATGTCTCCGTGGTGTCTTTATTTCTTTTCCCTGCTTGCTCTAATTTCGCTTGAAAGAAGAAAGATATTTGGCAAAATACAACATCCGCTAGTGGCTTTGATGCATTACGACTTTTTGACACTGTTCATTTCTTTTCCCCGCTACCAAATACCAAACAAAGGAAACACCTCTGTGGTTGGGGTTCTGTGATCACTACGTTTATTCTATTCTGTTTGGTCTATTTATGAATATGCATGAGTATAACTTCAAAATTTATGTTGTTCCAAGATAGATGTGAATTTTGAATAGACCAGAAAATAATTGCCACTAGTTTGGGATTGGGGGAAAGTATTGATTCTTCGAATTTAGTTGGGGAAATACATTGGTTAAGGAAGGTGCTTGTCGGGTTTAAATTTGTTCTTTTTATGTGTGGCGCTGGTATGTGATGGCTGAATCAGTGTTGTTGTTTTGGGGGTATGGATGTTTGTTTATGAGTAACGTTGAAGGCCAGGGAATGTTTTATAATGTGGTTTGGTGATAATGTGCTGCTCTAGCATTGGGTTTGAGGTCAGAATCAATGGGTATGAGGCTAATAATGTGCTTCTCTATAATTGGTGGATTTGGAAGTTAGTTACTGTTACTGTTAAAAATTGATGTCCTATTAATGCTTCATTGTTGTCCTACTAATTGATGTCCTATAAATTGATGTCCTATTAATTGATGTCCTATTAATGCTTCTCTATAATTGGTGCATTTGGAAGTTAGTTACTATTAATGCTTCTCTATAATGTGCTTCTCTATAATTGCTGCTGTTTGGTGCATTTGGAAGTTAGTTACTGTGTGTGATGAGTTGCAGAAGAAAGTTTTGTTCATGACCTTATGCTTCATTGTTGATTTATATGACTTAGTGATTGATATATATATATATATTGTCTAGATGATTGTGTTCTGTACATTGCTGATGTGGAATTGCAATTAACTTCGTAAATTAGTTGTTTGTTATATACAAATGATTGGTTAATGTCTTATGTTTTTGGTGGTGTGTGAATAAAGTAGTAATTACAGTCAAGGTTAAGCAAAAAATGGCAAAGAAGAAAGAAAGGAAAGATGGAGAGGGAGAGAGGGGGGAAAAAGTTTCAGGGTATATATTGTTTACACAAGATTATTTTAAGAACAAGAAAAACAAGAAGGAGGAGTGCAAGCGTTTAAAAGAGGAGACACAGTCTATGAAAGAAGCGTGGGACACATTGAAAGATGAGGAGAAGGAGGCATATAAGGTGAGGGCAAAGAATTTAAGGAGTGAGGCAAAAGGGCCAAAATACATGGTTCCATTCTTGACCCGATGTGCTCCTAATCAATTTATGAAAGTGTGCAACATTGTGAAAAATAGAGAAGATAAGATGGAAAGGCTAAAGAAAATCGGATTTGACAAGTTAGTTCACATAAGCTGCTCACAAATCCCCCGAGATCTATGTGGTCAGTTGATGTCTGCATTTGACCCTCCAACAAACAATGTTTTGATTCGAGGGAGGTCATTGAACATCCGCCGGGAAGATGTTCAACAATTGATGGGGTTACCGTGTGAGGGGGGGACATTGAGGAAAAAGTCAACAAAGAAGAAGAAGGTTTTGAACAATTGAAGACATTGTACGGGACAGTGCCTTACAAGACCATTGGAAAATGGCTAATTGAGAGAGACGAGGGTCCGGAATTCGAATTCCTCTTTGTCATGTATGCGTTGGGAACTCTCTTGTGTCCCGGGTCGGGTATAAAAGTGACTGATAGAGTGTTGAAAGTGATGGCGGCGACAAAAGGAGGTCTTGGGAAGTACGATTGGTCGAGTTTTGTGTTGATTGAACTATCAAATTCTATTGCACAGTACAAGAAGAAATTAGTGAAAGGGAAAGATGCAGGGAGGATCAATGTCGGGGGATGTATATATTTTCTAATGGTAAGTGCATGTTTGATCTATGTAACGTTTATTGGCTTTTTTAATTAGTTGTATATCGTTGCATTACATGTTGAATTTTGCTGCTGTTAAGTTGTAATTTAATTTCTGTACAGGTGTTTTGCTTGCAACATTTTCCCCTAGGCCAACTACATGCCTCTATAAGTGAAAATGCGCTTGCATTTTGGAATGACAACAACGTAAAGAGTAGAGTGCAACAGAGAAGGAAAGCAACCAAGGGTTGCTACATTCAGTCAGTAATGGAGTTGGATCAGCCTCTTCTGAATTGCATGAACAAACCATGCTAACACACCCGGTAAGATGTGAAATCTGATGTCACAACAACATTCAGTTGAAAGTATTGACTTAAGTTTTTGTGATGTCTAATTTGTAGGAAATCAAGAGAACATATGATCGAATTATGTCAATGGTGGTGTCAATAGTGCAAGAGGAACTTCTTTCCCTTCAGGCGAGGCTCTTAGGCGGGGGAGAAATGGATGAAGGGGATGAAAAGGTGCAAGACGTTAAATCTTCGTCTGAAAGTGAAGATGATGAACATGCTAAGGGGGGTGACATAAGAAAAAGAGAAGATGATGAGGAGCAGTCTATAAGTGCAGACGAAGGGTCAGAGGAAGAAGTAGGAGGTGTACATGGTATGGGAGATAAGGAGGAAGTGGAATCGAAAGGAAAGGAACAGGCACAATTGAGGAAATCTACAAGGGTTAAGAAACCTGCTATTGGGTCTCCTTGGGTGACAACAATGGCTAAGAAGCGAAGTCAAGATGAGAAGGATAAGGAAGTTTTATATCAAATGTGCACTACACGATGTAAATCACCAGAGGATGAGGAGTAAGTAATCACACTTCTGCAATATCAACTTACATGAATCACAAAAACTGACTTTGTGCGCTTGTTTGTGTATTAGGGAGTTTGTAGACATGTATGACTATTTCTTGACCCGCGGTGAACTATATTGCCTTCGTCCAAGGGGTTGGATTAGTAACAGGGTAAGTTAATTGAACAATTAACTCATACTATGTTCATTGAATTTTGCGAATTGCTGACTCTTTTTTTAATGGTGTCTAGTTTATGACCATGGTTGCGAGGACGTTAGTGGGGGATCAAGTACACAATAGCAGCCGGGTGACCAGACACATATTTTCCGCAGAATTGATGCAAAAAATGGCAGCGGATCCTAAGAAGTGGTCATTGGAATCACATGATGCGGAGATCTTACCTGAACATATTGGTTACAATATTGGCGATTGCGACTTGATTTTTGCTCCTACCCTGCGCCTGGATCATTGGTTTTGTTATGTCTTGGAGACGAAGACAATGTGGTTTTATGTGCTGGACTCATTGGTTGACCAATTAACATATGCAAGGGCACAAAAGGTAGAAGAAGATGCAACAAAACTGAAGAGAATGAGCAAAAGCCAAAAAGAAGATATTCGAGCCAAAGAACGCCTCGCACAGCAGTGTGTAAGTGCTTGTTTCTCATATGGTTTGTGTGCATTCGTCATTGTTGTTTTCTGACATAACTTCTTTTTCGTACAACTTCCAGAGAGATTGCATTGTTAACATACTTCGTCGAGTAAAACCCGAAGTATATGACAAAGGGAAGGAAGTACCAAAGGAAGTTACTTGGGCAAAAGTGCATGTCCAAGCTGATACGTTAGTGCTGTTTTTGTTCCGCCAACTCTTTCAACTATTGCTTTTTTTGACCCATTCGGTTGTTATAACATGGGAACGGTGTATGTGGCTTTTTGTTTTGCAGCGATTCGTGTGGTGTTCATGTTCTGTCATGGTTACATAGCTGGGATGGCTCTACACATGACAAGGCGGGGTACACTATGCCTAAGCTTGGTGATCATCAGATTCGGCAAGTGAAGGTAGATTGTTTATGGTGGCTAGTTGCACATGAACAGAACAAACACGCTCAAAAGGTGTTGTCCCTTCTCAACGGAAGTCAACAAATGAAGAGGAAGAAAGTCGTGTAGCATTTGACGTATTTTTCTGTGAAAATGGCTACTTAGAGTGTTCTGTAGTTGATATTTTGTATGTATGCGAACTTGCTGCAAAAGGCACTAACGTATAGTTAGTTTACACCATCATCAGTTATTTTAGTGACATAATGATTTAACTTTACAACATGTACATATCAAATGGTTGACTAGGTCCCCAAACAGGTTATTTTGCTCAGGTTATTTTGCTCAGTTTATATGAACATGTACATATCAGTTATTTTGCTCAGGTTATTTTGCTCAGCTTATATCAACATGTACATATCAGTTATTTTGCTCAAGTTGATGGACATGTCATTTGAACAAGTGTTTGCTGTTTTTAAGTTTACAACACTTGTTGCTACGTTTACAACAACTTTAGCTCTTTTTACAAGTTAGTAAGCTACGTTTACAACACCTTAAGCTCATTTTACAAGTTTGTGCAACGTTTACAATATGTTCTGCTATATTTACAACGTCATAAGCGGCGTTTACAACTTGGGAGAAAGAAAGTGTGAATGGTTTATGTTACAACACTTGTTGCTACGTTTACAAAAACTTTAGCTCTTTTTACAAGTTATTAAGCTACGTTTACAACACCTTAAGCTCATTTTACAAATTTGTGCAACGGTTACAATATGTTCTGCTATATTTACAACGTCATAAGTGGCGTTTACAACTTGGGAGAAAGAAAGCGTAAAGGGTTTATGTTACAACACTTGTTGCTACGTTTACAACACCTTTAGCTTTTTTTACAAGTTCTTCAGCTACGTTTACAACCACTCACCCCCAAGGACACCAGGGCAGTAGCCTGTGCAACAAGCCAACACTTAGGCTCCACTTTCTTCTATCATCGTTTACAAGATGATCTGCAATATTTACAACATCTTCAGCTATATTAACAACGTCATAAGCGGCGTTTACAACTTGGGAGAAAGAAAGCATAGATGGTTTATGTTACAACACTTGTTGCTACGTTTACAACATCGTAAGCTCCTTTTACAAGTGCTTCAGCTACGTTTACAACCACTCCCCCCAAGGACACCAAGGGCAGTAGCTTGTGCAACAAGCCAACACTTAGGCTCCACTTTCTTCTATCATCGTTTACAAGATGATCTGCAATATTTACAACATCTTCAGCTATATTAACAACGTCATAAGCGGCGTTTACAACTTGGGAGAGAGAAAGCGTAGATGGTTTATGTTACAACACTTGTTGCTACGTTTACAACATCATAAGCTCCTTTTACAAGTTCTTTAGCTACGTTTACAACCACTCCCCCCAGGGACACCAAGGGCAATAGCTTGTGCAACAAGCCAACACTTAGGCTCTACTTTCTTCTATCATCGTTTACAAGATGATCTGCAATATTTACAACATCTTCAGCTATATTAACAACGTCATAAGCGGCGTTTACAACTTGGGAGAAAGAAAGCGTAGATGGTTTATGTTACAACACTTGTTGCTACGTTTACAACATCGTAAGCTCCTTTTACAAGTTCTTCAGCTACGTTTACAACCACTCCCCCCAAGGACACCAAGGGCAGTAGCTTGTGCAACAAGCCAACACTTAGGCTCCACTTTCTTCTATCATCGTTTACAAGATGATCTGCAATATTTACAACATCTTAAGCTATATTAACAACGTCATAAGCGGCGTTTACAACTAGCAATTTTTGACAGTGCAATTTTTGACAGTGTAATTTTTGACAGTGCATAATATTCTTGAGCTAACATACACAACATCATGTAGCCTTGTGCACAAGCCATTATGTACGTATGTTTTCACAACAACAAAAAGTTGTTTTCACAAGGTCATTGCCCAACCCTCTTATGGTTGTACAATTTCATGTGCCTCCTGTCACAACAACATAGCATTAACTTAAACAAAATAATACCTGTACTGTCACAACAAAATAGCTTATCATTTCCATAGATACTAAGACAATAAAATATTAAGTACTATGAGTAAGTACCTTTTGTTCACTTACTCATTGCACTTAATATGATATACTAATTACATAGATACACCAAGTTGGGGATGCATTCAACAAGCAAAAGGGGTGAGGGAATGCAACTACTTCATGGTCAATATATACATCACCAGAAAGTTACTATCAAAATAATCTACATTTATGTAAATGTTTTTATGATGGATTTGGATTTCTACAAGTTTTGATTGTGTGCCCAGCCTCATTGCATCTCCCACAATGATATATCTTTTTATTTTGAAACTGAGATTCCCTTCTTTTCCTTTTCGGTCTCCCTGGTGGCCTTGAAGTGATTGGAGGGTCTAAGAATGTTTGTGTTAGCATATGCGTCACCGTTGGAGACTCAACCCGTGGACAATCATGAGTTGCGACTGGCCTCATGGAACTTTCATATATTTTTCTCTGTGCTTCCAGTTTGAACCAGTCATCTACAAATGTGTAGACATTACCACTAAGTACCTTAATAGCTGCACATGCATGGGCGCAAGGCACTCCACTCATTTGCCATGCTAGACACGTGCATTTTCTTTCACCAAGATCTACATTCACAAAAATGATGGCATCTCCACATCTACTTCGAACCGAGAACTGATTGTCTCCATAATATGATGCTTCCATATTTTCAGCATGTTTAACTTGTTGCAGCAATTTTTCTTCAATTCTTGGTCCCACTGCATTTTTCCAACTACCCATGGCCATCTTGCTTGCAATCAATTTTCGAGCCAATTTCTCCCAATGTTCATGAATTAAAACTGACACGGTGTGCTTCCTTTCTGTTAACATCCATGCATTAAACGACTCTGCAAGATTACTTGTTATGTTGTCCCACCTTTTGAAAGGAAACTTGCTTAGAGCCCATTTCTCAACATCCCCATGATTCTCCACCCAATTTGCCAATTGTGGATTGAACAATCTTAATGTACCCATTGCACTAGTGAAGTCTTCATCCAACCTTGCATATGCAATTGCATCAAGAAGAAGGAGTGCATTCTCCTTGCTATTCGCCGATGTTCGTGTCCGACCTCTATTAATTTGTAGGAACTCGGCACTATAATTTTCTTTCACATGCCGGTAGCAAAAAGCATGTCTCTCACTGCCAAATATTTCTTTTACAGCACCAATAATCGCATTATTGCGATCTGAGACAATTGTTACCAACATTGAGCCAGTAATGTCTTTCACATTCGATAGAAACCAAGACCATTCATCATACGTCTCACCACTCACAATGGCATATGCTAGGGGAAACATCTGGTTGTCTGCATCGTATGCACTAGCTGACAACATTGTTCCCTTATAAGGGCCACTTAGATGACAACCATCTACATACAGTATGGGCCGACAACCTCCTAAAAACCCTTTAATAGAACAACCGTAAGCAATAAATACCCTATGAAATCTATTGTTCGATGAGGCTGCCCATTTTGCAACTGTGTCCGGGTCACTTTCGATTAGTCTGTCACATATCCAAGGAATTACCATGTAAGAGTCTTCTACTCGACCATGTAATTCCCTTACCGCTCTTTCTTTTGCCCTATATGCTTGATGGTAGTTCAGCCGCACCCCATACTCTCTGTACATGTCTGATCGAATGACGTTAGCAGTCTTATCAATATTGGACCTCAAACCATCCATTACGATTGATGATGTCAAGCTCGACCTGTGTGGATGCAAAACTATTAGGCTATCTTGTGCTTGGTGAACGTGTTCACTTTTGAGTGTTCTAATGGTTAAAAACTCTGTATCTTGATGCTCTCCTGATGAATATGCACCCATGTACCAAGGACAACCTTCAACCTTGCACTTCACAATTATCTTGTGTTGATTGTTCTTCACAAATTGGTATGCAAACTTATGAGCAATACTATATTTGTATAGCGTTTGACGAAGGCTCACAGCATTCGGAAAAATCTGTCCTGCTCTAATAATCAAATCCCTCCATTTTCCATGATTCATTTCTGGTATAGGGGTTGGCACCATTTGCGTAGCACAAGTCAATGATGGGATCACTTGACCTTCATTTAACAAACCATGTGGGGATGTACACATTCCTCCTTCACCTCCAAACAAATGATCAATCCTGCAAGAAATTACAAGTTTTAGTGCTCTTGCACATATTCACGTTGGAAGAAATTACTTTTCTTAGGACAAATAAACTTACACTTCTTGCTCTTCCATTTGACCGTTCATTGCTGGTTCTGTACTGTCATTATCACCATCCTCTTCAATATACACATGACCATATTGTTCATTATATTTGATTAAATGATACACCCCTTCGTCATCCACAAGATCCACAAATGTTGACGTATCAAGGGCAACTTTGAACTTCATTTGCATTTCATTCCTTTCTTTTTCCGTTATGGATGATATGATTCTTCGCAACTCCTCATATGTTGTGCCTTCCTTTACGCATCTTGTTCTTACTAAACCACCAACATATTGCATTTCATCTTCTCCACCATTTAAAAACTTCCCCCCACATGAAAGAAACAAAATAAATTCTTCCCCGAACAACTTCCCATCTTTCATGTCAATCTGCAACACAAACTTCGTATTATCAACTTCCAAAGCAATATTTACAACTTCATACGCACATATTAACAACACATTAACTACATGTTTAATTCCTGCACATATGCTTTTTTTAATAACAACAAACACACTAAACACAAGGCCAAACCTCTGTTCTCTTCCCCAAAAATAGACCACAGCTACGGTACATATTTACAACTTCCACAGCAATATTTACAACTTCATATGCACATATTAACAACAAGTTAACTACACGTTTTATTCCTTCACATATGCTTTTTCTAATAACACCAAACACATTAAACACAAGGCCAAACCTCTGTTCTCTTCTCCAAAAATAGACCATAGCTACGGTACATATTTACAACTTTCACAGCAATATTTACAACTTTATATGCACATATTAACAACAAGTTAACTACACATTTTATTCCTTCACATATGCTTTTTCTAATAACACCAAACACACTAAAAATAAGGCAAAACCCCTATTCTCTTCCCAAAAAACAGAACACAGCTACGGTACGTATTTACAACTTCCATAGCAATATTTACAACTTCATATGCACACATTAACAACACGTTAACTACATTTTTTTTCCTACGCATGTGCTTTTTCTAACAACACCAAACACACTAAAAACAGGGTCAAACCTCTGTTTGCTTCACCAAAAATAGAGCACACCTATGGTACATATTAACAACTTCCACAGCTATATTTACAACTTCATATGCACAAATTTACAACAATTTTTTTTGTTCATTTCAGCGTTTTTCCAGCAAAGAATACCAACTACATTCATCATCCTCACTTTAAACACAGCAGCTCCTCTGTTACCATGCCATAAAAACAGAGCACTCTAACCTAAACCCAACCCACCCAAGGTGAAATCCCAACTTCAATGATCAAGCTCATTTGTCTACCAAATTCTTAGCTTTTCTTCTCTACCACCTACCACTTACTCCATTTTTTAGCTCAAGATCCAACCTTTCACCAAACCCTCACTCTCAACGAAGTATGTTACACACAGAAAGAAACAAAATTTTCGAGAGCTCGTTTCTCTACGTTGCTGCACGTACCTGGACGATGAAGAAGACGAGATTCCCAAGAACATTAACGCCACTTTGTATCCCTTCAATGTTACACCTCCTACGCCCTTCGTCCGTGTGCGTTTTTCTGTTTTCCTTAATGCCTTGATCACTAATACAGTAATACGAGCTTCACTCATCTCTCCTCTATGCGTTTTTTTTCCTTATTTGAGTGGGGGCTATTTTAGTCATTTCTCAAAGGGAATTGCTGTCAGAAAAGTCCCTTTCTGACATTGGAATTTGCAAAGGGACTTTTTTGGGATTAATTCTGTACCTTGGGACCTAACTGGTATTTTCCCAAAATTTAAAAGTTAGGACAAAAATATTAACAAAAAGTTGGAATCCCATTCCACACGTTGGGACTAAGCATGTGGTTGTTTATTAGTTTATAATCAACTTTCATACAGACACCTATAGAATTACCACATTCATTAGATATTTCATCATTATTCTGTCAATTTTTTTTTTCTTTTCTTGACTTGTTTTGCTATATCCTTGCAAGAATACTAGACAAGAATTGTACGGTAATTTTCATATAATCATTGCTATAATCCAACTTTTTAAAGTTGAATAACCGGCATTTACAACTTTATAAGGTTTATAAAGTGTGTTTTCAATTATATAATATTAACACCATTGTGAAAAATGGGGACATAGCAAATTTAAATGATAACTCAACAATTTAATACTAACAAAACATGCTTAAAATTTAATTATTCAAAATTTTATCTAGTAAAGTGTAAAATAATTTTTTAAACTGATTATGAGGTTCGTAAACATCCCTCATATGACCAAACATATAGGTTAGCTAAAGCTTCTTGATTATAACTTTGCCAAATTTAACACGTACGAATATAATGTTCTTACACCCGTCAACTACGGCAAACATATAGATCTAAATAATGAATATAATCTCATTCATGAAGTGGTATTGTGAGGAAAATCTAAAAGTTGGGGCACAAATAATACTAGGGGGCAAAGAAGTTGGACCCACTCCACACGTTCCATTCCACACGTTTTGACTAATTGTATGGTCGTTTATTAGTCTATATGACCAACTTTCATACGCACACTTATAGAATGACCCGCATTAACATCGCCCTTTTAAATACGGACAATAATAATAATAACGACAACAACTCAATTGTGAAATATTTTACAAAGTTGGATCATGACAATGAAAGAATTTTCCGCAACGCATAATAATGGGTGTTTTGAGGAGGGAGTTAAGATGCTAAACTATATTATTAAAAGGTTACTTAAAATATATGTCAAATGATAAGTGTTATTTTTTAAATGACATGGTATATAATAAAAAAAAAATTATAGCTTCATAGAAACTGGTAACTTTAACAGTAATTTTAATGGTGGAGAAGTTGATAGTTAAAACACAAAACATTAGGGTCTTAAATTTAAAATTTTAAAGGTATAGGAGCTGATGTGCAACTTACCTAAAATTTAAGGAAGTTTTGTATATTTTGGTCTGCAAAGTTTGATGAATTTATTTATATGTATATTGCTATTAATGGGCAAGAGAATCAAGTAAATGATCAAAGATTTTTTTTTAAAAAAAGTTGAATTACGAATAAAAAAAAATAACTTGGCCGTTTTTGAGACGCATAAAGTAAAAGAAGTCAATTATGAAAGACTTTATAAAAGTAGAATATGACTACAAAAGAATTTTCCAGCATACACACTAACAAATTTTGTCCAAATTATGAACAATCTCTCTCATTAACTATTTAAGTGTGGAAAGTTTGAAAGTGGGGACCAAAATAATCGATAGTATAGCCCATCTCTTAAAATTTGAATGGTGAAAGACTTCAATAAAAAGTTGAAAGCAATAATTTCGAATGTAACAACATAAATGATATTTTTGCAATTTGAGAATATTCTTTGTAAACAAAATAAAGAAGTTGATTGTAAACATATTAAAAGAAGTTAAGAATAGAAAAAATACACTGATTCCACCTCTAATGATAGAGATAGAAAGCGAGTGTGTCATCACTATTTCATTTGTTTTTTAAGGAGTTGATAAAAAAGTTAATAAATTTAAACCGTTTCATTTTGATATGAATAATTTATATCAAGTGTAGATAGAATAAAGTGGAATGAAATTGAAGTAGTTTGCGTTGGTGTTTGCAGGAGGGAGTTAAGATACCAGATTATGGTATTAAGAAGTTTTTTTTATTTTTACCTTGGAGGGGCATATTATTTGTAAAGAATCAATTCATTTTAGTCGATTATTCGGTTAACTAGTAAAAGCGCTAGACATCAAATGACCAAAAGTTAAAAAAAAAAAGGGAAGAAGGAGAGGTGAATAATGAAAAGGAAGGCAGGGCGGGAAACACGTTAGAAGAAAGGGTTGAGGAAGAGAGGCGTGTGGAAAACGCGGGGAGGTAGGGGGAGCTGGTTGGGATGGTGGTGGGAAGGGGTTACGGTTGACGAACGCGTACCTTTTTTTTTATTTAAAGAACAATGAAGGAATGGTGACAATAACGTGGGAGGTGGACATAATTAATTAAAAGGGAAAATGATGGAAAAATGATCTTAAAATTGGTAAATGATAGATGTGTGATTTCGTAAATCTAAAAGTTGGGAATTCCTTATCACGTTTTTACATTTTCTAATCAACTTTTGGCAAAAAAATTTATATGTTATTTCCCAATTTTGAGAACACTTTTCTATCATTCTCCCTAATTAAAAAGCGATTTTTTTCTTTTCTAAAAAGGGGGCATGTGATTGTGATTTGTGAAGCGTGTATCAAAGGGGTCTGCATATATAAGCAACAAGACTAACTCTAACACCTATTTTCTAATTTCAGGTTAAATTCTAATGCTGACTAACTAATCCCAATTGTAATTGTCATTATTATGATTATATAATAATTAGTGACAGAGTTCCTAATATGAACCTATCTAACTGATTAAATGACAAAAGAAGGGGAAGGATGGAGAATCATTACAAAAACAAAAAATGTGGGTCAAAGGACAAAGTATTGGCATTCTTGTATTAGCATGAGCAATTAAGAATGGAACATTAATTGAAAAATATAATTTGAAAGTATGTCCATCAACTATGTATGAATGTTTGCTTATTAGATTAGTGCATTTAGGCACTCAACACTCCTAAAGAAGGAAGAAAAATTAACCAATATGGAAACTTAACCCCACAACACAACATCTCTCTTATCTCTTAACGTCGTTTAAACTTGTGAGCACGTGACGAGGAAATCTGATCCTCTCAATGAACCAACATGCCGTTCAAACATTAGCCCCACAATACAACATCAATCATCAATTAAAGTAATAAGTTACCTTCCATTCTTAATATAAGATCTAGTTTATAGTGAAAATCTTGATAAAAGAATGCTGTCAAATTTAAGAAAGCTTGATCGAGTCTTATACTCTAGCTACGCATCTTTGGTGACGACAAGGACACCGGAACTTCGGTGATGGGCCGCTACTGGCAGTCACTAGAGTGAGAGCTCTAGCGGCTGGCAAGGGGATATAGGGATTTTTTTCCCCAAAATATAAAGTAAGGGAACTTGTGTAATTTCACACATTTGTCAACATTTTAAAATTTCAAATCAATCATTTCAGAATTATCGAAATTCACCACCCTTATTTTTCTTTTATATATTTTGACTGTATTTTTTTGTCATTTTCCCTTTATTAAATGGAAAAGGTTAAGTGAAGAAACTAGAAAAAAAGTATTGTAGCAAAATAAAAGTAGAAAATAGAAAGACTAAATGTAATAAAGCAAAAAAGCATCAAAATTATCAAATTTTAGAACCCACATATCCCTTTAATATAATAAATGTGTATGACAAATAAGTCAAGCCAAACCAAGTTTAATTGTGGCTTCTCTCATAATTCACTGTTCATATGAACAGTGCCAGCTTCTCTATGGCTTCGTGCCATTGCTACACTTCATGATACGGCTCAGTGGCTCGGGGGATGAGAAGCACGTGGGTGAAGCAGTCAAAATTAGATGATCCGTCCGCGTTCCACCTCGTGCCAATATTTTAATCCCTCCTCTGCCAGAATTTTTCAAATTCAAACGTTATTCCCTCCTCCGCCAGAATGTTACGCCAGAATATTACATCTTTAAGACAAAAAAATTCACTTCTCGTTCATTCCTTGCAGGCATTCCCATAGATATCAGAAGCAGAACGCGGACGGATCTATCCCACGCACGTTGAATGTTAATTGAAAAACTGGGTTGTTGTCGCAGAGATATCCTGCTAGATGTGGACAGGGGAGAGGCAGTGAACGAAAATGAGAATAAAGTACCTGAAAGCTGCGTTGAACCAGGACATTCAGTATTTTGACACCGAGGTTCGAACTTCCGATGTTGTTTATGCCATTAACACTGATGTTGTCATGGTCCAAGATGCCATTAGCGAGAAGGTGAAGCACACTCACTTTTTAATTGAACTGGTTCATTTCTGTTTTTATATACTAAATCAGGCTTGGAATTAAAGTCAGTGACAGGAAGAAATTGGGAGGTTGCCGTCCACGACAATGGACCTCCTGATAGGTCTACCTCTGCCGCACATTTCTCTGGTCGGTGTCCTTCACATAGGTTTTGATCCTAATTTTAATCTGCTCTGCTTATTTAGAAACCAATTAAAAAAAACCCAACGCTCTTATTTGAACTGAAATACAAAGATCTTGCTTCGTCTCTGTTTCTTTATCTATCTTATGACGTCGCTGCGTTTTTCTCTTTCGGAGAGTTTGAATGTACGAAGAATTTTGATTTTAAATTTGATTACTTTGGCTTTCCATCCTTTTCTCTATGACAACGCAAATCTTAAGAGACAAATTAAACTCAATGATATGTGAGATTTTTGTGCGCTTTGATTTATGTTCTGGCAATCAAACAGGGGTCTCTGGAGGTACGGCATCAGGCAAGAGCTCTGTGTATGATATGATCATTCAACAATTGCAAGATCATAGAGTGGTGTTAGTCTGTCAGGTCAGTCATTAAGATGTTATAGAATCTTCTCCAGTTAAATTGGTCCAGTCACTTTTGCAAATATAATAATTGAACTCTAGCCAATATGTACATTGCATTGTATCGTTGACCTGCCCTCCCCCTATAAGCTAATATTCCCTACTTTTCACAATGCAGATATCCAGCCACATGTTATATTGCATCATAGTGACCTACCACAAGCACTTGAGGATGAGTATAGAGGATGGCTTAGTCGTAAAGTTGTGTATGTGTTCGCTACCGCAAGTGCACGAATCGTGTCAAGTAATAAAGTGATAAGTAAGATCGTTTCCTCGAGGATTTGAGTAACAAATTAGTCAAGCAATGGGCTTAATGTGTTTGATTAAGTTGAATCAAAACAAATTGTTGAGTGTGGAAAAACAATTTCAAAAGATATGTTGATAACAACTAAAAATTACTGAACAAAACTATGATTCTTGTGAATTCAATCAATTATAATAAACCTAGGATTGTTCGTTTCCTTTGTATTTCATAAACTTAACTTCCTTCCTTGCCAATAATACTTTCATGGAATATATATATATGTAGTCTAAGGTTCACTAGCAATTGATTAAGCTCTCTCAAGTCATAACCAAACTTATATCCTCCATTAACATACACAATCTCTTGCTATAGTTAAGGGAAAATAATCTTTACATAGCCTCCTTAATTTGGCAATGCTAGGTTAATAACTATATCTCTATGTTATTAACAAACCATCCATTTAATTCTTAAACTTCAAGTCTAGCATAATTCTTCCCAAGTTCTCCAATTAAACTAACTTTCTCAAGCTTAATCTAATTGAACAGATTATCCATAGTGCTGGCCAGTCACGAATATAAGTGAAAACAGGGGAGAATTAACACATATATACCATTAGCTACTAAAAGAAGGAAAGCGTCAAGTTTAATCCATACAAAGGTTTAGAACAATCCTAGAATGAAAAACCTAGCTACTCATGTTCAAAAACAAATTACAGACATCAGCATTCAGTGTAGCCATATCAGAATCACAATGGAGAAAGGGAATGAATACAGAAAGATCAAGATAAATAGAGTTGAAATCTCTTCCAATCTTCAATCCCACTTGATTCTCCTTGATTTAAAGCAAACCCAAGCTCCAAGGACGTTTGCAGCCGCTTCCTTGGTCTTTCCCAATCGGGGATCCTCTCTTCAAACCCTGGGTTTTGCTTTTTATAGCTCCTCAAATGACAGAACGCACAGTATCATTTGCGGGGGTTGGCCGCAGCCAGCCACTCTGTGGGCCGCGACCAGCAAGCTTCTGTTCATCTTTGGGCCGCGGCCCATGAGTGCTTGGCCGCAGCCAGTAAGCATCTGATCTCCTGTTGGCTCATCTTGGCCGCGGCCCATAATGCTTGGCCGCAGCCCATGCCTTTCTATTCTGCTGTTGGCCCCTCTTAGCCGTGGCCCAAGAAGTGTTGGCCGCGGCCCTTATCTTTCTGTTCCTCTGTTGGCCGCGGCCAGGCACCTTCCAGAGTTCATCACCTTCCCTTTTCTGCTCTGTTCTCCTCCCAGTTTGCCTTTCCTTGGAATGGTTAATGGCTTCAACTTCCTTCACCTCCTTCTTACTACAATTGGCTTTCTCTGGACCAGCTATGACTGAATCTGTATTATTTCACACAAAGACTCACAAACACAGTTAAGCATTCATAGCAGTTAGTGAATAATATCCTCCACATTTGCATTCTGCTGTGACCAACATGAGAAAGACACATTTCATCAACTTTAACACTCTCAAACGCCCACTAATATACCCAAAGTGAGGTAAAAACAAGATGAAATGTGCAATTCTAACAAGAATTTCATGAGGTTAACACACCCCCAAACTTGAACTTTTGCTCGTCCTCGAGTAAACTCAGTCAATTGTCAGAAGTAAGGTTAAGTTAATCTCAGACATAATGCTCATGCATGACCCTCTCTTTTCTTAAGCTACTCATGACACCAAATATACATGCATGCCTGGTTCATAGTTTAAAAAATGAATTCCTCAACATTTTTCAACTGAGTGTGTGTTTGACAAGAGTTGAATAACAATCGTCCTACATTTATCAAGATTAGAAACAACACTTCAACATGTATGATTCGGCCTCAATATCTAGACTTAATCCTTTTTGCATTCTCTTTTCTTTTACATACAACTCAAACCACACACCTTTAATGCCAAAGGAACTTTAGGGTTGCATGGACTTGTTCATTGTCATCTCTTGAAGCTAACACAAAGTTCAGTATGAGGCAATGTAAAGGAATTAGGCTAAAGGTCAATCAATCAAAGTTATGTGCACCAGAGAACACTCACAGATTTACGTGTTTAGCTCTCACAAATGAGGGTAATTTCGCTCAGTGCCACTTATAGTAGGTCCTGCCATAGGCTTGTAGAAACTCTACTCTCTCCACCACTTGTACACCTAGATTTATGAATCAAGGGGGCTTTCTAACAGGGTTGTAATGTTGGAAATAATCTATTGGAAAGGACTAATGGAACAAGTACTATGCATGCATAAGCGTATATAATGACATCTCTTTCTCTTTTTCTCTCTTTTCTTTTTTTCTTTTTCTTTTTCTTTTTTTCCGTTTTTTTTAATTCAACATATATATTGATTTTCTTTTACCCATTCCTTCTTCTCTTTTGTAAATTGCATAACTAAGCTCTTATTGAAACACAGAGTAAATCAAATGCTATTTCATTGCTTTTCTAAGTGTCAATCAATTGCAGAGCAAAAACATGCATGACTTGTTAAATGTTAGATTTTTGAAAAAAAAATGAATGGCTCAAAGGGGGTCATCAATGGGTGAGTGTGAAAGGTTTGTGTTTAGGTCAATGGGTTCAGAAATCAATGCCCCTATCATTTTCATTAATCCACATGCATATGTGATTTTGAAAAAGAATTTAAACAAGTTCTAGAGGTACACTAGCATAAATGGCACAAACACTCTAATGAATGAAACTTAGGCTCAAAATCCTTCCAACAGAGGTTTTCCTCTCTCGTGCACAATCCCCATGATTAATTCAACCTTAGCCTAATCCGAATGCATTAACTTAACTGATCCATATGCTAACTCTACGCGCCATAACCCGCCACTTCCATACAATTCACTCAAGAACAAAAAGCAGTTCCATAAAAATTTAACTCAAAGATAGTGTCAATCATGCTCTCAACATGTGTGAAATGCGAATCTCTTCCCAGAAATTCAAATACAAATTCAAAAGTCTTTCAATGAAAACAGTTCATACATGTCAATTTGCTATAAAATCCCCTGACAAAGCATTCGAATTATTCTCAACCCTCGTACACAGTGTTTAATCAGGTAAGTATTAAGAATTAGCTTTTAAAATGAGAACCAAGCAGCCATGAATATCCAGTCTTTGACTCAAATCAACTACCTATTTAAGATATGATTAATCAAATGTAACTCGCCTTTGACTCAAAGACAGGGCGCAAAACAGATTTAAACACATGAATGCGAATATACTAGTACCCCCAAACTTGAGGGAGACAGTGTCCCCACTGTCACAGGACACAACGTGTCGCAAATAGCGCCTGCAATGAAAGAGAGCATACAACCATCCATAGGTATAACAGTGAACAAACCATAGATATCAAAGTCACAATATCCAATAAAATCCTGATGTCAGTCAATAGGGAAAGCAACTGTAACAATAGTACTGAAGCAAAGTATGAGCCATATCCAAAAGAAATAGAAAACAACAGTAAAAATTGGCAGCAACAACTAACTGAGAACTAATCCTAGCCATCATCATCACTGGCGGCTGCATCAGCACCATCATCATCATCATCCCCACCGGCAACACCAACATCCTCGCCATCATCATCATCACCGGCCTGAGCTGCAGCAGGTACGTGAGCAGCAAATAACTCCTCCAATCTGGTCAGGCGAACACCATAATCCTGTAGATATGTGAGGCATTGGGCGGCAGTAGCCTCAGTGCGCTGAATGGCCGCAAAGATCACATCCAACGTGACAGCAGACTCGGAAGAGGAAGGGGCACCGAATGGTTCACCCTGCTCCAGGGGAGATGGAAGGTCATGAGGAGGATGAGAAGGTCCTCCCTACTGAAAGATAGGGTCATTCGCTGTACGCTGGGAAGCTAGAACTTGCTCATCTGGTTTCGGCTTGATGCTCAAGTAGTTGAACTTCTTAATTGGCTTGAAAAGAACATCAGTAGCCACAGCAGCAACACCCACAGAGGAGCAGAAGGAGGAAATAAGGTGCGGCAACATCAAACCCACCGAATGATCTAGTGTATGGTCGCGAAGAGTCTGATAAATCAATACGCCAAGATCAACAGGCTCCTTCTTCATAAGAAGGTAAATCAAGAGAGCCTAGTCTCTAATGAGGCGATTCCGATTTAACGAAGGCTAAAAGTAGTCCTTGCCAAAATGCAACCACACTTGAGCCTCCACTGATAACTGAGCACGGGGTAGATATTTCTGAGCCCCTCCGCGACTCTGCCACGCCACCATGTGGTTGTACACTAGCAACTCCAAAATTTCATCCTCAGGGATGTCATCGTCATTGTCCAATAGCTGCTTGTATTTGCACTCTGCAACAGCGGGGAGTGCTACAAACTGTCGAAAGCTCTCCAGCGTAAAGTCAACGTCGACTCCACGAAGAGGAAATCGCCAAATGGGTCTCACACTGGCAGTGGCGTAGAATTCCTGGACAATCTGCAGATTCCCGTCAACCTTAGGCTCCATGAGCCTCTGCAAGTGGTAGGTACGGGTGGCTAGATCGTAAAACTCATACGAGACGTTGAACGGGAATTCCCACTCTTGCAGTAAGGGTCGGGTAATAATCTTGGCCTTGGCCTCAGCGACGGCCCTGGGACCCGTACGGTCAGCAACATGCTTGGCTGGCATAGTAGCTATGAGAGAAGACAATACAAAGCCAAAACAAATGAAGACTTAAACAGATATTCAACATTTGCACCAGAATCAGAAAGTTCAACAAGGACTTCCCCCAAACTTATGACCTAAATAGTTGCAACGCACCATTCTCAATTCCAACCTAGCCCCTATCCTGACTTCATTAAAAACTTGACTTATATCCATAAAACTGAGTTGAAATGCAGTTTGGCTACAAAATGAATGACACAGTAATCCCCTATCTAAACCAGTTTGCAATGTTCAAGCGTAATCATGAAATAATTTGCTGTCCATTTGAGAGTCAATGAAAAGCTTGGTGGCCAAAACAGATATGAATAAATTTCAGGCAATGTATATTGACAGCAAAACAGGCACTGACAGCAAAGCATAATGCATTATTCATGACAAAACAGAGCCAAAGCACTGCACAAGGGCCAACTACAATGGAGAGCCCTAGCCATATGAAATCAATGCAGCAAAGGATAGGAAAACTTCATAATCATGTTCAATAACCTAATCTTTAGCCTTAACCACCGATTATTCAAACTTATTCCCAAATCCCTAACTTTAAATGAAACTATACTACCCCACAATGCATATTAAAAGAGTCAAGGATGAGTTTAATTACCTATGAGAGGAGAAAACCCAAAGAAAACCAACTACAGTCTCAGAAAATCATATGAGTAGAGTCTTGTCCAATGCCCTAGATTGCAGCAAAATCAGAAGGTGGGGGCCGAGAAGCAGATCCGAGACAGAAAACGCTGAGAAAAGAGACTAAGACGAGAGGAATTTAAGGGAGAGTGGAATGTGGGTGAGAGATTGAAGGCGAAAATTGAGGGAGGGAGTTATGGATTAGGTTTCAGCGCTGAGAGAGTGAGAGACAGAGGAAACGGCTGCTGCTGTGAGAAGAGAGATGAAGAATGAGAAAATCTGTTTTAGGTTTTAAAACAGAGTTATCGAGTTTGGGCCACGGCCAACCAGTCACTGGCCGTGGTCCACCACTCTCTGTGCAATTGCTGGCCCTCTCTGGCCGCGGCCCAAAACTTTCTGGCCACTGATATTCATTTCTGGGTATTGGTGGGCCGCGGCCCACATTGTCCTGGCCACGGCACAAAACTATCTGGGCATCCGTTGGCCGCGGCCCACGCAGTTCTAGCCGCGGCCCAAAACTTTCTGGATTTGGTTGGCCGCGGCCAGAGTGCAATTTCCAGCCTTATCAGTGACAACACTTTCATACCAGAATTGGAATCATTTGCGCCACACTTTCACATTGAATCTCACACAATCAACACCCCTTGTCCACATATTTCCTATGATCAAGATGCCTCCCTAATGCAGAATTTTCTAGGTTTAATCAGCAATTTGATAGAATGAAGCCAAATACAATGCACATTGCTTCTCTAACATCTATTACAACCCTCACATTACATCACAGGCATCAAAATACAAGTGCAAGTATAAGAATTGAAGAACTTCCTTGGAATATGCCTATCCAATCCAGATGCCAACCCTTGCCTTGCAATCCTCTTGCTCTCGACAGCTTTCAGTTTGAAGTCCTTTTCTTCCTACAAAAGTTAAAAGACCAAACATAAACCTACTAAATTATACTAAAATTGAAGAAACTAAAGAGATTAAGTTCAGAACTTGGGTTGCCTCCCAAGAAGCGCTTAGTTTATAGTCTTTAGCCTGACTTTTCACTTTGGTCACTCTTCATTTGATAAGTAGATAGTGGATACTAGCCTATCCACATCTCCTCCCCAGTAGTGCTTCAACCGTTGACCATTAGCCTTGAATCTCTCTCCCTTATCATTCTCCAGCGACACATCACCATATTTTGATGCCTGAATCACCTTGAATGGCCCAGACCATCGGGACTTAAGCTTTCCGGGAAAAAGCCTCAGTTTGGAGTTATAAAGAAGAACAGTTTGACCAGGTTCAAAGCTCTTAGGAATGATTTTGCTGTCATGGTCCCTCTTTGTCTTCTCTTTGTAAATCCTTGCACTCTCATAAGCATTTAAGCGGATTTCATCCAACTCATTGAGTTGAAGTAGCCTCTTTTCTCCCACAGCTCGCGGATCAAAATTTAGCTTCTTGATAGCCCAATAGGCCCCATGTTCCAATTCCACAGGCAAATGACATGCTTTTCCAAACACTAATCGATATGGAGACATACCAATAGGCGTTTTATAAGCCGTTCGATAAGCCCACAAAGCATCATCTAACTTAGAAGACCAGTCTTTCCTAGTAGTGTTCACCATCTTCTCAAGAATATTCTTGATTTCCCGGTTGGAAATCTCAGCTTGGCCATTTGTTTGGGGATGGTAGGGCAATGCTACTTTGTGCCTAACACCATATTTCTTCATCAAAGCTTGAAATTGATGATTGCAGAAGTGTGATCCACCATCATTGATAATTGCTCTTGGTGTGCCAAACCTTATGAAGATGTGCTTCTTGAGGAATTTCAGTACCGTCTTGGCATCATTATTCACACATCACATAGCTTCTACCCATTTTGATACATAGTCCACTCTGACTAAAATGTATTGATTGTTAAAAGACTTAGGAAACGGACCCATGAAATCAATCCCCCAAACATCGAAGAGTTCAACTTCTAGCATGCTATTCAGTGGCATCTCATTTCTCCTAGATATGCTCCCCACTCTCTGGCACCGATCACATTGGAGGACAAAAGCATAAGCATCTTTAAATAGAGAAGGCCAATAAAACCCACTCTGAATGACTTTCGCAGCAATTTTCTCTCCTCCAAAATGACCACCATACTCAGACAAATGACAACAATGCAGAATGCACTCTTGTTCATTTTCTGGAACACACCTTCGAATGAGTTGGTCGAGGCACCGCTTAAATAAGTAAGGTTCATCCCAAAAGTACTTCTTCACTTCATGCAGAAACTTACGCTTTTGATGAGAGTTGAACTCCGGAGGTAACACTCCACAAACCAAATAATTTACAAAATCAGCAAACCATGGTGTGGATGAATGATCAATAAAGAACAGCTGTTCATCTGAAAATGATGCTTGGATCATGTCAGAATCATCAAGTTGAGTCTCGGTGCTCAGCCTTGATAGGTGGTCGGCTACTTGATTCTCTGTACCTTTTCTGTCATTTATGTTCAGGTCAAACTCTTGAAGTAGGAGAACCCAGCGAATGAATCTAGCCTTAGAATCCTTCTTGGTGAGTAGGTACTTTAGAGCTGAATGATCAGTGTAAACAGTAACCTTAGTACCCACAATATACGGTCTAAACTTCTCATATGCATAAACTATGGCAAGTAACTCTTTTTCAGTGGTGGTATAATTGAGTTGGGCACCATCAAGAGTTTTACTCGCATAATATATAGGGTGAAAGAGTTTCTCTGCCTTTTGCCCAAGAACAGCACCAACGGCGTAATCACTCGCATCAGCCATGATAATGAAAGGTAAAACCCAATCCGGAGCTACTAAGATAGGAGCTGAAATGAGACGTTTCTTTAATTCTTCAAAAGCTTGTAGACACTCATCATGAAACTTGAATTCCATATCTTTCTCCAAAAGCTTAGAAAGGGGTTTGGCAATTTTTGAGAAATCCTTGATAAACCTCCGGTAGAACCCAGCATGTCCAAGAAAGCTTCGGATACCCTTTACATTAGTAGGTGGTGGTAATTGCTCAATAATAGCAATTTTAGCCCGATCTACTTCCAACCCGTTCTTGGAGACTCTATGGCCAAGTACAATGCCTTCTTGCACCATGAAGTGACATTTCTCCCAATTGAGAATTAAGTTTGCCTCTTCACATCTTTTAAGCACTGCATCTAAATTCTCCAAGCACGAGTCAAAAGATGGACCAAAGATAGAAAAATCGTCCATGAATACTTCAATGGTCTTCTCAATCATATCAGCAAAAATGGACATCATGAACCGTTGAAAAGTGGCTGGTGCATTTCATAGTCCAAAGGGCATTCTTCTGAAAGCAAAAGTGCCATATGGACAAGTAAAGGTAGTCTTCTCTTGGTCTTCTGGGGCTATGGCAATTTGGTTGTAACCGGAATATCCATCAAGGAAACAAAAGAATTCCTGACCTGCTAGCTTGTCTAACATTTAATCTATGAATGGCAAAGGAAAATGATCCTTTCTTGTAGCAGTGTTAAGCTTCCGATAATCCATACACACCCGCCAACCAGTCACCGTGCGAGTAGGAATTAGTTCATTTTGGGTGTTAGCCACTACAGTCATGCCACCCTTCTTAGGGACACATTGGATTGGGCTCACCCATGAACTATCAGAGATAGGGTACACAATTCCAGTGGAGAGCTATTTAAGGATTTCTTTCTTGACCACTTCTTTCATGATTGGATTCAATCGCCTTTGATGCTCAATAGAAGTTTTATGATCATCTTCTAACAAGATTTTGTGCATACACATCAAAGGACTGATTCCCTTAATATCCGCTATGGTCCAACCTATGGCTTGCTTGTGTTCTTTCAAAACTCGTAGGAGCTTCTCTTCTTGCAACTTCGAAAGATCGGAAGACACAATCACTGGGAGAGTGTTGGCATCCCCTAAGTAAGCATACTTAAGATGAGATGGTAAAGGCTTCAACTCAAGAGATGGTGGACTTCAATAGAGGGCTTCAAAGGAGTGCTCAATACCTTAGCCTCCTCAAGTGGCTCAAAATTCCTTTGTCTTGAGTGAGGGAATGCTTCCATACGAAAAAGGTTTGCAATAGATTCTTCATCAAATTCATCCAAACTCTTCTCCCCAATTAGAAATGCCTCTAAAGGGTCCTTGATCATTGGAGCATATGACTCTTGAGGAACGAGTGAGTCCAATATATCCACAAATGAACATTGAGCTAAATCATCATGGAACTTCAAAGCTTTCGGCATGTTAAAGATCACTTTTTCGTCGTCCACCCTCAAAGTGATTTCACCCTTCTCCACATCAATAAGAGTCCTTGCTGTAGCTAAGAACGGACGGCCTAAAATGAGTAGGATCTTCCAATCAACCTCGCAATTAAGCACCACAAAGTCTGCTGGGAAGATGAACTTGTTTACTTTCACTAAGACATCTTCAATGATTCCTCTAGGTCTAGAAATACTCCGATCAGCAAATAGAAGGGTCACTGTGGTCGGCCTTGGCTCTCCTAACCCCAATTGGTTAAAAACAGCTAAGGGCATCAAGTTGATGCTAGCACCTAAGTCACATAGAGCTTTTCCATTGAAACTCATTCCAATATTGCACGGAATATAAAAACTCCCTGGATCCTTCAACTTAGTGGGTAACTTCCTTTGGATCACGGCACTACATTCTTCAGTTAAAGCCACTGTTTCAAATTCATTAAATCGCCTCTTCTTGGACAACACATCCTTTAGAAACTTGGCATATTTAGTCATCCCCTCTAAAGCTTCAGCAAAAGGAATGTTGACATGTAGTTGCTTAAACATATTCACAAACTTTTTGAATTGTGCATCATCCTCCTTCTTTTTGAATCTTTGAGGAAATGGCAAAGGAGGCATGATAGTAGAGGTGGTTGGTTTGCTCTTCTTTTCATTATTCAGCTCTTGTTCCCTCTTCTTACTCTTGCTAACATCATCCAATCCGCCCTCATTTTGCTTTCTCTTCTTAGTTTCCTCATCTTCCACCATAATTTCTGGAGTTATGACTTCCTCCTTTTCAACCTCAATGTCCACTTGCTCATCTTGCTTTGGTCCCGTTGTGCTAGAGCTAGGCATGTTCGAAAGCACCTTACCACTTCTCAAATGAATGGCATTGCATTCTTCTTTTCCACACCGCTTCGGATTAGGGATGGTATCACTTGGGAGACTGTTTCAAGCCATGGCATTTACTTGTATTGCTAATTGTCCCACTTGAACTTCAAGGTTCTTAATAGCAGATTCATGAAGAGAAAAGGTAGCCTTGCTCTCACCCCTTGAAGATTCCACTTCTGTTAAGATACGGGACAACATCTTGTCCGTCTTAGATTCTTCTTCTTTTGCAGGAGCTTGCCTTGATGGCATTGGAAAACCCGATGGAGGAACTGGCTTGGTGCCAGAAGTAGACTCATGAGGAGGGTTCAAGGTGTTACCTTGACTCCAAGAAAGGTTGGATGAGCTCTCCAAGCACGGTTGTAAGTTTGTGAGTATGGATTACCTTGAGAAGGTTGAAATTTGCCCATATAGTTGACAGATTCAGTGCCCATGTAGAGAAGGCAATTGTCAAGCATGTGGACGTCATTGCATTGCTCACATACAATCGGAGTACATTGAATAGAATGCACACCATGAGCAGTGCCCTTATGTATTTGAGACTCTAAGACATCAAAACGTTTGTTCAATGCGGACAAAATTGTGGCAATTTGTGATGAAGAGTCTTCTTTTGTGTTGAGTAAGGCGGGTGTAGTTCTCCTATCATTGCCTTGGGTGTTGTTTGCAGATAATTGATCCAAAAGTCTAAACACCTCATTGACAGGCACATTCCGGTAACCTCCATTAGTCATTGAGTCCACCATGGCCTTAGATTGAGGATTCAAGCGAGCGCAGAAAATTTGGATCACTACCCACTTGTCCACCTTATGATTAGGGCATTGTTTCATTAACATCTTGTACCTTTCCCACGCGGCATACAAATGCTTATCCAGCTGTTGTCTAAAACTTAGAAACTCATCCCTTGCTTCCACTGACTTATCATCGGAGAAAAATCGAGCTCTAAATTTTGCTTCAAGATCATCCCAAGAAGTTATGGATCCTTCTGGGAGATTGTTGAACCAATCTCTAGCTTTCCCTTATAGAGAGAGAGGGAATAGCCGCAACCTCAGCACATCTTGGGGGACACCATTCTGCATAAAAGAATCACACACCTCCAAGAAATACATCAAATGCTTGTTGGCGTCTTCATTATAAAGGCCATGGTACAACCCATGCATTTACAACATCGTGATCATCACCGGTTTGATCTCAAAAGTGTGTGCTTGCATCTCCGGCATTCGAATGCAAGATTGAGTTCCTCTCATGTTCCGGCTGGCGAAGTCATTGACAGTGGCTCTATCATATTCATCCGCCATTGTTTCAGTTTCAGACTCAAATTTAGATTCTGTTTCAGTTTCAAACTCTGATTCTGCTGCTGACTCAGTTTCTTCTTCAATGCGCGGTAATCCGTCAAGTACCACTATCAATTCGTTCCCTTGCAGATGTTGCATGAACTGGGCTGATACCTACGAAAAGGCACAAACTAGCAAGTATCAAGCTAAAACAAGTGAAATTTAATGCAGAAAATAGTAAAAGAAAAATTATAAATCTAACTAAAGACCCAAGCGAAATCTACTAACACAAGCCTAAGGTCAACTAAAAGATTTGTTAAACCAATCCCCGGCAACGGCGCCAAAAACTTGTTCGCTACCGCAAGTGCACGAATCGTGTCAAGTAATAAAGTGATAAGTAAGATCGTTCCCTCGAGGATTTGAGTAACAAATTAGTCAAGCAATGGGCTTAATGTGTTTGATTAAGTTGAATCAAAACAAATTGTTGAGTGTGGAAAAACAATTTCAAAAGATATGTTGATAACAACTAAAAATTACTGAACAAAACTATGATTCTTGTGAATTCAATCAATTATAATAAACCTAGGATTGTTCGTTTCCTTTGTATTTCATAAACTTAACTTCCTTCCTTTCCAATAATACTTTCATGGAATATATATATATATATATATATGTCAGTCTAAGGTTCACTAGCAATTGATTAAGCTCTCTCAAGTCATAACCAAACTTATATCCTCCATTAACATACACAATCTCTTGCTATAGTTAAGGGAAAATAATCTTTACATAGCCTCCTTAATTTGGCAATGCTAGGTTAATAACTATATGTCTATGTTATTAACAAACCATCCATTTAATTCTTAAACTTCAAGTCTAGCATAATTCTTCCCAAGTTCTCCAATTAAACTAACTTTCTCAAGCTTAATCTAATTGAACAGATTATCCATAGTGCTGGCCAGTCACGAATATAAGTGAAAACAGGGGAGAATTAACACATATATACCATTAGCTACTAAAAGAAGGAAAGCGTCAAGTTTAATCCATACAAAGGTTTAGAACAATCCTAGAATGAAAAACCTAGCTACTCATGTTCAAAAACAAATTACAGACATCAGCATTCAGTGTAGCCATATCAGAATCACAATGGAGAAAGGGAATGAATACAGAAAGATCAAGATAAATAGAGTTGAAATCTCTTCCAATCTTCAATCCCACTTGATTCTCCTTGATTTAAAGCAAACCCAAGCTCCAAGGACGTTTGCAGCCGCTTCCTCGGTCTTTCCCAATCGGGGATCCTCTCTTCAAACCCTGGGTTTTGCTTTTTATAGCTCCTCAAATGACAGAACGCACAGCATCATTTACGGGGGTTGGCCGCGGCCCATGAGTGGGCTGGCCGCGGCCAGGCACCTTCCAGAGTTCATCTCCTTCCCTTTTCTGCTCTGTTCTCCTCCCAGTTTGCCTTTCCTTGGAATGGTTGATGGCTTCAACTTCCTTCAACTCCTTCTTACTGCAATTGGCTTTCTCTGGACCAGCTATGACTGAATCTGTATTATTTCACACAAAGACTCACAAACACAGTTAAGCATTCATAGCAGTTAGTGAATAATATCCTCCATATTTGCATTCTGCTGTGACCAACATGAGAAAGACACATTTAATCAACTTTAACACTCTCGAACGCCCACTAATATACCCAAAGTGAGGTAAAAACAAGATGAAATGTGCAATTCTAACAAGAATTTCATGAGGTTAATAGTATGTCATCTTTACGACCTTCCCAGCTAGAAATTTATACAAAATTTATTTACTTACGATGATTAACATGTATATGTATTATATATACAGGAGAGACTTCCAATCATATGCAGATGTGTGCTTCAGAGAGTTTGGAGACAGAGTTAAACACTGGACCACAATGAACGAGCCAAATATATTTGTGATTGGGGGCTGCGATGCTGGATTCCTACCTCCTCAAAGATGTTCTCCGTCCCCTATAAATAATTGCTCTAAGGTAGATTCTTCCACTGAGCCGTACTTAGCAGCTCATAATATATTGTTATCACATACAGCTGCTGCTTCACTGTATAGGAAAAAGTATCAGGTATTCTTATATGACGCTCCCTTCACTCTTTCAATCTGGAAAGTAAATGACAATAGTTGGATCGCCCCATTTTAATTTGAATTATCAACATGGTTAAATGTTAAATGCAGGATAAGCAACATGAGTTTATTGGGATCAATATCCTCACTTTTGGTCTTTTACCTCTAACAAATACTACTGAAGATTTAGATGCCACTGAAAGGGCAAAGGACTTGCTAATGGGTTGGTGGGCAGCAATGTTCAAAGTGGATAGTTTCTGATATGTCAGTTACTGTAATTATGTTTTAACATCTATAATGTTATGGTGTTGCAGGATTTTTAATCCCATAGTGTTTGGAGACTACCCTGACATAATGAAAAAGAATGTAGGCTCCAGGCTTCCTTCCTTCACCAAAACTGAATCAAATCTAGTAAAGGGCTCGGTTGACTTCCTAGGAATAAATTATTATTACACTTCTTATATTAAGAACATCCCTCAAAGCCACCAAGAGAAAGGCAGTAGCACTTTCACAGATGCTGCTGTGGAAATAGTAGGTATGAGAAAAAAATGATTTCTTTCCTCTTATATCACCTTTATCATATGTCATATTTTCCTCATTTCTCAATAGTATTAGACCAACATCCATGAAAATGGTATGTCTTTGTTTGTCTTTGTCTTTCTCTCCCTCAACAAAACCAGCATTTTAAGATAACTTTGCAGGTCAAGTAACACCACGGAATTCGTCATTGGATGATTGGCCAAGGGTGAAGTACTTGCATGGCCACATTAAGGCTGTGCTTGATGGTTTGAGGTAACATCTCTCCATTCTGACCTATTCCACTATCTTCTCCTCTACTTAACTTGAAATGCTTGTCATTTTTTCACATGCTAATAAAATTTCTTTTTCCTTTTCTTTTTGTTATCTTTTACGTGCTCAAAGGAATGGATCAAATGTGAAAGTTTATTCTGTATGGTCTTTGTTGGATGTGTACGAGTTGCTGGGTGGATATAAAATCAGTTTTGGACTATATTATGTGGATCTGAATGATTAGACTTTGAGAAGGCAACCTAAACTCTCTGCTCATTGGTACTCAAATTTTCTGCATGGAAGGACTACTGATCCAAGGCTCATCATAGAACTCAAGAGGAATGCATCGATGCCCTCTCTGTATAATGTCATTTAAAGATATTTTTCTTGTGCCCCTTTTTGGTAGAATAATTTTGTTACATAACTCATTGTTACAAGGCTCGATGTGAACAACAAAAATAGTTTTTTTAGCTTTGTATTTCTATATGTAACCATTAAAGTGTCCATGATTATGCAAAAATGAGTAACACAAGTTTCTTCAAGGATCTTTACTATTTGGATATCATAGGCAAAAAAACAAAAAACAAAAGTAGTTTCAAGGATGTATCTTTTGACTAGAGTTTCATGAATGTATTTAGTGCATTCTTTTATAGATTTAGATATAATGCATATAGATTTACATATTATAGATTAAATATCTGTTATTGCTTCATATCTTATGAGTGAAATCATGTATGATCGTTTTAACTGTAGTTTTGCAATATGTTTATAACAATGAGTCAATATTGTTATAGGGATAGATGTGTGTGTGTGTGTTTATTAGCCCCATAATGATAAACAAAATAATCTGAAATTCATTGTATTCTACACAGAAGCATTTGTTATATTAGAGCAACTTTCAGAGGGGAAGATTTATGTTAGTCAATGACCAAGCCTCTTCTTTTTTGTAGCAACTTTGTATGAATCTCTCAAGGTTGCTTCAAATATGATGTTAGGCCCAAGAAGCTACGATCCAAGAGGCGGTATTATTTGTCACTGAATCAATCCTTTCATGGCAATAACATAGCATAAAGGAATAAAAAATTTGTTAACGTGGATCAATATGATTAGAAAGTACTCCCTCCGGTCCTAATTATAGGAGATATTTATCTAACTTTGCAGAAATTAAGTATAGTGGTTAAATTAATTAATCATATATATTTTCCTAAAATACCCTTATTTAAAATTTAAAATGGCATTCAATTACGTTAATTCTCTGTTTTTTCTTGTACATCTCCTACCTCACACACGACTTCTCCAAGCTCTCACACAATCCGGCGTCATCAATCTTCCTCAACAACTTCCGATCTACTCTTATTAAATTATTATTGTGTTTAATTATTTTTGAGAAAGTATCAATAGGGGGTATTTTGGAAAGAAATTGACACACATTAGAACTTTATCTTATAATTAGGACTAAGATCAACTCTCAAATGTTATCCTATAATAAGGACCGGAGGGAGTAATTATATTGCAGAAGCTATGTTTTAGTCCAAACCAAGATCTCAGTGTTTCATATGAGGAGAAAACAATTCATAGTCATCCTAAACTTTGTAAGGACAATCAACAAAATTTAAAGGCAATCACTTCGCTGTGTTAGAAAATATCTCTCGAAGTATATATTCTCAAATTGTTAGTTATATATTTTACTTTCTAGAGTTAGATGCATGGGTTTGTTAAAAATATGCGTACCTAACAATAGAAATGATGCTCAAAGAACCACAACAAATATAGTTTATAAGGAGATTTTTAGGAACTTAAATAGTTGATTTATTTCTCTTTATCAAATTAAAGGTATGTTCTAGATGTTGGTAAATTTGTAAGGTTTTGTAGTTTGATCATGGTATAATATCCATGAAATCAAAAATATCAACGAATATTAAACCTGTGAAAAATTAAATTCTTCAACAATAAATAATGTATGTTAGAAATAATGCTTCCCACGCAACGCGTGGGAGAGGAAATGCTCGTTAAAGAAAATAAGATATTATGTTTGGGAATGGGTGGCATGTGGAGGCTCCATGAGAGAAATTGGTTTTTTTTTTTTTTTTCACTGCATTTCAACAGCTGACAAATAAAAGGACTGGCAATTGTTAGTGTGTGAACAGATATGAGAAATCAACTTTTACCCCGAGTTGTATTTGTTGCAATAGTTATAAAAGTATTTATTCCAGTTTTTCTGAACTGGTAAGCATATTATCAAGTACAAGTGGATTTTTATTTTCGGTGCGATCATGAGTCATCAGCAGTGTGATCCTGAAGCAAACACTTTGTTTTATACATCACCATATAGAACCTATGCATAAACGATTTGTAGTACTCCGCAAAAAATGCTATTAAATAATCAAGAAGCCTGTTTTTGGTATCACTTATTGGACAGAAATAAATCCACTTTTGGGTAATAAGCCCAAATAAAAACGTGTTGCGTTTTTTCAATGTTTGGTCCAGCTTATTTTAATTGCATCATGGGTAGAATAAGTTACTTATTAAATAAGCTCCTCACTGTAACTTTTCTATTAAGTCAATTATTACGTAAGTCAAGATAAAACTCATCTCACATATTTACCTCGTATACTGTAAATCACGATTTATAAACACTTATTGTCCAAAAATAAATCGCTCATCTAAACATAAATCACATTACAAAAACTGACTTTTTTATTAAGTCATTTTTAATAAGTCAGAATCATAATAAGTCATTTTTCTTACCGCTATCCCAAACACACTAAAATTTTATAGTACTAGACATCAGGCACATGCATTGCCCAACATCTAAAAAATGAGGGACACTATTAATAATTTATGTAAGAACAAGCATTTATTACCTACGTGTTGCACCGGATGCACTACACACTTAAGAGGAATAATAGGGGCAAAAAAAAAAACCAACACAAAAAATACAAAGTTGATGAATATGTAAAGGATTATTATTAATTGAAATATATAAAATATTGAAATGAGAAATATATATACTTTTGTAATTCACCTATGTGGGAACTACATACATGACCAACCTCTGCATCATACGATAATTAAGAAAACTATGTTTACAAATTTCAAATCATGTCCACCACCTCGGTTAAAAGAAATTGATCATTTGAGATTTTCAAATCTGAAGGTTTTTTTTTTTGGAATTTCCCTTTTTTAAACAAATTCCTTTCTAGCTTAATCAAGGTAATTAATATCTTCAATTCTTTGTAATAGGCTAAGTATGAATTTCTCCTAAATTACTCAGGTAAAAAAATTGTCTTAAATTATATAAGTGACAAACTTTCAAATACATATTAATTGAATCAGACAACAAGTAAATAGGCTATTAATCGAAGACAACTTTTTATTTATTATAAATATAATATTTATGAATGTTCATATCCATCATTATTTCCTATTCTCTCTCATTATTTCCTATGATTATGAAATCACATTAATTATAGATTAGATAATTATGCCTATAAATAGAAGGCATATGTTAGGTATTTCACACAATGCTGAATAGTGAATGAGAATTTCTACTCATTCTTTCTTTCTCTTTTCATCTTTCCCTTTATTTCATAACATATTATCTGCACAAAAGCTCTAATAAAGGTATTTTTTGTTGTAAATATTGTGTGTGAGTGTGTCAAAGGAAGAAGTCTCATATAACTCAAGATTGGAAACACCCTAGTATACAATTAAATATGAGCTTGAGTTATTAAAAAGGCTGATAAGAGGAGTCTTTGAACTAACCGTTAGAGATTACCGTTGGAATTTTAATTGACCGGTTTTAATCATACTTAAAAGGTTTTATTACATTAAATTGTCATTAACACCTATTTTGTAACTGTCGTTTTAATTGTCATTAAACCGTTGTTAATTGTCATTATAACTCCTTAACGGTCACATGATTTCTGCCTATAAAAGGCAATGTACGGAGTAAGTTCAAGAGTACCGAGGTGAGAGCACCGAGGTCTAGTGATACAGAGGTCCCCGAGTTTCTCTCCTCTCTCCCTTCTTCTGAGTTACACTGATATCTTTCTACAGTTCTGTCACCTTGCTTTATGCAGGAAGGGTTCGTTTTATCCTGGGGAGTGCCACTTCTTGATCTGCTAGGGGGGTTGTGGAATATCTCCTAAGGAGAATATCCTTGGACGTGACTCGAACTATTTGTTTATTATATTTCACCAGGTGCTATGGCTAACAATCTGTATGGTGTGAGATGGTGACGCCAACAATCTTAGGGGATATTTCCTGCTGATTTTGTGAGTGGTTCGTGATAAGTTGGTTGAATAGCATTGGCACGACGTGCTCTCAAATTCACTTGGTTGATCAAGGAATCAGATAAGTCTAAACATGTTTTTCCTTTATTTATTTAATTCTGATGCATTAGATCATAATCTAATCCCTGGTTGCAAATTCTGCCATATTTTTTGAAATCTTGTCTTTGCATTGCAGCTCGAGTTTAATCATGGTGTCGTCCTCTGTGTATGATGCTATTAACCACGCTTTTAAAAAAATATCAAAAGGGACCTATTAGTTTTGTTCTCGGGTTTCAAATGGAATTTTCTCAGTTTGTTCTGGTCTCTGTTTTCATCAAATGACCGTCAAAACTGTTTGCTACAGTTTTATGACTGCTGTTTGTTATTAGAATGACATAATTATAGTTTTATTTCATAGTTCATGCTCATTGGTTAGACACTGGAGGTTTTTCGGTTAATAAATTTGGTTTCAAAAGGTTGTAACCTCTTGTGAAACACCTGACTCATGCTTTGAGACGCATGCGAAATGGATTGTTGGATCTGGGGTTCCGCAATTCTGTGTTACACACTTGGCATTAATTTGGCTTTGAAAATCAGTAACCTCCTATTATCAAATATTCTCTCAACGGTGACCTCAATTATGAGTATTTAATGTGTCAACGGTAATTTCCTTTTAGTTCATATCTTCATGCTTCATGTACAGGCTACATAATTTTAATTTAAATTATTTAATGATATTTTTAAATGCTTCTAATGTCTGGGCACAAAGATTCATTTAACTTCTCCTAGTTGGTAATTTTATGGTTTGAATTTTTGGATAACTTGAACCTCTTCTTTGTCTTTATCTGCTTATATGACAGAGAAAGTGCAGTTCTGGATTCTAATAATCTGGTGGTTCTCGCTTGGGTTTTCAAAATCAAAGTCTTTAAATTTGAGTTTTTGACATTTTCAGTTTTTGACTTGAGTTTTGTTTTAAGAATTTTAAGATCTATGAGAAAAGATGATATATTTCCCAGATGTGGGGCTACTTCATGATAATCACAGCAAAGATGGCTCTGTCTTAGAGAAGGTACGTTCCTTATGGAAATTCACACATCAAGTATAAACGTGAATTGATCCTCTAATTGTATATGTGTGAACATCATATATGTGTACATGGGAGTAAGCTTGGCGAATTTAATATTACTGTTATACGTATGGTTAATGGCCGTTAAGGTTAAAACGTTATAATATTGATTGGGGAGCTATAATGTTGCAATAATATAATATTATGGATATTATATTGTAAATGTTGTTATCATATGTTAGTTCATACATGTACAGGCTAATGGTTTTCAATTTAAGTTGTTTGTGGAAGAAATATATATGAGAAGTATGAGTTCGGTGGATCGATATTGCTTCATATGCCATAATGAATCCACCTTTGGGGTTACATGTATTCAGTGTATGCATTGATTTATAATCATGGTGGTGGTATGGTTTGCATATTGACATGCAAATAGTTAGTGTGATATTTTTGTGAAGTTATAATGATAATATTGGAGGATATTCTAATTAATTAGAATGGATTCTAATTAAATTAGAATTATTATTGGTAAGATGTGTAAACCACTATTAATTGGTTGACGTGGAGGTGTCAATGAAATTGTATACTCAAATTTATAAGCTCATTATCCAAAGATTGTTTATTATATGGGTAAACCATTTTTGTGTACAATGCATATGTGATGCTTGATAGTTTGAGGATACAAACTTTGGATGTTAGAGTGACAAAAATTGAGGAATATTCTAATTTAATTAGAATGAAAGGGGATATATAGCGAGATTCTAATTAAATTAGAGTTATTAGTTATAAGGTGTGAAAATATTTTTGAGATATTTAAAAGTGTGGGGGTGCCTACATGTGGAAGTGCCTTATAAATTTTTAAAGTTGCAAATTGTTTCTAGCCTTATTTGATAAATCCAAATGTGGTTTAAAATTAATTATGTGGAGGTTTTGTTATTTGCTGCAGAGAGCAAATTTGTGTATTATTCATGTGGTATGGAAATTTAATTATTTATCTAGTGTAGAGATAAATGTGTTTAAATTTCATGATTTGCGAGTGTATATTTATAGTGGTATAAATATACATTACTGCTGTGAATATTGAATTTTTTTAATGTAGATGGCATATGTTTTATAATATGTCTTACAAAATTATATATTGTTGCCTCATTTTATAAATACAAGATGTGTGCTATAAATAATTAATTGAGTGGAGGTTGTGCTATATTTGCTAATGCGAGCAAATTTTGGGGATTATCAAATATTTTGCTTGAAATAAGCATTATGTGGCATGAAAATTTTGATCATTTATCTATGATAGATAAATGTAATTTTCATAATTTGAGGCTGTATAATTATCTTGGTGTAAAGATATATGTGTGAATATTTCTTATGACATTAACACGTTATTTGAAGTGATTTTGCAGCTTATGCGAAGTATGCACAAATTGTTGAGAATTTGTTGCATGAATATTAATCTGTGTGGTATAGCTTATGCTACATGATGATTGAGCATATATATAAATATGCAACCCTATGAGGGAAATGAAATATTTGAGAGGTATTATAAAGGTTGGTATCATATATGGTGGATTCCCGTTGTATGAGATACACGGATGCTAACTGAATTTCAGTTTTATATGAGAATTCCACTAGTAGCAACAATTAAAATATTGTGCAAACCAGAACTTCACTACTACAAAAAAGGGATTTAGTGGCGTAATTCTTATGGCAGTTTTTTCAAAAAGCGCCAAAGATAATTATTTATTTTTTAAAATAGAGGTTATTTTGAAGCTTTGGCTCTTACAATTATAAGCGTCATAATAGACGTTAACTTTATATGACGCTTTCCTGAATAAGCGCTAAACATTGTCATCAATATTTTAAAAAAAAAAACAATAAGAAGCTTTGGCGTTTTATGTGGAAGCGCCAAAGCTTCCTATATTTTTCAAAAAACAAAAAAGGAAAATATAATAGGAAGCTTTGGCGCTTCCTTAAAAAGCGCCAAAGCATCCTATATTTTAAAAAATATATATACATATAATATGAAATTTAATATATTATTTCTTCTTTCTATTTAATCTTCCTACGGCCTTACACATATGTTTGACAAAAGAAGTTTAATTTCTTTCTGACTATTGTAATATGCCTATTGTATTTGCATTATGCATTTTTAAAAAAAATTAAATCATTTTTTTTTTTAATTTGGATCATAACATATATTATTGGTAAAGGTTTAATAGTTACAGTCAATGTAATACTATATGATATCTTTGACATATTTTTTGTTCTTTCTTTTTATAGATCCAATATTATATGCTTAAATATATTATTGTCACTAGTATTAACTTGCACTTATAATAAAGCGTAAAACTGAGTGAGCTCCATGAAGTTCATCAATTTTTTTTTGTAAAAAGGCCACATTCCAAAAGAAAAAACTAAAAAAAATATATTATAATAGGAAGCTTTGGCGTTTCCTAAGGAAGCGCCAAAGCTTCTTATGTATTTTTAATTTTTTTTAAAAGGCCACATACAAAAAAAAACTAAAATAAAAAAAGAAATATTATAATAGGAAGCTAAGGAAGCGCCAAAGCTTCTTATAGGAAGCTTTGGCGTTTCCTTAGGAAGCGCCATTTTTTTAAAAAAAAAAAAGGTTCAGTCAGCTTCTTCGATTGTGTGTGTGTCTAGCTATAAAGTAAATTTAAATTAAGTGTTTTTTTTTTCACTTGGGTCATTATATTATTATACATTTATCATTGTTAAAGGTTTAATAGTTATAATCAACGTAAAGTTATGATATGTTTGTCATACTTTTTGCTCTTTCTTTTTATAGATCCAAATTATCGGCTTGAATATATTGTTGTCACTAGTATTAACTTACACTTATAATGAAGCGTAAAACTGAGTGAGCTCCATGAAGTTCATCAATTTTTTTTATAATGAAGCGTAAAAGTAGTATATACTTGACCATTGTTAGAAAAAGAATCAACACATAAAATATAGTTAAACTAACCAATTACATAAACACAGTGCCAAAACTTCATATTGAAAAAATAAAAAACACAATAGAAGCTTTGGCGCTTCCTAAAGAAGCACCAAAGCTTCCTTTTTTTTTTAAATTTTATTTTGAAAATGAGAAGTAATGACATTCTTTTATGAAACGCCAAAGCTTCCCCTGTTTACAAAATTTAAAAACCCCACCATTGACATCCCGCCATTATCGCTCTCCCGCTTGTTACTTCCCATAACTTCGATCCATTACTCTCTCACTTTATTGGTCTATTAGCTTTTCTTATTCGTTATCCCCACTCCTTCCTCTCTTTGATGGCAGCAAGTAGAAGTAGGAGATCCCTAACTTGTAAGCATTGTTTTTTAAACATTTGATCCATGTTTTCTTTTTGGTTAAAATTTGCAATGACTCTTATTTGTTTGCTCATATTTTTTATTTTTTAAGTATTGATTTGAAGTTTCAACTTTGTCAGCTTAAACTTCCTATATATTGTTAGTTTTTTAATTTTTAAACTTACAAATTAATAATATTGTAGTAATTTTGTTGCAATACAAATAATTGTAGTTAATGTTTTGTATTTTTTACCATTGTATTGTGATTTGTTTGTTTTATCAAGAAAATAAAATAATTAAAAAAATGATCATCATTGTTTTATATTGTAATTTACCTACTAGATGAAATGTATAGTCATTTACTTGCTAAAAAATTATATATGATTATCAGGCATTTATTTTTACATTACACCGTATAGAAAAAGAAATATTTAAAAAAATATTTAAAAAAAAATTAAAAGTCCTCCTTTGGCACTTATTAAATAAGTGCCAAAGGAGGCACTTGCACCTCCTTTGGCGTTTATTTTATAAACGCCAAAGGAGGGTACCTCCTCCTTTGGCACTTGTTAAATAAAACGTCATAAGTAATTTATTTATTTATTTAATTTGATAAAATAATGTATGGCATTTTTATAGATTAAAAAGCGCCATAGGTATTTTTAATGGCGTCAAAAGCTTTGGCGTTTCTTAAACGCCAAAATATGTTTTAAAATAAGCGCTATTACACCATTTTTTTGTAGTAGTGCTTATTACTCTGAAGTTAGTTGCAATTGAAGGCTGAGTTGTTGAAAATCTCTTAGTAAAAAAATTTGGGTGTAAAACCGACATCTTATGTCGACGAGTTATGATTGCTAAATAGCAATAGCCATTGTAGAAAGAGCAATGGTGTAAGTAAAAATCATTTGAGATATTAAGTGAATAAGCTATCTTAAAATTTGTGAAATTATCTCAATCAATTTTGTGAAGTCAAAGAGTTGACCCATGGATTCGTTAACAAACCCCGGGAAGAAATAAATTAGCCAAAGGGAATGGGACTAAAGTTGCAATACGAAATTAATAACGATGGCAACCCAACCTTTATGATTGGTGATCCCATGAAGGAGGTTCAATGGGTAAGAACAAGTCGTTTATTAGTTCTGTTAGCACTAAACTAAATGACTAGTCCCTTCCTATGGCAAGAGAAAGTGCTAGAATGCATTTTGGTGAGGCTGAGCAAAAGCTCTTAATGATTTCATAATCCTACGGGATGAAGTGCTCATTACAGGTACATTTCATGAAATCACCTATACGAATGAGGAGTGGGGCCGCTGTTATGAGATCATGGCAAAATCTCTAGAGCATTCATTAAATACTAGGACACGCGCATGGCCATTTTAACTTGCAAAACCGCGTTAACAGTGGGAAATGTGGGGGTATAATCTGACTCTTAATGCCTCTAGTATACGCCTAAGAGGTGCTAATTCATAGTCCATATGACCACTAGCATTTCTGTGTACTAAGTGTTATTAGTCTAGGTCTGGTTCATAGTCCAAAGGACCATCAAATACAGTGGTTATATCCATGTGTGTAACTCAGCTAATGGGACTACGAGCTTCCTTAGACACATGTGGGGGATTGTTGTAAATATTGTGTGTGAGTGTGTCAAAGGAAGAAGTTTCATATAACTCAAGATTGGGAATACCCTAGTATACAATTAAATATGACCTTAAGTTATTAAAAAAGCTGATAAAAGGAGTCTTTGAATTGATTGTTAGAGATGGCCGTTGGAATTTTAATTGACCGGTTGTAATAACATTTAAAAGGTTTTATTACATTAAATTGTCATTAACACCTATTTTGTAACTGTCGTTTTAATTGTCATTAAACCGTTGTTAATTGTCATTATAACTCCTTAACGGTCACATGATTTGTGCCTATAAAAGGCAATGTACGGAGTAAGTTCAAGAGTAGCGAGGTGAGAACACCGAGGTCTAGTGATACGGAGGTCCCCGAACTCCTCTCCTCTTTCCCTTTCTTCTGAGTTACACTAATATCTTTCTGCAGTTCTGTCAACCTGCTTTATGCAGGAAGGGTTCGTTTTATCCTGGGGAGTGCCGCTTCCTAATCTACTAGGGGGGTTGCAGAATATCTCCTAAGGACAGCGTCCTTGGACGTGACTCAAAATATTTGTTTATTGTATTTCACCAGGTGCTGTGGCTAACAATCTGTATGGTGTGAGGTGGTGACGCCAACATTTTTCTCTCTAGTTATTTTAACAATTTCCTCTACCTTCTTTTACCTTATTTGCTATATTCTTGCAAGAATACTAAAAGAATCGTATGGTAATTTTTGAATGATCAACACTTTAATCCAACTTTTTAAAGTTTATAAAGTATATTTTCAATTATTAATGTTAACACCATTGTGAAAAATGATGACATAGTGAGTTTAAATGATGGCTCGACAATTAAATAATAACAAAACATGCGTAACATTTAATTATTCAAAGTTCTATGTCGCAAAGTGTGAAATAACATTTTAATTGATTATGACGTTCCCAAACATCTCAGATGACCAAACGTATAGGTTAGCCAAAATATCTTAATTATAACTTTGCAAAAATATAACACATACAAATATAGTGTTCTTATGCCCATCAGCTACGGCAAACATATAGATCCAAATAATAAATAGTCACATTCATAAAGTGTCATTGTGAACTTGACCAAAAAAAAAAAAGTGTCATTGTGAGGAAAATCTAAAAGTTGGGACAAAATAATGGATCTGGCTTGCGTCCGCTACACCCTTCCCGTCCGCTGCGTCCTTTGCTCAAAACTAAATCGTTTTTGGTGTGGTTTTAGGTGTGAAAGGATGGCCTGATCTTTTTTTTTTTTTAAATGGTGTCCAGTATTTTGATGGATTATATTTTTCTGAAAGCATTTAGCATCTTAAAAAAAAATTTAAGTAGCATACAGTATCTTAAAATAATTTTTAGTGTTTTTAATCCCTTCAAATATTTTTTCAGTTGTACCCAGTGTCTTACCAGAATGAATGTAATTGTACCCTTAATGTATTTGTTCAGCTCCAAAAATTAATTTAAAATATTCAAGTAGTATACAGTATCCTAAAATAATTTTTGGTGCTTTTAACCCCTTAAAACATTTTTTCAGTTGTACCCAGTGTCTTAGGAGACTGACTACAATTTTACCTTCAATATATTTTTCTTAATAGTACAGAGCATCCAAAACACATGATACTGATTTATTGATTTTTATCCAATTTTTGGTGCTTTTAACCCCTTAAAATATTTTTTCAGTTATACCAAGTGTCTTAGGATACTGACTACAATTTTACCTTCAATGTATTTTTCTTGATAGTACAAAGCACCCAAAACATATGATACTGATTTATTGATTTTCACCCACTCTAAATATATTTTTTAGTAGGATTCAATATTTTAAAGTAATTTTTGTAGCTGAAAAAATACATTAAAAGTAAAATTACATTTATTCTGGTAAGACACTGGATATAACTGAAAAAATATTTTATGGAGTTAAAAACACTAAAAATTATTTTAAGATACTGTGTGCTACTTAAAATTTTTTTTTTAAGATGCTAAATATTTCCAGAAAAATCCATCAAAACAGTTGACACCATTTAAAAAAAAAAAAAAAAAGATCAGGCCATCCTTTCTCACCCAAAACCACACCAAAAATGATGTAGTTTTGAGCAAAGGATGCAGCGGGCGGGAAGGGTGTAGCGGACGTAAGCCAGATCCATAATGAACTTTCATGCAAACACCAATAGTATATAGTGACCGCATCAACACTGACCTTTTAAATATGGAGGTGTTCAACACCTCCCTTATGCTTCACTTACGTTTCTTTAGTTTTCACTGCGAGTATTTATTTTTAATGCTTTGGAGGGTGAAAATCATTTTCAACATATTTTATCATTTTTTAATTTGTAATATCATTTTTCTGCCCGACAATTTTTATATTATTTTTTAAGTTTATACTTACATATATTTATATTTATTGAATACATTTAATTAAATGCTTTTTAGCATTTACATTTTTTTATAATACACTAACATTTATTTTTATAATTTAATTTTAATATTTTTATTAAATTATATAAATTATATATTATACAGCTTATGCCCTTTAGTCATTTTGCATCTAAATTTATTTTTCAAAATAATCATCCAAACAAGTTCAGTTTCATAAAAGCCACTTATATTACAGTCAATCAAAATATAAATCACATTACACAATCTAACTTTTACTCAATCTTAAATTTGTAAAAGTCAAAATGCAAAAAAGTCATTTTTATCACCGTTATTTCAAATACACACTTAAATTATAGCTTAAAGCAATTTTTCTTTAAAAGTCCAATTAAAAAAACATACATCCAAACATCACAAAAAACCAAAAAGTAGCTTTTGACGGTTGAGATGCACGTTGGAGCCTCCAAACGTGATCCCAAACACACCGTTATTGGAAACATATCAAAAGAAGTTATGAATAGCAAAAACACACTGATTCCACCTCTAATGAAAATAGAAAGTGAGTATCATCACCATTTCATTTATTCACTGAGTTGATTAAAATGTTAATTAATCTTCTTCTTTTTTTTTTTTTTTTTTTTGCCAAAGAGATGTTAATTAATCGTCTCATATTTCGTCATGATGTGTTAAATAAGTACTCAAGTATAATTTCGACACGCACAACATGTGCACATATCACTACCTCAATTTTGTTCGCTAGCAATATTTTTTGCCCAGGTCTCCCTTTATTTTTTTTAAGCTACTAGGAAAAATTCATCCTTAGGTATAAATTTTTTTTCGATAAAATAAAATGTTTGATTTTAGTGCTTTTAAAATTCTCTTGACTTATACTTATCGTCTCATATTTCGTCACGATGTGCTAAATAAGTACTCAAGTATAATCCAGACACGCACAACATATACACATATCACTATCTCAATTTTGTTCGCTAGCAATTTTTTTTGCCCGGGTCTCCCTTTATTTTTTTTAAGCTACTACGAAAAATTCACCCTTAGGTATAAACTTTTCAAAACAAAACAAAATTTGTTCGATAAAATAAAATATTTGATTTTAATGCTTTTAAAATTTGCTTGACTTATACTTATCAAAAATAAAATATATTATTAAAAAATATATTCAGAAATTTTTTAAACACGCAAAAAACACTATAATAGCACTAAAAAATTCAACACAGATCCAAACATATTTTGAAAATAGAAAAATTATATGCTCAAATATAGATTATGAATTTAGGGATATTTAGAAAAAAAAAATCAAAAAAAAATACTGTTGAATGGAATAAAATTTTTGATTTTAGTGCTTTTAAAATTCTCTTGACTTATACTTATCAAAAATAAAATATATTATTAAAAAATATATTCTGAGTTTTTTAAAACACACAAAACACACTATAATAGCACTAAAAAATTCAACATAGATCCAAGCATACTTTAAAAATAGAAAAATCATATGTTTAAATATAGATTATGAATTTAAGGATTTTTAGAAATAAATTGCGTATCAATCGAAGCCAAAATGAGTCCCTCACGCACCCCATGAGAAAGAAAGAAAACAAAATATCTGGGGAAAACTCAAAAAAAAAAAACTTTTCCTGGCCCAAAATGAAAATAGTCCAGATGGTACTTAAAAAAAAAATCTCAGATCCTTTTTGTTGAAACAATCTCAGCCCAACCTTCAGAACTCATTAAGAAAAATTTTTTAATTTGGTCAAACATTCGCTAAGCCCATAATGCTATTTGAATTGATTTTAGTGCTTTTAAAATTCTCTTGACTTATACTTATCAAAAATAAAATATAATGTTAAGAAAATATATTCAGAATTTTTTTTAAGCACACGAAAAACAGTAAAACAGCACTGAAAAATTCAACACGGACCCAAACATATTTTAAAATAGAAAAATTATATGTTCAAATATAAACTATGAATTTTGGAATTTTTAGAAACAAATCGTGTCTCAATTGGAGCCAAAATGAGCCCTCACACACCCCATGAGAGAAGAAGAAAACAAATATATGGGGAAAACTCGGAAAAAAAATCCTTTTTCTGACCCAAATTGAAAATAGCCCATATCGTACATTAAAAGCAAACCCAAATCCTTCTTTTTTAAACAGTCTCAACCCAACCTTCAGAACCCATTAGGAACTTTTTTTATTTGGTCAAATACTCACAAAGCCTAGAATGCTGCTTGAATTTTTTTTTAAGTGAAATGACACCGTATCACTATGATGGAGGAGACACCCCTTGAACTAAAACGATGTCGTTTGGAATTGGGTAATCATCTAAAACCTCCAACTGGGTTAATTGGATGTCATCTAAAACCTCAAGCTGGGTCAAATCCGACCCAGCTGGTGGGAAGGATTGGGTCTGTGGGATCCTGAAACTTCTCACCTCCGTATCTCCTTCTTTCAACATCCATTTCTCGTGTTTTGATATCGTTCTCTTCGTGTTTTCAAACTCTGCGCAATGAAACTAATTTTGTGGCCTAAAAATATCGTTTCCTCATTACCCAATCTCAAAAACTAAAGACAGCCAAAATGATTATGTTCTTATGGTTTTTCTTTCTATTTATATGTAATTCTTCGGTGTGAATCCTTTGTTTTCTTGTCCTTTACATTTTTATAACAATATGTTGTTGACTAGAAACATTGGTTTTCCTATGACCCAATTTCATAAATACTAACGGCTAAGATCGATGGATGTTTTCTTTCTTATTGGAGTCCCAAACTTTCACATTTCAAGTTTTTCTTCACGTCATATGAAACATTAGAGAATGAAGGAAAAAAAATTAAGAAACAAGGGCATCTTTATCGAAATATATTATCTTGTGAAGTTTTGAACATAGATACCAATGGCAAAAATGAACAAATAGATGTAGCAGAAAAACTTTGACTGATAGATGCCTCTATAACTATGGACAACAATTCTTCATACCAAGGATAGATGGCAACTTAAATCATCCATTATAATCCCTCTCTATACTTTTTCATTAGAATTTATCCATGTAAAAACATAAACAATAGAAATTGATACCATGTAAGTATTTTAGACGTACATGGAATCCAACTGACTTGCAGAAGTACCCACAAAAAATTGGAGCATCGATGTAGGCCTCGATCACTTTACACAACCAATGCATCAAAGAAAGAAAAGCCCAACCCTCCACTTAGACGGGCTATCCTGACTAACTCGGCCTGTTTTGATAGCTCTACCACAATTTGGATACTGAATGCTATTGAAAATTTAATTTAGAATATTGGATGCACAAAATATTACTAGTGTAAAATGAACCAAAAAGTTAGTTTAAGAGAATGTTGAGTACTATTAAAAAAAATATTTTTCAGCAATAGGTGTGGGTGTAAATAAAATATATTTATTAAACACTGATCTATTGTCGAACATAAATTGATTTTTTCTTTATATATATTAAATAGAAAATAAAAATAATTTATAAAAGAAAATTGCCAAGTAATAAACTTTATCTAAATTTTATAGATCAATTTTTCTTTAAAAAATTGATTTATAATTGGGAAAAAAACAAAATAAAAAAAAAAGATATCACTTAAACTTCAAAATCTCAAATAAATAATTTCCTAAAAAAAGAAAAACTTGACTAGTAAATTTATTTTATAATAATGAAGTACTTAGGACTACCACTATTCACAACATTCAACCAACTAAATTGAAATACAAACATCCAAGAGTATTTAGTCTAATAGTAAACTAGCTAAACTACAAATTGAACAAATTGAGTTCGAATATCACCTTGTTAAAAAAAAAAACTCTCATAAGAGGCATCCTAATCACAAAAACTCAATCCAAATTAGTAAGTTTCTCATATACTTGATAATAAGATCCAAAAAAATCGTGGACACCGTGTGGCTAAAAAGGATATAAAAAAATATTGAAATACAAAGTATCACAGATTAGCCTAACAACAAGGACTGTCAATAAAATGTCATTTGCAAAATTTGCCTAAGCAGCTCAAACAACCTATGACGATTCAATTGAACATGCTTACAAGTCCTTCACAATCAACATTCAACAGAATAATCAAGTCAAAGATCAAATATAAGTTCCCAATACAAACATAAAAAAAAAAAAAAAAAAAAACGGGGGAAGGGTGGAGAATCATTATAGGACCCAAAAAAAATGTGGGTCAAAGGACAGAGTGTATAAAAAACGTCAGCAAGAATTTTTTGTATTAGCATGGGCACCCTCGCCTTTGCTCATTCTCAGGAGCAGCGTCTGGAATCCCTTGAAAATATCTGCAATTAAGAATGGAACATTAATTGAAAGATAGAATTAGAAAGTATGTCCATCAATGATCTCTGAATGTATGCACATTAAATTATTAGCACATTTAGACACTCAACACTCTTAAAGAATGAAGACAAATTAACCAATATGAATACTTAACCTTCCAACATTGATCATCAATAAAAGTAATATTAGATAAAGAATCAAACAATCATATATACATGTTTCCAGGAAATATATAGATGAATATGGTTCATAAGATAAATTCTTAGTACACATAATTTAACGGTTGACAACAAGAGTACATTTGAAATCTCATCGGAGTGTATTTTGGATTTGTGGATTCCACTTTCCCACCTACTTGGCTATGCACTCTATGGTTCCTAAGAATTTCTCAGGCTCACAATCTATATTTGTGAGTTCTCTTTACCAGGAAAAATTTAGCAATTGTCTGATTTATTCACTACCTCTGGACCATTTCTCAAATGTTATTTCAAGAAACACAATTAGAAGTGCAAGACAATTTACTTCAATATTCTTATAAAAAATTAATAGTAGTTTTCTTCGTCAAATAAAACAATCTGACCACAAAAATCCATAGCTTTAACTAGATTTAATTCCAGAGTATGAAAAATATGAAATTATAAAAAATGAAGAATAATCTGAACACAAAAATCCGTAGCCTTAACCTGAGTTTTGGAAGGGTAGAAAAAAACTAAAGCCAAAATTTTATTCATTGATGGGCTATTGTTACTGAAGTTTACAATTAAGCCCATAGGCCACTACTGATAAACCTACTATAAGGTAACCAAGTAAAATGCTGATTCTACAATCTGAGGAGATGGAGCAAGAAGTCCATTAAAAGATTGGAATAGAATAATATGATAAATGGAGCAGATAGAGGGGTGTAAAGAATTTTCTGTTGAATATATGGGGATAAATTCTAACCTCTCGGAAACTACAGGCCTACTTTATTGCTGTCATGCATATTCCCTTTATGCTCTGTTTTCTAGGATCATTTACTGTCATCAACTACAGAGTTATGCAATCCTGTCTCTTCAAGTCTGTTTAGTAGAATATTCATTCTCATTTCCTAGTATGATTACTACATGGTTGCTTAAGGTTCTATCATTCTTATTGAATATTGAGACAAAAATCCAACATTCACATATATAGGATGCAAATATCTTGATATGATCAAATACATGCATGCAAGTTTGAAGCAAAAACTTACATGTCCTGCCCTTGCTCATTAGCTAGAGCAGTCTTGGCAATGCACAAAAAAGCAGCATCTATATTGTAGTCCTCTTTTGCAGATGTCTCAAAGTAAGGAATATTTCCTTTTGAAGCACACCAGTCCATTCCTTTCTTCTCACACACCTGAGTTCAAGATAATTAAACCTTTACGCAACCTATCATGAGACTAACCACGAGGCTACTAAGGTGGTAGGAAGGGTGATAGTTTGGGAAAAATAACACAAGTTCAATTAATCCTCTTACAAAAATTTAAAATATACATATAAATAAAAAAAGGATATGAGAAAACTTCAAAGTACATTATCATCTGCATATCACTCGACTGTTTCTCCCATCAATATCAATCTTATTTCCGAGCAATATAAATGGAAATTTCCTGGGATTAGTCAAATTTGCCTGTGTTTTAATAAGAACATTTATCTTAATAGAATATCATCTTCATTCAAAAAACATAAGTCAAAGGATGTCAAATTTTGACTTGAAAATGATGACGAGAATAACAATGTAGAAGAGTCAAATATTGTTTAACTGAACAGAGTTTTTCGGTTGAACTTAACAAAAGATCTCCCTAATTGAACTGTCTGCATCAGACAATAATAAGTTTAGCTTGGTTTCAAGCAAGCCATTCCTTATCAAGAATCGACAGAAGCGTAAAAAACAGTTCAAATTGTGGTATATTTGTTGTCCAGCAAAAATAAATAAATTGCTAAGTAACACTACAATATCATGGAAAACAAGAAGACGTAATTATCTTTGATTATATGTATGAGACATTTGAAATACTAGCGAAGAGGATTCATTCAAGTTTAGAATAGAAGATATTTGATCACAAGTGCCTATATTTGATCACAAGTGCCTTAGCTGTCCAGTCAGATCAAATCATATTTTATAGCTCCAAGCAACTAAGAAAGTTTCAGTTTGTTTGTAATTAGGTTATTGGGAAAGAAGCAAAATCTCAGAAGAGGAACAAAAAGGAAGAAGAATGGGTGAATAATGAACTTGAGATGCAAAAACTGAAGGTTGAAATGCTTAATGCCCAGGAACAGGTCTCTTTAGAGAAAAATCAGCCGCAGGCAGATATAGCAACTTTGTCAGAAGAAAAACTAATTTTTGCATGGGGTCCAACACAACTGCTTATTTTTGCAACCCTAATACCTGTCCTCTTTCATATTCAATTCATTCTGAACATGGTCAAGCTGATCCTCGTGCTTCTCCATATGACTGTTCAAAATCATAATCTCTTTTTTTTTTTTTAGATCTGAATTTTCAAGTTTGAAATTCTCAGCTCCTCTGCATTTTAAACAAATTTTCTTGGGTTAAGGTGCAAATTTTCCACCAAAGTTTTTCGCTGAAGAGCAATGCTACCCCAATAGGTTTTTTTAGGTTTAATATTATCCCAAAAGCCTCAAAATATAGCAATTTTGTCCTATACCATTAAAAAATTAACGTTGATGTTGACAGTTAACCTTTTAAAAGTAATAGGCAACACTAAACCAAAAAAAACTTTTGTGACAATATTGTTCCTAATTTTCTAAGTAACTCTTCAAAACTTATGTTCTCTAAGCCTGCAACAAGTTATTTGTGTCATCTTCCTAGTCCATGTCGTCAGATTTCATAGGCAAGCCATGGTGATGGATTACAGATGAATTTAAAGATTTGGATTCTGAGAAGTCACAGAGCTATTGCCTCCAGAGTTTAGAGAGGAGTCTATATTGAGAAGATAACCAATTCCTAAATCCTAAAGGATTGTAATGCCGACTATATCCTTTCATAGAGCCTCACCGACTTTGGTTATATATCTATAATTATCAATATAAAGTCCATTAAAAGCTGCATTATTCAAAAACTATGAATAGTATAAATTATGACACATTACAAAACTACTCAATGAGTAGCTCTTGCTTATTTTCTTCCCTTTTTTTTCCCATAGCAAAAACCAAGAACTAATATAAATATCATCAAGCTTAAAACAATTAGTCAATATTGACTGAAAGTTTAAAATCTTTAGATGCAACAAAACAAAGTAAACAACAAACACTTATAAAATTTTAATTCTTGTGAGCACAACCTTGTAACGCCAAAGTACTCCTTCAAAACGGGCAATAACTATGTTCTATAAACACTACTACAGATTCAAGTATATATAATGCTTAATAAATAATGGTTACAATAAATAAATATAATGTATGTCGAGGCGGAGGTCATTCAGGAATATATAATGATTAAATATGTGCATCATCATGTATTGAGAAGCAGAATCAATTGCACTCCTGACTTATATATCTCATAATATAAGTGTTCATCACCTATACTTTGTATATCTTCAATAATTAAGCTAGGAAAGTAATGACTGGGTGAAAGAAATATGAATATTCGTATAAGAAAGGCTACAAGGGATAAGCATACCCTTGAGAAACTCAAGGATTTTGTATACGCCTTGCTTTGCTCAAAGATTTACATACCCCAAGCGTCTTTTTCTATACACATATTTGTAAACTTTCTCAAGTTAATTTCTATGTAGAGACACAATTTATAGGTCAACAATTACATTATCACGTATATACGTCAATAATTACTATTGATTCTTCCCACAAAGTTTGGAATGTCTTGATCAATTCCGAATTGTATAGCCATTTGATGTTGGAGGTACTGTTCTATTATATATAAATGAGTCCAACTAGCTCATAAACTCTCATTTGAAGAGTTTCACATCCAAACATCACGGTTACTATATATGATTGAACCATATTTTTATGTAATATTTCATAATTAAATTGTGATTTTTAATGGATTTTATGAGACATTATTGCATGATTAAGCATTAATTTTGGTTAGAGACAATTGTTTTGAATTAATGGTAATTAGGGGTAAAATGGTCACAATTTATTAATTATTTTTATACAATTGTCCCTTGAATTTGACATTGAATTTGGTAATTCCGAGTCCGGAAATGGATTCCTTGGGTGAAAATATGTAAGAATAGCCCATGTCAAAATTTCAGGAAAAGTACAGCTTGACCGAGTACAGCAGGGCCTGGTCGGGTCCCTGGGGGTATTTTAGTAATGTTTTAAGATAGACTCATATAACCCCAGAAACACTACGGAAGTGTCTAAATGGTATATTTGGAATTGTAGGATCGAATATGGAGCACTGAGCCGTTTGCACGTAAATCGAGGCACGTGTTTCGAGGCAGAAAATGGTTAAGGCAGGGGACTTACCTTACTTGCATGTATTTGATATCTTTGCCTGTGTAATGATGTATGTGTTGCTTTACTTGATTGTGTAGAGTATATTTGAATAAATGAAGCTATGTTTCTGTTTTCGTTGTGGCCATAGTCTTGTTGTATGAAACATTGAGCATGCAGAAATATCATTATGGGGCATACATCTAGATAAAGCTAACATGTCATACACATAGCATCAATTATGCATGCATTATGGTATCTGTTTCCTACTGAGATTCTCTCAAATCTCACCCTCCCCTATCAACAATTTAGACAGGAGACGACAGAAGATATGCAAACAACAATGCAGAGTACCATATGAGGGGATTACAGTAATGGAACGAAGATGGGAAGAAGTCTCCGTTTCACTGGGATGGGTTTAGATACCCTAGTAGCTTTGTGCGGCTACATTATTTGAATTTATAAGGTACGAACCCCTATGGAGAATTTATGTAATCATGCACATATTATCAGTATAGTTATGCTATTCCTGTGTTACCCACCGAACCGCATATCGTTTTCCGCAAATACTCTAAAAAATGTTGAAATTGAGATGAGGGCGTGACATTTTTTACGTCCCCAATTTGATTTAGAAATGTCTAAAATTGTCCAGTTATTTTATTTTTTATTTTAGACGTCCCCAATCTAAATAGGGACGTCTAAAGTCACACTTTAGATGTCCCTATATATATTGGGGACGCCTAAAGTTTTAAATTTTTTTTTTTTAAATTAGATTAGGGACGCCAAATTGTGTCCCTAATTTAAATTTTTTTTAAAAAAATTAGAGACACCATTTGGCAACCCTAATATATATATTAGGGACGCCAAAATGGCGTCCTTGATGATACCTATATCAGGGACACCATTTTGGCATCCCTAATAATATGAGGGACGTCAAAATGGCGTCCCTGATGATATAGGGACACCAAAGGGTGTCCCTAATTTAAAAAAAAAAAAAAACTTTAGACGTCCCCACTTATAGTGAGGATGTCTAAAGTGTGATTTTAGACGTCCCTATTTAGATTGGGGACGTCTAAAGAAATTTTTTTTGTTTTTTATTTTATGCAGGCTCACTTTAGGCGTCTCCAGTGGATTTTGGGACGCCTTAAGTGAGGTTTGGACGTCCCCAGTCAAAATGGGGACACCTTAGGGGAGCTTTAGGCGTCCCTAGTCAAACTGGGGACGCCTAAAGCTATGCAATTCTCACTTATAATTATAAATATGCAACCGGTTATATTTTTGGCATCCCTTTTTAAAAAAGGGACGTCCTTTAGGGTCATAATATGTATATTCTGTAGTAATGGAAGGATCTGGATGATATTTCTTAAGCTGTGACACATGGAACACATTGTGATCCAATTCAAACTCCAAATATCTATGCCACCTATCCATATAGCTTTTTTGTATGCTTTGTGTCGTCAACAACTCTCAGAGAATCATTTCAGTGTGTGTTTGTGATAGTGGTGGGAAAAATGACTTATTTTGATTTTGACTTATAAAAAATGACTTTATAAAAGTCAGTTTATGTAATATGATTTATGTTTGGATGAGCGATTGAATAAGTGCTATTGCATAAGTCAAAACTTGTTTTGATTGGAGATTAGATAAGTACTTTTTTTAAAAGTCAAAATTTGTTTGAGGACTGGGAAAAATTATAGAAAGCCCTACGATTTTTGAAAAGTGCAAGTAAATGAAGATAAGGGCTAGAGCAAATTACACAGAAAACCTAGAACTTTTAAAATTATAACTCCGCCCTAGATAAGTTTCAATGTTTTACACTATGATCCCTCCTTATAAACTTTTGAAACTTGCAGAACGGTTCCTGGTTAAAACTTGCATTTTGACCAGGTTCCTTCTTCTTTTTCCTACCGATAGAACTGGACCAGAGACCAATGACAATCACAGAGAGCATTGTGAACCATAATCGAGGAGCTCTAAACCTCCGGCCTCCTCCTACCTCTGTCGTTGGATTCAGATCATCATCATCGACCTTCCTTTCTTCAACATTGGAGCATCGTCACCAAACCTTTGCTGTCCGCCACCGTACCCAGCGATATAATCCACCACACCACCGTCAACTGCCTTCTCTGTACACACCACCATTGTCGACCTTAACTACAATACCGAGGAGTTGGATGTTTGGCAGCGGAGAAGAGAACAGAAGTAGAGTACAATGCAAAACAATAATAAATCCCCTAATTTAACAAGTTAAAATTTTGACCTGAGAGCTTTTTCAAAAAACCCGTTATTAAACGAAATCTCAACTAAAAAACAGCGAACCAAACACTCACAATAAGCCATATTGCATAAATCGAGCTTTTTTCTCTAAAATTAGGCTTATTGGAGGGCAAACCGCCAAACCAAACACTACCTCAATTTCCTTCATATCTTCATTCACAAAGTTTGGTACTATTACGATTCATCCTCCTCCACTTTGTTTTGTTTTGGGTGCTTACGATTTTGCTTTCCCTTCAACTATTTCTTCCAAAGTTTCTCCAGATCATCGGCAAGGTCCACATTTGGGTTTGAGTTTCTCCATATCTACTAGTCTTCTTTTCTGTTGGATTTTTGCTTCATCTTCTTCTCCACCTTCATGATTTCTTTCTTCTCATTTGCTGAATTTTGGCTGCATATCTGCTGGGTGTCTCCAGGTCTGCTGGTATTTTTCATTGTTTGTGAGTATTCAACTATTCATATTTCCTTTTGGCCCGCGTTCTTTGTTTAAATTTTTTCCTTAGATATAAAAATATGTTCTATTAATGATTATGGATATGGGATCTATTCTTCTTCTACTTTCGAGGTTACCTTACGTTTTGGCTGTTTCTTTTGCTTTTTTTTTTTTTAAAATCACATATCAGGCAACAAACGAGTTTGTCCGGTCAGCAGCGAACACCATCAATTTAAACGGTCTTAGTGACACATAGATAAATTTAATGGTTCCAAGTAATTTTTAAATTTTAGGGACTATCAATAAATTTTAAGAACTAAGCCCCAGTTTAAAACTTCATGAACTAAAATTAAAATGAGGGGAAACTTTGAGGACCAAACATTATATTAACTCTAAAATATATAAAAATATTCACACACACACATATATAATACATAACTTTTAAAAGAGTAATATTTAAATAAAAATATTGCTAGACAAGTAAATAAAACATTAATATATAAGCCATATACAATCCAACAAAATATAGTAATTGAAGCATAAATTTAGTGAATTAAAAAAACTGAAAGTGACATCTTCAGAAAGAAAATATAAAGTCTTGATGCATCCAAACTCTCAGTGTGTGTTTTGCGCAACGTTGGCCACGATATTGAGAGCCAAAACACACGGGGAAGCTCCAATAAATTTTTAAAAAAATTGTTTTCCAATCGTTGGGAGAAGAGAAAAGAGCAAAAGAAGGAAGAAATAGAAACTTTCTTTTTAAGAAAAGTGGGTCCCATTTACTTAAATAAAAATGATAAAATTATTCACTGAAATTTGCAAAAGCTAATCAAAATATTTTTTTATGGGCAGCATAAAACTAATCCAAATATAAACCAGGTTATATTTTCTAACTTTTATTTAAATTTAAGTTTAAACAATCAAATTAAATAAAAGTAACTTTTTAGCAACGCAGCTTTTTGAAGGTTAAGTATGATATCCGGGTTGCTTCAAGAAAAAAAAAAAACTCATTAACATCCTTTAGTCATTTTCATATCTAAATTTATTTTTTAAATAATCATTCAAACAAATTTCAATTTAAAAAAAATTATTTCTATCATTATTAATTCAAACATAAATTATATTTATAATTTAATTTTTATCCTATATTAAATTTATAAAAACCATATTATAAAAAAATCACTACTATCGATAATCCAAACTTTTCCCCATGCCCTATCCCGAACTCACCCAGCAGTCCCTAAAGTAGGGACTCGTTTACGGTTCAGTTCTCATCCTACTTGTGTTTTAACACCTGCGACTGTTGCCATCCACATTCCTTTGGGCCCAATGTAAGCATACCATTCGAATCGAATTGTGCCATTCCTAAATCACAGTCGATATTGGAGGCATGTTGGCAAAATCACCGCTTCCGGCATCAATCTCCTCCGGTGGAAACAGAGCGGATGTGGCTGCGGTTGGTAGCATACTCATTGACGGAGCTAAGGAAACTAGAGCCGATCATATATGTCTTAGCCTTGCAGTCTCTGAAAGACCGACCTTTCGAAATAAAATCATCTAGTAACTGCTATTTTTCTTCAAATTAAAGGAAACAAGTCGGCCGGATTCTGAATTTCAATTCCGATTGCATTGACTGGGTTCGGATTGTTGCACGCTGTAGAAAGAATCTGGGCCGTTGAAATTACTGACGGTGAAAGCCAGCTTCACCAACCTTGTTCCTACAATATTGGATTGGTAAGCTTGATCTTCATACTGGGTGCAATACGTATGAAATTTAGTTTCTGAAGTTCAGATTCTTTGTCCTCTTTATTGCTCTAAGGTATAATTTGTATGTAACCTTGAATTATTTGTACTACGACTCATGAAACCCTAAGGGATCCAAAGCAAACACATTACAAGAGAAGATATGACTTGTCTGCTAAAATATGCTGCATAACACATACGTTACAAAATGAAACTGATAGGTATGGAGATTCTGGATTACAGTTTCAAACAGGAGGTCACCACATCAGTCCACACAAATTCTGTGTTACAGCTAATAAGGTCATCACATATTGCCTCCCCATTTTGGTCGTCTCTTTATTCTCTATGCCTTTTATTGGCCCATGAGACCCTTTTTTCTCTTATATTCCTCCTCCTTTTTCTTCCTTCTGCATTCAGGGTCAAGCAGTTGGATTGTTAGTTCCAATGTTTAACGTACAATATATATATATATTCTATTGATGTGGATGATAACTAAATAATATTAAATTTTAATTCTACTTGAATAATCTGATTATTTATAGTTTACAAAATAATGTTACATGGTGGTGATTTCACTTGTTTCAGGGGACTATTCTGATAGTTTCTTATATGCTAACTACAACATAGTACATTTATATTGATAACTGATTCTTCTATGGCATATCCTTTGGCATTTCCTATGGATTATGATTTTTACCTATACAAGTGTATCTTTCTTTCTCATTGCCCCCATCCTTTAATTACTGCACATTTTTTCCCCAGAAATTCTTAAAATAATTTGACACTTTTATAGGTTTGCAATTGCATCCCTGAATTTGGTGGCATAGAACTTACGGCAATGATACGCTTTATAAAAGCCATGCCAATATACTAGCTGTTGAGGTAAAATCTCTGCTATATGGTCTAATTTCTTGTTAGAATATTATGTACATATTGTAATTAATGAGTTAGAATAATATGTAATTAAAAGGCATGCTTAAGCTTCATAATAATGTGTCATTATAAATATTCAATTCTGTAGGAGCCTCTACCTTTAATATACATTGATATAATGTTATGAATAACAGAGCAAGAAATTTCTTTATTCTCCTTATATAATCACATTTCTAGTGGACTTAGTTTTAGTTGTTCTCTTTTGGCTTTTAATTATTCTTTGATGTGATATTTGTCACAAAGAAGTCTGATAGGGGTGTCTTAAAACTCCTTGTTGGTGGGAGTTTTATATTTGACCAGTAATGTTTGTGAGATTGGGAAAGACATAATTGGATTTGTTGAGGATTGATGAAGTGAAAGGCATTTAGCTTTCCTGGATATTTTCTGACAATATTAGCAGCATAATTAAACCCCCTTATAGAACCAGGTCTTTTCTATCGTCTGAACTTTCACTTTCACATCTAAAGCAAATGAAACCCTCTAATGGTGTCATGTTGAAGACTTCCATGTGTGCCAACTTAAACCCTCAAGTTAGTTACAGAGGCAAAAGTTGAATGATGCAATATTATGTTCGAATCTGTACAAATGCATCCCCAGTTTATTAATCTAACGGAAAAAGATTGTAATTTCTTCCACATGCTATCTAGAAATTGGAAATCATATCTCCATGATCTATCATAGAGCAAAGGACCTACCACAACGCAAAATCCCAATGACATACTTACAAAAAACCAATCACCCTCCCCATTACCAACATTCTTGTCATCTTGATTTGAATCACTTGAAGTGCATTTATTAGTGAGAGGAGGATCACATAAGCTGTTGCCAACAAAACTAGATGCTTGAAAGCTTTGTAATTGTGTCCCTGTAGGAATTCTTCCTTCCAAATTATTGCTTGACAAGTTCAAAAAGCTCAAGAAGCCTAACTTGGTTATGCTTGGTGGGATTTCACCAAAAAGATGATTCCTTGAGAAATCCACAGACTCTAGTGATTCCATGTTCCCAATGCTATCTGGAATTTGACCGCTCAAACAGTTATTGGAAACATTTAAAAAGTGTAACCCCTTAAGTCTTGTGATTTCCATTGGTATCTCTCCAGATAATTTGTTGCTTGAAAGGTCAATACTTGTGACAAGTTCAAGAATAGCTCTATAATAATTAACTCTTCCCTTAAGGAAAAGGAGCTCCTCAAGAATTAGATGCCTTGTGTTGTTTGCTCCGTTGCAACGAATATATGATTCTGAATTACTATTTACCATTGAAATAGCACTCAAATGGTTGATACATTTGGGTTTATGTCCTGTTAACTTGTTTTGTACTAGGTCTAAGATTTGTAACAGCCTCATGTAACATATTTGATTAGGAATGTGACCCAAGAACTTATTTGATCTAAGAACAAATATCTTCAAATTTGGCAAGTGTTGTCCAACCCATGATGTAATTGTTCCTGAAAATTGATTGTTCCTTATATCTAAAGAAATCAATTTGCTGCAATTCTTCCAGAAAGTCGGAAAACTTCCAAAGAAACTATTGTTGCGGAGGTGTAACACTTCCAACCAGGATAGTGATTCAATGGATTAGGGTAAGATCCCAATCAACTGGTTGTTTGCTAAGTTCACCACACCAAGTTTTGGCCACATCATCCAACAATCAGGTATTTCTCCTGATAAATTATTTGATGCCAATATGAGGAATTCCAAGTTCTTTGTCTCATCATGTTTACAACACAAAAGACGTGCTATGGAACCTGAAAATTGATTGCTTGAGAGGCCAATATAAATCATATGGGGTGATATGTAAGGTAGTTTACCATTTAACTTATTCGAGCCTAAATCCACAATACTTGGGATAGGAATGGAGTTCTTCCATATATTTGAAAGCTCACCATCAATGTAATTGTGAGAGAGATTGAATTTATGAGCATTGTCAAATGTGCTCCAAACCCAAGCTGGAATAGGACCAGCTATTTGTGTGTTTGAAATATCCAAATCATAGAGATGCTTTAGTGATTGAATCCATAATGAAAAGTCAGAACCGAGATACCAGGAAGCCATTCCTAAATACTCCAAAATTTGAAAAGGAGGACTCCAATCGGGACTCACTTGTAAAGGGAATTGGTCTCTTGAAGCATTAAGTGGGAGAAATTAAGGTGGGCCTCTTTTACAATTCCATTGAATAGATTATCTTGGATATAAAGAAAACATAATTTAGAAAGTGATCCTAGAATTTTGAAAGGAAATACACTGAATCGATTATTTGAAAGGTTAAGATATATTAGAGATGTGAGATTTCCTAGTGATCAAGGGATTTCACCCTTGATATTGTTGCCAGAGAGGTAAACCCTGGCTAGATTTTTCAAGTGCCTAATTTGTTCCGTTAAATAGCCAGGTAGTTGAAAACCTGTAGCATACCAAACCTCTAATTTTTGTGAATCACATTTGGAAAATCCTTTTAAAGTTTTGGAAACTTGTTGATTGCACTTCTAATTTGAAATGAACACTATTTTCCGGTTGCAGAGATTTCCAATAGAGATTGGAATTTGCCCTTCTAGATGATTATCAGACAAAGCAAGATGTTCAAGAGGAGTCAAGTTTCCAATGTTTTAAGAAATAGTGCCAGCCAAGTTGTTACTATAGAGATAAAGTAACTTTAAGTGACTAAAGTTGTACAACCAATCAGGAATAGAAGAGTTAAACAAATTTTGAGATAAATCAAGATGTTGAAGGAAGGTTATGTTTTGAATTCCATCAGGGATAGATCCATGAAAATTGTTATTTGACAACTGAAGATACACCAAAATTTTCAATTGGAATATCCACCATGGAACTAGTGAAGGCCCAAAGAAGTAAGAATTGGAATTTGGAAAGGTCAAGGATGGCTAGATTTGAAAAGTTAAAGGTAGATGGTTGAAAATGATGATGAAATTCGCAATATGACAAGTGCAACACACTCAAAGAGGGAAGTGAATGAAGAATGCTTAACCAATCAGAGGCAATAGACAAGTTTGTGAAACTTAGGTCAAGATGTTGGAGTCGATAAAGATCTCCAAGCCACTAGAGATTGCCAACATAAAATGCATCCATATTGGATTGATAAGAACCTCTGAGATCAAGATAGATTAGATTGGAGAGGTTTCCAATTTCTTGAGGAATGCTTGCCGTGAAATGATTGCCTCCAATGTCAAGGTAGAGCAAATTGGAAAGATTGCTAATTTGATGAGGAATTCTTCCACCAAACCCAGCTTGAGAGAGGTTAAGGTATGTTAAGCTTTTCATTGAGCCAAGGAAACCAAGAATTGGCATGCCACCAAAATCATTACCACTTAAGTCCAAGTAATTTAAATGCTTCAAATCAAGCAAAGAAGGATGTATCTTACCCTCAAGCCTTGATCTCTCATAAGATTCATGTACATTGTAATACCAAGGAGGCGAAGGAGGTGAAGTTGCGAGGTGAAACTCAAGAATGCGACCAGTTAAGTGTTGCAAACAACTGACGCCCAGTTACAGCAATCTCCATCATCGGCAGACCAAGAGCCTAGCTTGGTTGAAGTGTCTAGGAGATGAAGTTTAAGCTTAAGAATAGCATCTCGCTCACTTGGAATGCAGAGGATCCTAGAGGATGCTTTGTATATGAATAAATCAATGGTTAAAAAGGCAAGCAACCACAGGAAAATAAACCTAATATTGGTAACAATGTTGCAGGAACTATCCATGACAAGCAAGCTTTTTTCTGTGCGGGATGATTTTTCTGAGGTATATCCTTTGTTAGAAGTGGTGAAATTTATAATGTTACTTGTCGATTTATGTGGCTGTTATTTAAACTGCCTCTAACCAACTTCTTACGAACGAGAATTGTGAGCCCCATGCACTAAAATGCTGTGGAAGAATACTATTATTATAGGTGTGTTTGAATTGGTGATTGGATAAGTGACTTATTTTTACTTTGACTTATGGAATCTTCAGATTGAGAAAAAGTAAGATTGGGGAAAATGATGAATATTTGGATTGACGATTGGATAAGTGCTTTTGTAAAAGTGAAAGGTGTTTGATTTGACTTTTGCATAAGTGGTTTTTGTGTTATTTAAGAGAAAATTTTTTAAAAATTATGAAAAATGAAAAAATGAAGGGAGAATTGTGAAAAAAGACCTAATTGGCAATTTAATTGCCAAATGGGACATGTGAAGATATCTACACACGGAGGGATTTTTTCACAATTTTTTCAAAATTTAACTTTGGAAATTTGACAATGGTAAAATTCTAAATAAAATGCTTAAGAGTCATGACCATCATGACAAGCAATATAAAAGGCACATATCAAGACAGCCGTTTTCACTTCCTTGTCATTTGTTAAAATGACAGTCTTGGTGATAAATTGATCCAAACATACCATGGCAACCGTGTTACCACAAGGCATATACTCAAAAGTTTCTTGCTTTTTATCCATCCAAATGAGAATTATAAATTATTTCATGAGTCAAGGTTGAATTTTGTCTTGAAAGTTTTTGTATAGGAGTTTCTAAATTTCTCTTGGATCAATTTTTTCATAACTGTTAAAAAATATAACAGAACTAATCAGATCAAAGGTCCCGTACAATTTGATCCCTAATGGTGTCACGAACATGATTCATTTGAGTTGAATATGTTCGAGCATCATTTATCAATGATGGCTCTTGATCTTGACTATTATGTACATCAACTATATATTCTCATTTTCTTCTTCCCTAAAGTCCATATCAGTTTGAGAATTTCTTCTAATGAAATTATGTATAGCCATTGTGGCACAGATAATGCGAACTATTTTTTTTTTAAAAAAATGGTATCTAGTATTTTAAAGTATTTTTCTGGACATATCCAGTATTTTAAAATATTTTTCTGGACAAATAATAATCACTTGTCATTTTTATAAATACTCCCTCCGGTCCTAATTATAAGATAAAGTTGACTTTTTTGGAGAAATTAAGGAAGCCAATTAAATTACTTTAGAGTATTTATATTTTTATTTTTTTCTCCAAACTAATTAATTTGACTAATAAATTAATATATAATCTAAGGATACTAAAAATATAAACACTCTAAAGTAATTTAATTGGCTTCCTTAATTTCTCCAAAAAAGTCAACTTTATCTTATAATTAGGACCGGAGGTAGTATTGAATATGGGGCTTCCTTTATCGCAGTCCCCCTCGTTTTCTTATGATAATTGGCTGAAAGACTTTATTTGCAGTCTCAGCGCGCAAATGCAACCAAACAAATAATCATAGCTTATTATTATAAATGATACATATTTCAACATTGACATATTATTCATACAATAATTATATCTAACATTGTGAAGGCACTTGCAATACCAATTATGTCAATTAAAGATGACTAAATTGGATGTTTATGTGCCTATAGATATAGAAATAAAGATAAAGAAAGCTGACAGGTTTTGACCTGTAGAATTTATTTGTATTATTTAGATTATGCATGTTTGATTTTTATGGTCTTATTTTTGTGTTTAATTTTATTTTTTATCGTTAAGGTAGAGCACATTGGAAAGATTGCTAATTTGATGACGAATTCTTTCACCAAATTCAGATTAGGAGAGGTTAAGGTATGTAAAGCTACTCATTCAATCCTTATCTTGCCAAATCTTTTTGACAATTGATTTCTATTATATATATAAATACACCTCTTTCTGTCATTTCCTTTACATGTTGGACTGAGACTTTATTTGCAGTCTTAGAACGCAAGTGCATCCAACTTAATCACAGCTTAGCAATTTAGCATTGGTGATCCATATTTCAACATTGAAAAAAACAAGGGTTAATATCATTTTTGCTCCTTACATTTTGATCAAATTTTGGTTTTAGTTCCTACAGTTTTAAAGTGTTGATTTTGCTCCTTGTAGCTTCATAAGGATTTAGTCTGAATTTAAAATATATAGATCAATTGTTAAATTCAAATTAAATTTTTATGAAACTATATGAACAAAAATCAAGGATTTGAAACTATACAGACGAAAACCGAAATTGAATCTAATTATAAGGACAAACAATAATTATGAGTACTATTTCATGGATATGATGCATGACACCTCTATTTTTCATGAAATAATAATTCTTGGAAAGGAAGTTTCATAACTTTGAAGAGTTGAGATAGCACTTGCGTGAAGACGTGCTAGATTTGCAAGTATAAGCTTCCATCAATTACAAGATGACTAAAGTTCAAGTTGAATGCTTATCAGTCTACAGGTAATTAATGAGAATAGATGATGAGAAGGTACAAATGTTTAAAGAATTTATATCCGAGTATATCGGATGACTAAGTTCAAGCTTTAGGGTATATAGTCCAACAGAAAGAATTACAGGAAAAATTAAAGGAATAATGTTCCAAGGAAAAAATAAGCAAGAAAGAAAATAAGAAATGAAACAATGGCTAGCATTGTCCTTTATCTTCTCCGTGGATATATGGGTGGATGGGCTTTGTTGGTTAACGCTGGGCATAAACATCACTCTGCCTTGGGCTTAAGGATCTATAACTTGCAATCTCTGAAAATGCGTTGGTTTATTGTTGTCCAAGACTATAAATTAGCTACATCAAGAGGCTGTTTGGTACAAGAGATTTGGAAGGGAGGGGAGGGAAAAAAATTATGACTTAAATTTAAAAAAAAAAAAAAATTGGAGATGTCGGGTTTAAAATTTTTAATTTATTTTTCTCTCTTTTTTATTTTGCATCTTATCATTATTACAATTTTATGACCATACTTCTCCAATTTTTTAAAATCCAACTGATAAAAATTTTCTTTCTTCTCTCTTCCCTTTCATTTCCCTTCTGCCAAACAGACCCTAAGGGCATGGTTCGAATTGCCCCACTAAGGGCAAATGAGCATGAACATTATTGTTATTTCCCTATAATTTTAGAGAAAATCACACTCAGGTCCTAAAGACAAAATATATATATATATATAAAGTTCTAGGGTAGATTCCCCTATCTAAAAACTCCATAGGAACCTCAGTGATATAGATTCTAAATGTAAAATTACCTTCTTGCCCTAAGTAATTGATAGTTGAAGTCAATTTCCCCTTATACTGGCAAGTGTATTTGCCTATTTTGATAAGTTTATGTGCCTATATTGGTAAGTTATATATTGACAAGTTTATATGCCTATACTGATAAGTTATATATTGGCAAGTTAGTTTGCCCTTAGACTGGCAAGTGTATGTGTCCATTTTGACAAGTTTATGTGCTTATATTGGCAAGTGTATGTGCCTCTTTTAACAAGTTTATATTTCTATACTGACAAGTTTATCATGTTAACTAACGCCCTTTTTCCAATTTAATTTGAAACAACTTCTGTTGATAATTATATGTACCTAGATTGACAAGTCATGGAGTAGTCATTGACAAGCCCGTCTTAGAGTAGCCAATTCAATTTTTCCAATACAATTTAAAGCAGCTCCTATTGATAAGTGTATGTTCCTATATTGATAAGCTATAGTGTGGCCATTGACAAGCTCATCTTTGTCAACTAATATCATTTTTCCATTCCAATTTTAAAAAGCACATGATGACGAGTGTATGTGCCTATATTAACTAGTCATACATAAACCATTGTACTTCTCTTTTCCATTTTTAATCAATGAGGGTAATAAGGTAATTTCACATTTGGAATCTATGTCACTACAGACCCTAAGGAGTTTTTAGATAGGGGAATATAAATTAGTACTTTTTTGAATTTTTTTTTTTCTGGTCCTGGGGATCTGAGTGCGATTTTCCCATAATTTCACTCAAATATCTTAAAATTTTATATTACTTAGATGATAAAAAAGATTCTATAATTTACGAGTCAACGAGGCTTTATATTTTTCCTTTCCAATATTTGAAGATATAGCAATTGTAACAATAATAGAAAAATATTTGTAAAATTCCATGGTAATATGAAGAAGTGAGTTGTAATATTCTTGTATAAAAAACTTAGGGGTTGTTCGGTATGGGTGATTTCGAGGGGAGGTGAGGGAAAATTTTTATAAGTGAAATTTAAAAAAAAAAAATTGGAGAGGTGGGGTTTTAAAATTTTTAAAGAGAATATGTAAGATAAAAAACTAAAATAAATTAATTAAAAACTTTTAACCCTACTTCTTAAATTTTTTAAAATAAAAAAAAAATCTCTCTCCACTCACTTTCCCTTCCCTTCCTCAAATACCAAACAGCCTCTTAAGAATCTCTTGTAAGCACTGAGTCTTGCGAGTTAAGGTGATAACTCTAAAAGGCTTGGCTTGTAACTTTGTTGTGTTATAACTTGTGTATGCATTAAATTATAGTTGAGAATTAATACGGAATATATGTATAAAATCTGATAGGAGTAGTTATAATTTAACTATTCCTTGTTGCTCCATAATTTAAGCGACAACGTTCTAGAAGAAAGTACTTGGGAGCATATATTATATGTATCCAGTCATAAAATTTATTTAACTATTTTTTAGCCTTTTGAGTAATTTGAACTTTGTATGGTTTTTTTTAGCTTCTCCTTGTGTTTGCCGTAGTAGTTGACTGACCAAAAAAAAAAAAAGTGACTGAAGAAGGATCTTCATTGTAACTTTTCGGATTTTAACACGCACAAATCAAATATGACAACTCAATTATTGTGGTGTAGTGGCATGTAGGCTATCACTTGATAGGGTTCCATCCCTACTTGGAAGCCCTCCTTGCCAATCCAAAAAAAGGAAGGGAAAAAAGAAATAATCGTGTTGATCAAAATATTATTATGTACTAAATATGGACATTTATTTTCATTGAATTTCGACTATGAAAGACTTTACAAATTAAAGCTTGATTATAACTACAAAATATAATTTTGTGTATATATAAATTGACAATTTCTTTTCTCCAAATAATGAATAGTCTCCTTTTTATTAACTATCCTTGGGTGAAAAATTTAAGAGTTAGGACAAAAATATTAACAAAAAAGTTGCAATCCCATTCCACACGTTGGGACTGAGCACGTGGCTGTTTGTTAGTTTATAATCAACTTTCATACAGACACCTATAGAATGACCACATTCATTAGCTATTTCATCATTATTCTGTCAAATTTATTTATTTTTCTTTTCTTGACTTGCTTTGCTATATCCTTGCAAGAATACTAGCAACGAATTGTACGGTAATTTTCATATAATCATTGCTATAATCCAACTTTTTAAAGTTGGATGACTGGCATATACAACTTTATAAGGTTTATAAAGTGTATTTTCCATTATATAATATTAACACTGTTGTGAAAAATGAGCCCGGACATAACAAATTTAAATGATAACTCGACAATTTAATACTAACAAAACATGCTTAAATTTAATTATTCAAAGCTTTATCTTGTAAAGTGAAAAATAATTTTTTAAATTGAATATGAGGTTCGTAAACACCCCTCAGATGACCAAACATATAGGTTAGCTAAAGCATATTGATCATAACTTTGCCAAATTTAACACGCACGTACAAATATAGTGCCCTTATGCCCGTCAACTACGGCAAACATATAGATCCAAATAACGAATATAACCTCATTCATGAAATGGTTTTGTGAGGAAAATCTAATGGTTGGGACAAAAATAATACTAGTGGCAAAGAAGTTGGAATCCCATTCCACACGTTGTGACTAATCATGTGGTTGTTTATTAGTCTATATAATCAACTTTCATACACACATATAGAATGACCCACATTAACATCGCCCTAATAAATACGCACAAAACAACAACAACAACTCAATTGTGAAATATTTTACAAAGTTGGATCATGACAATGAAAGAATTTTCCGCAAGGCATAATAATGGGTGTTTTGGGGAGGGAGTTATGATCCTAAACTATATTATTGAACAGTTGGTTAAAATATGTCTAATGCTAAGTGTTATTTTTTAAATGACATGGTATATAATAAAAAATAAAAAAATTATAGCTTCATAGAAAATGGTAACTTTAACAGTAATTTTAATGGTGGGGAAGTTGATAGTTAAAACACAAAACATTAGGGTCCTAAATTTAAAATTTTAAAGGTTTGGGAGCTGATGTGCAACTTGCCTAAAGTTTAAGGAAATTTTGTGTATTTTAGCCTACAAAGTTTGATGAATTTATGAATATGTATATTGCTTTTTTTTTTTTTTTTGCCAACAGTATATGTATATTGCTATTGATGGGCAAGAGTATCAAGTAAATGACCAAAGATTTTTTTAAAAAAGTTGAATTACGAATAAAAAAAATTAACTTTGCCGTTTTTGAGACGCATAAAGCGAAACAAGATGTCAATTGTGAAAGACTTTATAAAATTAGAATATGACTACAAAAGAATTTTCCACCACACGCTAACAAATTTTGTCCAAATTATGAACAGTCTCTGTCATTAACTATTGAAGTGTGGAAATTTTGAAAGTGGGGGACCAAGCTAATCGATAGTATAACCCATCTCTTAAAATTTGAATGGTGAAAGACTTCAAGAAAAAATTGAAAGCAATAATTTTGATTGTAACAAAATAAATGTTATTTTTGCAATTTGAATATTCCTTGTAAACAAAATAAAGAAGTTGATTGTAAACATATTAAAAGAAGTTAAGAATACCAAAAATACATTGATTCCACCTCTAATGATAGAGATAGAAAGTGAGTGTGTCATCACTATTTCATATGTTTTTTTAAGGAGTTGATAAAAAAGTTAATTAGCACAATTTCTTCGTTGATCCATGTTCATAAGAGATTCGACAAGGTTTTACGTTGGCTGTCGGGGCCTAACACAACCCTCCTCCTTTACCTGGGCTTGGGACCGGCTATAACATAGGTGGAGTTATTTATGATCGGAAAGTACCTAATAAGGTAAAAGGGAAGTTCTACCGCACTGCTATAAGACCAGCAATGCTTTATGGTAGTAGTGTGGGGCTTTAAAGGGATTACATGAGCATAAAATGAAGGTGGCCGAGATGAGGATATTGAGATGGATGTGTGGTCATATAAAAAAAGACAAGATTCGTAATAATCATATACGTGAATGAGTTGGAGTGGCCTCTATTGAAGGGAAAATGGTAGAAAGTCGTTTGAGGTGGTTTAGACATGTTCAACGAAGGCCGTTGAATGCACCGATGAGGAGGGTGGATCAAGCCGTATGGAGTCCTATAAAACAAGGTCGCGGAAGGCCAAAGCGTACGCTTAATGAAGTCATAGAGAGAGACATTTTGATTAATAATATACCAAAAAATATGATTTTCGACAGAGCACAATGGCATCTTGTGATCCATGTAGCCGACCCCACCTAGTGGGATAAAGGCTTTGTTGTTGTTGTTGATAAAAAAGTTAATTAATCATCTCATATTTTGTCACATATCACTGCCTCAATTATGGTCGCTAGAAATATTTTTTCCCCAATAATTATAAAGTTGTTAGTCAAAAAATAAAATAAAAGCTACTTTTACACTGAGTCATCCAAAGTAAATTTTATAGAATACTCCTCCGGTCTTTAATATAAGACATATTTAGGAAGTTGATCTTGACCCTAAATATGAGACATCATTTTCATATTTATTAAATTTTCTTTTTTCAAATTTTCCCCTATTGATGTTACCTACCTTAACAAAAATCAATAAGGGGAGGGAATCTAGGAATTTGGAAAGATGACTATGAAACTTTAGAAAATATGCATCATATTAATTAACTCAACTAACTTTCTTAATCTAATCAAATTAAGTAAATATATATCGTATTAAGGACTGAAGGGAGTAGTATAGATGCAAAAGGCAACGAAACATCAAACATCAAACATTAAAATCAAGGTGAATGGAGTTATGCAACATTAAACATATCTATAAGTAAATATTTATGGGTAAAGTGGCATTCCTGATGTTATTTTCTAAAGGTGCACTAACGGGGCCATGAACTTATTAGTATGCGAAAGATCTAAATACAACTATCAGCAGTTATATCCTTATTCCAGATTAATTAAAGAAAAAACATTATATTATTTTTTTTAAAGAAAAAAGCATAGTGCCATCCCATTCCACTTTCCTATAGTTCCATCTTCCTCATATTTATGCGCTCCATGATAACATATATGTCTATCTATCTCAAATCTCAATGACCTATTTTGTTTGTCTCCATGAGGAACCTTGTTCTCCCTATCAAATAGTTTAAACAATTAATATTAAAAATTTAATAAATTTAAACCGTTTCATTTTGATATGAATAATTTATATCAAGTGTAGATAGAACAAAGTGGAATGAAATTGAAGTAGTTTGCGTGGGTGTTTGCGGGAGGGAGTTAAGAAGTTTTTTGATTTTATGTATATGCATGTTTATTGTTATTGATGGCCATAAGTGCATTAAGTAAATGACCAGAATTGAGTAATAATTAATAAGTCAATGATGATCAAAGACTTGAAAAAAAAAAACAGTTGAATTACAACACACACAAAAAAAAGAATTTGTAAATTTATTATTTTTAAGGGAAAATCCCTCGTAAAGAACTCTGAATATACCAAAAGACAGAAAGATGTGAGAACATTTGGAAATACCACAAAGGTGCTAGCACCTGTCAGGGTTTTATAATTTCAGGGGCAAATTACCATTTTACCCTTGCCTATATATTTTTATTAAAATAATAAAAAAACCTCCGCCAGCCGGCCGCCCCCCGGCGGTAGGCAGATGCCGCCGGCAGGGCCCCGGCCAGGGAATATTCCGTCAGGTCCTGACGGAATATTCCCCCAAACTTTGGGGGAAAATTCCTAAAGTTTGGTGGGGGTGGGGGATCGAACCCCCCACCTGGTGGTCATGCACCAAGCGCATGACCACTGGGCTGAGCTTTTCGTTCATTTCCGCCACGCCAACATAGCCACCATAATAAGAAGCAGGCGAAGCAGCTAGAAGCTCTAGCTTCTAGCCCTTGAATTCTTATTCACGAATGAATTGGGAAAGCCAACAGAAAGATTCGATTCTGACTTCGTAGAGCCGGTGCTGCTGTTGCCTGCGCGTAGGGCCCACTCCCGTCCCGGGGCGATAAGGGGCTTGCCCTTTAAAATATATAGTGCAGAAAAAATATATATAGTAAACTTCTATTTTTTACTAAACCAACTAACAAATTCAGATAAGGAATTGGCAGATTGATAAAATAAATTAACTTCATATAAGAATTTCACAACTTTCGTTTTTTAAGCAAAAAATCCATCTACTCTATCAGACCATTCACTAGTTTAGATAAGGAATTTCCAAGTTCATATGACGAATTAACAAATTAAGATAAGGATTTCGCAACTTTTATTTAGTAAAAAAATTTTAAATTAAATTTTATTAATAAGCTCCTTTTTGTTAGTAAAAAAATTTAAACAAAAATTCGTACAAACGGACAAACTCTCGGAATTCTAAATCACTCGCGGGTAACCCGCCATGATCGCCAGTGACGATCACCAAAGGATCACCAAAGGGTAACCCTTTGGTGACCCATCATCACCAAAGGGTAACCCTTTGGTGACGGGGTCAGGGGGTCACCAAAGGGTAACCCTTTGGTGACCCATCATCACCAAAGGGTAACCCTTTGGTGACGGGGTCAGGGGGTCACCAAAGGGTTACCCTTTGGTAATCCTTTGGTGATCGTCACTGGCGATCATGGCGGGTTACCCGCGAGTGATTCAGAATTCCGAGAGTTTGTCCGTTTGTACGAATTTTTGTTTAAATTTTTTTACTAACAAAAAGGAGCTTATTAATAAAATTTAATTTAAAATTTTTTTACTAAATAAAAGTTGCGAAATCCTTATCTTAATTTGTTAATTCGTCATATGAACTTGGAAATTCCTTATCTAAACTAGTGAATGGTCTGATAGAGTAGATGGATTTTTTGCTTAAAAAACGAAAGTTGTGAAATTCTTATATGAAGTTAATTTATTTTATCAATCTGCCAATTCCTTATCTGAATTTGTTAGTTGGTTTAGTAAAAAATAGAAGTTTACTATATATATTTTTTCTGCACTATATATTTTAAAGGGCAAGCTCAGCCCAGTGGTCATGCGCTTGGTGCATGACCACCAGGTGGGGGGTTCGATCCCCCACCCCCACCAAACTATGGGAATGACGGAATGGTCGGGGCCCTGCCGGCGGCGTCTGCCTGCCGCCGAGGCCGGGGGCCGGCCGCGGGCTGCCACCGGCGGCCGGCTGGCGGAGGTTTTTTTATTATTTTAATAAAAATATATAGGCAAGGGTAAAATGGTAATTTGCCCCTGAAATTATAAAACCCTGACAGGTGCTAGCACCTTTGTGGTATTTCCAAATGTTCTCACATCTTTCTGTCTTTTGGTATATTCAGAGTTCTTTATGAGGGATTTTCCCTATATATATATACATATATAATGATATGATATATAATTTGAAAATATTTTATAAAAGCAAAAAATATCCTTAAAATACAAAAAGTTAGGGGCAAAAAGCTTGCACGTCAGATAAAACAATGACTTAAAACTTTACCAAAAAAGGACAATTTAAAAAATTATTTAGACGAGGATGTTTTCCCTTCCTTTTTATGCCATGGATTAGTTTCCCCTAAAATAATTAAAAAAAAAGGGAAGTTAAAAACAAAATTATTTTTTTCATTCAGAAAGTTGAAACAAAATATTCGAATATAATTTTTGCATTCATATATCTTATCAGACATCAAAAAGAAAATAAAAGGGGAAAAATACTCGTTTTTGCCATGTAATTGTAAACTGAAACTCAAAATTTGCTTTTTAGTTTCACAAGGTGACATTATAAATAGTAGCCCTTGTTACTCAAATATCACTGAATTGTACATCTTTCATTCATGTATAAGGGTATTTATATACAAAGGAGGAGCCTCTGAATTAATGGCTCATTATGATGATTGATACTATAATCCCTAATTTAGAGGGATACTAACTATCCCTGATTATGTGGGATCTCTATACTATTTCCTAACATACATTATTTCCTAACACTCCCCCTCAAGTTGGAGCATAGATGTTAATCATGCCCAACTTGTTACAAAGATAGTCAACCCGAGTACCATCCAAGGCCTTAGTAAAAAAATCACCTAACTGATCACTAGACGGTACATGTCCCGTAGAAATAAAATTCTCCTTGATCTTATCACGTACAAAGTGACAATCAATTTCAATATGTTTCGTACGTTCATGGAACACGGAGTTGGAGGCTATGTGTAAGGCGGCTTTATTATCACACCACAATTTCGCAGGCAATGACGTGGCAAGACCGACCTCCTTCATTAATTGGTGGATCCACACAATCTCCTGTACGGACTGAGACATGGCTCGATACTCAGCCTCTGCACTAGACTTTGCCACCACATCCTGCTTCTTGCTCCTCCACGATACCAAGTTTCCACCTACAAGAACACAATAGCCGGTAGTGGACCTCCTAGTCGTTTTTGACCCTGCATGATCTGCATCACAGAAACACTCAATCTTTGTGTGACCATGATTCGTATAGAGTATACCACGACCAGGTGATCCCTTCAAATAATGGAGGACATGTTCCAAAGCCTCCCACTGAGCAACGGTCGGTGCTACCATGAATTGGCTAAGCCTACTGACAGGAAAGGTTACATCAGGGCGAGTTACCGTGAGATAGTTCAATTTTCCAATCAACCTTCGGTATCGCTCAGGATAGGCAAACGGTTTAATCTTCTCAGGATCAATTCGTTTTTTCACATCCTCGGGAAGCTCATCAAACGGCACACTATCATCAATGTCCAAAAATGGATTATGAATCATGGGACAGCTACTAGGTGTTGCTCCAAGTTTCCCAGTTTCTTTCAGTAGATCAAGGACATATTTCCGCTGGGTTAGGAGAATGCCCTTCTTGCTTCTCATAACTTCAATCCCAAGGAAGTACTTTAACGGACCCAAATCCTTCGTTTGAAAATGAGAATCCAGAAAGTCCTTGAGTGATGAGATCCCTGACGTATCACTTCCTGTAATAACAATGTCATCGACATAGACTACTAAGAGAATCAGGCCAGCAACCGTTCGTTGATAAAACACAGAATGATCACATTTACTCTGATTCAGACCAAACTTCTTAACCACAGAACTAAATCTGTCAAACCAAGCACGAGGGCTCTGTTTCAAACCATATAAAGACTTCTGGAGGTGACATACCTTGCCATGCTCCCCCTGAGCAACGAAGCCAGGCGGTTGCTCCATGTAAACTTCCTCAAGAAGATCACCATTTAAAAAAGCATTCTTAACATCCAACTGATGAAGATCCCAACCATGGGTAGCTGCCATAGAAATGAAGAGACGAACAGAGGACAACTTGGCCACAGGAGAGAAAGTTTCAGAATAGTCAACACCATACGTCTGAGCATAACCCTTAGCCACCAATCGAGCTTTCAATCGTTCCAAGGTGCCATCAGCTTTGGTCTTAACAGCAAACACCCACTTACATCCAATAGCCTTCTTTCCAGGAGGTAAATCAACGAGTGTCCAGGTACCAGCCTCATCAAGGGCCATCATTTCCTCATTCATCGCAGCACGCCAACCAGGATGGGCCAAGGCTTGGGATAGATGGGTGGGAAGGGGAATAGAGTCTACGGAGGCTATGAAGGAACAGGATGTGGGTGACAGGTGATGATAGGAAACAAACGAGGAAATAGGGTACGTACAAGTGCGTTTACCTTTGCGGAGGGCAATGGGCAGGTCAGCAGAAGGGACAGTAGGGTCGAGATTAGCAGGCACTGGTGCAGACACTGGTTCAGGCATTGGGTCAGGCACTGGTTCAGGGTCAGGGGCAAGGGAAGGCAAGGGGGCTAAGTTCAGATCAGGCGCCGAAGCGGACATAGGGAGGTCAGGAAGACGAGCAGCAACATTACTTTCCTTAGGACGTCGTTGAGAAACATAGTGGATAGGAGGTGGAGCAGGAGCCGGCACAGATGCTTGCACTGGTGGGGAACGAACCTCATACACTAAGATAGGATCAAGAGCCGGATTAGGGGCAGAAGGTGAAGGCAGAGCAGGGACAGAGAAGAACGAAGTGGATTCATGGAAAGTGACATCGGTAGACACAAGATAACGCCGAAGGGTGGGAGAGTAGCACCGATAGCCCTTCTGAACCCTAGAATAACCTAGGAAGACACACTTGAGAGATTTTGGATCAAGTTTAGTGAGACCGGGACGAATATCTCGAACAAAACATACACACCCAAAAATTTTTGGATCAATGGGAAACAATGGTTTGGAAGAAAACAAAGTGGAGTATGGAACATCGCCACTGAGAACAAGAGATGGCATACGATTAATAAGAAAGCAGGCAGTGGATACAGCATCAGCCCAAAAGGATTTAGGAACATGCATTTGAAACATTAGAGCGCGGGCAACTTCTAATAAATGCCGATTTTTTCTTTCGGCAACACCATTCTGAGCAGGGGTATCGGCACACGAGGACTGATGAAGCATGCCATGAGTCAGCATATAGTCGTGAAACTGGGTAGAAAAATACTCTTTAGCATTATCACTGCGTAAGGTTTTCACAGAGACACCAAATTGAGTTTTGATCTCAACACAAAAATTGCAAAAGTGAGAAAACAACTCGGAACGACTTTTCATTAAATAAAGCCAGGTGGTTCGAGAAAAATCATCAACGAAAGTGACAAAGTACTTAAAACCAGACGTGGACACAACAGGACAAGGACCCCAAACATCAGAATGAACCAAATCAAAGGGGGACGCAGCCCGTTTATTGACGCGAGGTGCCAGGTGAACACGATGGTGTTTGGCAAACTGACACGACTCACACTCTAAGGATGACAAATTATGAAATTGAGGAAACAACCTCTTCAAGGATGACAGTGACACATGACCTAAACGATAATGAACATCAAAAGGAGAGGAACCACCAGAGCAAGCAACAGAACGCGGCACCTGATCGTCAAGAAAGTAATGGCCGCCCGATTCATAACCCCTACCAATAATCCGCTTCGTCGTAAGATCCTGAATCACACAATGGTCAGGAAACAGTGAGATAAAACAGTTCAATTGACGAGTAAGCTTGCTGGGAGACAAAAGGTTAAAAGCAAGGTCAGGAACATTAAGGACTGACGATAGAGGAACAGAGGATGTAGGTGTAACCGTGCCAGAGCCAAGGACACGAGAAGCAGAACCATTTGCAATAGTGATAGAAGAGGGGTTGGCATAAGGTGCATACGTAGAGAACAAACGATGGTTACCTGTCATGTGGTCAGTGGCACCAGAATCGATGATCCACCTCGAGGAAGAAGTAGCAAGACATGAGTCACCGTTACCTGTAGCAAGCGCACTCGGAGTGGATGGAACAGTGGCAGGCTGATCTGTTGATTGGGCCATATGAGCAGCTCCAGTACGTTGCAGCTTGTTTTGCAACTTACGACAGTAGCGTTTGGTATGACCCGGTTCCTTACAATAGTAGCAGACAATAGGACTAGGAGTCGTAGGATTGTTGCCGGAACGCGGAGGACCTTGGTTGCGTGAATCAACAGAGGGCAGGGACGGTGTACTAGGTCCAGAGTTCAATAAGTTCTGGTGGCGGTTATCAGGGGGACCACGGCCGGCCAACGCACTAGCAGTAGAAGTAGAGGTCGGGTGTAAGAGACTATCTGCACGTAACACACGAGAGTATACATCCTGAAGCGAAGGAAGTTCAGAACTAGACAGAACCTGGGAACGAACTGTCTCATAGGCCGGGTCAAGGGCAGTAAGAAAGCTGATAATCGCCAACTTCTCCATATTATCAACCTGGACCTGAAGGTCAGGGGTGGGCGGCATCAACATCTTCAATTCCTCATACATTTTCTTAAACTCCACATAAAAGCTCTTTAAAGAGCGGCCCTGCTGGTCAGCACGATAAAATCCCTTGCAGACATCATGAATGCGAGTAATATTGCCTTTTCCAGAATACAGAAATTCCAAGCAACCCATAAGTTCCTTAACAGTATTACAGTGACTAACCGAGGGAAGGATTTCGCTGCTAATGGAATTCTGGATTTGCAAGAAGAGACGGGCATCAGCGCGGGCCCAAGCCATCTTAGGGTCATCCGTGGGAGGTGTCTCAGTCAAGTGGCCCTCCTTCTCAATACTAAGTAAGTACATGCGAACCGTTTTGCTCCAATCCATATAATTTGTCCAGGTCAATTTGTGCTCAGTAATTTTGTTAGTCACAGGAATAATTTCAGTAGTGACACTAGGCTTGGAATCAGCCATCAATGCAAGACCAAAAGAAAATACACACAACAAAGTATCAACCGATGAACGGAACCTTACAAGCACACTGCCACACAAAAGAACAGCCCCAATACGAACCAAGCAAAGCCACCAATAGCAAAGGCAACAATATCAAAGGACGAAATTACCAACAAGACGACAGAAACGCTCCCAAAGGTGGTTTCAACGAGCAAATACGATAGAAACGAACCAGAAACAGAAGCAACGAACAAAAACCAGGAGCAACGAACCAGAAACAGAAGCCACGAACCAGAAACAGAAGCAACAGTGTGCTCCCAACAGCAAAAACGGGTGAAATCAACAACGGGACGGCAAACCGTAGGTACCCACAACACGAAACCACAAGGGGAAGAACGGCGGCAGCGAGTCGACCCAGCACAGCAAACGGCGTCGGGAAACTCGCCGGAAAACGGCGTCACACGCCGGCGCGTGGAGGTCCGGTGAGAGAGGGGGTGGCGCGTGAGGGCCACGCGCACGTCGGACGGCGGCGAAACTCCGGGGACGGGCCGATCGGGCGACGGTGAGGCCAGGGTGGCGCGCGTGGTGGCTGACTCGCCCTTCACCGGAGCGCCGTGCACAGTGAAAGTGCTGACAGAACAGAAAACAGAGGAAACACTCGCCGGAAAAAAAATGAAAACAGAGAGCACTATGGCTCTGATACCATGTTACTCAAATATCACTGAATTGTACATCTTTCATTCATGTATAAGGGTATTTATATACAAAGGAGGAGCCTCTGAATTAATGGCTCATTATGATGATTGATACTATAATCCCTAATTTAGAGGGATACTAACTATCCCTGATTATGTGGGATCTCTATACTATTTCCTAACATACATTATTTCCTAACAGCCCTGATTTCAAGAATTGTATGTCCATCATCAAAACAGAAAATTTCTTAGCAAAAACCTCTTTGATTGACGTTGTCATGGATGGTTCCTACAATATTGTTGTGTTCTTTTTTGTTTGGTTACTTACCTTATCAAATGTTGATTTATATGTTTCCGGAGAATCCTCCCAGGTTCAATGCATTCCAAGTGAGCGAGATGCCTTACTTAAGATGAAGCTTCATCTCTCTGATGATTCAAATAGACTTGCCTCTTGGTCTCCTCATACAAATTGCTGCAACTGGGCTTCAGTTGTTTGCCACAACATCACAGGCCATGTTCTTGAGCTTCACCTCACAACTCCACCTTCTTTTGTACTGTTCAATGGCAGGGTTATATATGAGACATCATCAAGGTTTGGTGGTGAGGTACCTCCTTCTTTGCTTGACTTGAAGCATTTGAATTATTTGGATTTGAGCGGTAATGCTTTTGGACATACATATGCAAATTCCTTATTTTCTTGGCTTAATGACAAGCTTGACATATCTTAACCTATCTCATGCTGTGTTTGGTGGAAGCATTCCTCTTCAATTTTGGAATCTTTCCAATCTCATCTATCTTGACCTTGGAGGCAATGATTTGGAAGGAAACATTCCTCATCAAATCGGAAAGCTGTCCAATTTGCAATATCTTGATCTCAGAGGTAATGAATTTAATGGAAGCATTTTTCATCAAATTGGAAATCTCTCCAATTTGCACTATCTTGACCTTGGATTTAATAGTTTCAAAGGAAGCATTCCACGTCAAATTGGAAACCTCTCAAATCTAATCAATCTTCATCTCGGAGGTTATTATCAATATTACATGGATGGATATAGATTGGCAATTGCTCTTGAAAATCTTCAATGGGTTTCGACTCTTTCTTCTTTACAATATCTTGAGCTGAGTTATGTGAACCTATCCAATGCCTTTGATTGGTTGCAGGTTCTACATTCACTTCCCTCTTTGAGAGAGTTGCACTTGTTCAGATGTGATTTCACCCATTATTATGAACCATCCACCTTAAACTTTTCATCTCTTGGTGTCCTAGATCTTTCTGGTTCTGATTTTGGCACTTCATTGATCCCAAATGGAATATTTCAACTGAAAAAATTAGTTCAACTTCAATTACATAGGATTGATTTACAAGGTTCCATCCCAGAAGGTATTCAAAACTTGACTCTCCTTCAACATCTTGATTTATCTCAAAATCAGTTCAACTCTTCTATCCCTGATTGGTTGTACAGTTTGAGTCATTTAAAGTCTCTCATTCTCTCTTACAACTCCTTGGTTGGCACAATTTCTAGGGACATTGGAAACTTGACTTCTCTTGTTACTCTTGATTTGACTAATAATATTTTAGAAGGGCTGATTCCAAATTCTGTGGGTAATCTTTGCAACTTGAAAGAACTGGCTTTTTCAAACAACAAGTGCAACCAACAAATTTCTGAAATATTGAAAATTCTTTCAACGGGGTGTGTTTCCCAAGCACTAGAGATTTTTTATATGAGTGGTTCTCATATATCTAGCCATTTCACTAATCATAATGGTGTTTTCAAAAATCTTGTTGAACTTGATCTTTCTCACAATTCCATTCAAGGTCCAGTGCATAGTTCATTGGGAAATCTTGCATCTTTGAAATATCTTGATCTTTCTCACAACTCCATTGAAGGTGCACTTCCTAGCTCATTAGGAAATCTAAAATCTTTGATATATCTTTCTCTTTGGAACAACACTATTAACAGCTCCATTCCTATATCATTTGGAAATCTAACATCTTTGATGTATCTTGATCTCTCTAAAAATCAACTTGTTGGAAATCCTTTTGATATTCTGGGATCTCTCTCTAAATTGAATATTCTTTATTTGGAATATAATCTTTTTCAAGGAGTTGTCAAAGAAGCCCACCTTGTTAATTTTACCCAACTGCAAACATTCTCAGCACACAAAAACAAACTCACTTTAAAGGCCGACCCTAATTGGAATCCTTCTTTTCAACTTTTGGGGAGGTTAACTTTGGCTTCATGGAATTTAGGTCCCCGCTTTCCATCATGGATTCAATCCCTAAAGCATCTTTACTATTTGGACATATCAGACACCAAGATTTTTAATTCTATTCCAACTTTGTTTTGGGGCACAATTGGCAATCTTGAGTATTTGAATCTCTCCCACAATCATATTGAACGAGAGCTTTCGAATATACAGATAAACATCACTACTTCCTTGAGTGCTGTTGATCTAAGCTCAAATAAATTATATGGCCAATTACCTTATGTATCACAAAATGTGATGTACATAGACTTTTCAGGCAACTGGTTTTCAGGATCCATTGCTAACTTCTTGTGTCATAAACAAGAGGAGGCAAAGTCATTGATGTTTCTTAATTTGGCATCAAATAATTTATCAGGTAAAATACCTGATTGTTGGATGAAGTGGCCGAATCTTGTGACAGTGTACTTAGAAAACAACCATTTCATTGGAATCTTACACACATCTATGGCATCCTTGCTGGAGTTGCAAATGCTGAACGTTCGCAATAATAATTTTTCTGGAAATTTTCCTAGCTTTCTGAAGAACAAAACCAACATGATTTCATTGGATCTAGGACAGAATCAATTTTCCGGAATGGTTCCATCTTGGGTTGGACAAAGGTTTTCAAGTTTAAAGATTCTTGTTCTGAGATCAAACAATTTCTCTAGTCCAATTCCTCATCAAATTTGTAACATCAGTGTCTTACAGATCTTGGACCTTTCTCACAATGGGTTGACAGGATATATACCAAAATGTGTCCATCATTTGAGTGCCATGTTGGTAATAAGTAGTACTTTAGATGCTTACATTTCTTTTTCAAGATTTTATGTTGATCATCAATTGTTAGTTGAAGCATTATTGTTGAAAGGAAGAGTTTATGATTACAGCACCAACCTTGGTCTCATCACAAGTATCGACTTCTCAAATAACAAATTATCCGGAGAGATACCAACAAAACTGACAAGACTCAAGGGACTCCATTATCTGAACCTTTCAAACAATCAATTTATTGGCCTAATTCCTCAAAGTATTGGCAATATGGAATCGCTGGAGTCTATAGACTTTTCAAGAAACCATCTTTCAGGTGAAATCCCACCAAGCATGTCCAAATTGAGCTTCTTGAACATGTTGAACTTGTCTTACAATAATTTGAAGGGGAAAATTCCCACAGGGACCCAATTACAAAGCTTTGAAGCATCAAGTTTTTTGGGAAATGATTTGTGTGGTCCTCCACTCAATAATAATTGTTCATCAAACAGCTCCAACAGCAAAGACGACAAACAAGTTGATCATGTGAATGGAATCAATTGGTTCTTTGTGAGCATGGGATTTGGATTTATTGTGGGATTTTGGGCAGTGGTGGGTCCTTTGCTCTACAGCGCTTCATGGAGGTATGCTTATTTCCAATTCATTGAGAGGATGTGGTATAAATTGCAATCTCGCTGCTACTACTGAGAAGAAACCAAGGCCAAATCTGCATTTGGTATGTTGCTGTGCTTAGAAGATAAAGTGGTTTATTATCTCCCTTGTAATCATATTATCCTTTTCTATGATGAGGCAACGGATGAAATAAACTTGTTTGTAAAATATTATGTAGTTCAACTTTGAATGTCACATAATTGTATAATATATTTCATGTGATGAAAGTGTTTTTCTCTTTATAGATGTATTATGGATTAATCTAAGCACGTAAAGTACAACTATACTATATTGCATGTCGATTCCATCATTCTTATTGAAGACACAAATATATGTCCAACACACACACACACACACAAATATATATATATATATATATATATATAACAGTTGCAAATATCTTGTGATTTCAAATACGCGCGTGCAAGTTTCAATTTCGAATACTGATTTGCAAGTGCATCTTTGAATTTGGCGGCATAGAACTCATGACCATGATATATGTTTGAGTACAAAAGCCATGCTAATATACTAGCTGTTGAGGTAAAATCTCTGCTATATGGTCTGACTTTTTGTTTGAATATTATGTATAGAATGTAAGTAATCCTATTTTAGAATGATATGTAATTAAAAGGCATGTGTTAAGGTTCATAATAATGATGTGTCATTACTAATATTCAATTTTATACGAGCTTCTGCCTTGTATTTAAGTTGATATATTGTTATGGTAAAAGGTATGAAATTTGGATTTAGGATTTGAGGAAAAGATGGGAGAAAGAGAGGTAAAACAGAGAGAAACAGAGAAGAACAGGGAGAAGAGGGAAAACAGAGGAGAGAAACTTAATCAATTCATTGTATATTCCAAATTATCACAAACGCTACAAATAATTCAAAGGGGTCTGCATATATAAGCAACAAGACTGATTCTAACACCTATTTTCTAGTTTCAAGATAACTAAAATAATTCTAATGCTGACTAACTAATCCCAATTGTAATTGTCATTATTATGATTATATAATAATTAGTCACAGAGTTCCTAATACAAACCTATCTAACTGATTGAATGACAAAAGAGAGGGAAGGATGGAGAATCATTACAGAAACAAAATGTGGGTCAAAGGACAGAGTATTAGCATTCTTGTATTAGCATGAGAAATTAAGAATGGAACATTAATTGAAAGATATAATTTGAAAGTACGTCCATCAACTATGTTTGAATGTTTGCTTATTAGATTAGTGCATTTAGGCACTCAACACTCCTAGAGAAGGAAGAAAAATTAACCAATATGAAAACTTAACCCCACAACACACCTCTCTTATCTCTTAACGTCGTTCAAACCTGTGAGCACATGACAAGAAAATCTGATCCTCTCAACCAACCAACATGCCGCTCAAATATTGACCCCACAACATAACATCAATCATCAATTAAAGTAATAAGTTACCTTCCATCCTTAATATAAGATCTAGTTTATAGTGAAAATATTAATAAAAGAATGCTGTCAAATTTAAGAAAGCTTGATCGAGTCTTATACTCTGGCTATGCATCTTTGGTGACGACAAGAACACTAGAGCTTGGCTAGAGTGAGAGCTCTAGTGGTTGGCAAGGGGATTTAAGGATTTTTTTGTCGAAAAAAAAAGTGAGGGCACTTATGTAATTTCACATATTTGTCAACATTCAAAATTTTAAATTAGTCATTTTAGAATTATCAAATTCACCACCCTTATTTGTCTTTTATATATTTTGACTGTATTTTTTTGTCATTTTCCCTTTATTGAATGGAAAAGGTTAAGTGAAGAAAGTAGAAAAAAAGTATTGTAGCAAAAGAAAAGTAGAAAATAGTAAGACCAAATGTAGTAAGGCAAAAAACCATCAAAATTATCAAATTTTAGAACCCACATATTCAAGAAAATAAGATATTATGATTGGGAATGGGTGGTATGTGGAGGCTCCATGAGAGAAATTGTTTTTTTTTTTCCCACTGCATTTCAACAGCTGACAAACAAAAGGACTGGCAATTGTTAGTGTGTGTACAGATATGAAAAATCAACTTTTACCCAGAGTTGTATTTGTTGCAATAGTTTAAAAGTATTTATTCCAGTTTTTCTGAACTGGGCAGCATATTATCAAGTACAAGTGGATTTTTATTTTTGGTGCCATCATGAGTCATCAGCAGTGTGGTCTTGAAGCAAACACTTTGTTTTATATATCACCATATAGAACCTATATGATTTTGAGTTCTTTGCAAAAAAAATAATGCTGTTAAATAATCAGGAAGAGTAAAATTTTATAGTACTAGACATCAGGCACATGCATTGCCCAACATTTGAAAAATGAGGGACACTATTAATAATTTATGTAAGAACAAGCATTTATTACCTACATATTAGGCAGGATGCACTACACACTTAAGATGAATAATTTTGGGGGGGGGGGGGGGGGGGGACAACACAAAAAATACAACGTTGATGAATATATAAAGGATTATTATTAATTGAAATATATAAAATATTGGAATGAGAAATATATCTACTTTTGTAATGCACCTCTGTGAGAACTACATACATGACCAACCTCTGCATCATATGATAATTAAGGAAACTATGTTTACAAATTTCAAATCATGTCCACCACCTCAGTTAAAAGAAATTGATTTGAGATTTTTTTAAGAAATAATTGATTTGAGATTTTCAAAACTGAAGGTATTTTTTTTTTTTGGAATTTCCCTTTTTTAAACAAAATCCTTTATAGCTTAATCAAGGTAATTAATGCCTTCAATTCTTTGTAATAGGCTATAAGTATTAATTTCTCCTAAATTACTCAGGTAAAAAAAAATTGTCTTAAATTATATAAGTGACAAACTTTCAAATATATATTAATTGAATCAGACAACAAGTAAATAGGCTATTAATCGAAGACAACTTTTTATTTATTATAAATATAATATTTATGAATGTTCATATGCATCATTATTTCCTATTCTCTCTCATTATTTCCTATGATTATGAAATCACATTAATTGTAGATTAGAAAATTGTGCCTATAAATAAAAAGCATATGTTATATATTTCACACAATACTGAATAGTGAATGATAATTTTTCTTTTTTTGCTTTTTACTCATTCATTCATTCTCTTCTCATCTTTCCCTTTATTTCATAACATAGCATTTGCATGAATGCTCTAATAAAGGTATTCTTCTCCCTAGTTTTTTTAACAATTTTCTCTACTTCTTTTACCTTATTTGCTATATCCTTGCAAGAATACTAGCAAAGAATCGTATGGTAATTTTTGTATGATCAACACTTTAATTCAACTTTTTAAAGTTTATAAAGTGTACTTTCAATTATTAATGTTAACGCCATTGTGAAAAATGATGATATAGTGAATTTAAATGATGACTTGACAATTAAATAATAACAAAGCATGCTTAAAATTTAATTATTCAAAGTTCTATCTCATAAAGTGTGAAATAAATTTCTTAATTGATTATGAGTTTCCCAAACACCACCCAAATGACCAAACGTATAGGTTGGCCAAAATATCTTAATTATAACTTTGCAAAATTTAACACATACAAATATAGCGTTCTTATGCCCATCTGCTACGGAAAACATATAGATCCAAATAATAAACAGTCGCATTCATAGAGTGTCATTGTGAGGAAAATCTAAAAGTTGGGACAAAATAATAGCAAAGAAGTCGGAATCCCATTCCACACGTTGTGACTCATCATATGGTTGTTTATTAGTCCATATAATCAACTTTCATACAAACACCAATAGTATATAATGACCACATCAACATTGCCCTTTTAAATATGGACAATAACAATAATAATAGCAAGTCAGATCAATTGTGAAATATTTTACAGAGTTGGATCATGATAATAAAAGAATTGTATTGCGGAGGGAGTTAAGATACTAGAGTATATTATTAAAAAGTTGGCTAAAATACATCTAAAATGCTAAGTTGCATTTTTTAAATGTCATGATATATAATAAAATATTAAAAAATATGGTATCACAAAAACCATTAACTTTAATAGTAATTTGAATGATAGGGAAGTTGATAGTTAAAACATGAAACATTAGGGTCCTAGATTTAAAATTTTAAAAGTTAGGGACATGATGTGCAACTGATTCAAAGTTCAAGGAAGTTTAGTGTATTTTAGCCTAGAAAGTTTTATGATTTTATGCACCCCCTATGTTCTTAATACAAGATATATTTCAGAAGTTGATATTGGTCCTAAATATAAAATAGATTTTGATATTTGTCAATGTTTTCCTAATTTATCTCTATTGATGTCGTTCCCTCAACAATAATCAAGGAGGAGAAATAATGAGTGAATTAAAAAAGATGGCTATGGTGTTGTAGAAAATACATGTCCTATTAACTAACTTAACTAGCTTCTTTAATCTAATCAAATTAGGTAAATATATCTTATCTTAAGAATAGGAGGAGTATATGTCTATTGTTGTCTTAATCTGATCGAAGATTATGACTAAAAAAGAATTTAACTTTTCCGTTTTTGAGACGCATAGAAAAATAAGTCAGTTATGAAAGACTTTATAAAGTTAGAATATGACTACAATAGAAATTAATTCCCACCACACACTTTAAAAAATTTAAAACAAATAATGAGCAGTCTCTTTCATTAACTATCAAAAGTGTGGAAAATTTGAAAGTTGGAACCAAACTGATCGATAGCATAACCCAACTTTTAAAAGTGAAATTGTGGAAAACGTTCAAAAATAAAAAAGTTGAATACAATAATTTTGATTGTAACATTTCCCTTTTTAATACGCACAATAATACCAAGTCAATTGTGAAATTATGAATCAATATATCATCTAAATCTCTTCCGCCTATCCACTTCCTTAAACGGCTTATCTTCGGCTGTAGGCACATTTCACTGTTCACAAGCCGACCTCCGTACATCTCGGGCTACGCGTAAGCCTTTGGCTCATGACAGTGACTTCAAACGTAGCTGTCCTCCTTGCTCAATTTGAATTTCAAGTTTCAAACTCCCCGCCTAAATCATCTGTCTTCATTGTTATATAATTCTTTTTTGTTACGTTTTCACAAGTTTGATCTCCCCGTGCAACGCACGGGTTGCACATGCTCGTTTTACTAATTTGCGTTGGAGCCAAGTGTTATGCATACATTGGTTTAAGGGAAAGTAATATATTTTTTCCAAATAAATGTGATATGATATTTTTGTATTTTAAATATTCCTATCCACTTCCTTAAACGGCTTATCTTCGGCTGTAGGCACATTTCACTGTTCACAAGCCGACCTCCGTACATCTCGGGCTACGCGTAAGCCTTTGGCTCATGACAGTGACTTCAAACGTAGCTGTCCTCCTTGCTCAATTTGAATTTCAAGTTTCAAACTCCCCGCCTAAATCATCTGTCTTCATTGTTATATAATTCTTTTTTGTTACGTTTTCACAAGTTTGATCTCCCCGTGCAACGCACGGGTTGCACATGCTCGTTTTACTAATTTGCGTTGGAGCCAAGTGTTATGCATACATTGGTTTAAGGGAAAGTAATATATTTTTTCCAAATAAATGTGATATGATATTTTTGTATTTTAAATATTCCTTGCAAATGAAAAAAATCAACAATTTAGGTGTGTTTGAATTTGAGGTGGTAAAAGTAACTTTTTTTCAATCTGATTTTTGAAAACGTAAGATAAAATAAAAGCTAGACTATGTAATGTAATTTATTATTGAATTGACTTTTGAAAAAGTCAGTTGGGTGTATTGAAACTTGTTTGGATGAATAATGTAAAAAGTAAATTTGGATGTAAAATGACTTAAAATGATATGAATTTAATAAAATAAAAATACTCAATATATTATTGAAAAAAATTTGAAAGTTACTAAATTACTTTAATTTCTGAAAAAATTGGAGAAAAATTCCCCTTTAAAAATTTAATTGGTGAGAATGACCTCAATAAGAGTATTATTATCTATATAAACTTATCAGGTTATTCATGCCAATTAAATTTCTAATGAGAGAGTTTTTCCCTATCTTCCTTAAATTTTATTATTTATTTTTTAATTTGGATACTTTCATAAAACAACAACAACAACAACAATAAAGCCTTTAGCCCACTAGGTGGGGTCGGCTACATGAATCACACGATGTCATTGTTCTCTATTGAAAACCATATCTTTAAAATTAGGGTGCTCGATGTAATTAGAAAATAATATCAAGAGTGCTAGATGCACTAAAAAAATGATTAGGTACTAAATATGGCCATTTATTTTCATAGAGTTTCGACTATAAAAGACTTTACAAATTAAAGCTAGATTATAACTACAAAATATAATTTTGTGCATATATAAATTGACAATTTCTTTTCTCCAAATAATGAATAGTCTCCTCTCCATTAACTATCCTTGGGCGAAAAATTTAAAAGTTAGGACAAAAATATTAACAAAATGTTGGAATCCCATTCCACACGTCGGGACTAAGCATGTGGTTGTTTATTAGTTTATAATCAACTTTCATACAGACACCTATAGAATTACCACATTCATGAGCTATTTCACCATTATTCCGTCAAATTTTTTTATTTTTCTTTTCTTGACTTATTTTGCTATATCCTTGCAAGAATACTAGCAACGAATTGTACGGTAATTTTCATATAATCATTGCTATAATCCAACTTTTTAAAGTTGAATAACCGGCATATACAACTTTATAAGGTTTATAAAGTATGTTTTCAATTATATGATATTAACACCGTTGTGAAAAATGGGGACATAGCAAATTTAAATGATAACTCAATAATTTAATACTAACAAAACATGCTTAAAATTTAATTATTCAAAATTTTATCTCGTAAAGCGTAAAATAATATTTTAAATTGATTATGAGGTTCGTAAACATCCCTCATATGACCAAACATATAGGTTAGCTAAAGCATCTTGCTTATAACTTTGCCAAATTTAACACGTACGAATATAATGTTCTTACACCCTTCAACTACGGCAAACATATGGATCTAAATAATGAATATAATCTCATTCATGAAGTGGTATTGTGAGGAAAATCTAAAAGTTGGGACACAAATAATACTAGTGGAACTTACCTAAAGTTTAAGGAAGTTTTGTATATTTTAGTCTGCAAAGTTTGATGAATTTATGTATATGTATATTGCTATTAATGGGCAAGAGTATCAAGTAAATGACCAAAGATTTTTTTTAAAAAAAGTTGAATTACGAATAAAAAAAAATAACTTGGCCGTTTTTGAGACGCATAAAGTAAAAGAAGAAGTCAATTATGAAAGACTTTATAAAAGTAGAATATGACTACAAAAGAAATTTCCACCATACACACTAACAAATTTTGTCCAAATTATGAACAATCTCTCTCATTAACTATTTAAGTGCGTGGAAAGTTTGAAATTGGGGACCAAACTAATCGATAGTATAGCCCATCTCTTAAAATTTGAATGGTGAAAGACTTCAATAAAAAGGTGAAAGCAATAATTTCGAATGTAACAACATAAATGATATTTTTGCAATTTGAATATTCTTTGTAAACAAAATAAAGAATTTGATCGTAAACATATTAAAAGAAGTTAAGAATAGTAAAAATAGACTGATTCCACCTCTAATGATAGAGATAGAACGCGAGTGTCTCATCACTATTTCATGTTTTTTAAGGAGTTGATAAAAAAGGTTAATTAATCATCTCATATTTCGTCACGATATGTTAAATATTTCGTCACATATCATTGCCTCAATTTTGGTCGCTAGAAATATTTTTTCCCCCAATAATTATAAAGTTAGTCAAATAAAAAATAAAACTACTTTTACATTGAGTCATCCAAAGTAAATTTTATAGAATACTCCTCCGGTGTTTAATATAAGACATATTTAGGAAGTTGATGAAGGTCTTAAATTTGAAACATCGTTTTCATGTTTGTTAATTATTTTTTTCAAATTTTCCCCTATTAATGCTCCGTTAACAACGATCAATAAGGGAAGGGAATCTAGGAATTTTGAAAGATGACTATGATACTTTAGAAAATATATGTTATATTAACTAACTTAACTAACTTCCTTATTCCAATCAAATTAGGTAAATATATATCATATTAAAGACTGAAAGGAGTAATATAAATGCAAAAGGCAATGAAACATCAAACATCAAAATCAAAGTGAATGGAGTTATGCAACATTAAACATATCTATAAGAAAATATTTACGGGTAAAGTGGTATTAAAGTGGTATTCCTGATGTTATTTTTTAATAGCATCTAGTACTCTATATCATAAATAAGATTAGGGTATTTGATATAATTGGAAAATAATATCAAGGTGATAGGTGCACTAATGGGCCATGAACTTATTAGTATGCTAAAGACCTAAATACAACTATGAGCAGTTATATCCTCATTCCAGATTAATTAAATAAAAAATATTATATTATTTTTTTTAAAAGAAAAAAGCATAGTGCCTTCCCATTCCACTTTCCTATAGGGCCCGTTTGGTACGATGGAAATGGGAGCATGGAAATGGAATTGTGACTGAATTCCATATGTGAGTTTGTTTGGTTTGATGGAAATGGAATTTTTTTCAATTCCATATCCACCAAAACGCCCAGAATTGATTTCCACCCTCAACCCCTAAGATTTGAAATTCTATGTATGAAGATTTCATATTTGCCCCTCACCACCTTCATCGATCTTCGTCACCTTCTTCATCGTTCTGGAAATCGATGCATCTGACCCACGCGGGAGCTTCGGTGCCGCCTGCGACCCACCTCCAGCTTCGCCGGCGCCTGCGACCCACGCCCAGCTTCGCCGCCTCCTGCGACCCACACCCAGCTTCGCCGCCTCCTGCGACCCACGTCCGGACGTCGCCGCCTCCAGCGACCCACGCCCGACCGCGCCACCGCCTGCGACCCACCCTCGAGCTTCACCGACGCCTAGAAAGATTTTTTTGGAAATATAGCTAGTCTCATTAATTTCTGGGGAGATTTAAATCGCGTTTGGAGAGATTTTTTTTCAAAATTTCTGTGAAAAAAAAATTGTTTGAGAAGGATATTTTGGTCTTTTCACCTAAAAATCATGTCCCATTTCCTTGACATACCAAACATACTTTTAAACCTCATTTTCATATCCATATCCATATCCATTTCCATATCCATATCCATTTCCATTTCCATCAAAATCAATTCCAACGTACCAAACGGGCCCATAGTTCCATCTTCCTCATATTTATTCGCTCCATGATAACATATATGTCTATCTATCTCAAATCTCAATGACCTATTTTGTTTGTCTGCATGAGAAGTTAAGATACCAAATTATGGTATTAAGAAGTTTTTTGATTTTTACCTTGGAGGGGCATATTATTTGTAAAGGATCAATTCATTTTAGTCCATTATTCGGATAACTAGAAAAAGCGCTAGACATCAAATGACCAAAGGTTAAAAAAAAGAATGGGAAGAAGAACCGGTGAATAATGAAAAGGAAGGCAGGGCGGGAAACACGTTAGAAGAAAGGGTTGAGGAAGAGAGGGGTGTGGAAAACGCCGGGAGGTGGTTGAGATGGTGGTAGAGACTACTATCTCTCATATACTATGTGACTATTTGTATGATGCGTGTTACTGTATTTTGTGATTTGAACACATGCTGAAGGCACATTACCTAGCTGTGGTCGAGGACCTAGCTGAGGTACACTGGTCTTACCTAGCTGTAGTCAATGACTTGGCTGAGATACATGTAGGGGTTTCAATGGGTTAGTTGCCCCTGAATTTTGTGTACACACACGGATGATATGAGTTTTCATTTTACTTGATACGGCGCATTGCATATTTAATTTTCGTATTTTATATGTTGATCGTATGTTTCTACTGAGATTCCTTGGAATCTCACCCCTTTTTCTAATCCAAATGTCTCAGCGGGTTTCAGTGGCTCGAAAGCCAAGGATGCAGAGAAGGGAAATTGATGGGCACGTTTCCCAAGATGAATACGGTGGTTGTATATAGTCTGTATGTGAAATAGTTTTGGAACATTCTGTACATATTTGTCATTATTATCGATTTCTGCTCTATTTGTAAACAAATACTTATTATCAGTATAACTGTACTTTTTTGTTTGCCTATGGAACTTGTTCATTATTGCCCTGCGCATATCAAAATGGAAACAGATGTTGATAGCACTATAGAAAATAAATGTTATATTAATTAACCCAACTAACTTTCTTAATATAATCAAATAACATAAATATATTTTATATTAATGACGGAGGGAGTAATATAGATGTAAAAGGCAATGCAACATTAAACATCAAAATCTAGGTGAATGGAGTTATGCAACATTAAACATATCTCTAAGTAAATATTTATGGGTAAAGTGGCATTCCTGATGTAATACATCTAGCACCCTATATCATAAATAAGATTAGGGTGCCCGATGTAATTGGAAAATAATATCAAGAGTGTTAGGTGCACTAAAAAAATGATTAGGTACTAAATATGGACATTTATTTTCATAGAGTTTCGACTATAAAAGACTTTACAAATTAAAGCTAGATTATAACTACAAAATATAATTTTGTGCATATATAAATTGACAATTTATTTTCTCCAAATAATGAATAGTCTCCCTTTTATTAACTATCCTTGGGCGAAAAATTTAAAGTTAGGACAAAAGCATTAACAAAATGTTGGAATCCCATTCCACACGTTGGGACTAAGCATGTGGTTGTTTATTAGTTTATAATCAACTTTCATACAGACACCTATAGAATTACCACATTCATTAGCTATTTCATCATTATTCTATCAAATTTATTTATTTTTCTTTTCTTGACTTGTTTTGCTATATCCTTGCAAGAATACTAGCAACGAATTGTACGGTAATTTTCATATAATCATTGCTCTAATCCAAATTTTTAAAGTTGATTGACCGGCATATACAACTTTATAAGGTTTATAAAGTGTGTTTTCAATTATATAATATTAACACCGTTGTGAAAAATGGGGACATAGCAAATTTAAATGATAATTCGATAAATTAATACTAACAAAACATGCTTAAAATTTAATTATTCAAAATTTTATCTCATAAAATGTAAAATAATTTTTTAAATTGATTATGAGGTTCGTAAACATCCCTTATATGACCAAACATATAGGTTGGCTAAAGCATCTTGATTATAACTTTGCCAAATTTAACACGTACGAATATAATGCTCTTACACCCGTCACCTACGGCAAACATATAGATCTAAAGGCAATAATGAATATAATCTCATTCATGAAGTGGTATTGTGAGGAAAATCTAAAAGTTGGGACACAAATAATACTAGTGGCAAAGAAGTTGAACCCATTCCACACGTTTTGACTAATTGTGTGTTCGTTTATTAGTCTATATGACCAACTTTCATACGCACACTTATAGAATGACCCGCATTAACATCGCCCTTTTAAATACGCACAATAATAATAATAACGACAACAACTCAATTGTGAAATATTTTACAAAGTTGGATCATGACAATGAAAGAATTTTCCGCAACGCATAATAATGGGTGTTTTGAGGAGGGAGTTAAGATACTAAACTCTATTATTAAAAGGTTAGTTAAAATATATGTCAAATGATATAAGTGTTATTTTTTAAATGACATGGTATATAATTAAAAAAAAAATATAGCTTCATAGAAATTGGTAACTTTAACAGTAATTTTAATGGTGGAGAAGTTGATAGTTAAAACACAAAACATTAGGGTCCTAAATTTAAAATTTTAAAGGTTATGAAGTTGATGTGCAACTTACCTAAAGTTTAAGAAAGTTTTGTATATTTTATTCCGCAAAGTTTGATGAATTTATGTATATGTATATTGCTATTAATGGGCAAGAGCATTGTTGTCAAACTCACGAGGTGACTCTCCGAGTTTACCGTTTTTACGTTTCTAACTTATAAAATCGAATCGAGTCATTAGTAAACTCGTGACCGTTGTAAACTCGGTAACATTCACGAGTTTATACACTGAGTTTACCATTTTTACGTTTCTAGATTACAAAACTATGTTATCACACCCTTAAACTCGTGTAAATTTTTTCAATTTGATTATTCTCAACGGCTTTGTATATGAATTTTATAGAAATTTCTTTGTTAAATACGATAAATTATGAATGTTGATAGATTTAATTTCAATTATTTGGATTTAAAATATATTTAAATCAAATTATTGTCAACTTTTTATATTTTAATTATTTAATTATATACTAATAATATCTATTTAATAGTAAAACTAAACTCTTACGAGTTTACGATTCGAGTTCACGATATGAATTTACATCATTATCACAAGTTTACTTAAACTCGCGAATTTGACAACCTTAGGCAAGAGTATCAAGTAAATGACCAAAGGTTTTTTTTAAAAAAATTTTGAATTACGAATAAAAAAAATAACTTGGCCGTTTTTGAGACGCATAAAGTAAAAGAAGTCAATTATGAAAGACTTTATAAAACAAAGGAATTTTCCAGCATACACACTAACAAATTTTGTCCAAATTATGAACAATCTCTCTCTCATTAACTATTTAAGGGCGGAAAGTTTGAATGTGGGGACCAAACTAATCGATAGTATAACCCATCTCTTAAAATTTGAATGGTGAAAGACTTCAATAAAAAGTTGAAAGCAATAATTTTGATTGTAACAACATAAATGATATTTTTATATGAAAATTCTCTATAAACAAAATAAAGAAGTTGATTGTAAACATACTAAAAGAAGTTAAGAATAGCAAAAATATACTGATTCCACCTCTAATGATAGAGATAGAAAGCGAGTGTGTTATCACTATTTCATATGTTTTTTAAGGAATTGATAAAAAAGTTAATTAATCGTCTCATATTTCATCACGATATGTTACATATTTCGTCACATATCATTGCCTCAATTTTGGTCGCTAGAAATATTTTTCCCCCAATAATTATAGAGTTAGTCAAATAAAAAATAAAAACTACTTTTACATCGAGTCATCCAAAGTGAATTTTATAGAATACTCCTCCGGTGTTGAATTTAAGACATATTTAGGAAATTGATCTTGATATTAAATATGAAACATCGTTTTTATATTTGTTAATTTTTTTTTTCAAATTTTCTCCTATTAATGCCCTTAACAATGATCAATAAGGGGAGGGAATCTAGGATTTTAGAAAGATGACTATGACACTTTAAAAAATATATGCCATATTAACTAACTCAACTAACTTTCTTATTCTAATTAAATTAGGTAAATATATCTCATATTAAGAACTGAAGTGAGTAGTATAAATGCAAAAGGCAATGAAACATCAAAATCAAGGTGAATGGAGTTATGCAACATTAAACATATCTATAAGTAAATATTTATGGGTAAAGTGACATTCTTGATGTTATTTTCTAATAGCATCTAGCACTCTATATCATAAATAAGATTAGGGTATTCGATATAATTGGAAAATAATATCAAGGTGATAGGTGCACCAATGGGCCATGAACTTATTAGTATGCTAAAGACCTAAATATAACTATGAGCAGTTATATCCTCGTTCCAGATTAATTAAATAAAAAATATTATATTATTTTTTTAAAAGAAAAAAGCATAGTGCCTTCCCATTCCACTTTCCTATAGTTCCATCTTCCTCATATTTATTCGCTCCATGATAACATATATGTCTATCTATCTCAAATCTCAATCACCTATTTTGTTTGTCTGCTTGAGAAGTTAAGATACCAAATTATGGTATTAAGAAGTTTTTTGATTTTTACCTGGGAGGGGCATATTATTTGTAAAGAATCAATTCATTTTAGTCGATTATTCGGGTAACTAGTAAAAGCGCTAGACATCAAATGACCAAAGGTTAAAAAAAAATGGGAAGGAGAGGTGAATAATGAAAAGGAAGGCAGGGCGGGAAACACGTTAGAAGAAAGGGTTGAGGAAGAGAGGCGTGTGGAAAACGCGGGGAGGTGGTTGGGATGGTGGTGGGAAAGGGTTACGGTTGACGAACGCGTACTTTTTTTTTTTTTTTTGTAAAGAACAATGAAGGAATGGTAACAATAACGTGGGAGATAGACATAATTAATTAAAAAGCGATTTTTTTTTTTTTCAAAAAGGAGGGGGCATGTGCTTGTGAGGTGTGTATAGAAGGAATTCATAAGTAAAATAATAAAGGAATTCACGAGAGGGATTTGATTGGGTGCGTCACTTCCACGTGATACATCTTCATCCCATTTTCAAATATTATTGTGCGGTCTTCGTAGTTAAGCCTCCGTGGGACCACACCCAGGGCGGATATGCTCGTTTTTGCCATGTAAACTGAAACTCAAAATTTGCTTTTTTGTTTCACAAGGTGACATTATAAATAGTAGCCCTGATTTCAAGAATTGTATGTCCATCATCAAAACAGAAAATTTCTTAGCAAAAACCTCTTTGATTGACGTTGTCATGGATGGTTCCTGTAATATTGTTGTGTTCCTTTTTGTTTGGTTACTTACCTTATCAAATGTTGATTTATACGTTTCCGGAGAATCCTCTCAAGTTCAATGCATTCCAAGTGAGCGAGCTGCCTTACTTAAGATGAAGCTTCATCTCTCTGATGATTCAAATAGACTTGCCTCTTGGTCTCCTCATACAAATTGCTGCAACTGGGCTTCAGTTGTTTGCCACAACATCACAGGCCATGTTCTTGAGCTTCACCTCACAACTCCACCTCCTTTCGAGTTCAAAGTCTGGGATATATATGAGACATCAGCGTTTCGTGGTGAGGTACTTCCTTCTTTGCTTGACTTGAAGCATTTGAATTATTTGGATTTGAGCGGTAATGATTTTGGAGATATGAAAATTCCTGATTTTCTTGGCTTAATGACAAGCTTGACATATCTTAACCTATATCATGCTGTGTTTGGTGGAAGCATTCCTCTTCAATTTTGGAATCTTTCCAATCTCATCTATCTTGACCTTGGAGGCAATCATTTGGAAGGAAGCATTCCTCATAAAATCGGAAAGCTGTCCAATTTGCAATACCTTGATCTCTCAGGTAATGAATTTAATGGAAGCATTCCTCATCAAATTGGAAATCTCTCCAATTTGCACTATCTTGACCTTGGATTTAATCATTTCAAAGGAAGCATTCCACGTCAAATTGGAAACCTCTCAAATCTAATCAATCTTCATCTCGGAGGTTATTATCATTATGACATGGATGGAAATAAATTGTCATCAATAGCTCTTGAAAATCTTCAATGGGTTTCGACTCTTTCTTCTTTACAATATCTTGAGCTGAGTTCTGTGAACCTATCCAATGCCTTTGATTGGTTGCAGGTTCTACATTCACGTCCCTCTCTGAGAGAGTTGCACTTGATAGGATGTGATTTGACCCATCATTATGAACCATCCACCTTAAACTTTTCATCTCTTGGTGTCCTACATCTTTCTGATTCTGGTTTTGGCACTTCATTGATCCCTGATTGGATATTTCAACTGAAAAAATTAGTTCAGCTTCAATTACATTGGACTGATTTACAAGGTTTCATCCCAGAAGGTATTCAAAACTTGACTCTCCTTCAACATCTTGATTTATCTCAAAACCAGTTCAACTCTTCTATCCCTGATTGGTTGTACAGCTTGAGTCATTTAAAGTCTCTCATTCTCTCTTACAACTCCTTGGTTGGCACAATTTCTAGTGATATTGGAAACTTGACTTCTCTTGTTACTCTTGATTTGACTGATAATATTTTAGAAGGGCCGATTCCAATTTCTGTGGGTAATCTTTGCAACTTGAAAGAACTGGCATTTTCAAACAACAAGTGCAACCAACAAATCTCTGAAATATTAAAAATTCTTTCAGTAGGGTGTGTTTCCCAAGCACTAGAGATTTTTTATATGAATGGTTCTCATATATCTGGTCATTTCACTGATCATATTGGTGTTTTCAAAAATCTTGTTGAACTTGATCTTTCTAATAACTCCATTCAAGGTCCAATACATAGCTCATTGGGAAATCTTGCATCTTTAAAATATCTTGATCTTTCTAAAAACTCCATTCAAGGTCCAATACATAGCTCATTGGGAAATCTTGAGTCTTTAGAATATCTTGATCTTTCTGAAAACTCCATTCAAGGTCCAATACATAGCTCATTAGGAAATCTTGAGTCTTTAAAATGTCTTGATCTTTCTGAAAACTCCATTCAAGGTCCAATACATAGCTCATTTGGAAATCTTGAGTCTTTAAAATATCTTGATCTATCTAGCAATGCCATTCAAGGTGCACTTCCTATCTCATTAGGAAATCTTAAATCTTTGATACATCTTATTCTTCGGAACAACACTATTATCAGTTCAATTCCTATATCATTTGGAAATCTAACATCTTTGTTGCATCTTGATCTCTCTGAAAATCAACTTGTTGGAAATCCTTTTGATATTCTGGGATCTCTCTCTAAATTGAATAATCTTTATTTAGAATATAATCGTTTTGAAGGAGTTGTCAAAGAAGCCCACCTTGTTAATTTTACCCAACTGCAATCATTCTTAGCTAACAAAAACAAACTCACTTTAAAGGCAGACCCTAATTGGAATCCTTCTTTTCAACTTTTGGAGGAGTTAAGTTTGGCTTCATGGAATTTAGGTCCCCACTTTCCATCATGGATTCAATCCCTAAAGAATCTTCACTATTTGGACATATCAGACACCAAGAGTTTTAAGTCTATTCCAACTTTGTTTTGGGGCACAATTGGCAATCTTGTGTATTTGAATCTCTCCCACAATCATATTGAAGGAGAGCTTTCGAATATATTCATAAACAGCACTGATTTCGGAAGTTTTGTTGATCTAAGCTCAAATAAATTACATGGCCAACTACCTTACGTATCACAAAATCTGCAACACATAGACCTTTCAAGCAACTGGTTTTCAGGATCCATTGCTAACTTCTTGTGTCATAAACAAGAGGAGACTAAGAGGTTAGAGTTTCTTAATTTGGCATCAAATAATTTATCAGGTAAAATACCTGATTGTTGGATGAAGTGTCCAGATCTTTTGGTGGTGAACTTAGAAAACAACCATTTCATTGGAATCTTACACACATCTATGGCATCCTTGCTAAGGTTGCGAATGCTGAATGTTCGCAATAATAATTTTTCTGGAAATTTTCCTAGCTTTCTGAGGAACAAAACCAACTTGATTTCATTGGATCTAGGAGAGAATCAATTTTCCGGAATGGTTCCATCTTGGGTTGGACTAAGCTTTTCAAGTTTAAAGATTCTTGTTCTGAGATCAAACAAATTCTCTGGTCCAATTCCTCATCAAATTTGTAACATGAGTGTCTTACAAATCTTGGACCTTGCTCACAATGAGTTGACAGGATATATACCAAAATGTGTCCAGTATTTGAGTGCCATGTTGGTAATAAGTAGTACTTTAGATTCTTTCATTTCTTTTGGCCAAATTTTTTCTCATGATCAGTTGTTGGTCGAAGCATTATTGTTGAAAGGAAGAGTTTATAATTACAGCACCAATCTTGGTCTCGTCACGAGTATCGACTTCTCAAATAACAGATTATCTGGAGAGGTGCCAACAGAACTGACAAGACTCAAGGGACTCCATTATTTGAACCTTTCAAACAATCATTTTATTGGCCAAATTCCTCAAAGTATTGGCAATATGGAATGGCTGGAGTCTATAGACTTTTCAAGAAACCATCTTTCAGGTGAAATCCCACCAAGCATGTCCAAATTGAGCTTCTTGAACATGTTGAACTTGTCTTACAATAATTTGACGGGGAAAATTCCCACAGGGACCCAATTACAAAGCTTTGAAGCATCAAGTTTTTGGGGAAATGATTTGTGTGGTCCTCCACTCAATAATAATTGTTCATCAAACAGCTCCAACAACAAAGACGACAAAGAAGTTGATCATGTGAATGGAATCAATTGGTTCTTTGCGATCATGGGATTTGGATTTATTGTGGGATTTTGGGCTGTGGTGGGTCCTTTGCTCTACAGTGCTTCATGGAGGTATGCTTATTTCCAATTCATTGACAGGATGTGGTATAAATTGCAATCTCGTTTCTACTACTAGGAAGAAACCAAGGCCAAATCTGCATTTGGGATGTTGCTGTGCTTAGAAGATAAGTGGTTTATTATCTCCCTTGTAATCATATTATGCTTTTCTATGATGAGACAGCGGATGAAATAAACTTGTTTGTAAAATATTATGTAGTTTAACTTTGAATGTCACACCATTGTATAATATATTTCATGTGATGAAAGTGTTTTTCTCTTTATAGATGTATTATGGATTAATCTAAGCACGTAATGTACAACTATAATATATTGCATGTCGATTCCATCATTCTTATCAAAGACACAAATATATGTCCCATACTCACACACACACACACACACACAAATATGTATATATATATATATAACAGTTGCAAATATCTTGTGATTTCGAATACGCGCGTGCAAGTTTCAATTTCGAATACTGATTTGCAAGTGCATCTTTGAATTTGGTGGCATAGAACTCATGGCCATGATATTTGTTTGAGTATAAAAGCCATGCTAATATACTAGCTGTTGAGGTAAAATCTCTGCTATATGGTCTGACTTTTTGTTTGAATATTATGTACAGACTGTAAGTAATCCTATTTTAGAATAATATGAAATAAAAAGGCATGTGTTAAGGTTCATAATAATGATGTGTCATTACTAATATTCAATTCTATAGGAGCTTCTGCCTTGTATTGAAGTTGATATATTGTTATGATAAAAGGTATGAAATTTGGATTTAGGATTTAAGGGAAAGATGGGAGAAAGAGAGGTAAAACAGAGAGAAACAGAGAAGAACATGGAGAAGAGGGAAAACAGACGAGAAAAACTTGATCAATTCACTGTATATTGCAAATCATCACAAAAGCTATATATAATTCAAAGGGGTCTGTATATATAAGCAACAAGACTAACTCTAACACCTATCTTCTAAATTTAGGCAAACTAAAATAATTCTAATGCTGACTAACTAATCTCAATTGTAATTGTCATTATTTTGATTATATTATATTAGTAAGGGAACTTATGTAATTTCACACATTTGTCAACATTTTAAAATTTCAAAATCAGTCATTTTAGAATTATCGAAATTCATCACCACCCTAATTTGTATTTTATATATTTTGACTGTACTTTTCTATCATTTTCCCTTTATTAAATGGAAAAGGTTAAGTGAAGAAAGTAGAAAAAAAGTATTGTAGCAAAAGAAAAGTAGAAAATAGCAAGACTAAATGTAATAAAGCAAAAACGCATCAAAATTATCAAATTTTAGAACCCACATATTTAAGAAAATAAGATATTATGTTTGGGAATGGGTGGTATGTGGAGGCTCCGAGAGAAATTGTTTTTTTTTTTCACTGCATTTCAACAGCTGACAAATAAAAGGACTGGCAATTGTTAGTGTGTGAACAGATATGAGAAATCAACTTTTACACAGAGTTGTATTTGTTGCAATAGTTTAAAAGTATTTATTCCAGTTTTTCTGAACTGGGCAGCATATTATAAAGTACAAGTGGATTTTTATTTTCGGTGCGATTATGAGTCATCATCAGTGTGATCTTGAAGCAAACACTTTGTTTTATACATCACCATATAGGACCTTCGCATAAAAGATTTGGAGTACTCCGCAAAAAATGCTATTAAATAATCAGGAAGGGTAAAATTTTATAGTACTAGACATCAGGTACATGCATTGCCCAACATTTGAAAAATGAGGGACACTATCTATAATTTATGTAAGAACAAGCATTTACTACCTATGTGTTGCGAGGGATGCACTACATATTTTAGAGGAATAATAGGGGAAAAAAAACAACACAAAAAATACAAAGTTGATGAATATATAAAGGATTATTATTAATTGAAATATATAAAATATTGGAATGAGAAATATATATACTTTTGTAATGCACCTCTGTGGAACTGCATACATGACCTACCTCTGCATCATACTATAATTAAGAAAACTATGTTTACAAATTTCAAATCATGTCCACCACCTCGGTTAAAAGAAATTGATTTGAGATTTTATTAAGAAATAATTTATTTGAGATTTTCAAATCCGAAGGTATTTTTTTGGAATTTCCCTTTTTTAAACAAAATCCTTTCTAGCTTAATCAATGTAATTAATGTCTTCAATTCTTTGTAATAGGCTAAGTATGAATGTCTCCTAAATTACTCAGGTAAAAAAAAAAATTGTCTTAAATTGTATAAGTGACAAACTTTCAAATATATATTAATTGAATCAGACAACAAGTAAATAGGCTATTAATCGAAGACAACTTTTTATTTATTATAAATATAATATTTATGAATGTTCATATCCATCATTATTTCCTATTCTCTCTCATTATTTCCTATGATTATGAAATCACATTAATTGTAGATTAGAGAATTATGCCTATAAATAGAAAGCATATGTTATGTATTTCACACAATACTAAATAGTGAATGAGAATTTCTCTTTTTTGGCTTTCTACTCATTCTTTCTTTCTCTTCTCATCTTTCCCTTTATTTTATAACATATTATCTGCACAAAAGCTCTAAAAAAGGTAGTTTTCTCTCTAGTTATTTTAACAATTTCCTCTATCTTCTTTTACCTTATTTGTTATATCCTTGCAAGAATACTAACAAAGAATCGTATGGTAATTTCTGGATGATCAACACATTAATCCAACTTTTTAAAGTTTATAAAGTGTATTTTCAATTATTAATGTTAACACCATTGTGAAAAATGATGACATAGTGAGTTTAAATGATGGCTCGACAATTAAATAATAACAAAGTATGGTTAAAATTTAATTATTCAAAGTTCTATCTCGCAAAGTGTGAAATAACATTTTTAATTGATAATGACGTTTCCAAACATCTCAGATGACCAAAGTATAGGTTAGCCAAAATATCTTAATTATAACTTAGCAAAACTTTAACACATACAAATATAGTGTTCTTATGCCCATCGGTTACGGCAAACATATGGATCCAAATAATAAATATAGTCGCATTCATAAAGTGTCATTGTGAACTTGACCAAAAAAAAAAAGTGTCATTGTGAGGAAAATCTAAAAGTTGGGACAAAATAATAGCAAAGAAGTCGGAATCCCATTCGACGCGTTGTGACTCATCATATGGTTGTTTATTAGTCCATATAATCAACTTTCATACAAACACCAATAGTATATAATGACTGCATCAACATTGACCTTTTAAATATGGATAATAACAATAATAACAAGTCAGATCAATTGTCAAATATTTTACAGAGTTGGATCATAAAAGAATTGTTTTGCGAAGGGAGTTAAGAATTTTAAATATGGAACATATAGCATTGCCGGTCTTATAACAATATGATAAAACTTCCCTTTTATCTTATTAGGTACTTTTTGATCACAAATAACTCCACTAAATTTTCTCCATTTATAAAATCCAACTTCAATTTTGTAATTGAAATCTCCATCAATTTCACCATATTGTTGTATAACTGATCCCAAATACCTACATTTTATCACTTGCGGAATAATTTGCCCCCCAATTTAACTTCCACTTCACTTCAATCTTGTCTCTTATCATACTTGCAATGTATATATTTAGTTTTGATCATACTCAGGCGAAAGCCCTTCGATTCCAAAGTCCGTCTCCATATCTCAAGTTTAAAATTAATTTCCTCCCTAAATTCAACTAGCAGAACTACATCATCTGGAAAAAGCATGTATTCGGATACTTTCATAAATAAGAATAAAATTGAAAAATAATCATTATCAACCTTTCAATAGGCTTATATAATTAAAACCGAAAGTTTCATCTCCAAGTAAACTTGTAAGGACAATAATGTTATTTTAAAATAAAGGAAGGTGGGACCCAATTCTTTTTTTCATGAGATATTTAATTTCTTCTCAATTTATAATAGAAACCTTTTCTCTCTCCATAGTGAAAAAGCGAAGAACATGAAATTTTCATACGTTTGGATCAGCGTTTCAGCCCAAATGATGAAAGACTAATAACTAGATTGGATATTCTTTACATGTTTGGGATAGTTTTCCTGAATAAGTGCTTTTTCTCCAAAGATCATCAAAAGCCACGATGCGAGAGAAGCCACTTCTTATAGCTTTTCAATTCTTTTTTTCATAAGATATTTAATTTCTTCTCAATTCATAATAGAAACTTTTTCACACTCTCCATAGTGAAAAAGCCAAGAACATGAAATTTTAGCATACGTTTGGATAAGCATTTCAGAGCCCAAATGATGAAAGACTAATAACTAGATTGGATATTCTTTACATGTTTGGGATAGTTTTCCTGAATAAGTGCTTTTTCTCCAAAGATCATCAAAAGCCACGATGCGAGAGAAGCCACTTCTTATAGCTTTTCAAGGCTTTGAATTCACGACTACCATTTATTCCCTCCTCATTTTTTCTTGCTTACAATTTTGTCCTTATTTGCCTATCTATCAACACCTCCGTATTATTATCTATTCCCTTCTTCAACACCTCCCTTATGCTTCACTCACGTTTCTTTAGTTTTTACTGCGAGTATTTATTTTTAATGCTTTGGAGGGTGAAAATCATTTTCAACATATTTTTTATCATTTTTTAATTTTTAATATCATTTTTCTGGCTGACAATTTTTATACTATTTTTTAATTTTATACTTACATATATTTATATTTATTGAATACATTTAATTAAATGCTTTTTAGCATTTACATTTTTTTATAATACACTAAAATTTAGTTTTATAATTTTAATAATTTTCTTAAATTATATATTATACAACTCATGCTCTTTTAGTCATTTTGCATCTAAACTTGGTTTTCAAAATAATCATCCAAACAAGTTCAGTTTCATAAAAGCCACTTATGTTACGACCAATCCAAATATAAATCACATATTGTTCAAAAAAATAAAATGTTTGATTTTAGTGCTTTTAAAATTCTCTTGACTTATACTTATTGTTGTTAGATATGATTAGTTTTGATGATGTCAAATATAGATGTGAAATGATAAGAGCAAAAAGTTTATATAATGTATTTCTTTGACTAACTACTATATTTAATGTTACATATTTTGTAGATTAGTCAAGCAAAGAATGAAGAAGATTGAATTAATGAAAATGAACAAGAGGAGGAAGAAGAAAGAAATTGAAGATAGTCAAGGAGATGCTTACTTAGGTTATGGAGAATTATTATCAAGAGGAAAATCAAGAAGAAAGATATGGAAGAAAGAAGAACTTGTAAGATCTTATGAGAATATCAAGGTTCAAGCTGTTAGAAGTGATACTGAAGGTTTCTATGATGATACGGAGGCTTCTATGATCAAATGATGGTTGGAATAGGTTAATACCAAGCTAAGATGATTTATATGTGAGTTATGACACTTCTAGGGGAGTTTTACTCGAGTGAGAGCTCAATACTCGAGTGCCAGAGGTGTTGCACTCGAGCATGGGATGAACACAATCGAGCACGGGATGAACACTCTGTTCTACTCTGTTTTACGTTCAGCCTGACAGAGGTCCGGTATTTTGGCCATATCTCTTAAACCACACATCGGATTGACCCGAAACTGGTGGCATATGAAAGAAGACTCACAACACGTAAAATGTACACCAAGATCATATTTAAAGAAGCTCCGATGAAGGAGATATGATCCGTGGAAGTTGACAGTAAAATCACCGTCACTTTTCAATACAGGTTCGGTATTTTGAACATAACTCAAAAACGACACATCGGATTGAGACGAGACCAATGCCAAATGAAACTAGACTCAAATAGCTTTCCATGGATAGGTAATTTGCCTAATTTGAACTTATATTCTAGGAGCTATGCCTTCTGGACGTTGACGCATGTGCAGTCTAGTGTGATAAACACTCTTTCGATCATAACTTGCAGAATACAAGGAGTTTGGAGCTGATTCTTTTTGCATTGGAATGCATATGGCAAGAGCTTTATTATGATACATCATTAGAATCAAATAAATAATTTTTTTCTAAAGTGGCCCCACATCACTCGCGAGTGTAAAAACGAACTCTTGAAAAATGTCGTGCGAGTGATGTCCAGAAGCAGCTGAATCGTGAAGAAATTTACAACACTTGAGCACTAGGATCCATACTCGAGCATCAGACTATTTTACACTCGAGCACATGCAATTTTTGACATGAGAGTGTTAACCCGAGAAGAAGAATGTACGTAAAAACAAGAGGCGCACTCGAGCAGGACGTGTTGTGCTCGAGTGATGTCTAGAATTCACTCGAGCAGATGCGAGTGAAGAGCAACGAGTGTTTGCCCGAGAGGAAGCTAGAACGTGAAAATATCAAATGCACTCGAGTGAGCCATACTGCACTCGATTGAGAACTTGGTAGAATCCAGAAACGAAACAGAGCCTCACAGCAATCACCTCAAACATGATTAAATGTTATACAATCATTATGTTTTCACTTGTTATTGTTCCTAAACATTAACTAACATATATTTCAAATGTAAAACAGGAGATTAAACATTTAGATTGCATCTTCAAGAATGGAGGTCACGTATGGCAAATCACTCAACGAACAATCCGAATATGGTTACATGTTATTGAATCATTGTGTTCTCACTTGTTATTGTTTCTAAATGTTAGCTAACATATATTTCAAGTGTGAAACAGGATATTAAACGTTCAGATTGCAGATTCAAATAAAAGTCAATTACGGTGAACTTCATCAGTGCAACCTACCACGACAAGCAACTGACTCACCATGAGAGATTGTCTGGAAACTCAAACGTATTCATACCGCTCCACAATGTGATGTACAGCTCATAATGAGACATCGCTCCTCAACGTGACGCTCTGCTTTGCAACGGAAATCTCATGGTAGCTTGTTTTTCAAATACGTTCAACGGTCAAAATGACTCCAACGGACGAATGCTTACAACGGTCATCATCTTCATCAACTATAAATGAGAGAGCATTCAACGTCGATGGGGGACAGAGAAAACAGAGCAACGACACCAACATGCGAATAACATGAATCCTCTGCTTCTACCCAAACACTCTCTATTTTCCAGTTTCTGTATTACTTATCATTGAGAGAGTGATTATTTGTATTGTGTAACATCCCGATTTTTGACTAAGGACTAATGATAATTATTGGGAATAATTATGTGCTTTGTGGCAATATTAATTAATAAGCCATAATTATTGGAAATTGAAATAGTGAAATTGTTGGGAATTAGTTAGTGATTAATAGAGAAATTAATTACTAGCTAAGAGAAAATGAGATATATGATTAAATGATCAATGGCTAGGATCAATTGGTGTAGTTGAGCATGGGGCATAATCATGTGTATGTGTGTGCATGTGAGCCCATGAGAGTTGAAGTGAGATGGTGACAAGTGGCAAAGTGTGGGCCCTTGGATGTGGGATAAGTGATGTGAGACATCATCATCATCATCTCCATCTTCTCTCTTCTCCCTCTCGGTTTCTCTCTCTTCTCTTCCTTCCTCCATTTTCGCTGAATATGCTTTGGAGAGAGAAAGGAAATCTGATTTTTGAGGTAAGCAAATGACCTCTTTAGCTCAAACTCTCTTCTCTAATGTTAATCCTTGAGTTGAGAGCTTTCTTTTGGTGGTTATAGCTTCTCCAATGGTTGGTGATTTGAAGATCACGAAAATATGAAGTTTGGAGAATCAAAGAGTGCCTTTGAGAAAGTGGTTAAGGTAAGAGAACCCAATCTTTCTATCTATGTTTCATGCCAAATGATTATGTGTGGTAATTCTGGAATTATTGCCCTAATTTCGAAAATATGGGTCAATGGGTAGTTTGGCATGTTATGGTTATGGAAATGGTATATTGGTATGAGTTTTGAATAGATAGAATGGATTTGGGGATGAAATGTGTAAGGTTAATGATTTTGGAAAATGAATGATTATATTGCCCTAGACCAAAGCTTGTTAATGGAATGGGAATTGGGTAATTCTGTTGATTCCATTGAATTCAGTGAGTGATTTTGTGTGGGAGTGGCTTTGGTAGAGCTTTTGGGTCCATTTGGATCAATTGGGCAAGAGTTAGGAAATGTGGTAAGTTTTGCTGCGTTTTCTGGAATCTGATAGATTCACTCGAGCAGACAGGGGTGTCCTCGAGTGAGGGATGAATATTGCTCGAGCAGAGGAAGAACCTGCTCGAGTGCTGGGTGAGTTTTCCCTTGTTTTGTTTCGAGTGCATCTGGGATTTATGAGCTCTGCTCGAGCACATCGCTTTGTGCTCGAGTGAGCGAAGAACATGCTCGAGGGAGCATGGTCTGCTCGAGTGATAGTGGGAGTCCAGAGTGAAGGGTTGCTTTCTGGTCTTCACTTGCGGGCAAGGTGCAAGAAGTGTGCCTTCTCACTCGCGGGTGGAGGGCATCTGCTCGAGTGAGCCGTGTGTGCTCGCGGGTGAGAGGTGTGTGCTCGCGGGTGTGCTCGCGAGTGAGTGGTGTGTTTGAGTGATCCAGTGCTTGGAGAGCGTTGGGAGCTCTCGGGTCCTCACTTCCTGGATTTCTCTCGCGGGTGCTCGAGTGAGGCTTTGGCCTTGTGCTCGAGTGAGGATTTGTGCTTCGAGTGAGCTTGTGCTTCTGGAGTGGGTTTGTGCTCTCGGGCAAGTGCTCGCGGTCTCACTCGCACTTGTGCTCGAGTGATGTCCGTACTTGTGCTCGAGTGAGAGCTTCTGTGCTCGAGTGAGGCAGTGAAAAATATCAAGTTTAAGTGTTCAAAAGGGGATCTTTGGGGATAATCTTCCAACCCTTTAGAGCTATGGATTGAGGTGTTTGAGGGCACTTAAAGGGCAATAATGATAACCAACTTAAGTGTCTAAAAGTTAAGGAATTGGAAAAGGGATTAATCCTATATCCTTGGTTTTGGTTATAGGACTTGATGATTTCCTTGAACGTGAGCAGCCGGAGCAGGAGCTTACGTGGAAAGAGAGTAGGGAACTTACCTCTCCTGCATGTATTGATAATTGTATTTGTGTATTGATGCATGTTATTGCTTTGCGTGATTATGTGAAACATATGAGAATGATTGTAGCTCTGTTTCTATTTATACTATGGCCATGAGTATGTTGTGTGAACATTGAGCATGCGGATATATCATGATGTGAACATGAGTTATTGTGATGCAAGCATGTCATGCATTAAATACTTATCTTACATGCATATTGGTACCTGTTTCCTACTGAGATTCCCCAGAATCTCACCCTCCCCTATCAACATTTTAGACAGGGAAGGAAGATTGAGGATGAAGCAAGCATCCAAGGACGAAGAGGACTCGTTTCTGGGTGAGAGCTTAGTAGTTGGTTATCAATGCGTAATTGGGAATATGAATTGTATAATTGGATCAATATTTGAGTATGTATTTGAGTAGGTTGTGTAATCCCTATTGGTTGAGTTGTATGGGCTAATGTGCCCTATGATTATTGAGCGAAGATATGATCCCGGGATTGCCGGGAATTTATATTGTGCACTCTGATAATTATATAAATGTAATTTATCTTCGCAATGTAATTATATTCGGAGTGTAAATATGAGACCGTGTGTTAGAATGATTTCGAAATGTATTTGTGAAAACCCCGTCTAGTTGATGGGATTATAAAGGTTGTTTTGTCTTATTGGTCTCTATTTCGCGTTAATCGCGTAATCCGGATATTAATTACGGCAGGGGGTTACATTTTTGGTATCAGAGCTACAGTTCCTGGCAAACATGGGAATTTGCTAGGATGGCTCTCTTAGATCTCTATCTTGGTGGTAGATGATCTCTTGTGATAGTGATTATGTATACACATGTGCGATTTGTCATTGTGGACATAAGAGATATGTGGAATATGTGTATACAATATTGATTATGCTAGAGTGGCGAATCATTGTGTAATCGAAAGATATGGTGATTCGTCCGAGAAATTGAGGTGTAAACCCAAGGTGGTATGATGTTACATGTAGTGATGTCATACTGAGCTTGTATGTTTAAAGGCCTTAAGACCTAGGAAACCGGTGTGCCCTAGGCTGGCATGATGTTTGGATTTGTGTTGGAGTTGTGAGGCTCTGTGGATTTGAGGGAAGTGATTTCCCGGTTCAATTGAGGTTGAAAGTTTGAAAGATGAGATGTGATCTAAGGATTAGACTCAATAGCTGGGTTGATTCTTAGGAATTGGATTTGACCTCAATGGTATGTGATACCAGGGTATGGTATCGGAGGTGAATTGAAATGTGTCTCAGGTATTCTGAGGGTGTTGGTTGTAATCCAGCACAGGGAGAAAGTTACCTACGAGGATTCGGAGTGGAGAAGGCAACCTACGGGGAGTTCTGATCGGAGAGGGCTACCTACGGTGACGTCTGATCGGAGAGGCTATTTGTGTGTTTATCACTTGCGGCCCACTGGGGGTGTGTATGGCACACAGTGGGAGGACCGTGCCTTCGGGGCGGTGGAGATACGGGGGATATGTGAGTCCTGGGTGAAATGTGAGTAACCCAGCCACCGGCGCGGGGCATCCCCAGTGGGGGTAAAACCGGGGTGGGCACCGGCGCGGGGCATCCCTTGAAGGGGGTAAAACCGGGGTGTGACTATGTTTGTGACAGCCGCCGTGACGACAAACCCTAGTGTGCAGCTGCCGTGACGACGAACCTTAGTGTGCACTCGCCATGACGTTGAATCGTAGAATAAAGCTCTGGGAACGTTGGGAGTATGGGATCTCGACGAAGTGCTGGTTGTGGCTTTGAATGATTCAAGATTGAATCGGGCCAAGGTCTTGCACAAATGAATATATGCTGTGAATGTTGTCAGTTGTGGTGGGAGATTCCTATGGGACTCCTGTTAAATCAACTTGACATTGTGAATGCACAGATGAGGAGAAAAACCTCAGAGTGCGCAGCGGAAGCGTGTGGATGTGATATGTTTGAAAACTGTGATGAGCAAAGGCTCGAGTTTGCGGTGAGAATGATATGATAACTATTGCTTCGGGAGGTAAAATTTCGGGGTCAAGTTATGTTGTGAAAGGGGTCTCGAAGGATCTCAATATGTGAAAAGAATTCGAGATGTTGAAGGTGAAGTTGTTGTGATGCCTGGTTCCAGCTTGTTGCAATTGTGCATTGTGAGTCCACCCGTTCTCCTTTGCGAGGGAGTTATGTGTCGTTGGTCGGATTGCCGGTTGAGGCTGCCAACGGAGCCGTCTGGTAGGGTTGCCGATCGAGGCTGCCGGCGGGATGGGTGTGATTATGTGACATGAGGCCGAAAGGCTGATTGTGAGCCGTAGGGCTATTTGTGAGGCTGACGAGCCATTTGTGAAGCCGGTTAGCTATGTGCTATAAGGCTATATGTATGCACTGCCACGCCAATAGTCCCTGAGTAGCTAACAACAGTTCGGGTAAAGACTGTGTGTCTTCTCGGCGGTAAAAAGGGATGAGGGTGGAGTGTGATTGTGAATCGGTGACAGTTGTGAATAAGCTGGGACTGAGGTATAGTTGTGTTAGAGTTTGCGATATGGATTGCGGTGAAAGCTATGTGAATTGCAGCGTGTGCAGGTCAGCGTGAGCCGTTTAGGGTTTGACGCTGGTCATGTCTAGCTCGGCCGTTGAACTGCCGTTGTAATCAACATGTATCTTTGTGAATCCGACCCGTGGGGCGGCGTGTTGTGAATCCAGCCGTGGGCTGTGTGTTGTACATCTAATCAGTGTGAATTGTGTTAAAGTGCTATGCAGCGTGTGCAGGTCAGCGTGAGCCGTTTAGGGTTTGACGTTGGTCATCTCTAGCTCGGCCGTTGAACTGCCGTTGTAGTTGCTTTGTGTGGTGCAAGAGCATGAAGGTAATGTTGGGAGATTGAGACTCTCAACCGGTCGCCTGGATAGAAGAGACTGAGATTCTAGGTGGACCATCACAGTCAGGTACTTTGGATAGAAGAGATTGAGATTCTGGAGTGACCTGATGATGTGATATGTGTTGATGTGAATGTAAACTGTGATGTGAATGCCGGAATGGCAATTTGTATGGTGAGACAATGGGAAGTTGTCGTATTTGTATACGTGGCGAAAGCTACGTATAATTGTGTATACAGCCGTGGGTGCTGTCGTCTTGTGACAATCGTCACGCATCAATGTGAATCTGTCGTGGACATTGTGATTGAGGCCCAAAAGTCCCGGATGGGTGAGGGTAATGCCGTGGAATTTGATACGGCAATGTGATTGTTGTGAATACCCGAAAGTCTCGGTTACCACTAGTGGAAGCATTGGTGGGTGTACGGGTGAGGGTAATGCTGTGAAAGTGAATACAGCGAAGGCATAAGTGCTGGTGTATACGGTTGAGGCTGTTGTTTGAAATGAGTTGGTGATGTGGTTGAGTTATTCCAGGATGGAATCACTAGATTGAGTTGAGCAGGTTGGTGGCCTATGTCACCTAACTGCCAAAATCGTATGATATGGCTCATGAATTAGAGTCACCGGATATTGAGATGCGCTAGCCACTCATGAGTTGAGGAGGCCTTGCGATGATTGTGGTTGTATAGCAATCGTGATATGGGCCGATTGCAGTTTATGGCAACTAGGGTTGCATTTATGGTTTAAGATTCCTGCAAGAATTAAGTTGAGACGCTCCATTGTGTGAGTAGTCTAGAGGAGACCATCCCAATATGGTATAAATTGTGAAACGGAAGCTGTCGTGAAGAAGCATCCGATGGTTATGTCCTTAGTAGTGGAACAAATTTCGAGGACGAAATTTATTGAACGGGGGGAGAAATGTAACATCCCGATTTTTGACTAAGGACTAATGATAATTATTGGGAATAATTATGTGCTTTGTGGCAATATTAATTAATAAGCCATAATTATTGGAAATTGAAATAGTGAAATTGTTGGGAATTAGTTAGTGATTAATAGAGAAATTAATTACTAGCTAAGAGAAAATGAGATATATGATTAAATGATCAATGGCTAGGATCAATTGGTGTAGTTGAGCATGGGGCATAATCATGTGTATGTGTGTGCATGTGAGCCCATGAGAGTTGAAGTGAGATGGTGACAAGTGGCAAAGTGTGGGCCCTTGGATGTGGGATAAGTGATGTGAGACATCATCATCATCATCTCCATCTTCTCTCTTCTCCCTCTCGGTTTCTCTCTCTTCTCTTCCTTCCTCCATTTTCGCTGAATATGCTTTGGAGAGAGAAAGGAAATCTGATTTTTGAGGTAAGCAAATGACCTCTTTAGCTCAAACTCTCTTCTCTAATGTTAATCCTTGAGTTGAGAGCTTTCTTTTGGTGGTTATAGCTTCTCCAATGGTTGGTGATTTGAAGATCACGAAAATATGAAGTTTGGAGAATCAAAGAGTGCCTTTGAGAAAGTGGTTAAGGTAAGAGAACCCAATCTTTCTATCTATGTTTCATGCCAAATGATTATGTGTGGTAATTCTGGAATTATTGCCCTAATTTCGAAAATATGGGTCAATGGGTAGTTTGGCATGTTATGGTTATGGAAATGGTATATTGGTATGAGTTTTGAATAGATATAATGGATTTGGGGATGAAATGTGTAAGGTTAATGATTTTGGAAAATGAATGATTATATTGCCCTAGACCAAAGCTTGTTAATGGAATGGGAATTGGGTAATTCTGTTGATTCCATTGAATTCAGTGAGTGATTTTGTGTGGGAGTGGCTTTGGTAGAGCTTTTGGGTCCATTTGGATCAATTGGGCAAGAGTTAGGAAATGTGGTAAGTTTTGCTGCGTTTTCTGGAATCTGATAGATTCACTCGAGCAGACAGGGGTGTCCTCGAGTGAGGGATGAATATTGCTCGAGCAGAGGAAGAACCTGCTCGAGTGCTGGGTGAGTTTTCCCTTGTTTTGTTTCGAGTGCATCTGGGATTTATGAGCTCTGCTCGAGCACATCGCTTTGTGCTCGAGTGAGCGAAGAACATGCTCGAGGGAGCATGGTCTGCTCGAGTGATAGTGGGAGTCCAGAGTGAAGGGTTGCTTTCTGGTCTTCACTTGCGGGCAAGGTGCAAGAAGTGTGCCTTCTCACTCGCGGGTGGAGGGCATCTGCTCGAGTGAGCCGTGTGTGCTCGCGGGTGAGAGGTGTGTGCTCGCGGGTGTGCTCGCGAGTGAGTGGTGTGTTTGAGTGATCCAGTGCTTGGAGAGCGTTGGGAGCTCTCGGGTCCTCACTTCCTGGATTTCTCTCGCGGGTGCTCGAGTGAGGCTTTGGCCTTGTGCTCGAGTGAGGATTTGTGCTTCGAGTGAGCTTGTGCTTCTGGAGTGGGTTTGTGCTCTCGGGCAAGTGCTCGCGGTCTCACTCGCACTTGTGCTCGAGTGATGTCCGTACTTGTGCTCGAGTGAGAGCTTCTGTGCTCGAGTGAGGCAGTGAAAAATATCAAGTTTAAGTGTTCAAAAGGGGATCTTTGGGGATAATCTTCCAACCCTTTAGAGCTATGGATTGAGGTGTTTGAGGGCACTTAAAGGGCAATAATGATAACCAACTTAAGTGTCTAAAAGTTAAGGAATTGGAAAAGGGATTAATCCTATATCCTTGGTTTTGGTTATAGGACTTGATGATTTCCTTGAACGTGAGCAGCCGGAGCAGGAGCTTACGTGGAAAGAGAGTAGGGAACTTACCTCTCCTGCATGTATTGATAATTGTATTTGTGTATTGATGCATGTTATTGCTTTGCGTGATTATGTGAAACATATGAGAATGATTGTAGCTCTGTTTCTATTTATACTATGGCCATGAGTATGTTGTGTGAACATTGAGCATGCGGATATATCATGATGTGAACATGAGTTATTGTGATGCAAGCATGTCATGCATTAAATACTTATCTTACATGCATATTGGTACCTGTTTCCTACTGAGATTCCCCAGAATCTCACCCTCCCCTATCAACATTTTAGACAGGGAAGGAAGATTGAGGATGAAGCAAGCATCCAAGGACGAAGAGGACTCGTTTCTGGGTGAGAGCTTAGTAGTTGGTTATCAATGCGTAATTGGGAATATGAATTGTATAATTGGATCAATATTTGAGTATGTATTTGAGTAGGTTGTGTAATCCCTATTGGTTGAGTTGTATGGGCTAATGTGCCCTATGATTATTGAGCGAAGATATGATCCCGGGATTGCCGGGAATTTATATTGTGCACTCTGATAATTATATAAATGTAATTTATCTTCGCAATGTAATTATATTCGGAGTGTAAATATGAGACCGTGTGTTAGAATGATTTCGAAATGTATTTGTGAAAACCCCGTCTAGTTGATGGGATTATAAAGGTTGTTTTGTCTTATTGGTCTCTATTTCGCGTTAATCGCGTAATCCGGATATTAATTACGGCAGGGGGTTACATATTGTACTTCAGTGAGTATTATACCCACTCTGTGAGAGAGTCTGTAAACACTTTCAACTATATTTTTGAGTTGATCTCAAGGTAGAGGGACCTTGAGAAGGTTAATTTCCTTACGAGAAAAGCTGTAGAGAGAATTGCTAATAAGACATTCTGCTCATAAGACTTACAAGGTGCAAACAGTAGAGAACGTTGCTGCTCATAAGACTGATAGGGGTGTACGCAGGAGAGAACGTTGTTGCTCGTAAGAATTGCATGAGTAAGCAGGAGAGGAAGATTTTCGGAATTGCTCTTCACGTAAGACTTGCCGTAAGGGGGAGTATCTTGGTGAGAGATTTGTAAAAGGTTTCACAAGTACCCGGCTAAACTCGTGGGATTGTAAAGGCTTTTCTTGTGCTCGAATTAAACAAGAAGATAGTGGATTTGAAAATCTCAGGAGGAGCCTGGGGACTGGACGTAGGCCATTACAGATTGGACCGAACCAGGATAAATCATAGTTTTCATATTCTCTTCCCTAAGCTCTTATATTTCCAGCATATATTATTTAATCTAACTGTTGATTTATGATTCATTACCTTCATACTTATTGCTTTTACTAAGATGCGAAAAGATTTTCAAAATTTTTAAGTTTTTATCTTACACCCAATTCACCCCCCTCTTAGGTGTCAGTCGGTTCAAACAATTGTCTCATAGTTCGTCATGATGTGCTAAATAATTACTCAAGTATAATCCAGACACGCACAACATATACACATATCACTACCTCAATTTTGTTCGCTAGCAATTTTTTTGCCCGGCTCTCCCTTTATTTTTTTTTTTAACCTATTACGAAAAATTCACCCTTAGGTATAAATTTTTCCAAAAAAAAATTGTTCAATAGAATAAAATGTTTGATTTTAGTGCTTATAAAATTCTCTTGACTTATACTTATCGTCTCATGTTTCGTCATGATGTGTTAAGTAAGTACTCAAGTATAATCCAGACACACAACATATACAAATATCATTACCTCAATTTTGTTTGCTAGCAATTTTTTTTGCCCAGGTATTCCTTTATTTTTTTTAAGCTACTACGAAAAATTCACCCTTAGGTATAAATTTTTCAAAACAAAAAAAATTATTCAATAGAATAAAATGTTTGATTTTAGTGCTTTTAAAATTCGCTCGACTTATACTTATCAAAAATAAAATATATTATTAAAAAATATATTCAGAATTTTTTTAAACACACAAAAAACACTATAATAGCACTAAACAATTCCACACAGATCCAAACATATTTTAAAAATATAAAAATTATATGTTCAAATATAGATTATGAATTTAGAGATATTTAGAAAAAAAATCAAAAAAAATATTGTTGAATAGAATAAAATGTTTGATTTTAGTGCTTTTAAAACTCTCTTGACTTATACTTATCAAAAATAAAATATATTATTAAAAAATATATTCAGAGTTTATTAAAACACACAAAAAACACTATAATAGCACTAAAAAATTCAACACAGATCCAAGCATATTTTAAAAATAGAAAAGTCATGTTTAAATATAGATTATGAATTTAGGAATTTTTAGAAATAAATTGTGTCTCAATCGAAGCCAAAATGAGTCCCTCATGCACCCCATGAGAAAAGAAGAAGAAAAAATATCTGGGAAAAACTCGAAAAAAATATCATTTCCCAAGGCCAAAATGAAAATAGCCCAGATCGTACACAAAAAAGAAATCCTAAATCCTTCTTTTTTAAACAGTCTCAACCCAACCTTCATAGCTCATTAAAAACTTTTTTTTTTTTGTTTTTGCTACACAAGGTATCCACCGGAGCGAGCCCGATGACTAATCTCTTAGGTACTATCGGGCCCAATATGAGGGCAACCCCCCCAAGCAAATTTTTTTATTTAGTCAAATACTCGCTAAGCCCATAATGCTATTTGAATTGATTTTAGTGCTTTTAAAATTCTCTTGACTTATACTTATCAAAAATAAAATATAATGTTAAGAAAATATATTCAGAATTCTTTTTAAACACACAAAAAACATTATAACAGCACTAAAAAATTCAACACAGACCCAAACATATTTTGAAAATAGAAAAATTATATGTTCAAATATAAATTATGAATTTAGGAATTTTTAGAAATAAATAGTGTCTCAATCGAAGCCAAAACGAGCCCTCGCACGCCCCATGAGAGAAGAAGAAAACAAAATATATGGGGAAAACTCAAAAAAAAAAAATCCTTTTTCTGGCCCAAAATGAAAATAGCCCATATCATATATTGAAAAAAAGCCCAAACCCTTCTTTTTTAAACAGTCTCAACCCAACCTTTAGAGCCCATTAAGAACTTTTTTTATTTGGTCAAATACTCGCAAAGCCCAGAATGCTGCTGGAATTTTTTTTTTAAGTGAAATGACGTCATATCGCTATGAAGGAGGAGACACCCCTGAAACTAAAACGATGTCATTTGGAATTAGGGTATCATCTAAAACCTTCAGTCGGGTTAGATACAACTTGGCTGGTGAGAAGGGTTGGGTCTGTGGAACCCGAAACTTCTCACCTTCGTATCTCCTTCCGACATTCGTTTCTCACGTTTTGGTATCGTTCTCTTCGTTCTTTCAAACTCTACACAATGAAACTAATTTTGTGACCTAAAAACACCATTTCCTCTTGCCCCAATCTCAAAAACTAAAGACAGCCAAAATGATTCCATTCTTATGGTTTTTCTTTCTATATCTATGTAATTCTTCGGTGTGAATCAGTGTTTTGGAACCCGGACCGGCAAGTCCGGCCCGAGAACCGGCAAACTGAACCATGAACCGGTCCGGTCCGGTGACTAAACCGGTTTGCCTTTTTTTTTAAAAAAAAATCGATTTTTTTTATATTTTTCTTAGAATTTCATATTAATAAGCTTAAAATATTCAATTTCTCACCTGTTTGGCCCCGGTTTAGCTCCTGTTTGACTCTAATCTGACCCACTGACCCTTGACCCAGTACCCCTACCGGTCCAATGACCGGTACGCGTTTCGGAACCTTGGTGTGAATCCTTCGTTTTCTTGTCCTTCACATTTTTATAACAATATGTTGTTGACTAGAAACTTTGGTTTTCCTATGACCCAATTTCATAAATACTAACGGCTAAGATCGATAGATGTTTTCTTTCCTATTGGAGTCCCAAACTTTCACATACCAAGTTTTTCTTCACATTTAAAAAACACATAAATCATATGAAACATTAGAGAATGAAGGGAAAAAATTAAGAAACAAGGGCATCTTTATCGAAATATATTATCTTGTAAAGTTTTGAACACACAGATACCAATGGCAAAAATGAACAAATATATGTAGCAGAAAAACTTCGACTGATACATGCCTCTAACTATGGACAACAATTCTTCATAGCAAGGAAAGATAGCAACTTAAATCATCCATTATAATCCCTCTCTATACTTTTTCATTAGAATTTATCCATGTAAAAACATAAACAATAGAAATTGATACCATATAAGTATTTTGGGCGTACCTGAATCCAACTGACCTATAGAAATACCCATAAGAAATCAGAGCACCGATGCGGGCCTCAATCACTTTACACAACAAATGCATCAAAGTAAAGCCTAACCCTTCATTTAGACGGGCTAGCCTGACTGACTCGGCCTGTTTTGATAGCTCTACCACAATTTAGATACTAAATGCTATTAAAAAAATAATTTAGAATGTTAGATGCACAAAATATTACTAGAATGTAGAATGAGCCAAAAAATTAGTTTAGGAGAATATTGAGTACCATTAAAAAGGTATTTTACTGCACTGGGTGTGGGTATAAATAAAATATATTTTATTAAATACTAATCTATTATTGAACACAAATTGATTTTTTCTTTATATAAATTAAATAGAAAATGAAATAATTTATAAAAGAAAATTGTCAAGTAATAAACTTTATCTAAATTTTATAGATCAATTTTTCTTTAAAAAATTGATTTATAATTGGGAAAAAAACAAAAAAAAAAAACTACTTAAACTTCAAAATCTCAAATAAATGATTTTCTAAAAAAAGAAAAACTGGACTAATAGATTTATTTTACAATAATGAAGTACTTAGTACTACCGCAATTCACAACATTCAACCAACTAAATTGAAATACAAGCATCCAAAATTATTTAGTCTAATAGTAACTAGACTACAAAGTGAACAAATTGAGTTCGAATCTTACCTTGTTCAAAAAAACCCCTTGTAAGAGGCATCCTGATCACAAAATCTCAATCCAAATTAGTAATTTTCTCATATACTTGATAATAAGATCCAAAAAAATCGTGGACACCGTGTGGCTAAAAAGGCTATGAAAAAAAATTGAAATACAAAGTACTATCAAAGATTAGCCTAACATCAAGGACTGTCAATAAAATGCCATTTGCAAAATTTGCCTAAGCAGCTCAAACAACTTGTGGCAATTCAATTGAACATGCTTACAAGTCCTTCACAATCAACATTCAACAGAATAATCAAGTCAAAGATCAAATATAAGTTCCCAACACAAACATAAAAAATAAAAATAAAAACGGGGGAAGGGTGGAGAATCATTATATGACCCAAAAAAAATGTGGGTCAAAGGACAAAGTGTATAAAAAAAGTCAGCAAGAATTTTTTGTATTAGCATGGGCACCCTCGCCTTTGCTCATTCTCAGGAGCAGCGTCTGGAATCCCTTGAAAATATCTGCAATTAAGAATGGAACATTAATTGAAAGATAGAATTAGAAAGTATGTCCATCAATGATCTCTGAATGTATGCACATTAAATTATTAGCACATTTAGACACTCAACACTCTTAAAGAATGAAGACAAATTAACCAATATGAATACTTAACCTTCCAACATTGATCATCAATAAAAGTAATATTAGATAAAGAATCAAACAATCATATATACATGTTTCCAGGAAATATATAGATGAATATGGTTCATAAGATAAATTCTTAGTACACATAATTTAACGGTTGACAACAAGAGTACATTTGAAATCTCATCGAAGTGAGTGTATTTTGGATTTGTGGATTCCACTTTCCCACCTACTTGGCTATGCACTCTATGGTTCCTAAGAATTTCTCAGGCTCACAATCTATATTTGTGAGTTCTATTTACCAGGAAAAAGTTAGCAATTGTCTGATCTATTCACTACCTCTGGACCATTTCTCAAATATTATTTCAAGAAACACAATTAGAAGTGCAAGACAATTTACTTCAATATTCTTATAAAAAATTAATAGTAGTTTTCTTCGTCAAATAAAGCAATCTTGCTACAAAAACCCATAGCTTTAACTAAATTTAATTCCAGAGTATGAAAAATATGAAATTATCAAAAATGAAGAATAATCTGACCACAAAAATCCATAGCCTTAACCTGAGTTTTGGAAAACGAGGACCGGGGGGGACTAAAACCAAAATTTTATTCATTGATGGGCTATTGTTACTGAAGTTTACAATTGAGCCCATAGGCCACTACTGATAAACCTACTATAAGGGTAACTAAATAAAAAGGTGGTTCTACAATCTGAGGAGATGGAGCAAGAAGTCCATTAAAAGATTGGAATAGAATAATATGCTAAATGGAGCGGATAGAGGGGTGAAAAGAATTTTCTGTTGAATATTTGGGGATAAATTCTAACCTCTCGGAAACTACAGGCCTACTTTATTGCTGTCACGCATATTCGCTTTATGCTCTGTTTTCTAGGATCATTTACTGTCATTAACTACAGAGTTATGCAATCCTGTCTTTTCAAGTCTGTTTAGTGGGATTGTTATTCTCATTTCCTAGTATGATTACTACATGGTTGCTTAAGGTTCTATCATTCTTATTGAATATTGAGACAAAAATCCAACATTCATATATATAGGATGCAAATATCTTGATATGATCAAATACATGCATGCAAGTTTGAAGCAAAAACTTACATGTCCTGCCCTTGCTCATTAACTAGAGCAGTCTTGGCAATACACAAAAAAGCAGCATCTATATTGTAGTCCTCTTTTGCCGATGTATCAAAGTAAGGAATATTTCCTTTTGAAGCACACCAGTCCATTGCTTTCTTCTCAGACACCTGAGTTCAAGATAATTAAATCTTTACGCAACCTATCATGAGACTAACCACGAGGCTACTAAGGTGGTAGGAAGGCTGATAGTTTGGGAAAAATAACCCAAGTTCAATTTATCCTCTTACAAAAATTTAAAATATATATATAAAGGCTACAAGAAAACTTCGAAGTACATTATCATCTGCTTACCACTCGACTATTTCCCCCATCAATATCAATCTTGTTTCTGAGCAATATAAATGAAAATTTCCTGGGATTAGGAGAATTTGCCTGTGTTTCAATGAGAACATTTATCTTAATAGAATATCATCTTCATTCAAAGAACACAAGTCAAAGGATAAAACAAGGATGTCCAATTTTGACATAAAAATGATGACGAGAATAACAATGTAGAAAAATCAAATATTATTTAAGTAATTTCAATCTAGTCCTGTACTCCAGTTATACATCTTTAACAAACAAAATATCAATAATTCATCAAACTGGGTGGACTCAAATCTCTTCAAATAAAAAACCATGCAACCAATGCAGTGCTCTTTCATAACTGAAAATGCATTGAGGATATATTTCCTATAATTAAAACACTTTTGTCTTCTACTTTAGTTAAAACTCTACTACAGCAGTTAATATAAGATACTGACAAAAATGCATTGTTTATTAAATAAAAGGGCCAAGTGAAGAAAGTGCCAAAAAAAAATATATTAAAGCTAATAAAGCAACAATAGCATCAGACTGTCAATTTCTAGAACCCACGTATTCAAGAAAATATGATATGACCACCCCCCCCCCCCCCCAAAAAAAAAAACGGTTTAATAACAAGATGCACAGCATAGTCTAGAACTGGAAGCTTCATGGTGTGGAGGCTCCACGAGAGACATATATTGTGAACAGATGGTCAATAAAAAAGACACCAGATATTGGAGACATGGTCCATGGATTATGCTAAAAGGAATCAGTAAATTCAAGTCAGAATCATTTTAAAATTCTTTTCTGTTTACCTCTTTTTTTATAACTGCATTGCAACGGCTAACAAATAAAAGGACTAGCAATGGTTAGCATATGAGCAGATATGAGGAATCATTTTTTAATCCAGTGTTGAATTTGTTGCAAAAGTTTAGAAGTATTTATTTTAGTTTTTCTGCACCAGGCTGCATATTTTGAAACAGAAGCAGAATTTTTTGTTTATGTTTTTATTCCAAAAGACCCCTTAGCAAGATATCCTAATTGCAGAGCCTTAATGCGGATTAATGAGTTTCTCGTATACTTGATAATAAAATCCAGAAAAAGGGCGGACACTGTGTGGCTAAAAGGATTATAAAAAAATTGAAATACAAAGTATCAGAGATTAACCTAACATCAAGGACTGTCAATAAAATGCCATTTGCAAAAATTTGCCTAAGCAGCTCAAACAACTTGTGACAATTCAATTGAACATGCTTACAAGTCCTTCACAATCAACATTCAACAGAATAATCAAGTCAGAGATCAAATATAAGTCCCCAACACAAACTAAAAAAAACGGGGGAAGGGTGGAGAATCATTATAGGACCCAAAAAAATGTGGGTCAAAGGACAGTGTATCAAAAAAGTCAGCAAGAATTTTTGTATTCGCATGGAAACCCTCGCCTTTGCTCATTCTCAAGAGCAGCGTCTGGAATACCTTTAATTTAACCGTGTCTTTACGTCTTGGAATCAAATGTAAAATATTTATAATCAAGAATTGCAGTACAATGCAACACTCGGGTCGTCTCACTTGAGGAGCCTTTATTGAATTACTTAAGTAAACTAATTATCATGCAATTGCAATTAAAACAAGGGGAAAATGATTTTTGGATTTTTGAAATTAATAATTAAAAGAAAATGCAATTGTTAATTAAAAACTAATCTAATATTTTTGGTATTTTTCTTATAAAAATGGAGAATGAGTAAAAGTGAATGGAATGGTATGAAGTGGAAAATATCAATAAAGAATACTCTTGGTAATGAAGGAGTAACAATCCTTACTAAAAAAGATTATGGGAGTTAAAACTCATTAAATCTTAAAAAAACCCAAGATAACACTTGAGTCCAATATTCTCAATTAATAGTAATTCCTACAAATATAGCTAACTACTATTTCTTGAGATACTGTTTAAAACCACTTAATGTGTAATAAAATTAGAATAATGCAACATGAGTCTTCTTGAATTTGAGTACTAAATAGCCCCTCAATGATACAAATCAACCACATCAACTAGACAATAACACGCTAATTAACATAACCTCATTACAACCACAAAGAAATTAAAACATATATAATCTTCACATTGCGAAATTCAATCTCAACTACAATTATCAAACCAAAAGAAACAATTAACATTAATCTCAATTCTAATTTCAGTATCACATATATGAAAATTCCTAAACTAGGCAATCTAAATACATATAATTCTAGACTAATAGAATAATAGCAAAACTCCCCTGTATAGTAAACTCTTCATCACCAAGAAGCAAAGGAATCAGCCACTCACAGCCACTGCAACTGTCACATACTGGTACTTCAATGTTCCCATGGAAATTAAAAGTGGACAGAACAGATTTGTTGAAGAATTGAAATGAAAACAAATGGGTATTGGGAATGGTTGAGGACGAAAATGAAAGAAATGAAGATGATGGTAATGGTGATAATGGTGGTGAACAAGAGGCTAGATGAGAAAGAAAAGAAAGAGCAGCTGTCGGTGGTGTTGTGATAGGAAAGAGAGAACATTGGTGGAAGTTTGGTGTAGTGGGAATAAGAAGAAAGAAACAGAGGAAAAAAAAAAAGGGAGTGAAGGTCGGCTGTGAAAACAGAGGTAGTGGCAGTGATTTGAGGTGAGAAAGGGAACGCTGTTGGTCAACGTTGGTGGTCTGGTATCTCTTCTCCGGTCACAGGAAGAAGAATGGCTGGCGGTGTAGTGTGAAGCTAGGTCTCTTCCCGTCCTTCTCGTTCCAGTTTCTGCAACTCAAGCTCTCAGCTCCTCCTACTCTGTCACGGCGTCTCTTGGTTCTCCACTCTTAGCTCACGCTGCTGGTTGTGGTAGAACAACGCTCGCCGGCGGCCTGTGGTGGTGGTGGGATTGCCGCCGGCGAGAGAGAGGAAGAAGAAACCGAAAGGAATCCAGTCAGTTCGTGTGTGCGGCGCTGTGTCTCTGATTGAAATATCAGCTTCCTTTCTCATTCAATCTCGGATTTGTCCGGTGCCTCTCGGGTTTCAGCTCCAGGAAGCCCAATTCTTCAATGTCAGGCCCTGTTTCAGCATCTTGGGTCCTCACTCCCTGCTGCGGGCCAAGCATCTGTAATTCCACTCTGGGCTCTGTTCTCTGCAGAAGAAGGAGGCCCTGGTCAAAATGGGCTTTGACTAGGGACCTATATGAAAAGATCAAATGTTTTGAGGAGGGACTAAAGCGAAGCTTTTCAAATGTATTTATAGGCTGAATAAAATTCCAAAATATTTTGGGCCTTTTATTGTGATTTTCCCTGGACCTTTTTGCATTAAATTGTTATTTCCAGAAATTATATGGCCCTTGCATGTAATATCTCCCAATCTTCAAAAATAGTAATTCTGACCCAAATGCATTTTTTTTTTTCCAAAAATCTCCAATTTTCTTCCACAACACCAACAATCCAAAATTAAGCATAAAATAGCATTAAAAATCCAAGAAACAATTGTAGAAAATAATTAATAAATTTTGACCTTTTTGCCCCTAATTACCATTAATTCAAAACAATTGTTCCTAACCAAAATTCATGCAATAATGCTTCATAAAATTCATTTAAATCCCAAATAAATCATGAAAAATCATGTAAAAATATGGTTCAATCAACCTTGGAAGTACCTGCAATTAAGAATGAAACATTAATTGAAAGATAGAATCAGAAAGTATGTCCATCAATGATCTCTGAATGGATGCATATTAAATTAATGCATTTAGACACTGAACACTCTTAAAGAATGAAGACAAATTAACCAATATGAATACTTAACCTTCCAACATTGATCATCAATAAAAGTAATATTAGATAGAGAATCAAACAATCATATATACATGTCTCCATGAAATATATAGATGAATATGGTTCATAAGATAAATTCTTAGTACAGTGGACAATAAGAGTACATTTGAAAACTCATCGAAGTGGGTGTGTTTTGGATTGTGGAATTGTTATTCTCGTTTCCTAGTATGATTACTACATGGTTGCCTAAGGTTCTATCATTCTTATTGAATATTGAGGCAGAAATCCAACATGCAAATATATATATAGGATGCAAATATCTTGATATGATTTTGATTACATGCAAGCAAGTTTAAAGAAAAACTTACATGTCCTGCCCTTGCTCATTAGCTAGAACAGTCTTGGCAGTACACAAAAAAGCAGTATCTATATTGTATTCCTCTTTTGCAGATATCTCACAGTAAGGAATATTTCCTTTTGAAGCACACCAGTCCATTGCTTTGTTCTCGGACACCTGAGTTCAAGATAATTAAACTTAACACATGCTATCATGAAACCAACGCATGCTATCATGAAACTAACTACAAGTTTGCTAAGGTGGTAGGAAGGGTGCTAGTTTGAGAAAAATACCACAAGTTCAATTAATCCTCTTACAAAAATTTAAAAAATATATATATAAATAAAAAAAGGATATGAGAAAACTTCAAAGTACATTATCATCTGCATACCACTCGACTGTTTCCCCCATCAATATCTATCTTGTTTCCGTGCAATATAAATGGAAATTTTCTAGGATTAGGAGGATTTGCCTGTGTTTCAATGAGAACATTTATCTTAATAGAATATCATCTTCATTCAAAAAACACAAGTCAAAGGATAAAAAAAGGATGTCAAATTTTGACATAAAAATGATGATGAGAATAACAATGTAGAAGAATCAAATATTATTTAACTGAACAGAGTTTTTCAGTTGAACTTAATGAAAGATCTCCCTGTTTGAACTGTCTGCATCAGACAATAATAAGTTTAGCTTGGTTTCAAGTAAGCCATTCCTTAGCAAGAATCGACAGAAGCTTCAAAAACAGTTCAAATTGTGGTATATTTGTTGTCCAGCCAAAAAAATTAAATTGCTAAGTAACACTACAATATCATGGAAAACAAGAAGACGTAATTATCTTTGATTATATGTATGAGACATTTGAAATACAGGCGAAAAGGATTAATTCAAGTGTAGAATAGAAGTTATTTGATCACAATTACCTTAGCTGTCCAGTCAGATCAAATCATATTTTATAGCTCTAAGCAACTGAGAAAATTGCATTTTGTTTGTAATTAGGTTATTGAGAAAGAAGCAAAATCTCAGTAATGGAACAAAAAGGAAGAAGAATGGGTGAATAATGAACTTGAGATGCAAAAACTGAAGGTTGAAATGCTTAATGCCGAGGAACAGGTCTCTTTAGCAACTTTGTCAGAAGAAAAACTAATTTTTGCATGGGGTTTCCAACGCAGCTGCTTATTGTTGCAACCCTAATACCTGTCCTCTTTCATATTCAATTCATTGGTATAGAAACCAAACTCAAATATGTTTATTCAAATTCTTGATGATTTACAATGAAAAACAACCCCCTATTTATACTAAAACTAAAACCTTATAAATTCTTAAAATAATACATAAGTCAGTTTTGGCAACCTTCACCAAACTTCTCAACGTCAGTGCTTACATCACTGTATGTCAACAATGGCTGCTTGTTCACATTCTCTATGCTTAACGTCTCAACTCTGTTTCCGTCTCTGTTCTGTTTCATTTCTGTTTCATTCTCCCGGGGTTGGCCAGGACTCGTCCTCGAGTCAAAAACAACATCATCAATGAATGGAGATTGATCTGAAGCTTTATGCTTTAGTAAAAATGACTTGGGCTTATTTTTGATTTTGACGTGTTTATCTGGTGGCAAAGGTTCAAGCTGAATCTTCACATCATCCTTCTGGAAGGAATATGTGTTTGCAAACCCATCGTATCGAGCGTGTCGATCATATTGCCAAGGTCTTCCCAGAAGAAGATGACAAGCATCCATCGGAACAACATCACACCAAACTTCATCGTGATACCTTTTACCGATAGAGAAAGTAACAAGGCATCGTTTGGATACTTTTACCGCGGTTCCTTTGTTAAACCATTGGAGTTTGTACGGGTACGGATGGTTGTGAGTTGGTAGTTGCAGCTTTTCTACCATGTAGTTAGAGACTACATTTTCACAGCTTCCGTTGTCGATAACGACGTCACAAACTTTATCTTGAGTAGTGCAGCGAGTATGAAAAATGTTGTGACGTAGCCAAGGCTCTTCTTCCTCTATGGCTGTGTGCAAGCTTCGTCTAATCACAAGTGTTTCACCATAATCAGGAGGAATGATTTCTTCATCAAAAATTGGCTCTTCATCAAGGACCAGCTCTTTATCAGGCATATAATCCTTTTCTTCTTCAAATATTGCAAAAGTTTCCCCTTCAATAATAGTAACCACTCTGCGGGTAGGGCATTCTGAAGCGATATGACCGAACCCTTGGCATTTGAAACACTTAGGTGCTTTAGAGCTAAATTCTTTGGCAACCTTAAGTGGAGGCTTACTTGAAGAGCTAGGTTGATATACTTGTGTGGGCTTGCTTGAGGAGCTATGCTGATGCATTTGTGTAGGTTGATGCACCTGTGCTTCATGTCCCTCAAAAGGAATTTCAGTTGAGGAAGATGACTGGTAGGGAGGTCTTCGGATCAACTGCTTCTCGATACGGATGGCTAAACGAATGACGTCGTCCAGAGTCCAGTATTGCTGGAGTTGTACTGGATGGGCGATGTTTGTATTTAATCCTCCGAGATAACGAGCTATTGTTTGCTCCTCCCTTTCTTGTATATCACATTTCATCATGAGTTTCTCAAACTCCCTGGTATATTCCTCTACAGACATAGCCTTTTGGCGGAGATTATGTAACTGAAGGAAATTATCTTGATAATAGTTTTCTGGAAGAAACTTACGTGAGAGCTCGCGTCGCATCTTGTCCCACATTCGTATCTTGCTTTTTCCTTCTCTTTCACGCCTTCTTTTGAGATTCTCCCACCATATAGATGCATGTTTCTTTAATTTGATGGCGACAATTTTGACTTTCTGCTCATCGGGAATCTCTTTGTACTCAAAGACTCGTTCAACTGTTTGTAACCATTCGACAAATTCGTCTGGTTGAAGCCTTCCCTCAAATTCTGGTATATCTATCTTAATGTCATTAAGGCGGAATTGCTGTTGTTGAGGACGGCGGCGGTAGTCAGTAGACGACGAACTATTATTATCTGACTCATCTGGATATTCACTGCGAGATTCTAGCATGGCTTGCTGCGTTTGTACAGTGGTTTCCAGTTCCTGTATCCGGCGTCTCATCTCGTCCATCTCAATCTCGCGTGTGTTTCTGCGTCTTGGAGGCATTTTGGAATTGTTCTTGTGAGGTTAGGTATAGGATGGAAAAGTATAAGGATAGGATCGGTTTTTATGGCAAGTAAGGGGTAAAACTGGAAATTTTATGGACAAATGGGGTAGAAAGGTAATTTCATAACTTTCAGGGATGGAAATGTAATTTTGACAAAAATCAGGGGGTCAAAATGTAATTTCAGAAAGTTTTGGGGATGAAATGTAATTTTGACAAAAATCAGGGGGCAAAATGTAATTTCAGAAAGTTTTGTGGTCCTAAATGTAATTTTGGCAAAAATATGGGGTCAAAAAGTAATTTCAGAAAGTTTTGGGGCTGAAATGTAAATTTGGCAGAAATTTGGGGTCAAAATATAATTTCAGAACTTTTGGGGTCCGAAATGTAATTTTGGCAGAATGTTTGGGGCCAAAATGTAATTTCAGAAAGTTTGGGGGCGAAATTATAAATTTTACCAAATTTAGGGGTCAAATTGCAATTTCTGAAAGTTGGGCTGACTGGGATTGATGACGTGGCTGTTATGACACGTGGCAGTCAGTGATTGGACGACGTGGCGCTGACTGGTCAGACAGTGATGACGTGGCAGCTGACTGGGTCGTCTTCAACCTCTGGACTCCGGCGACCGTCTGAAATTCCGGCGACGTTTCCGGCAACTTTCCGGCGACGTCCGTGGAGGCGCGTGGAGGTGTTTTTCGGCGGTGACCGAGGCTATTCCTAGGTTTTTCGGCCTTCTGAACACGATGGTGAGGTCGGTTTCTTCAAAAAACGCTCCGAGAGTGAAAATCCGACACCCCCTTTTTCTCACGTTTTTTTTTCTTTCCTCACCCACTCCTCACTCTTTCGCTCTCTGGCTCTCTAGAACTCAGCTCTGGTACCAAAATGGTATAGAAACCAAACTCAAATATGTTTATTCAAATTCTTGATGATTTACAATGAAAAACAACCCCCTATTTATACTAAAACTAAAACCTTATAAATTCTTAAAATAATACATAAGTCAGTTTTGGCAACCTTCACCAAACTTCTCAACGTCAGTGCTTACATCACTGTATGTCAACAATGGCTGCTTGTTCACATTCTCTATGCTTAACGTCTCAACTCTGTTTCCGTCTCTGTTCTGTTTCATTTCTGTTTCATTCATTCTGAACATGGTCAAGCTGATCCTCGTGCTTCTCCATATGACTATTCAAAATCATAATCTCTTTTTCCTGAGATCTGAATTTTCAAGTTTGAAATTCTCAGCTCCTCTGCATTTTTAACAAATTTTCTTGGGTTAAGGTGCAAATTTTCTTCTAAAGTTTTTCGCTGAGGAACAATGTTGCTGCAATAGGTTTTTTAGGTTTAATGTTATCCTAAAAGTCTCAAAACATAGCAATTTTATCCTATATCATTAAAAAATTAACGCTGACGTTCACAGTTAACCTTTTAAAAGTAATAAGCAACACTAAACCTAAAAAACTTTTGTGACAATATTGTTCCTGATTTTCTAAGTAACTCTTCATAACTTATGTTCTCTAAGCCTGCAATAAGTTATTTGTGTCATCTTCCTGTTCCATGTCGTCAGATTTCATAGGCAAGCCATGGTGATGGATTACAGATGAATTTAAAGATTTGGATTCTGAGAAGTCACAGAGCTATTGTCTCCAGAGTTTAGAGAGGAGTCTATATTGAGAAGATAAACAATTCCTAAATCCTAAAGGATTGTAATGCCGACTATATCCTTTCATAGAGCCTCACAGACTTTGGTTATATATCTTTAATTATCAATGTAAAGTCCATTAAAAGCTGCATTATTCAAAAGCTATGAATAGTATAAATTATGACACATTACAAAACTACTCAATGAGTAGCTCTTGCTTATTTTCTTCCCTCTTTTTTTCCCATAGCAAAAAGCAAGAACTAATATAAATATCATCAAGCTTAAAACAATTAGTCAATATTGACTGAGTTTAAAATCTTTAGATGCAACAAAACAAAGCAAACAACAAACACCTATAAAATTTTAATTCTTGTGAGCACAACCTTGTAACCCCAAAGTACTCCTTCAAAATGGGCAATAATTATGTTCTATAAACACTACTACAGATTCAAGTATATATAATGCTTAAAAAATAACAGTTACAACAAAAAATATAATGTATGTCGAGGCGGAGGTCATGCAAGAATATATAACAATTAAATATGCGCATCATCATATATTGTGAAGTAGGATCAATCGCACTCCTAACTTATATATCTCAGAATGTAAGTGCTCATCACCTATACTTTGTGTCTCTTCAGTAATTAAGCTAGGAAAGCAATTAATGACTGGGTGAAAGAAATATGAATATGTGTATAAGAAAGGCTACAAGGGATAAGCAGAACCTTGAGAAGCTCAAGGGTTTGTATACGCCTTGCTTTGCTCAAAGGTTTACATACCCCAAGCGTCTTTTTCTATACACATTTGTACGTTTTTCCCTTTAGTCTTAGCTTTCTCAAGTTAATTTCTATGTAGAGAACAATTTATAGGTCAATAATTACTTTATCACATATATATGTCAATAATTACTATTGATTCTCCCCACAAAGCCTGAGATGTCTTGATCCATTTTGAATTGTAGAGCCATTTGATATTGGAGGTACTATTTTATTATATATAAATGAGTTCAACTAGCTCAGAAACTCTCATTTGAAGAGTCCTACATTCAAACATCATAGTTATTATATAATAACAGTAATTTATTATAAAAGTTCACCGTTCATATTTAGAAACCATTATTAATGTACTAAATACATAATGGCTATCTACGTGACACCATCATTTACTTTTATTAAAAGTAATGATTCTTACATAAGAACCATTATATATGTTACTGAATAAATCGTGGCTGCTAATATGAGACCGTTATGTATCATTCAAGTCTTATTATATATTATGACGGTTATTCATGTGTGTCTGTTAATTATTATCACATCAATGCACATATTATGACCTCATGAAGACTCAATTCATAATGAGTGTTATATTAGAATCGTTATAATGGGTCCGAAATAAACAACAGTTCGGAATCATAATGTATCTGCGTTGAGCATACATAGTTCTCGTATATATGACAATTTGAAACCATGTTTTATGGATGTTAATAGCCGTCATATATTACTATTTCCGTGGTAATAAAATTTATCTCTCTATTCTAGCTCATATGCATTTCTTAATTGACATAAGTGACCTTCACATCACAACTATATCTGATTGTGCACCGTAAAACTTATAAACCTAGTTTGGGGTGAATTTTGGTTATAAATTTAAGACTTTTTCTAATTTATTTCTTATATTGATAATTTTTCTTGAAACTAATTTGACTAACTTATAAACTGATAAATAATCTAATGTTACAAAGAAATATTTTTGTTGACACCACAAATATTATAATTAAATAATTTATTTTGCTTCATTAGTCTGCCCATATTAGATAAATATGTCTTACATTAAAAATTAAAAGAGTATATAAAAGTGGCAAGTGGAGAAATTATAAAAAAAAACAATATTAAAAAAAAATATTAAAGTACGTGAAGAAAGTAGAGAATGAGAGAACAGCAACATGAAATGTATCGCTAAACTAAATGACGAGAGCATGGTTCTTTTTAAAATTTAGATGGATTCAAAATGTCCTGTACTCTTCCAATAGGTGTGAAGTACAATAGTAAAGTAATTTTAAAATGGGAAAATTTCACTTAGCCCCTAAGGAAGCAATTTCATTTCAGTCAATCTCAAAAGATTCTGAAACTTCGTTACACCCCACAGGTTAAAATGAAATTAAGTTTGTCATATAAAGGCAATGATGCCTTACTTTATTTTTTTTCATAAGAACATTTATAAGATAAATAAAAGGATTCAAATGAAATCAAGGAAAAAGAACATTTTGGTCGTTCACAAAATAAATAAATGCATTTACAAGACAAATAAAGGGATTTAAAAAAAATCAAAGGAGTTAAAAATTTTGGTCATTCACAAGATAAATAAAGAAACTTATGAGACAAATATGTGTATTTATAAGACAAATAAAGGGATTCAATAAAAAAAAATAAAGAAATGGCATCATCGTCTTTTCACCCACAAAACTTAATTTCATTTTGATTTAAGGGGGTATAGTGAAATTTCAGAATTTTTTAACTATCAACTACTTTTGGCAATTAAGAATTAAATTGTTCTAAACTAATTTTTTTCGGGATTTTTCTTGAAAATATGAAATGGAATGACAATGGTTTTAATGAAATGAAAGAAAACAATGGAATAAGCAATCCCTCATAGCAATGGCGCAAGCAATCCTCACTTCAAATGTTTATGGGAGAATTAATCATGCTAGTTCTAAAATAACTCTAAGGGTCACCCCTTAGACTAGGCCTAATATAGATTGATCAACACCAAGCCACCTTGCATAATAATCTCTCTAAATTAGATTGATTAAGCACTCTAGCAATTAAATGAACTTAAAAATCATATTTAGCTTTTGATCCAATAACCGAACCACCTCGCATTACCACTTGATTTTATCATTAATCTTAATTTAACAATGGCCACCCATATGAAAAATCAAGATTAATGATGTTAAAGCCTAATGCTAAATATAATTGATAAATTCATATTCAATTAACCAATGTAAATACAAGACGCCATTGATCCACTAACCAAGCCACCTTGAAATTAGCACAAAATGTTTACAAAATCATCAATCCAATAACTAACCAGCACAAAGAAATGATAATTAAGTTAATTAAACACGGTGTCAAATGTCTAACAAAGGTTCAAACCATATCCAATTCTCTAAGTACAACAAAATAAATCAATTCAACATCATAAAATTCATCCTAAGACCTAGGAATCACAATTACAATGTAGACTTAGAGAAATAGAAAAGCAAAAACTCCTCTATTAAAGCTCCAAGTTCATGCCATTGCCTTTACTACAAGGGATTGGGAATTTTAGCCACTGCCACACATGAACACAGCTCAAGAAGCAAAATCACAGCTATAAAATACCACCAATACATCTCCACCAAATTCCACGGCTTCAATTTCAGACATTGAAGTTCAGCAATTTATCAACAAGGTTCCACCACACACTGTTAAATCTTCAGCCATAGTCAATTAATTGAAGAATGATGTGATTAGTGGATGATTAATGGCATGAAAGAATAACAGTGATGAAACAGAGTTAGATAGTTTCGGTGAAGAAGCTGCGCAAACAGAGTGGATATTGCTGGAAGTTTTGGTGGACGACGAGGCGGCTACAGGGACAGAGATGAAGAATATTAGTTCTGATGTGAAGCTCCACGGCGCCTTCAAGCTTTCTTCAATGGTCAACTCTGGGTGTTCGAATCTGAGCTCTGCTTGCTGGTTCTGGTTCACGGCATTTTCTGCGGTGGTGAGGATGGAGTGGTGGTCGCCGGCGACGGTGAATGAGAACGCGAAAGTCGCCGGCGACAAAGAAGGACGAAGGTGGAGAATCAAGGTGAAGGTCCGAAGGCGTTGCGGCGTGATCTCTTTTTCGCGTCGTTCTGTTCTATATATCCCTCCCGCTGCTGCTCTGAATCAGACCTAATGACCTGCTGCAAAACGCTGTGTTGAACTCGTGGACCAAATTGTCATTTCATAAATTCAAGATACCAAACTGTCATTTTCTAAATTTAAGCCCCAACTGTCATTTTCAGTTTTAATCTAATTTTTTCAAATACCTATAATTATATCAACATCAAATATTCTCATAAAAATCAAATGATCAAGAGTAATTATAGTTTTATTGATAATTTTTCCCTTTTTACTCTTAATTTAATCCATTTACTATTAATCACATTTTATCTTAAGAAAGGTATTTTAGGCTCAATAACTATGACAAAACCCCTAATTAAAGTATAAAAATATATAATAAAATTGGGATTTGTCACCTTCCAACATTGATCATCAATAAAAGTAATATTAGATAGAGAATAAAACAATCATATGTACATGTCGCCAGGAAATATATAGATGAATATGGCTCATAAGATAAATTCTTTAGTACAGTTGACAATAAGAGTACATTTGAAAACTCATCGAAGTGGGTGTATTTTGGATTGTGGAATTGTTATTCTCGTTTCCTAGTATGATTACTACATGGTTGCTTAAGGTTCTATCATTCTTATTGAATATTGAGGCAAAAATCCAACATTCAAATATATATATATATATATATATATATAGGATGCAAATATATTGATATGATTTTGATTACATGCAAGCAAATTTAAAGAAAGACTTACATGTCCTGCCCTTGCTCATTAGCTAGAGCAGTCTTGGCAATACACAAGAAAGAAGTATCTATATTGTAGTCATCTTTTGCAGATGTCTCACAGTAAGGAATATTTCCTTTTGAAGCACACCAGTCCATTGCTTTTTTCTCAGACACCTGAGTTTAAGATAATTAAACTTGACACATGCTATCATGAAACTAACTACAAGTCTGCTAAGGTGGTAGGAAAGGTGCTAGTTTGAGAAAAATACCACAAGTTCAATTAATCCTCTTACAAAAATTTAAAATATATAAATAAATAAAGGATATGAGAAAACTTCAAAGTACATTATCATCTGCATACCACTCGACTCTTTCCACCATCAATATCAATCTTGTTTCCAAGCAATATAAATGGAAATTTCCTGGGATTAGGAGAATTTGCTTGTGTTTCAATGAGAACATTTATCTTAATAGAATATCATCTTCATTCAAAAAACACAAGTCAAAGGATGAAAAGAGGATGTCAAATTTTGACATAAAAATGATGACGAGAATAACAATATAGAAGAATCAAATATTATTTAACTGAACAGAGTTTTTCGGTTGAACTTAATGAAAGATTTCCCTGACTGAACTGTCTGCATCAGACAATAATAAGTTTAGTTTGGTTTCAAGGAAGCCATTATTTAGCAAGAATCGACAGAAGCATCAAAAACTGTTCAAATTGTGGTATATTTGTTGTCCAGCCAAAAAATAAATAAATTGCAAAGTAACACAACAATATCATGGAAAACAAGAAGACGAAATTATCTTTGATTATATGTATGAGACATTTGAAATACAAGCGAAGAGGATTCATTCAAGTGTAGAATAGAAGATATTTGATCACAGGTACCTCAGCTGTCCAGTCAGATCAAATCATATTTTATAGCTCCAAGCAACTGAGAAAATTTCAATTTGTTTGTAATTAGGTTATTGGGAAAGAAGCAAAATCTCAGAAGAGGAACAAAAAGGAAGAAGAAAGGGTGAATAATGAACTTGAGATGCAAAAACTGAAGGTTGAAATGCTTAATGCCCAGGAACAGGTCTCTTTAGAGAAAAATCAGCCGCAGGCAGATATAGCAACTTTGTCAGAAGAAAAACTAATTTTTGCATGGGGTTTCCAACGCAGCTGCTTATTTTTGCAACCCTAATACCTGTCCTCTTTCATACTCAATTAATATTGAACATGGTCAAGTTGATCCTCGTGCTTCTCCATATGACTTTTCAAAATCATAATCTCTTTTTTTTTTGAGATCTGAATTTTCAAGTTTGAAATTCTCAGCTCCTCTGCATTTTGAACAAATTTTCTTGGGTTAAGGTGCAAATTTTCCTCTAAAGTTTTTCGCTGAAGAGCAATGTTGCCCCAATAGGTTTTTTTAGGTTTAACGTTGTCTCAAAAGTCTCAAAACATAGCAATTTTGCCCTATACCATTAAAAAATTAATGTTGACGTTGACAGTTAACTTTTTAAAAGTAATAGGCAACAGTAAACCTAAAAAAACTTTTGTGACTATATTGTTCCTAATTTTCTAAGTAAATCTTCATAACTTATGTTCTCTAAGCCTGCAATATGTTATTTGTGTCATCTTCCTGTTCCATGTCGTCAGATTTCATAGGCAAGCCATGGTGATGGATTACAGATGAATTTAAAGATTTGGATTCTGAGAAGTCACAGAGCTATTGCCTCCAAAGTTTAGAGAGGAGTCTATATTGAGAAGATAACCAATTCCTAATTCCTAAAGGATTGTAACGCCGACTATATCCTTTCATAGAGCCTCACAGACTTTGGTTATATATCTATAATTATCAATATAAACGCCATTAAAAGCTGCATTATTCAAAAGCTATGAATAGTATAAATTATGACACATTATAAAACTACTCAATGAGTAGCTCTTGTTTATTTTCTTCCCTTTTTTTACCCATAACAAAAAGCAAGAACTAATATAAATATCATCAAGCTTAAAACAATTAGTCAATATTGACTGAAAGTTTAAAATCTTTAGATGCAACAAAACAAAGAAAACAACAAACACCTATAAAATTTTAATTCTTGTGAGCACAACCTTGTAACCCCAAAGTACTCCTTCAAAACGGGCAATAACTATGTTCTATAAACACTACTACAGATTCAAGTATATAAAATGCTTAATAAATAATGGTTACAATGAATAAACATAATGTATATCGAGGTGGAGGTCATGCAAGAATATATAACGATTAAATATGCGCATCGTCATGTATTGAGAAGCAGAATCAATCGAACTCCTGACTTATACATCTCACGATGTAAGTGTTCATTACTTATACTTTGTGTCTTTTCAGTAATTAAGCAAGGAAAGCAATGACTGGGTGAAAGAAATATGAATATACGTATAAGAAAGGCTGTAAGGGATAAGCATACCCTCGAGAAGCTCAAGGATTTGTATCTTGCTTTGCTCAAAGGATAACATACCCCAAGCATCTTTTTCTATACACATATTTGTATGTTTCCCCCCTTAGTCTTAGCTTTCTCAGGTTAATTTCTATGTAGAGACACAATTTATAGGTCAACAATTACATTATCACGTATATATGTCAATAATTGCTATTGATTATTCCCACAAAGCCTGTAATGTCTTGATCCATTCCGAATTGCATAGCCATTTGATGTTGGAGGTACTATTCTACTATATATAAATGAGTCCAACTAGCTCATTAGAAACTCTCATTTGAAGAGTCTCACATACAAACATCACAGTTATTATATAATAACAGTAATTTATTTTATAAGTTCATAATTCATATTTAGAAACCATTATTAATGTACTAAATATAAAATGGTTGTCTACATGACACCATTATTTACTTTTATTAAAAGTAATGATTCTTACGTAAGAACCATTATATATGTTACTGAATAAATCATGGTTGTCAATATGAGACCGTTATATATCATTCAAGTGTTACTATATATTATGACGGTTATTCACGTGTGCCTGTTAATTATTATCACATCAATGCACATATTATGACCTCACCAAGACTCAATCCATAATGAGTGTTATATTAGAATCGTTATAATGCCTCCAAAATAAACAACAGTTCGGAATCGTAATGTTGCGTTGAGCATACATAGCGCTCGTATATATGACGATTTGAAACCATGTTTTATGACTGTTAGTAGCCGTCATATATTACTATTTCTGTAGTAATAACATTTATCTCTCTATTCTAGCTCATATGCATTTCTTAATTGACTTGAGTGACCCTCACATCACAACTATATCTGATTGTGCACCGTAAAACTTATAAACCTAGTTTGGGATGAATTTTGGTTATAAATTTAAGAGTTTTTCTAATTTATTTCTTATATTTATAATTTTTCTTGAAACTAATTTGACTAACTTATAAACTGATAAATAATATAATGTTACACAAATATTTTAGAGAGTTGACACCACAAATATTATAATTAAATAATTTATTTCGCTTCATTAGTCTGCCCAAATTAGATAAATATGTCTTATATTAAAAACTAAAAGAGTATAAAAAAACAATATTAAAGGTACGTGAAGAAAGTAGAGAATGTGAGAACAACAACATGAAATGTATCGCTAAACCACACGACGAGAGGATGGTTCTTTGATAAATTTAGATGGATTCAAGATGTCATGTACTCTTCCAATAGGTGTGAAGTACAATAGTAAAGTAATTTTTAAATGGGAAAATTTCACTTAGCCCCTAAGGAAGCAATTTTATTTCAGTCAATTTCAAAAGGTTCTGAGATTTCATTGCATCGCTCAGGTTAAAATGAAATTAAGTTTGTCATGTAAAGACAATGATGCCTTACTTTATTTTTGTCCATAAGAACATTTATAAGACAAATAAAAGGATTCAAATGAAACCAAGGAAAAAGAATATTTTGGTCATTCACAAAATAAATAAATGCATTTACAAAATAAATAAAGAGATTTAAAAGAATCAAACGAGTTAAAAATTTTGGTCATCCACAAGACAAATAAAGAAACTTATGAGACAAATATGTGTATTTATAAGACAAATAAGGAGATTCAAAAAATAAAAATAAAGAAATGGCATCATTGTCTTTTCACCCACAAAACTTAATTTCATTTTGATTTAAGGGGGTATAGTGAAATTTCAGAATTTTTTAGGGATTAACTGAAATAAAATTGCTTCTATTGGGCTAAGTGATATTTTCCCTTTTAAAATCCCAGCCCACTTATGAGGAAATTTCCAAAAAAATATTTTCAAATTATGATGGTATTTTTCTGGAATTTTCCTTATTATTTAACCTTGTTGTCACACTATATTAATGTTTCTCCCCCTTGGTGAAGCGTGAACTCCAAACTGCACTTTCTTTCTCCAGTCTTGCTTTCTCCTCTGTCGCACGTACCTTGTAGCACATCCACAAAGCCTCTGTCCTCAAATATTCGGCCTTTGCAGTTATGCTAAAATGGATGGACATTTCTCTTTGCAGTTCGCAAGATTTGAATGCCAATACCGTTTATCAAGACATCAACTTTTTTTTTTTAAAAAGTTTTTTTGCCTTCTTTTCCATTCATGCTACCCCCTGCCCATCGGAGAACCTTTTTTCTTTTCTTGGCAATTGTCCTTGTTTCTTTTCTGCTTTATAACTAATGTGACTCGGTTATTTTGCTAATATCATTTTTTATTATTCATCAAAAAAAAAAAGAAAAAAAAGAAGCTATACAGCACTTTGATTGGATAAAGAGTCAAATAACAAAATTTATTATAGCTTTTTTAACTGTTCACAGAGATAAATACTAAGGTTAAATATAAGTTGATATTAACCATTGTATTCAGCAGACGGTCACGTTACAGCATACACTCTTAATAATTCTTTTAATTTGCTTATTTAGAACGCTTGGGTCAGATGGTCGGTATCATAAAGTAATGAAGCTTTTTACATTGTTTCCTCCCCAACTTGCTCTCCAGTACGTGTATTCTCTTTCCCTTTTATTAATGATAACCAAATAATATTAAATAATAATTATTGCACTTGAATAATCTGATTATTAGAAGATTACAAAATAATGTTCCATGGCGGTGATTTCACTTGTTTAAGGGGGTTATATTCTTATAGTTTACTATCTTCTAATTACAACAAAGTACATTTATATTGATAACTAATCAATTTTTTTACGGCATATCCTTTGACATTTCCTATTATGATTTTTACCTATAAATAAAAGTACATCTCCCTTCCTCCTTGTCCTCACCCTTCTATTATTGCACAAAAATTTGAAAATATTTTGTCACTTTTATAGGTTTGCCATTGCATCTCTGAATTTGGTCGCATAGAAATTATGGAAATGATATGAGTATAATAACCAAATAATATTAAATATTAATTATTGTACTTGAATAATCTGATTATACTATAGAAGATTACAAAATAATGTTTCATAGCGGTGATTATTCTAGTTACTTGTTAGAATATTATGTACATATTGTGATTAATTAATATGTTAGAATAATGTAATAGAAAGGCATATTTTAAGGCTTCATAATAGTGATGAAATTGATATAGAGGCATGAATAATAGAGCAAGAAATTTCTTCATTCTCCTTATATAGTTCTATTGGACTTAGTTTTATTTGTTCTTTTTAGGTTTTTCATTATTGTTTGATGTTATAGTTGTCACAACGACGTATGATAGGGGTGTCTTAAGCCTACTTGTTGGTGAGATTTTTATATTTGACCAATCATGTTTACTTGGGAACGACATGATTGGATATGTAGTGAAAGGCATTTAGCTTTCTTGGATATGTAGTGAAAGGCATTTATCTTTTCTTGGATATATTCTAACTATATTAGCACCGTAACTTACCCCCATTCTAGAACTAGGTCAGTACTATCATCTGAATTTTCACCGTCACATCTAAAGCAAATGTAACCATCTAATGGTTTCATATTGATGACTACCCCGTGCGCCAATTTAACCCTCTAGTTAGTTTAATTTCCGAGTGGGATGCACAACAAAGGCAAAAGTTGAATGATGCAATATTATCCCCCAATCTTTAAGAGTTATTCAATAATAATGCTTTTCAGTTTATAATTCTTTATTTAACAACTAAGACACTCTTGCTCATAAACTTCCTTTTTGTTTAATTTTGTTTTGTTAAGACTATATTGGGCTCACACACTAAGCCCATTATAATGCAGCAGCCAAATTCATTACTTCAGTCTAGGATATTCTTTGTACGACATATTCTTTTATTCCTTTATCTTTACATTGTATACATGCAATGAATTTAGGGTTTTACTCCTATCTATACATAGAATAGTGCAGGGCTTGGATCAATTTGCTACCTTTACAACATTCCTCTCTTATTAAAAAATTATCTTGGTATCAGAGCATGACATGGCAAGCTACCCTGACGAATCCCAAGAAGCTGAGTCACAGAATACTCCACAAACACCCACTGTTGGATCACGTAGCAATAAAGCAAGCTTTGTGGTTTCTACCTCTATTTTGTCCAAGTAAACGGAGAAGAACAACATCCCTTCATAGTCTTGTTCTGTCAAGTTGGAGAGGACAAATTACTCTATTTGGCTAACACATGTTCTGCCTATTATTAAAGACCATAGGCTTGAATGATTCATTAATGGGACCTTTGGTAGATTATGGCTTGCTGCTAAGCAAATAGTCACTGCCCAAACCAAGTCAAGAATGCTGCTACTCCATTTAGAACTTCGGCGTAGTAGGAAAGGTATTTTAAAGATGCATGAGTATCTTGCTAAGATAAGGAACATGGGAGAACAACTCTCACTTGTAGGCAATCCAATGCCTCTCCTTGATCTCATCATTCAAGCATTAGATGGCTTGGATGTAGAATATAATCCTCTTGTGGTTCAACTTCCTCAACAAGCTGGTGAGAAGAGTTGCATTGAGCTTCAAACTCAATTATTTACCTTTGAAAGTCCCCGAGACCAGCTCAACTAATTTTCACAATTTGCTCCTACCTTTGCCAACTATGTCAGAGTTGATAATGGATTCTCTCCTAAAACTAATGGAGGTTCTGTCTCAAGAAACAACTGGCATGGTGGCAAAGGAAATAGAGGAAGAAGAGGACGTGGTAGAAACAACAAAAGTTTTGGGCATTCTAACAACAACAGCAACAACAATTAACCTGTGAAATGCCAGTTGTGTCTAAGGTTTGGTCAAGAAGTTGAATATTGCTTCTATCTTTATGATTGCTCTTTTGTTCCTAACAGGAAAGTAAAATCTGAAGCTGGAGGTTCTGGTTCTGATTCTAATTTTGATTGTGTTTTTTGGGCAACACCTGAGACCGTCAATGATAATGCTTGATATTTAGATAGTGGAGTTACTAGCCACGTGACAAATGATTTCACCAAGCTTGAGACATCCACCGAGCCTAATGGTAAGATGAATATTGTTGTCTTTGATGGGCATAAGATTAATGTTGAGAACGTGGGTAACTCTATTGTGCAAAATATTCCTAGAAAAAAGGTTAAGCTGAGCAAAGTGCTTTTTACTCCTAAAATTAAGAAAAAAAATGTTGTGTTTATAAAGTAGCACATAATAACAATGATGATGTGCTTTATAGTACTCATGGTATCTATGTGAAGGATTAGGAAACATGGGTGAAAATGCTTTAGGGAAAGTCTAGTAGCGATGGCATGTTTTGTATTCTAGACCACAAGAAGGATGGACATGCAGACTTAAGGGTCTGTTTGGCATAGCAGTGAAGTGGGGTAACCACACATTTGCTTTGAAAAAAGCTCAGTGGGCTAGAAATGACTGTTTGGCAATTGGCTTCCACTGCACTTTAATAAAAAACGTGGCTTTTTGTAGAAGCCCATTTTGGTAGCTTCTGATCTCTCTCTTCATCACGGTAGATCAGTAATTGCAGAGTAGAGGACCGTTTTGGTTAAAGTCTGGAAGAATAATTCAACTTTTTTTTCTTCAATAATAATTCAACTTTTTTTTTCTTTAAGCAAATTTTAATTATATTTATTCTCTTCAATTATCACAAAATATTTCAAATAATATATATTTATAATATTCAATAAGATTTATGTCCTTTTAATTCATTTTCCATCTAAATGGGCTTTTCAAACACTAATCTTAACAAGTTAAGATTAGGAAAAAAGTCACTTCTACCACTACCAATCCAAACGCAAATTACATCTACAATCTAACCTTTTTTCTATTAGGTTTTTTCAGAAGTCAAATTGCAAAAAAAATCACTTTTCCGTCGCTAATCCAAACAGGCACTTAGTTTTCAGTTTTCAAAGCTCAAGAAGCTAAAGGATCATCATCTAATTTTAAGAATTTCAATAGGAGTTTTTGGCATTGCAGACTTGGTCACCCTAGTGATAAAATTTTAAATCAAGTTATTAGTGAATGTAATTTGAAAGTCATTTCCCATTATAAAAAAGAATCTAGCTTTTGTGAATCATGCAAGTTTGGCAAGTCTCACTCTCTTCCCTTTGAAGTTTCCATTTCACATGTCACAAAACCACTTGAATTGATACATACCGATCTTTGGGGGCCATCACCAATTGTTTCGATGAATGGTGTTATGTGTTGGTCTTGGATGACTGTAATAGATATTCTTGGAATTTTCCATAAAAGACCAAAGATAGGCTCTACAAATGTTTATTCAGTTTAAGACATATGCTGAACAACAATTTGATAGATATTCAAATTAAAACTTTTTAGAGTGATAGGGGATGAGAATACACAAAATTCTCTAAGGTTTTGCAAGCTTTTGGCATTCAATTTAGGCACTCTTGCCATCATACCTCTCTTTAAAATGGTAGAGTTGAGGGAAAACATAGACATATAGTTGAGACAGATTTGACCGTGCTAGCTCAAGCTAAAATGCCTTTGTTTTACCGGTGGGAAGCATTTCATATAACAACTAAATTGATTAAGAAGCTGCCATCCACAGATTTAGGTGAAATCTCACCACATTTCGAGTTGTTTCGAAGACATCAAGATCATGATTCTCTTAAAATATTTGATACATCTTGTTACCCTTGTTTAGGCTACAGTTTCGAAGACATCAAGATCATGAACATAAGCTACAGTTTAGAACCACCAAATGTGAGAGAAGCTGTGTCTTGGAATACGTGCTAGGGTAGTTTTTGTCTCCTGATGGAGGTCCCCGACGTCCTGGCTTCATCGCCGGGGAAAACGTTGGTCTCTTATGGAGATGCTGATCTGGATGAGTCTGCTGAGATTGCTGAGAAACCTCCAGCGGGTAATCTCGCCAACACGCTCTTGGCTGTTCTGCCAAGAGTAGGATCTGAACTGGTTAGGTCTTGCTCATATAGCTCTCAAGGAAAATCAGAGAAGGTTCTCTCCTATAAGGATTCACTTACGGGCTTCAAAGGTTCTGAGTTTAACGGGACAGCTCTTGGTAGATATTGCCAGGAGGAGGAAGCTAACATGGATAACTTTTTTAATCAATCTTGGGAACTGCCCGAACCTTCAGCAGAGATTAAGAAGCTCATGGACATTTATCCTTCCATGGATATGACCAAAGAGGAACTTAACCGATGGGCTAGACCATGGAACACGTCCCTCATCATCACTGTCCTTGGTGCGAAATTCAATTTCCACATATTGAAGGAGCATCTCGCCAGAATCTGGAAAACAGGGGACTTTGATCTTATCGACATCCCGAACAACTATTATGTTGTCAAATTTAAGTCCAATGTGACGTGGGATCAGCACTATAAGAAGATACTTCTGGGCGGGCCTTGGACGATAGCACAATATGCCATCTTAGTTCAAAGGTGGACTCCCTATTTTGATCCTTTCCACAATCCCCTCGGTCGAGTGGCCACATGGATCAGAATCCCGAATATTCCTCTGTTATGCTACAACAAAGAATGCCTATGGAGATTGGGGGATATGGTTGGGAAAACTCTAAAGGTTGACATGCACACAATCGAAAACCCTGATGAAGAAGAAGCCAAAATTCACAGAGGAAGATTCGCCAGAATTTGCATTGAAGTGGATTTGCAGAAAAAATTGGTTCCTAAGATCATCTATGCTTCATCGGTGTTTACCATAGAATATGAAGGCTTGGGCTCTATTTGTTTTACCTGTGGCAAGTATGGCCACCGAAAAGATCTTTGTCCAACAAGGGATTTGGCTGTCGCGGGTCATCCTCACACCTTTACATGCCATCCCTCTCCAGCGTCTATGGCTTCTCTGCCTCTGGATAATACGAAGCAGGCAGAGTCTGAACCAGCAAAGCTTCCTCTCGATAAGGAAGATCCCTTCGGGCCATGGATGCTTGTGCGGAAGCCAGCTAAAGCACGGAATTCAAGAAGGCATGAGGTCAGGGGCAGAGTGGGTGGTAAGCGCCATACCGAAGCATCAGAAGGAGTCGACTATGGCAGAGCTGTCCAGTCTAAATTTGCTGTCTTAGCTGAGATGGTTCCAGAAGATGACGTCGTCCACGAGGATGTTTCAAATTTGAATCGCAAACTGCGGAAAAGCGCAGCTGTCCAGAAACTTAATGAAGGTGTTTTGGTTGATAAGGCTGAGCAGAAGTCAACTAAACCTGGGCTAAGGAAGAGCTCCAAAGGGTTTCAAGTGGGTACTAGACGCTGGGCTGAAGTTAAAAAGCCCAAAGTCACCAATCGGGTCAACTCGCATGCAAATAAAGAAGTGGCCCATAGCATTGATTCAGGCCTCAACGGTCCACGGGATTTGGCTGATGATAAATCGCTGCAGCTCACAAAAAACAAAGCTCAAAGATCACATAACATTATCAAGGGTTGTATTCAAAAGGGTGGGCCATCTAAAGATAACGCTGTGGCAACTCGGTCTGTCATTTCACTCCAAGCTCCAAGCTCACGCGGGGAAGGTCAGGTCCGTGACAAGCCAACCATTAACGAGGCAAGGCAAGAGACTCTATTAGATCCTCAAAATACCACCTCTGCCCATGAGTCTATGAATTCAGACTTGCATTCTAGGAAGAATACATTCACGGTTGGGGATGTGGAAGGCTCAGAACCGAGGTTGCAAACTGTGTCCCAGTTGGAGGTTGTGGTTTTGATGGAGGATAAACCGCCGGACTTGTAAGTCCCCTTTGCCCCCTTTTTTTGTTTTTCCTTTTTTATGATTATATCTTCCTGGAATTGTCGCGGGGCGGGTGGTCGCGCGTTCCCGCGTATTTTGAAAGATGTGGTCCTTAATTATGGCATTAATGTGTTGTGCTTAGTTGAACCCAGGATTAGTGGTAATAGAGCGGATAAGGTTGTTAGGCAGTTAGGCTTTAATGACTGGTTGAGAGTTGAAGCCACTGGTTATGCTGGGGGTATTTGGGTCCTTTGGAATCATTGGGAGTTTCAGATTGACTATTTATTCTCCAATACCCAGCTTCTCCACTGCAATATTTCCCCCAAGAACAATCACAATCCTTCGTTAGTTACTTTTGTTTATGGTGATACAAGTATTCTGACGAGGCGAAACCTGTGGGAATCTCTGTATGCTATCAAGCAAACGGCGACTATCCCTTGGTTGGTCTTAGGGGATTTTAATGCCTTCCTTTCTCCTATCTATAAAGAGGGTGGTGCAGCTCCTGTTCGCAGCTCAATGTTGGACTTTCAGAACTGCATTGACCGTTGTGATCTTATTGAGGTTCCGTTTGTTGGAGATAAATTTACCTGGGAAAAAACCGGAGTTAAGGAGAGACTTGACTGGGTCTTCTGCAATTTCGAGTAGGACATTACTAATCCTCAGGTTAAGGCTTATCACTATCTCCGATTTAAGTCTGACCATCGAGTGATTGTGGTTGCGGATAAATCAAGGTCTAAAGGCATTATTAGAGGTAGAAAGTTCCTCTACCAGGCTGCTTGGTGCCTTGAAGATGATTTCCAAGATGTTGTCAAAGATGCTTGGCAGGGAAAAAACTGGATTCAGGGGCAAATGCAGTTCACAAAGGACGCCTCAGTGTGGAATTCTAGAGTGGTGGGAAATGTTGCCAAAAAGAAGAGAGAGATTATCCGAAGGCTGGAGGGGATTGATAGGGTCAGGAGTAGAGAGGGAGGTCCAAATGGCCTCTTCAAGATCGAAAAACAACTCTAGGATTTGTACCATAAAATTGCCTTGCAGGAGGAATTGATCTGGTTTCAGAAGTCTAGGTGTAAGTGGATTAGCGGTGGAGATAGAAATACGAAATTCTTCCATGCAAGTGTTTCCGCGACTAGGAAAAGAAGTAAAGTAGAGGCGTTGCAGGATGAAAATGGCACCTGGGTGTCGGACGAGTCTCGGTTACGAGACATGGCCCATGATTTTTTTCGGAATCTTTATGCGGCTGAGACCCCTCCTACGCCTTTCTCTCCTTGGAGGGCAAGCTTCCCCCTCTTAACGATATCCAGCTTGATCTCCTCCAAAGGCCTGTTTCGCCCACCGAGATTAAAAATGCTGCTTTTGAGATGGGAGCTTTTAAAGCTCCTGGACCAGATGGTTTAAATCCCCATTTTTTTCATACTCAGTGGAATGTTATTGGCCAAAAGATGGGAGATCTGGTTATCAAGAATTTTGAAAATCCTGAGGTCATCCAGGATATTAATCATACGAACATTACCCTTATCCCTAAGGTCGATCATCCGTCTTCCTTGAAATATTTTAGACCTATATCCCTCTGCAATGTAAGCTACAAAATTGTCAGCAAAATTATTGCCAACCGCTTTAAGCGTGTCATGAACCATCTGGTCGCTGAAAATCAATGTAGTTTTATTGCTGGTAGGCAGGCTGTGGATAACATCATTATTGCCCAGGAGGCTATCCATTCCATGAGATGCAAGAAAGGGAAAAAGGGTTATATTGCAGTGAAAGTTGATATGGAAAAGGCTTTTGACCGTCTTGACTGGCGTTTTCTTGAATTCACTCTTAACAGCTTGGGTTTGGGTTCTGCTTTTGTAAAGTTGATAATGTCCTGTATTTCGTCCCCTACCATGAGTATTATTTGGAATGGAATTGCCTCTGAGCGATTCCGGCCTTCTAGAGGGGTGAGACAAGGTGATCCTTTGAGCCCATATCTGTTCGTCCTTTGTATGGAAATGCTTGGCCAACTTATTCATCACGAAGTTGAATTGGGGAATTGGCGTCCTCTTAAATTGAGCGCTAATGGTCCTATGCTTTCCCATCTCTTCTTCGCGGATGACCTGGTCCTTTTTGGGGAGGCTTCAGACGATCAGATGATTGAGATTCGGGATGTCATGGCTCTGTTCTGCCAAATCTCTGGTCACAAGATTAATCTTAATAAATCTAAAATGTTCGTCTCCAAGAATGTTCATTTCAATAGGGCCTATGAGTTGAGTCAGATGGTAGGGATTGGTCTGACTGCTGATCTTGGGAAATATTTGGGTGTTCCCCTCCTTCACAAAAGAATGGTCAAGACGACGTTTGCCCCTCTCCTCCATAAGGTGAAACTGAAGCTGGCCAACTGGAAAGGTAAATTCCTGAGTATGGCGGGTCGGTCGACTCTTATCAAGTCTGTCCTTTCGGCGATCCCTCAATACCAGATGCAGTCAACTCTTGTTCCTAAAGGGGTGCTAGCTACGATTGAAAAGCTAAGCCGTGATTTCTTTTGGAACCAGCACGATGATTCCAAAAAACTGCACCTTCTTTCTTGGGACGTTCTTAAAAAGAGAAAATGTGAAGGTGGTTTGGGGATAAAAGATTTGCACTGCCAAAATAAAGCTTTTCTCATGAAATTGTGCTGGGGGCTTATCAAAAAGCCGGAGGCCTTTTGGGTGAAATGGCTTCGTGCAAAATACTCTTGCGGCTCTTTTGTTATCCCGAAGGTTCAAAGGTGGCGCAATCAGTCGGTGGTTTGGAGTGGAATTGTGACCGTCTGGGAGGACTTCTTAAGGGGCCTTGGTAAACGCCTTAGAAGTGGTCGAAATACGTTTGCTTGGCTGGAATGCTGGACTTCTTTGGACAAGCCTCTCAAATTCTTTATCGACAAGAACTGCCATCTTGCTGATATGAGTGCCAAGGTTCACTCCTATAGGACTCCTTCCGGTCTTTGGGATAGAGCTAAATGGGAATTCTTCCTACCTAGTTGGGTGGTGGATAAAATTATGTCGTCTCCGCCTCCTTCGGGCATTGATGACGATACTATTTGTTGGCGGAATGCTCCTGATGGGAATTTCAGTGTAAAATCAGCTTATGACAAAATCTATCATCAGCACATCCATAGTCACCAACGTCACTGGCAGTCGCTATGGCGCTGGGGAATTCCTGAACGTATCAAATTCTTTCTTTGGCAAGTATTCCATGATAGGCTTCCTACTAATGAGGTCAGAGCGAGACATAATCCGAGAGCCTCAAACACCTGTCCTTTTCGGTGTGAGAGTGTGGAGAGCGCCCTGCATATTTTAAGAGATTGTGAGCAAGCTCGGAGAGTGTGGTCTGATTTAACTAACCCTCTATATTATAATATATTTTTCTCTGGTAATTTGCAGGATTGGCTCAATTGGAATTTGCAGCACTCACCAGGAAACAATAAGATGGCTAAATGGCCTTGGCAAAATGTTTTCAGTATCGCTTGTTGGATATTATGGAAAAATCGATGTTGCCAAGCTTTTGAAGGGTCATCAGATAGCCCGAAGGAGATAGTCCACAGATGTATTTATCATCTCTCGGAAGGTGTGCAGAACGGCAAGTTTCGGCATCAGATATTCCAAATCCCAGAACGAGGTGTGCTTCACTGGAAACCCCCTGATCCGGGTGTCTATCGTTTAGATGTTGATGGTTCGGTTATCGAGGACGGACAGGGTGCTTGTGGAGGTGTTATCCGTGATTACCAGGGTAATTGGGTTCGTGGATTTCAACAGAAGTTAGGACATTCTTTCCCAACTGCTGCGGAAATCCATGCAATCCGATGTGGCCTCCTTCTGTGTAAACAGTTGGGGCTAAAGAAAATCAGGATATTCACTGACTCAATACAGGCAGTCCATCTATTATCCTCTCACTGTGATTCGGATCATCCATTACATGATGTTATCTTTCAAACCAGATCTCTCCTTTATAGCGACTGGGAGGTAGAAATTTCGCATGCTCACAGGGAAAGTCTTTGGTGTGCGGATTATCTTGCAAAGAAGGCTCACATGATTCCGCAGGATCACGACGAACTTGGGTTTTCCCCAATTGAATGTTTTCATTTTTTTGCTTTGGATTGTGGCTTTTTAGCTCAAGATCATCTTATAGGGCCTAGCCTATAGTGGTTGACATTCTCAAGCTTTGGTTGCCTTTGTATCACAAAAAAAAAAAAAAGAACCACCAAATGTGTATTCATTAGATACAGTAACAATCATAAAGGCTATAAATGCATGAGTTCCATTGGAAAAAATTATACATCAAGGCATGTGGTATTTAATGAGGGTGATTAATAAGAAGTTACCTGAAGAGCAAGTGCATCCCAAGGGTTTCTTTCAGTCTTGTATCACGCTTGCAACTCAGAATGTGGATTCTGGCCAATCTTTTGGTTCTCAAACTTTATTATCAGTTGCTATTTTACCAACTATTAGCAGCACTAAAATACAAGCAAAACAAATGAATACTCCAGTCCCTGTAGAACAAGAGCATTCCTCAAATTATATGATTGAATCCAGAATCGATGATCAATCCTATTCTACATCTCATTCTCAAGATAAAGGTGCGAACTTGATTGCTTCACCACAAACAGTTGTTACCACCGGTCCAGTCAAGCATCATATGGTCACAAGGAGTAAAGCTGTGATACACGAACCCAAACAGGCTTACATTGGAGTTGTAACCACATAATTGATTATTAAAGAACCCTAGTGTCAGAGAGGCTCTAAATTCAACAGTATGGAAACAAGCTTTGCAGGATGAGTATAATGCACTTATGAAAAACAAGACTTGGGAATTAGTTCCTTTTTATGGTCAGGAAAAATTGGTAGATTGTAAATGGGTGTTTAAATCTAAAGCACACGGTGATGGCTCACGTTATAAACCAAAAGCAAGGTTGGTTGTCAAGGGATTTCAGCAAAGTCCATGTATTGATTTTGATGAGACATTTGGCCCTATTTTAAAATCTTCTACTCTGAAATTTATCTTAACCTCAGCTGTAACCCCCTTCACGCTTAAGGTCGAGATTTAGTTCATAAACACGTAATTGATGTGGAATTAGAGACCTTAGATGATTTTGGGACTTAAACAAAATCAAACATCCCAAAATCATGGCTTACAAAAACTTTTACAAAATTTATTCATGACGGTCTCATATTCACATTTTAATACTAAATGGCCTGTACAAGTTGATTTCATTCACAAATATCAGAGTATAAGGCAAATTCCCGACACACTCGGGTTCCATTCATTAAATAAGGGATTTACAAAGGCACAAAGCCCATAATTCATTACCCTTAACTTGGGGATTACACAAAATCTATTCAATATCCATATACAATTATCCAAAATACCAACTATAACCAATATCCAAATAACCAAAAGGAACTCTACATTAGAGCTCTAGCCGCTCTTCGTCACCTGCTTTCCTTTCGATCCTTCGGCCCGTCTAAAACATTGTTTTTGGGAGAGTGAGATTCTAAAGAATCCCCGTAGTGTCAAATCACTCAGAATGTGCATAACAGTAAGGCATGCATGAAAGCAATCACATAACACAGACATTGCAACTACAATGGCAGTTACAGCGGCAAAGGCAGGCATGACTCATGTCACCCTTACGTTTGCTCACGCTGAAGTGCTCACGCTGTATCGCACGTATCACAGTTCACAAACACATATATACTTCACCACAGCTGGGATTCATATAACAATTCACAATGCACAGCCGTACTGGCCGGTTTTCAGTTCACAATCGATCCATATCGATTACAACGGCAGTTCAACGGCCGAGCTACAGATGACCACTGTCACTCCCTAAACGGCTCACGCTAACCTGCTCACGCTGTAATGGACCATGACACATACAATTCACAAATCACTAAGCACAAAGTCACGTTTCACAAACACTATGATAAATCATGCATACCATATATCATACACAATATGAGTGAGAAATCACTACCTGTTCGTTCCTTCCGTGCACACTCTAGCACTGCTTGCTCCCAAGAGGGCACACGTCGCTTCCTATAATTCACAATGGGTGACGAAGTATCAATCCTTTATTCCAATTCTCAATGACTTCTTATCACTTAATTGGTTATCATTTAGGACTCTTAAGAGGCCACAAATGTCTCTAATGGAAGCCCTAAAAGGTTGGGAAACAAAAGGTTGAAGGTCACTTTTCGAAAACACAAAGTACTGGAACACAGGGTTGGGCCGCGGCCCGCCCTTCCTTGGGCTGTGGCCCAAATATGGTCAGAAGGTCTTGGGCGCGGCCCGCCACTCATGGGCCGCGGCCCAAATCAGGTCAGAAAGGCTTGGGCCGCGGCCCAGAAATTTCCTGACTCTGGGCTGACTTCGAAAAACCATAACTAATTCTAAAAAAATCGAAATGAAGTGATTCCAAAGCCAAATGAAAGGTATATGAGTCCTCTTTCAAGGAAAAATATAGCCCTTCACTGGAAATCACTACAAAATTCCAGAATTACACAACACTCATCCCTATCCCCAAAACAGAGTTCTGTTTCAATCCCAAACTTTGGACAACCATATCTCACAGAATACTCAACGAAATGACACAAAATATATGTCCGTTTTGAAGCTTGGGATGAGAACTTTAAGACTGGAAAGTTTCAGAATTTTCCAATACCATTTGGTTATTCAAAACGCTCATACAAAATTACTGCGCAAAACAGAGCTTAAACCAAACAGATTTCCAATTTTCTATCAAAGTGTTCAATAACTCCAAAATTAATAACCAAGCTTATTCCCACACAAAATCACTCAAGGAACACAATGGTAACCTCAAAATGACCCAAATCACAACCTATCAATAATAACGCCTTCTTAAATGGAGATCTACAGGAACAAGTTCTTATGAAACAACCAGAAGGTTTTATTTCTCATAAGCATCCAAATCATGTGTCTGTTAAAAAAAAGGCACTTTATGATTTGAGACAAGCACCTAGAACTTGGTTTGAGAAATTAAGAACCACTTTGATAAATTGGGGCCTCACTCATTGAAGGTGTGACACCTCTTTTTTTTTTTCATGCAAAACAGAGAAGGGTTAAGTAGCAAAACTACCCATTATCTTTGTTTGGAAGAGCTACGGGCACTATAAACCATTTTTGGATACAAAAATACCCATCAATATTAAAAAGTAGCTCAAAAATGCTATTTCCATTAATTTGTTAGAGTAAGAGCCATTAAGTTTGAATTTTGGAATCTGACACGTGCCTTACAATGCCTAGTGAGACATGAGGATGTGAAGGCAAAGAGCAAAAATGCCCTTTATCTTTTTCAAGAAGAGTTACTAGCATTATAAACAAACTTTAGGTTCAAAAGTACCTATGATGATGATTCCAAAATGGCCTTAAACAGCCGCTTTCGTTAAATTCTTCTACGTTGACCATGTAGACCTATGATAATTCCAAAATGGCCATAAACTTTTGACCAAATAAAATGATGATAAGGAGATTGAAAAACTTTGGACCAAACTATTCAGTCCAATATTTTCTCTCACCTTTTCCTCCATTCAAACATTGAGTAAGAATTCTTGTTATGTTTGTCCTGATTTACGTTGATAATATTATTGTGACTGGGAATTGTTCTAAAATCCTAGAACTTTTCATCAAGTAGCTTAATTCACATTTTGCTCTTAAGGATTTAGGTCATTTGCGTCAGTTATTAGGAATTGAAGCCTACCGAGAAGAGACTGACCCATTCTTAAAGTAGGAACGATACATTATGAACATTCTGGATAGGTTTGGTATGTTTAATTATTCACCATTACTCACTCTTATTGTGGTAAACAGACATTATTAAAAGAATGAATGATCTCTGTTAACAAATCCAACTATCTACAGAAAAGCTATTGGGGCTCTACACTATCTTGTTAATACAAGGTCAGATATTTCCTTTGCTGTCAATACATAAGTCAATTCCTTTCCTCTCCTATAGACATACACTGGAAAGCACTTAAGCGAATTCTTCACTATCTGAAGGGAACAATAAAGCTAACTCTACACATTAAACCAAGTACTCATCTTACCATACAGGGGTTCTCTGACTCAGATTGGGCAGTGTACCCCACTGATTGCCATTTTATTTTGTGGATGTTGTGCATTTATAGGTGATTCATTAATCTCCTAGTCTGCAAGGAAGCAGCCCGATGTTTCCCGATCAAGCGCTGAATCTGAATACAGGGCTCTTGCAAATTTTGCTGCTGAACTTGCATGGCTTCAATCTCTCATTGATGAGTTCGGAGTTCATCTCAAACATCCTCCCAAAGCATGGTGTGACAATCTAAGTGCTTCTGCTTTGGTTTCCAATCCAATTTATCATGCTCGCTCAAAACACATAGAGCTCGATGTTCATTATATTAGAGACAGACTGTAACATCCCTAAAATTAGCAAAAGGGATAAATTTTCCCAAAAAAAAAAATTTTAAATGATTAAATTAATTTTGAGATTTAAAGGTTTATTTTCTGAAAATTCCAAGAAACATAGTTAGAGGTCATAATTTGGTTCGAAAATTTTAGGAAAATTATTTGAAGGCTTTATGAAGCTAATTAAGAAAGAAAGTCCTTAAAATTATTATAGATTAATTTATGGAATTAGATAATAAACCAATATCGATTTAGAAATTGAGAAAAAGTCAGTAACTTTATTATCCGGACTCAAAAATCGGAATTGCACTAAAAATAAGCCAAATTATGAACCCCAATGAATTTAAGGAATTTTAAATTAGACAAAGTGGGAAAATTAGAGCCTAATGTATGTGATTAATAGGATATATATATATATATATATATATATTAAAATACACACACATGGCACACTCACAATTCACGGTTAAACTCAACACACCCGACCTACATGCATTCCTGACACGCTTTCACATATAGCACACACATACAAAGACACTCAAACACTCCCTCACTCTTCAGTTGATTATTATAGATAGAGAGAAAGAAGAGAAAGAGAGAAAGAAAGAAAGAAACAGAGAGGGAGGGGTCGAGAGGAGACGGAAGGTGAGAGCGAGAGTTTCTCACCAGAGAAGAGGAAGAAGTAAGCACCGATTTGCATATGCAACACCGAAAACATGTGTAGGTTAGTCTCCTAACCTTTAACTTTGCTTTTACTATTTGGTTGAGCCCCAACTCCCCAAAGACACAATCCATATCTAGTGATGATGAGAGAGGAAGGAGAGAAGCAACAGCTGAAAAAGAAAGATGAAGTCGCTACCATAAAAAGTACTTTCTATATTTGGTTGAGAATATAAAATAAAGGAAAATAGTAAAAGTAGAGTGGTTAATTGTAATTCTCTCCAAATGGGAAAAAAATAGTCATGATCGATTGGGATGTGTTTATATGTAATTATAATTGAAGACCAAATAAAAACAGGAGAAGGCTGGCGGGGCAAATGAGTGAACTCGTTCTATTTTCGAACGACTTCTTCAATTTTATAAACTTGTTCTCTTAGAGAACGAGTTTAAATATAATATTTTGATAAATATTTTTGATTATATAGCATTGTGATAATTTCGTTTTACCGTTTAAAGCATCTTCATAAAAACGCGTACACAACGCAAGAAAAACTCGCATTGAACAATTGCCTTTGCCCAGAAGAGACCAATTTTATCCCAATTCATGACAAAGCAAGGAAATCAGTCCATAGAGTACACTCAGATGTACAAGAGAATGTCAAAACGCTTAGAGCTTCACAGTGCAATAAAAGACATCACAAAGACACCGCATACTCAAACTCAACTAAAAACCCAGACTCTCTCTCACCATTCAAATCACAAAACTCTAAAAATTGTGAGCGAAAAAAGTAATCTATAATATAATGTGATGATTAAGGAGTTACCTTAAAATAGTGTTGAGTAAAAGCTTTCCTCTGTTAAGCTCTTCAGTTTTGTCCATAGCAACAGTGTTGAACATGATCAAAACCCATTCAAATCATCCAAAACACCAGATGCTTTGAAATCCAAAACTTTCTTTAGCCAATCAAATTACAATACTCTAGAAATTGTAAGCATGAAATGCAATCTAGAATAGAATGTGATGGATGATTCGAGATTTAGCGTAAAACAAAGTTGAGTAAGCGCTTTCCTCTAATAAGCTCCTCAGACTTTTTGTCTGTAGAATAAAATTATGTATTATTTATATTTGTATCAGAAGCAGGGACAATTATGTAATTGTAGGCTAGTTAGATGTTGAGTCCCAGCATGGGACTTACTGCCTATAAATATATCTATGTGAAGGCAGGTTAAATGTAATGACAGGAATTATTCAATTGGTTAATAAAGTATGTATTATTCAGTATATCCTTTGTACCTGTTTGTGTTTCTTCATGGTATTAGAACCCATAGTTATTGTTGACCCGATTTGTCTCTCTTGGATTACCCGATTCAGGCATATCGTTTTCTTGGTTAACTTGTGCCAATTTCTTGATCTCACAAAGGCGCTAGGGCACAATAATCCAATGGGGAATGTCAAACCTCTTAACATTTCAATATGTGCAGAGTAATAAAGGCACAGTCCACAGGCATACAGAAATATTACAATTATACTAATATATATCCAAACAGGAGTCCACCCACAGGGTTTGATAATATATATATAGAAATTGTCCAAAATATTAAAATTAAACTAATATATATCCAAACAGCTTTGGTCTTGGGATCCACACACCTCAATTGCCCGTTTCTACCACTTTGCCCTTGGTGCCACTGGTTCCTGCTGGAATACTGATTTATTTGAAAAGGGGTGAGATTCAAACGAATCTCAATAGTAACATATAGTCGTTCATATAAAATGTGAAAAGTAAATATGTTATGTTCCAAGTTATGCACAAATTAATTAACAATATCATGACATGTATACATGAATTCGGGTTGAATCCCCCACTATCCGTACGCCTCGGTTGGGTTATTACTCAACAACCAGGTAAAACTGCCTACTCGAACTAACAACCCCTTATCGGTGGAACCATGTTGATTAATTAAATTACAGAAAATGACATACACAAATATATAAACATCGGCATAATGAATGAAGGATAGAATTACTACCTTGTATCCCTTTTTGCTATACAAAAATAGTTCCTCAAACTACGTGCCAACGGCTCGGCCAATTAATCCGATCCTAAAAATTCCAAATGTACAAGAATTAAGTTAAACTCATTCATGTACTACTTTAGACACTTCAAAGTTTTTTTGTTGGTTACATTAGTTCAAAACTGCAAAATTACCAAAATGTCCCTTGGGACCGACCTAGCCCCTTTTTACCTAGTCCGACCATACTTTTCCAAAAATTTTGACCCGGGCTATTCATACATAGTTTTGAGTGTATAATCCATTTTTGGCCTTGTTTTTCACAAAATCACTGCCATATGACAGTTTTACCCTTGACAACCCTGATTTAGGGGTTTAGGGGTATTTTCGTAATTTCACTTTCTAGGGCTTTTCTCACAAAGTGTTCAACATCAACCCTACATAATTTTCCCGCATGAACAGCATGGAATCATCATATTTATAAAAGTCCAGCTTCTACCCCTCTAAACATTACTGGCCGAAACATGAGAGAAAAAGCAAAAGTTGTGATTTTGATTTTTAACTTCAAAAGCTTGTTCCTTTCTACTGCAATCCACTTGATTAACCATTTAAACACATACTAAACAAGATTTGAGTAAATTTGGGCAGCATAACCCCTTTGGGTTTCCATTTCCCAAATTTGTAAAACCAACAAACAAACCACAAATTACAACCAAATAAAAAACAACACCATCACAACATCAAATAGAAGGAGATTATGGAAGTTTCCTCTTGATTTCTCACTTTCTCTCTCCTAGCTATCACCTCTCTCTCTCTCTCTCTCTCCCCCCCTTGATGTTTTGCTTGCTAGACTTAGAGCTTCATGGAGAAGAGGAGATTAGAGAAGCTATTATGCAAAAGAGGAAGCTTGAACACAAGATCACAAGTCTTACCTTTACAATTTTCTCCTCCTTCTCTCTAGATTCTTGAACTCACACTCTCTCTCTCTACTCTTCTCTTAGCTGACGAAATGAGAGGAAAGATGAAGCAAAAAGGCTTAATAAAATATCTCATTTTCCCTAATTAAGTTATTACCAAAATTAAGTTTTTATGACACAAATGTACTTGAGCCTATCTTCAACTAATTAGTGTCATAAAGTTCAATTAAAATTGAAATAATCTCTCCTCCCCTTGGTTAGCCCAAGTTGACGCCTAGGGTCCCCCTTAAATGACCCAATTGGGCTTTAATTGATTAGCCTTAACTAGACGCACATATTTCACTTTCACTTTCCAAACCTTGGTTTATTTGACCAAGAATATTCCAAATATTTATTTCCCATTTATTTTCCTTAATTAATTGGCAAATAATTAATTTTATGCTTTATTGGAAAAATTATGATTTTGACATTGTGTTTTTTAATTTAATTCCTTTTCTTCTTTTCTTTGGCCAAAATTCCCTTAATATTGAGCCAAATAATATACTTTACTATTCCTTCATTTTGGGATTTGATATTGGACTTTATGAATTACCCAAAATTAATTTCTTAACTTGTTCTAGCCCAATTTCTCATGAAAATGAAAATTTACTAACTTCATAAATTTCAAATTCATGAATATTCACCATTCCATTTCATTGAATATTAAAAATAATTACAATGTATTTTTATGAATAAAATTTGGGGTGTTACAGGGAAGCTGCCTCAATACTCAATTTTGTCAACTTTAGGGTGTTTCCCTTCTATCTCATCTTCCCTTTCAATAATGATAAAGATCGGGGTTTCCTATTGCTGTCTATTATTTTCTTGCTGAAGATAAGGGTTTATTGGTCTCTGGTCTTATCGCCGAAGATCATCGTTCTTGTTCCCTCATTGAAGAATCAATATTCTCATAGCTTCATTTTTTATTGGCATTTTTGGTGTTTTAGCGGTTATATTGTCGGCATCGAAGATCAGTGTGTTTGGTTTTAAGGTTTTCGCATATCTTCTTCCATTTCCCATATTGCCTCTCTAATAGATAACCCTTTCCAGATGACTTTGATAAATGGGATGCTCTTGTTTCGAGCTGCTTCTCCTATCAATCGATGATTTGGTCAAGCATGACTTCATAAGTCAGATCATCCCGCATTTCCACGTATTTGTATTCAATCACATACTTGGATTGGGTTGGTACTTCTTCAATTGGGAAACAAGAAAGACGTCATGCAACCTACTTAGGTTCTATGGCAAAGCTATACGATATGCTATTGGCCCAATCTTCACCAAGATTTCAAATGGACCAATGTACCTTAGATGTAACTTAACTCTTAGTGCTCTGCCAATACATGTGATTGGAAAAACTTTTATGAATACATGATCATCGATTTCAAATTCCAGAGGTTTCCACCTCTTATAAGTATAACTTTTTGTCAGCTTTAAGCAGTCAGCAATCTCTGCTTAATCAACTTGATCTTCTCAGTTGTCTAATCAACTGTGTCTGTCCCAATTAAGAGTCTCTCAGACAATTCTGTCCAACACAAGGGCGATTGACATTTCCTCCTATATAGTGCCTCATATGAAGCCATTTGAATGTTTGAATGATAACTATTATTATAGGCAAATTCTGCTAATAGAAGGAATTTGTCCCAATTGGCATTGAAATCCAATGAGCATGCCTTAGCATATCCTCTAGCGTTTATATGGTCTGCTCTGTCTTCACATCTTTTTAGGGATAATATGTCATGCTGAATCTCAGTTTAGTTTCCAAATCCTCATGAACTGCCTTCCAAAAGGTGGAAGTGAATCAGGGATCTCAATCCGAGATGATATTCTTTGAAGTACCATGTAATCTCACAATCTCCTTAATATAAATTTCTGCCAATCTATCAAGAGAATAGTAGATGCTGATAGGTAGGAAGTGGGTTGTCTTTATAAATCTGTCAACTATCACTTAAATTGCATCATGATTTCTGACTTCGGGTAACCCCGTCATGAAATCCATGGTAATGCTTTTCCACTTCCACTCAACAATCTCAGGATTTTGCAGAAGCCCTGATAGTTGCTGATATTCAACTTTCACTTTCTAGAGACAACGAGCGATGAACTTGGTCACATCTCTTTTCATTCCTAGCCACCAGTACTAGAACTTCAAGTTGTGGTATATTTTGGTTGTCCTTGCATGCAGAGTGTATTTACTCTTATGTGCCTCCCCTTGAATTTGTTGTTTCAGCTCTATCTGTGATGGAACATATATATGCTTCTTGTACTTGACTAGGCTGCTTAGTGTCAAGTTGTATTCCTGAGTTTCAACTCTAGCAATCATATCTCTGATAGACAGTGCTCGTCTATCATGCAGCTGTGCTTCTTCAATTGCTGCTCTTAGGTCATTATACACATGGCTAACATTAATGCTGCTCATTAGAATCTGACCAGATAGATTAAGATCTCTAAAATTCTCAATTAGTTTCTGCTTGTAAATCATTATGGCTGCCACCTGCACTGATTTACGGCTCAATGTGTTAGCAACAACTTTAGCCTTTCTAGGATGATATTTAATCTCTAGATTATAACCTTTTAGCAACTCCATCCACCCATGCTATCTCATGTTCAGCTCTTTCTGATCATACAGATATTTCAAGCTCTTGTGATTGCAGTACAGCTCTATGGTCACACTATAGAGATAATGTCTCCAAATTTTCAAAGCCAATACAATAGCTGCCAACTTAAGATAATGAGTGGAATAGTTCAATTTATAAGGTTTCAGCTGACGAGATGTGCATGCCACTACTCGGCCATGTTGCATCAATACACATCCCAATTTATGGTCACTGGCGTCTGTATACACAACATACGTAAACTATGGATCTAGGATTGTCAGCACTAGTGTTGTTGTTAACCTCTGCTTCAACTCCATGAAGCTCTTCTCTCAATTATCATCCCACACAAAATGCTGAGTTTTCCGCGTCAACTTTGTCAAAGGTAGAGTTATTTTGGGGAAGTTCTGTATAAACCTTCTATAATACATAGAAAGACCCAGAAAAATGCGTATTTTAAAGGTAGTCTCTGGCCTCTTCCAGTTCAATATTGCTTCCACCTTGCTAGGATCAACTGAGACCCCTTGCTATGAGACTATGTGGCCCAAAAACTTATCCTCTGAAAGCTAGAATTCACATTTGCTCAGCTTGGCATAGAGTGCTTATCACTCAATATATTCAATATCGTTCTCAAATGCTACTCATGTTTAGCTTTACTCTACGAGTATACCAAAATGTGATCAATGAAGACTACCACAAACTGGTCTAGGTACGGAAAAAATATTTGATATATGTAGTCCATGAACACAGTAGGTGTATTGGTCAGCCCAAATGGCATCACAAGAAACTCGTAATGGTCATATCTGGTCTTAAAAGCAGTTTTCGATATATCTCCTGCTTTTATCTTAAGTTGATGGTATCCTGACAGCAAATCAATTTTTGAGAATAAGCAAAAACTAGATAACTGATCAAGCAAGTCATCAATTCTAGGGAGTGGGTATTTGTTCTTGACAATTACCTTATTCAACTCTTGATAATCTATACAGAATTGTAGGCTTCCATCTTTCTTCTTAACAAAGAGCACTGGAGCTCCCCATGGTGAGACACTTGGCCGAATGAACCCTTTTCCTAGCAGCTCCTCAATCTATTTCTTCAATTTCTTCATTTCACTCAGAGCTATTCTATATGGGGCTTTAGATATTGGACCTACTCTAGGCTTTAAGTCAATCACAAATTCCACTTCCCTATCCAGAGGTAATCCACCGATATCTTTCAGAAATATGTTTGGAAATTTGTTCGCTACAAGGATAATTTCTAAGGGTACTCCGACCTCTGACTGTATAGACAAAAATACCATATAACCCTGACAACCTTTCTGTAAATATCTCTCAGCCTCAGCTACAGAGAAAAGATTAAGATTGACTTATGTACTCGTATACAGTTGTGAGTTAGGATATATAACTCTTTTACCTCTACAGTCGAGCAACACACTATTGGCCATCAACCAGTCAATACCGAGGATTACTTCTAACTTTTGTAGTGGTAAACAGATCAGGTCCATAGTTGATTCATGCCCCTCGGCATTTTCCACACAATTTAAACAAACAGCAGTCATGACAATCTAAACAACTATGGGCACAGATATGACCAGATCATACGAAAATTGATGTACTTTTAGGTTTAACCATCTCACACAGTCGTATGTAATAAATGAATGGCTAGCACTCGAATCATACATGACATGCACTAAATTGCCATTGAGAGAAACCATACCTTGTATCAGTTCTGGAGACTTTCTAGCTTCCTCTTGTGTCAATGTATAGACTTTGCTTGGAACCTTGGGCCTCGTCTCCTCAGGCTGATGTTTTAGTGGGAAATCTTTGGCAAAAATGCCTTGGTTTATTGCATACAAAATAGGTAGGTGGTCTATTTGGATCCACTCTCAATGGAACACCATTACAAGATCTACCAGGGTGAATTGGTTTACAGTAACGCCAACAGGTTATGTTCCTAGAGAAACCCTAGATTCCATTGCCCCCAGTTTGATTTGGCCTCTTATTATAACCCCTGGATGGTCCACCTTGGTCTTTCTATTTCTATGACAAACCACTACTACCAGATACCCCCTTGTTTTGGTTGTTTCTAACAGAATGCAGGCTCAACATGTTCTTTTCAATAATACAACATTCCTCAACTGTCTGGTTGAACTCGGTATAACTCCTTGAAACCAGTTTTTCTTTCATCTCTGGCTTCACTCCATCTATCATCATATCCGCACTCTATCCTTTGTCATCCCGATATTTGAGGTATTCAGAATACCAAGATAATTGAATATAGCAAGCCAAATAGTCATCAAAGCTTTCATGATCTTGCTGTTGGATACTGAAGAACTCTTTCTCTCTTTCCTATTTGACAGAAGGGGGAAAGTATTTCTCATTAAACTTTTCATGGAATAATTCCCAAGTTATGAGAATATTCCTCCCCCGAAGAATCAGCTCTGTATTCTTTCACCATTTATTTGCATCACCCTCCAGTTTATAAATGGTTAGCATGCCTTTGATTTCATCTGGGTATAGCATAGTATTGAAGATTTCTCGAGGAGTGACAGCCAGCCTTCAGCTATCTACAGATTAAACTTCCCCCGGAATACAGGAGGTTGTTGCTTACTGAACCTGCCTACCTAGGTCTATATGTCCGCTTTAGGCTCTAACAAAATATCCTCTGGTTGATGTCCCTCAAGTAGAATATCATCGCTATACCCTCTCACTAAATCCTCCAGATGACCCTGCCTCTATTGTACTTCCCGCAGTTCTTCACGGATTTCATTGATTGTAGCCTGCTGCTACATTAGCATATCTAGAATTTGTTACTGGATTGGGTCTGGTCTAGCACCTATTTCTTCATTATTATTACTAGTCCGCCCCCACTACCTTGGCTTCTTCCTCAGCCTCTACCACCTCTCCCTGTTTGGACCATCTCCATAATTCACTCTACATGACAAATAGAAAAGAATAAATTTCATATAAATGCAAGGGCATTTTTGTCATTTTATAATAATTCGGGTACACATATATGTTAAATACAACATACAACAAATATTTATAGTACTTACTAGAAGCTAGAAACACCACACAACCTACAAACTACTGTACATCACATAATAGTCCTTTTTACATGATATAACTTAAGTTACAAATAACTTCCCAAGGGGTTACCCATCCTAGGATTATCCTAGGTCGAGCATGCTTAACTTTCTATGTACCAGTCCAAAACACTGACACAGGCACTTTTCGTACCTGTCCATTGGTTCCCTCTACTGCCATGCCTCAAAAGACGTGTCGATAACCTACGGTCACCCAAAATATGCTAACTGGGCCTTACATCACCCGCTGTACATGTACCTCCATACTAGGTCAGTAATGTACTCTATAAACTCCTAGAAGCACTCGTTCGGGCCCCTCTTAACAATATTAATCTTTTGAAAATATTAATTTTCTGTCAGTTCTAGAATGCTAAGTCTGGAAAGAAGTTCATAGTGGTGAAAACCCAGAACTTATATGAAAGGTCAACCTCTAGTTGATCCTTAATCATGTACAGGGACTCCACACCCTCTAAAAATGAGTGATATTGTCCCGTAGGAGTGTCATGTGCTTGTAGTGCCCAGTGATATCTACCCCAGACATAATCCCACAACTCTAGGTCCGGCTGCAAGTTGTATACTATCTCTGCATTAGAGATGTCAAACTTGGTTGATTCCTCTTCCGAATTATCTAACAATAGATGTTCGGTCTCTACCAATAGTGACCCTACTGACGACACCAACCTCGGCTTAGGACCATACACAGATAGCGCTGGTATACTCTTCCTCGCCATTCGCCTTATACAGAGACCTCCCGGAGCATAGTACTCAACATAATGTTGTTTGTGTGGAATCTGCTGCTCCAGTGGACTCTGGTTCACAGACGACAGCAACCTCTCACTCCGCTCACTAGAACTACTCATGAAATCATGTCGCCATGTAAACAAGACTAAATAGGTATACCATTCTGATAATACTAGAACCGCTTAAGCTCGGATGCCAAAAATGTCACGCCTCTTAATATTTTGATATGCACAGAGTAATAAAGGCACAGTTCCACAGGCATACAAAAATAGCATAATTATACTGATAAAAAGTACTTGTTTACAAACAGGAGTCTCCCGCAGGGTTTGATAATATATATATACAAATTATCCAAAATATTAAAATTAAACTAATATAAATCCAAACAACTCTAGTCTTGGGATCCGCACACTTCAATTGCCCATTTCTACCACTTTGCCCTTGGAGCCACTGGTTCCCGCTGGAATATTTATTTATTTGAAAAAGGGTGAGATTCAAATGAATCTCAGTAGTAACATACAGTCGTTCATATAAAATGCGAAAAGTAGATATGTCATGCTTCATGTTAAACACAAATTAATTAACAATATCACGGCATGCATACATGAGTTAAGGGCTTAATCTCCTACTATCTATACACCTCGATTGGGTCATTACTCAAAAACCAAGTAAAAGTGCCTACTTACACTAACTACCCTTTCTCGTCAAAACCATGTTGATTAATTAACTTACAAAAGATGACATACATAAACATATAAACATCATCATAATGTATGAAGGATAGAATTACTACCTTGTATCCCTTTTTGCTATACAAAAATAGTTCCTCAAACTACGTGCCAACGGCTCGGCCAATTAATCCGATCCTAAAAATTCCAAATGTACAAGAATTAAGTTAAACTCATTCATGTACTACTTTAGACACTTCAAAGTTTTTTGTTGGTTACATTAGTTCAAAACTGCAAAATTACTAAAATGCTCCTGGGGGCCCGGCTAGCTCCTTTTTACCCGGTCAGACCTACTATTCTAAAAATTTTGACCCAGGCTATTTAAATACAGTTTTGCATATAAAATCCATTTATGGTTTAATTTTTAAGAAAATCACTATCAAATGACATTTTTACCCTTGACAGCCCCAATTTAGGGTTTCAGGGGTATTTTTGTAATTTCACTTTCTAGGGCTTTTTCTCACAAAGTGTTCAACATCAACCCCACATAATTTTGCCTCCTAAACACCATGGAATCATCATATTATAAAAATCCAACTTCTACCCCTCCAAATAGTACTGGCCGAAACATAGGTGAGAAAAAGAAAAAGTTGTGATTTTGATTTTTAACTTCAAAAACTTGTTCCTTTCCACTCCAATCCACTTGATTAACCATTTAAACACATACTAAAAAAGATTTAAGGAAATTTGGGTAGTATAACCCTTTAGGGTTTCTATTTCCCAAATTTGCAAAACTAACAAACAAACCACAAATCACAACCAAATCAACAACAATACCATCACAACATCAAAGAGAAGGAGATTATGGAAGTTACCTCTTGATTTCTCACTTTCTCTCTCCTAGGCGTCGCCTTTCTCTCTCTCTTTCCCTTGATGTTTTGCTTGCTAAACTTGGAGCTTCATGGAGAAGAGGATATTAGAGAAGATATTATGCAAAAGAGGAAGCTTGAACATAAGATCACAAGTCTTACCTTTACGATTTTCTCTTCCTTTTCTCTAGATTCTTGAACTCACTCACTCTCTCTTTATTCTTCTCTTGGCCGACAGAAATGAGAGGAAAGATGAAGCAAAAAGGCTTCATAAAATATCTCATTTTCCCTAATTAAGTTATTACCAAAATTAAGTTTTTATGGCACAAATGTACATGAGCTTATCTTCAACTAATTAGTGTCATAAAGTTCAATTAAAATTGAACTAATCTCTCCTACCCTTGGTTAGCCCAAGTTGACGGTTAGGGTCCTCCGATCTCATCTTCCCTTTCAATAATGATAAAGATCGGGGTTTCTTGTTGGCATCTATTATTTTCTTACTGAAGATTGCTGAAGATCAAGGTTTCTAGGTCTCTGGTCCTATCGACGAAGATTGGCATTCTTGTTCCTTCACTTAAGAATTGACATTCTTGTACCTTCATTTTTATTGGTGTTTTTGGTGGTTATATTGTCAGCATCAAAGAACGGCGTGTTTGGTTATCACTAAAGATCTGGATTTTTGTCATCTACTATCTGATTTTGGTGTTTGAGAAGACATTTCTTGACCTGTGCTCAGACAACCATATGGTAAAGAGATTTCTGGTGGTCTCCTTGTCTTTGATGCTAGTTCTTTATTTCAAAGAAGACTTCTGATAGTCTCTCTATTTTAGCATTAAGTTCTCTACTTTTTTGTTGTCAACCAGAGATTTTCGCTGCTCTCTCTCTCTCTCTTTCTCTCTCTCAATTCTTCGTCTTATTTCTCCATGTTTTGGTTATGGCAAAAACACAAACTCAAAGCCTTGATTTCCAACATCCTCCATAATTGCATCGCAGTGATACCCTTGCAGTTACGTTAGTATCCCAACCATTAGTTGGCTCTCAAAAGTGTTCTATATGGAGTAGAGCTATGAGGATAACACTCCATGTCAAGAACAAATTAGGATTTGTGGATGGTTCCTATAAGTGTGAGGATAAAAAATCTCATCTCCAAAGTTAATGGGACCGGTGCAACAGTGTTGTCTTGTCTTGGCTGATTAATTCGGTAGACAAGGAAATCGCCACTAGCCTTGTGTTTTCTCATAATGCTTATCTTGTCTAGCTTGATATGAAAGAAAGGTTTGATGTTGTGGATGGTGCAAAATCTTTCTCCTTATATCGATCAATTAATTCACTCACACAAGGTACTCTTAACGTGTTTGGATACTACACCAAGCTCAAAGAGCTATGGGATGAACGTGCAGCCTTAGTCCCTATTCCTAATTATCAATGGACTACTTCAAAGGAGTATGCTAAAACCATACAAGAACAGAGATTGTTTTAGTTCCTTTTGGGGTTAAATGAAGGATTTCAGCAAGTTCCTAGTCTAATACTCCTCATGAACCCACTACTAATATCTAATCAGGCTTGTTCAATGATTATACAAGAAGATACCCAACAAAATATTTCCTTTAAGTCATAGATTACTCCAATTGATGGCACCATTATGGCCTCTAATACATCCTGAAGAGGATGAGGTCATGGAAGAGGTTGTGGAAGAGGTCGCTTCCAAGAAGCATGCACTCATTGTGAGAGGAAAGGCCATCAAAAGGAGACTTGCTGTCAACTTATCGATTTTCCTCAAGGTTCTTATCCTTCCAAATTCACCAAAGAGAGAGAGGACCAAGCCAATCCTACTATAAATGAGTTGGCTGTAAAAGTTAGGACTGATCATAACACTATGAGTTCCCAAGGCTCTCCTTTTCCCCAACATAATATAGACAAATTCTAGAAATGCTTAAAGGGATTCAGACCTGGTTAAGGCTACTGTAGGCGTATAAGCCGCTAATCCAATTTACCTGTACATGCTGATGTGTGGGGACCATATCCAACACCCACACATCAGGGTATTTATATTTCCTTATATTAGCTGGATGATTATTCTCGTAGTATATGGATTTTTCTAATGCATTACAAATATGAGGTTCCCAAACTCTTGAAAACTTTCATAACCATTATATCTAATCAATTTTCTATTATGAATAAAACTATAAGATTAAATAATGGGACATAATTTATAAACCAAGAGGTAAAACATTTTCTTAAGGAAAAGGGGACTGTTCATAAAAAATCTTGTCCCTTACTCCTAAATAAAATGGTGTGGTTGAGCGTAAGCATAGACATCTTTTAAATATAGTTAGGAGTATTATGTTTCAATTTAACCAACCCATTAAGTTTTGGGGAAAAACCATTAGAGCTGCAGCTTATTTAATTAGTAGGGCTCCTTCCAAAACTTTAGGGTATATCACACCTTAAGAGGCCTATCAACTAAAGACCGATTAGGATCTGAATTGTCACGAATGTGATCATTTACTTCTTTATGTGGGGAACCAATTGCATCATGTTGATCTCTATGGTTACACATATATGTATTACTGTCAAATACTCCAAAGGGATGTGCATTATGATTAATAATGAATGGATCAATCGCTTGATCAATCACTTTTGTCTTACCTACTCCCCCTTGATGCATAGACTCAAGATCACAAAAAGGGAATTTATTTTCAAAGAAATAGCGTGCCTAGTGACAATCAATGACTTGGTTTTTATGCTATATAACAGATAACATTTCTGAGTAGTTGGGTAGCCTAGAAAGACACAAGGTTCAGCCCTTGGGTGAAACTTGTCAGCACATTTTATTTTCACAGTAAATGTCAAACATCTAAACACTCGTAAGTGGTCTAAGGATAGAAGTTTTCCACTAAACAACTCATAAGGTGTGATATACCCTAAAGTTTTGGAAGGAGTCCTGTTAATTAAATAAGCCTTATTAATCATAATGCACATCCCTTTAGAGTATTTGACAGTAATACATATATGTATAACCATAGAGATCAACATGACATAATTAGTTCCCCACATAGAGAAGTAAAGGATCACATTTGTGACAATTCAAATCCTAATCGGTCTCTAGTTGATAGGCCTCTTAGGAGTAGACATGCCCCTGCATGGACTGAGGATTATGAATGTGATTATTTGCCTTCTTCTAGTGACCAACATCAAAATAGTCATGATAATGATTTACATAATAATGTTGTTTTCTTAATTCTATTGATTTTGAAGGTTTATCTAATTCATGCAAGTATTTTCTATCTACCATTGATAAGGAAATTGAACCAGAAACTTATGAGCAAGCTTCCAAAAACCTTAGGTGGGTAGAGGCCATGAATAATGAGATTAGAGCCTTGGAGGCCAATAAAACCTGGACTATAGTAAATTTACCTAAGGGAAAGAAGCCAATAGGTTGTAAATGGGTGTTTAAAGCTAAGTATAAGGCAGATGGGATTTTAGATAAGTTTAAGGCAAGTTTAGTTGCCAAAAGGTACAATCAAAAGGAAGGGATAGATTTTTAAAAGACTTTCTCCCTTGTGGTTAAAATATCAACTATTAGGACCATTTTGAAGTTTGTTGGCATTAATGATTGGGCTATATGTCAAATGGATGTTCAAAATGCATTTTTACAAGGAGATTTACATGAGGAGGTCTACATGACCATACCTCAAGATTTTGACAAAGATGGAGAGGAAAATAAGGTTCGGATGAGTCAGAAACAGTGATAACACCTATGGAGCATAACCTTAAGTTGACAGCAGCTACAACTAAAAAAGATCACTATTTAGAGGATGCTAGAATGTACAGAAGATTAGTGGATAAGTTGCTTTACTTAACTTTGACAAGGTCTGATATCTCCTTTACTGTGTAGGTATTAAGCCAATTTATGCAAGAACCTAAGGAGTCACACTTGAAAGTTGCATTGAGATTAGTCAAGTACCTGAAAGACTCTCCAGGACGTGGGATATATATTTTGGCTGAGAGCTTGTGTTGACACTAGACGATCGATGACAGATTTTCTTATGAATTTAGGAGGCTCTTTGATATATTGGAAGTCTAAGAAATAGACTATTGTCACTGTTTCTTCAGTAGAAGTTGAGTAGAGAGCTTTAAGGATGGCTACAACAAAGCTCACCTAGATTGTAGGGCTACTGAAAGAATTAAAAATTCAAAATGTGGAACCGGTTAAGATTTTCTGTGATAGCAAGTCTACAATCCATATTGCCACAAACCCAGTATTTCACGAGCATACAAAACACATAGAGATAGATTGTCACTTTGTGAGAGATAAATTGTTGGTAGGCATGATCATGTGAAATCTAGCAAACAAATTGTAGATTTGCTTACTAAAGTTCAATTGGTTAATAAAGTATGTATTATTCAGTATATCCTTTAGACCAGTGTGTGTTTCTTCACTGTCCATAGCTACAATTTTGAACATGACCTAACCCATTCGAATAGGAGTCAATGGTACAATTATTGGAAGACCGAAAATTTCAAAATTGATATGGAGCATACTTTTGGCAACTCAGTTGAGCAAAGCTAGAGCTGATAATCTAAATAGATTTTCGAGTCCCAACGGTACAATTTGTGCAAGACTAAAAATTTCAAAAATAAAATTGGTAATTGAAGTAAATTAGAGCTGATAATGTAAATAGATTTACATTTCTTTTGAAGGAGCTTTTGTTTGATCAATTGTTAGTTGAAATGTTATTGTTGAAAGGAAGAGTTCATGATTACAGCACCAACCTTGGTCTCATCACAAGTATGGGCTTCTCAAGTAATGATTTATCTGGTGAGATACCAATAGAACTGATAAGACTCCAGGGACTCCATTATCTGAACATTTCAAACAATCAATTTATTGGTCAAATTCTCAAACTGTTGGTAATATGGAACCATTGGAGTCTATAGACTTTTCAAGAAACCATCTTTCAGGTGGAATCCCTCCAAGCATGTCCAAATTGAGCTTTTTGGACATGTTGAACTTGTCCTACAATAATTTGATGGGAAAATTTTCCACTAGGATCCAATTACAAAGTTTTGAAGCATCAAGTTATGTTGGCAATGATTTATGTGGTCCTCTTCTCAACAATTGTTCATCAAACCACTCCAACAACAAAGACGGCAAAGAAGTTGAACATGTGAATGGAATCAATTGGTTCTTTGTGAGCATGGGATTTGGATTTATTGTGGGATTTTGGGCAATGGTGGTTCCTTTGCTCTACAGTGCTTCATGGAGGTATGCTTATTTCCAATTCATTGAAAGTATGTGGTATAAATTGCATTCTCGTTGCTACTATTGAAAAGGAACCGAGGCCAAATCTGCATTTGGAAGGTTGGTGTTTTTAGAAGACCCTATATTATGCTTTTCTAGGATGAGGCAAAGTAAGAATAAACTTATTGTAAAATATTGTGTAGTTCAACTTTGAATGTCACACCATTGTATAATGTATTTAATGTGATGAAAGTGCTTTTCTTTCAATAGATAGATGTATTAGGGATTAATCTAAGCTCTAAGCATACAACTATAAGGTAAACTAACTAAGCCAAATGCCAATTGGATCATTCTTATTGAAGACTGAGACAAATATATATCCAACATTCAAATATATACTCCTTTAGTTCCTTTTTATAAGAGCTTGAAATTTCAATTGCCTAGGTCCTTTTTATAAGAACCTACTTGGGGTTGTCTAAGCATTTCATGTTTTTTTTACTAATTTTGCCCTTAAGTAATTCTATCATCTCTTCCGATCATGTTCTCATAATAAACTCTCTTTCATACTTTCTCTCATTACTACTTTATTTTTCTCTTTTATTTGCCCTCTTATAAATAAAGGTATATTTGAAAAAAAAAAGTTTGTTTTTGATATATGTATTATTTTTAATTAATTTTAACAATTTTCTTAAACTGTATAATTTGATTGTTGGGTTCTTATGAAAGGAATAAGAGGGAGTGTATAAATATTGGGTGCAAATATCTTGATATGATTTCGCATACCTGCATGCACGTTTCAATGAGAACATTTATCTTGATAGAAGCTCATCATCTTCATTCAAAAACCATAAGTCAAATTTCGACATAAAAATTAGTATAACGATGTAGAATAATCAAATTTTTTTTTAAGAAAAAAATTTTCGATTAATAATTCATAACGCTGGGTGGACTCAAATCTCTTCAAAACAAAAAGTCATGCAGCCGATGCAGTGCACTTTCATAACTGAAAATGTATTGAGGATTTATTTCCTATATAATCCAAACGTTACTGTCTCCTACTTTGGGTAAAACTTTAATAAAGCATAGATATTGACAAAAATGCCACGTTTATTAATAAGCAGGTTGAGTGAAGAAAGTAGGGGGAAAATAATATGAAATGTAATAAAGCGACAACAGCATCAAAATTGTCAATTTTTAGAACCTACGTGTTCAAGAAAATATGAGATATCTTATGAATCAGGGAAAAGAGGGGAAACAGAGGCGAGAAACTTAATATATTCCAAATCATCACAAAAGCTACAGATAATTCAAAGGGGTCTTTATATATAAGCAACAGACAAACTCTAACACCCATATTCTAATTTTAGGCTAACTAATTCTAACGCCATCTAACTAATCTCAACTGTAATCATCTTTATTATGATCAAACAGCAATATTACCTCCTCCAAAAGGGGTGGGAACTGAAATTATTAGTGACGGAGATCCTATATTTGTTAGTGACAATTTATAAGGGTTATGGTAGTGGATCAAAAGCTAATTTCAGCCTAGCACCCCTAAAAAGGGCCGAACTTAAGTTTTGAACATATGCTTCGAGACACACTTGCAATGCATGTGTAAGGAAAAGCCTAAGGAGTTGAATTGGTGGTTATCTCTAGCTGAGTAGTGGTATAACCCTACCCTCCATACATGAACTAAAGTAACTCCATATAAGTTGTTATGTAGGCAAAAAACCTCATTTCCACACTCCCTAATTGCCTTGCAACTACAACTAGGGAAGTGTTAATGGGCATTTTGAAGCATCATTTGGACAGGGCAGCAATTCAGAATCAAATCACTCAAGTGATTGTACATCTTATTTGAAATGAACTCTCTTTTTAAGTAGCAGAGATTTCAAATAGAGATTGGAATTTTCCTTTCTAGATGATTATCAAACAAAGCAAGATGCTCAAGAGGAATCAAGTTTCTGAAATTATAAGAATTAGAGCTAGCCCCAAGTGACTAAAGCTATCCAACCATTCGGGAATAGAAGAGTCAAACAAATTTTCAGATAATAAATCAAGATTTCAAAGGAGAGTTAAGTTTTGAACAAACAAATTTTCAGATAAATCAAGATGTCAAAGGAGAGTTAAGTTTTGAATACCATTGAGCATTGATCCATGAAAATTATTATTTTAAAAATGAATATAAACCAAAGTTTTCAATTGGAAAATATCCAATTTGGAACTAGAGAAGGACCAAAGAAGTAAGAATTGGAAAGGTCAAGGGTGGCTAGATATGAAGAGTTAATGTTATTAGATGGTAGAAAATGATGAAATGCACAATATGACACACTCGCAAAGGGAGGCAAGTGAAATTACATAATATCTGTTGCTTATTCCTATAAAACAGGAAAAAAAAATTTCACCAACAAACTGGGGGAAAATAGAGGAGCGTTACATAGAGAATTAAGATGAATAGGAGGAGAGTAAACAACCTCAGGCGTGACTCCAAAAAAAAAATTGTAATTTATGAATTATCATTTCAAACAATATGACATCAAAATTTTGTGAAATAAATAATTACAGAAAAACTAAAAGGAATTAAGGAACAACGTCCGGCCAAACGAAAGTATTAGAAAAAAGGGAGAAAGAAAGCAAGTGAAACAAAACAGTACTGGGCTTAAGTCTTGAACAAAACATGAACATATTCTTATTTGGAACTTTTGATTAGGGTCATACCTATGATTTAGAGGCTAAAAAGGGAAGCGGGCCTAAAAGGGCCGGCCCTACATTTTAGGCCCATTTAATATTTTTTTTAAAATAAATTAATAAATATAATATCATTATATCAAATTATCAATATGAGAAACATCTAAGTACCTAATAGAGTATTAATAACAGGCAAACACTTATTAATTGGTTTGATTTATTTTATTTTCTACAATGGTTTATTAATTTAAACTTTAAAAAAAGGCTAATTTAAACATTAGATGATTATTTTAACTAAAAATTTATGAGTTTTAAAAATAATGTATCTCAATTTAAAACAAAATAATAAATAAATTGTAAAACTTGAAAAAGAAATTTTTTTAAATTAAAATGAATTTAAGCCTATTTAGGCCCGAGCCCGTGAAGGGCCAGCCCTATAGGGCCGCGGGCCTAAAAAATATGGTACTTTTTAGCAAATGGGTCTAAACGGGCCGGCCCGTTTAAGCCCAAGCCCGTGAAGGCCGGGCCGGCCTGTATTCCCGGCTCTACTTTTGATGTATCACTTGCATTCCCCGAAAATGGTTTGGATGATTGTTGGCCATCACAATAAATTAATTATACTTAAAAAATTAATTTAGTGTAGTATCTGACAATGATTCAAACAAAATTGCCTCCATTAGAAAAATATCCGTGCTTATAAAAAAATTACATTAACAAATTATAATTTTTGTACATTTATTATTATATATCTTAAAAATTTATGCTATTTAGATGATAAAAAATATTTCATATTTTATGAGTTAAAAAGAACGCCCTTACCGTAAGACCTTTTGTTTATTTTAAAAAAAATAGTTTAATGTATAGCAATAGAAGTAACAATACTAAAATTCCATTGTAACTTTAAGAGGTGAGTTATAATTTAGTAAAAGATCTAAAAACTGATATTAATATTTTTAAATATTCCTTGTAGCTCCAGCCCTTTCTCTTACACTTTTTTTTCTCTATTTTTATTTTTAAACCAACAGGTATCATCATAAATTAGATATCATTTTTTGTGTGAGATTTTTCTTCTTAGATAATCCTGACCAGTGACTTTAAGCCTCAACTAACGAGCTCTCATTATATAAAAACTAAAATAAAACTGAAAACATTAATTGAAATCTTACACGAGAAAAAATTATGAGAGGAAAGAGCTACATAGTGAAGAACCATGGCGGTGATAGAGGATGAGACCTGTAGCGATGTCAACACCCGTTTTCATTTTGATATTCATAGAGTAATAGAGTCCAAGTTCTACAGGCATACAAAAAAATACATATATACTGATAAAAGTATTTGTTTACAGTCCAAAGCCAAGATACAAAAGGCGACAATATTTACAACATAAGCTATATATAGCCACGAACTTTAACTTCGCCTTGAGATACATGCTATTCACTTTTCTTTATCTATGTTATTGCCTTTTGATCCACTAGCACCTGCTGAGATGTTTGGTTTAGAAAAAGGGGTGAGATTCCAGGGAATCCCAGTAGAAACATGCTATCGTTCATAAAAAAAAATGTTAAAAGTAAATATGATACGCGCCAAGGTATGCACCAATTAATAAACAATATAAACACATCATCGTCATGAATACATGAGTAGGGCCCAGCCCCACGATTTACACCGGTTGGTCTTCTGCCAACTCCCAGTGTAAGTGCACTTTTGGCACTAACTGCCCCTGTAATATCCTGAATTTTGGGATTTGAGACTTGGGAATAAACCTAAATTAAGCGGACTGCTAAGCCCCGGTTTAGCAGGTGTCCCAAATATATTATCTAATATTCCTTATATCTCTGGGGCATTAAAGAAAATAAAATGATGAATTTTGGAAAAAGTAATTATGTTTTTGGTGAAATCGCCTATGAGGTAGTGAGCTTGTCATGTGATTTTGAATAAACATATGATGAGCAAAAATTATGAAATTTTACAGGATGAAAGTAGACATCACAAGCTTTAATTTGACAGGTCATATGAATCAATTAGAGCTATATACAAAAAGATATGAATTTTTGAAGTTAACCCAGAAAAACTGGAAATTTTCTGTAACAACATGAAAAGATTGAAATTCTGGAAATTTTGTGATTCCATTCAGCAAAATTCTATATTTTTCCTTGAACCTAGACTCAATAAGGGTTCTATAGGCTTTGGAATTACTCCAATTCCATATTTCTAGAATTAGTTATGATTTTTCAAAGTTGGGGCAGAAATCTACCAGAATTTTGTAAAAATCAGAAAATTGGGAAATTATCAAATAAATGAAATAAGATATTAGATATTAAAATAAAAAGTAATCATCTCCCTCCAGCAGCCATAACTGACGCCATTTTCAGTTTTAGAGAGAGAGAGAAGAGTTGATATTTTTAGAGAGAGAATGAGAGGAAAAAGCTTGTAAAGGTAAGTGATTTCATCGGTAAATCGGTTCCTAATACGTATAACTCCGTTCCTAAGTTATTCTTCTATGTATTTAAGGTTTGGGAAGCTCAATTTTCATTGGGAACAAGGGTTAGGGTTCAGCCACTTTGAGAAAAGCTAGTGGGAGCTTGAGGTAACTTCCAAACTCTTGTGTATTGACTATTCTAGTTGTTGTAGACAATTTAATCGGTAAAATTTCGCCGGATTGTCATTGGTTTTAAAGTTTGGAAATGTGAAGATATAAGGGTTATGCTGCCAAAATTGGGTCTTAATGGTAGTTGTAACCTAATGGAATAGTCAATAAAGTGGTTAGGAGTAGAAAGGAACACGTTTACGCAGCCGAAACCGAAAAACCCCGATTTTCTCCTTAAAACCCATATATTTCGGCCAGCACTGTAAATGGGTCTTAGAGTTGGATTTTCAATGATTTGATGGTTTCATTGAGTTCAGGAGCGAAAATTAGGTGGGGTTACAGTTAGGCACTTTTTCGGAAAAGATCAAGAGAGCATAATTATGAAAACGCCCCTGAAACACTGAAATAAGGGCTGCCAAGGGAAATTTCATCTTTTGGTAGTGAATTTGGTAATTTTGAGTCTGAAAATGGATTCCTTGGGTGAAAATATATTAGGATAGCCCAGGTTAGAATTTTGAGAAAAGTATAGCCGGACCGGGTACGATGGGGCCGGGTCCCCGGGGGTATTTTAGTAATTTTTCAAGATAGACTCATATAACCCCCAGAAACACTATGGAAGTTTCTAAATAGTACATTTGACATTGTAGGATCGAATATGGAGCCCCGAGTTGTTTGCACGTAGATCGAGGCACACGTTTCGAGGCGGGAAAGGGTTAAGGTAGGGGACTTACCTTACTTGCATATATTTGATATCTTTGTTTGTGTAATGATGTAAGTGATTGCTTTACTTGATTGTGTAGAGCATATTTGAATAAATAAAGCTATGTTTCTGTTTTTGTTGTAGCCATAGTCTTGTTGTATGAAACATTAAGCATGCAGAAATGTCATTATGAGGCATACATCTAGATGAAGCTAACATGTCATACACATAGCATCAATCATGCATTCATTATGGTATCTGTTTCCTACTGAGATTCTCTCGAATTTCACCCTCCCCTACCAACAAATTAGGCAAGTGAAAACAAGAGGTGTGTTGAAAGAATAGAAGAGAACTACACGAGAGGAATGTAGTGGTGAAACAAAGACGGGAAGATGTCTCCGTGTCATTGGAACGGGTTGGACACCTAAGTAGCCTTACGTGGCTACATAATTTGTAAGTGTTATCTACAATCCTTTAAGGAAATTTTAGTAATCATGTACTTTTTATCAGTATTTTCATGCTATTACTGTGTTTCCTACCGAACCGCATATTATTTTCCGCAAATACTCTGAAAAAGGTTGAAATTGAGATAAGGGCGTGACAGCCCCTCTATAGGCAAATCATGTTGATTAATAAAGCGCATTTACAAACTTTGGCATCCATACAATCACATAACTATGGCATAATATATGAAGGATAATGTTCCTACCTCGAAGTTCTATCGACCCATTTTTGTGTGTCTCGTGAAACATGTCGACTTTCGGCTCCCAATTTGATCCTAAAAAATGTACAAGAAATAGGTCATAACCTATCCAAGTATCATTTTAGACACTTCCATAATTTTTATTGTGGTTATATTAATCTATGGTAAAAATTTACCAAAATGCCCCCGGGACCTCGGCCGGCCCCGCCGTACCCGGCATGATAGCACGTTTTTCCAAAATTTTTAACTAGGGCTATCCTAACGTATTTTTACCCAAGGAATCCATTTTTCGGTTTAAAATTATCAAATTCAATGTCAAATTATGAAATTACCCTTGACAGCCCTACTTTTAGGGTTTTATGAGCTTTTTTGTAACTATGCTTTTTCGGCGTTTTCCGAAAAAGTGCCTAACTGTAACCTCACCTAATTTTCCCGCTTGAATCCAATAGAATCATCAAATCATTGAAAATCCAACTGTAAGACCCATTTACAGCCCTGACCAAAATTTATGGGTCCTCCAAGAAAAATCGGGGTTTTGTGATTTCGGCTCGTTAAATGCGTTCCTTTCTACTCCTAACCACTTTATTAACCACCTAATTGAGTTATAACAACCATTTGAACTAAAATTGGGCAACATAACCCTTAGGCACATACTTTTCCAAAATTTAAAAGCAATGGCAATCCGGTGAAATTTCACCGATTAAATTGCCCACAGTAGCCAGAATAGTTAATATACGAAGATTTGGAAGTTACCTTCCGCTTCTCTTTGCCTTTTCTCAATAAGGCTGAAACCCTAGCTTTCACACACCCAAAGATGAGCTTCCCAAACCTTAATCACATAGAAGAGTAGCTTAGGAACATATTTATACGTGTTAGGAACTGATTTACTGAAGAAATCACTTACCTTTGTAAGTTTTTCTTCTCTTTCTCTCTCTAGATTTCACACACACTCTCTCTAGTTCAGATCTGAAATGGCACGAAAATGGGCTGGAGGAAGGAAGGAGATGATGTGTTTTTATTATATTATATGATTTTTTTAATGATTTATGGAATTTCCAAAAATTCCAAAATCAATTTTATGTACATAAACCCTATGTACATGTAACTAAACTCATTAAGCCCAACCAATATTTCATTCCTCTTGCAACATGTAGGAGACACCTAGGGGTCCTATCCTTTGGTCTCAATTGGCTTCACAACTTGTTCCAGTTACGTATATACGTAAAGTCTCAATTTTGGTCAAAATTACACTTTTTGTGCAAATTTTCCATAAATTCATATTAAATTGACCAAAATATTCTAAATATATTTTTACCCTTTATTTACATTAATTAATTGAAATTAACTTCAATTAATTGGAAAATAAGTAATTTTGTACTAAATTGGCAAAATTATGATTTTGCCATTACCTTTTTATTCCAATTTCATTTCTTATTTTTCCTTGGCCATTTTCCATCTATTTTTGGACCAAATATTTTCTCTAATATTCCTTCATTTTTGAACCTTAGTATTGGGCTTTTTAAATTACCCAAATTAATTTCATAATTATTTTTGCCCAATTTCCCATGAAATTGAACATTTATAAATTCATAAATTCCAAATTCATGAATATTCACCATTTTATTGAATTTCTTAAATATTTATAATATTTTTTGTGAATATAAAATTTGGGGTGTTACAAGCGATAAAGCAAAACCCATGAGAAAAGGAGCATGAGACCTAAGGGAAGCTCAAAAACCATTCGAGAAGGAGTAGAAAGAGTTGCATCAAATAAATTTTTTTAGAATCATGCCTCCTTATATTTGACATTTCTTAGAATTCTGCTTTTTAATATTAAAGAATACTTAACAATTCTTTGTGAAGGACTATCAAGTATTATCAAATAAATTTTTTCAAAATTCTGTCTCCTTAGTTTAGAAAATTTTCAAAATCTTACCTTTTTATATGTGATGATGATTATTATTTTTAACCGTTAAGTATTCTTACAATTGTTTGTGAAGAATTTGCAAGTATTGTCAGACAATTTTTTTTTTTTCAAAATCTCGTCTTCTTATATATGATAGTTAGTATTTTTAACCATTAAGTATTATTAAAGAATACATAATGATTTTTTGTGAATAACCGTTAAGTATTGTCAAATAAATTTTTTTAGAATCCTATCTCATTATATTTGATACTTTTCATAATCCTACATTTTTATATATGGTAATTATCATTTTTAACCATTAAGAATTCTTAAAGAATATGTAACAATTCTTTGTGAAAAACTGTTAAATATTGTTGAATAAAGTTTTTTCATAATCTCACCTCCTTATGTATGATGATTATCATTGTTAACCATTAAATATTTAGAAATCATACTTTCTAATTAATCATTATAACCATTATGTATTTGTTTTCCCTTATAAAGTTGGGAAAACAAACCGTTTAAAAGTGTTACATGATGATTGTTTCGTAAAAATTGTCATGTTTGTCAATCAATACATAAAGATTAATAATTATAACTATTGTGTTTTTATTTTCGCAAATATTCCGCCTCTTAATATATAATGGTACGTATATTTAACCGTTAAGTATTAACATTATATATTATTGCGTGAACTCCGCCTTAACATATATGACAGTTATTCACTGTAACCAACCGTTATTTATTAAGCATTATATATATAAGATTTTGTAGCAGTGCCAATTTATTTACCAAAAACCTAAGAGGATGGGTGGAGATTCATTACAGGATTAAAAAACTGGGTCAAAGGACAGACTATATCAAATAAATAAAGCTAACTTCAGCCTATGACCCCTAAATACATGGCTAATAAGAAGTTTTGAATAGATGGTTAGAGACATACTTGCAATACATATATTGGGAAAATATTTTATAAATCCAAGATATATACGTTAGTGCCGGTCAGTATATTTGAATAGATGCTTAGAGACATACTTGCAATACATACATTGGAAAAGTATTTTTTTACTATCAGTTAGTTTCCTAAAATATTTTTTCAAGATCCTAAAATAATTTTTCAGCATTATTTAGTATCCTGAGGTATTTTTTTTATTGCCAGTCAGTACTCTGAAATTATTTTGGTGCAATATTTTAGGATGTTAGATACATTAAAAATTAGTTCAGAATACTAGATAATATTTTATGATGTTGGATGCACAAAAATTTTTTTTGATCCACTTACCGTCATAAAATATTTTTTAATACCACTCAATATATAGTTTCAGAGTTACTCAAACAATCACTCAGTATACTAAACTAATTTTTAGTACATTCAGCACTTTAAAATATGGTACCAAAAATTACTTTGAAACACCAAGTGTTACTGAACAATTTTTTTGAGTGCCAGATGAAATAAAAATTATTTTTGGATACTGAGTCAATGTTAATGAAAAAATATTTTTGGGTGCTTAATACTAAATATTGTGTGGTATTCAAAAATATTTGGGGGGCGGTAAGTGGACTAAAACTTTTTGTAGGATACTGAGTGTTATTTAAACATTTTTTAGGATATTGAGTGGTACTATAAAAAAATACTTCAGAATATTGAATGTTGTTTTTTTTTAAAAAAAAAATTTAGCTGCAGCTTTTTGGGACAAAACGATGCAATTTTATTAAAAAAGAAGGCAACAGACAGTATGGGTAGAGGAGAGAAGTAGCTTCCCAAATAACATTTTCATCTACCCCACACTTCTTTTCATAGGCTGTGGCGGTGTCGCATCCCTGATTTTGGAGCTTCTAGGCTGGGGCTTTTTGCTATTAGTCCAAGAAATCATTATTAAATTATTTTCGGTAAAGTTGATTATATATTTATAAAATCTATTTTCTTATTTAAAATGTTAGAAATTATGCTTAAAGGGCTAATCACTGTACTTTGAACATTATTAATTTAATGAAATTTCTCCATTCTGTTATCATATTATTTGCATGTTAACTGTGATAATTGTATCCTTGGATAAATCATAAAGATTATCCTAAAATGTCTCTAGTCATTCATCTATGCGGGAGTAAAGATAAAACAAGACCAGTATGACTTTGATAAAATATGGAGATACGAATCAAAGTCTTAGGCATTTGTAAGAGTACAAGGTGTTGGACCGACCCACTATGAGAAAGCTACATGGATCAAGTTATAAGCTTTTCTCATGTATAACCACGTCACAATGCCCTTAGACCTGAGGTCATCATGGATTCCTACATGAGAGTTGCTAAGCTTTGAACTAGTCAAAAGTCACTTTTGACCGGGTGATGATAAAGGCTACGATCGGGCTTAGTGATTTTTCATGTAGAGGAATATGAATGATCAAGATGGAATTTGTCCCTCACATTAGTAGAGAGATATTATTGGGCCCCTCGATGAGTGAGTCTGAGAAATGTATGGTCATACTACGATGGAAAGGAGTTTCCATTTCTATTGTCAAGCAACTCAGGAATCGAGAAAGTAATGGTTAGGAACAAGAGGATGGCATTACCCATGCCTTATCCTTGACTGATATATCGTGTGACAAAAGGGACATGACATAGTTGTATGACAAGTTGCATCGTGTTAACGATCCTCATATGAATTGGGTAATCGTAATGTCTTGCTAGAGGCCGCTTGCGACTTATGGGTTAGTACAGTTATTGGGCCACTGCCAACTTCATATAGGCCTACAGGGTCGCATACAAGAATGGCCTAGCACGAGATAATGTTTAATTTAGGATGGACAAATTTTATATTTATATATATAATATAAAATTCATTAATAATATTATATAGATATATATTTTCGAAATACATATCTTATATGTGTGTGTTATATGATATTATTATATTATGTTAGTTTTAAATTTAATATATTAAGATATATTAAATTTAATAACTAACATGATAGAGATATAGTATCTCAGATTTAATTTATGAAGATAACTTAAATCTAATGGCTCTTTATTTGGATTAAATAAATAGGTTAAATTAAAACTATTGGACAGATTTAATTTAAACTGAATTTATTTAATTAGCTCATCAAGATAATTAATTGTTAATTAATTTCAAAATTAATGAAGGTTAATTTTGAAATTCGAATATAGCCCTCATAGGTTATAAACTTAATAAGCAGATATACTCATACACGAATGAGAATTCCAAACCGCAAGGGAAACCCTAGAAGACATTTGGAGGTGCTAGCACGCAGTTTCTGTTGGAGAACATTCGTGTGGATACCGGTAGAGCGGCGGACCTGAGGTGTTAGCACTTAGAGATCGTGAAAACCCTAAGTTGAAAAAGGTATGAATCTTTCTAACTCGATTTAAAAGTCGTTGATAGATCTTCTATTAGGATCTGCGAGAATTTTTAAAATTCTTCCATTGTGCCTGCCAATCCTAACATAAAATGCTTTTGAAAAATTAAAATAGTCCTATAAGATTATATCTACTGACACAAGTCTCAAAAATTTACTTTCAAAATATTTATAACATTGTCTCCTTTGTTTAATATAAGATCTAATGTATGGTTAAACTATATCTTATATCAAGAACCAATAATAATATGATATAATGATTATTTTTCAAAATATATATTATTATTAGGATTTAAAACATTAATTATTAAAAATTCTATAATTATTTTTTTGTAATATTTTGTGAGCCACTTTAGTGTTGGCTTGTGTCAAACCCCTTAACATTTCGATATGCGTAGAGTGTTAAAGGCACAGTTCCACATGCGTACAAAAATAAGGGAAACATCCTGACATTAAGTATTTGTTTACATACAAAAGCCTCCCCACAGGGTTTTGAAGAATATATGCAAACTTTGTCCAAAAACATCAAATTAAACTAATTCTAACCAACAGTTTCATTCTCTTGACCCATACACCTCAGTTGACAGTATTTATCGTTTTGCCCTTGGAGCCGCTAGCTTCTTCTAGAACATTTTAATTTTGAAAAAGGGTGAGATTTAAATGAATCTCAGTATTAACATACAATCGATCATACAAAATGCAAGAATTAAATATGTCATGCTCCATATTATGTAACAAATTAATAATACAAACAATCACCACGGTATGTGTACATGAGTTAGGAGCTCAATCCCCCACTATTCGTAAACCTCGGTTGGGTTCTTACTCAACAACCAGGTACACCTTGGTTGGGTTCTTGCTCAACAATCAGTAAGTGTGCCTCCACACATAAATTGCCCTCCTCAGTAAAACCATGTTCATTAATTATATCACAGAAAACCATGTTTGTTAATTATATCATAAAAGATGGCATATACAAACATATTAAATATTGGCATAATGTATGAAAAATAGAATTACTACCTAACAACTTTTCCAAATCCTGACCTCAATTGACATGCTTAGGGCATCCCAGACAAATATTAAATCCTATAAATTATAATTTACGGGCGATGAGTTATTACTTAGTCCAATTCTTTCATAAGTCATTCTCTTATGTATTAGAGTCACTACATTAGGCCCAATGTGAAGCTAATGGATCGAAGCTAACCCCAAATGCTAAACTTAGCTCTTTATGGTCCAATTCTATTCCAAACACCCTTTAATTTGAATTTTCACATAATTACCAAAAGCTGGCAGATTTTTTACTGAACTTTGAAAAATCATAACTAATTCTAGAAAGCTCTAATCGAGGTGATTCAAAATTATATGTGACCTTTATTAAGTCTATTCTAAGGGAAAAATACTTCCCACAATCTTCTATCCACACAAAATTCCCAGTTTTTACACTTTCCCTTGCCGCTAGAAATCTGATCAAAATTTTTTACTCAACTTCAATCTACCATAACTTTTTGTGTACTTATCCATTTTTTACCGATTACCAATCAAATTAAAGGTCTCTTTGTGTGCTTCAAATCTGGAAAATCTCAAGGTTAATGGATAAAGCTTAGCCATTCAAAAACATACCACAACTAGACTGCCTTGAAAAACGAAATTCTGGCAGTAACTACACCAAAGTTTCAATCTTTTAATTTATCTTTCTAAATCGATCAAGATTATAACTAGGACTTACTCCCACACTATTTTTCGAGTAGAATCCAATGGAACCCAAAAAAATATCCAAATCACACTCCTTCATCCAATTTTGGTCCTAACCGAAATATGCCTCCCAAAATAACAAAAATCCAACTTTGTGTTTTTGACTACCAATAAGTCTAATTCTTCAACAAACATCAAATATCACCTTAAATATGATTAAACACCATCTTGCTTAAAAAAACTCCCCTTGGATGAAACTTAGGGGTGGTTCAAAAGCTAGGAAAACTTGACGAGAACACAAAGTAATCGATTTAAAATGAAGCTGAGGCTTACCTCTTCACGTTTTTATAAATGGTTCGGAATTCCGGCGACACTCCAGCTAGCTAATGGACACAAAACACCTCAGATGAGAAATTTGATACCATAGAATTGAAGTTTACAGTGAGTAGAAGAGGTTTCCTGAAGGACTTACCAAACTATAACGGCGATTTGGGGTCGAAATCAGCTCCGGTGTTCAGGGAATTTTACTATTCACACCTCCTCTCTCCTCTACCAATTTTGTGACGTGAAATCTGATTTTTCCTCCCTTTCACCCCTCTTGGCCAAAATCTTAAAGGGAAAAGGAGGGATGAGATTGCATCTTAGCTTTGGTTAAATCTTGTGATGCCATGTGTCAAGTAATCACTCCACAAGATGACATGTATCAAAAAGCTATTGGGCCTTCCTTTTCTCTCTCCTAGTTGGCGATATCATGGTCAGGGGAAGGAAGAGGTGTGATAATTTCCTCAGACCCCCGGCACAATGTTCGAGAAAGTTAGTCGGGTAATCGGACCAGAGACCGGTAGATTTCCCTGACTCAGGTGACACGTGGCACTCTCCAGAGATGCCAACACAAAAGGCATAAAATGAGTACAGTGATGAGGGACACTTGTCACCTCTTTTTTGGCCAACACAAAAAGCAACTTTATACTTAGTCATCATTAAACAACACTTGTCAAGCTCTCAACTTGCCGACACAAAAAGTATGTCATCATGAGCCATCATTTCTTACTTTATTAAAGTTACTTTAATAAAGTTGCTTTATAGGTGTATACTCGGGATTCTGCTAAGAACCGTGGCATGCATATCGAGGCATGCCACACGATGTCCGAATCCTTCCAATCTCAAAATGGTGCCTATGTGCCTTGCAGACATCGACAAAATTTTCCTCCGATTGTTTACACTCATATTTTACAATCCCGACTTCTTGATTTTTGTGGATGACAGAATGGTTATCTGGAAATTCCGAAAGTGACTTTCCCATTATTTATAAATATCAACATTTATTTTATTCCACTATTTCCATATTTACAATGGCTTTTGGGATTTTTGGCCGTTACATGAATTTTAGGATATTACAGTCTGTTAGGTTAATTGTTAGTTTGTTCTTAACCAGATTTCAATGATTTCACACAGTTGGCACATATGTTGTAACCTTGTTAACTCTTTATTCAACTACACTAATTACACTTATTTTTTCCCGTTGTAAAACTAAATATGTTTATATCATTACATATGTGTGCGCGCACGTGCGCACACGTGTAATATTTTTTTTATTTCAATTATTATGTAAATAGTCCAATCAAACGGCTCAACCGATCCGACTGTTTGAATTATGACCCATTGACTCCACTAGTTTGACGTTCGGTCCGGGTTTAAAAACATTGATTGACACCCTATTGATCATGGGATATATTCAATACTATTTTAAAAAAAGGGATAATTAGTTTTTTGGTTTGTATAATTTTAACAAATATTTAATTAGGTTTTTATTATTTTTTCTTTTTATCATGTCCTTATACTTTCATTTCTTTTTAATGAAGTACTTATAATTTTTTTCTTTTTTAATTAGGTCCTTATAGTTTCATTTACTTCACTACTACAAAAAGGTCAAAAGGTGGCGCACATTTTGTGGCACTTCTTTAAATAAGTGCCACATCTACCTTTTTTTTCTTTCCTTTTCTATTTTATTTTATTTTTTATTTTGAGTACCAGCTGTGGTGCTTGGTGGAACAGGGGCCACAGCTGGTTGGCTCAAGTGTGGCGCCTGCCAAGGAAGGCACCACAATTGGGAGCACCTGACCAGTTGTGGCGCCTAGTTAAACCAGGTGCCACAGCTGGGGGCAGGCGCCACAAGTGGCCCTTTATAATAAAATTTTTTTTATTTTGACCAGCTAGCCACCACGTGACCAGCTGGTTTAATATAAAAAAAAAAATTGCCACTTCCCAGGCACCACAACTAGTTATAATACTAAAAAAAATTTTTTTTACCAGCTGGCCACCAGGTGACAAGCTAGTTTAATATAAAAAAAATTTGAAACTAGCTATGGCACCTGGGAAACCAGGCGCCACAGCTGGTTATATTACCAAATAAAAATTTTTTATTTTTTGCAGGTTCTTTTATAGTCAAATTTTCTTGTTGGTTATGATGTCAAGAAGAAGACTGTTTCGTTCTTTTTATTAAATGTGAAAATAATAAATGTTATATAAAAAAAAAAAAAATATATATATATATATATATATATATAATATTTTAATTTTTTTAAAAAATACCCTCCTGTGGCGCTTGTTGGAGGAAGTGCCACAAGAGGTGGGTCTCCTATGGCACTTGCTGGCACAAGCGCAACAGGAGGTCTGGTCTCCTGTGGCGCTTGCTGACGCAAGCGACACAGTTTCTTTTAGTGGCGTCCAAATATGTGACACTTCTCTCGTTCCACAACTAATATAATTATAAGCACCACAGCTTTGCTTTTTTGTAGTAGTGCTTCTTAATTAGGTCCCTATAACTTTTTATTCTTTAATTTATAAACTCTAATAATATTAATCTATAAATATAAAATATAATATTATTAATTATAATATTTTTTAATATTGTTGTATAAATAATAATACTCGATAAATAGTATGTTATTATAATAATTTTCTTAATAATATTTAAAATTTGTAACTAAACATATATTTATTCCATTCACATTCCAACTCAAGTTGTCTTAGTTAAACCCTGCTGATTCAGCACTTTAATGGTCAAAGTAACCAATTTGTTAGAGATGGATGAGATTGCTTCGCAAATAACTTTAAGGCAATGGGTGTATGTAATAAAATAGTTTAAGATGCTCAGTGTATCTTAACCCTAATATTTATTATAAAGGATTTTTAAAAAATGTAATTATTTAAAAGGGTCAATTTTCAAAATGTTAATTTAAAAATACTAAATTATCCTTGATCAAACCTCCTATAGTCTCTCCTTTAATCTCTCCCACATTCTATTTTAAAACTAATTGAATTTTATATTTTATCAAAATTAAAATAGTCAAAATCATCCTTGATGAGGGGTAAATTTATTAAAAAAGTTACTTAAATTTTTTATTAAGCTAATAATATTTTCACTTAAAATATACTTAAATTTTTTTCTACATTCAATAAGAACATTAAATAGATCATTAGTAAATGTTAATGGTAAAAGATAAATTAGGGATTTGGCATAATTAGGGTTAAGTTGGAAGCAAGATTTATTCTAATAACATTTTTAATTTAAAAATAAACTGTAAGAATCTATTTACAATATTCTTTAATAGTGTTAATGGTCTGAACTAAAATGTATTTTTTCAAAATTGAGGGAATACTGGTGTAATAAAGGTAAAAAGAAAAGGTGATCAGAGTATTTTAGTATACAAGGAAAAATAAAAAAAATAAGACTAAGCATCGAGTCAGGGTGAGCACTAACGCCTATGTAACCCCCTTCCGTAATTATATCCGAAATACGTGATTAAAATGAAATAGAGACCAATAAGAAACAAAACTCATTTAAAATCCCATCTTCACGATAGGGTTTTCACAAATAACTTTCAAAATCTAATTTACCTGGTCTTATATTCAATTTTGAATACAATTACATCACGCGGAATATCACATTTATACAAATATCAGAGTGTATAACAATATCATCCCGGCAACTCCCGGGTTCATACCTTTACATAGAATTCATAGGGCACATTCGGCCTTTACAATTCCTTAAATAGGGATTACACAACTCTCATCTCCATACATAATCAAATATACATCCATATTGAATAAAAATATTTCAGCTACAATGATAACCAACTACCGAAACTCAAATAACCCAAAAGGGAGTCCTTGTTACCCCTGGCTGCTTGCTCCAACCTCGATCCACCTACCCTGTCTAAAATGTTGGTAGGGGAGGGTGAGATTCGAGAGAATCTCAGTAGGAAACAAATACCAATATGCATGTAAGATAAGTGTTTAATGTTTGACATGCTTGCAATACATAACTCATGCTCACACAATGACATATCTGCGTGCTCAATGTTTCAACAACATACTCATGGCCATAGCATAACTAGAAATAGAGCTAAAATCATTCATACATGTTTCACATAATCAAGCAAAGCAATACATGCATCAATACAAAAACACAAATATCAAAGCATGCAAGAGAGGTAAGTTCTCTACACTTGTCTTCCATGTATGCTCCAGTACTGCTTACTCATGATCAGACGAATATCAAACCAAGTTCAGGGGATATTGAACCCTATAAACCAAATCAAGAACATCGGGTCATTCTTTATTGCAAATCCTCAACTTCATAACACTTAAAGTTGGTTATCATTCATGACCTTTAGGTGGCTAATCAAAACCTAAACATATGCTTAAAGGCTTGGGAAACACTTGACCAAAGATCACCTTTTAAAAGTTCAAAATGCTGATTTTTTGGGGTTGGCCGCGGCCAAAAACTGCTCAGAAACATTTGGGTCGCGGCCCACGAATTCACTGGCCACGGCCAAGAAAATTCTGTTTCTTTGCTGAACTTCTAAAAATCATAACTAATTCCAAAAAAAATCAAAATGAGGTGATTCTAAAACCAAATGAAAGCTATTCAAGTCCTCTACACAAGAAAAATATTGGCCATTACTAGAAATCACTACAAAAATACAGAATTCCCCAAAACTCAAGACTGTCCCAAAACATTGTTCATTTTCGACCTCAAACTTTGGACAATCATATCTCCCAGTTCCCAAAACGAAATGGCACAAATTATATGTCCATTTTGAAGCTTGGGATGTGAATGTGAATTTAAGTCTGAAAAGTTTCATAATTTTATGACATTATTTGCCAAGTCAAACGTCCACATGATCAGACTGCCCAAACCAGACTTCCAATTGACAGATTTTCAAGTTTTGCACATTTGCTTCCAATGGTTTCATTTTCACATCAAACATCATTCCCACACAAAATTTCACAAGGAATCCATTGGAATCACCAAAAAAACCAAATTCAAATCATATTGACATGTTTCACAACAACCCTAACATGTCAACACAAAGCCTAACATAAATATTCACAATGCAATTCTTTCCATTTCACTTCCAATGGTCAAAATGCTCAATAAAAGACCAATTACAACACAACACACATGCCAATTCATGCCATTCGTAAATACCATAAAATCATGGCAAAATTCACAATTCACAAAACTCATCCACAAATCACAAAACTTAGATTAAAAGGCTTCAAATACTCACCTCTTCCTCTTTCCCAAACCAATTCTTTGATTCTTCATCTTTCCACTTTTCCTCAAGCTATCAAACACTTTCTCTCAAAAATCTAAAACCAATGAGATGAAGCTCTCATTACTATGAATAAGATTATAGAAGAGTATTTGAGCATTAGAGGCCAATTAAAGTACCATACCTTAAACTTCTTCTTTCTCTTTCCACTTTGAGCTAGGCGAAAATGGAGAACAAGAGAGAGAGATGAAGATGAAGATGATGAAGAGAGTGATCATTTTTTGGGCAATTAGGCCCCCCCAAAAATGACCAAATAAGGGAGAGAGAAGAGAGGAAGAATGTTGAATCTTTGACCCAAGATCAAGGGTCCAAAAAGTTCCATTACTACTACAAAAAGGGGCTTTAACGTCCCAATTTTGGCACTTTTAACGTCCAAAAATGGGGAGACATCTATGTGGGGGCGTAGTATGTTTTAAGAAAAGATATCCCAAATCACAATTTGGGATGTCTAAAGTCATCCAAAGGGGGACTTTAGACGTCCCAAATGTCTTGAGATGTCTAAAGTCCCCCATAGAGGACTTTAGACGTCCCAATTCTTAATTTGGGAAATTAAAAGGTTTGATTTTTTTTTAAATGATTATTTACATTCTGCATTACCCAGCGAATTCAAACTACAGAAACAGAATAGAAAATGGATACATAAATCACAATGTCCGTTACAAAATGGTAAGGACATCCAGCACTACAATCTTTACTATATATACATACAATAACAACTCATACAACCTACTACTATATATATCAACATTAACAACCAGAAAGTATCAAAATGCTATCATCACACAACTACAAATTGATATAAATAAAAATTTTACTGCTCTATATGTTGAAGAAAATGTCCAGCCAAAAGGTCTCTGATTAAATTAAGGTCTTCATGTAGGTAGGCATCTTCATTATCAAAAATCTGAAAATTAGAAAATAAGCTTTGATGAAATGAATCAAGCAAATGAATTAATTAGCATTTCGATTAGAACACCAAAAATATTATCATTTGAGAATGAAGAAGCGATTACCTTTCCAAAATCGCTAGTAATTCCACTTTGAGTGATGTTATACATATAAAGTATAACATAATATCCGAATTCAGTGTTGTCAGGTTGTCGAGAGCACTTTAAATCAAAGGCATGCAATTGGTTGTTAAAATCAATAAAGGTATGTCTAAAACGACCGTCAATGAAACAATTAGAATCGAAACTACTTACTATTAGATAAAACCACTTTGGCTTTTTAACAATTGTACCCTCGCGTGACCCGCCTAGGATTCTATATGTTTGACAAGCACTATCATGAAAATCAAAATCAACAGAAATTAGAACTATTCATTTTTTTTAAGAGTCAATGAAATACAAAAAGAATAACTTACGTGTCGAAGACGGATTTTGTATCTTTGTCTGGCTTTTTACTCAAAGGATCAAACTAATAGACTACGTTGCGGCGAGGACATATAACACACAAACTCCAGTGGTAACTATAACAACATGTACAGATTAAAATGAAGTTAGATGACAAGGCAATTATTTATTAAACATCTTAAATTAACAAAATGAAAATACGAACCGTTGAACAATGGGTGCTAGTTAACAATGAAGTTTGGTCTCTCCCATTGCGTAGTTGACATAGTGAGTCCTATGCGCCATAGTATTGGTATCCCCTATCATATTCGCAGGGTATAAGAATCCATACCAATCACGTCTTTCCATGTTTGTGCAGAGGCCATGGAAGATGCTATAATAGAATAAAAATAAGGAATGAATTATTGAATGTATGAAATCAAAAAACCACTAAATGAATTCTATGGGAAAATTGAGAAAAAACTTACCGGATTGCAAATTTCACCCAGCCTGCATCTATCTCCTCCAACCTGATAAACTGCTTGAGATCTGTATTGTCAAACGTGTAAGGATACTCCAATATAAGGCCCACAATCCCTTGAGGCATCTTCAATCCCTTTCTCATATTCTTCACTAGTTCTCAAAGCATTCATCCAACTGTGATCCATTTTGTTACCACCTAAGCCATTCCCAATAACACTCACACGTTTAGTACAATTGTCAATGATATATGATGAGATTGCCTTTTTTCACTTTTCCAACAAAAATTTCGACAGCATTTCCCGTTAAAAGCAAGACATCCCAAAATTTCAAGCAACCCTATCTCTCCACTACATGAATAATAATCATACTACTTACTATATTATGTTAAGGAAACTACATTAATAATCTTACTAATGTAATCTAAAAAAAATAAAATCAATCATATTAAAGAAACAAAAATTACTCTATTTATTTGTTGTTAATTTCATCAAAATCATTCAAAAGCTCCATTTATTTATAATAATATATATACATATTTTCCCTCTCATATCCCAACCTCCAAACATATAAAACAAACATTTCCAACCTACAACCATATCAAACAAACAATATATTAACATGATATTTCCTTTTGACTAGGTTTTCAATTATTTTCACTAAAAAAATTAAACATCCTGTTTAGCCAATATATAAACACAATTAACAAACTCATTTCTATGTGGGCTATAATTTATATTTCAATTAGAAATTTAACGTCCTATTTCACATTGCAAGTTTTAATTTAATTTCGTCAACTAAATTTATATTTCAAAAAGAAAATAAACTATTCTGTTAAAAAAGAAGAAGAAATAAACTAACCTAATGAAGGGGGACGCCTACGACTATGCACGGTAGAGGAGGTATGCCGGAGGGTGGAGATAGCAAGAAGACCACGGTTGGTGAGGAGGTGTGGATGACAATGGAAAGCAAAAACTAAGACACTATGGAGGAGGGGGTGTTGTGTGTGTTGTCTTCAATGAAAAGGAGGTGGAGGAAAAACCAAGAAGGTGTGGGGGAGGTGGGTCGACGGCCTACAATGAAAGAAGAAGGGAGGAGGAAGAGTAAAGTTGAAGAAGGAAGGGGTGTGCGTCGACGGTGAATAATGAATGAAAGAGGGAGTTGTTTGGTAAAAAAGGAGGGATGGTGAGTGGAGAATGGAGAAGACGCATGTCACACAAGTGTCTGACATGTGCAGGGACACCTTTAGGCATCCCAAAAATCATTTGGGACGCCTAAAGGTGACTTTAGGAGTTCCAAATTTTTTGGGATGCCTAAAGTTAGACTTTAGGCATCCCAAAAACATTTGGGACGTCTAAAAACTGGGTTTAGACGTCCCAAAATTATTTTGGGACGTCTAAACCCAGCTCCTTGCACTAAAAAAAAAATTTGCCAAAATTTATATTGTGCGCAGGAAGAACTTTAGGCGTCCCAAATTCAAATTTGGGACATCTAAAGGTTTTCCTACATACATATAATTATGAAATTGCCACCGCCTGCCTTTTTAACCACCCAATTTAAATTTGGGACGTCCTTTGGGATGGTCATATCCTAATTCTGTAGTAGTGCATGTGTCACACCCTTATCACATCTCCCATGAGCTCACATAGGCACACACACACACATGATTTCACCCTTTGATCTCTTGCACAAATCAATCCTAACCATTGATTTTGAAGTTACCAATGAATTTCCTCTTCGGTAACCGATCAATTGGTCGGTAACTTTACCGTTTTGCCCCTGATTACTTTAATTCACACTAAATCACCACCAAACTCATTTTCTCATTCCTTTTCTTTCACAATGCGCCCTCCCTTCTATTTTAAGTCAATTTAGAGTTTAATCCATAATTGAGCTTAAATACAGGATTTCAGCACTTATCATAACACATTCGAATCTCAAATCACATCGGATTCTCCAAAAGGGTTATTTATCACTAACCACATCCACTTTTGGAGTCATTAACCCTTAATCACCATTTGGGATCTTGCTAAACTGAGGCTTAGCAATCCACTTATTTCAGGCTTATTCTTTAGCCTCGAGTCTCAAAATTCAGGGTATTACAGCCTACTTAAAGAAAAAATAAAAAAGCATTTAAACCCAGGTGTTAGGTCAAGGTGAGCACCGACCCCTACATATCAAGGTACTGAAAACTAGACCGGACATTGAACCGGCCTAGGCATTGGGTAAGGGTCAGTAGTTCAGACCGGGGTCAATTAAAAATATATATAATTTAAATGTTTATACATATCATTCCAAAAACTATATGAAAATTATTTTTCAACTAATAGTCCAATATAACCTTATGAACCTAATACCTACAAAAATATCATTAAGTACATAAGGATTTTTCCCCAACCAATGCCAAAAGTATTCCACAATCCTTTTAAAACTCCTTATAAATCAAAAACTGTTAGGAAAATATTTTTTTTTAAAAAAAAAGGCAAAACAAATTCATTTGGAGTGTAAAAAGGCAAAAAAAAAAAAAGGTCAAACCATGACTAATCCGAGTCATCCCAGTTCACCCCGGTTCACATCGGGTCAGACCGGGTTGACCGGTTTATTCCCTCAACCGGATTGGACCAGCGACCGGTTCACTGGTTTTCGGTCTGAACCGGCTTGTCCGGTCCGATTTTCCATACAATGCTACATATAAAGAATTCATATAAGAAAAATTTTAAAAATAAAACTAGGCGTCATTTCCGTTAGAGCTCTAATGCCTACATATTAGGAATACTAATAGAGAAAATATGAAACTAGGAGTCGGGTATTAACACTTCCGAAGTTAATACCTATTATGAATATTAATTATGTAAATGTTTATTGACTCGTATCCAAACCAACTTACTCTTCCAAGTCAACTTGATCTTCAAAAGCAGACATAGTGCTTGTTTGGATCAGCGGTAGAGAAGTAGTTTTTTTTGCAATCTAACTTTTGTAAAAGTCATATAGGATAAAAGTTCGATTGTAAATTTGCTCTCTGTTTGAATTGGCGGTGGCAGAAGTGACTTTTTTTTCTAACCTTAAACCTGTTTGGATTAGTGTTTGAAAAGCCCGTTTAGATGGAAAATGATTGAAAAGGGCATGAATCTTATATATATATATATATGTGTGTGTGTGTGTGTGTGTGTTATTTGTACATTTGTGATAATTGAAGTGAAAAAGTATAAATAAAATTTGATAAAATAAAAAAGTTCAATTATCCATTTTTCATACTATAATCCAAATCTGCTTTACCTGTGAGATAACAAAAAAATCATTAGGATGCTTGCCAAAAAGTATCAAACTTCTCTTATTTAGTTCTAGCTTAGAATAATATTTACTCATCAAGAACTGAAAAAGACACATTACTAAATTTTAAAGAAAAATGATATGCTTTCACGAAATACAGTCTCTTCTCTCACTCTCTCTCTCTCTCTCTCATAACAACATAGCACAGTTTCTACCTTAAGCATAAACATGATTTCACAGAGAAGAAAAATGAGATAGAGAACTTAAAAAAGAATTTCTTAATATGATTTTCTTCCTATTATCTAAAATACGTTTTTCAGCTTTTGTAGCAGAGTTGGCTAGAGATTCCAACAACACCTTCAACTTGTCAACCTAATTGCAAAAATGACAGTAGGGGCATAGATAGAATTTTAAATAAAATATCAAACCATGCTCATTAATTAATTCTGCAACAATAGAACCTATTCAACTACATTTAATTGGAAGCTTGCGAGGAAAAAATCAACGTGTGAACGCAACAGAGAATAATTAGCCTCAAATAAATAAGAAGCTTGCAAGGGAAACAAACAAGCATATGAACGAATGGATACTCTGTCTATCTCTACTTCTATGGATACAAAACAGAGGCATACATATATGAAGGCATACATAATAATTAGCCTCAAGCCCCACAGAACTCCACTATAGACAACCAAAGAAACTAGAGCTCGGAGAACGACCATGACCTACCAGTACTCTTTTTTACTACGATGACACATGATCATGATGAGATCAACTAGGACATGCAACAACAGACAAGAAGGGTGAGATGCGTAAAGAAGAAGGCTGAGAATGGTCCTAACGATCTTCACCCACCGTCACAGTTGTCACTGCTAGAAGCTCAAAATTTGGGCTTCTTCCAGAAGCCACGTCAGTAGGAGAAGCCCAGTGGAGCTAGCCGCTTCCCCAAATGGTTCAAATCACGGCCATTGTGCTTTCTTCTCTTTGTCGCGTGTTTTTTGGCCTGAAACGCTTTGCCAAACAAGCTCATAATGTGCATATGGACTGTAGCAAAGTTACTGTGCATACAGTTACTGTAGCAAAGTTATTGTAGCATCACGTGAGTGTATACTATAGCATCATGTGAGTAGCATCACGGGTTGAAGTTTACTGTAGCTATACTATAGCAACATAAAAAAATCACTATTCACCTTCATTTTGTGCCTATAAATAGAGACCTTGGGTTAAGTATTAAGCACAAACAAGTGAATGAAAAATTCTCTCAATTTTCTCGCTTGAATTTCTCTCTTGTTCTCTCTTGTCATCCACATTTTCATAACACGTTTTCAGCCTGAAACTCTAACAAAGATCTGAGATAATCTGAGTCACTATATGGAATTAAAGAGATACTTTTACCGATTGTTACATAACATCGGGTTCCATGGCTAAGATTGAATATTGTTATTGTTTTTATATCATGTATATATCATTTACAAGTTCTTTTATATTATTATTATTATTATTATTATTATTATTATTATTATTATTATTATGGCCAGAAGCCATACACATCTTATTCCTAAAATTATATGACAAGAAGTCATATTATTGTAATTTCCTATAATATGATATGGCCAGAAGCCATATCCCTTTTGATTTCCTATTATATGGCCTGAAGCCGTATACATTTTTCATCTTTTATCTTATTGAACAGCCAGAAGCCATGTACAAACTTTATTTATCCTGAAGATAAATAGTTTAATCTCCCATCTTGAGACTAATTGGCCTGAAGCTGTGAGATTAAATGGCCCGAAGCCATACAAGTTTTAATTTTCTTATCTTGCCTTATGAATTATCTATGATCTTTACGAATTTATTGTTATTTTTGTTTATAATATTATATTGCATTTTTACATTTCATATTTTAATTATTCTTGTTTATTTTTTTAATTAGTCTCAACCATGTCAAACCTTAAAAAACTTGAATTTGTGGCTCTTGGTATTACTGGAAAGAATTATTTATCTTGGATGCTGTAGCAGTACTGTAGCGACACGAAAAAATCACTATCCACCTTCATTTTGCACCTATAAATAGAGACCTTAGGTCAAGTATTAAGCACAGACAAGTGAATGAAAAAATTCTCTCGATTTTCTCGCTTGACTTTCTCTCTTGTTCTCTCTTATCATCCACATTTTCATAACACCAAAATTGACGACTTGTATAAATTTTCTCTAACAGTATTCTTTATATGTTGGTGCTCCAACAAAACCGAAGCCTATTTTTTATTTTTTTTCTTATATGGATTCCTTATATATAGGTGTCAGTGGTCACCCTTACCCGACACCTGGTTTTATATATTTATTTTTGATTTTTTTCTTTACATAGGCGTCAGTGCTCACCCTGACCTGAAATCTTGTCTTAATTTTTTTTATTTTTCCTCCTACACTAAAATATTTTAACTGCTCTTTTATTTTGCATTAATTACACATGTCTCTTATGTGTTTTGAAAACGTATATTTTAGTTCAAACTATTAACACTCTTAAAGAATATTCGAAATAAATTCTTAAAGTTTATTTTCTAATTTAAATCAATTTTTGAATAAATCTTGTGTACTAATTTACTCCCCCAATATGGCAAATCCCTAATTTATATTTTACATTTAGTATTTATTAATTTTTTAATGATCTATTTAATATTTAACTAAATGTAGAAATGAGTTAAGTATATTTTATGTGAAAAACATTATTATCTTAATAAAAAAATTATGGTGGTTTTAGTTTTGGTGGATAATAAAATTTAAATTAGTTTTAAAATAAACTGTGGGAGAAATTGAAAGAGAGACTATAGGAAGTTTACAAAGGGTAATATTGTATTTTTAAAATTAATATTTTGAAATTTGGTCCTCTTTAATAATTATATTTTTTAAGATTCTTTACAATAAATATTATTTTCTTTTGGTCATTCTCCCTAATTTTTCGTAAAAATTAAAGAGAAACACCAATTATTTATCATATATTTTCATTACAAATCTTATTTTCTCTTAAATGACAACACACCCATCTCTATATCATTATCTCTGCTACCCCAACATTATAAAAACCCAATATTTACTACCATAAACCATTGAGTTTTATATCAATTCTGTAAAATTTTTCCTTATTTATTATGTATTTTCAAATAACAAATAACTCTCATCAACTTTTTTTTTTGGAATGTGATTATCATATTTTCTATTCAATAATTCTCTCGTATTTTTTATATCAAAGTAATAGATGGATATTCAATATAGTACATGAATATAAAACATAATAAAATTTCCTATAGACAAAAGCATGTGCGGATTTCTCACGTAAAATAAGGTCTATCAATCAATGATTGTCTTAGTAAAGAACAAAAAGCCCATACGTTACATATATATATGGGTGATGGATATTCATATATGTTTTTTTGGGAGTATGTGATTGTCATATTTTCAATTCAATAATTTTCTTGTATTTTTTATATCAAAGTAATAGATGGATATTCAATTTTTTTTTTTGGGTATTCAATATAGTACATGAATATATAACATAATAAAGTTGCCTATAGAAAAAAATACAAGTATAGCATATGTGCATTTCTCACGTAAAATAAGGTTTATCAATCGATGATGGTCTCAGTCAAGAACAGAAAGCCCATACATTACATATATAAGGGTATTGCATAAAAATAAAAGACTCAGGTCATACAAGACGAAACCACTTGGTTTGACTTGCTGGTCCCCAGTCCAGTCCAACCTCTGGTTTGTCCTTTTTTCATATGGGCGAACTTTTTTTAGATCGGATATGATCAGGTTCCTTTGGGTCAGACTGGGTTACACCGAACATTAGACTTTTGCGCATCCCTACCAATAACAACGCACAATGGGCATTATTTATCAAGATAATTAAGAAAACTACTCTAATGCTATGAGAATAAGTTTACTCTTTTGCCCATATCTGGGCTTGTTTGGTACAAGGGGATAGGAGGGAAAGTGTGGAGAGAGAAAATTTTTGTAAGTTGCTTTTAAAAAAAATAAGAGATGTGGGGTTAAACTTTTTTTAATTAATTTTCTTACCCTTTTGTCTTTCCTCTTGTATTTGTTAAAAATTTATAATCCCACTTCTTTAAGTTTTTAAAATCTAATTCACAAAAATGTTCCCATCCCCTTCCCTCCAAATCCCTTGCACCAAATAGCCCTTAATGCTCGTCTTTTCCCTTCTTTTGTCTTCAATTAAATTTTCTAGTACATACCCTAGTTATGATTGTATCTTTCCTCTTGGAGGGAATTACAATTCACGTCCCAACCCTTTCACTACCTACTCCTCATTTTTTTAATCTTATCTTATATTTGAATTAAGGTACAAATCTAACAACGAAGTTTTGGAAAAAGGGCACCTAGCACCATAATGTTCACTTGGATGAAAAAAGATACATGAAGTCTTTGAGAGTAGGGTTGAGCATCGGACAAGCCGACCTGATTTGAGGGTCAACCCGTAACCACCCATTTATGTGTAAATAGGTAAAGACTAGCCTGTTCCCGTGATGAACCCAAAACAGCCCATTTAGTCTTCACTATTTTTCCCGTATTAACAATAAACCCTATTGGTGCATTCATAATTATAACATCACATAACATTCATAAGATGAATTTAAGTCATTAGACATAGTTTTCAAAGTTCTAATTCTCAATCAAAAGTCAACAAAACAATTAACAAAAGCATTGACATCCTTCCAATTCCACTAATAGTTTGATAAAAGACCAATGATTAAGCAAAATAATCGGTCCTTTTAGTATGCATCTTCCTTCCATTTCCTTTTAATCTTCATCATCAATATGACCTTCAATTGAAATGGTTGAATTTGGAGTTGATAACTCGTTCTCTAGAAAAAAAAGGATAAATTGTGTTAATTAATATGTAATAATAAAAGGGTCAAAGATAAAACAATTAAAATTGAAATTGACAAAGAAATTACCAACAATGTTTATACTCTCATCAATTTTGAGCACATATGAGTGCCTCTGCTATCTTTGAAGATAGAGGGCTTCTAAAGGTATCTAGTACTCAACCATCAGTATTAAAAGCAGATTCTAAAAACACTATGGAGACCAGCACAACCAAACAAATCACAGGCAATAAGATGTAGAACTTTACATTTCAAAGCATTCCCTTTCCACCAAGCCAGAAGGTCAAATTTTGGATCATTAGAACCAACTAATTCAGATCGAAGATATTCATCAACCTCAAAAACTTGCTCAGGCTTGTCACACACTGTGTTTATAGTGGCTAAAAACTTCTGAAAGGTAGGATCAATGGTGAACAATGATACCAACTCAATACTAGTGATAGAGCTCAATATTTATATATTTTTATTAATTAATCTTATGCTTTTGTGGGTCTTAGTTGAATATTTTGGGCATGATTAAGTGTTAACGTGAGATTGGATAATTTGGGAATTATAGTGGTTAAATTGTTATATTTTTAATTAATATTTGTTATTCTCATTATTCCTTAATTATGAGCAAAAGATATTACCTTTGTGAATCTAATTTTGTAGGTGATGATGTCAAGTAGTCAAGCTCAAAAATGTCATTTTGGATCTTAATGAAGGGCAAAAGTAGAACATGACAAGTGCAGAATTTATTTTCACATATTTTATCTAATAGGAGATTAAATTAAATGAGTAAGGGCCATGGTTGCAATTTTGTGCCTAATCCTAAAATTGATTTTTTCACTCCCTCATCCAAACATGCCACAACTCACTTTTTAACTTGGAGAGAATTGAAGAAAGAAAAGGCAAGTAAGGACCATTTGTTGGGGGAGAGGCGGCTATGAAAAGAGAAAAGAAGAGCACAAAAGAGAAGGGAAGGATCTAGAAGGATGGGATAATTGAAGAAAAAGAAAGAGTGGAGGTGGCGGGTAAACGATGAGAAAGGAGAGACGTGCAGAAATGAAAAACCAAATCATTAAAGATTGAAGATGGGAGAGTAGAAGAATTGATGGGTTCTGTGGACCATTTTGGTATGAGAAGAAGCAAAAGACAACACGTTTTCTAAGCCTTAACCAACAATTGGAGATAAATGAAAGAGGTGGATACGGTGGCTATTGAGGAGGAAAACAAGCAGATGATTTATTGAATATAGATGACCGATTGGAGTTGAAAAAGGAAGGACCGAATGGATTATTGGAGATTGGAAGATCTATTTGGTGCTTAAATTAAAGAGCTGTTCGGTGCTTTTCTTTTGTTCTCCATGGCCGATTGCACTTCCTTTCATCAAGCTTCATCTTCCTCTTCCATGAGTAACTAAGTTCCAGTGATTTTCTTAAGTTGGGTAATGGTTTGAACTTGAATTGGGTAAACTTCATATTAGGAGAAGTAGGTTGAGTTGTTTATTCCGACTCGGTTGAGTGGATTTTAAATGACTAAACTGAATACTTTGAATTTTTGTAATGGTAATTACAATTTAGAATTGGAAGTTAATTATTTATCTCCTGGAGTCAGATTTATATGCTGGTACTCAATTAATTGTTTCAGTAAAATGAATTAAATGGGTATTGCAAGTATGGATCTATTGATAGCTTAAATCCATTCTCTTGACTCATATGATTGAATTATTATCATTAGCAAGCAAGAAAGACTAAAATCTCAACTCATGGAAATCTCATTTAATCAATATATTAGTTTATTAAATTTTACCTTGTTGTTATTGTTAATTTCGATTCCATTTACTTTATCTTGAAAACTGAAAAATGCAAAAAATATTGAATTAGATTAGATTACTTCATTTGTCTTGGAATCAATTTTTCAAAATGATTTCTTGCAACTTCAAGCTATTTATCACTACTATTTAGAAACTTGGAAATTAATCTCCTTACTAGAACGATCTAGGCTGAGCTACTTTGCTACATTTTCAAACCTAGTTATTTTTTAGACTCATACGACATGGGTTTATCAACTAGATTCTACATGCTCTTCTATTGGCTAATATCCAAATATATCATTACATGTTTCGCCTATTCCTGTATTGATTACATACTAGTCATATAGGCGATGCAAGACATTGATCAACCTTCTTCAATGTGGCCTCACACTTTGAGACATTAGGAATAATCTTTTCAAAAGAAATTTCCATATATGTGAATTTGCATCTAGGTCTAGTATCATAGCAACAACCAGCAATAGATTCCTTTTCTCCATATCCCCAATACTTATCACATTTTGATTGCATCTTGAAGGTCATATCACTAGCTTCTACTTGCTCATTTGTTGGCAAAGATCCAAATACAACAATAGACCAATTCAATTCTTTCAGACCTTCAGAAATAATCAGATTTAAAAAGTGAGTAGCACATCGCATATGCATAAAATCACCATCAAGCGCTATACCATCCCAACTTCTCAAGCATTTCTTCAAATATGCAACTACAGAATCATTGGCTATGGCATTGTCAACTGTAATTGTGAATACTTTATCAATGCCCCAATTCAATAAGCATATCTCAAATTGCATCACTAATTGTAGACTCTTTATGATTTTCATAACACAGAAATTCAAAATCTGCTTTCAATCCAATGAGCAGTCAAACACATGTAGTTGGCATTTTAGATTGAAGTCCAACAATCTATTGTAAGGGACACATGGACTTTAGACTGCTTAATTTCTTTTTTTCAATTGTTTTGCCTCTTCAAGATATAATCGATAGCTGTCTCAAGCAATTGTCCATCATGAACGGACTTGTTTTGGTTCAAACTATTGCAACATCTCTCTAAAACGCTCCCCTTTAACAATTCGAAAAGGAGTCTCATCCTTTATGCAATAGAATATTGTCCATCGTGAAACCTTGGTTCAAACTATTGCAACATCTCTTTAAAACCCTCATTCAACAGTCTGAAAAGGCATCTCATCCTTTATGTAATAGACTTTTTACATCACTCTTCATTGCACACACCAAGTGTCAATATATTATTAGAATTAAGCAAGAACAAGGATTGTGACTTGCTATTTGGATTTTACTAGTACTTTTCAAGATGTAGCAATAAAGACTTCATCCCATAATTACTTGGGTCACTTGCATTTGAAAACAATAGTTTCTTTTTGCACAATGTTTCCCTATAATCTCAATTAGGGGCATCATAGTGAAATACTTCCATGTTTCAAATGTTTGCTTCCTTTTTCTAGATTGTTCAAGTTCTTCTCCCTTATTAACTATTGCATCATCATCTAGTTGATTTGTGGTAGTTTTATCAACTGTAGTTATCTCCTTAGCATCCGCAATAGTTGTAACGCCTTATTCTCATAATCGATCGGATGAGCTTGTACATAATAAGTTCGAACCACTTTCGTAAAATCGTTTTAAATTCCCAACCTCAAAACAGGACACGAACCTGTAGTTGAGTGGATTTTTCTAAATATTTCAAAACCTTACAGAAGCGTCATTCAGTGGTTCACAACTTTATTACTACTCATAGACTCTCATCTTTATTTAATTTAATTATAGTGATTCGCTGCTCATTTCTCTGCTCATACTTAAATCATTCATTTTCATATTCCTCAACTATCCAACCAAGCATGTTTATACAAGTATTCTCATACAATGATAGTTTACTTATAACTACTTATTACATACAATTCTTCAATTCACCCTCACTTTTTCTTCTTGCAAATCTCCCTGCATTCATCTTCTGAGCTTACCTACCTATATGGTTGGTGAGGGAGAGTGAGATTCGAGAGAATCTCGGTAACAAACAGTGTCAATATGTATACAAGATAAGTGTTTAATACATAACATGCTTGTATTACATAAACTCATGCTAACACAATGACAAATCTGTGTACTCAATATTTCAAACAACATACTTATGGTCATAGCATAAATAAAAACATAGCTTCAACCATTCATATATGTTTCACATAATCAAGTAAAGCAATCAAATGCATCAATACACAAGCAAAAAAATTACATACATGCAGGAGAGATAAGTTCACTACCTGAATTGCCCTTCCCTTGATTGACTGTCGATCCAATACTATATTCGGCTCGGGCTACTGATATATCCTAAAATTTTAAATTTAGGATAAATGAGGTATTACTCATTCATAAATCATTACAAACTCACTTTGTTAGTTATCTAGGCTTAAAACTAGAAAATGACCAAAATACCTCTAGGGAACTAGTCCGAGTCCTCTTTATACCCAATCCAATTGTACTTTTACAAAAATCATGACTCGGGCTAATCCTACACAATTTCACGTGTAGAATTCATTTTTGACATCAGATTGGGAAAATTCAATGTCAAATTATGAAAATGCCCTAACAGTCCCTAACTTGAGATTTTCAAGGGTATTTTGACACTTTATATTCTAGGGCTTTTTTCACTTCGCATCCAACATGAACCCTACACAATTTTTCATTTTAAATTCAATGGAATCATCAAAAACACCAAAATCCAGTCCAACCATAGCCCAAAACAGGTCTGGACGAAAATTACCGAAAATTGGGAAAATTGGAGTTTATTGATTCCATTCCATTAATCACCTTCCTTTCACCTTTGATTACTTATTTAACCTCTTAAACACCTCTTAAACATGATTAATCAAGATTTGGGTAGCACCCCCTCAGGCTTTGTGGATCCCAATCATCAAAACAAACCAACCAAAGCCACAAATCAACAACAACCACAACAAACAACCTTGAGCCAACAAGATAACAAGGTTTAGTGTGATTTCCTTTGATTTCTCTTCTTTCTCTCTCTAAAACCATGGCTGCCTCCCTTTCTAACTTCTTGATTTAGCTTGCTACAAGCCATATTCATGAAGATATAAAGGTTAGAAGTGATCTTACATGAACTAGAAGGCTTAAACACCATGATTTCACCCTACTTACCTTGATTGCTTCCTGTGCTTCTCTCTTGCTCTTGTGTTTCTCCAATAGCTCTCTCTCTCTCTCTATTCTCTTTCTTTTTGACGTAAGTGACAGCTATGGAAGAGGATAAGAGGCTTTTAAAATATCTCTTACACCTCCTTTGAAATATTATATTTTAATGCAATTATCATATGGCAAATCTTAAGCTTTGTCTCTTTTTAACTTAGCATAATTATATTGTTTTCTCTTTCCTCTTGCCAAAAGTGACAAAAATAGAGCTCTTGAAGTAACCAAATAAGCTCTTGAATTAACTACATCCATTCCCTTGCAATTGATTGTGTAATAGCCATTTATTACAAACCTTGCTTTTTGATTTTTCAAACTTCAATTACTTGGTCACAATTGCTTCATCTTTGATTAAATGTGGGCCAAGTTTTAATTCCCTCTTATCTCTCCTTACTTGGACGTACATATGGCCCCTTCAAAGGATGATGATCTTTTAAAATATCACCTCCTTACTTATACATTATTTTATGCCAACTTTTGACTTTTCAACTCTTAATTTACTTAGCCACAAATGCTCCAACGTTTGGCATATTTATCACAATTATTCATTTCCCCTTTTTGCTTCATCATTTGGACTTCCTACATGATGAAGGAAGGGAAAAATATGGGCTTTGGATTAAATCTAGCCAAATGACTATTTTGTCCATACATTTTTGCCAATTTCTCACATAGACTAAAAGCTGGTAGAATTTTCACAAAACTTTGAAATTATATATTTTTATTTATAGAGATCCAATTGGTGTGATTCCAAAGGCAATGTGACCCTTATTAAGTCTATTTTTAAGAAAAAATATAACCTTTAGCCAATTGGAAGATCATAATTCCCAGAATTTCTATTTTTGGACGCTGTCACTAAAAATCACCAGTATTATTGGGTTAACTTCAAAAATACATAACTCTTTGTGTACAGCTCTAAATGACCTCCATGACCTATCAAATTAAAAGCTTGATAAGTCTACTTTCGTATTGAAAAATTTCATAGGCGTTGGACATCATTTTCTTATTTAAAGCTATCACATAACAAGATTGCCACGCTAGAAAAATACACGGACAGCACATCATCATTCCTGAGACTCTTGCTAAACTGGGGCTTAGCAGTCCTTTTGATTTAGACTTGTTCTCAAGTTTCTAATCCCAAAATTTGAGATATTACAGTGGTTGTAGTTTTTGGGTTGCGCATTTTCTATTTCAGTCAACTCCACGTAGCCACATAATATAAATAACTTATAACATATGCATCAAATCATAGATCTAATAATGCCAATTGGGTTGCTCATTTTCTTATATGTAAATTGAACCAAAGACGTAAAAAAAAAAAAAAAAAAAACAAAGACGAGCAATTGGGAAGAGGAGTGAACTTGTTCTCTCGGTGAACGAGTTTGACTATAGTGTTTTGATAAACATTATTGATCCTATAACATTGTGTTAACTTTTTTTTTTTTACTGTTTAAAGCATCTTGATAAAAATGCGTACCTAGTGCAAGTCAGAAAAAAACTCTCATCTAATAATGGCCTTTATCCAACAGACACAGACTAGCTAAACTAATTTTATCCCAAATCAAGGCAAAGCAATGAAATCGGTCCAATAGAATATTCAGAGATATGTACGAGAGATATTCAAAAAGGTTGAAGCTTCGCAGTGCAATAAAAGACACCAGATACTCAAACTCTACTAAAAATTAAAGCTTTCTCTTTCACCAGTCAACAAAACTTAAGCATAAAACGCAATCTTTAGATTGTGATGATTAGGGATTTACATTAAAACAATGTTAATGAGTACAAGCTTTCCTCCATAGCAACAGTGTTGAACATGATCAGACCAGATACTCTGAAACTATAAGCATAAAACGCAATCTAGGAGAGAATGTGATGATGATTGGAGACTTACCGTCAACCAATGTTGAGTACGCGCTTTCCTCTAGTAAGCTCCTCAGGCGGTCTGTCCATAGCAACAATTTTGAGCATGATCGAACCCATTCGAATCGGAGTGCATTGAAGATCGGAGTCAATCCATCCTCTACTCTAACGTTGACGACAGCGCCACCGTGGCTTCTGGCATCCGTCTTTGTTGACGGAGGTGGATCAGCAGCGGCTGCGATTGATATGGAGCATGGTCTCGGTGACTCAGTTGAGGAAAACTGGAGCATATAGTGTAAATAGATTTCCAAGTCCCAACGTTACAATTTGTGATAGGCCGAAGATTTCAGAATTTAAGTGATCCCGTTAACGGCTCTTTTCATTCAAGATCGGTGACTCGGCTGAGGACAACGGCTATTTTGATGGGAAAATCACAGTGAGGACCCAAGAACCGTAAGAAATTATAAAAAGTCCCATAGCAAACCCTAGGAGGCGCATTGTGATCAATTATAAATGTGAAGTCACCCGATTGCCCTAACTAATTGAAAACACATTATTGGGTATTGACAACTCCGTCAGCTTATTTTGATAACTGCATCTATCTACTTTGATAAGTTCAAAGTAGGCAGATGCAATTGTCAAAATAGACAAAAGAATTTGTCAAAATTAGTACAGAAACTTGTGAAAATAAGCACATCAACTTATCATTTTAATACTTACTCCCTCCGGTTTTGATTATAAGATAAAGTTGACTTTTTTGGAGAAATTAAGGAAACCAATTAAATTACTTTAGAGTATTTTTATTTTTATTTTTTTTCTCTAAACTAATTAATTTGACTAATAAACTAATATATAATCCAAGGATACTAAAAGTATAAACACTATAAAGTAATTTAATTGGCTTCCTTAATTTCTCCAAACAAGTCAACTTTGTCTTATAATTAGGACCGAAGGGAATATCAAAGTAGGCAGATGCAGTTTTTAAAATAGACTGACAAAGTTGTCAATGTCTGACATTGTGTTTTCAGTTCGTTGAAGCAATCTAGTAACTTTACATCTAGAATTAATCACAATGCACTCCCATGAAGAATTTGCTATGGGATTTTTTTATTATTTTTTATGTTCTTTGTTACCTCAGTGTCATTTTCCCTTTTGATGGGTGTTGCCGCATATCTCACTGCCAATGAATCTGGGGCGTTGAAATAATTGATGGTGAAAGCCTAAGCCACGTGTCTAGGCCAAGACTTTCTTGTTTCCATAAAAATCGAAAGTTTTTTTTTTTTTTTGAAGATATGAAAATCAAAGTTGTTAAATGAAAAATGTCAAAAAAAAAAAGAATATTGTTGGTGTCTTCTTCATGGAAAAATTCCATAAAATACAATTAAAAATAAGCAAAGACAAATTGCTATTATGAATCTATCAAATCTAAGGTCAGAACTGAAGTAGGAATATGAGATTTTCAACTCTGATCAAATGATAAAATTGCCCTGAGTTAAGTTCTAAAATATAAAAGTAAAGTTATTAATATAAAATCTGATATTGTTAATATAGTTATATATGTTGTTATTGACCCATAAAACTTGTGCTCTCAAAATTATCCCGGATTTTTGCGATATGAAGTTGTAAAACATGAAAGTAAAATCATTAATGTAAAATATAACATTGTTAATATAGATATAAATATTGTTTTTTTAAAAAGGTTATAAATATTGTTATTGACTCTTGAAACTTGTGCCCTCAAAATTATCCTTAGTTTTTGGGATATGAAGTTGTAAAATATGTAATTTATCTTTTACCTTTTTTAATTGTATTTTTCTGAAATTTTTCCCTTTTTCACAAGGGGGTATAATATAAATAATAATATATCCTGTTTCTGAAGTTTTTTATAATATCGTCAAATTTTATTTTAGTTTCTTTCATTTGCAGTCTTATATACTCGTATTTCTTTTCTCTTAGTTAATGTTCGTAGTGATGTGTGGATAATCAATGAGAAGAATAGACTAATAAACTATTTAATTTTAATAATACAATTTCTAAATTAATTTTCTCATTTTCTTCTTCTAAATTATTGCACCAAATTTATCCGAAATATGCGTGCCTATCTCTTTGTTTTTTTCCCCAATAAGCACAGATATCCTCTTATGGGGTGATCTTATTCCAGGCATCGGGATTTAAATGTTAATTCATCATATTGAGGAACTATCTTGGGAAAAACCCAAAAGTGCCTTTAAAGAAAATTAATTATTGAATGCTATCAAGGGTGTAAGCGATCTTCCGTGTGTGCAAGCGATCTTCCATATGTACAAAAATCTTTTATATGAATGTGCAAACAATCTTCCGTTGTGTGTAAAATATCTTCCGTTCATATGGAATATATTTTCTAAGCTAACATTCAGCAATTAATTTAACAAAAAAAGGTATTTATTCACAATTCTCACAACTATCTTTTTCTGCTAAACACCCATATTAGTGTATCATATATTCGTTTAACTTGATTCCTTTTAGTATTCAACTGTCCAAAATGAATAATATAAATTAAAAATAGGTTTAATTTTTTATAAATAACATAAATTGATCTTAATTTTAACGTTTGATTTAATATTTTAGAAGTATTTTTATGACATTTGATATAATTATATGATAGGAGTTTTATCTCAACTTACGAATAAATATTTAAAAAACACTTGTTTGTGCTTCTCAAACAAACACCAAGTGTTGATGGGTGTTGTATATTACAAAAACGTGTACAGTAATCACATTGCAATTGTAAATTTTTGTTAAACAAAATGACCAACCAATAAAAAAAAAAGAATTTCCCAGGTACATTCCTAAAAAAAAAAAAAGAATATACAGTGTTTACAAAAAGACAAAAGAATACACAGTAGGCAAAAGTACATTAACTCAAATAACTCACACTATATCCATAATTGTGACGAATTTTTATGCTTTTATATTTTATATAAAATATTGATAAGTTTATATTTCTATTTTTTAAAATCAAATAGAAATAATTAGGACAAGTAAATATTTAGGTGAGAAATAAAGCATTCCTTCTCCCTCCATTTTCACCTTGCAAAAGAGAAACCAAACAATGGACAAATCACAATGAGACTAGTCTGTTATATTTTCCAATGGGGAAAGCATGGTTCCAAAAAGAAAAAATGACAAAAAAATTCTGTCAAAATATATAAAAGACAAATAAAGATGTTGAATATCAATAATTCCAAATTGACTAATTTAGTATTTTGAAATTTGGACAAATGTGGGAAATTACCTAACAACCTTAATTTTTTTTTTTCAAAAACACAATCCTGACACCCTCTTGCCGGTTGCTAAAGGTGCAGTGGCGGCTCATCACCGGAGCTCCAATGACCTTTCCGGCGACTGCTCACTGGATCTCCGGGGCCAGTGATCGGTTACTGAAGCCTTGACAGTCTTATATATTTTTGTTTGAATTTCTTAAGCAAAAATTGTCAATATGGATACTTGAGTTGTGAATATATATACACACACTAAAGTCATATAAATAGGATCGATCGGAGCTCCAACGGTCTCATATATATTGTTGAATTTCTCAAGCAAAAGTTATCAATATGGATACTTGAGTTGTTAATATGCATATTAAAGCCGTAAATAAGGTCAAACGGAGTTCCGACAATCTCATATATTTGTTTGAATTTTTCAAGTAAAAGTCGTCAATATGAATCCTTGAGTTGTTAATATGCATAATAAAGTCGTAAAAAATATATGAGACCTCCAAAGCTCTTGTTGACCCTAGTTAGGTCTATAGTATATATATTAATAACTCAAGTATCCATATTGATGACTTTTACTTGAAAAATTCAAAAAAAAAAAAATATGATACTTTATTATGCATATTAACAATTCATGGATCCATATTCACTACAAAAAAAAAAAAAAGTGATTTAGTAACGGTTAAAAGTGTATTTTTGTAGCGGTTCTAACCGTTACAAACATACTTAGTAGCGGTTCAATAAACCGCTACTAAATCCACTGTTGCAAGTGTATTTGTAGTACAATTAGACATTCCTCTAAGTCAAATATTACCCAGTTGTCTTTATCTGCACTTTAACTCATGCTCAGTAAGTTATGACACAAGCCTTCAACATAATAAGCGTCTTTGACTTGTATGCCTTTATCGTTTTTTATTTCACCAATTCCTGCTATCTTTCTGAATTGATTTCCTCTAAATTTTACCTTTCCACCTTCTTTAGGTTGTATCGTGGTAAAACTTTTGAAATCACCAGTCATATGTCTAGAGCATCCATTGTCTATATACAATTGGTTGGTTTTGGATGCTTTAAGACATATCTGCAATCAAATACGATTAAGTCTTAGGTACCCACATCTTTTTGGGTCCTTTTGGGTTAGTACATAATATTTTCTGAACATATGAACCTTTAGGTACCCATTTGTAGGTTTCTATTTTATCTTTCTTTTTATGAATGCATGATGAAGTATAATAACCCTTTCTATTACAGTAATTGCAATATACGAAAGGATTTGATGTATGAACATAATGTTGAAAGTAACTCAAGTATGTCTTACCTCCTGCTTTCTTTCTTCCTTTCTTTTTATCTGATTTTGGATCATATCCAATACTAGATCAGTCATTTATAAATCGTTGTGCTTTTAAAATCACATTTAATATCTCACTTCCGTTAGTGAATTTTTCAAGAGTTTTTGGAAGATCATTGTTTTTCTTTTTCAAAGAAGAACAGTTTTCACAATCCTTTTCTAAATTCTGTTTATGTTCTAATTCAAGAACTTTGTTTTTCTTTTTGAAACCAACTAGTTCTTTAACTACTTTGATGAATTCAAAATATAAAGCATTATATTCAGAAAGTAAATCAACATAGGTAGGATCAAAATTAGTTACCTCTTCTTCTGTTTCTTCTTGAGCAACTAGACAGATATTGGCTACTTCCTCATCATCACTATTTTTGTCAGATTAACTATCTCCCCATATGGCAGATACAAAGGCTTTATTCTTATTGTAGAACTTACCTTTTCTCTTTTCTTTATTCTTCTCAGCCAGTTCTTGACATTCTGATTTGATATGTCATGGCTTCCCACATTCATAGCATATGATGTGTTCTCTACTGCTTGTTACTCCTTTTTGGAAGTTTTGAATCCTTGGCCTTTCTTGCAAAACTTTCTAAATCGTTTTATCATTAGGCCCATTTCATCATCTTCAAGCTCTTCATCTTGATCTTCTTATTTTGCTTTCAGTGCTGGACCTCTCTTCTTTTTGTCACCAATATCATCTAGCACTACTACAAAAATGTAGTGTAATGGCGCTTATTTTATAAAATACTTTGGCGTTTAAGAAACACCAAAGCTTTCGACGCCATTAAAAATTCCTGTGGCGCTTTTCAATTTACAAAAACGTCATACGTTACTTTATTAAATTAAATAAATAGATTAATTATATGTAGCGTTTCGCTAGGAAAATGCCAAAGGAGGGGTACCCCTCCTTTGGCGTTTATTGGTGAAACGCCAAAGGAGAGGCGTGTTGTAATATCCCAAAAAGTGATTAAGGGCTAATGACTTCAAAAGTGGATGTAATTATTGTTGAATAAACACTTTTGGAGAATGTGTGATGGGAATTTGGATATTTTAATGATTCCAATGGCTTCCTTGTGAAAATTCATGTGGGGAGAGTGTTTATTGTGAAGTTGGAACCATTGGGAACAATTGTGCAAAAGTTGAAAACTCTGTCCATTGAAACTCTGTACAGGGCAGCCAATTTGTATGGACGTTTTAAATAGGCAAATGGTGTCTAAAAATTCTGAAATTTTCCAGTATTAAAGTTCACATGTCAAGCTTCAAAATGAACATATAATTTGTATCATTTTGATTTGTGACCTAAGAGTTTTGGATTTTTGAAGTTTGCCCAGCGAAATTAATTATTTTCTGGAACAGTATGCAAAGATTGAAAGTCTGGGAATGTTGTGGTGATTTTCAGTAATGGCAAATATTTTTTCTATGAATAGGACTTAAATATCTTTCATTTGGCTTTGGAATCACCTCATTTCGATTTTTCTAGAATTAGTTATGATTTTTTAAAATTTGGGCAGAAAAACTGTCATAAAATCCGAAAATGGGATTTATGACATCAGCATAATAAAACATGACATCATCCTAATGTTAAAACACTTTTTATTCATCATCTTCATCAGCTATTCCCGACGCCATTCTGCAGCCAAAGTAAAGAAAAAGAGTTGAGAGGGTTTTGGGAGAAAAGGAGAAGAGAACTCGCAAGGTAAGCCGATTTCTCCGATAATCTAGCTCCTAACGCGTATAACTCCGATCCTAAGCTACTCCTTTATGTTCTTTAAGGTTTGGAAGCTCCTCTTTTGGTGTTAAAACACCTAGGGTTTTCATTCAAGTCAAGGAAAATCTATTGGGAGCTTGAGGTAACTTCCAAACTCTTGTATGTTGACTATTCTGGCTGCTGTGGGCAATTTAATCGGTGAAATTTCGCCGGATTGCCATTGGTTTTAATTATTGGAAATGGGTTTTTCTAGGGGTTATGCTGCCCAAATTGATACTAAATGGTAGTTGTAACTTAATGAAATAGTCAATAAAGTGGTTAGGAGTAGAAAGGAACGTGTTTACGGAGCCGAAATCGTAAAACCCCGATTTTCTCCGAAGAGCTCATATATTTCGGTCAGGGGTCTAAATGGGTCTTAGAGTTGGATTTTCAATGATTTGATGGTTCCATTGAGTTCAGGGGCGAAAATTAGGTGGGGTTACAGTTGGGCACTTTTTCAAAAAAGGCCGAGAAAGCATAATTACGGAAACACCCCTAAAACCCTAAAAGTAGGGCTGCCAAGGGCAATTTCATAATTTGACATTGAATTTGATAATTCTGAGTACGGAAATGGATTCCTTGAGCGGAAATATGTTAGGATAGCCCAGATTAGAATTTCGGGAAAAGTGCAACCAGACCGGGTACGGCGGGCCCGGGTCGGGTCCCCGGGGGTAGTTTTGTAAATTTTCATTATAGACTAATATAACCCCAAGTAACACTATGGAAGTGTCTAAATGGTGCATTTGGAATTGTAGGATTCGATATTTGCCGCCCTCGGGAGCCCGCAGTGCCAAGAAACGTCGGGAAAGGATCAGGTAGTGACTCTCTCTCTTATACTATGTATAATGCTCTGTATGTGTGTGTTATCATTGTTATGTGATGATTCTTTGATGCTGCTGCGATTACAGCTGGTGATAGCTGTCGTTTACAGCGCAAGCTGTCGTTTACAGTGCAAGCTGTCGTTTACAGCGTAAGCTGTCGTTATTGTGATTACAGCGTAAGCTGTCGTGATTATTATTACAGCGAGAGCTGTCGTATTATGCATACAGCCGTGAGTGCTGTCGTTTGTGGTGAAAACCATGTATCTTTGAGATTGCTGCTGCTGGTGCTGGTTGTGATTTATATACATGCTTTGTGTTATGCATTGTGTAAGTGGTTTGTTACTACTGGGATTCGCTCGAATCTCATTCTTTCCTATGACTAACATTTCAGACAGGGCATGTGGCTCAAAGGAGAAGCGGCCAACCCGAAGCACTTAGGATCTTTAGTGATACTAAGGATTTTTGAGATGTTGGTTATCTACTTTAAACTCGGGATTACTGTATATCCTGAATCAGGAACACTACATTCGATTTTGGTTGTGTAATCCCCTAGTAGATACTTGTAACCTCTAGATTATATAAGTATAGGACCCGGGAGTTGCCGGGGATTTGGTTATACACTCTGTTATACATGAATGTAGATAAACTGCACAGGTAATTATATTCGAATTTTGAAATGGAGATCAGGAACAGGAAGAGATTTTGAATGTTTTGTGAAAACCCTACTACAAAGTAGGAGATTGAAATGAGTTTAAGTTATCCGATGGTCTCTAATCCGAATTAAATGTGCATTAACGAATTATAATTACGTGATTAAAGGCAGGGTGTTACACGTGTCCCTCCTTTGGCATTTGAAGGAAAAACGCCAAAGGAGGGGTACCACTCCTTTGGCGTTTATTGGTGAAACGTCAAAGGAGGGGCATGTCCCTCCTTTGGCGTTTGAAGGAAAAACGCCAAAGGAGGGGACACCCCTCCTTTGGCGTTTAATGTTTAAACGCCAAAGCAGGGGACACCCCCTCCTTTGGCGTTTAAACATTAAACGCCAAAGGATGGTACCCCTCCTTTGGCGTTTTTCCTTCAAGCGTCAAAGTAGGATATTTAATTTTTTTTAATAATTTTTTAAAATATTTTTTTCCTGTGCAGTGTAATATCTGATGACCATATATAGTAGTAAGCAAATGACCATATATTTCGTCTAATAGGAAAATATTACAATACAAAACGATGATGGTCATTTGTTCAAATAACTACAATGAATAATTATAATGTTTAAAAACTACAAAATAGATTGTATTAACAATGATTATATAGTGTACAACTAAATTTATAAATGATTAAACAAAATAAGAATAGGCAAGAAAGAAGCTACATGCCTAAATTAACTAATTGCCTGACTATATATTCACACCATTCTTCAATGATTTCATCCATTTGATGGTCAGACAACTCAGCACAACATGCATCTTCATAATACTACATAAACAATCATGTATACAAAGAATGAAAATCACTAAATTTAGACACTTTGTCAATTAAAATTAAACCACAATATCAATTGCAACTAAAGGGAACTTACTTTCACATGAATTACAAGGTGGCGATGAGTAACTATATCTTTCATAAATTTCATAACATAATAACCACAATCATTATCATTCGGCTGGAATGGACACTGCAACAATACAATGAAATAGTTATGTCAATTTTTGAATAATTTTTTTTTACTAACAAGAATGGAGTAAATTCATATATAAGTACCATAATCTTCCTCCACGCATAGCTATTGGCTAGGTCATTGCGTCTAGAGTAGGTCAATCCAGCTTTTCCTCTATATGCGGTTAATGCACTAATAAAACAAAGAAGTTCCTGATTAATTTTGGTTATTCAATAATCACACATGAAAAGATTTACACATACACCCATACACTTACTTATTGAAGATAATCAGCATATCAGGATGATTCTCTGGATAAGCAGTTGCTATACGATCTAGATAGTAAATGCGAGGGCTTTCTGTTGCTACTGGATGGACAACAATTAATATCCAATGTTCCCTAAAAACACATTTTGAAAATTTTATTTGGACAATCATTCCATGGTAAAAGTAAAAAAATAAAAAACATACATTCAAATATTGTCACAAATCACTTACCCTACATTGTATGGCACAAGAAAGAGCTTGTTAGGGGTTGCTCTAAGCATAAAGCAGTCTCTAAGTTTGTTAGACTGTGCTTCCAAATCTCCCCCCTATGCTGGCCAAAGAGGTGTGGGCTAACAAAGACGAATCTCTACATCCTATCCGTGCCTGCTGTCTCATCGTGGTACAAATGCCTTTATATCAAACAAACAATGTCATTTCCACCAAAAAAAATTTGAATGATGAATAATAATAACAATGATAGACGAATACCTAATCCATAAGTTGATAGATGTTCCACCTATCCTTCCATGAGTAGGCACATCATTTAGCACACCACCATCGACATGATCAATTACACCTTCTGCATTATAGATGTCGTTATGAAAATGTATTTCCTGACCTCCTTGGAGGATCAATTGTTGTACCATTGATGCCAACTGTTGGCGATAGAGACCACTGGTTTGTTGTTTCGTTTGCTAGAAGGTTAGGACTTCTATTGGGTTGCTGAACAATGTGAGTTCTTCCTATGGCCTTCAATTTTTTTTCCTTTATGACTAGTAGCAACCTACAAAAATCATTAAAATTTAATCATGTAGTTTTTTAGATAGAAGTGCATATAGAATAAGTAGAAGGAATTGTAAATTAAACCACCTTTTGATATGGCTCAATCAGACCTATTGGCCATGCAACATAACCACCAACAACATCTTTTACCATTGTCTGTTCATCTAGAGAAGGGATTGGTAGGAGGGCATCTGCATCAGTGCATACGTCAACATTGACTCTAAGTGTGTTCTCGGGCAATGGTGAACCATGAAGGATATCAGTGTCGGTGTTGTAGACAACTCCTACAGCAACTGCATGCTTGAAAGATTCATCGACGTGCAGCTTGCATGCCGATTCACCCTATGAAAGATGGAGTCAATATTAAGGTACACTAATTTAAAGCATAACAAAAAGTTAACTAGAGAAGAAATTAATTACAAAAGGAATTGAGACTTTAGGCGTGGAGGGGCACCTATTATTCTTCACACTTGTGCTGTCACACATTGGGCTTGGTGCTGGCCGAGAAAGAAGTAAAGTGTCAATTTGAGCCTTCAATAATGTATTTTGCTCTTGCATCAATCGTATATGATCATTAAATTGTTATATTTGGTGTTGGTAGACACTCATCTGCTTATCTACTTGATGCTTGTAGCCACTCATCTGCTGTTCCAGTTGCTGCTTGAAGTCACAAATCTCCTCCTTTAGTTGAATAAAGTCATTTTTGTTGGATCGCTTTTGGCGTCCGAAGTATGATGTTTGGGTGACTGCAAAACCAATACCATGAAGACGACCATCATACTCAGGAGCTCTAAGAGCTCTGCTGAGTAAATAGTCACGACCAACATAATTCATCAACTCTAGTTGGTCCTGCGTCATTTTGTGCTATCACAAAAACAATTGCAATAATATTAGTTATTATAAAATAAAATCATTTAATCAAAGCAAAATATTTATGAATAATCCACCCTTACACAATATTCTGCAACTTCTCTGGCTTGTTCGCTGGGAATTTCTCCTCTTTTATTAGTGACGCCGGCCAACCACAAATTATGACGTGGCATGTGTGTGACATCAGAATGTGATTGTTTGATCTTTATAACAAAGTTAGTTGTAGTTAAAAATTAGTCATCTAAATTATATTCATATGAAATAATTATAAGTTCTTACCAATTGTTGCTCCAACTTTGCATACGATAGTGGTCCTTTTAAGTACCGGTATGCTATGTTGCTTGCGCTTTCACGATTTCTATCACTTCGTTCCTTTTTAAATGCAAATAATTTCAATAAATATTAATTTCAATTACATTGCAAATAGTCTGTAAGGGCTAATATTGTATTACTAGAAACTCTGCGGTAGTATGTGTGCTCAAAAAATCATCCCTCTGCTCTTGTGTTATTATTCCATTGTACAACTGTGGTGGCGTATGAATGATATTGCCATTTGTGTCCCGCGAGTAGAACTTGATAAGATTGGAACGAAAACATCTCAAAAGTTTGCCATATTTTGCGAGCACGAATTTGTCTCTGTCGTCATCGATAATGAAGATAGACTGTAACAAAAAAACCACACATGCTTTGTTAGATTGTAATTCATGCAACAAAACAACTAGAATAATAAAGTAAATAGTGTTTACCTTAACTGAACTTAGAATCATATCAGAATAGTCCTTCTTTGCCCGTCTCCAATTTAAAATTGTAATGGGGACTCTTTCTTTGACAATAGTCCCAATATAATTAATAAAGTTGCTAGCATGACAAGCAAGCTTTTTTCTGTTTGGGATGATTTTTCTGAGGTATATCCTTTCTTAGAAGTGCTGAAATTTATAATGTTACGTGTGGATCTATGTGGCTGTTATTGAAACTACCTCTAACCAACTTCTTACGAACGAGAATTGAGAGCCCCATACACTAAATTGCTGTGGAAGAATACTATTATGGGTGTGCTTGGATTGGTGATTGGATAAGTGACTTATTTTTATTTTGACTTATAACATCTTAAGATTCGGAAAAAGTAAAATTTGGTAAAATGATGAATGTTTGAATTAACGATTGGATAAGTGCTTTTGTAAAAGTGAAAGGTGTTTGGTTTGACTTTTGCATAAGTGGCTTTTGAGTTATTTAAGAGAAAAAATTTTAAAAATTATTAAAAATGAAAAAATGAAGGGAGAATTGTAAAAAAGACCTAATTGGCAATTTAATTGCTAAATGGGATCTGGGAAGATATCTACACACTAAGGGATTTTTTCACAATTTTTTCAAAAATTAACTTCGGAAATTTGGCAATGGTAAAATTCTAAATAAAATGCTTAAGAATTATGACCATCATGAGAAGCAATACAAAAGACACATATCAAGATAGCCGTTGTCAGTTCCTTCTCATTTGTTAAAATGACATTCTTGGTGATTAATTGATCCAAATATACCATGGCGACCGTGTTACCACAAGGCACATACTCAAAAGTTTCTTGCTTCTTACCCATCCAAATGAGAATTATAAATTATTTCATGAGCCAAGGTTGAATTTTGTCTTGAAAGTTTTTGTATAGGAGTTTCTAAATTTCTCTTGGATCAATTTTTTCATAACTGTTAAAAAATATAACATAACTGATCAGATCAAAGGTTCTGTACAATTTGATCCCTAATGGTATCACAAACATGATTCGTTTGAGTTAAATATGTCCGAGCATCATTTATCGACGATGGCTCTTGATCTTGACTATTATGTACATCAACTATATATTCTCATTTTTTGCTTCCCTAAAGTCTACATCAGTTTGAGAATTTCTTCTAATGAAATTATGTATAGGTATTGTGGCACAGATAATGCGGACTATTTTTTTAAAAAATGGTATCTAGTATTTTAAAGTATTTTTTTGGACGTGTCCTGTATCTTAAAATATTTTTTAAGTAACATGCAATATTCTAAAATAATTTTTAGTACTTTTAACCTTTTAAAATATTTTTTTAGTTGTACCTAATCTGTTAACAGACTGATTGCAATTTAACCTTTAATGTATTTTTTTAGCTCTAAAAATCACTTTAAAATATTAGATGCTGCTGAAAAATTATTTTAGAGTTGGTGGAAATCAATAAATCAGTATCTTAAGTTTTGGATGCTCTTTACTACTAAAAAAATACATTAACGGTAAAGTTGGAGTTAATCTCCTAAAACACTAGGTAAAATTGAAAAAATATTTTAAAAAGTTAAAAGCACCAAAAAATATTTTAAAGCAATTATTGGAGTTGAAAAAATACATTAAAGGTTAAATTCTAATCAGTATGCTAAAAGATTGAGTACAATTGAAAAAAAGATTTTAAGGGGTTAAAAGCATTAAAAATTATTTTAGGATATGACACGCTACTTAAAAAATATTTTAACATACTAAATATGTCCAAAAAAAATACTTTAAAATATTAAACACCATTTAAAAAGAAGAAGAAGAAGCCATTGCCTCTCTTCCCCAGAAGCTACAAAAGCTGCTTATCTAAATAAGCTCCATCCCCAAACTGTTATACCAAACATCTCTAAAAAGCCATTCTCAATGAACAGTGCATTCCCCCCCTAAATGGCGCGATTACCCCTGTAAAATGTTATACCAAACATACTGTATATCTCATTCCTTGTCTTACCTAATTTCTGACATTTTCTGCAATCTTTCATCACTGTAATAGTAATTGATTTTCACTTTTATAATTCAATCAATGAAATTTTCAATGTGATATGGAGCATCCATAGGAACGATATTATTCTATCTTTCATCGTTGTAATAGTAATTGTATATTATCATTGTAATAATGGATGTGTTACAATCACGCCATGGATTACAGAATTCACCCCATATATATATATATAATACACCAGTAATATGCTTGCAACTTTGCTTAGTTTTTTGGATATCATTGGATACATCTTCTTTTATTCTCCCTTCATTGCAAGTAATTCATTCTATGAAAATTTATGACTTTAAGTTGTGAGATTAACAAAAGATTATGGGAAGAAAACCCTTGTTACGTGGTGTGGGTTATTACTTTTTATATATTTATTTTCTGTGAAGGGACAAATAATAATCACTTATCATTTTTATAAATATTGAATATGGGGCTTCCTTTATCGCAGTCCCCCTCGTTTTCTTATGATAATTGGCTGAAAGACTTTATTTGCAGTCTTAGCACGCAAATGCAACCAACCAAATAATCATACCTTATTATTATAAGCGATACATATTTCAACATTGACATATTATTCATACAATAATTATATCTAACATTGTGAAGGCACTTGCAATACCAATTATGTCAATTAAAGATGAATAATTGGATGTTTAAGTGCCTATAGATATAGAAATAAAGATAAAGAAAGCTGACAGGTTTTGACCTGAATTTATTTGTATTATTTAGATTATGCATGTTTGATTTTTATGGTCTTATTTTTGTGTTTAATTTTATTTTTTATTGTCAAGGTAGAGCACATTGGAAAGATTGCTAATTTGATGACGAATTCTTTCACCAAATTCAGATTTGGAGAGGTTAAGGTATGTAAAGCTCCTTATTCAATCCTTATCTTGCCAAATCTTTTTGACAATTGATTTCTATTATATATATAAATACACCTCTTTCTGTCATTTCCTTTCCATGTTGGACTGAGACTTTATTTGCAGTCTTAGAACGCAAGTGCATCCAACTTAATCACAGCTTAGCAATTTAGCATTGGTGATCCATATTTCAACATTGAAAAAAACAAGGGTTAATATCATTTTTGCTCCTTACATTTTGATCAAATTTTGGTTTTAGTTCCTACAGTTTTAAATTGTTGATTTTGCTCCTTGTAGTTTCATAAGGATTTAGTCTGAGTTTAAAATATATAGTTCAATCGTTAAATTCAAATTAAATTTTTATGAAACTATATGAACAAAAATCAAGGATTTGAAACTATACGAACCAAAACCGAAATTGAATCAAATTATAAAGACAAACGATAATTATGAGTACTATTTCATGGATATGATGCATGACACCTGTATTTTTCATGAAATAATAATTCTTGGAAAGGAAGTTTCATAACTTGAAGAGTTGAGATAGCACTTGGGTGAATACGTGCTAGATTGGCAAGTATAAGCTTCCATCAATTACAAGATGACTAAAGTTCAAGTTGAATGCCTATCAGTCTAGGGCTAATTAATGAGAATAGATGATGAGAAGATACAAATGTTTAAATAATTTATATCCGAGTATATCGGATGACAAAGTTCAAGCGTTAGTGTATATAGTCCAGCATAAAGAATTATAGGAAAAATTAAAGGAATAATGTTCCAAGGAAAAAATAAGCAAGAAAGAAAATAAGAAATGAAACAATGGCTAGCATTCTCCTTTATCTTCTCCGTGGATATATGGGTGGATGGGCTTTGTTAGTTAATGCGGGGCATAAACACCACTCTGCCTTGGGCTTAATGATTTATCACTTGCAATCTCCGAAAAAGGGTTGGTTTATTGTTGTCCAAGGCTATAAATTAGCTATATTAAGGGGCTATTTGGTACAAGAGATTTGGAAGGGAGGGGAGGGAAAAATTTTATTATTTAAATTTACAAAAAAATTGGAGATGTCAGGTTTAAAATTTTTAATTTATTTTTCTCTCATTTTTATTTTGCATCTTGTCATTATTAAAATTTTATGACCACACTCCTCTAATTTTTTTTTTTAAAATCCAACTTATAAAAATTTTTATTCCCCTCTCTTCCCTTCCATTTCCCTCCTGCCAAACAGATGCTAAGGGCATGGATCGAATTGCTCACCAAGGGCAAAATGAGCATGAACATTATTGTTATTTCCCTATAATTTTAGAGAAAATTGCACTCAGGTCCCAAAGACAAAAAAAAAAGTTCCAGGGTAGATTCCCCTATCTAAAAACTCCCTACGAACCTCAGTGAGATAGATTCTAAATGTAAAATTATCTTCTTGCCCTTAGTAATTGATAGTTGAAGTCAATTTCCCCTTATACTGTCAAGGGTATTTGCCTATTTTGACTAGTTTATGTACCTATATTGGCAAGTTTATATGCCTATATTAATAAGTTATACATTGGCAAGTTAGTTTGCCCTTAGACTGGCAAGTGTATATGTCCATTTTGATAAGTTTATGTGCTTATATTGACAAGTGTATGTGCCTCTTTTAACAAGTTTATGTGTCCATACTGACAAGTCTATCATGTTAACTAACGCCTTTTTTCCAATTTAATTTGAAACATCTTCCGTTGATAATTATATGTACCTAGATTGACAGGTCATAGAATAGTCATTGACAAGCCCATCTTAGAGTAGCCAATTCGATTTTTCCAATACAATTTAAAGTAGTTCCTATTGATAAGTGTATGTTCCTATATTGATAAGCTATAGTGTGGCCATTGACAAGCCCATCATTGTCAACTAATGTCATTTTTCCATTATAATTTTAAAAAGCACATGATGAGGAGTGTATGTGCCTATATTAATCAGTCATACACAAACAATTATACTCTTTTCCATTTTCAATCAATGGGGTAATAAGGTAATTTCACATTTGGAATCTTTGTCACTGCTAGGGGTGTTCATGTGGTCCCGATCCCAGTTGTCCGGTCCCGATCCAGGCTGTCCGGTCCTGATCCCGGTGAGATCGAGACTAAAATATCCCAACCCTATTGAGACCGAGACCGAGACTGGGAGAAGAAGATACCGGGATCGGGACCGGATCTGGTCAAGGCTTCGGGAATCCCGATCTTGGTCCCGGTATCTTATATATATAAATATATTTTTTTATCCAATCCAAAAACCATCTATTACCTAAACCATTTTGTTTTTTCAGTATGGGTCCAATCCATACTCTCACTCTCTCGACTCTCAGACCCAAAGCAACCATGAAACCAATCCAATATCAGTAATTCAGTATCATCTCATCTCAATTCTTAGTTTCTCACTCTCAGTCGTGTGGCAAAGTGGCGATGACCTAGCCTTCTTGTTCTCGACTTCTACCTTCTCTCGGCAAATGGCAGATGCTTGGCACTTTTAGCAATCGGCAGCTCCCTCTTCTTTCGGGTAATCAAGTCGGCGTCACCCACTCGCAGTCACCTGCTCGTCGTCCATCGCACGTCGCCGTCATCGGCCCACTCGCAGTTTCCTTATAACAATGAGGTGGTAGGTGCTTAATCCATGTTTTATTTCTCCACCTGCCATCTCAGTCACGGATTGGTCTACGTATTTGTAGGATCTGCAATTTTCTTTTTGAGCATAGGATTTGCAATTTTTCAGTTCTATGTACTATCACCTTTTAATCCGGGAATTCCTAGTCTTGGTCCCGGGACTGTCGCGGGACCGAGACCGGGTAGAAGTTCCCAATCCTAGCCTCATATCAGGACAAGACTCGGGATTGGGGGATCCCGGTCCCAGATTTGAGCACCCTTAGTCACTGCAGTCCCTAAGGAGTTTTTAGATAGGGGAATATACATTAGTACTTTTTTGAATGTTTTTATGATCCTTGGGATCTGAGTGCGATTTTCCCATAATGTAACTCAAATATTTTAAAATTTTATATTACTTAGATGATAAAAAAGATCCTATAATTTTATGAGTCAACGAGGCTTTATATTTTTCCTTTCCAATATTTGAAGATATAGCAATTGTAACAATAATAGAAAAATATCTGTAAAATTTCATGGTAATATTAAGAAGTGAGTTGTAACATTCTTGTATAAAAAACCTAGGGGTTGTTCAGTATGGGTGATTTGGAGGGGAGGGTAGAGACAATTTTTATGAGTGAGATTTTGAAAAACAAAATTGGAGAGGTGGGGTTTTAAAATTTTTAAAGAGAATATGTAAGATAAAAGAGTAAAATAAATTAATGAAAAACTCTTAACCCTACTTCTTAAATTTTTTAAAATCAAACTAAAAAAAAAAAAATCTCTCTCCACTCACTGTCCCTTCCCTTCCTCCTCGTACTAAACAGCCTCTTAAGAATCTCTTATAAGCATTGAGTCTTGCCAGTTAAGGTGATAACTCTAAAAGGCTTGGCTTGTAACTTTGTTATGTTATAAGTTGTATATGCATTAAATTAGAGTTGAGAATCAAAACGGCAAAAAAAGTATAAAATCTGTTAGGAGTAGTTTTAATTTAAGTATTCCTTGTTGCTCCATAATCTAAGCGACAACGTTCTAGAAGAAAGTACTTGGGAGCATATATTATATGTATCCAGTCATAAAATTTATTTAACTAATTTTGAGCCTTTTGAGTAATTTGAACTTTGTATAGTTTTTTTAGCTTCTCCTTTGTGTTCGCCGTAGTAGTTGACGGACAAAAAAAAGGTTGACTGAAGAAGGATCTTCATTGTAACTTTTCGGATTTTAACACGCACAAATCAAATGTGACAACTCAATTACTGTGGTGTAGTGGCATGTAGGCTATCACTTGATAGGGTTCCATCCCTACTTGGAAGCCCTCCTTGCCAATCCAAAAAAAGAAAGGGAAAAAAGAAATAATCGTGTTGATCAAAATATGATTATGTACTAAATATGGACATTTATTTTCATAGAATTTCGACTATGAAAGATTTTACAAATTAAAGCTAGATTATAACTACAAAATATAATTTTGTGTATATATAAATTGACAATTTCTTTTCTCCAAATAATGAATAGTCTCCTTTTTATTAACTATCCTTGGGTGAAAAATTTAAGAGTTAGGACAAAAATATAAACAAAAAAGTTGCAATCCCATTCCACACGTTGGGACTGAGCACGTGGCTGTTTATTAGTTTATAATCAGCTTTCATACAGACACCTATAGAATGACCACATTCATTAGCTATTTCATCAGTATTCTGTCAAATTTATTTATTTTTCTTTTCTTGACTTGCTTTGCTATATCCTTGCAAGAATACTAGCAACGAATTGTACGGTAATTTTCATATAATCATTGCTATAATCCAACTTTTTAAAGTTGGATGACTGGCATATACAACTTTATAAGGTTTATAAAGTGTATTTTCCATTATATAATATTAACACCATTGTGAAAAATGGGCCGGGACATAACAAATTTAAATGATAACTCGACAATTTAATACTAACAAAACATGCTTAAATTTAATTATTCAAAGCTTTATCTTGTAAAGTGCAAAATAATTTTTTAAATTGAATATGAGGTTCGTAAACACCCCTCAGATGACCAAACATATAGGTTAGCTAAAGCATATTGATTATAACTTTGCCTAATTTAACACGTACGTACAAATATAGTGCCCTTATGCCCGTAAACTACGGCAAACATATAGATCCAAATAATGAATATAACCTCATTCATGAAATGGATGGTATTGTGAGGAAAATCTAAAGGTTGGGACAAAAATAATACTAGTGGCAAAGAAGTTGGAATCCCATTCCACACGTTGTGACTAATCATGTGGTTGTTTATTAGTCTATATAATCAACTTTCATACACACCTATAGAATGAACCACATTAACATCGCCCTAATAAATACGCACAAAACAACAACAACTCAATTGTGAAATGTTTTACAAAGTTGGACCATGACAATGAAAGAATTTTCCGCAAGGCATAATAATGGGTGTTTTGGGGAGGGAGTTATGATACTAAACTATATTATTAAATGGTTGGTTAAAATATGTCTAATGCTAAGTCTTATTTTTTAAATGACATGGTATATAATAAAAAATAAAAAAAGTATAGCTTCATAGAAAATGGTGACTTTAACAGTAATTTTAATGGTGGGGAAGTTGATAGTTAAAACACAAAACATTAGGGTCCTAAATTTAAAATTTAAAAGGTTTGGGAGCTGATGTGCAACCTGCCTAAAGTTTAAGGAAGTTTTGTGTATTTTAGCCTATAAAGTTTGATGAATTTATGTATATGTATATTGCTATTGATGGGCCAGAGTATCAAGTAAATGACCAAAGATTTTTTTTAAAAAGTTGAATTACGAATAAAAAAAATTAACTTGGCCGTTTTTGAGACGCATAAAGCGAAACAAGAAGTCAATTGTGAAATACTTTATAAAATTAGAATATGACTACAAAAGAATTTTCCACCACAAGCTAACAAATTTTGTCCAAATTATGAACAGTCTCTGTCATGAAGTATTCAAGTGTGGAAATTTTGAAAGTGGGGGACCAAACTAATCGATAGTATAACCCATCTCTTAAGATTTGAATGGTGAAAGACTTCAAGAAAAAATTGAAAGCAATAATTTTGATTGTAACAAAAAAAATGATATTTTTGCAATTTGAATATTCCTTGTAAACAAAATAAAGAAGTTGATTGTAAACATATTAAAAGGGGAAAATCATTATAAAAGACCTCATTAGCCTAATATTTGTTGAAAGGGACCTGACCTGAATTGTTATTATTTTCATAGGACTAAAAGACTGAAATGCCCTTAATGAGAAAAGAGAGGGCAAATGAAAGCAAACTGAAACAGAACCAGTGAATGTTTTCGATGTTGAAGGTGCGTGAAGTTGAAGAGGGAAGGGTGGACTCGGTGGAGAGAATCGGACAAGAGTGTGGGGTGGCGGAGTGTGGGTCTTGGAGGTGGCGGTGTAGGATTGGTCTCTGTTGTGGTGGCGAGGCGAGGTCTTAGGGTTGTTGTTGTGGTGACGGCGGTGGCGGCCTCTCCAAGTAGTAGCGCTCTGAAGAGCACCCAACATCCGAGGTTTGTGTTTCTATTTTTCTCTTTCTTCATTTTATCATCACCATTATTAATGTTACTTTGAATTTCTTGGATCCTGGCATGTTTTGTAATGTTACTTTGAGGTGAGGGGTAGTGCTTTTTTATTGTCGATTTCCATTAATGGTGTGTATTATGTAGTATTGTTTTATTTTGAATGAATGGATGAAGTCATATGAGTGCAACAAATCTGACTTTGAGGTAGAAGAATAATAGTTTTAGTACATTTCCTTTTTTTTTTCCTTATCTAACATCATTCAGTATTAGGGTCTCACTTCTTGTAAGATGCACGAACTAAATGATTTTTGAAGTTTGTAATGACTTCTGGCTAGTAGCCAAATTTTTTAAATTGGTTCAAAGTTCGAAATGGAATATCTCCCCTTAACTTAAGGAACCTTTCAATATACTTTTCTTAACTTCAAAAGTTGACTAATGACCCTCCAAATTTTAAGTTTGCTAGGAATTCTTCTATTAACTTCTCCTTTCATACCCATGACACTGTCTATTTCTGCAGACCAACATAATAAACAAATTAGGCCATAGAAATGTCTTGTTTATGTAGAAAAGAATGTCAATAGAAATGACGATAAAGCCATCTATCAATTCTATATTTCCAAATTAGGCCACAACTTATTTATTTACGTGTAGTCCTTGAAGCCTGTACTTCAGAGACAATCCATCTCTAGTGATGCTTCTGTAAACTCACTGCCATGCAACTAGTGTTGCCAGAAGCCTTGTAGCTAAGCGCTGCACTTTATAACTTGTACCATAGCATGCTATAGATAATCGTGATATGGAATGTATTTGCGTGGCTATGTATGAATTATACCATGTAGTTTTAATATATGAAAATAAGAAAGTAGAATGTATTGTGTAATGCAAGAGTTCATTGAGAAGTTGGAAGGCGGAAACTGATAACAAAAACATATATTCTATGTGCCTTGAGAACATTGTATTTATGCATTAGAACCATAATGTAATAGTTTCTGTATTTCTCTTTCATGTTATTTTTTGTCAATGAATCATTTGATGTTATGTAACTGGAAGAGTGCTTTAGGAAGGCATAAGTGAATAAGATTTATAACACGGTACTTTATTGAACTATATTCCCTCAAAGCACACATATTTCTGGATCTCTCCCTCTAGCATCACTATCATGTCTATGCGAATTTTGTTAGAAATTGGTATTCTTAGAGAATAGGCTTTTCATAGTTTGGAAACACATGCTTAGTTATGGAAATGACATTCCAATCAAGTTAGAAGTTCAAATCTCATAATGTTTGTTCATTCCTGCTTGATCCAATAGTTATGGACTATTAGGAAATAGGAATTCACTCCTAAGAAGCTAACAAAACCAGAACAAGACCAAGCCAAGGAAAATACAGAGTAATGAAGAAGACCAGCCTACACTGTCAAACTGACAAAGTGATGATATTGGAAATATATAGTTCAATTGAAAATGATAGAGATGTAGAAAAGAAATCAAACTAGCAACTTCAAGGGAGCTAGAGACTTCCATAGGGGATGGATAAGCAAATGTGTAAGTTGAGATTGCTACTTAAGTTTTATGCTATAATAATTTACACTCCTCATGAGAGTGCTAATCAACTAGCTTTGCAGGTTGTAACACTCATTTCACAGATTTTGGTCAAAGAACAAAAATATAGTGATGCAGGACGCGTTACATGTCATATCTTCCAGCCTATTTTTATGGTGAGTCTAACGTAATCGTGTTTTCTTCAGTTATTTGTAATATTATTAATTCGTCGGATTGTCATTTACATTGCATAAGGATCGCATGTTGGGAGATATAGACAATTGGAAGGTTGACAATCACACAAGATTCATTGACCCTGACAAATTAGGATACAATATATCAGAGTGTGATTTTGTGTTCGCGCATGTGGTCCGTAATCATAATGTGAGTATATTGGTACATTACTTGTTACAATTGCACTTTATTTGATTGGGAACGTGTTTGTACAGGAAGACACGGATTAAAAGCGGGTTGATATGGTCTGGTGGTTAGTAGCCCATGAGCAGAATAAACATCGGGACATGATCATGTGTAGCATTGAAGGTTGAAAATGTGGGAAAATAAGGAGAAAGTAGTCGACGTTATATTTATACTGTTCATATTGAAGTTTTTCATCATCTTTTGTTGCGATGTAAATGAAACTCAATTATGTATAGACAATTTTGGTATAGAAGTACTTATTTTGTATATTACGCATGGTCTATAAACACTCTTCCCTAATGTGCACCACTTATTCCTTAAATTTTCCCTACGTGCAAGAACTTTGCCCTCTGTGCAAAAATCCTTCCATGTGTGCAAGATGTGGAGGAATGTGCAATGATCTACCCCTACGTATAAAACTTCTTCTGTGTGCAAAAGATCTCCCACTAGGAATCATTTTCATTATCTCCTACTATGTGCAAAAACTCTTCCTTTACGTGCAAGAACTCTTCCCTATGTGCAAAAACTTTTTCTATGTGCAAGAACTCTTCTTTGTATGTAACGATCTAGCACTACATGCAAAACTTCTTCCGTGGTTGCAGAATATGTTCCACTTGGCTTCCATTTCAGTCTTCATATGTGTCATATAACCATGTACGAAAACTCTTCCCCTACGTGCGAACATTCTTCCTTGTGTGTAAAAACTCTCCCTATTAATTAAATGTCTTCCACTTAACCATGTGCGAAAGACCTTCCCCCATGTTCAACTCATCTTTCCTTATGTGCAAGAACTCTTCCTTGTATGCAACAACTCTTCCCTATGTGCAAAAACTATTCCGTGTGTGAAAAAATCTTCCTTATTAGTTAAATGTCTTCCACTTAACCATGTGTGAAAGATTTTCCCCCATGTTCAACACATCTTCCCTTATGTGCAAGAACTCTTCCCTATGTGTAAGAACTCTTTCTTGTATGCAACAACTCTTCCCTACGTGCAACAACTCTTTCTTGTGTGCAAAAAATCTTCCCTATTAGTTAAATGTCTTTCACTTAACCATGTGTGAAAGATCTTCCCCCACGTTCAACACATCTTCCCTTATGTGCAAGGAGTTTTCCCTATGTGCAAAAACTCTTCCTTATGTGCAAGAAATCTTCTTTGTATGCAACAACTCTTCTCTATGTGCATCAACTCTTCCTTGTGTGCAAAAACTCTTCCCTATTAGTTAAATGTCTTTCACTTAACCATGTGCGAAAGATCTTCCCCCATATCCAACTCATCTTCCCTTATGTGCAAGAACTCTTCCCTATGTGCAAGAATTCTTCTTTGTATGCAACAATTCTTTCTTATGTGCAAAAACTCTTCCTTGTGTGCAAAAATCTTCCCTATTAGTTAAATGTCTTCCACCTAATCATGTGCGAAAGATCTTCCCCCATATTCAACACATCTTCCCTTATGTTGAAGAACTCTTCCCTATGTGCAAGAACTCTTCCTTGTATGCAACAACTCTGGCCTATATGCAACTACTCTTCCTTGTGAGCAAAAAACTCTTCCCTATATGCAAGACATGTTTCATTAGTTCAATATCTCTTCTAATTGGGTTCATTTAGTGCTCATAAGTATCATTGAAACATGTGTGAAAGATCTTCCCCCCACGTTCAACATATCTTCCCTTTTGTGCACGAACTCTTCTCTATGTGCAAGAACTCTTCCATATGTGCAATTATCTAACCCGAAGTGGAAAGTATCTCCCATGGGTTCAAAACGTCTTCCACTTGGGTTCATTTTAAATGTTTGTAAGTGTAACATAACCATGTGCAATAGATCCTTCCCTACGTGCAAAAACAAGTCTATGTGCAACAACTCTTTGCTGTGTGCAAGATGTGACCCTATGTGCAACAGATCTTTTCCTACATCTAGAAGGGAGGATGTTTATCTGTGCACAGCTAAGGAGAAGAAGCTAAGGAGGACATCAATCATTTGCTCTATTTCTTACACGAGCAATTCGCTGGTTCTATTTCTATTTCCTTTTCATTTGCCTCTCTTTTCTCATTAAGGGCATTTCAGTCTTTTACTCCTACAAATTAGTTACAATTCAGCTCAGGTCCCTTTCAGCAAATATTAGGCTAATGAGGTCTTTTATAACGATTTTCCCTATTAAAAGCCGTTAAGAATAGCAAAAATACATTGATTCCACCTCTAATGATAGAGATAGAAAGTGAGTGTGTCATCACTATTTCATATGCTTTTTTAAGGAGTTGATAAAAAAGTTAATTAATCATCTCATATTTCGTCACATATCACTACCTCAATTATGGTCGCTAGAAATATTTTTTCCCCAATAATTATAAAGTTGTTAGTCAAAAAATAAAATAAAAGCTACTTTTACATTGAGTCATCCAAAGTAAATTTTATAGAATACTCCTCCAGTCTTTAATATAAGACATATTTATGAAGTTGATCTAGGTCCTAAATATGAGATATCATTTTCATATTTATCAATTTTCTTTTTTCAAATTTTACCCTATTGATGTTACCTGCCTTAACAACAATCAATAAGGGGAGGGAATCTAGGAATTGGGAAAGATGACTATGAAACTTTAGAAAATATACATCATATTAATTAACTCAACTAACTTCCTTAATCTAATCAAATTAAGTAAATATATATCGTATTAAGAACTGATGGGAGTAGTATAGATGCAAAAGGCAATGAAACATCAAACATCAAAATCAAGGTGAATGGAATTATGCAACATTAAACATATCTATAAGTAAATATTTATGGGTAAAGTGGCATTCCTGATGTTATTTTCTAAAGGTGCACTAACGGGCCATGAACTTATTAGTATGCGAAAGATCTAAATACAACTATGAGCAGTTATATCCTTGTTCCAGATTAATTAAATAAAAAATATTATATTATTTTTTTAAAAAGAAAAAAGCATAGTGCCTTCCCATTCCACTTTCCTATAGTTCCATCTTCCTCATATTTATGCGCTCCATGATAACATATATGTCTATCTATCTCAAATCTCAATGACCTATTTTGTTTGTCTCCATGAGGAACCTTGTTCTCCCTATCAAATAGTTTAAACAATGAATATTCAAAAGTTACTCAATTTAAACCGTTTCATTTTGATATGAATAATTTATATCAAGTGTAGATAGAATAAAGTGGAATGAAATTGAAGTAGTTTGCGTGGGTGTTTGCGGGAGGGAGTTAAGATACCAAATTATGTTATTAAGAAGTTTTTTGATTTTATGTATATGTACGTTTATTGTTATTGCTGGGCATAAATGCATTAAGTAAATGACCAGAATTGAGTAATAATTAATAAGTCAATGATGATCAAAGACTTGAAAAAAAAAACAGTTGAATTACAACACGAAAAAAAAAGAATTTGTAAATTTATTATTTTTAACCTGCACAAGAATAACGAGTCAATTATTTGATCAAAAAATTATAAAAGGCTTTACCAAGTTAGATTATGACTAGTTTATCAAAAAAATTAGATTGTGACTAAAAGGGAAGTTTCCACGGACTTTTTTTTTCCAAATAATGATTAGTCCTTTTCATTAATAGTCATTTTTGCGTGGAAAATTTAAAATTTGGGACAAATTACAGAAATAAAAGAAAAAAAGGTTGGAATCCCATTCCACACGTTGTGAGCAATCATGTGGTTCTTCATTACTCACAGTATATTATTTATAAGGCTTTTCTTTTCTTCTTTTTTTCTTATACAATTTATAAGGCTTTTCTAACATGCTTCACCAAAACTAAAAGAAAGATCAAGTTTCATTAAATCTATCTCAAAATTTAATAATTTTTCATCTTTATCCTTATCTAATATATATATATGTAATGATATGATATATAATTTGAAAATATTTTATAAAAGCAAAAAATATCCTTAAAATACAAAAAGTTAGGGGCAAAAAGCTTGCATGTCAGATAAAACAATGACTTAAAACTTTACCAAAAAAGGACAATTTAAAAAATTATTTAGAAGAGGATGTTTTCCCTTCCTTTTTATGCCATGGATTAGTTTCCCCTAAAATAATTAAAAAAAAGGAAGTTAAAAACAAAATTATTTTTTTCATTCAGAAAGGTGAAACAAAATATTCGAATATAATTTTTGCATTCATATATCTTATCGGACATCAAAAAGAAACTAAAAGGGGAAAAAATACTCTTTTTTGCCATGTAATTGTAAACTGAAACTCAAAATTTGCTTTTTAGCTTCACAAGGTGACATTATAAATAGTAGCCCTAATTTCAAGAATTGTATGTCCATCATCAAAACAGAAAATTTCTTAGCAAAAACCTCTTTGATTGACGTTGTCATGGATGGTTCCTGCAATATTATTGTGTTCCTTTTTGTTTGGTTACTTACCTTATCAAATGTTGATTTATACGTTTCCAGAGAATCCTCTCAGGTTCAATGCATTCCAAGTGAGCGAGCTGCCTTACTTAAGATGAAGCTTCATCTCTCTGATGATTCAAATAGACTTGCCTCTTGGTCTCCTCATACAAATTGCTGCAACTGGGCTTCAGTTGTTTGCCACAACATCACAGGCCATGTTCTTGAGCTTCACCTCAGAAATCCACCTCCTTTTAAGTTCAACGACAAGATTATATATGAGACATCAGCGTTTAGTCGTGAGGTACCTCCTTCTTTGCTTGACTTGAAACATTTGAATTATTTGGATTTGAGCCGTAATGATTTTGGATATCAAATTCCTGATTTTCTTGGCTTAATGACAAGCTTGACATATCTTAACCTATCTCATGCTGGGTTTGGTGGAAGCATTCCTCTTCAATTTTGGAATCTTTCCAATCTCATCTATCTTGACCTTGGAGGCAATTTTTTGGAAGGAAGCATTCCTCATCAAATCGGAAAGCTGTCCAATTTGCAATATCTTGATCTCGGAGGTAATGTATTTAATGGAAGCATTCCTCTTCAAATTGGGAATCTCTCCAATTTGCTCAATCTTGATCTCATGGGTATTGAATTTAGTGGAAGCGTTGTTCATCAGATTGGAAACCTCTCAAATCTAATGAATCTTCATCTCGGAGGTAATTATCAATATTACATGGATGGATTTGAATTGTCAATTGCTCTTGACAATCTTCAATGGGTTTCGACTCTTTCGTCTTTACAATATCTTGAGCTGAGTTATGTGAACCTATCCAATGCCTTTGATTCGTTGCAGGTTCTACATTCACTTCCCTCTTTGAGAGAGTTGCTCTTGTCCAGATGTGATTTGACCCATTATTATGAACCATCCGCCTTAAACTTTTCATCTCTTGGTGTCCTAGATCTTTCTGGTTCTGATTTTGGCACCTCATTAATCCCTAATTGGATATTTCAACTGAAAAAATTAGTTCAACTTCAATTAGATGGGATTTATTTTCATGGTTCCATCCCAGGAGGTATTCAAAACTTGACTCTCCTTCAACATCTTGATTTATCTCAAAATCAGTTCAACTCTTCTATCCCGAATTGGTTGTACAGTTTGAGTCATTTGAAGTCTCTCATTCTCTCTGAAAACTACTTGGTTGGCACAATTTCTAGTGACATTGGAAACTTGACTTCTCTTGTTACTCTTGATTTGACTGATAATATTTTAGAAGGGCCGATTCCAATTTCTGTGGGTAATCTTTGCAACTTGAAAGAACTGGCTTTTTCAAACGACAAGTGCAACCAACAAATTTCTGAAATATTGAAAATTCTTTCAGGGGGGTGTGTTTCCCAAGCACTAGAGATTTTTTATATGAGTGGTTCTCATATATCTGGTCATTTCACTGATCATATTGGTCTTTTCAAAAATCTTGTTGAACTTGATCTTTCTGAAAATTCCATTCAAGGTCCAATACATAGCTCATTGGGAAACCACGCATCTTTAAAGTATCTTGATGTATCTAACAATGCCATTCAAGGTGCACTTCCTAGCTCATTAGGAAATCTTAAATCTTTGATATATCTTTCTCTTCGGAACAACACTATTAACAGTTCAATTCCTATATCATTTGGAAATCTAACATCTTTGGTGCATCTTGATCTCTCTAAAAATCAACTTGTTGGAAATCCTTTTGACATTCTGGGATCTCTGTCTAAATTGAATATTCTTTATTTGGAATATAATCGCTTTGAAGGAGTTGTCAAAGAAGCCCACCTTTTTAATTTTACCCAACTGCGAACATTCTCAGCACACAAAAACAAACTCACTTTAAAGGCAGACCCCAATTGGAATCCTTCTTTTCAACTTTTGGGGTGGTTATGTTTGGCTTCATGGAATTTAGGTCCCCACTTTCCATCATGGATTCAATCCCTAAAGCATCTTTACTATTTGGACATATCAGACACCAAGATTTTTAATTCTATTCCAACTTTGTTTTGGGGCACAATTGGCAATCTTGAGTATTTGAATCTCTCCCACAGTCATATTGAAGGAGAGCTTTCGAATATACTGATAAACATCACTACTTTCGTAGGTGTTGTTGATCTAAGTTCAAATAAGTTATATGGCCAATTACCTTATGTATCACAAAATGTGATGTACATAGACCTTTCAAGCAATTGGTTTTCAGGATCTATTACTAACTTCTTGTGTCATAAACAAGAGGAGACTAAGAAGTTAAGGTTTCTTAATATGGCATCAAATAATTTATCAGGTAAAATACTTGATTGTTGGATGAAGTGGCCAAATCTTGTGACAGTGAACTTAGAAAACAACAATTTCATTGGAATCTTACACACATCTATGGCATCCTTGTTGGAGTTGCAAATGCTGAACGTTCGCAATAATAATTTTTTTGGAAATTTTCCTAGCTTTCTAAGGAACAAAACTAACCTGATTTTGTTGGATCTAGGAGAGAATCAATTTTCCGGAATGGTTCCATCTTGGGTTGGACAAAGGTTTTCAAGTTTAAAGATTCTTGTTCTGAGATCAAACAAATTCTCTGGTCCAATTCCTCATCAAATTTGTAACATGAGTGTCTTACAAATCTTGGACCTCGCTCATAATGAGTTGACAGGAGATATGCCAAAATGTGTCCAGCATTTGAGTGCCATGTTGGTAATGAATACTTTAGATTCTTACATTTCTTTTGAAGCACGTTATGCTGATGCTCAATTGGTAGTTGAACCATTATTGTTGAAAGGAAGAGTTTATGATTACAGCACCAACCTTGGTCTCGTCACAAGTATTGACATCTCAAATAACAAATTATCTGGAGAGATGCCAACAGAACTGACAAGACTCGAGGGGCTCCATTATCTGAACCTTTCAAACAATCAATTTATAGGCCAAATTCCTCAAAGTATTGGCAATATGGAATCGCTGGAGTCTATAGACTTTTCAAGAAACCATCTTTCAGGTGAAATCCCACCAAGCATGTCCAAATTGAGCTTCTTGAACATGTTGAACTTGTCTTGCAATAATTTGACGGGGAAAATTCCCACAGGGACCCAATTACAAAGCTTTGAAGCATCAAGTTTTTTGGAAAATGATTTGTGTGGTCCTCCACTCAATAATAATTGTTCATCAAACAGCTCCAACAACAAAGACGACAAAGAAGTTGATCATGTGAATGAAATCAATTGGTTCTTTGCGATCATGGGATTTGGATTTATTGTGGGGTTTTGGGCAGTGGTGGGTCCTTTGCTCTACAGTGCTTCATGGAGGTATGCTTATTTCCAATTCATTGACAGGATGTGGTATAAATTGCATTCTCGTTGCTACTATTGAGAAGAAATCAAGGCCAAATCTGCATTTGGGATGTTGCTGTTCTTAGAAGATAAGTGGTTTATTATCTCTCTTGTAATCATATTATGCTTTTCTATGATGAGGCAATGGATAAAATAAACTTGTTTGTAAAATATTATGTAGTTCAACTTTGAATGTCATACCATTGAATAATATATTTCATGTGATGAAAGTGTTTTTCTTTTTATAGATGTATTATGGATTTATCTAAGCACGTAATGTACAACTATAATATATTTTATGTCGATTCCATCATTCTTATTGAAGACACAGACAAATATATGTCCAATATTCACACACACACACACAAATATATATATATATATATATATACACATAACAGGTGCAAATAGCTTGATATGATTTTAAATACATGCATAAGTTTCAATGAGAACAATTATCTTAATAGAAGGTCATCATCTTCATTCAGCAAACATAAGTCAAATTTTGACATAAAAACTGACGACAGCAAAGATTATTGAAGAAAAGAAATTTCAGTCAATAATTTATAACACTAGGAGGACTCAAATCTCATCAATATTGGATTTGTAAGCTTGATCTTCATACTGATTTGCAAGTGCGTCTTTAAACTTGGTGCCATAGAACTCATGGCAATGATGTATGTTTGAGTATAAAAGCCATGCCAATATACTAGCTGTTGAGGTAAAATCTCTGCTATATGATCTGACTTCTTGTTTGAATATTTTGTAAATATTGTAAGTAATCCTATTATGTTTTAGAATAATACGTAATTAAAAAGCATATGTTAAGGTTCATAATAATGATGTGTCATTACTAATGTTCAATTCTATGGGAGCTTCTGCCTTAAGCTTGTATTTAAGTTGATATATTGTTATGATAAAAGGTATGAAATTTGGATTTAGGATTTGAGGAAAAGATGGGAGAAAGAGAGGTAAAACAGAGAGAAACAGAGAAGAACGTGGAGAAGAGGGAAAACAGAGGAGAGAAACTTAATAAATTGAATGTATATTCCAAAATCATCACAAAAGCTACAAATAATTCAAAGGGGTCTGCATATATAAGCAACAAGACTAACTCTAACACCTATTTTCTAATTTCAGGTTAAATTCTAATGCTGACTAACTAATCCCAATTGTAATTGTCATTATTATGATTATATAATAATTAGTGACAGAGTTCCTAATACAAACCTATCTAACTGATTGAATGACAAAAGAGGGGGAAGGATGGAGAATCATTACAAAAACAAAAAATGTGGGTCAAAGGACAGAGTATTAGCATGAGCTTATTTAAGAATGGAACATTAATTGAAAGATATAATTTGAAAGTATGTCCATCAACTATGTATGAATGTTTGCTTATTAGATTAGTGCATTTAGGCACTCAACACTCCCAAAGAAGGAAGAAAAATTAACCAATATGAAAACTTAACCCCACAACACATCTCTCTTATCTCTTAACGTCATTCAAACCTGTGTGCACATGATGAGGAAATCTGATCCTCTCAACCAACCAACATGCCACTCAAATATTGACCCCACAGCACAATATAAATCATCAATTAAAGTAATAAGTTATCTTCCATTCTTAATATAAGATTTAATTTATAAGGAAAATCTTGATAAAAGAATGTTGTCAAATTTAAGAAAGCTTGATCGAGTTTTAATGTTTTATACCCCAGCTAGGCATCTTTGGTGATGACAAGGACACCGAAGCTTTGATGATGGGCTGCCATTGGTGTTTGCTGGAGCGAGAGCTCTAGCAGCTGGCAAGGGGATTTAGAGATTTTTTTTTTATTAAAAAAAAGTAAGGGCACTTATGTAATTTCAAACATTTGTCAATATTTCAAAATTCCAAATCAGTCATTTCAGAATTATCTAAATTCACCACCCTTATTTGTCTTTTACATATTTTGACTGTATTTTTTTGTCATTTTCCCTTTATTAAATGGAAAAGGTTAAGTGAAGAAAGTAGAAAAAAAGTATTGTAGCAAAAGAAAAGTAGAAAATAGTAAGACCAAATGTAATAAAGCAAAAAACCATCAAAATTATCAAATTTTAGAACGCACATATTCAAGAAAATAAGATATTATGATTGGGAATGGGTGGTATGTGGAGGCTCCATGAGAGAAAATGTGTTTTTTTTTTTCACTGCATTTCAACAGCAGACAAATAAAAGGACTAGCAATTGTTAGTGTGTGAACAGATATGAAAAATCAACTGTTACCTAGAGTTGTATTTGTTGCAATAGTTTAAAAGTATTTATTCCAGTTTTTCTGAACTGGGCAGCATATTATCAAGTACAAGTGGATTTTTATTTTTGGTGCGATCATGAGTCATCAGCAGTGTGGTCTTGAAGCAAACACTTTGTTTTATATATCACCATATAGAACCTATGATTTTGAGTTCTCTGCAAAAAAATGCTATTAAATAATCAGGAAGAGTAAATTTTATAGTACTAGACATCAGGCACATGCCTTGCCCAACACTTGAAAAATGAGGGACACTATTAATAATTTTTGTAAGAACAAGCATTTACTACCTACGTGTGCTCCGACGGATGCACTACACATTTTAGAGGAATAATAGGGGCAAAAAAAAAAAAAAACAACACAAAAAATACAAAGTTGATGAATATATAAAGGATTATTATTAATTGAAATATATAAAATATTGGAATGAGAAATATATATACTTTTGTAATGCACCTATGTGGGAACTGCATTCATGACCTAGTCTGCATCATACTATAATTAAGAAAAGGAAAATACTTACATCAAGTTCTTTATATCCATTTTGTCAAGTTCTCCAACCATATGTGACTATGTGTTATATTTTTGAATCATTATCAATTAAATATAAATCCAAATATGAAAAATAGGACACATGGTCATGTGTGATTGGAAACTTTATGTAATGGATATAAGGAACTTGATGTAAGTACAGTCCTTAAGAAAACTATGTTTACAAATTTCAAATCATGTCCACCACCTCGGTTAAAAGAAATTGATTTGAGATTTTATTAAGAAATAATTGATTTGAGATTTTCAAATCTGAAGGTATAATTTTTGGAATTTCCCTTTTTTAAACAAAATCCTTTCTAGCTTAATCAAGGTAATTAATGTCTTCAATTCTTTGTAATAGGCTAAGTATGAATGTCTCCTAAATTACTCAGGAAAAAAAATTTGTCTTAAATTATATAAGTGACAAACTTTCAAATATATATTAATTGAATCAGACAACAAGTAAATAGGCTATTAATCGAAGACAACTTTTTATTTATTATAAATATAATATTTATGAATGTTCATATCCATCATTATTTCCTATTTTCTCTCATTATTTGCTATGATTATGAAATCACATTAATTATAGATTAGAGAATTATGCCTATAAATAGAAGGCATATGTTATGTATTTCATACAATACTAAATAGTGAATGAGAATTTCTCTTTTTTTGCTTTCTACTTATTCTTTCTTTCTCTTTTCATCTTTCCCTTTATTTCATAACATATTATCTACACAAAAGCTCTAATAAAGATATTTTTCTCTCTAGTTATTTTAACAATTTCCTCTATCTTCTTTTACCTTATTTGCTATATCATTGCAAGAATACTAACAAAGAATCGTATGGTAATTTTTGGATGATCAACACATTAATCCAACTTTTTTAAAGTTTATAAAGTGTATTTTCAATTATTAATGTTAACACCATTGTGAAAAATGATGACAGTAAATTTAAATGATGGCTCGACAATTAAATAATAACAAAGTCTGCTTAAAATTTATTTATTCAAAGTTCTATCTCGTAAAGTGTGAATAACATTTTTAATTGATTATGACGTTCCCAAACATCTCAGATGACCAAACGTATAGGTTAGCCAAAATATCTTAATTATAACTTTGCAAAAATTTAACACATACAAATATAGTGTTCTTATGCCCATCCGCCACGTCAAACATATAGATCCAAATAATAAATAGTTGCATTCATAAAGTGTCATTGTGAACCTGACCAAAAAGGGGGGAATTACACTCAGGTCTCAAGGAAGAAGAGAAATGAAGAAATGGTCTCATGGAGTTGTCAATACAAACTTATGGAGTTGTTAACGAGTTGTAAATACAGGCTCCTAGAGTTGTTAATGGGATCATTTCTTCATTTTGCAATCTTCAGGGACCATTTCTTCTTTTATTTTCTTTCTCGAGACCTAAGCGTAATTCTGCCCAAAAAAAAATGTGTCATTGTGAGGAAAATCTAAAAGTTGGGACAAAATAATAGCAAGGAAGTCAGAATCCCATTCAACGCGTTGTGACTCATCATATGGTTGTTTATTAGTCCATATAATCAACTTTCATACAAACACCAATAGTATATAATGACTTCATCAACATTGCCCTTTTAAATATGGACAATAACAATAATAACAAGTCAGATCAATTGTCAAATATTTTACAGAGTTGGATCATGACAATAAAAGAATTATATTGTGAAGGGAGTTAAGAATTTTAAATATGGACCATATAGTATTGCTGGTCTTATAACAATGTGATAAAACTTCCCTTTTACCTTATTAGGTACATTTCGATTACAAATAACTCCACCAGATTTTTTCCATTTATACCATCCAACTTGAATTCTGTAATTGACATCTCCATCAATTTCACCATCTTATTGTATAACTAATCCCAAATATATAAAATTTGTCATTTGCAAAATAACTTACCCTCCAATTTAACTTCCACTTCACTTCGATCTTGTCTCTTATCATACTTGCAATGCATATTTTCAATTTTATTCCTACTTAGGCGAAAGCCCTTCGATTTCAAAGATCATCTCCATATCTCAAGTTTAAAATTAATTTCCTCCCTAGATTCAGCAAGAGAACTACATCATCTTTAAAAAGCATGTATTTGGATACTTTCATAAATAAGAATAAAATTAGAAAATAATCATAATCAACCTTTCAGTAGACTTGCATAATTAAAACCAAAATTCTCATCTACAAGTAAACTTGTAAGGACAATAATGTTATTTTAAAATAAAGGAAGGTCGGACTCAATTCTTTTTTGGATGAGGTATTTAATTTCTTTTCAATTCATAATAGAAACTTCTTCTCTCTCTATGGGGAAAAGCCGAGCACATGAAATTTAGGATATGTTTGGATCATTGTTTCATGGCCCAAATGATGAAAGACTAATAGTTAGGTTGGATATTTTTTTACATGTTTGGGATAGCTTTCCTGAATAATTGCGCGAGAGAAGCCACTTTTTATAGCTTTTCAAGGCTATGAATTCATGACTACATTTATGCCCTCCTCATTTTTTCTTCCTTACAATTTTGTCCTTATTTGTCTATCTATCAACACCTCCGTATTATTATCTATTCCCTTCTTCAACACCTCCCTTATGCTTCATTTACGTTTCTTTAGTTTTTACTGCGAGTATTTATTTTTAATGCTTTGGAGGGTGAAAATCATTTTCAACATATTTTTTATCATTTTTTAATTTTTAATATCATTTTTCTGGCTAACAATTTTTATACTATTTTTTAATTTTATACTTATATATATTTATATTTATTGAATACATTTAATTAAATGCTTTTTAGCATTTACATTTTTTTATAATACACTAACATTTAGTTTTATAATTTTAATATTTTTCTTAAATTATTAAATTATATATTATACAACTCATGCCCTTTTAGTTATTTTGCATCTAAACTTGTTTTTCAAAATAATCATCCAAACAAGTTCAGTTTTATAAAAGCCACTTATGTTACGACCAATCCAAATATAAATCACATATTGTTCAATAAGATAAAATGTTTGATTTTAGTGCTTTTAAAATTCTCTTGACTTATACTTATTGTCTCATAGTTCGTCACGATGTGCTAAATAATTACTCAAGTATAATCCATACACGCACAACATATACACATATCACTACCTCAATTTTGTTCGCTAGCAATTTTTTTGCCCGGCTCTCCCTTTAATTATTTTTTAACCTATTACGAAAAATTCACCCTTAGGTATAAATTTTTCAAAAAAAAAAAAATTGTTCAATAGAATAAAATGTTTGATTTTAGTGCTTTTAAAATTCTCTTGACTTATACAAATATCATTACCTCAATTTTGTTTGCTAGCAATTTTTTTTTGCCCAGGTATTCCTTTATTTTTTTTAAGCTACTACGAAAAATTCAGCCTTAGGTATAAATTTTTCAAATAAAAAAAAATTATTCAATAGAATAAAATTTTTGATTTTAGTGCTTTTAAAATTCGCTCGACTTATACTTATCAAAAATAAAATATATTATTAAAAAATATATTCAGAATTTTTTTAAACACAAAAAAACGCTATAATAGCACTAAACAATTCAACATAGATACAAACATATTTTAAAAATAGAAAAATTATATGTTCAAATATAGATTATGAATTTAGAGATATTTAGAAAAAAAAATATTGTTGAATAGAATAAAATGTTTGACTATAGTGCTTTTAAAACTCTCTTGACTTATACTTATCAAAAATAAAATATATTATTAAAAAATATATTCAGAGTTTATCAAAACACACAAAAAACACTATAATAGCACTTAAAAATTCAACACAAATCCAATCATATTTTAAAAATAGAAAAGTCATATGTTTAAATATAGATTATGAATTTAGGGATTTTTAGAAATAAATTGCGTCTCAATCGAAGCCAAAATGAATCCCTCATGCACCCCATGAGAAAAGAAGAAAACAAAATGGGAAAAACTCAAAAAAAAAAAAATCATTTTCCTGGCCCAAAATGAAAATAGCACAGATTGTACATAAAAAAAAAAAAAAAATCTCAAATCCTTCTTTTTTAAACAGTCTCAACCCAACCTTCAGAGCTCATTAAAAACTTTTTTATTTGTTTTTGCTACACAGGGTATCCACCGGAGCGAGCCTGATGACTAATCTCTTCGGGTCAGTAAGTAGAGCTGGTAATTCGGATCGGGCTGGCCCTCCAGCCCGACAATTTTAAACGGGTTCGGGCCGCCATTAAAAACGGGCTAAACAGGCTGAGCTGACGTGGGCCAGGCTGCGGGCTGGCCCGCATAATTTTTTTTTAATTTTTTTCTCAAATACCTTTGATCCCTTATCTCATTTCCTTTGATAATGTGTTTAATTAATTCCTCATACCTTTTATTTGACACTTATTTTCATATTATATTTATTTATTATACTATTATTAAATTAAAAAGAGATGTATTTATATAGTTTTGTGATATAAATAGGTGAAAAAAAGAAAAGTAAGAATGAAATTGATTTCTTAGCATAAATATATAAAAAGAAAAGAAGTGCGATATGAGCGGGTGAAAGAGAAAAAGATTAAAAAATAAAAAAAAATAAATGCCAGCCCGCCTAAACGGGCTCGGGCTGGCAAAAGCAAGCCCGCGAAGGGGGCGGGCTAGTGCAACCCGCCCCGCTGCAACCCGCAACCTGCGGGCCAGCCCGTTTTCCCACTACTATGACTAAGTTCAAGCTTCAGGGTATATAGTCCAACAGAAAGAATTAAAGGAAAAATTAAAGGAATAATGTTCCAAGGAAAAAATAAGCAAGAAGTAAAATAAGAAATGAAACAATGGCTAGCATTCTCCTTTATCTTCTCCGTGGATATATGGGTGGATGGGCTTTGTTAGTTAACGCTGGGCATAAACATCACTCTGCCTTGGGCTTAAGGATCTATAACTTGCAATCTCTGACAATGGGTTGGTTTATTGTTGTCCAAGACTATAAATTAGCTACATTAAGGGGCTGTTTGGTACAAGAGATTTGGAAGGGAGGGGAGGAAGAAAAATTATGACTTAAATGTTAAAAATAATTGGAGATGTCGGGTTTAAAATTTTTAATTTATTTTTCTCTCTTTTTTATTTTGCATCTTATCATTATTAAAATTTTATGACCATACTTCTCCAATTTTTTAAAATCCAATTGATAAAAATTTTCCTTCTTTTCTCTTCCCTTTCATTTCCCTCTTGCCAAACAGACCCTAAGGGCATGGTTCGAATTGCCCACTAAGGGCAAATGGGCATGAACATTATTGTTATTTCCCTATAATTTTAGAGAAAATCGCACTCAGGTCATAAAGACAAATATATATATATATAAAGTTCTAGGGTAGATTCCTCTATCTAAAAACTCCCTAAGAACCCCAGTGATATAGATTTTAAATGTAAAATTACCTTCTTGCCCTAAGTAATTGATAGTTGAAGTCAATTTCCCCTTATACTGGTAAGTGTATTTGCCTCTTTTGATAAGTTTATGTGCCTATATTGGCAAGTTATATATTGACAAGTTTATATGCCTATACTGATAAGTTATACATTGGCAAGTTAGTTTGCCCTTAGACTTAGGGGTGTTCGGGATCGGGAAATGTCATTCCCGATCCTGAAAATCGGGAAATTTTCAGGATCCGGATCGGGAATTTCCCGATCCTGTATTTCCTTCTTTTAAAAAAAATCTCTATATTAAATTTTTTGTTGTGTTTCCTTGAGTCTAGTATAAATATATAATTTTTCTAATATCATATTGTACAAAATAAATCTAATACAAATATATAATTAGTCCAATACATGTTCAAAGTTGTCGATTTAGTTGCAAAAAAAAAACAAAGACAAGAACAAACAATTAGACTTATTTAATAAATAATAAACAAAATTAACTAAACAAACTAAAAGAATAGATATTACCTTAAGGGTGTTAGGAATTTTTATATTTTATTTTACATTTGGTCTTATTTTATTAAATATTTTAAAAAAAATGTATATGTATATATATATATTTGGGATTGGGAAAAAGTCGGATCGGGGAAATCCCGATCCCGTATTTTTCCTGATCCGGAAATCACATTCTCGATCCTGAAATTTTCAGAACAGGATTTTCCCGTACCGATTTACTCGGGATCGGGACGAGAAGACCAGGACGGGAAATTGATGAATACCCCTACTTAGACTGGCAAGTGTAATATCCCAATTTTTGATTAAGGGCAAATCATGATTATTGTGGATAATTATGAATTTAAATTGAAGTATTATGTGTTTTATGGCAATATTAATTAATATGTCATAATTATTGAAAAATTGGAAGAATGGAATTATTGGCCATGAGTTGGTAATTAATGGAGAAACTAATTTCTAACTATGAGAGAAATGAGAAATGTAATTAGAATGGCTAATGGATGGATTAGATAAGCTAATTGGGGATTTAGTGAGTGAGAGCCAATGAGGAGTGGACACATGGCAAGCTCACATGTGGGGAGGAAAATGAGAAAAGTCAAAGGTATTTTAAAATGTGTTTTCTCTCTCTCTTCTTCCCTCTTTTTCTGCTGCACAAGCATGGGAGAGGGAAATATAATCATTTTCTCTCTCTCTTCACTCCTCCTCCCTCTCATCTCTCTCGTCCTCTCTCTCCATCTCTCACTCTCATCTCTCTCTCTCTCTGCTGGGTGCCATTTTTGCTGCAAAAGGAAGGGAGAAAAGCTTTGAAAAGGTAAGGAAAATGATCTCTATTGCTCAAGCACCTTTCCTTAAAGTTGTTCCTTGACATAAGAGCTCCATTTTGGTGGTGGTAGTTGGTCCATTGGTGCTGATTTGTGGCCACACGAAATTTTGGGAAGTGGTGAATCAAGAACTCCCTTTGAGAAAGTTGATAAGGTGAGTGAGACCTATCTATCTATCTATGTTTTATGCCAAATGGATTAACTTGGAATTTCTGGAATTTTTGGCCCATTTTCGAAAATGAGCACCATTGGGAGTTTGGTATGTGTTTGGTATAGAATTGGTATGTTTGGAATGCATTTTGGATAGATAGAATTGATTGGGTTTGAAATTGTTAAGTTTGGAGATTTTGAGAGTTTAGTGTTTAATGTTACCCAAAACCAAAGCATGATAATGGAATAGGATTTTGGTGATTTTGACATTTCCATTGGATTCCTTGAGTGATTTTGTGTGGGAATAAGCTTGGTTGTTGATTTTGGATTCATTTGGATCACTTGGGAAAAGTTGGAAATCTGTCTTGTTTGAGCTCTGTTTTTCGCAGTCAGTGTGATCGAGCGTTTTGAATGACCAAATGGTGTTGAAAAATTATGAAACTTTCCAGTATTAAATTTCACATCTGAAGCTTCAAAATGAACATATATTTTGTGTCATTTCGTTTAGTATTCTGTGAGATATGGTTGTCCAAAGTTTGGGATTGACACAGAACTCTGTTTTGGAGTAGTGTTTAGTTTTTGGTGATTCTGTATTTGTGTAGTGATTTCTAGTGATGGGCCATATTTTTCCATGAAAGAGGACTTATATACCTTTCATTTATCTTTGGAATCACCCTGTTTCAATTTTTCTAAGATTAGTTATGAATTTTGGAAGTTCAGCCAAGAATCAGGGGATTTCTTGGCCGCGGCCAAAGGTGGCTGGCCGCGGCCCAAACCTTTCTGGCCTGATTCTGGCTGCGGCCAGTGGCCTTCTGACCATATTTTGGCCACTGCCCAAGGAAGGGCTGGCCTCGGCCAACCCCTGTGTTCCAACACTTTAAGTTTTCTAAAGGAGATCTATAACCTATTGTTTCCCAACCTTTTAGGGCTTTTATTAGAGGCATTTGTGGCCTCTTAAGGGTCAATTATGATAACCAAAATTAAGTGTTTCAAGTTAATTAAGTCTTGGAATAGAATATAACTCTTTGTCCCTAATCATGATTCTAGGATACGACATTTGCCCTAGGCGGGAGAGACCGGTGCCGGAGTACGCCCGGAAGGATCAAGGTAGTGACTTTTCTCTCATGTTGTGTATGATATTTTGGTATGCATAACTTATCATTGAACTGTGAATATTGAATATGCCATGGTCCATTATAGTGCGAGCAGGTCAGCGTGAGCCGTGTAGGGATTGACACTGGTCATCTCTAGGTTGGCCGTTGAACTGCCGTTGTAATCGACATGGAACTTTGTGAATCCGGCCAGTGGGGCGTCATTTGTTAATCCAGCCATGAGCTGTGAGTTTTGAATCTTGCCTGTATGGCTTGTGTGATGAAATGCTTTATATGAATCCCAGCTGTGGTTAAATATATTGTGTGGATTGTTGTGATGCAATACAACGTGAGCAATTTAGCGTGAGCAATCGTAAGGGATGACATGTGTCATACTAACCATTGCCGTTGTAGTTGCTTTGTGTGGATAATGATTTGATTTCATGCCTTATTGTTGTACATATTATGATTGATTTGACACTACGGGGATTCCTTAGAATCTCACTCTCCCAAAAACCATGTTTTAGACAAGGCAGAAGGATCAAAGGGAAAGCGGGCGACGAAGAGCGGATAGAGCTCTGATTTAGATGTATATTTTGGGTTATTGGTTATCATGTATATCAATTGGATATTTTTGGGAAACAGTTGTATATAATGGGATTGGTAGTATAGTTTTGTGTAATCCCCAAGTTAAGGGTAATGAATTGTGGGCTCTGTGCCTTTGTAAAACCTTTATTAATGAATGGAACCCGAGTGTGTCGGGAATTTGCTTTATACTCTGATATTTGTGAATGAAATCAATTTGTACAAGCCATTTAGTATTGAAATGTGAATATGAGACCGTCATGAACAGATTTTGTAAAAGTTTTTGTAAGCCATGATTTTGGGAAGTTTGATTTTGTTTAAGTCCTAAAATCATCTAAAGTCTCTAATTCTACATCAATTATGTATTTATGAACTAAATCTCGGCCCTAAATATTGAAGGGGGTTACAGCAAGTGTATGTGTCAATTTTGACAAGTTTATGTGCTTATATTGGCAAGTGTATGTGCCTCTTTTAACAAGTTTATGTTCCTATACTGACAAGTTTATCATGTTAACTAACGCCCTTTTTCCAATTTAATTTGAAACAACTTCCGTTGATAATTATATGTACCTAAATTGACAAGTCATGGAGTAGTCATTGACAAGCCCGTCTTAGAGTAGCCAGTTCCATTTTTTCAATACAATTTAAAGCAGCTCCTATTGATAAGTGTATGTTCCTATATTGATAGGTTATAGTGTTGCCATTGACAAGTCCATCTTTGTCAACTAATGTCATTTTTCCATTACAATTTTAAAAAGCACCTGATGACAAGTGTATGTGCCTATATTAACTAGTCATACACAAACCATTGTACTTCTCTTTTCCATTTTTAATCAATGGGGGTAACAAGGTAATTTCATATTTGGAATCTATATCACTGCAGACCCTAAGGAGTTTTTAGATAGGGGAATATACATCAGTACTTTTTTGACTTCGCCGTTTTTGAGGCGCATAGAGCGAAAGAAGTCAATCATCAAAGACTTTATAAAGTTAGAATATGATACTAAAGAATTTTCCACCACACACTAACAAATTTTCTCCAAAATATGAACAGTCTCTCTCATTTAACTATTCAAGTGTGGAAAATTTGAAAGTTGGGACCAAACTCATCGATAGTATAACCCAACAATTCAAATTTGAAAGGTGAAAGACTTCAAGAAAAAGTTGAAAGCAATAATTTTGATTGTAACAAAATAAATGAAATTTTTGTAATTCAAATATTCTTTATAAACAAAATAAAGAAGTTTATTATAAACATATTAAAAGAAGTTAAGAATAGCAAAAACACTCCGATTCTGCCCCCAATGATAGAGATAGAAAGCGAATGTGTCATCACTATTTCATATGTTTTTTAAGTTGATTAAAAAGTTAATTAATCGTCTCGTATTTTGTCACGATATGTTAAATATTTCGTCACATATCACTGCCCCAATTTTGGTCTCTACAAATATTTTTTTGGGAAAATGTTATTAAAATATCATTTGAACTTGCAAATCCCACAAAAATCTATTAACACTTGAAAATGACATAAATGTGACAAATATCAAATTGAGATTTTCAAGTTTTGACAATTTTACCATTTTGCCTCTCAATTTTATTTTTAAAAAAATAAGAATGGTGCTCCGGGCTGGCCGGCTGGCATAGACCTCGGTGGCCTGAGCTCTGGTCCTCAGCCGCTGGAGCTCCGGCGGAGCGGCCCTCTTTTTGGGGGGATTTGAAAAAAATTGTTGAAAGGAGCAAGAAGTGGGTTCGAATCCACCTCAGCTCCTTTGAAAACTCACTTGGTGGCCATTTGGCCATTAATTTTCTTTGATATATACACACATTAATAAATATATGTATAATATAATTGAAGGTATAATAACGTTAACAAATTCAATAATGGAAATGGCAAAATGTGTAATGGTTTTAACAAAACGAGTAATGAGATTGATTAAACGAGCAATATATATATATATATGTATAATATAAAAAAAAGAATGATGGCTTTAATAAAATCAGTAATGGCTTTGACAAAATCAGTAATGGAAATGACAAAATGAGTAATGGTATTAACTAAATAAGCAATATATATGTATGTATAATATAAATATAATCAGTAGTGGTTTTAATAAAATCAATAATGTCTTTGACAAAATCAATATGTAAATGAAAAAATCAGTAATGGTTTTGAAAAAAGAGTTTGCTGATGAAAACATGTAAGTCGATATTCACCAACATTTGTCATATTTCACCAAAATTTTGTAATGGGATTGACAAAACTGTTTACTGATGAATTTTGACTTACAAGTTTTCATCAGTATTTTGGCACAAAATGCTGTTGTGAAAATCATTACAATTCTTGTCAAAATTATTATTAAACTTGGCAATCTCATTATGAATTTTGGTGAAATGTGATAAATGTTGGTGAATTCTGACTTACATATTTTCATGAGCAAACTTTTTTGTCAAAACCATTACTGATTTTGTTAAAGTCGTTATGCCTTTATTTATGTTATACATATGTATATTACTCGTTTAGTCAATACTATTACGGATTTTGATATTTTCATTACTGAATTTATCAAAGTCATTACTGATTTTGTTAAAGTCGTTATGCCTTTATTTATATTATACATATGTATGTTACTCATTTAGTCGACACCATTACGGATTTTGTCATTTCCATTATTAATTTTTTTAAAGACATTATGCCTTTATTTATATTATACATATATATATATATTAATGCTTATATTACCCGTTTAGTCAATACCATTTACAGATTTTGTTCTTTCCGTTACAGACTTTTTCAAAGCTATTACACATTTATTTATATTATATATATTTAGTAATGTATATATATATACCAAAGGAGCTTTGGTGGCCATGCTCCTTTGGTAAAGAGGTGGGATGGATTCGATCCTACCCCTTGCTATCCTCAACAACTTTTTTTCAAAATAAATAAATAAATAAATAAAGCACCCCCTTCACCCCCCACCAAAAAAGGCCCCCACCCGCCGGAGCTCCAGCCGCGCCGAATGGAGGTCAGGTGGCGACGGGTGCGACCGGCAGTGGTGCTTCGGTGGGGGCACAATTCTTTTTTTAAAAAAAGAAAGTTGAAAGGCAAAATGGTAACACTTTAAAATTCCAATTTAATATCTGTCACCTTTATGTCTTTTTGAAATATTAGCAAACTTTTTGGGGTTAAACAATTTCAAGTGGTATTTAAATGAGATTTTTCCTATTCCCCCCCATAATTACAAGATTGTTAGGCAAATAAAAAAATAAAAATTAATTTTACTTTGAGTCATCCAAAGTAAATTTTATAGAATATTCTTTAAGTCTTTAATATTAGACATATTTATAGAATTGATTTTGGTCTTAAATATAAGACATCATTTTCATATTTGTTAATTTTTTTTTTAAATTTACTCCTATTAATGATCATTTAACAACAATCAATAAGGGGAGGGAATGTGGGATTTGAGAAAGATGGCTATGACACTATAGAAAATAAATGTTATATTAATTAACTCAATTAAATTTTTTAACCTGATCAAATAACGTAAATATATCTTATATTAATGACCGGAATGAGTAATATAGATGTAAAAGGCAATGCAACATTAAACATCAAAATCTAGGTGAATGGAGTTATGCAACATTAAACATATCTCTAAGCAAATATTTTTGGGTAAAGTGGTATTTCTGATGTAATAGCATCTAACACCCTATATCATAAATAAAATTAGGGTGCTCGATGTAATTGGAAAATAATATCAAGAGTGCTAGATGCACTAAAAAATGATTAGGTACTAAATATGAACATTCATTTTCATAGAGTTTGGACTATAAAGACTTTACAAATTAAAGCTAGATTATAACTACAAAATATAATTCTGTGCATATATAAATTGACAATTTCTTTTCTCCAAATAATGAATAGTCTCCTTTTTATTAACTATCCTTGGGCGAAAAATTTAAAAGTTAGGACAAAAATATTAACAAAAAGTTGGAATCCCATTCCACACGTCGGGACTAAGCATGTGGTTGTTTATTAGTTTATAATCAACTTTCATACAGACACCTATAGAATTACCACATTCATTATCTATTTCACCACTATTCTGTCAAATTTTTTTATTTTTCTTTTCTTGACTCATTTTCCTACATCCTTGCAAGAATACTAACAACGAATTGTACGGTAATTTTCATATAATCATTGCTATAATCCAACTTTTTAAAGTTGAATAACCGGCATATACAACTTTTTAAGGTTTATAAAGTATGTTTTCAATTATATGATATTAACACCGTTGTGGAAAATGGGGACATAGCAAATTTAAATGATAACTCAACAACTTAATACTAACAAAACACGCTAAAAATTTAATCATTCAAAATTTTATCTCGTAAAGTGTAACATAATTTTTTAAATTGATTATGAGGTTCGTAAACATCCCTCATATGACCAAACGTATAGGTTAGCTAAAGCATCTTGATTATAACTTTGCCAAATTTAACACGTACGAATATAATGTTCTTACACCCGTCCACTACGGCAAACATATAGATCTAAATAATGAATATAATATCTCAAAATTACACTAGCAATACACTTATTAGAGAGAGAGTTAGAGAGAGAGGTTGTCTACCGGGATTTGTGCCAATACGGTTTTTTCTGGATGGATATCCCCGGCGTTCGTATTTCGCTGCCGGTTGAAGCGTTGGAAGCTTCGAAATCTGCTGGTCTTGATTACTCCATGACTGTTGAGAATGGAACTCCCGGAATTGAAACAGGGCAGTTGGTGTGTGCTTCTTCATCACCTAACTCAGGGCATGCTCTATCGTACAAAGACTCGCTCATGGGCTTTAAGGGATCAGAGTTTAATGGTGTTGCCCATGGTAACCACAACTCGGAAGATGTTTCCAGGTTATCTGATCTATTGGACCAGCCATGGGAATTGCCGGAGCCTTCAGATGATTTGAATTAGCTCATGAATATTTACCCAATGTTGCAAATTTCGCAAGAAGAGTTCAATAGATGGGCAAGGCCCTGGGCCAGTTCCCTTATTATCACTATCCTGGGTGCTAGAATTAACTTCTTCAGGCTAAAAGAACATCTTCTCATAACTTGGCAAACCAGTGGTTTTGATTTAATAGATCTCCCCAACAATTACTATGTTGTTAAATTCAATGATCATGCTCAATAGGAGCTTCATTACAAAAAGATCCTCTTCGGTGGTCCCTGGACAATATCACAGAATTCAATCCTAGTACAGAGGTGGTCTCCCCACTTTGATCCATTTCAGAACCCACTAGGAAGAGTTGCTACATGGATTAGAATTCCTAATGTTCCATTGCTCTGTTACAATAAGGAGTGTTTGTGGAGAATGGGGGATTTGATTGGAAAAACTCTCAAGGTTGATATTAATACTATTGAAAATCTGGATGCCAAAGAAGCAATAATTCATAGAGGTTGCTTTGCCAGAATTTGTGTTGAAGTTGATTTGCAGAAAAAATTGATTCGAAAAATCATCTATGCATCGGGCCTTCTCAATATTGAATATGAAGGATTGGGTGTTATTTGTTTTACCTGTGGGAAGTACGGTCACATAAAAGAGTTGTGCCCTTCGAAGGTTTATCCTAATGGTGTGCCGAAGAAGGATCAACCAAAACTGAATCCAGCATCAGCTCCGGCGGCGTCGTCGGTTATTCCTCCCCCATCTAAGCTGCAGCAGTTTGGACCATGGATGATCCCGCGCAAGCCTGCCAAATCGCGTTTTCCGAGGAATCCTGTAAGTAGAGCCAGCGCTGGTGTCAAATCCCATTCAGAGTCGGTAGGGGGTATGGCGGAGGATATTGCCTCTAAATCCAGATTCGACATTCTAGCTTGTACGGATCTTCCCGTTGGTGAGCAAATCGAGCCAAATTTGAACACTAGACCAGGAATTGGGGAGACTATGTCAGGCAGCGTTGGGCGAATTGCAGGGGAAGGTGTGGGTTCAGTTCGCCATGTGAAGTCTCTTGGAAGCAAGGGTCATATTAATTCTAAGAGGGGTTTCCACGTGGGGGCTAAGAAGTGGGCTGTGGTGAAGAAGAAGAGCGTTGCAAATGAGCCCATTTCTATTGAGAACAAGGTGGAGGCAAATGAGCCCATTGCTGCGAATTTGGGCCCTTCGGATGCACCTGAGCTATGTTTGCCTAAGATGAATAAACATTCTTCTCTTAGGGCCCACAAATTGTTTAGTGGGAATATGCAAATCCTTGGGCCCATTCAGGATACTCCAAGTGGTAAGCCAACAATTCCTCTTGCTTCCTCCTCTAAAGCTAAACATGCTCACCGTGGTAAAGGAATCGCCCCCAGCCCATCAATACTTGCAAGGGAGTCTGTGGTTCGGGATGCTATCTGCTCTTCAGAGCCTCCAAACACGCTGCTAATTCCTTCCAGTCCTAAGCAAGTTCTTCAAGAGTCGAGCTCAGAGGTGCATTCCGTTTCTAATCTTGAAGTGGTTGTCATGATGGGTGGTAAACCACCAGACATGTAAGTGTCATATTTTCTCCTGCCACTGTTAGTGTTTTAATGATTATTTCTTCTTGGAATTGTCGTGGGGCGGGCGGTAGCGCGTTCCCTCATATTTTGAAGGATGTAGTCAGGAAATATGGTATCAATGTTATGTGTTTATTGGAACCTAGGATTAGTGGAAGTAGAGCTGATAAGGTTGTTAGAAAATTGGGGTTCAATGATTGGTTGAGAATTGAAGCCACGGGCTACGCAGGAGGTATTTGGGTGCTTTGGAATAACTGGGATTTTCATCTTGAATATATTTCTTCAAACACCCAATTAATCCATTGCAAAATTTCTGATAGGAGTAACATGGATCCTTTATTTGTGACTTTTGTTTATGGTGATACTAGTGTGTTGAAGAGGAGGGATTTATGGTCATCTCTGCATGCCATTCACCAAACTATGACTATCCCCTTTCTGGTTTTAGGTGATTTTAATGCAATCCTGTCTTCTAATGATAAAGAAGGTGGAGCTGCTCCCATTCATACCTCTACGCATGACTTTCAGAACTGCATTGATCGTTGTAATCTTATGAAAGTGCCTTTCGTGGGGGATAGATTTACTTGGGAAAAAACCGGGGTCAAGGAGAGGCTGGAATGGGTATTTTGCAATTTCAACCGGGATATTCTTAACCCTCAAGCCAAAGCTTTCCATTATCTCAAGTTCATGTTTGATCATCGGGTTATTATTGTTGCCGACCGCTACTCTAACTCTTCCAGGATTAGGGGAAGCAAGTTCCAATATCAAGCGGCATGGTATATTGAAGAGGGGTTCAATTATGTGGTTAAAGAAGCTTGGCAGGGAAGGAACTGGCTCCAAGGGCAAGCTCAGTTTGCTAAGAATGCATCAGAATGGAATGAGCGTGTCGTTGGGAATGTAGTTAAAAAGAAGAGAGAGATCATTAGAAGACTGGAGGGAATTGATCGTGCCAGAAGTAGATAGGGGTGTCAAAATGGACTCTTTAAGATTGAAAATCAGCTGTGGGACATGTATCAAAAATTTGCCTTGCAAGAAGAATTGATCTGGTTCCAGAAATCAAGGTGTAAGTGGCTTGGTGGTGGTGACAGAAACACAAAATATTTCCATGCCAGTGTTGTTTTGATGCTTTGAAAGATGATAACGGGATCTGGGTTTCTGATGAAAATCTATTGCGTGATATGGCCCATGATTATTTCCAGAGGCTTTATTCTTCAGAGCATACATCATCTCCCACCCAGCCTTGGACGGCAAGATTCCCGCCACTTGAAGCTCATCAGCTTGAGCGCTTGCAGTGTCAGGTATCTCCAATTGAGATAAAAAATGCAGCTTTTGAGATGGGTGCTTTTAAAGCCCCAGGACCAGATGGATTGAACCCCCATTTCTTCCAATCCCAGTAGAATTTGGTAGGGCAAACGATTTGTGACTTGGTGATCAACATCTTTAGCAACCCGGAGGAAGTGCAGGCTATTAACTAGACGAACATCATCCTGATTCCTAAGGTCGACCAACCCACATCTTTAAGAGACTTTAGGCTTATCTCCCTGTGCAACGTGAGTTACAGGATTGTTAGCAAGGTGATTGCCAATCGCTTCAAAGGGGTCATAGGTCATCTTGTAGCTGAGAACCAGTATAGCTTTATCGCTGGTAGACAGGGAGTTGACAACATCATCATAGCTCAGGAGGCAATCCATACCATAAGAAATAAGAGAGGCAATAAGGGTTATATAGCCGTCAAAGTTGATATGGAAAAGGCATTCGACTGGCTCGACTGGCGCTTCTTGGAATTCACTCTTCACAGTCTAGGGTTAGGTGATGATCTTGTCAAGCTGATAATGAATTGTGTTTCATCTTCCTCCATGAGCATTATCTGGAATGGTTCACCCACTCAAAACTTCTACCCATCCAGGGGAGTGAGACAGGGCGATCCTCTGACTCCGTATCTATTTGTCCTGTGTATGGAATTACTTGGTCAGTTAATTCATCATGAGGTAGATATAGGGAATTGGCATCCTCTACGCCTGAGCTCTTCTGGACCACGTATTTCGCATCTATTCTTTACAGATGACCTACTCCTCTTTGGTGAGGCTTCAACAGAACAGTTGGAAGAAATGAAGAATGTTATGGACTTGTTTAGTCGGGTCTCTGGGCACAAAATAAATCTGAACAAATCCAAAATGTTTGTGTCCAAAAATGTCCACTTCAACAGAGCTTACGAGAAGAGTCAGATTGTGGGGGTTGGTCTGACAGCGGACTTTAGGAAATACTTGGGCGTTCCTCTCTTGCACAAACTCATGGTTAAAATGACCTTTGCTCCGCTCCTCCAGAAGGTGAGAACTAAACTGAGTAGTTGGAAGGGGAAGTTTTTGAGTATGGCTGGTCGAACTGTCCTCATCAAGTCAGTCTTATCTACCATTCCACAATACTAGATGCAGTCAACTCTTGTTCCAAAAGGAGTGTTATCAGCAATTGAAAAACTAAGTAGAGACTTCTTTTGGAACCAGCATGATGATAGTAAAAAATGCATCTGATTGCTTGGGATGTTCTAAAACAGAGAAAGTGTGATGGAGGCCTAGGGATTAAAGACCTTCAATGCCAAAACAAAGCTTTTCTCATGAAGTTGTGTTGGAGTCTTATCATGAAACCAGATGCTTTATGGGTGAAATGTCTTTGCGCTAAATACTCATGTGACACTGAATCGGTTCCATATGTGCGCAAGTGGTGAAACCAATCAGCAGTTTGGAGTGGCATAGTGGCTGTCTGGGATGACTTTAAAAGGGGCCTAGGCAAAAAACTAAGACATGGTAACACAAATGCATGGCAGGAATGTTGGGCCCCAATGGACAAGCCACTACTATTCTTCATAGAGAGGAATATGCATCTGATAGATATGGAGGCGCATGTTTGTTCCTTTAAATCCCAAACGGGAAATTGGGACAGAGCAAAATGGGAGACCTTTCTTCCGAAATGGGTGGTAATAGAATTATGATGATTACCCCGCCAACGGGTTCCGAGGATGACGTCTTTTGTGGCGGAATGCTCCTGAAGGTTTCTTTAGCGTGAAATCAGCTTATGACAGGCTCTACCACCGGCAGACTCTGAGCAATCAAAGTCACTGGCGAGATCTATGGCACTGGAGAATTCCTGAAAGAGTCAAACTCTTTATGTGGCAAGTATTCCATGATAGACTCCCGACAAATGTGATGCGAGCGAGGCATAACCCGAGCGTTCTAAACACTTGTCCCTTTCAGTGTGAGAGTAAGGAGAGCATCCTTCATGTGTTGAGAGACTGTGAGTAAGCTCAGCGTGTGTGGGTCTCTTTAACTAACAATCTATACTCTACTATGTTTTTTTCTGGTAATTTGCAGGAATGGCAACACTAGAACTTAAAGAACTCGCCAGGCAATAGGAGGATGTCTAGATGGGCATGGCAACGAGTATTGACTACCATGTGCTGGCTCCTTTGGAAAAACCGATGCTGCAGAGCTTTCGATGGTTCAGCTGTCAACCCAAAGGAGATAGTTCACAGATGCATCTACCACCTCTCAGAAAGTGCGCTAAATGGACGTCTTCATCACCAGATATTCCAAGTTTTAGATAGAGGGCTCGTCCACTGGGAACCCCCTGCTCAGAACTTCATCGCATTGATGTAGACGGTTCTTCTTTCAGTAGCAGTCAAGCAGCCTGCGGAGGTGTTATCCGTGATAGCCAGGGTAACTGGATACGTGGATTTCAACAGAAGTTGGGAAATGCTATCCCGACTGGTGCAGAAATCCGTGCAATCCAAAGTGGTCTTCAATTATGTAAGCAGATGGGTCTTAAGAAACTCAGGCTATTCACAGACTCTCTTCAGGCCATCCACCTTCTATCTACCAATTGCGGCATTGATCATCCTTTGTATAATATCGTTTCGGCTACCAGATCCCTTATTTATGCCGACTGAGATTTAGAGATTTTGCATACTCATAGGGAATGTACTCGTTGTGCTGACTTTTTGGCGTGAATGGCTCATTTGAATAGCCAGGACTACATGGAAATAGGAGTTTCCCCTATGGAATGCTTTCATCTTTTTGCCTTGGAATGTGGGGATATACCTCATGAACACTCTTTAGGACCTGTCCCTTAGGTCTTGTTATCTATTCAAGCTATGCTTGCCTTTGTATCAAAAAAAAATAATGAATATAATCTCATTCATGAAGTGGTATTGTGAGGCAAAGAAGTTGGACCCACCCCACACGTTCCATTCCACACGTTTTGACTAATTGTGTGGTCGTTTATTAGTCTATATGACCAACTTTCATACGCACACTTATAGAATGACCCGCATTAACATCACCCTTTTAAATACGGACAATAATAATAATAATAACGACAACAACTCAATTGTTATTTGTGAAATATTTTGCAAAGTTGGATCATGACAATGAAAGAATTTTCCGCAACGCATAATAATGGGTGTTTTGAGGAGGGAGTTAAGATACTAAACTATATTATTAAAAGGTTAGTTAAAATATATGTCAAATGATAAGTGTTATTTTTTAAATGACTTGGTATATAATAAACAAAAATTATAACTTCATAGAAACCGGTAACTTTAACAGTCATTTTAATGGTGGAGAAGTTGATAGTTAAAACACAAAACATTAGGGTCCTAAATTTAAAAGTAAGTGACGAAAGATTTTTTATTTTTTTTTTAAAAGTTGAATTATGAATCAAAAAAATAACTTGGCCGTTTTTGAGACGCATAAAGTAAAAGACGAAGTCAATTATGAAAGACTTTATAAAAGAAGAATATGACTACAAAAGAAATTTCCAGCATACACACTAACAAATTTTGTCCAAATTATGAACAATCTCTCTCATTGAAAGTGGGGACCAAACTAATCGATAGTATAGCCCATCTCTTAAAATTTGAATGGTGAAAGACTTCAATAAAAAGTTGAAAGCAATAATTTCGAATGTAACAACATAAATGATATTTTTTCAATTTGAATATTCTTTACAAACAAAATAAAGAAGTTGATTGTAAACATATTAAAATAAGTTAATAATAACAAAAATATATTGATTCCACCTCTAATGATAGAGATAGAACGTGAGCGTATCATCACTATTTCCTATATTTTTTAAGGAGTTGATACAAAAAGTTAATTAATCATCTCATATTTTGTCACGATATGTTAAATATTTCGTCACATATCATTGCCTCAATTTTGTTCGCTAGAAATATTTTTCCCCCAATAATTATAAAGTAGGTCAAATAAAAAATAAAAACTACTTTTACATTGAGTCATCCAAAGTAAATTTTATAGAATACTCCTCCAGTGTTTAATATAAGACATATTTAGAAAGTTGATGTAGGTTTTAAATTTGAAACATCATTTTCATATTTATTAATTTTTTTTTTCAAATTTTCCCCTATTAATGCTCCGTTAACAATGATCAATAAGGGAAGGGAATCTAGGAATTTTGAAAGAAGACTATGACACTTTAGAAAATATATGTCATATTAACTAACTCAACTAACTTCCTTATTCCAATCAAATTAGGTAAATATATATCATATTAAGGACTGAAAGGAGTAGTATAAATGCAAAAGGCAATGAAACATCAAATATCAAAATCAAAGTGAATGGAGTTATGCAACATTAAACATATCTATAAGAAAATATTTATGGGTAAAGTGGCATTCCTTATGTTATTTTCTAATAGCATCTAGTACTCTATATCATAAATAAGATTAGGGTATTCGATATAATTGGAAAATAATATCAAGGTGATAGGTGCACTAATGGGCCAAGAACTTATTAGTATGCTAAAGACCTAAATACAACTATGAGCAGTTATATCCTCATTCCAGATTAATTAAATAAAAAATATTATATTTTTTGTTTTTAAAGAAAAAAGCATAGTGCATTCCCATTCCACTTTCCTATAGTTCCATCTTCCTCATATTTGTTCGCTCCATGATAACATATATGTCTATCTATCTCAAATCTCAATGACCAATTTTGTTTGTCTGCATGAGAAGTTAAGATACCAAATTATGGTATTAAGAAGTTTTTGATGTTTACCTTGGAGGGGCATATTATTTTTAAAGAATCAATTCATTTTAGTCGATTACTCAGATAACTAGTAAAAGCGCTAGACATCAAATGACCAAAGGTTAAAAAAAAGAATGGGAAGAAGGAGCGGTGAATAATGAAAAGGAAGGCAGGGCGGGAAACACGTTAGAAGAAAGGGTTAAGGAAGAGAGGTGTGTGGAAAACGCGGGAAGGTAGGGGGGAGGTGGTTGGGAGGGTGGTTACGGTTGGTTGGGACCACACCCAGGGCGGCTATTGCTAAGCTGTCCTGTCCCTTGTTCCTTTCTATATAGTATTGTACGTAATAATTAATTAAATTCGACTTATTCATCATTCATGATTTTCATTCAGAAAGGTGAAACAAAATATTCGAATATAACTTTTGCATTCATATATCTTATCGGACATCAAAAAGAAAATAAAAGGGGAAAAATACTCATTTTTTCCATGTAAACTCAAACTCAAAATTTTCTTTTTAGTTTCACAAGGTGACATTATAAATAGTAGCCCTGATTTCAAGAATTCTATGTCCATCATCAAAACAGAAAATTTCTTAGCAAAAACCTCTTTGATTGACGTTGTCATGGATGGTTCCTACAATATTGTTGTGTTCCTTATCAAATGTTGATTTATACGTTTCCGGAGAATTCTCTCAGGTTCAATGGATTCCAAGTGAGCGAGCTGCCTTACTTAAGATGAAGCTTCATCTCTCTGATGATTCAAATAGATTTGCCTCTTGGTCTCCTCATACAAATTGCTGCAACTGGGCTTCAGTTGTTTGCCACAACATCACAGGCCATGTTCTTGAGCTTCACCTCACAACTCCACCTCCTTCAGAGTCCAACGGCAAGACTATATATGAGATATCATCAATGTTTCGTGGTGAGGTACCTCCGTCTTTGCTTGACTTGAAGCATTTGAATTCTTTGGATTTGAGCGGTAATTATTTTGGAGATATGCAAATTCCTGATTTAACCTATCTCATGCTGGGTTTGGTGGAAGCATTCCTCTTCAATTTTGGAATCTTTCCAATCTCATCTATCTTGACCTTGGAGGCAATGATTTGGAAGGAAACATTCCTCATCAGATCGGAAAGCTGTCCAATTTGCAATATCTTGATCTCTCAGGTAATGAATTTAATGGAAGCATTCCTCATCAAATTGGAAATCTCTCCAATTTGCACTATCTTGACCTTGGATTTAATCATTTCAAAGGAAGCATTCCACGTCAAATTGGGAACCTCTCAAATCTAATCAGTCTTCATCTCGGAGGTCATCAATATGGCATGGATGGAAATAGATTGTCATTAATAGCTCTTGAAAATCTTCAATGGGTTTTGACTCTTTCGTCTTTACAATATCTTGAGCTGAGTTATGTGAACCTATCCAATGCCTTTGATTGGTTGCAGGTTCTACATTCACTTCCCTCTTGAGAGAGTTACACTTGTCCAGATGTGATTTGGCCCATTATTATGAACCATCCGCCTTAAACTTTTCATCTCTTGCTGTCCTAGATTGTTTCTGATTTTGGCACTTCATTGATCCCAAATTGGATATTCCAACTGAAAAATTTAGGTCGTCTTCAATTAAATAGTATTGGTTTTTTAAGTTCCATCCCAGAAGGTATTCAAAACTTGACTCTTCTTCAACATCTTGATTTATCTCAAAACCAGTTCAACTATTATATCCCAGATTGGTTGTATAGTTTGAGTCATTTAAAGTCTCTCATTCTCTCTCACAACTTCTTGGTTGGCACAATTTCTAGAGACATTGGAAACTTGACTTCTCTTGTTACTCTTGATTTGACTGATAATATTTTAGAAGGGACGATTCCAAATACTGTGGGTAATCTTTGCAACCTGGAAGAACTGGCTTTTTCAAACAACAAGTGCAACCAACAAATTATTTATTTAAAAATGTTTCAACAAGAAAAAATAAATGTCCTAAACTAAGTAGCTGGGGGCTGATCATCTGGTGATCCCTCTGGTGGGGCTCCCTCAGGTGCTGCTGGATCGGGGTACTGGGCAGAGTTAACCACACCATCATCATCAGCAGGAGGAGGAGTAGTAGTCTGGACGATGTACTGAGGGATAGGGGAAACTTGTGGATACTGCTAATTCAAGAACAGGCGACTCCACGACCGCTCGAGCATGTTGTTCGTGATATCATGCCACTGCGTCTGCTGAACGGAGATCAAATCAGCATGATGTTGTATCTGCTACTGCTGCTGAGCCACTGCAGCTCGTGTCCGCTCCAAATCTAACCGCAACTACTCAACAGACTCGTCCCTCGGATGTCTGACCCCTATAGAGTTGCCAGCCTCAAAGGCAGCGCTCCTGCCGTAGACCATGCTAGGTCTGGCGCCTATCCCTATCCCCCGCACGCATTCGGGGTGCTTAGCCTAATCCAGACCCCCGTTTAAAGGAGCCGTCGGGTCCACTGACCCCTGTGACTCCTCAGCCTGGGTCTCTCGCAGCTCATCCTACGACTGCTGCATATGCTCCTGCCATTTTATGAAACAATTACTTATTAGAACTTTTAATTATTAAGTTGGTTTTGTAAAAATTATAATAATGAAATTACTTACAATGGCTATCTCTGCCTGCTGAGAGGTCAGAGTCTCATCATGATGTCTGTGTGTGATAGCGTACAACTCCCCATAGTTCGTCTGATGGTTCTCCTGCTATGCCTTCCTCTCCTAAAACAAAAACAAAATTCAATTAGTATTATGAAAAAATCAATTGAAAGTCAGTGATATTATGAAAATTTACCAGCTCGCTGTAAGTGACAGCGAAGGTCTTCGATCCTACTGTGTGGTGGATCGTCTGCTACCCACGGCACCCAGTGTTCCTCTGAGAAAAAGCCTGGAAAAAAATAATATTAAATGTATTAAAACAATCTAAAACATTTAAAATTAACAGTTCAAAATAAAATTAATTAAATTTAAATTATAATTTAATAATTAATAATTACAAAATTATATAATAATCTAATAAATACATTACCTACCCCTTAGTACTCCTCCTGAACTGGACAAAACTCGCCCATTTATTTGGCAGGACGCTGTCCGGGACGCACTCGATCAGCTGCTCCAGAGGCATCGTCCCATTCTTATCCACAATTCGGAAGAGACGATTTCTCCTGGTCCTCCAGCTGTGACCCATCTTCACCAGGGTGTACCTCTTCCGGTTGGTCCGGACGGCAAACCGCAGCTGCAAAAAAATTATTTAAATATCAATAATTATAAAAATCCTATTAAAAAATATTAATTAAATATAATTAATTACAAAAAATATTAATTAAATACTATTAATTACCTGCACCACCTCCTTCCAAGCCAGGTCCTTCGGCCCCTTCGAAACGTGCCTCCACGTCCTATAGTGAAGGGGGAACCACATCTAATTTGAGCCTAGCTCGTTCAAGAAGCGGTTGAACAGGTGACCCCTATTGTCTATCGGCTGGTCTATGCCCTCATTCTACGGCACTAACACTCGTAGTGTCGGGTCCATACTGTTCAGACCGGCCACGTCCAGCCTCCTCGTGGACAGGTTCCCCTGCTCATCTGTACAATTTACCACACGTTAGATAAATTGTAATTCAAATTTAACATTTTGAATTTAAATAAAAACTTTTATTTACCTTGGACCTGCACCTCAAACCCAATAAACCGCGAAGATGACCCTTGTGGGTTGTTCTGCTCCCACACCTCCTCCTTATCGAGGAACTGCTCTATCTCTCTAATCCCAATCAAGATGTCGAAGTCCTCGTTCGTGTCATGGTCCTTGACGCTGATATCTCCCTCCCCCAAATCAAGCACTTCTGGTGCGATCGTCTCCTGTGGGATCGTCTACGGTGCCTGTGGTACGGCCGACTCTTGTGGGGGGATGCGCTAAAATGCCGCGGTCGCCATCCCTCTGCGCTACCCCCTCCCTCTGCCCCCTACTCTACTGCTGTCACCCCGCAAAATCGGTTTGGGGACCTCGAGCTCCTTCCTACTATCCTGTCTTGAAGCCATATCAACTACAAAAATTCAAAAAGAAAAGAATTTTAGTAACATTATTATGAAAAAATATAATACAAATAAAATACATATTGTCTCTGTACCTAAAGTACAAATAATGAGAAATACTACAGCAAAAACTCTTTCACAGATAACTGAAAGCTCAAATCTAAAAGAAAACACTCAGAAAAACTTCAGGAAACCAAATGGCCAAACGGAAAAGAAAAGGGGGGGGGGGGCGGCCTTATATAGGGGCGGCATTTGTAACGGTTATTGAAATAACTGCTACACCAACCACTACAAATAAGCTAGGGCGGCTAAATTTTATAGTGGTTCTATAATAACCACTACAAATTATAAAAACGTTTGAAGTTCTATAGTGGTTATGGTACAAAGCCGCTACAAATTTTGAGACCTCTCAAATTCTATAGCGGTTATAACTTTATAACCGCGACAAATAGGCGACCTTTCACATTTTGTAGCAGTTTAATTGGTTAAACCGCTACAAATAACCGCTACACTGTTAGCACGTTTTGGTCGCACCAAGTGGCGGCAACTTTGTAGCGATTATTATTTAGTAACTGCTACAATTTTATCGCTATAAGTTTTGGCAGGAATGACGGGCCATATTTGTAGCGGTTTTTTATACCTAACCACTACAAAAAATATTGTCAATCTATCACGCCACTTGGCGCGTAGCTTGCCACTACAAATTTGTAGTGGTTTATGTTTTAACCGCTACAAATGTTAATATTTGTAGCCGTTAATTGTAACCGCTACAAAATACCTTTTTTTTTTGTAGTGTGCTCCTTCAAAACGGGCAATAACTATGTTCTATAAACACTACTATAGATTATAATACGTAATAAATAACGATTACAATGAATAAATATCATGCAAGTCAAGACGGAGGTTGCATAAGAATATATAATGGCTAAATATGTGCACCGTCATGTATTGAGAGGCAGAATCAATCGTACTCCTGACCTATATAACCACACCCCCAAACTTAAACTTTTACTCGTCCTCGAGTAAAACAAGTTGAAAAGTGAAAGAGCTAGATTAAATAACCATTAACTCAGTACATAGGAATGATGATTTCCTCATTGGTTGTTCAAGAAGTTATATTCAATAGGAACACAATGAAATATAAACGAATGCAAGGTTTACAACTTAAAGCATCTTTCCTAACAATGTTCAAAATGTGTGTGTGAGGAGAATTAAAGAACAAGTTTTCCTGCTAATGTCAAGATCAAATGTAGCAATTAAGCATGTATAAATCAACCTCAGTCTCAGGTCTTCATATACCCACATTCTCCTCTCTTTCCACTAATAAACAATTCCACACTATTTCAAAATCAATGGGACTTTATAAGCTTGTGATTTGGCCACTGTTTAGGTTCATTGAAAGAATAGGAAAACAAAGAAGATTCAAATCTCTAGAGAATAATGACCATACACACTTCCTCTCCTTGTTTTACACATAATTCCCTCTCAAGAAACAAAGCACATATCCTCATCATCTGCTCAAAGAAGTATATAAAACAAGAAACTCAGAAAATATGCAAAGATAAACACTTGATAGATTTAAAATATGTTTTTCAATAATTTCTAAGTGTGAGTGTGTGTACGGAGTCAACATGTATTCCTTTTAAACTTGTCAAAGTTATAAGCCACACGTCAAGTCATATACCCCTATTCAAACGATCAATTACATCATTATCTAATTTCTTCCCCTCTTCTTCTAATTTAATCCAATTGACTTAAAAATCAAAGGGACTTTTCGGTTTGTAACAGGGCCAGGGTTTAAGGTATTTATAAGAAAAGGCAAAATGATACTCAACAAATACCTCAAGATAGATGATAATCACTCAAGGGTTTCTTCCTTTTCTCATTAACACACTCCCCCAAACTTGAACCAAATTGATCTTTTCCAATTCAAGCCTTATTGTATATATAATTTTTTTTTATATTTTTGGCTTGATATCTATACAATGTGAACCCTTTTTCCTTTTACACTCCTTTTTTCCAATAATATAACACTCTTACACATCACCACATTCCATACCCTAATCCTTATCATCTATCTCAAAGTAAGGGAATCATGGTTTTTCACATTGGCTAAGTTAGGTAGATGTTAGGTTTTCAAGAAGAATTTTCTAATTGGTTTTTCAATCAGGCTCAAAATAGGGGTTCAAAAGAGGAATCAAATTAATTAGATAAGCTTGAAAGGCTCAATCGCATTTTATGAAGTGCCCTAATCATTTCTTCAAATCGTATGAAATAAATCAAAAGTTTTGAAGAAGTCAAAAGATTATTTTGCAATCAACCGCTTGAAACAAAGTATATAACCTAATTTGTCACAAATACCCTCAACAAGAACTTCCAAAACACAGCCAACTCCAATAGTGCTTTCTTAGCTTAAAAATTCCTGAATAACATGCTTTATCTCTACAATGCATCCATCAATGCCCATTAAACAGACTTTCTTATCGAATATAAAAGATTGAGCGGCATTTATAAAAGATAATCGACATGGTTTTTCTGTATATGGCTAAAACGGGGTGCCAATTGTCGATTGTTATTGGTAGGCTTGAAAGGCACAAACGCAATTAAAAGAATGCCCAAATCATTTTTCCAAAAAAAAATGTGTGACTTCATTTACTCATTTCAAGAGATTCCAATGTAGGTTCTAAAGTCCTTTAATTGAGAAAGAATATACACACAAAATTGCTACCAAAGTTTCTTATCAAAACAATTAATTCATTCCCAAATCCAATGCAAAATGTTCATTCTAAAAATTGTCAGGAACTATTGCTTTAAGATATAAATCAAGTATTCAAGCATATTAACCATCATGTCCTAAAAAAACATAAAATCCAAACATCATTCTATCATTGGAACATGCACTTACTGTCACAAATAATTAATCAACCTAGCTCAAATTTCAAATCAAATGACAAGAAATAGTCAAAGTTTATGCACTTGAAATCTTTGTCAACTAGACACACAAATCATCAAAACTATCACCCCAAACTTAAGATATGCAGTGTCCTCACTGTCAGAACTGAAAATAGCAGCCATTGACGATATAGTAGCAAGAGATAAGCATAAAATGTCCACTACATAACAGTTATCACCAAAGTAGATGGGTCTAAAACAAACAGATACAGATGTCAAGTGCAGAACAAATAGGCAAAGTTAGACAAAAATTCCAAGTCACATCTCAGAAACAGAAAGAGCCTACAACCTAGGACACAAACATGAAATTTAGCTAAAACATGTGAGTATCAGCCAGAAAATTCTCCTCCCCACTCCCACCAGCAGCGGCACCATCATTCGCACTAGCATATTGGGCACCTCATTGAGCTTGCCAAGCCATATATTCCTCTATTCTAATCAATCGAGCCTCTTGGGTATGCAGAGTAGTGAGGCATTGGCCAACGGTGTCAGTTAGGTTCTGCATCATGGAGAAAAGGTCATGCATGGTCGGTTGAGGTTGAGAGGAGGAGGATGGCTCACCATGCTCAGTTAGTGAAGCCTGAACATCCATGTGTGTGTGCTCAAGTGTAGGTGGAGTTGGTAGAGGTTAGGTAGGTTTTGGCTTAATGTTGGTGTACTGAAATTTTGGGACAGGTTTAAATGAAACATCTGTTGGGATTGCTGCAACTCCTTTGGCACTGCAAAAGGTTGATATCAGGTGTGGAAGCATGAGACCACAGGTTTGATCAACAACATGGTCCTATAGTGATTTAAAAATAAGATGACCAATGTCCACTGGTTGCTTCTTCATAAGGAGAAATATGACAAGGGCTTGATCCTGTGTGATGCGACTGCGGTTAAACGAGGGCAAAAAATAATCCTTCCCAAAATGCATCCATATGCGGGCCTCCACTGATAACCGAGTGTGACTCAAGTACTTCTTGCGCCCAGTTGGGCATTGCCATGAGATTTCTCCTTCAGAATCCAACAGCTTAGAGATCTCATCTTCAGGAACCTCATCATCATTGCTTTTATAGTATTTGTATTTGCACTCCTCCACAAAGGGCAAATTCAAATACTGTCTAAAAGCACTGAGTTAGAAGTCAATATCAACTCCACGAAGAGGAAATCTCCAAACATTTCGCACACAAGCTTGAGCATAAAACTCATGGACTATTTGTAAATTGCCATCTCTCTTTGTGTCTATAAGCTTCCCCAATTGTACGTCCTTGTTGCAATGTCGTAAAACTTACAACAAGCAATGAATGGGAATTCTCGCTCTTGCAAGAGAGGCCTGAGAACAATTTTCTCTCTTGCATCAGCCACAGCCTTAGGATTGACCTTATTAGCAACCTTTTTGAGTGGCATTTTTTTTCTGCAAATAAGAAGAAAACAACCCACCACAGCCAGCAAGCAATTATTCATATGGAAAAGGAAGCATACAACCTCACTAAGGAAATTAGAAAACAAATCCTAAAAAAACAAAATCCTAAACTAAAGCAAGAGATTTCCCCCCAAACTTAATATCTACGAATGCCAAGTTACCAACAGAATTCTATACCTAAACCTATCCTCACTACCTTCAAAATCTATTTATTCCCCAAATGGTACTCTGTCAACAATAAAGACTTAGCTTATCCAATCTCAGTTCATTATGGTACCAATGATACCCTGAACACTATTGAAACACAATGACCCATCTACTGCAGAACCTATTTTATACAAGCAAACATCAATAATGTTCATCATCTAGTCCTCAGAGCACAAAAATAGGTAGCTATTCAATCCTTCAACAATGTACTTCAAATTCAAGCTTAAGACCCCATAATAAATTGACTGAGCTACCTAGGAAGTATTAACCAAAAGTTCATCCAGCTCAAAGCCTGACAACGTAAATAGAGCAATGTACAAGTCCTCAAATCAAATCAAATGAGCTCAGGCCTAAGTCAATCCAACTTCAATACTTATGCAAACTCACAGAAACCGCATACTAACATTGCAGTCATACTCAAATTCCTACTTTGAATTTACCCAAAACCTAAAGTAATGAGGAAAAAGATGAAAATTACCTGCGGATATAGATATGAGCACAGAAACACAAAAGGCAACACTAAATCAAACCCAGGGATCTTTCGACCAAGGTCAATGCTCCTGATGGTAAGAGGAAGCAGTGGTGAGTCTAGAGTCGATGGTGTTGGTATTGCGAGAGTAAAAGCAGAGCAATCTGTGACGAGAGTGAGAAATAATGAGAGGGAATGGTGGAGTGGGTGGTTTGAAGTAGGCAATCTGTGATGGAGAGGGATAGTGAGAGAAGAGGAGGATCTGAATCGGAGTGGCAGTGACGTGAATGTGAGACGCTGGAAGCTGAGAGTGAGAACGACAGATCTATGGTAGAGTGGGTGTTTGACAGAAAAGGAGAGTGAGTGAGAGTGAGCAACGAAGAGGGAAGGGAGACTGCGAGAACGTCATGGATCTGGATGAAGCAATGGTGGGAGGATGGAGTGACGGAACTATGCTAGGGCAGCGGATCGGTGGAAGGAAATGAAGGAGATGGATAGAGATGGAAAGGCGAAGATGAAGGAGAGAGAGACGGAGCAGCGGTGGCGTGAGTGTGAAGGGAATGGTGACCAATTGAGAGGGGACGGCGTTAGGGTTCTTGCGTGAGAGAGGAATGAGAGCAACACAAGATGAACACAACTTAAAACAAAGGCGAGAGAGGGAAGAAAGAGGAACAGAGGAACAAAATGACAGAAGGCACAGAATTTGTTTTTTTTATAATCGGGTTTGGGCTGCAGCCAATAAAACTTGGCTGCAGCCCAAATCTCTCATCCTTGACGTGGGCTACAGCCAGAAAAGGCTTGGTTGCAGCCCAAAATCCAAAAAAAAAATTTTTTAGCAGGCCACGGGTTCTGGGTGCAGCCAAAAATTTATTGGCTGCAGCCCAAAACTCTTGGCCCTCTCTTTGGCTGCAGCCAGGAATGATTTTGGCTACAACACCTAACTTTCTGTGCTCTTCTTGGCTGCAGCCCAAAATTCCTGGCTGCAGCACAAATCCTTCTGAGCTCTCTTTTGCTGTAGCCCAAAATTCCTGGCTGCAGCACATATCTCTCTGAGCTCCAATTGGCTGCAGCCAAATATGTGTTGGCTACATACCATATACACAGAATTTTTCACCTGATGATCATAGACACTTAACACCACCCCTCAATCACTTGCACCAAAAACTCCTCTTGTGGCACATACAATCATTAATATCAATAACTTACACAATTGAAAACACCCTTTCATAAGATTAAAGTGCACCCAATAGTTTATGAACTCACTTTATATCTATAATGGATAGGATTAGGCCAATCTAAAGCACAAGTCAGAAGATAATTCATTCCACAAATAGGAATACACCTAAATCAGAAGTGAAAATGCATTGGTAACAATAGTTATCAAATCAAGTCATGCTCATCAAATATTAGGCTCAAGAAAATCATGAAAATCAAGGAACTTCCTAGCAAAATGCCTATCCAAACCAAATGCCACCCCTTGCCTTGCAATCCTCTTGCTCTCGACTACTTTCAAATTGGAGTCCCTTTCTTCCTACAAAAGTGAAAAGACCAAACGTAAACCTACCAAATTATACTAAAATCAAATAAACTAAAGAAATTAAGTTCAGAACTTGGGTTGCCTCCCAAGAAGCGCTTAGTTTATAGTCTTTAGCTTGACTTTGTACTTTAGTCACTCTTCATTTGATAAGTAGATGGTGGATACCAGCCTATCCACATCTCCTCCCCAATAATGCTTCAACCGTTGACCATTAGCTTTGAATCTCTCTCCCTTATCATTCTCCAGCTCCACATCACCATATTTTGATGCCTGAACCACCTTAAAGGGCCCAGACCATCGAGATTTGAGCTTTCTGGGAAAGAGCCTCATTTTGGACTTATAAAGAAGCATAGTTTGGCCAGATTCAAAGCTCTTAGGAATGATTTTTCTGTCATGGTCCCTCTTTGTCTTTTCTTTGTAAATCCTTGCACTCTCATAAGCATTTAAGCGGATTTCATCTAACTCATTGAGTTGAAGCAGCCTCTTTTCTCCAACAGCTCGCGGATCAAAATTTAGCTTCTTGATAGCCCAATAGGCCCCATGTTCCAATTCCACCGGCAGATGACATGCTTTTCAAACACTAAGTAATACAAAGACATATCAATAGGTGCTTTATAAGCGGTTCGATAAGCCCACAAAGCATCATCCAACTTGGAAGACCAGTCTTTCCTAGTAGTGTTCACCATTTTCTCAAGAATGTTTTTGATTTCCCGATTAGAAATCTCAGCTTGGCCATTTGTTTGGGGATGGTAGGGCAATGCTACTTTGTGCCTAACACCATATTTCTTCATCAAAGCTTGAAATTGATGATTGCAGAAGTGTGATCCGCCATCACTAATAATTGCTCTTGGTGTGCCAAACCTTGTGAAGATGTGTTTCTTGAGGAATTTCAGTACCGTCTTGGCATCATTAGTCCCACATGCTATAGCTTCTACCCATTTTGATACATAGTCCACTCCAACTAAAATATATTCATTATTAAAAGACTTAGGAAATGGACCCATGAAATCAATCCCCCAAACATCAAAGAGTTCAACTTCTAGCATGTTATTCAATGGCATCTCATTCCTTCTAGATATGTTCCCCACTCTCTGGCACCGATCACATTGGAGGACAAAAGCATAAGCATCTTTAAATAGAGAAGGCCAATAAAACCCACTCTGAATGACTTTCGCAGCAGTTTTCTCTCCTCCAAAATGACCACCATACTCAGACGAATGACAACAATGCAGAATGCACTCTTGTTCATTTTTTGGGACACACCTTCGAATGAGTTGGTCGGGGCACCGCTTGAATAAGTAAGGCTCATCCCAAAAGTACTTCTTCACTTCATGCAGAAACTTACGCTTTTAGTGAGAGTTGAACTTCGGAGGTAACACTCTACAAACCAAATAATTTACAAAATCGGCAAACCATGGTGTGGATGAATGATCAACAAAGAACAGCTGTTCATCCGGAAATGATGCTTGGATCATGTCAGAATTATCAAGTTGAGTCTCGGTGCTTAGCCTTGATAGGTGGTCGGCTACTTGATTCTCTGTACCTTTTTCTGTCATTATGTTCAGGTCAAACTCTTGAAGTAGGAGCACCCAACGAATGAGTCTAGCCTTAGAATCCTTCTTGGTGAGTAGGTACTTTAGAGCTGAATGATCAGTGTAAACAGTAACCTTAGCACCCACAATATACGGTCTAAACTTCTCATATGCATAGACTATGGCAAGTAACTCTTTTTCAGTGGTGGTATAATTGAGTTGAGCACCATCAAGAGTTTTACTCGCATAATATATAGGATGAAAGAGTTTCTCTGCCTTTTGCCCAAGAACAGCACCAACAGCGTAATCACTCACATCAGCCATGATAATAAAAGGTAAAACCCAATCTGGAGCTACTAGGATAGGAGCTGAAATGAGAGCTTCTATAATTCTTCAAAAGCTTCCAGACACTCATCATCAAACTTGAATTCCACATCTTTCTCCAATAGCTTAGAAAGGGGTTTAGCAATTTTTGAGAAATCCTTGATAAACCTCCGGTAGAACCCGGCATGTCCAAGAATGCTTCAGATACCCTTTACATTAGTAGGCGATGGTAATTGCTCAATAATAGCAATTTTAGCCCTATCTACTTCCAACTCGTTCTTGGATACCCTATGGCTAAGTACAATGCCTTCTTGCACCATGTTTAGAACAATCTTAGAATGAATGAAAAACCTAGCTACTCATGTTCAAAAATGAATCACAGAAATCAACTTTCAGTCCAGCCATATCAGAATTACAATGGAGAGAAGGAATGAGTACAGAAAAATCAAGAGAAATGGAGTTGGAATCTCTTTCAATCTTCAATCCCACTTGATTTCCTTGAGAAAACCCCTCTCCTTTGCTTGGAAATGCTTCTCAGCCGTCTCCACAAACTTCTAAATGTCGAACTCCCCTTTTGTGTTTCAGCCTTTTGCCTTTTAAATGACCTAGAAACAAAACGCACAGCTACTGTTTTCGAGTTTTGACTGCAGCCAGAAATTATTGGCTGTAGCCAGAAAACGCATTCTTGTCTCTGTCTGTCATCTGGCTGCAGCCAGAAATGGCTTGGCTACAGCTCGAAAATTTCTGGAGGTCTTTTGGCTGCAGCCGGCCAATTTCTTGGCTGCAGCCAAGCATCTGTTTTCAACTTTTTCAGCTTTTCCCAATGATGCACTTATTGCAATGGTGTTTTGCTTTCTTCCCAACTTCTTGATCAATGATTTGTGCTTCCATTGACTCTTTGAGGGTCTCAAGTGTGATCCTATAAACACAATGAAGTCTATACAAAGCAAAGGGTGATGTATGATAGCAAAATATTCACATTTAATCAAAGAATTATTCTCTTTTTAACCAAACACTCATTAGGCACATTTCCTTCACACTTCAATCCTCATAAACCTATTAATAAATCAGAAAGTGTGATAAATTGAGTGTAAATGTGCCATTTTGATATGCATTTCACAAGGCTAACACCTATATATCTTGTAATGTAAGTGTTCATTGCCTATACTTTGTGTCTTTTCAGCTAGGAAAGCAATGACTAGGTGAAGGAAATACGAATATGTGTATAAGAAAGGATGCAAGGGATAAGGATACCCTTGAGTAGCTTAAGGGTTTGCATACGCCTTGCTTTGCTCAAAGGTTTACATACCCCTAGCGTCCTATACGCATATTCATATGTTTTTCCCCTCAGATTTAGCTTTCCAGGGTCAATCCCTATGTAGAGACACAATTTATAGGCCAACAATTACATTATCACATATATAAATTAACAGTTGCCATTGATTCTCCCCACAAAGCCTAGAACGTGCGAAGTATTGTTTTATTATATATAAAAGAATCCAACTAGCTCAGAAACTCTCATTTGAAGAGTCTCACATCCAAACATCATAGTTATTATATAATAGCAGTTATTTATTATAAAAGCTCACGATTGATATTTAAAAACCATTATTAATGTACTAAATATATAATTGTTGTATATATGACACCATTATTTATTTTTATTAAAAGTAACGCTTCTTACATAAGAACTGTTATATATGTTACTAAATAAATAATGGTTGTCAATATGAGACTATTATATATCATTCAAGCGTTACCGTATATTATGATGGTTATTCACGTGTGTCTGTTAATTATTATCATAGCAATGCATATATTATGACCTCATTGAGACTCAATTCATAACAAGTGTTATAGTAGAATTGTTATAATAGGTTCAGAATAAATAATGGTTCGGAACCATAATGTAGCTACATCGAGCATACGTAGCACTCGTATATATGATGATTCAGAACCATGCTTTATGACCGATAATAGCCGTTATATCGTGATTTCTATTGTAGTAAAATTTATCTCCCTATTCTAGCTCGTACGCATTTCCTAGTTGACTTGAGTGACCTTCACATCACAACTATATCTGATTGTGCACTGTAAAACTTATAAACCTAGTTTGGGGTGAATTTTTGTTATAAATTTAAGACTTTTTTTTTCAATTTATTCCTTATATTTATCATTTTTCTCTAAACTAATTTGACTAACTCATAAACTGATATAATCTAATGTTACATAGAAATATTTTACAGAGATCACACCATAAATATTATAATTAAATAATTTATTTTGTTTCATTAGTCTGTCCAAATTAGATAATTATGTCTTACATTAAAGACCAAAAGAGTATATAAAAGTGGCAAGTGGAGAAATTTTAAGAAAGAACAATATTAAAGGTGCATAAAGAAAGTAGAGAATGAGAGAACAACAACATGAAATGTATCGCTAAACTACATGACAAGAGGATGGTTCTTTGAGAAATTTAGGTGGATTGAAAATGTCCTGTGCTGCTCAAATAAGTGTGAAGTACAATAGTAGAGAGTAATTTTAAAATGGGAAAATTTCACTTAGCCCCTAAGAAAGTAATTTTATTTTAATCAACCTCAAAAGATTCTGAAATTTCATTGCACCCATCAGGTTAAAATGAAATTAAGTTTTTTCATGAAAGGACAATAATGCCCTTATTTTATTTTTTTATAAGAATATTTATAAGACAAATAAAAGGATTCAAAGGAAACTAAGAAACAAGAACATTTTGGTCATTCACAAGATAAATAAAGGTATACACAGGACAAATAAAGGCATTTGTAAGATAAATAAAGGGATTTAAAAGAGTCAAAGAAGTTAAAAATTTTGGTCATTCACAAGACAAATAAGGGAACTTATAAGACAAATATGTGAATTTATAAGACAAATAAGGGAATTGAAAAAAAAAATAAAGAAACGGCATCATTATTCTTTCACCCACGAAACTTAATTTCATTTTACTCAAGGGAGTGCAGTGAAATTTCAGAATCTTTTAGGGTTTAATTGAAATAAAATTGCTTCCATGGGGCTAAGTAATATTTTCCGTTTTAAAATCCAACCCTCTTATAAGGAAAATTCTAGAAAAATATTTTCAAAATATCAAAAACCCAAATCAGTTTTGTTCCCTATAATAGTTTATATATTGACTATACTTGATTAGCAATTGGCAAATTCATTTTTGTAGAAAATCAATGATTTGGAATTTTCAAATTATAATGGTATTTATCTGAAATTTTCCCTATTATTTAACCTTGTTGTCACACTATATTAATGTTTCTCCTTACTTGGTCATGCGTGAACTCCAAACTGCAGTTTCTTTCTCCAGTCTTGCTTTCTCCTCTGTTGCACCTTGTAGCACATCCACAAAGCCTCTGTCCTCAAATATTCGGCCTTTGCAGTTAAGCCAAAATGGATGGACATATGTCTTTGCAGTTCGCAAGATTTGAATGCCAATACCGCTTATCAAGACATCAACTCTTTTTTGAAGTTTTTTTTTGCCTTTTTTCTATTCATGCTACCCCCTGCCCATCGGCGAACCTTTTTTCTTCTCTTAGCAATTGTCCTTGTTTCTTTTCTGTTTTATAACTAATGTATATATGACTCGGTTACTTTGCTAATATCATTTTTTATTATTCAATAATAAAAAAAAAGCTATACAGCACTTTGATTGGATAAAGAGTCAAATAACAAAATTTATTATAGCTTTTTAACTGTTCAGAGAAAGAAATACTAAGGTTAAATCAGCAAACTGTCACGCTATAAATCCTAAGCTACGGTTCTGTGATTTCGAAAACGTATTTTGTGATTTTTCTAGATGCATGAACCAAATAGCATGTATATATCATTTGTAATGTCAACTAGTCTTATTTCAGCACACTCTCAATAATTCTTTAATTTGCTTATTTAGAACGCTCGCGTCAGATGGTTGGTATAACAAAGTAATGAACCTTTTTACATTGTTTCCTCCCCATTTTGCTCTCCTGTACGTGTATTCTCTTTCCCTTTTATTAATGATAACCAAATAATATTAAATATTAATTATTGTACTTGAATAATCTGATTATTCTATAGAAGATTACAACATAATGTTTCATGGCGGTGATTATTCTAGTTTGTTATTAGAATATTATGTACATATTGTGATTAATTAATATGTTAGAATAACATGAAATAAAAAGGCATATTTTAAGGCTTCATAATAGTGATGAAATTGATATAGAGGTATGAATAATAGAGAAAGAAATTTCTTCATTCTCCTTATATAGTTCTATTGGACTTAGATTTATTTGTTCTTTTTAGGCTTTTCATTATATTTTGATGTTATATTTCACTACAAAAAAACATCAAATTAGCGACGGAATTTTCCGTCAGAATTTCCATCTCTAATCCGTCACAAAATTTTTTTTTTATATAATTTAAATTGCCACATGTCCTCATAACAAGCCTCCACATGTCCCTCGGCAGCAGCCACCACGTGTACCCACCGCCGGCCATGTGTTTCCATCAGCCACCACCACCTCGCCTCCGCCCTCCACGTGTCACTGTCAACCGCCACGTGTCACCCTCCATCACGCGCCACGTGTCCAAGTCACAAATTGGTTGCATTTTATGACCAAGTTGGGATTCGAAGCCTTGACCTCTCACGCGTGTGCCAGTGCCTTTGCCAGTTGAGCTAAGAAGAACCTGTGTAATTTAAATGCAAAATCATATATATATATATATTAAATATTTAATCTATTATTAAACATTTGAATTTATTTTTCTTATTTTATTTTATGTAAATGTTCAACCTAAATTTTTATTATTAACATCTTTTTTATTCATTTTATGATATATTTTATTTTTTGTTTGCATTTATAAAATTTTTATTTTTATTTGTATATAATATATTATTAAAAATTCAAATATATTATATTATAATTTCAATTTCAAAAATAAATTTGAACTAATAATTTTATTTATTTATTTTAATGTTTATATTATCAATTTATAATAATTTAAAATTTAAAATATTTAAAAAATTTATATTTATAAAAAAATATAGGGAAAATCCCATATAAAGACGGTTGAATTACCCAAATTCTAATTTGAGTTACTAAACTTGATATATTATCAATTAGGTTATGTGACATAACTAGGGATTTAGAAATTGGGCCAAATTACCTCAATATCCCTTAGTTATTAAAAAAAAGTTAAGTTGGAGACAAAACTATATTGTTTACGCACTATGTAAGAACCCTAACGGCAGAAAATTCATTGCAGGCCTCGACACAGTTAGAAAATCAGCAAAGAAAGATAGAATAAGTTGGTTCTAATGTTAAATCTTCGTTCCTTAATCCCTTTTAGTTAATATATGTTCTTAGACGGATTTGTTTTTTTATATGTGAGTCAGTCGGTGCTTTGTAATATCAGACGTCGAAAAGCATATATACTGATATACACGATAATGAAGGGTAATTAAGTGTGGCCACATTTTGTTGGTCAGTCGGTCCTTTGCTTACAACCCACGAGAATTTTCTTATAGTTTATGTGAAGAATCCTACATTCATGTACATCTCTGTTTGCCTTGGTGGGAAAAAAATCTAAACCACACATAAAGAGATGCATTTAGTTTATGAAATAGAAAAGAATGAAGGACATGTTAGAAGTAACGCAGATATTGCTTACAAGTGTTGAATGATGTTTTGATTCATTTATCTCCGTTGACCTCCATGGCATATTCTCATCAACGAATGGTTTCTAATATCACTGTTTTGTTTGGACTTAAAACTGAAAATTTCAACTTGATGTAGTTTTTGGTTTTTTCTGAAAAAAAGAATTGCATTTTATCTTTGGGACTTTTTCAAAATTAAAAACCTTCAGTTTGTTCCCTAGATTTGAATTTTCTTCGAAACACTGTGAAGATCGCTGTTGAACTCACCAAAAAGAAAAGGGACCTGTTATTGCTTATTTGATTTTGGGAATTTTCTAGTGAAAACATTGCCTTCATTCTATTTGCTCTGTTGTTCTGATTCTTCCGTCGTAAAGATCATTGAAAACGGAGGCTTTTCCTTTTCTCTTTTCTTTAGACCATGGGTTAGGGGTATTATTGGAAAAGAACTAACATTTAAATATCCTAAATTGGGTCAATGACCCAATTTAAGATTTGTTGATTTTACCAACCTTATATAAGTTTTTCCTATTTCAACCGTATTTATATGGGATTTTTCCAAAAATATAATTATTTAAAAAATTAATTATTTGTGATGGAAATTAGAGATGGAAATTAGTGACGGAAAAATTCCGTCGCTAATTTTTAATGACGGAATTAGAGACGGATTAGTGATGGAATTCAGCGACGGAATGTGATTCCGTCTCTATTCCGTAGCTAGTTTAGTGACGGAAAAATTCCGTCGCTAATTTTAGTAACGGAATGAGAGACGGATTAGTGACGGAATGTGATTCCGTCGCTAAACCGTTTCTAATTTAGTGACAGAAAAATTCCGTCTCTAAATTCCGTTGCTAATTTTAGTGACGAAATTTATGAGGGATTAGGGACGGATTAGCGACGGATTGAAATTCCGTCACTAATTTTCAGTTTTTTTGTAGTGTTTGCCACAACGAAGTTTGATAGGAGTGTCTTAAGCCTACTTGTTGGTGAGATTTTTATATTTGACCATTAATGTTTACTTGGGAAAGACATGATTGGATATGAAGTGAAAGGCATTTAGCTTTCTTGGATATATTCTGACTATATTAGCAGCGTAACTTACCCCTATTATAGAACTAGGCAGTACTATCATCTGAATTTTCACTGTCACATCTAAAGCAAACGTAACCCTCTAATGGTTTCATATGGATGACTACCACGTGCGCCAACTTAAACCCTCTAGTTGGGTTAATTTTCGAGTGGGATGCACAACAAAGGCAAAAGTTGAATGATGCAATATTATGTCCCAATCTTCAAGAGTTATTTAATAGTAATGCTTTTTAGTTTATAATTCTTTATTCAACAACTAATGTTTGGCATCACTTATAAAAGGTTTATAAGTGCTTATGCACATAAGTCAAAACAATACTCCTCTCACATATTTACCTCATATACCATAAATGATAGTTGAAAAACTATTTTTGAAAACTCCAATTGCTGTTCTAAATAAGCACTAGAAACTTTTGCTCATAAACTTCCTTTTTGTTTAATTTTGTTTTGTTAAGACTATATTGGGCTCACACACTAAGCCCATTATAATGCAGGAGCCAAACTCATTACTTCAGTCTAGAATATTCTTTGGACAACATATTCTTTTATTCTTTTATCTTTACAGTGTATACATGTAATGCTTCTGTGTAATTTAGGGTTTTTATGTAATATCCCGAATTTTGGGATTGGAGACTTAGGAATAAGCCTGAACTAAGTGGATTGCTAAACCCCGATTTAGTAGGTATCCCAAATCTATTATCTAATGCTTGTCACACTACTAGAAAAAATGGTTTTAACGTCCCCTTTTTTTGGCCTTTTAACGTCTAAAACAGAGGGACATCTATCTGAGGGTCGTGAAAAAAACGTCAATAACGTCCGTAAAATAGGGGACGTGAAAGGCACACTTTACACATCCCCAGTTGGTACTGGGGATGTCTAAAGTCCACCTTAGACGTCCCCAGTTCCAATTGGGGACGTCTAAAGGCCACCTTAGACGTCCCCAGTTCTAAAACTGGGGACGTCTAAAGTGTCGCCACCCACTCTTCCACGTCCCTTTTTATTTAAGGATGTTGAAAGTTTTTTTTAAATGGCCTTTTTATATATTGCACTGTCTGGAAAATGTAAACTGCAAAAATAGGATTCCAACAACAGAATAAAACAACAGCAGTTCAACAGAATGGAAACAACAACTTGAAACACAATGATCAACCCAAGGCTCTACTACATGCAATAATTTTAAGGAGTAGCAAACTAATTAACTAACAAACCACACAAACTACACAACAATCTATATCCAAGTCTGTTATTGCACTAAAAAGACAATCCAAGTCCCCAATTTGTACAATAACCAAGACTAAATCCAATCTATATCCAACAACAATAACGCTAATTATATGTACAATATATAGAACGACCACAAAAGTATGCCCTACACAAACTACTAAAGACTTTACTCTGGTATACATTGAAGAAGATGTCCAGCCAAAAAGTCTCTGATCATATTTAGGTCTTCATATGAGTAGGCATCTTCATTGTCAAAAATCTGTAAATTAGAAAATAAGCTCAGATGAAATAATGAATCAAGTGAATGAATTGCCATTGAATTACAACACCAAGAATATTATCCTCTAAGAATGAAGAAGCGATTACTTGTTCAAAATATGTCGTAATGCCACTCTGAATGATGTTAAACATATAAAGTAAGACATAGTATCCACATTCCCAGCTGCCAGGTTGTCAAAGGCACTATAAATCAAAAGCAAATGGTTAAAATCAATAAAGGCATATCTAAAACGACCGTCAATCAAAAGAACTTGATTTGAAACTATGTACCTTTGGAAACAACCATCTCGGTTCTTTTCCACCTCTACATTCGCGTGGCCCACCAAGCGCTCGATACGTCATGTATGCCCTATCATTAAAATGAAAATCAACATAAATTAGAATAATTCATTAAGTCAAGAATCATGAAGCAATAAAATACAAAAAAGTAACTTACGTGTTGAAGACGCTTTTAGTTTCTTTGTCTAGTCTTTAACGTAAGGAATCAAACCAGTAAACAACGTGGGATCGAGGACAAATAACACACAAACTCCAATGATAACTATCACAACATATACAGATTAAAAAGAAGTTAGATGACAAGGCAATTATTTATTAAAAATCTCAAATACACAAAATTAAAATGCATACCCTTGAACAATCGATGCTAGATAACAACGATAGTCTTCCTCTGCCATTGTGAAGCCCACATAGTTCATCCTTCTTTTCAATGTATTCCCAATCCTTGACGTATGTGCAGGAGACAATAATCCATATAAATCAACTCTTTGAGAGTCAATGCATATACGACGGAAGGAGCTATAATAGAATTAAAATGATGAATGTATTAGCTAGTTAAAATCAACTTAACTAAATGAAGGAAAAAATGGGAAATAAAAAAAAACTTACAGGATTGCAAATTTGCCCCATCCAATATCTAGCTCCTCCAACTTAATGAACTGTTTAAGATCTTCTTTATCAATTGTGAAGTGATACTCTAATTCCTGGCCCACAATCCCTGTAGGCATATGCAAATCAATCTAGCGAATGCCTTTATAGATATGCTACAGTCGTGCTAAGAAGGGTCATTTCTCTGCTTCCTGCTCGTTCTTTTAGAACATAAAAAAACATATTATTAGTAGGATGTCAACACATCTCAAGTAAAAGTAAGGTAGTTCCATACTATTGGAGGTGTTGGTGGTAACAAGCCAATAAGATGTACAGGCCAAAGGATGAAAGATCCTCTCGCCTGAGCTATCATGGCAACCTTGTCATCAGGAATAGGGATGGCTGTACCTTCTTCCCCCTCTCGAACACACGTCACAGTCACCTTACGCAAATGCTGTGGAATTTGCTGATTATGGTGGGTAGTAGCTTCTGTGTGAATGAGAGCATCTACAACTATACGCAACACTGGGGCATCCAAAGAGAGGATGGCAGGTTCTCCCTGCGCTGGAGTGGGAGAAGGGTCGCCAAGTGGTTCCTCCACCGGGTTGTAACTTCCTTTGGTGCTGTGAAAGGCCAGGGATGAATGGGTTCTACGCTCGGTAGTTGCCATCTGCGATTCAAACATCTTCATCATTTCAGCTCGTAGCTCAGGCATCAGCTCAAGACGTAGCTCTGGCAACAGCTCTTGTCGGAGCTTGTCGCGAAGGTTAGCCTCGAGCTCTTGTGAGACTTCCTGACGAATCTTGGCCACAAGCTCCCTACTGGGTTCAGCTTGTGACGAATAAGGATGTGAGGCTCAACCAAAATACTTCACGGCACGAACTCCCCTTGCCTCCCCTCGAACATGACCAGGGTGATCTGCCTTCCCAATCGCCGTTGACAAGATGTCTATCCGTCCACTTGGAGTGAACGAACCTTGGCTACTATGATCTTCCAGTTCATCCTGCAGCATAAAAGTTATTGTAAATGAAAATTAAGCACTCCCAATATAGAAAAATAACTTTGTACTTATGCTCTAACTACTTACAATTCTTGCGGCAACCTCAGCAACAGTCGGATTTACGTACTTCCCACCCTTAAGCCTCCCTGCTTTCCATTTTTTGTGACATAGAGGAGGTGACAGGGGCTGGACCACAATCGTAGGATCTGATGTGGCTGCCTCCTTCAATTTCTCCAACTCTTCAGCCATCATCTTTCGCTCAAGCTTCCAATAACCACCACTAGACATGCAATGTTGATAGTTATTAGCTGCTTGCCTCTCTGCATTTGCTGCACTTAATGCCTGTGAAAGGAAAACAATGAACACCGAATCAATAATGTCAACTATATTCAAATAAAACACTATGGTGACATAAATCTTACCAAAAAGTTTGGATCTTCTCGTGAAGCCATAAACAACCTCCAGTCTTCTGGAGACAAAAATGTATACTCCTGACATGGATCCTGACCCCTCAGGTCCCCTCGAATGTAATCTCGTGTAAGCGTGTTCTTGAAATCTTTCCATCGTAAATGAACCTCTGTCATCCACTCCTTGTACATCTTCGTGATGTCAGAGACATCATAGGTTTGCTGCAAGGTAAAAACATAAGTTAATCATCTTTGAAGCAATAGAAATAAAGATATATATGCAGATTTATCGAAACTTACATACCAAAAGTTGTTGTCAAATCAAGTCTTTGATTTTTGGTGGAACCAACTTCCAATTATCATAGGTAATGTGAACTTCGCTTCGAGCCAAAAAACCTAAGTAGCTAATGAAATGGTCTTCCTCCAGACCAATTGGTTTCATATTTTCATCAAAGTCAATATGCAACCTCTCCTGTTGATGGTGATGATGTGCTACCAATGCAGGCATTTTTGTATTGCCTCTAACCCTTCTTCTTGCAACCGGTTCAGGTCTCGCATCAGGTTCAGGCCTATTCATTTCTTGTCCCTATCACTTTGTGAGTCACCAAAATTGTCTATATTTCTATAAGCACAAAAATCATTGTCAGATAGGTGAATAAATTGTAAGTAAATGAAAAAACTAACTAGTTATAAAACAAACAGCACACATTACCATTTTCTAAGTTAAGCTCTTACTCTAGATTATTTCCCATATTCCTTCACAATGATCATTTCTTACAGCATATTCTTCATCATCTACCAATTCTACTTCACTTGTTGTCGGTGGATTAATTGTAAAAGGTGGTGTGTCGTCAAGGTTAAAGGTCAGATCACCATGCTTCTGTTTTTTACTTTGAAGTACAATGGAAATTTTTTTATTTGTGGGATATGTGACATAAAACACTTGTTTCGCCTAGCTTGCTAGAATGAAGGACTCATCCCTATAACCTACTCTTTCAAGATCAACTGAGACAAATCCAAATTGTTGATCTATTACCACAGCATTATTGCTAACCCACTTACATTTGAATAAAGCAACTTTGAACTTGTTGTAAGTGATTTCCCATATTTCTTCTATCACTCCATAATAGGCCATGGATGCTAATATGGGGTTTTTGTCTTTCAAACTGGAAAAGTGCATGGCTTCAGCTTCTACCATCACCCCACTATTTTGCATGGTACTTCTATTATCTTGGTCTTTTGTGTAGAAAGAATACCCATTTATATCATAACCGCTCCAAGTAATGATCTGAAACGAAGGCCCCCAGGCTAGCCACTCTATTGTCTCAGACACACTGTCTCATGCAAAACCTTTTCCTCAAACCACTGAATGAATGTCTTGTTTTGCTCAATAGTAATATGCATGTCATTTTTCCTCAGATTCATGTTCTTCAATCTCTTTTTGTGTTCATCTATGTACGGTTGAACTTCTGTCATGTTATTCAAGATATAAAGGTGTTCTTGCAAAACCTCTTCACAAGGAATAGTCCTTACTTTTAGTCCTCATGTTCCCTTGCTCCTCCCCTCTTCATGCCGAGATTGTTCCTTCTTCCCTGATAGATAATCGTTGCAGAAGTCCATAGCCTCTTCAACAACATACCTTTCAACTATTGAGGCTTCGGGTCGATAGGGATTTTTAGAGTACCCTTTTAAGATATTCATGTATCACTCGAAAGGGTACATCCACCTCAGGTAAACTGGACTACAGAGCCTTACCTCCCTTACCAAATGAACTATCAAATGCACCATTATATCAAAAAATGAAGGAGGAAAGTGCATCTCTAATTGGGAGAATATAATATAACCCTCAGCTTCCAGTTCATCTAGCTTTTCAGTGTCAATGACTTTGTTACAGATAACATTAAAGAAAACACACAATCTTGTCACAGTGCTTCAAACTTCGTCTTTCATAATGCCTCTAATAGCTACTGGTAATAGTTGTTGCATCAACACATGATAATCATGGGACTTCATTCCTACTAACATCAAATTGTCCATTGACACACACCTTCTCACATTCGAAGAATATCCTTGTGGTACCTTAATTTCATACAAACACCCACACAAACTTCTTTTCTCCGCTTTTGATAGTGTATGCACTGCTGGCTCCATGTATGCCCTCTTACCATCATCTCTTAGCTGTGGATGTAACCGTTCTCTTATTCTCATATCAACAAGGTCTAGTCTCGCACTAATCCCATCCTTGGTCTTCCTTGGAATGCGCAAAAGCGTACTAACAAGGCTATTACAAACTTTTTTCTCCACGTGCATTACATCAATACTGTGTCTCACATCAAGACTACGCCAATATAGAAGATTAAAGAAAATTGATCTCTTCTTCCATATTTTTTCTCACCCGCAGTCTTCTGATTCTTACCGAGTAAGACATTGATATGTTCAACCCGATTGTAAACTTCCTCTCCGGTTAATGCCTTTAGAGCCATTCCATGCTCCGGCAAGCCGTTAAAATGCTTTCTTAACCTACGATACGGGTGGAACCTAGGAAGGAACCTCCTGTGATCGAGGTAGACCATTTTTCTTCCATGTTTAAGTTGGTGGAAGTGAGTGTCTACTTCACAGATCGGACATGCTTTATGCCCCTTCACACTGTATCCTAAGAGGTTTCCATACGCAGGAAAGTCATTTATCATGGTGAAAATCATTGCATGTAGCTTGAAGGACTCATTCTTATATGCATCAAACACATCTACGCCTTCCTCCTACAACTTCTTCAAGTCCTCAATCAAAGGCGCCAAGTAGACATCGATATCGTTTCCTGGCTATTTTGGTCTAGAAATCATCATAGAAAGCATCACATACTTGCGTTTCATACAAAGCCAGGGAGGCAAGTTGTATATTACAAGGAGTACTGGCCACACACTGTGTGTGCTATTAAGAGTTCCAAACGAATTGATGCCATCTGTACAAAGCCCAAGCTGAAGGTTTCTCGGCTCGCTACCAAATTCAGGGAACATTTCATCTATTTTCTTCCACTATGGAAAGTCAGCTGGGTGCCAAAGATATTTTCCGTCGGATATTCTGTCGTCCGAATGCCATCTCAATTTCTTCGCCTTTTTTGCAGTGCCAAACAAAGGCTTAAAGCACAGTATTATTGGAAGATACCATAAAAATTTTACAGGTTGCCTTTTAGTTCTCCCATTGCCACAACCACCATCTTTCTTCACTTTGTATCGTGCCGTTTAATACTTAGGGCACTCACTCAGACCTTCATACTTCTTTCTGTACAGTACACAGTCATTAGGGCAAGCGTGTATCTTTTTATACTCCATACCCATTGTAGATAGGATTTTCTTGGCCTCATACATACGATTTGGAAGTACATTATCGTCTGGAAACATATCACACAACAGTTCAAGCAGCAATGTGAAACTACTATCGGTCCACCCACAAGTTGCTTTTAAGTTAACCAAATATAATGTTCCTGTCAGCCGTGTGTACTTACTCCCAGGGTACAATGGTGTCTCTGCATTACTCCATAGGCTGTCATATTCATGCAACTGCGCAAAGGATTCTACCTCAACATCGTGAATCATTCTCTCCATTCTATCTTCATCTATGACATTCACAGCTTCCTTCTTGTGTGACGGACAATCAGTTACTTTCTCACCATGCCATATCCACCTTGTGTATCAAAGATTTATTCCATCACAAAGTAGGTGATCCCTTATAACTTCAATATCCCGTTTTCTCTCATTTGAACAATTGACACAAGGACAAAAATACATCCCATTTTTTGTTGGAGCGTTCCTCATTCTCATATTCTTCACTTGTTCTCAAAGCATTCATCCAACTATGATCCATTTTATTACCACCTATGCCATTTCCATTTACACTCAAGTTTAGAATAATTGTCAACACGGGGAATTGCCTTTTACATGTATGTTTTTCAAAATTTTGGCAGCATTTCCCCTTAAAAGTGAGATATCCCAAAATCAAAATAACAAACCATCTCAGCTTAATTTAAACGAAACTAAACTTTAGCTTCTAGCACCAAGCACAAACAGAATACACTTATATTTTAGAAACCAAAATATTAAATCAGATATGTACCATAAGTGCAATATGTGGGAATTTACAAATCAACTATGTGTATTTACAAGAGACACATGTGGGAATTTATAAGACCGTCTCGACCATATATAAGACAAGGGCCTAAATGTCTTTTCAACAAAAATAAATTAATTTTTGTTTAGACCTAAGGGTATAATGAAGTTTCAAAAATTTTTAGAAACTGTTTGAGAATAATTTGCTAGAGAGGGTGCAGTGATCTTTTCCCTATAGAAATTGAATAATCATGTCAAAGAGAATGACTTGTAGTTATGATTGCTGAAATTAGGGTGTATTTGATTGTTCATTTAGAAACATTTTCTAATCATAGATTAATCCTCCCTTAAGTCTGACTTAAGATTTGTAATATTGGATTCCCTTATTTTTCCCCCTATTTTAAACTTTTTTTTTTGGATTTTGCCTAATGTATATATGTTGGGATGTGTAAATAGCTGGTTACACAATCATGCTGCATTTTGAAAAAGCAAAACCGTAAATATAGTAGACTTGCATTTTTTCCTATTAAATTATTATTCTAGTTTTTCATTGCAAGAACCTCTTTCCTTATTTTTGGATTGTTGTTCTTTTCAAGTCCATTATTAATGGCGGAAATTAGGCACAAAGATCAATGGATTGGACTGGTTTTCTCCCTGAAAGTGTTTGAAACTTTTCAAACAAATGGCGACCTACTAACTTATTACTTAGCTTAATGGTATATGCACTGGAAAAGGCCTGAATTTTGGTTGCTGATTTGCTGTTCTATACAAGGTTGTTTGTTCATTCTTTGTAGCAGTTCAAGTTTGTTCTGTAAGTTTGGCAATTTGAACTGCATCCACAGTCACAAACTATAGGTCATGATTTATATTTTTGCTATTTCATACAATGTGGTTGTTCATTCAATGTAGAGTAAATTTTGTTCTGTAAGTTGGGCAGTAGACAGTAAATAGTTACAAGTAACATACAGAACTCTGTTTTTATGGAGTGTAGAGTGAATTTTGTTCTGTAAGTAGGGCAGTAGATAGTAAATAGTTACAAGTAACATACACAATTCTGTTTGTACGGCTTCATACAATGTGTCTATCCGTTTTAGTAAAAAGTGGATTTTGTTCTGTAAGTCAGGCACTTGACACAGTAAATAGGTAAAAGTAACGTACACAATTCAGTTTTGACTGTCTTGTTATGATTTTAAATTGAACTAGATTTTCCTTGTTGCTCAAACAGATTTAAAATTAATGGTGTTTCATTATTGATGTTGATCCTAATCCATTTTAAATAATGAAAAAAAACTATTGAACATGTCAAGATAAACATGCTTATTATATGCTGGGCAGACCTTTTTGTTTATAGTTATTTCCTCCACTTAAAGCTGATATTTTTGTTATGAGCAATTCACAACTCGATATCTTTTGGTAAATAAAGATCTCAATCACAATGCCAAAAAGCAAAAGATGAAAACTTGATGTGGTACGTCTTAAATTCAGCAAAATAGCAAAGATAAAGCATAAGCAGAAATCACACTTAAATTCCAGCCGAGAATCAAATGCATTTCGCTAAGCATTCACAAGTTTAGTTAGCTAACCTGTTGCTAAAACTTCAGAGGGAGATGACCCACGGTGGTAAGAGGAGGCTGATGGTGGCGAGAATGAGAGAGAATAGTGCAAACCCAGCAGAGCAAAGACGACGACGAGCAACACTATGGATGAAATAGAGGGTAAGAAGGACCAAGAAGAAACAAGGGATAGACGTATTTGATTTGGATAAAGAAGAAAACAAACAAGAAGCCCAGGGGAGAAGAGACGGAAGTGATGAAGATAGGAGGAGTGAAAAAGTAGAGTAAAGAAAGTAAGAAACTCATTCTGACACTGCACATGCACCGGTCATGTTGACTAGTACATGTGAGGTAGCTTAAGACGTCCCCAGCTGGGCTGGGGACGTCTAAAGGGACCCTTTAGACGTCCCCAGATGGTCTAGGGACATATAATGTAAAGCTTTAGGCGTCCCCAGATGGTCTGGGGACGTCTAAAGTCCGTTCTTTAGGCGTCCCCAACTCTTCTGGGGACGTCTAAATGTGTTCTAATTTTTTTTACTCCATATGATATTCTGGGCTGCAATGGGGGTCTTTAGACGTTACCATTTTGATTGGGGATATCTAAAACACATTCAGGCATGAGATTCAATTATATTTGACGTGCCAACCTTTTCAATTTTCTTCTATAATTACACATATGCCACCGCCCAATATTTTGGGCATCCCTCTTTCAAAAAGGGACGTCCTTTAGGGTAGTTATAAGTATATTCTGTAGTAGTGTCATGAGGTTTTGGAAAACTAAATGATGAACAAAAATTATGAAATTTTATAGGGTGAAAGAAGGCTTCTGGTCCTAAGCTTTAATTTGATAGGTGCATATGAATCAATTTGAAGCTATATATAAAAAGATATGAATTTTTTGAGTTAGCCTAGAGAATATGGAAAGTTTTTGGAACAGCCAAGAAGGCCAACTATTCCGAAAATTGAAAAATAAAATGTGTTGGAAATAGTGTAAATTGTGGAATTAAGTAAAAGGCCATATTTTTTCTTTATTGGTGGATATTTGATGCCAAGTGTCATTAATCCAAGCCATGGGATTAAAATAGTATTGATTAAAGTAAGAGCACATGTCTATTATACATAAAATAATATATATGGGTATATGTGGTTAAGATAACAAGCATTAACTACCTCGCGCGATGCGCGGGATGAATTAGCTTAAGTGTAATCATTATTCGTAATATATTCAATCACACATCAATTAGTTTCATCCACATAAGTTATTTGCAATGCATGCAAGATTCATATTATCTGAAATGTCATGAAAGTGCTAAAAAAGAAATTTCCATGTACATTATAAAAAGCATCTTCAATAAAATGAGACAGTATCAACCGACACATACTAACCACTTATCTCTTATCATAAATATTACAATACATTTCACATGAATAAAATTGAACCTCTTTCTCATTGGAATCCGTAAAAGCCATCATACAACAAACCATGAAAACAAAGAATAATCCCAATAGCCATCAAAACCTCCCTGACATTGTTATTATCAATGTCAATAGCAAGCAAGATTCAACCATTACAAAGATATAGGCTGCCTAGCTAAGGCGCAATATGAGATAAAAGGACAATGCTTGAGTTAGTTAACCCAAGCACAACGCTAGCCAATTTATAGGTATGAACGAATTGGCTATACGGAAGGGAAAATCTCACAGGAAGGCATGGTTCAAAATAGCTACCCCTCCCATTAATTAGCTGCCATAGACAACAAAGTGGGGCACCACGAGGATGACCTATAGACGACATGATGAATGACCTCAAGCTTACCCTATGGATGAATGGATCACCCCCCCAAGAAGATGCAAACAAAAAACTACATTTTATAACTCCAAATACCTGTACAGATCGCCAGGTTAACAAAAAGCAAGCAACATTATTAAAAATACCCAATAGACATATGTGCACAAATGGACAAAAGTACTACATGAAAGAACACTTACATATGACAAAGGCAGGAAACCAATAGTTAAACAAATTACAAAATGGACTACAACTGCTCTCCACATCAACCATGTGAACACCAATTCATCATGTCAGTTCTGTAAATTTTGATGGTACACTTATCTTCACATACAAGGAAAAATGGATTGCATTGTGCAGTGAGTTGATGCAAACCCAGCCACCAAAACTATATTGTCAGTTGAATTGAGCCCAAAAATTTGCAGACCAGCTAAAAAAGGATCATCAGATAAAAAACTGTGGGTTAGAAAACCACAAAATAAGGGAATGGACTTTTTAAGTTTTACATGACAGCAAAATAAGAAATCCAATAGTTATAAAGCTACAAAGATGGAAAGCAACTAAGGTTCCCCATCAACCATGTCATATCACAATATCTATTCAAACTAAGGATCCTTAATTTTCCATTGTTACACACCATTTGAAACAAAAACCCAATGGTTATATTGCAGCCATAATCAAGGGAAACAAACTTAGACATCAAAGTTATCACATCACCATTGCTTTTTCACAATACACTTTTTCACCATTGCTACATGCCCACTGTTTCACTTAAGATTACATGAAATGAAAATAAGAAATCCAATAGTATAATTATTTGTCCTGTTCCTCGTCCTTCTTGACTATTTTTTCTGAGCTGGACTAAGGAGACAGATAATGGAGCTGAAAATTGAGCTCCCCATCATTGCAAGAGAGAGACACTTCTAATGACAAAAGGACTACACAATACAAACATTTACCTCTATGAAACCACAAGATCCAGTGGTTAATAAGCTTATAAAAAGGATTACAACTATTCTTCAATACCTATATGTCAAATCTAAAAGACTGAATCTAAAAAAAAATACTTCATAGGCAGCTGCCCTCCACATTATAGCTATTATTGAGTGTTCCTAAAGCCACACAAGGCACTACTTACATTATAGGTAAAACAAAAATCTAATGGACAAAATGTAGAGGATGGATTGCAATACCAACCTACCTCACACACGTCATAGGTCAAGACTTGTAAGAAACAAAAAGCAGGATGGTGTGCTCTTCCCCAACTAAGGATGTAACATCTCATTTCTTCCAATAACCGTCTAAAAAAGCCTCAACTATGTAGGACAACCTTAAAAAAAGTCACCTATACCTATGACTTAAGGAAGGATTACAAAGGGACACCCTATATACTGGTGTATCGATGCATGTTATTGCTTTGCTTGATTATGTGAAACATATATGAATGATTGAAGCTTTGTTTCTATTTATGCTGTGGTCATAGTATTGTTGCATGAAACATTGAGCACACAAATATGTCATTGTGTAAGCATGAGTTATGTAATGCAAGCATGTCATGCATTAAGAACTTATCTTGCATGCATATTGATACTATTTTCCTACTGAGATTCTCTCAAATCTCACCGTCCCCTACCAACAATTTAGACAAGTGAATACAGAAGGTATGCAGAGATAAGAGAAAAGAACTACACGAGAGGACAACAGTGGTGGAACAAAGACTAGAAGATCTCTCTGTTTCACTGGAATGGGTTTAGACACCCTAGTAGACCTGTATGGCTACATGGTTTGTAATTATTATATACGAACCCCTATAGGAAATGTCTATAATCATGCTCATATTATCATTATATTTATGTTATTCCTATGTTGCCCACTGAACTGCGTATCAATTTCCGCAAATACTCTGAAATAGATGAAAATAAGATAAGGGCGTGATATGTTACCCTATTTATACATAGAATAATGTAGGGCCTAGAACAATTTGCCACTTTTACAACATTCCTCTGTTATTAAAAAATTATCTTGGTATCAAAGCATGATCTAGGCAAGCAACCATGATGAATTCTAATGAAGCTGGGTCACAAAAAACTCCACAAACACCCACTGCTAGATCATGTAGCAATAAGGCAAACTTAGTGGTTTCTACCTCTATTTTACCCAAGCAAACAGAGAATAACAACATGCCTTCGTAGTCTTCTCCTGTCAAGTTGGAGAGGAGAAATTACTCTGTTTGGCTAACACATGTTATGCCTAGTATTAAAGAACATACATACGCTTGAAGGATTCATTAATGGGACATTTGCTTGATTATGGCTTGCTGTTAAGCAAATAGTCGGTGCCCAAACCAAGTCAAGAATGCTGCTACTCCATTTAGAGCTTTAGCGTAGTAGGAAAGGTGTTTTAAAGATGCATGAGTATCTTGCTAAGATAAAGAACATAGGAGAACAACTCTCACTTGCAGGCAATCTGATTCCTCTCCTAGATCTCATTGTTCAAGCATTAGATGGCTCGGATGTAGAATATAATCCTATTGTGGTTCAACTTTCTCAACAAGTTGATGAGAAGAGTTGCATTGAGCTGCAAACTCAATTATTTACCTTTAAAAGTCACCTAGACCAGCTTAACTAGTTTTCACAACTTGCTCCTACCTTTGCCAACTATGTCGGACATTCTAATAACAACAGCCCCAACAATGAACCTGTGAAATGCCAGTTGTGTCTAAGGTTTGGCCATGAAGTTGAATATTGTTTCTATCTTTATGATTGCTCTTTTATTCCTAACAGGAAAGCGAAATCTAAAGCTGGAGGTTCTGGTTCTGATTCTGATTTTGATAGTGTTTATTGGGCAACACCGGAGACCGTCAATAATAAAGCTTGGTATTTAGATAGTGGAGTTACTAGCCACATGACAAATGATTTCACCAAGCTTGAGACATCCACCAAGCCTAATTGTAAGATGAATATTATTGTCTGTGATGGCCATAAGATTAATGTTAAGAAAGTGGGTAACTCTATTGTGCAAAATATTCCTAGAAAAAAAGGTTAAGCTGAACAAAGTATTTTATACTCCAAAAATTACGAAAAGAAATTGTTGTGTTTATAAAGTAGCACATGATAACAATGATGATGCATGTGGTTTATAATACTCATGGTATCTATGTAAACGATTGGGAAATATGGGTGAAAATGCTTTAAGGAAAGTCTAGTAATGATGGCATGTTTCATATTCTAGACCAAAAGAAGGATGGATGTGTAGACTTAGTTTTCAATGCTCAAGAAGCTGAAGGATCATCATCTAATTTTAAGAATTTCAATAGGAGTTTTTGGCATTGTAGACTTGGTCACCCTAGTGATACAATTTTAAATCAAGTTATTACTGAATGTAATTTGAAAGTAATTTCCAACAATAAAAAATAATCTATCTATAACTTGTTTCCTCTTAATGTTGTTTAAAACCACTTAATGTGCAATTAAAATGGGTACCTATAACTTGTTTCCTCTTAATATGAATGCGATAACACGACACTCAATTGATCTAATTCAATTATACAATCTAACAATATCACGTAGAAAACACAATATCTTTGAATCAATAAGGAAATGCATATGTATAAATCCCACAAGTTATAAAACCCAATTCAATCACAAATATCAAACAAACAAAGACAATTAACATCAATATCCGTTCCAGAATCATACACCATAATTCCTAAAACTAGGAAATTTAAATATATAATTCTAGACTAATGAAATGATAGAAAATTCCCCCATATAGTCCATTAAGCTCAAGCACAAATCATCATCACCAAGAAGCAAGAAAATCAGCTATTCATCATGTGAGCAAATTCCCAATTCGTCCAGAACACTGCCAATCCAAGAAAAAATTTTATGGTTAGGTATGGCGCCTGGCTGGCCAGGCGCCACGCATGACCAATTTTTAAATTAAAAAAAATATTTGGTCAAGTGTGGCGCCTGCCTGGTCAGGCGCCACACTTGACCCTTTTTTTAAATAAAAAAAATTGAGATTTCCTATCCCTTCCCCACCAATCAAAATCCATCCTGCCCCCACCCCCTTATCCTTTTCTTTTCCCGCCCTCCCCCCATCTCTTTCCTTTTCCCGCCTCCACCCCCATCTCTTTCACTACCTTTAATTATTCCCTCTCTCACTTTCCCTGTCATCTGCGTGCACCCCGTCCCTCCATTTTCATCTTCACATCTTAAAACTACACCCACACGCGCACACGTCTTTGTTTTTTTCCAACTGTCATCCCCACTCCTTTCCCTATTATTCCCTTTTCTTTGTATTGTCTTGAACTTTTGGTCCCACTCCATTTGGTAGCTCAAATTTCTTCCTTCCCTCACTCAAGATTGCGTCACCAACGGCAATTACGTGGTCCCCCACTCCACTGCACTGATCAACCTGTAAGTTCAACTTGCGTTTTCTTTTTATTAATATTTTTTTCAGGTTGTTCTGCTTTTTTTTTATGGCATGCTTGCGATGCTTTTTTTCCCTGTTATGACACGCATGTATATTTATATGTCATATATAGCCATCTTCTTCATGCATGGTGTTATTATACTCTTTGTAAATCACGAATAATATATTTTTATAATTTACTGAAATTTACAAGTCTTGCAAAGTGTGCACTTAGGCTCTGTGCTTTATTTGTTCTATTATTGTCTTTATAAATTATCTTTTAAAAAGAATAAAAGATTAATTTCAGACTCTTTTAGTTTAATATTAAGATGTCAAATAAAACGTACAAAAAATGTTAAACAAAAGTCAGTAATCAACGGTTTATAAAATTTAAATTTAAAATATGAGAATCAATTCTGTTTCTGAATATTTAAACTTAGATAATCAAATTAACTTTTAATAATACTGCTATTTCTTTTAAAACTTCTTCAAATTATTTGTTTTCCAAAAATCAAAATCATTTATTTAATATTATTTCACGTATTTGGAATTATTGAGTGTTCACAAATGCAATTCTGATTGGAAATATTTATCATAATCAAATCAAAATTCAAAGTTGTTAAATTATTTATTTTATTCCATCCCATTAATTCAAATTTAAATTGGATTCATGGTGCACAAGCTTTGGGTACACTTAAGTTTTGACCCTTTAATCATAAACAACCAATCCTCTGCACAATATATAATCTTTATATCTATTCTCTTTACACATTTTTTCCTATTTAAATTTAAACTTTAAAATTTTTACTGAAGATTTTATTCAAATAAGGTTATCTTTAGTAAAAAAAATGTATCAACTATATCAAGTTTACAATTCCTTTCGGGCCAACAAAATATATATATATATAGTTTACTTGGATAGAAAACTGTTTAGCTTGTCATGCATCATTGTCCACTTCTATCCCATGTCTAACAAGTATTTTTTTTTAGGAATAAAATTCAATATATGGAGCAAAAATGTAATTATCATAATATGTGTCATTATTTAACTAAATATAAATAAAGTAGGCTATTTTAGAATTGAAGATTTTAAAGCGTGAAATCATGTGTAATCATGAAATAAGACATATGTTAATAATTTGATAAATTAAAGGGGTAAATATCATGAAATCCAATTCAAACGTTCCAGGTCAAAAAAAAAGAAAAGAAATTAAAACGTTCCAGGTCCAAGAATAGTTTGTGGTCAACAAAATTTATTAATGCGATTGATTAATTTATATTTGTGTCATATATATTTGTATATGTCATATAAAATATATATCTTATTAAACTATTTTGTAGAGTATATATTTATATGTCATATATATTTGTGTTAGTGCTATTTTGTAGAGGTAAGAAAATAATTTTTTGTATTATCTTATTAAACTATAATAGAGAAAATCCCATATAAACCCAATGAAAATAGGAAAAATTGAAATCAGGATAATAAATTGAATAATTTTTTAATTGAGTCATTAACTTATTTAAGGATTTTAAAATATGGATAAAATAAATTTAATATATCAATGTTAATATTTAATAAAATAAAATATAATTTGTCTATATTGTTTAACTTTAAATATATTAAATAAAACCGTAAGGGGAAAAACATACAATAAGGAGATAATTAATGTTGGGATTATGCTTTCTTTTTCATTTTATTTTATTTTCTTTATTTTTTTCTGAATCATATTTTTTGATTTAAGCTAATCATATTTGATTTTATTATATATTGATGTTTATTACACATGTTATTATTTAAAAAAATAACTTAGAACCTCAAATATTTTATTGATTTTTTTATGTTTAATTTGTGTGTGTAGTTTCAGTTCATCAGTCTATTAAAGCTTCTATTTACGGTATGTTTTTTAAATTTTGAGCTTACAAATGTGATTTTAGTTGAATTTAATAGTTATAATTTGTAGGTGTTCTAATGATTGTTATTGATTAATTGCATAAGCAAAATAATTATTTATATATTCTTAACACTTGTATTTTATTTATTGACTTGTAATGTTTTCTAATTTAACTATGATATATTGTGGCAAATATGGTTTCTTTTGTTATGAGTTGTAAAAAATTATTATAATGCCTGGGAATAATTTCACTTGCAGGAGTATGGACTCACCACATGATGACATTGATGATGTTCCCAGGCACATTGGTAGACAAAGATTTCAGGAGAACGTCAGACGTGGTAGGACAATTATGGCGAGGTTGATCAGACTGAGAAGTAACGGAATCAAGTTACAACTGGAGTGGAATGAAAATGGAAACCCGTTCGGCGAGAACAATACCTCCTTAAATAACTTCATCGGGACTACGGTTCGAGACAGAGTCCCTATTATAGTTCAAAATTGGAAAATGGTAAAGAAAAATTATGAGGATGAGATCTGGGCTGAAGTACAGGTAACACCTTAATTATATAATTGTTCAGTTTGCTTTGTTTCACTTCATTTCAATCTTACATATTATATATGTTTTTTGACTTGTTTATAGAGTATTTTTATTATTGATGATGATCGGAAGAACTTCGTAATAAGAAAAGCCGAAAAACTTATGCGAAAGTTTCGTTCTGTTCTTGTCAAATATTTCTTGAGGGATGATAATGATGATATCATTACTACACCGCCTTATCCATTGTACGAAGGAATCATCACTCAAGAAATGTGGGAAGAGTTTATCAGAATACATACAACTCCTGATTTCCTGGTAAGGGGATTTGTTTGTCTTTCCCTATTACATGTAATGTACGTATTTGTAATTAACATTTATATATTTATATGAATCATTTTGATCTAACTAGGAGTTGAGCGAGAAAAATCGAGCTAACGTGACCAACATGGCATACCGATACACACAAGGACCTGTTTCATAGGCACGGTTAGAAAGAAAAATGGTACGAAGTGATGATTATTTCATTCGTAATAAAAATTGTATGAATATCATTTAACTCCGACTAACTTTGATGTGCAGATAAAAGAATCAGGCTTAGATATTACACAGGTTCCACGACATGATCTGTGGGTAGCCAGTGTCACAAATAAGAAAGGTGAAATTCGTAGTGAGTAAGCAAGAAGAGTAGCCGAATATTGTGTAAGTATTCAATTATATTATGCGTTCAATAAATAATTGGCTTTACTTAAATGAACTCCATTTATAATAACTAATTTTCATTGTAATTCTTTTTGGGAAAGCAACAAATGACACAGGAGGATCCTGCGTTAGCGACCTATGTTGGTTGGGACGATTTATTGAGCAGAGCGTTACCAGTACCCAAGTATGATGGTCGTGTTTGGGGTACTGGTTTTGTAGTCACCCCATCAGCATACTTCGGATGTCAGAAGCGCCTGAATAAAAGTGATGTTTCCCACCTGCGTGACGAGATGGCTAGCTTTAAGCATCAAATGCAAGAACTTCAACAACAAATGCGCTATAAGGAACAACGAGAAGAACAATTCACTGAACAAATGCGTTTGATGCAAGAACAGAATGCGTTGTTAACAACGCAAATACAACAGTTGGTCCAGGGTAGGCCAACACCAAATGTTCTGTTCTGTGATAGCCCAAGTTTCAGAGATAGCTGCACTTCCATGCCTAAAGTCCCTTTTCCTTCGGTAATTAATTTCTTTTCCACTTAACTTTATGTTAAATTATAATTAAGCGAACTTTAACATATTAACTCTATTTTCTGTAGGGCGAATTTCAAGGCAAGCTATATGTCGAGCAAGCATCCAAGCACACGGTTGCAGTGGGTACATCCTACAACACTGGTGAGGACATACTGCACAATTCATCGTTGCCCGATAACACACTCTGGGTGAGGGTTGACGTCTGCACGAACGAAGACACCCTCTTACCAATCCCGTCTCAGGATGAGAAAAAAAAGGTGGCAGATGTTGTAGGTGGCTATGTTGCTTGGCCAATAGGTCTTATCGAGCCATATGAAAAGGTCGTTCATTCAAAATTCCCTGCACTTTTCCTTCGAACTTTCATCTCAAACTGTGATTTAATTTTCTGATTTGCGCAGGGTAAGATTTCAAAGTGTTCAACAACACAACCCAAGTCAAAAGCATCGGCTAGCCAACAGAGTAAAAGAAGACAAATTTCATTTCTTGATCAATTAATATCGATTACACCACAATTGATCGGTGAGGGAGAAGTGCAATTACGTATTCCAAGACATATCTACAGTGTTAGTGGTCTAGTTGATTATGTTACTGCCGAGGTCGTGTAGGACATATGTACTCGTGATTGGGTTAGTGCTTCGGCTATCAACATCTGGATAAGGTACTTCACTATCATCGTTTATCACTGTTATTAATATTTCTCGTTCCATTTCTTTTGTTTCTTATGACACTGTATGTTTTATACCAGGCATTTGGAACATGACGTTTTAATGGAAATATATGTCTTAGCCTAACAGTTTCTGAAAGACCGACTTTTCGAAATAAAATCATATAGTAACGGCTATTTTTCTTCAAATTATAGGAAACAGGTCGGCCGGATTCTGAATTTCAATTCCGATTGCATTAACTGGGTTCGGATTGTTGCATATCTTGTTGCAGAAAGAATCTGGGCCGTTAAAATTACTGACGGTGAAAGCCAGCTTCACCAACCTTGTTCCTCCAATATTGGATTGGTGAGCTTGATCTTCATACTGAGTGCAATACGTATGAAATTTAGTTTCTGAACTGTAGATTCTTTTTCCTCTTTATTGCTCTAAGGTATAATTTGTGTGTAATCTTGGATTATTTGTACTACGACTCATGAAACCCTAACAGATCCAAAGCAAATGCATTACAAGAGAAGATAGGACTTGTCTGCTAAAATAAGCTGCATAACACATACGTTACAAAATGAAACTGATAGGTATGGAGATTCTAGATTACAGCTTCAAACAGGAGGTTCACCACATCAGTCCACACAAATACAGTGTTACTACTAATAAGGTCCTCACATATTGCCTCCCCATTTTGATGGTCTCTTTATTCTCTATGCCTTTTGTTGGCCCATGAGACATTTTTTTCTCTTATATTCCCTCTTCCTTTTTCTCCCTTTTGTATTCAGGATCAAGCAGTTGGATTGTTAGTTCCAATGTTTAATGTACAATATATATATATATATTATATTGATGTGGATGATAACTAAATAATATTAAATTTTAATTCTACTTGAATAATCTTATTATTTATAGTTTACAAAATAATGTTACATGGTGGTGATTTTTTCAGGGGACTATTCTGATAGTTTCCTATATGCTAATTACTACATAGTACATTTATATTGATAACTAATTCTTCTACGGCATATCCTTTGGCATTTCCTATTGATTATGATTTTTACCTATACAAGTGCATCTTCCTTTCTCATTGTCCTCATCCTTTAATTACTGCACATTTTGCCCCCAAAAATTGTTAAAATAATTTGACACTTTTATAGGTTTGCAATTGCATCTCTGAATTTGGTGGCATAGAACTTACGGCAATGATATGTTTTATAAAAGCCATGCCAATATACTAGCTGTTAAGGTAAAATCTCTGCTATATGGTCTAATTTCTTGTTAGAATATTATGTACATATTGTAATTAATGAGTTAGAATAATATGTAATTAAAAGGCATGCTTAAGCGTCATAATAATGTGTCATTATAGATATTCAATTCTATAGGAGCATCTACCTTGTATATACATTGATATAATGTTATGAATAACAGAGCAAGAAATTTCTTCATTCTCCTGATATAATCACATTTCTATTGGACTTAGTTTTAGTTGTTCTCTTTTGGCTTTTCATGGTTCTTTGGTGTGATATTTGTCACAAAGAAGTCTGATAGGGGTGTCTTAAAACTCCTTGTTGGTGGGAGTTTTATATTTGACCAATAATGTTTGTGAGATTGGGAAAGACAAAATTGGATATGTTGAGGATTGATGAAGTGAAAGGCATTTAGCTTTCATGGATATTTTCTGACAATACTAGAAGCATAACTAAACCCCCTTATAGAACCAAGTCTATCATAGAGCGAAGGACCTACCACAACCCAAAATCCCACCACAAATCCCAATGTCATACTAAAAACCAATCAATCCCCTCCCCATGACCAACATTCTTGTCATCTTGATTTGAATCACTTGAAGTGCATTTATTAGTGAGAGGAGGATCACATAAGCTGTTGCCAACAAAACTAGCTATTTCAAAGCTTTGTAATTGTGTCCCTGTAGGAATTCTTCCTTCCAAATTATTGCTTGACAAGTTCAAAAAGCTCAAGAAGCCTAACTTGGTTATGCTTGGTGGGATTGCACCAAAAAGATGATTCCTTGAGAAATCCACAGACTCTAGTGGTTCCATGTTCCCAATGCTATCTGGAATTTGACCGCTCAAACAGTTATTGGAAACATATAAGTGTAAGCCCATAAGTCTTGTGATTTCCATTGGTATCTCTCCAGATAATTTGTTGCTTGAAAGGTCAATACTTGTGACAAGTCCAAGAATAGCTCTATAATAATCAACTCTTCCCTTAAGGAAAAGGAGCTCCTTAAGAATCACATGCCTTGCGTTGTTTGCTCCCTTGCAACGAATATATGATTCTGAATTACTATTTACCATTGAAATAGCACTCAAATGGTTGATCCATTCGGGTATATGTCCTGTTACCTTGTTTTGTGCAAGGTCTAAGATTTGTAACAGCCTCATGTAACATATTTGATAGTGAATTAGGCCTGAGAACTTATTTGATCTAAGAAAATAAATCTTCAAATTTGGTAAGTGTTGTCCAACCCATGATGTAATTGTTCCTGAAAGTTGATTGTTCCCTAGATCCAAAGAAATCAATTTGGTAAGTGTTGTCCAACCCATGATGTAATTGTTCCTGAAAGTTGATTGTTCCCTAGATCCAAAGAAATCAATTCGGTAAGTGTTGTCCAACCCATGATGTAATTGTTCCTGAAAGTTGATTGTTCCCTAGATCAAAAGAAATCAATTTGCTGCAATTCTTCAAGAAAGTCGGAAAACATCCAAAGAAACTATTGTTGTGAAGATGTAACACTTCCAACCAGAATAGTGATCCAATGAATGAGGGTAAGATCCCAGTCAACTGGTTGTTTGCTAAGTTCATCACACCAAGTTTTGGCCACATCATCCAACAATCAAGTATTTCTCCCAATAAATTATTTGATGCCAATATGCGGAATTCCAAGTTCTTTGTCTCATCATGTTCATAACACAAAAGATGTGATATAGAACCTGAAAATTGATTGCTATAGAGGTCTATATAAGTCATATAGAGTGATATGTAAGGTAGTTGACCATTTAACTTGTTCGAGCTTAAATCCGCAAAACTTGGGATAGGAATGGAATTCTTCCATATATTTGAAAGCTCACCATCAGTGTAATTGTGAGAGAGATTGAATTTATGAGCATTGTCAAATGTGCTCCAAACCTAAGCTGGAAGAGTACCACATATCTGTGTGTTTGAAATATCCAAATCATAAAGATGCTTTAGTGATTGAATCCATAATGGAAAGTCAGGACCAATAGAGATTGAATTTATGAGCATTGTCAAATGTGCTCCAAATCCAAGCTGAAATAGGACTAGATATATGTGTGTTTGAAATATCCAAATCATAGAGATGCTTTAGTGAATGAATCCATAATGGGAAGTCAGGACCAAGATACCAAGAAGCCATTCCTAAATACTCCAAAATTTGAAAAGGAGGACTCCTAAAGTGACTCATTTGTAAAGTGAATTGGTTTCTTGAAGCATTGAAGAGGTATAAGTGGGAGAAATTAAGGTGGGCCTCTTTTACAATTCTATTGAATAGATTATCTTGTATATAAAGAAAACACAATTTAGAAAGTGATCCTAGAATTTTGAAAGGAAATCCACTGAATCGATTATTTGAAAGGTCAAGATATATTAGAGATGTGAGATTTCCTAGTGATCTAGGGATTTCACCCTTTATATTGTTGCTAGAGAGGTAAACCCTGGCTAGATTTTTGAAGTGCCCAATTTGATCTGTTAAATGGCCAGGTAGTTGAAAACCTATGGCAAACAAAACCTCTAATTTTTGTGAATCACATTTGGAAAAACCTTTTAAAATTTTGGAAACTTGTTGGTTGCACTTCTTATTTGAAATGAACACTCTTTTCAGGTTGCAGAGATTTCCAATGGAGATTGGAATTTTCCCTTCTAGATGATAATTAGACAAAGCAAGATGTTCAAGAGAAGTCAAGTTTCCAAGTTATAAGAAATAGTGCCAGCCAAGTTGTTACTATAGAGATGAAGTAACTTTATGTGACTAAAGCTGTACAACCAATCAAGAATAGAAGAGTTAAACAAATTCTGAGATAAATCAAGATGTTGAAGGAAGGTTAGGTTTTGAATACCATCAGGGATAGATCCATGAAAATTGTTATCTGACAACTGAAGATAAACCAAAATTTTCAATTGGAATATCCACTTTGGAACTAGTGAAAGCCCAAAGAAGTAAGAATTGGAAAGGTCAAGGATGGCTAGATTTGAAAAGTTAAATGTAGATGGTTGAAAATGATAATGAAATTCACAATATGACAAGTTCATCACACTCAAAGAGGGAAGTGAATGAAGAATGCTTAGCAATGGATAAGTTTGTGAAACTTAGGTCAAGATGTTGGAGTCGATAAAGACCTCCAAGCCATTGGAGATTGCCAACATAAAATGCATCCATATTGGATTGATAAGAACCTCTGAGATCAAGATAGATTAGATTGGAGAGGTTTCCAATTTCTTGAGGGATGCTTCCTGTGAAATGATTGCCTCCAATGTCAAGGTAGAGAAAATTGGAAAGATTGCCAAATTTGATGAGGAATTCTTCCACCAAACCCAGCTTGAGAGAGGTTAAGGTATGTTTAGCTCTTTGTTGAGCCAAGGAAACTAGGAATTGGCATGCCACCAAAATCATTACCACTCAACTCCAAGTAATTTAAATGCTTCAACAAGGAAACAAGGATGTATCTTAACCTCAAGCCTTGATCTCTCATAAGATTCACGTACATCATAATACCAAGGAGGTGAAGTTGCGAGGTGAGGCTCAAGAATGCTACCAGTTAAGTTGTTGCAAAAAACTGACGCCTGGTTACAGCAATCTTCATTATCGGCTGACCAAGAGCCTAGCCTGTTTGAAGTGTCTAGGAGATGAAGTTTAAGCTTAAGAATAGCATCTCGCTCACTTGGAATGCAGAGGATCCTAGAGGATGCTTTGTATATGACTAAATCAACGGTTAAAAAGGCAAGCAACCACAGGAAAATAAAGCTAACATTGGTAACAATGTTGCAAGAAACGTCCATGACAAGCAAGCCTTTTTTCAGTGCGGGATGATTTTACTAAGGTATATCCTTTGTCAGAAGTGCTGATATTTATGATGTTACTTGTTGATCTATGTGGCTGTTATTTAAAGTGCCTTTAACCAACTTCTTACGAACAAGAATTGGGAGCCCTACACACTAAAATGCTGTGGAAGAATACTATTATAGCTCAATCCTTGTCTTAACTAATTTCTGACATTTTCTGCAATATTTCATCATCTTAATAGTAATTGATTTTCACTTTTATAATTCAATCAATGAAATTTTCAATGTGATATGGAGCATCCATAGGAACGATATTATTCTGTCTTTCATCATTGTAATAGTAATTGTATATTATCATTGTAATAATGGATGTGTTACAATCAAGCCATGTGTCATAGCCTTATTTGACTTCCATATTATCAGCATGCTTGTGCGTAGTTCAATGAGCAACACAGGAATAGCGTAAAAATACCGATATATAGTACATGATTACATTGAGGAATTCCCTTCAGGGTATATATACAATTTCTCTGAATACTCAAAATTAAATACTAAATATAACCACAATCTTTATCTCGAGACACGTGCCCATCAATTCCCTTTATCTACATCCTTGCCTTTTGAGCCGCTAGCACCCGCTAAGATATTTTCTTTCATAAAAAGGGGTGAGATTCCAACGAATCCCAGTAGAAACATATTATCGTTCATATAAAATGCAAAAAGTAAATATGATATGTACCATGTATACACCAATTAATGAACAATATAACACATCATCATCATGTATACATAAGTAGGGCTCTTGCCCCACTAATCGTATACCACCCAACTCCCAGGTATAAGTGCACTTCCAGCACTAACTGCCTCGTCTAGGCAAACCATGTTGATTAACAGCACAAACAATGGCATCCCAACAATCATATGAACTATGGCATGATGTATGAAAGATAATGTTCCTACCTCAAAGCTCTTTCACCCCTTATCGTGTGCCTCGTAAAATGTGCCAACCTCATATTGCCAACTTGGTCCGAAAATATCAAATGTACAAGAATTAGGTTATAATGCATCCATGTACCATTTTAGATACTTCCATAGTGTTTATTGTGGTTTTATCCTATGGTGAAAATTTACCAAAATGCCCCCGGGACCTCGGCCTTGCCTACTCGGTCTAACTGTACTTTTTCAAAAATTTTGACATGGGCTATTTTGACATATTTTCGCCTAAGGAATCTATTTTCAGACTTGGAATTACCAAATTCACTTCCAAAAGATGAAATTGCCCTTGGCAGCCCCGTTTTAAGGGTTTCATGGGCGTTTTCGTAATTATGCTTTTTTGGGCTTTTATGAAAAAGTGATCAACTGTAACCCCACCTAATTTTCCCTCCTGACCTCAATGGAATCATCAAATCATTTAAAATCCAACTCTAACCCCTTGATATTGCCCTGGTTGAAACTTGTGGGGACTCCGAGAAAAATTGGGGTTTTTCGATTCCGGCTCCGCAGACGTGTTCCTTTCTACTCTTAACCACTTTATTAATTAATTTATTATGTTACAGCTACCATTTGGACCTAATTTTGGCAACATAACGCCTAGACCACCTCTTTTCCAAAGTTTATAATCAAAGCTAGTCCGGCAAAATTTCACTGATTAAACTACTCATAGCAGCCAAAACAATCAATATTCAAAGGTTTGGAAACTACCTCAAGCTCCCTTTTGGTCTTCCTTGGTGTGGCTGAACCCTAGCTCCTCTCAACAACGAAATTTGAGCTTCACAAACCTGATTTCACATAGATGAGAAACTTAGGAGAAGGATTATACGCGATAGGAACGAGTTCACCGAAGAAATCGACCTACCTTGTGAGATTTCTTCTCCTTCTCTCTCTCTATGGCTGTTGCAACATGACGGAAATGGCTGCTGGAATGAGGAGGAAATGTTTTATATCATATATTATTTGACATTCAATTATTTATTCGATTTCCAATATTTTCGGATTAATTGGAAATTCTGGCAGATTTTCTACCCTAAATTTAAAAAATCATAAATAAATTTGTAGACATCGTTTTGTAGTGATTTCAAAGGCTATAGAACCCTTATTGAGTCTATTTTCAAGGCAAAATAGATACTTTTGCCAATTGGAAGTACATCATTCCCAAATTTAATTTCTTTGAACGCTACTTCAAAAACTTTCCAGTTTTTCTGAGCTAATTTCAAAAATTCATAACTTTTTGTATATAGTTTTAAATGATTCATGTGACCTATCAAATTAAAGCTTAGGATGTCTACTTTCATCCTGTAAAATTTCATAATTTTTTCTTATCATTTATTCTTCCAAAACCATGTTACAAACTCACTGCCTCACTTGAAGCAATGAAATGACAAGCACTTGCAACTTCAATAAATTCCATTTTTGTACACAAATTTCCCCTACCTTTTAATTCATTATTTTATTCCCTTTAATACCTCAAAGATATAAGAAACATTAGGGAATAAATTTAGGACACCTGTTAAATTGGGGCTTAACAGTTCACTTAATTTAGGCTTATTCTTAAGTCTCTAATCCCAAAATTCGGGATATTACACCATGGATTACAGAACTCACCATATATATATATCATACACTAGTAATATGCTTGTAACTTTGCTTAGTCTTTTGGATTTGTGGATAGCATTTGATACATCTTTTATTCTCCCTTCATTGCAAGTAATTCATTCTATGGAAATTTATGACTTTAAGTTGTGAGATTAACAAAAGATTATGCGAAGAAAACCCTTGTTATGTGGTCTGGGTTATTACTTTTATATATTTATTTTCTGTGAAGGGACAAATAATAGTCACTTATCATTTTTATAAAGGGTTAAGGTGCAAATTTACTAATGAAGTTTTGTCCGAGGAGCGTCTGGCACAAATATCTTTTAGAAAGGGAAAAAATACCAATGAACAATTAAGAAGGGGCAAAAATACCACTGAACAATTAAAAAGGGGCATCCACCACAAAAACCGTTAAATTCGTACTAACGTCATTAGGGGTTTTCTTCTCTTATAATTTAACGCCGTTAGTACGGATTAACGGTTTTTGTGGTGGATGCTTCTTTTTAATTGTTCATTGGTACTTTTGCCCCTTCTAAAAGATATTTGTGCCAGACGTTCCTCAGACAAAACTTTGTTGATAAATTTGCACCTTAGCCCTTTTATAAATATTGAATATGGGGCTTCCTTTATCGCAGTCCCCCTCATTTTCTTATGATAACTGGCTGAAAGACTTTATTTGCAGTCTCAGCACGCAAATGCAACCAAACAAATAATCATAGCTTATTATTATAAATGATACATATTTCAACATTGAAAAATTTGATCACTGCATGAATGACGCAGGGACATATTATTCATACAATAATTATATCTAACATTGTGAATGCACTTGCAATACCAATTATGTCAATTAAAGATGACTAAATTGATGTTTATGTGCCTATAGATAGAAATAAAGATAAAAAAAGCTGACAGGTTTTGACCTGTAGAATTTATATGTATTATTTAGATTATGCATGTTTGATTTTTATGGTCTTATTTTTGTGTTTATTTTTATTTTTTATTGTCAAGGTAGAGCACATTGGAAAGATTGCTAATTTGATGAGGAATTCTTCCACTAAATTCAGATTAGGAGAGGTTAAGGTATGTAAAGCTCCTCATTCAATCCTTATCTTACCAAATCTTTTTGACAATTGATTTCTATTATATATATAAATACACCTCTTTCTCTCATTTCCTTTTCATGTTGGACTGAGACTTTATTTGCAGTCTTAGAACGCAAGTGCATCCAACTTGATCACAGCTTAGCAATATAGCATTGGTGATCCATATTTCAACATTGAAAAAAACAAGGGTTAATATTATTTTTGGTTCTTATATTTTGGCAAAATTTTGGTTTTGGTTCCTATAGTTTTAAATTGTTGGTTTTGCTCCTTGTAGTTTCATAAGAATTTGGTCTAAGTTTAAAATATATAGATCAATAGTTAAATTCAAATCAAATTTTTATGAAATTATATGAACAAAAATCAAGAATTTGAAACTATAGGGATCAAAACCAAAATTGAATCAAATTATAAGGACAAACAATAATTATGAGTACTATTTCATGAATATGATGCATTGAACTTCTATTTTTCATGAAATAATAATTCTTGGAAAGGAAGTTTCATAACTAGAAGAGTTGAGATAGCACTTGCGTGAATACGTGCTAGATTTGCAAATATAAGCTTTCCATCAATTACAAGATGATTAAGTTCAAGTTGAATGCTTATCTGTCTAGAGATAATTAATGAGAATAGATGATGAGAAGGTACAAATGTTTAAATAATTTATATACGAGTATATCGGGTGACTAAGTTCAAGCTTTAGGGTATAGTCCAGCAGAAAGAATTACAGGAAAACTTAAAGGAAAAATGTTAGGCTGAGGACAAAATAAACAAGAAAGAACATAAGAAATGAAACAATGGCTAGCATTCTCCTTTATCTTCCTCGATGGATATATGGGCCGATGGGCTTTGTTAGTTAATGTTGGACACATAGTATTAAAAATCAAACCGGACTGACCGGGTTAGACCAGAAACCGGCAACCGGCCACTTGCCCGGTCCGGTTGATAGCAGAACTCGGAGGGACCTTGACCCGGCCAACTCTGTAAGAACCGGTGTAACCCGGGATCAACTCGGGAAACCCGCTAAGTTAGGTGGTTTACCCGGGCCACTTCTTTTTTCATCGGAAAAACGCAAGAACTCTGGTAAAAGACAAAAGTTGCAGGAACAAAGAAAGGAGAGGAAGAAAAGAAAGAAAATAGGAGAGAAAGAAGCGGTTGTGCGAGACTAGAAGAGGGTTACCGGAAGAAGCAGCAGCTATGTGAGGCTGAAAGAAGTTGCTCGAGACAACAAAAAGGGTGATCGGAAAATGAAGAGCCTATGTCAACACTCATTTCCATTTTGATAATTGAAGAGTAATAAAGACAGAATTCAATAGGCATACAGAGAAGTATAATTATACTGATAAAAATATTCATTTACAATCCCACGTCGTTTGTCAACGATATACAGAAAATACAGCAGAAACTTAATGTTTACAGAATTCTCCAAAATATTTAAACATAAACTAATTATAACCATGATCATGTCTTTGCCTCGCAACATGGGCCAATCATTTCCCAGCGTCTACGCCTTTGCCCTTTGACCCACTGGCACCCACTGAGATGTTTATTTAAAAATAGGGTGAGATTATGAAGAATCCCAGTAGAAACATGCTATCGTTCACAGAAAATGTGCAAAGTAAATATGATATGCACTATGTATGCACCAATTAACGAACAATATAAACACACCATCTGTATGTATACATGAGTAGGGCTCAACCCCACTATTCTACACTGGTTGGGTTCTCACCAACTCCAGTGTAAGTGCCTCTGGCACTACTGGCCCCTCTATAGGCAAAACATGTTGATTAATAAAGTACATTTACAACAATGGCAACCACACAATCATATAACTATGGCATGATGTATGAAATATAATATTCCTACCTCAAAGCTTTATAAACCCCTTTTTAAATGTGTCTCGTAAAACATGTCGTGTCCAGCCTCTGACTCGGTCCTAAAATATTAAATGTACAAGAAATAGGTTATAACCTATATGAGTATCATGTTAGACTCTTCCATAGTGTTTCTTGTGGTTATATTAGTCTATAGTGAAAATTTACCAAAATGCCCCCAGGACCCCGTCCCGACCCAGCCGTACTTGGTCCGATCGTACGTTTTCCCAAAATTTTGACTAGGGATATCCTGACGTATTTTCGCCCAAGGAATCCATTTCCGGGCTTGAAATCACCAAATTCACTGTCAAATTACGAAAATACCCTTGACAGCCTCGATTTAGAGATTTCAGGGGCGTTTTCATAATTATGTTTTTTCGACCTTTTCCCAAAAAATGACCAACTGTAATCCCACCTATTTTTGCCCATTGAATATTAAAAAAAATGGGAAAATTGGAGTTTTGTGTTTTAGCTTCCAAAACTTATACTTTTTCACTTCTAATCCTTTATTAACTTATTTAAACACATATTAACCATGATTTAAAGAAATTTGGGTAGCATAACCCCTTAGGGTTATAGCTTTTCCAATTTTTCAACTCAACCAAAAATCATCAAACTAACAACAAACTTCAAAACCAACTTCATACAAGTATAGATTTGAGTTTGATGTAGTTACCTTTTAGGCTTCTTGGTTCCTCTCTCTCTATGCACCCTCTCTCTCTTCTCCTTGAGCTAACAATGAGTCTTGAAGATTATGGATTCATGAAGAAACAAAGTTTAGAGAAGGATTTCATGACAAAAATCACAAGAGAAGCTAAGAAATCACTTCTTACCTTAGATTTCTTCTTCCTCTTCTCTCTAGCGTTCAAGGTCTCCAAGCTCTCTCTCTCTCTATCTCTTCTTCCTCTAGTGTTGGACAAAATGAACAAAAGAAGAGGAAGAGGATGGCTTCATAAAATTGCTCCCTTAATTCTATACCATTGATCTCATCAAAGGTTGTTATGGTGACACATGTCTTCCACCATACCTCCATCTGTCACACCCTCATCTTATTTTCACATATTTCAGAGTATTTGCGGAAAACGATGCGTAGTTTGGTAAGGAACAACATAACTATACTGATATTATATACACGATTACGGAAATTCCCTATAGGGGTTCATACATGATAATTACAATTAATGTATCCTCGTAGTGCTACGTGGGTGTCTACACCCGTCCCTTTGAAACAGAGACATCTTCCAATCTTCGTTCCACCACTGTAATCCCCTCGTATGGTTCTCTTCTTTGTTCTCAGTATACATTATGTCTTCTCCTGTTTAAATTGTTGGTAGGGGAGGGTGAGATTCTAGGGAATCTTAGTAGGAAAGCAATACCAATATGCATACAAGATAAGTACTTAATGCATGACATACTTGCATTACATAACTCATGCTCACACAATGACATATCTGCGTGCTCAATGTTTCAATCAACATACGTATAGCCATAGCAAAAACAGAAACAGAGCTTCACTTATTCATATATGTTTCACATAATCAAGCAAAGCAATGACATGTATCAATACACTATCAAAAATATCAAATACATGCAGGAGAGATAAGTCCCCTACCTTAATCGCCCTTCCCCTATCTTCAAAAATATCAAATACATGCATGTCAATCCCTCGGGCTCTCTACTCGGTCCTAGAATGTCAAATGTACAGTTTAGACACTTCCATAGTGTTTCTGGTGGTTATATTAGTCTATGATGAAATTTTACCAAAATGCCCCTGAGACCCCGGCCTGACCCCACTATACCCGGCCTAATGGCATGTTTTCCCAAAATTTTGACTAGAGCTATTTTAACATATTTTCACTCAAGGAATCCATTTCTAGGCTCAGAATCACCAAATTCAGTGTCAAATATGAAAATACCCTTGACAACCCCTATTTAGGGATTTCAGTGGCGTTTTCGTAATTATGCTTTTTCGGCCTCTACCGAAAACGTGTCAAACTATAACCCCACCTATTTTTTCCTACTAAATCCAATGGAACCATTTATTTCATGAAAATTCAACTCCTAACACTAGTTCTGGTTCTGGCCAAAATTTTGAAGAAAAATGGAAAAATGTAGTTTTGTGTTTTAGCTTCTAAACCTTGTACTTTTCCACTTGTAATCCTTTATTAACTTTTTCAAACACTTCTTAACCATGATTCAATAGAATTTGAGCAGCATAACCCCTTAGGGTTATAGCTTTTCCAACTTTTCAACTTAACAAAGAAACTTGAAAAGTCAAGAAACAACAACAACAACAACACCACCACCACAAGAAAGCAAGTTCATGAAGTTACCCTCTTTGGCTTCTTGGTTTCCTCTTACTCTTGGCTCCTCCTCCCTCTCTTCTTGATCTCAAAGTATGTCTTCACCACCATGGATTCATGAGAAACAAGAGTTTAGAGAAGGATTCTAAGGAAATGCTATAAGAGAAACCAAAGAAACCACCCTTACCTTAGCCTCTTCTTCCTTCTCTCTAATCTTCAAGAACTCTCAAGCTCACTCTCTCTCTCTCTCTCTCTCTCTTGTCTCCTTTCTTTGGCCGAAATGATGCATGAAAGAGGAAGGAGAAAATATTTATTCATTTGGTCTTCTTTCTTCCTAGCCCTTGATCTCATCAAGGGTTAAGATTGCACCACCTATCATGCACCATTCCTCCTCCCATACCTCCAATCATGCCCTCTTACTTCTTGCCATACTCCTTCATCATACATTCTACTTTATGCCATACTTCTTCATCATTTGGCTTCAATTGTATTTGGACTAGATTCCCTTCTAGTTACACCAACCATCCCCCCTTCCCTTTACTCTAACCAAACCCATTTCTTCTCCCTTATTTTCATGTGTTGGTGAAATTTAGGGAGGAGAAAAGAAGAAAAATGTTTTTCATAAATTCCATAATTCATATAATTGTATTATGTATAATCCCCTCTAATTTCACAATTCTTGATTTATTCCACCAAGAATAATCCAATTATGCATTTTCCTTTATTTTCCTTGATTAATTGAAATTAAATCCAATTAATTGGAAAATAATTAATCTTGGGCTAAATTGGCAAAATTATGATTTTGCTATCACCTTTGTAAATTAATTCAATTCTTGAATTAATTTGTCCATTTCCTTATGAATATGAATATTTCAAAATTCATAAGTTCCAAATTTCATGAATATCCACCATTTTATTGAATTTCTCAATTAATTATAATATATTTGTGGTGAATATAAAATTTGGAGTGTTACACCATCCATACCTTCACCCATACTTTGACTTACTTGCTCCATTTGGTTTCCATTAGATTTGAACCACATTCTTCCTCCTAGTTAGCAAAAAAAACGTGCTCCCTCTTGCTTCACTAAATCACTTGCCTTTCTCCAACTAAATCCAAACTTGCAGTCAATTTCATCCATTCCTTTACTCAAGCTAATTCCCATCATGCATTTTACTATAACTTCATGAAATGTACACTCCACCCTTGTCATTATTACCATGTTCATGTAGCAATTAGGCATGTGCTCATGGAATTCAATTTTTCTCCCTCATTTTCATATGATAGGGGAAATTACAAGAGGAAAGGAAAGGAAAAATGATTTCAACAATTCCATAATTCATTTAAATGAATTATGTATAATTCCCTCTAATTTCACAATTCTTGATTTATTCCATCAAGAATAATCAATTTATACATTTTCCTTTATTTTCCTTGGTTAATTGAAATTAACTCCAATTAATTGGAAAATAATTAATCTTGGGCTAAATTGGCAAATTATGGTTTTACTATCACCTTTGTAATTTAATTCATTTCTTGAATTAATTTTCCCATTTCCTCATGAACATGAATATTTCAAAATTCATAAGATCCAAATTTCATGAATATTCACCATTTTATTGAACTTATCAATTAATTACAATATATTTTTTGTGAATATAAAATTTGAGGTGTTATAGCCTACCGAAGTGAGAGATTCAAAATGCCAAGAAAATAATATGTGACTTCTGTGACATGATGGGGTATTGAAATGGCGTCGAAGAAAAGGCTGAAAAGCAAAGAGCTATCATTTCATTCTTTCAAAGTTTGTCTGACATAATAATCTCATTTCTCATAAAAAATCATATTAAACTAGTTCACATTCTTCAATAATCTCATTTGTCCAATTGTTTGTGCTCACCATATATTAGGTAGATGGAGTAAAAACAAATTTAGAATATAAAGTGGAAGAGGGAAAAAATCTCTTTACTATTAATTTTATTTAAATATTTTTATAATTAAAAAAATGAATACTTTTATACATTTTAATTAAATTATATTTTTTAATTATCACCGGTCTGACACTGGGTTGACCACCGGTCTAACCCACTGACCCTTGAACCACTACCCTGACTGTTTCATTGATCGATCCGATTTTTAATACCTTGGTTGGACATAAACATGCATCACTCCAACTTGGGTCTAATGATTTATCACTTGCAATATCTGAAAATGGGTTGGTTTATTCTTTTCCATGATTAGCTACATTAAGGGGCTATTTGGTACAAGAGATTTGGTGTTTGTTTTGGGTGGGAGGAATTTAATGACTTAAATTTAAAAAAAGAAAAATTGGAGAAGTGGAGTTTAAAATTTTTTATTATTTTTTCTCACTATTTTATTTTGCATCTTATTATTATTGAAATTTTATGACCCTATTTCTCCAATTTATTAAAATCCAACTGATAAAAATTTTCCTTCTCTGCTCTTCCCCTTCATTTCCCTCCTACCAAACAAACACTAAGGGAACGGTTCGAATTGCCCACCAAGGGCAAATGAGCATGAACATTATCGGTATTGCCCTATAATTTTAGGGAAAATCACACTCAGGTCCTAAGGACAAAAAAAATATAAAAAAGTTCTACTATAGATTTCCCCATCTAAAAACTTCCTAGGGACCTCAGTGATATACATTCTAAATATAAAATTATCTTTTTGCCCTTAGTAATTGATAGTTGAAGTCAATTTGCCCTTAGACTGGCAAGTTTATGTGCCTATACTGACAAGTTATACATTAGCAAGTTAGTTTGCCCTTAAACTAGCAAGTGTATGTGCATATTTTGACAAGTTTATGTGCTTATATTGGCAACTATATGTGCCTTTGTTGACAAGTTTATGTGCATATATTGAAAAGTCTATCATGTTAACTATTGCTTTTTTTCCAATTTAATTTAAAACAGCTTCTGTTGATAAGTGTATGTACTTATATTGACAAGTCATAAAATAGCCATTGACAAGTCTGTCTTTGTTAACTAATGCCTTTTTTCCAATACAATTTAAAACAACCCCTGTTGACAAGTGTATGTTCTTATATTGATAAGTCATAGAGTGGTCATTAACAAGCCCATCTTTGACAACTAATGGGATTTTTCCAATACAATTTTAAACAGCAAATGTTGACAAGTGTATGTGTCTATATTAACCAGTCATAGAGTGACCATTGACAAGCATTTCTGCTTCTCTTTTCCTCTTTTAATCAATGGGGGCAATAAGGTGGTTTCACATTTGGAATTTATATCATTGCAGTTCCTAAGGAGTTTTTAGATAGGGGAATCTACATTGGTACTTTTTTTATGTTTTTTTTTTTTGTCCTGGGACCTGAGTGTAATTTTCCCATAATTTTACTCAAATAGCTTAAAATTTTATATTACTTAGATTATAAAAAAGATTCTATATTTTATGAGTCAATGAGGCTTTATATTTTTCCTTTCCATTATTTGAAGATATAGCAATTGTAACAATAATAGACAAATATTTGTAAAATTCCATTGGAATATTAAGAAGTGAGTTGTAACATTCTTGTATCAAACACTTAGGGGCTATTCGGTATGGGTGATTTGGAGGGGAGGGGTAGGAAAATTTTTATGAGTGAGATTTAAAAAAATTGGAGAAGTGGGATTTTAAAATTTTAAAAGAGAATATGTAAGATAAAAGAGTAAGAAAATTAATTAAAAACTTTAACCCCACTTTTTAAATTTTTTAAATTCAAACTAAAAAAAATTTCTCTCCACTCACTTTCCCTTCCCTTCTCCCTCATACCAAACAGCCTCTTAAGAATCTCTTGTAAGCACAGAGTCTTGCGAGTTAAGGTGATAACTCTGAAAGGCTTGTCTTGTAACTTTGTTATGTTATAACTTGTATATGCATTAAATTAGAGTTGAGAATTAATACGACAATATATATATATATATAATCTGATAGGAGTAATTTTAATTTAATTAACTATTCCTTGTTGCTCCATAATGTAAGCGACAACGTTATAGAAGAAAGTACTTGGGAGCATATATTCTATGTATCCAATCATAAAATTTATTTAAGTTTTTTTAGACTTTTGAGTAATTTGAACTTCATATAGGTTTTTTATCTTCTTATGTTTGCCGCAGTTGACGGGCAAAGAAAAAAAACAAACAGAATTGTCACTGAAGAAGAATCTTGATTGTAGCTTAGCTGATTTTAATGGGAGAGGGGTGTCTCCATTGATTTTCCTCTCCATTTACTCTCCATTGAGGGTATCTACCATTAGATCAACTTTCAATGGTTAAGATTTAATAATATGTAAAAAAATATCATTATAATAAAAATCTACCATGATAAATCTCAACCCTTGAAAGTTAATCTAATGGTAGATACACTTAATGGAGAGTAAACGGAGAGGGAAATCAATGGAGACACCCCTCTCCCGATTTTAACATGCACGAATTAAATATAACAAGTTAATTATTGTGGTATATTGGCATATGTAGGCCATCCTTTGATGACACTTAATAGGGTTCCATCTCTGCCTGTAAGTGGTGCTTGCCAATCCTAAAAACAAAGGACAAAAGAAATAATCGTGTTGTTTGAAATATGATTAGGTATTAAATATAGACATTTCTTTTTCTAGAGTTTCGACTATGAAAGACTTTACAAATTAAAGATAGATAATATAATTTTGCGCAAATATAAACTGACAATTTCTTTCCTCCAAACAATGAATAGTCTCCTTCTTATTAACTATTCTTGGGTGAAAAATTTAAACGTTGGGACAAAAGTATTAACAAAGAAGTTGGAATCCCATTCCACACGTTGGGACTGAGCATGTGGTTGTTTATTAGTTTATAATCAACTTTCATACAGACACTGATAGAATGACCACATTCATTAGCTATTTCATCATTATTTTGTCAATTTTATTCTATTTTTTTCTTGACTTGTTTTGCTATATCCTTGCAAGAATACTAGCAAAGAATTGTACGGTAATTTTCATATAATCATTGCTATAATCCAACTTTTTAAAGTTGAATGACCGGCATATACAACTTTATAAGGTTTATAAAGTGTATTTTCAAATATATAATGTTAACACCATTGTGAAAATGGTGACATCGTAAATTTAAATGATAACTCAACAATTTAATACTAAAACATGCTTAAAATTTAATTATTTAAAGTTTTATCTCGTAAAATGTAAAATAACTTTTTAAATTGATTATGAGGTTCGTAAACACCCCTCATATGACCAAACATATAGGTTAGCCAAAGGATCTTGATTTTAACTTTGCCAAATTTAACATGCACCAATATAGTGCTCTTATACCCGTCAACTACGGCAAACATATAGATCCAAACAAGGAATATATTCTCATTCATGACGTGGTATTGTGAGGAAAATCTATAAGTTGGGACAAAAATAATACTAGTGCAAAGAAGTTGGAATCCCATTCCACACGTTTTGACTTATAATGTGGTTGTTTATTAGTCTATATAATCAACTTTCATACACACCTATAGAATGACCCGCATTAACATCGCCCTTTTAAATACGCACAATAATAATAACAATAACAACAATAACTCAATTGTGAAATATTTTACAAAGTTGGGTTATGACAATGAAAGAATTTTCTACAACGCATAATAATGGGTGTTTTGGGGAAGGAGTTAAGATACTAAACTATATTATTAAAAAGTTGGTTAAAATATATGTCAAATGCTAAGTGTTATTTTTTAAATGACATGGTATATAATAAAAAAAAAAAAAAATTATAGCATCACAGAAACTGGTAACTTTAATAGTAATTTAAATGGTGGGAAAGTTGATAGTTAAAACACAAAACATCAGGGTCCTATATTTAAAATTTTAAAGGTTAGGGAGGTGACGTCCAACTTACCAAAGTTTAAAGAAGTTTTGTGTATTTTAGCCTACATAGTTTTATGAATTTATGTATATGTATATTGCTATTGATGGGCAAGAGTATCAAGTAAATGACCAAAGATTTTTAAAAAAAAAAGTTGAATTATTAAGTTTACCGTTTTCGAGACGCATAGAGCGAAACAAGAAGTCAATTATGAAAGACTTTATAAAATTATAATATGACTACAAAAGAATTTTCCGCCACACACAATAACAAATTTCTCCAAATTATGAACAGTCCCTCTCATTAACAATTCAACTGTGGAAAATTTGAAAGTTGGAACCAAACTAATCGATAGTGTAACCCATCTCTTAAAATTTGAAAGGTGAAAGACTTCAAGAAAAAGTTGAAAGCAATAATTTTGATTGTAACAAAATAAATGATATTTTTTGCAATTTGAATATTCCTTATAAACAAAAAAAGAAGTTGATTGTAGACATATTAAAAGAAGCTAAGAATAGCAAAAATACACTGATTCCACCTCTAATAATAGAGATAGAAAGTGAGTGTGTCATCACTATTTCATATGTTTTTTAAGAAGTTGATTAAAAACTTAATTAATCGTCTTATATTTTTTCATGATATGTTAAATATTTCGTCACATATCACTGCCTCAATTTTGGTTGCTAGAAATATTTGTTTCCCCCAATAATTACAAAGTTGTTAGTCAAATAAAAAGTAAAAACTACTTTTATATTGAGTCATCCAAAGTAAATTTTATAGAGTACTCCTCCAATCTTTAATATAAGACATATTTGAAAAGTTAATTTTAGTCCTAAATATAATATATCGTTTTTATATTTGTCAAATTTTTTTCAAATTTTCCCCTATTAATGCTCTCTCTGCAACAATGAATAAGGGGAGGGAATCTGAGAATTGAGAAAGATGACTGTGACACTTTAGAAAATATATGTTATAATAGTATTAACTAACTCAACTAACTCCCTTAATCTAATCAAATTAGATAAATATATCTTATATTAAGAATTGAAGGGAGTAGTATAGATGCAAAATGCAATGCAACATCAAACATCAAAGTGAATGGAGTTATGCAACATTAAATATATCTATAAGTAAATATTTATGGGTAAAGTGGCATTCCTAATGTTATTTTCTAATAGCATCTAGCACCCTATATCATAAATAAGATTAGGGTGTTTGATGTAATTGGAAAATAATATCAAGGGTGATAGGTGCACTAATGGGCCATGAACTTATTAGTATGCTAAAGACCTAAATACAACTAATGGGCAGTTATATCCTCGTTCCAGATTAATTATATAAAAAATATTAGATTTTTTTTTTTAAGAAAAAAACAGTGTCTTCCCATTCCACTTTCCTATAGTTCCATCTTCCTCATATTTATGCGCTCCATGATAACATATATGTCTATCTCTCTCAAATCTCAATGACCTATTTTGTTTGTCTCCATGAGGAACCTTGTTCTCCCTATCAAATAGTTTAAACAATTAATATTCAAAAGTTAATAAATTTAAACCGTTTGATTTTGATATGAATAATTTATATTAAGTGTATATAGAATAAAATGGAAGGAAATTGAAGTAGTTTGCGTGGGTGTTTGTGGGAGGAGTTAAGATACCAAATTGTGTTATTAAGAAGTTTTATGATTTTATGTATATGTATGTTTATTGTTATTGATGGGCATAAGTGCATTAAGTAAATGACCAGAATTGAGTAATAATTAATAAGTCAATGATGATCAAAGACTTGAGGGGAAAAAAACAGTTGAATTACAACACACAAAAAAAATTTGTAAATTTATTATTTTTAACCTGCACAAGAATAACGAGTCAATTATAAAAGGCTTTTATTTGATCAAAAAATTATAAAAGGCTTTTCCAAGTTATATTATGACTAGTTTATCAAAAAAATTAGATTGCGACTAAAAAAGAAGTTTCCACGGACTTTTTTTTTCCCCCAAATAATGATCAGTCATTTTCATTAATTGTCATTTCTGCGTGGAAAATTTAAAATTTGGGACCGATTACAGAAAAAAAAGGAAAAAAAAAGGTTGGAATCCCATTCCACACGTTGTGAGTAATCATGTGGTTCTTCATTACACACAGTATATTATTTATAAGGCTTTTCTAACATGCTTCACCAAAACTAAAAGAAAGATCAAGTTTCATTAACTATATCTTAAAATTTAATAATTTTTCATCCTTATCCTTATCTAATATATATATATACATATATTAAAATAAAATGATATGATATATAATTTGAAAATATTTTATAAAAGCAAACAATATCCTTAAAATACAAAAAGTTAGGGGCAAAACGCTTGCACGTCAGATAAAACAATGACCTAAAACTTTACCAAAAAAGGACAATTTAAAAAATTATTTAGACGAGGATGTTTTCCCTTCCTTTTTATGCCATGGATTAGTTTCCCCTAAAATAACAAAAAAACAAAAAGGAAGTTAAAAACAAAATTATTTTTTTCATTCAGAAAGGTGAAACATAATATTCGAATATAATTTTTGCTTTCATTTATCTTGTCGTACATCAAAAAGAAAATAAAAGGGGAAAAAATACTCGTTTTTGCCATGGAAACTGAAACTCAAAATTTGCTTTTTAGTTCCACAAGGTGACATTATAAATAGTAGCCCTGTTTTCAAGAATTGTATGTCCATCATCAAAATAGAGAATTTCTAAGCAAAAACCTCTTTGATTGACGTTGTAATGGATGGTTCCTGCAATATTGTTGTGTTCCTTTTTGTTTGGTTACTTACCTTATCAAATGTTGATTTGTACGTTTGCAGAGAATCCTCTCAGGTTCAATGCATTCCAAGTGAGCGAGATGCCTTACTTAAGATGAAGCTTCATCTCTCTGATGATTCAAATAGACTTGCCTCTTGGCCTCCTCATACAAATTGCTGCAACTGGGCTTCAGTTGTTTGCCACAACATCACAGGCCATGTTCTTGAGCTTCACCTCTCAACTCCACCTCCTTTTGACTTCAATGACAGGCCTATATATGAGACATCAGAGTTTGGTGGTGAGGTGCCTCCTTCTTTGCTTGACTTGAAGCATTTGAATTATTTGGATTTGAGTGGTAATTATTTTGAAGAAATGCAAATTCCTGATTTTCTTGGCTTAATGACAAGCTTGACATATCTTAGCCTATCTCAAGCTGGGTTTCGTGGAAGCATTCCTACTCAATTTTGGAATCTTTCCAATCTCATCTATCTTGACCTTGGAGGCAATGTTTTGAAAGGAAGCATTCCTCATCAAATCGGAAAGGGAGGCAATGTTTTGAAAGGAAGCATTCCTCATCAAATCGGAAAGCTGTCCAATTTGCAATATCTTGATCTCGGAGGTAATGTATTTAATGGAAGCATTCCTCTTCAAATTGGAAATCTCTCCAATTTGCACTATCTTGACCTTGGATTTAATAGTTTCAAAGGAAGCATTCCACATCAAATTGGAAACCTCTCAAATCTAATCAATGTTCACCTTGGAAATGGATTGTTGTCAACATCTGTTGAAAATCTTCGATCTATTTCGACTCTTTCTTCTTTGCAATATCTTGAGCTGGGCGATGTAAACCTACCCAATACCTTTGATTGGTTGCAGGTTCTACAATAACTTCCCTCCTTGACAGAGTTGCACTTGTTAGAATGTGATTTAACCTATCATTATGAACCATCCACCTTAAACTTTTCATCTCTTGGTGTCCTAGAACTTTCTGGTTTTGATTCTGGCACTTTATTGATCCGTGATTGGATATTTCAACGGAAAAAATTAGTTCAACTTCAATTAAATAGTTTTGATTTACAAGGTTCCATCCCAGAAGGTATTCAAAACTTGACTCTCCTTCAACATCTTGATTTATCTCAAAACCAGTTCAACTCTTCTATCCCTGATTGGTTGTACAATTTGAGTCATTTAAAGTCTCTCATTCTCTCCCACAACTCCTTGGTTGGCACAATTTCTAGTGACATTGGAAACTTGACTTCTCTTGTTACTCTTGATTTGACTGATAATGTTTTAGAAGGACCGATTCCAATTTCTGTGGGTAATCTTTGCAACTTGAAAGAACTGGCTTTTTCAAACAACAAGTGCAACCTACAAATTTCTGAAATATTAAAAATTCTTTCAGCGGGGTGTGTTTCCCAAGCACTAGAGATTTTTTCAAAAATCTTGTTGAACTTGATCTTTCTGAAAACTGCATTCAAGGTCCAATACATAGCTCATTGGGAAATCATGCATCTTTAAAGTATCTTGATCTTTCGGAAAACTCCATTCCAGGTCCAATACATAGCTCATTGGGAAATCTCGCACCTTTAAAGTATCTTGATGCATCTAGCAATGCCATTCAAGGTGCACTTCCTAGCTCATTAGGAAATCTTAAATCTTTGATATATCTTTCTCTTTCGTACAACGCTATTAACAATTCCGTTCCTATATCATTTGGAAATCTTAAATCTTTGATATATCTTTCTCTTTCGTACAACGCTATTAACAGTTCCGTTCCTATATCATTTGGAAATCTAGCATCTTTGATGCATCTTGATCTCTCTAGAAATCAACTTGCTGGAAATCCTTTTGAAATTCTGGGATCACTCTCTAAATTGAATATACTTTCTTTGGCATATAATCTCTTTGAAGGAGTTGTCAACGAAGCCCACCTTGTTAATTTTACCCAATTGGAAACATTCTTTGCACACAAAAACAAATTCACTTTAAAGGCAGACCTTAATTGGAATCCTTCTTTTCAACTTTTGAGGCGGTTAGGTTTGGCTTCATGGAATTTAGGTCCCCACTTTCCATCATGGATTCAATCCCTAAAGCATCTTTACTATTTGGACGTATCAGACACCAACATTTTTAATTCTATTCCAACTTTACTTTGGGGCACAATTGGCAATCTTAGGTATTGGAATTTCTCCCACAATCATATTGAAGGAGAGATTTCGAATATAGTCATAAACAACACTGGTTTTGGAAGCGTTGTTGATCTAAGCTCAAATAAATTATATGGCCAATTACCTTATGTATCACAAAATGCGAGATACATAGACCTTTCAAGCAACTGGTTTTCAGGATCCATTACTCACTTCTTGTGTCATAAACAAGAGGAGACTATGAGCTTAGAGTTTCTTAATTTGGCATCTAATAATTTATCAGGTAAAATACTGGATTGTTGGATGAAGTGGCCAAATCTTGTGACAGTGAACTTAAAAAACAACCATTTCATTGGACTCTTGCACACATCTATGGCATCCTTGTTGGAGTTGCAAACGCTGAGCATTCGCAATAATAGTTTTTCTGGAAATTTTCCTAGCTTTCTGAAGAACAAAACCAACCTGATTTCGTTGGATCTAGGAGAGAATCAATTTTTCGGAATGATTCCATCTTGGATTGGACAAAGGTTTTCAAGTTTAAAGATTCTTGTTCTAAGATCAAACAATTTCTCTGGTCCAATTCCTTGTCAAATTTGTGACATGAGTGTCTTACAAGTCTTGGACCTTGCTCACAATGAGTTGACAAGATATATACCAAAATGTGTCAAGCATTTGAGTGCCATGTTGGTAATAAATAGTATTTTAGATTCTTTTCTTTTGAAGATATCGATGTTCATCAATTGTTAGTTGAAGCATTATTGTTGAAAGGAAGAGTTTATGATTACAGCTCCAACCTTGGTCTCGTCATAAGTATTGACTTCTCAAATAACATATTAACTGGAGAGATACCAACAGAACTGACAAGACTCAAGGGACTCCATTATCTGAACCTTTCAAACAATCAATTTATTGGCCAAATCCCTCAAAGCATTGGCAACATGGAATCGCTGGAGTCTATAGACTTTTCAAGAAACTATCTTTTAGGTGAAATCCCACCAAGCATGTCCAAATTGAGCTTCTTGAACATGTTGAACTTGTCTTACAAAAATTTGACGGGGAAAATCCCCACAGGGACCCAATTACAAAGCTTTGAAGCATCAAGCTTTTTTGGAAATGATTTGTGTGGTTCTCCACTCAATAATAATTGTTCGTCAAACTGCTCCAACAACAAAGACGACAAAGAAGTTGATCATGTGAATGGAATCAATTGGTTCTTTGTGATCATGGGATTTGGATTTATTGTGGGATTTTGGGCATTGGTGGGTCCTTTGCTCTACAGTGCTTCATGGAGGTATGCTTATTTCCAATTCATTGATAGGATGTGGTATAAATTGCAATCTCGTTGCTACTACTAAGAAGAAACCACAGTCAAATCTGCATTTGGGATGTTGATGTGCTTAGAAGATAAGTGGTTTATTATCTCTCTTGTAATCATATTATGCTTTTCTATGATGAGGCAATGGATGAAATAAACTTGTTTGTTAAATATTATGTAGTTCAAATTTGAATGTCACACCATAGTATAATATATTTCATGTGATGAAAGTGTTTTTCTCTTTATAGATGTATTATGGATTAATCTAAGCACATAATGTACAACTATAATATATTTTATGTCGATTCCATCATTCTTATTGAAGACACAAATACATGTCCAATATTAACACACACACACACACTCACAAATGCATGCATGCAAGCATGTATGTATGTATGTATGTATGTATGACAGGTGCAAATATCTTGATATGATTTCGAATATGTGCATGCAAGTTTCAATTTCAAATACTGATTTGCAAGTGCATCTTTGAGTATAAAAGCCATGCTAATATACTAGCTGTTGAGGTAAAATCTCTTATATATGGTCTGACTTTTTGTTTGATATTATGTACAGATTGTAAGTAATCCAATTTTAAAATAATATGTAATTAAAAGGAATATGTTAAGGTTCATAATAATGATGTGTCATTACTAATATTCAATTCTATAGGAGCTTCTGCCTTGTATTTAAGTTGATATATTGTTATGATAAAAGGTGTGAAATTTGGATTTAGGATTTAAGGGAAAGATGGGAGAAAGAGAGGTAAAATAGAGAGAAATGGAGAACAGGGAGAAGAAGGAAAACAGAGGAGAGAAACTTAATCAATTCACTTAATATTCCAAATCATCACAAAAGCTACAAATAATTCAAAGGGGTCTGCCTAGATAAGCAACAAGACTAACTCTAACGCATATTTTCTAATTTCAGGCTAAGTAAAATAATTCTAATGCTGACTAACTAATCCCAATTGTAATTGTCATTATTATGATTATATAATAATTAGTGATAGAGTTCCTAATACAAACCTATCTAACTGATTGAATGACAAAAGAAGGGGAAGGATGGAGAATCATTACAAAAACAAAAAATGTGGGTCAAAGGACAGAGTATTAGCATTCTTGTATTAGCATGAGCAATTAAGAATGGAACATTGATTGAAAGATATAATTTGAAAGTATGTCCATCAACTATGTATGAATGTTTGCTTATTAGATTAGTGCGTTTAGGCACTCAACACTCCTAAAGAAGGAAGAAAAATTAACAAATATGAAAACTTAACCCCACAACACAACATCTCTCTTATCTCTTAACGTCGTTTAAACCTATGAGCACGGGACAAGGAAATCTGATCCTCTCAATAAATCAACATGCCATTTAAACATTGGCCCCACAACACAACATCAATTATCAATTCACTAGTGGAAAAATGACTTTTAAGACCGGTTAAAATTGACTTTTTAGACCGGTTTTGTATCCGGTCTTGATACAGCCGGTCTTAAAAGTATATCATTTTTAAAACCGGTTTGATAACCGATCTTAAAATTGTCACTTTTAATATCGGTTGTATTAATAACCGGTCTTAAAGTAAACACTTTTAAGACCGGCTGTCATGAGCACCAGTCTTAAAAGATCTCTTTTGGAAGTTAATTACAGTACATTTTTAAAACCGGTTATTATTATAACCGATCTTAAAAGTTGTTTTAAGACCGGTTTCATATAACCGGTCTTAAAAATTTTCATTTCAAGACTGGTTGTATATAAAACCGGTCTTAAAAGTTCAATTTTAAGACCGGTTATATGCGAAACCGATCTTAAAACAACTTTGAAGACCGGTTATATTATAACCGGTCTTAAAAGTATTGAAATTTTTTTTAATATTGTGTGATTAGGTTAGTTACCAGAACGCATCCTAGAATTGCTACTTCCAATGCCAAACTTATTAAGTGTCATAAGGTGTTCAGTTTGCTTCCTCTTACCATTTCCTTTTTGTTTAACCTTCTCATTGGGAACTTCTAACATAACATGTCATATATCCTCATGTAATGTGTTGTTTAAAACCATCTATATATATGCATAATTGTTTAAAACACATGCAGGCCAATGACATGCATTATGGCTCAAACAGATTCACCAAATCATGCAACCAACTAACATGTCAATTCATCATCAATATATACAAAAAAATTTGTCAGTTTTACCAGAACTCATTGTTGTAAAAGTTCATAAATGAATTCAGTACAATAATTGCGAATGTGATCAATATCTTTTTCTGTAAAGGGGCCAACATGATCAAACATCTGAAACACTAAAGCCAGACAAAACATTAACTTCACTCAAAAGAAAACGTAATACAAAATTTTTTAAATATATATACATTTACCTCTTGAGTAAATTATGTCGTGCCTAGGGTAATAATATTATAAATGTGCCTCAGAACATACAACCCACACAAGTTGGACCCAGGTGGTTGCCTACAGGTCTGAAAAATAATATGATATCATTAAAACAAGTATAAAATTAAAGCACGGCTTATTATTGAATACATTCTTAAAACAAACTAATATGTAACTAACCTTAGGAAAGACCCATGTAGGGTCTCTTACTTCACGAATAGGCCTACTACAAACAATGTGTTGGAATGTCCACATAGTCCTATACCATCAAAATCACAAAGGTTACTTATTTTACACAAATTTCATAAATTTTGAACATGAAAGGTAATTAATAATACAAGAAAACTTACGAGTTCAAGCTCTTCTTCAATTCACTAGTTGGCTTGCTGAGGTAAAGGGAGCATAAGAGGATTACAGAATAACTCTTCTTGCACAAAATAGCCAATTGTCAATGATCACTGAAAAAATGGAAGACTTTTAAGCAAATATAAAACCTTATGTATATTACTCAATATAAATTTGTTTCTTACCCATGTAAATATGGAGCCAAGAAACACTCAGTTGAAGTTTCACTAAGCCTGTGCGATAAGTATATGTGTCTAATAGCAGCAGTAGTCCCTTTGTCGTAGAGTTGATGTGGGCATAGGAGTCCAAATTTATTGATTTTGCCAGAGTCAACCAACCTACGATTCATGTACCTACAATAATACAAGCACACAAATCAAAGTTTAACGGCATAATTTGTACAATATTAACTTCCAATTTGAGAAGATACTTACATTAAAAAGAGTTGGACAATCGAAATCATAAGCTGTTGTTGAGGAGCTACCATGTACATTAAATCATCCCTCTCAAGATAGCATTGTGCCCCTGACTTGCCAACAGCTAACTCAGTAGGCTAATCTCTTGTTCGAAAGGACATATCATATGCCATCAGAATCACTTACTGCATGACATTCAATGGAGGTCGTGAAACATCTTGAGAGGAGGGAGGTGGAGGTGGCGGGGATTCCTCAGCTCAATCAGAAACAAGGTTCTTTGGCCACAAGATGAAAGAGTTGTGGACATCGCCCACAACCTTGAAGTCATCAACAGGGATAGGGAGAGGTGCATCCGCAACGATCACCTCTTCAGCTGCCACTCTGACTTGATCATCCTTTATTTCTTGGTGGTGGACAGTTGAACCCAAGTTGTGCACGCTCCCCCATGCAAATAATCGTCTTAGAGGATCCTCCACAAACAAGTCACAAGGATCATCAATTTCTTTTCTAGGACCCTCTGATGACTGACCAACACAACTCCCTTTAGTGCTCTGTTTAAGGTTTAGGGAATGAACCTGGGGAGCACTGGTATCTGCTTGTCTTGTGCTCGTCATGACCATCCATTCCTCCTTCATCTTGCTAAACCTTTCTTCAAATCGTGCATTAAATGATGCTTTTGCCTCGGCCCTAGCTTCCTCCCTCACAATGGCTAATATATGCTCCATCTCCTCCCTCGTCACCATACTGCTTGAGGAACGGTGTGGGAGTGCTCCAAAGTAATCCCTTATGCCTACCCCTCCTCCAACCCCCCTGACATGGCCGAGATACTCACGTGTTCTTATAGCTACGGTCAGGATATCATTCCTCCTATCATATCTAAACGATCCCTCAGCTTGCTTTTTTTTTAAGCTCCTCCTATAAGACACAGATGACAAACGTTAGTAATGATATTTGCTTACTAAATAATTAATAACAACAAGTCAACAACAATACTTACAATTTTCTCACCAACTATACAAGATTGTTCACTAGTATAAGACCCACTCCTCTTTTTTAGCCTTCGCTTAACCCCCATGAGACACTGTAGGGGGCAATCATTCTTTTTACTACTCTCTTGGGCCTTTTGCCTTTTTTACTGCAAATAAGAAATCAAAATTAAGGTACAATCAATAAAGACAATTCACAATTCATAAGTAAATCAAATGAAAAATAAGTCAACTCACCAATGCTTCTGGAGTAGTCTGAAGCCGTCTAAATTCTTGCCAAGTGTGTTCGTCAATATAAGAATATTGGTCGCACGGATTAGGACGAGGCTGACCTTCTTCCACCTCGATATGCACATAATTGTTGGCTAGACTTGTCTTAAACTTCCTCCAACGTTCATCACAATACGTCATTGTCTTGTTATACAAGGCTTCATTCTCAGGAATGTCGTAAGTGAGCTGGATAGTTTCCCAAATATGTCGCTACACATTTTTATCCACATTTCTCCACTGCTCTATCAAGATGCTAGGTTTTTTGCGTGCTAGGAGGCCGAAAAAACTCCTATACCGTTGGGCATTAGGCCTGATTGATTTCCAATATCTATCAAACTCAATCAGAATCTTTTCCCCAGTATTCCGATTGAGAGGAATATCTCTCAATCGGGTGACTCTCCTACCCCATCGTCTAGGCCGGTTACGTGGCTCACTGTGTTCCTGGCTTGGAGCATTGCTAGGCTCATTTTGATTAACATTAGTTGGATCCGGAGTACCCTCACTAGGATGACTCATTAACCTCACTTTAAGGACACTATTTAAGGATAGCTAGTGATGGTTTAAGAAAATTTTGCTACACGGTGCTTATTGCTTTAACACGGCACTATCTACAAAGGCATCGTTCAAAAGCAATTCCTGAGTTATGCAAACATGAACAAATAATTAATTGTAATGCACAACTTGTTAACCAATATCAAGCAATATCAGCACTATGAATCCAAAGAATGTATTGAAGCAAAAATATGCAGTTAGGCAATATGAACATACATGAACACAAGCAAGTTCAAAAGCAATTCCTAAGTAATTTACTGTATTGAACATACATGCAAAAATACAGAATTGAACAGTCTTTGGTTGAGGATCCTCTTCTTACATGGCATGATGAGTATCTAAAATTACAGGAAATCTCAAAATCTAGCTGACCAATGTGCATCTAAAATGAGTTACTGCACTGCATTATCTGATGAAAAGCATAAAAGCAGACAAGTTTGCCTAACAAAAGTCATAAGGAATCAATATATACCTCTTACTATTATATGTACACATTACAAGTGCATTGAATTTGCCATTCGCCGCTACCATTGTCGTACTAATGATGTGAGCAACTGCAAAGGAGGACATAATTTGTATCATAATTCAGCACTTCATTGCTTTCACATATAGTTACTCCATTGCAAATAACAATAACAAGATCAGTACAAAGAATTCAAAAGAAAGTACCAACAAATTGGGATTTATTAGACAATGAGATGAATCTTGTAAGCATTGTAATTAGGTGGCATAATAAAAGTATAAAACAACTGTCTATAGGCTGTGTGAATCTCTAATTTTCTAAAATTATGCATTAAAAATCTGGAAAAATGCAGAGACTCTACTTTGACTGGACGCAAAAGGCTCCCTAAATCTTTCAAACAATAAGTTCTTAACTTTCACATTTTTAGAGATGGGTCCTTCTATCTATTTCATCCTAATTGTTGTTGTCTTATAAATACCCCTAAAGGCCTAAACTGGAGATGCCAACAATGGAACAAAGAAAATGGAGGCTAAGACATCTCACAATTTCAATGAAATACCCAAAAACGAAACCAATAATTTAATTGAACGCTTGGCGATTGAAACACAAACCTAACAATAAAAACGAGGTTGAGAACGAAACCAATCGGAGGGAACAAGCGACGATAGCCTTACGGCAATGTATTGCAACCGTAGATCTGTGTTGACGACGAAGGTTAAGGACGGAGGAAAGAAGGGGGAAGGAGGAGCTGCCGCGAACCGACGCAGGGGTTTTGCTAATGTGCTTGAGTATCGGATTTCAGAGTTAAAATTATGCGCGATTTAAAATTTAGGTAAGTTTTAAGACTGGTTGTAATAAAAAACCGGTCTTAAAATTTATATTTAAGACCGGTTATTAATAAATAACCGGTCTTAAAAATATAAAAACTTTTTAAGACCGGTTATTATTAATAACCGGTCTTAAAGTTTTAATATTTAAGACCAGTTTTATTTAAAAATGGTCTTAAAAATAATAAATATTTTAATTTTTTAATTGTCTTTAAGTCAGCTAATATTTTCTAGACCGGTTATATATAGAACCGGTTTAGAAAATATATTAAATATTTTTATTTTTTTAATTGAATATATTTTAAGACCGATTATTATTATAACCGGTCTTAAAATTATTTTTTAGACCGGTTTTAATTATAACCGGTCTTAAAATTTGATCATAATTACAAAATTACCACCGGTCATATTTTTAAACCTTACCCTATATAACCGGTCTAAATGTTCCGGTCTAAAATCCGTTTTCTGTACTAGTGGTTAAAGCAATAAGTTACCTTCCATTCTTAATATAAGATCTAGTTTATAGTGAAAATCTTGACAAAAATGCTGTCAAATTTAAGAAAGCTTGATTGAGTCTTATACTCTAGCTACGCATCTTTGGTGATGACAAGAACACTGGAGCTATGGTGATGGGCCGCCACTGGAAGTCGCTGAAGCAAGAGCTCTAGCGGCTAGCAAGGGGATTTAGGGATTTTTTTTCCCCAAAAAATAAAGTAAGGCAACTTATGTAATTTCACACATTTGTCAACATTTTAAAATTCCAAATCAGTCATTTCAGAATTAACGAAATTCACCACCCTTATTTGTTTTTTTTTTACATTTTGATTGTATTTTTTTGTCTTTTTCCCTTTATTAAATGGAAAAGGTTAAGTGAAGAAAGTAGAAAGGAAAGTATTGTAGCAAAAGAAAAGTAGAAAATAGCAAGACTAAATGTAATAAAGCAAAAAAGCATCAAAATTATCAAATTTTAGAACCCACATATTGAAGAAAATAAGATATTATGATTGGGAATGGGTGGTATGTCACGCTCTTATTTTAATTTTACCTTTTTCAGAGTATTCGTAGAAAATGATATGCGGTTCGGTGGGTAAAACAGGAATAACATAATTATACTGATAATATGTGCATGATTATAGAAATTCCCCATAAGGATTCATACATGATACTTACGATTAAGGTAGCCGCACAAGGCTACTAGGGTGTCTAAACTCATCCCAGTGAAACAAAGACTTCTTCCCATCTTCACTCCACCACTGCAACCCTCTCTCGTGCAATTCTCTTCTCTGATTTCAGTACACCTCTTGTTTTCACCTGTCTAATTTGATGGTAGGGGAGGGTGAGATTCGAGAGAATCTCAATAGGAAAACAATACCAAAATGCATGCAAGATAAGTGTTTAATGCATGACATGCTTGCATTACATAACACATTCTCACACAATGACATATCTTCGTGCTCAATGTTTCAAACAACATACTTATAGCCATACCATAAATAGAAATAGAGCTTCAATCATTCATATATGTTTCACATAATCAAGCAAAGCAATAATATGCATCAATACACCAGCACAAATATCAAATACATGCAGGAGAGGTAAGTTCCCTACCTTAGACCTTTTCCACCTTGAATCATGTATTTTGATTTGCGTGTCGCAGCTCGGCTCTCCACTCGGTCCTACAATTCCAAATATACCATTTAGACACTTTCCATAGTATTTCTGGGGGTTATATGAGTCTGTTATGAAAATTTACCAAAATGCCCTCGGGACCTCAGCCAGGCCCTGCCGTACCTGGTCCGACTGTACTTTTTTTGAAATTCTAATTGGGGCTATCTAATATATTTTCACCCAAGGAATCCATTTTTGGACTCAGAATTATCAAATTCAATGTCAAATTACAAAATTACCCTTGACAGCCCTACTTTAAGGGTTTCAAGGGCATTTTTGTAATTATGCTTTTTTGTGCTTTTCTGAAAAAGTGACCAACAGTAACCCCACCTAATTTTTTCCTCTTGAACTCAATGGAACCATCAAATCATTGAAAATCCAACTCTAAGGCCCTCTAACAGCCCTATCCAAGATCCTCAAGTACTCCAGAAAAAATTAGGGTTTTTCGGTTTTGGTTCCGTAAACGCGTTCCTTTCTACTCCTAACTATTTTATTGACTATTCCATTAGGTTACAACTACCACTTAATACCAATTTGGGCAAAATAAACCCCCAGGAAACCCATTTCCAAAAATTAGAAACAAAGACAATATGGCAAAATTTCACCTATTAAATTGTCCACAGCAGCCAAAATAGTCAATATACAAGAGTTTGGAAGTTACCTCAAACTCCCTTTTGCTCTTCCCTTCTTATGGCTAAACCCAAGCCTTTGTGACACCAAAATTGTAGCTTTCAACACCTTAAATCACATAAAAGAGGAGCTTAGGAAAAGAGTCATACATGTTGGGAACGAATTCACCAAAGAAATCGACCTAGCTCGTGAGTTTTCTTCTCCTCTTTCTATTTTTCTCTCAACTCTCCTCTCTATTTTCTGCGTAAAGGCGTCAGGTATGGCAGATGGAGAATGAGGATGATGGCTTTATAATAGGCTGATGTCATTTTAATTATGCTGATGTCATAATTAGCCAATTTTCCCATTTTTCGGATTTATGTAAATTCTGATAGATTTTCTGCCCAAACTTTGAAAAATCATAACTAATTTTGTAGGCATCGTTTCAGAGAGATTCTAAAGGCTATGGAACCATTATTGAGTCCAGGTTTAAGGAAAAATATAGCCTTTTACTAGCTAGAAGCACAAAATTCCCAGATTTTCAATCTTTGCATGCTGTTCCAGAAAATAATCAATTTTGATGGGTAAAATTCAAAAATTCATACTTTTTTGTATATAGCTCTAATTGAGTCATATGACCTCTCAAACTAAAGCTTAAGATGTCTACTTTTACCCTGTAAAGTTTCATAATTTTTTAATATCATTTGGTCAATGAAATGCATTACTCAACAATACTGCCTCACTGGAAGCAATGAAACGGAATGCACTTGCAACTCCAACAAATTCCATTTTTGTGTACAAATTTCACATACTCTTTAATTCACTATTTTATTCCCTTTAATACCTCAAAGATATAAGAAATGTTAGGGAATAGATTTGGGACACTTGCTAAACCGGGGCTTAGCAGTCTGGTTAATTTAGGCTTATTCGTAAACCTCAAATCCCAAAATTCAGAATATTATATTACATGGTATGTGTAGGCTCCATGAGAGAAATTGTTTTTTTTTTTCCGCTGCATTTCAACAGCTGACAAATAAAAGAACTGGCAATTGTTAGTGTGTGAACAGATATGAAAAATCAACTTTTACCCCGAGTTGTATTTGTTGCAATAGTTATAAAAGTATTTATTCCAGTTTTTCTGAACTGGGCAGCATATTATCAAGTACAAGTGGATTTTTATTTTCGGTGCGATCATGAGTCATCAGCAGTGTGGTCTTGAAGCAAACACTTTGTTTTATATATCACCATATAGAACCTATGATTTTGAGTTCTCTGCAAAAAATGCTGTTAAATAATCAGGAAGAGTAAAATTTTATAGTACTGGATGCATTACCAAACATTTGAAAAATGAGGGACACTATTAATAATTATTGAAGAACAAGCATTTACTACCTACGTATTGCGCGGGATGCACTACAAACTTGAGAGGAATAATAGAGGCAAAAAAAAAAAAAAGAACCACACAAAAAATACAACGTTGATGAATATATAAAGGATTATTATTAATTGGAATATATAAAATATTGGAATGAGAAATATATATATATATACACACACACACACTTTTGTAATGCACCTATATGGGAACTACATACATGACCAACCTCTGCATCATACGATAATTAAGGAAACTATGTTTACAGATTTCAAATCATGTCCGCCACCTCAGTTAAGAGAAAGGGAAAATGACACGCAGGTGCTAATGACCAAAGACAATTACAATGAGATCCTAAAAATCCGAAATAACAGCTCGTTAAACTGTTTTTACATGTTGAGTTTTATTTTGCTGTTGCAAGATCTCACTGTAATTATCTTCAGTCCTTGGGACGCGCACGTCATTTTCCCTAAAAGAAATTGACACCCACATAGTACACTGTACACATAATAAAATAAAGTCGGACAATTTCAGTTGGTGCAAAACCACTACTTTCAGGAATTGACTGCCATTTACTTATTACAACATATTTTAAATGTTAGAATTTTTTTGGATAAATTCCAGAAAAAAACTTCTAATACTATCACAATCCCAAATTAATTTTTGTTATAGTCAATAGTTTAGGCATTGACTACAGTTAATTAACAATTAACAACTCATTTTATTAAGGAATAATTGATTTGAGATTTTCAAGTCTGAACGTATTTTTTTGGAATTTCCCTTTTTTAAACAAATTCCTTTCTAGTTTAATCAAGGTAATTAATGTCTTCAATTCTTTGTAATAGGCTAAGTATGAATTTCTCCTAAATTACTCAGGTAAAAACGATTGTCTTAAATTATATAAGTGACAAACTTTCGAATATACATTAATTGAATTAGACAACAAGTAAATAGGCTATTAATCGAAGACAACTTTTTATTTATTATAAATATAATATTAATGAATGTTCATATCCTCATTATTTCCTCTCTCATTTTTTCCTATGATTATGAAATCACATTAATTGTAGATTAGAGAATTGTGCCTATAAATAGAAGGCATATGTTATGTATTTCACACAATACTAAATAGTGAATAAGAATGTCTCTTTTTTTGCTTTCTACTCATTCTTTCTTTCTCTTCTCATCTTTCCCTTTATTTCATAATATATTATATGCACGAAAGTTCTAATAAAGTTATTCTTCTCTCTAGTTATTTTAATAATTTCCTCTACCTTCTTTTACCTTATTTGCTATATCCTTGCAAGAATACTAACAAAGAATCGTATGGTAATTTTTGTATGATCAACACTTTAATCCAACTTTTTAAAGTTTATAAAGTGTATTTCAATTATTAATGTTAACACCATTGTGAAAAATGATGACATAGTGAATTTAAATGATGACTCGACAATTAAATAATAACAAAGCATGCTTAAAATTTAATTATTCAAAGTTCTATTTAGTAAAGTGTGAAATAACTTTTATAATTGATTATGAGGTTCCCAAACACCTCAGATGACCAAACGTATAGGTTAGCCAAAATATCTTAATTATAACTTTGCAAAAATTTAACCAATACAAATATAGTGTTCTTATGCCCATCAGCCACGGCAAACATATAGATCCAAATAATAAATAGTCGCATTCATAAAGTGTCATTGTGAGGAAAATCTAAAAGTTGGGACAAAATAATAGCAAAGAAGTCGGAATCCCATTCCACACGTTGTGACTCATCATATGGTTGTGTATTAGTCCATATAATCAACTTTCATACAAACACCAATAGTATATAATGACCACATCAACATTGCCCTTTTAAATATGGACAATAATAATAATAATAACAAGTCAGATCAATTGTGAAATATTTTACTGAGTTGGATCATGACAATAAAAGAATTGTATTGCGAAGGGAGTTAAGATACTGCATTATATTATTAAAAAGTTGGCTAAAATACATGTAAAATGCTAATTTTCATTTTTTAAATGTCATGATATATAATAAACAGTTAAAAAATATAGTATCACAAAAACCATTAGCTTTAATAGTAATTTGAATGATAGGGAAGTTGATAGTTAAAACATGAAACATTAGGGTCCTAGATTTAAAATTTTAAAAGTTAGGGACATGATGTGCAATTGATTCAAAGTTTAAGGGAGTTTAGTGTATTTTATCCGGAAAAGTTTTATGATTTTATGTACCCTCTTATGTTCTTAATATAAGATATATTTGAAGAGTTGATATTGATCCTAAATATAAAACATGTTTTTATATTTGTCAACATTTTCCTTATTTATCTCTATTGATACCGCTCCCTCAACAATAATTAAGGAAGAGAAGGAATGAGTGAATTAAAAAAGATAACTAGGTGTTGTAGAAAATACATGTCATATTAACTAATTTAACTAACTTCCTTAATCTAATTAAATTAGGTAAATATATCTTATCTTAAGGACCAGGGGAGTATATGTCTATTGTTGTCTTAATCTAATCAAATTATGGCTAAAAAAGAATTTAACTTTGCCGTTTTGAGACGCATAGAAAAATAAGTCAGTTATGAAAGACTTTATAAAGTTAGAATATGACTACAATAGAAATTAATTTCCACCACACACTTTAAAAAATTTAAAACAAATAATGAGCAGTCTCTTTCATTAACTATTAAAGTGTGGAAAAATTGAAAGTTGGAACCAAACTGATCGATAGCATAACCCAACTTTTAAAAGTGGAATGGTGGAAAACTTCCAAAAAAAACTGGAATGCAATAATTTTGATTGTAACATTGCCCTTTTTAATACGCACAATAATACCAAGTCAATTGTGAAATTAAGAATTTTACTAAGTTGCGTTGGAGCCAAGTGTAATGCATACATTGGTTTAAGGGAAAGTAATATATTTTTTCCAAATAAATGTGATATTTGTGTATTTTAAATATTCCTTGTAAACGAAAAAAATCAACAATTTAGATGTGTTTGGATTAGCGGTGGTAAAAGTTTCTTTTTTTTAATCTAACTTTTAAAAACGTAAGATAAGGTAAAAATTAGATTGCGTAATACGATTTATATTTAAAGTGACCTTTGAAAAAGTCAATTGGATAAATTGAAACTTGTTTGGACGATTAATGTAAAAAATAAGTTTGAATGTAAAATGACTTAAAAAGATATGAATTTAATAAAATAAAAATAGTTAATGTATTATTGAAAAATTTTGAAAAATACTAAATTACTTAAATTTTAGTAAAATATGGAGAAAAATCTCCCTTTAAAATTTTAATTGGTGAGAATGACCTTAATAAGAATATTATTATCTATATAAACTTATCAGGTTAGTCATGACAATTAAATTTCTAATGAGGGAGCTTTTCCCTATTTTTCTTAAATTTTATTATTTATTTTTTATTTGGATACTTTCATAAATAAGGATAAAATTGAAAAATAAGTATTATCAACCTTTCAGTAGGCTTATATAATTAAAACCAAAATTTTCATATATAAGTAAACTTATAAGGACAAGAATGTTATTCTAAAATAAAAAATGGGGGGATTCAGTTTTTTTTTCATGAGGTATTTAATTTTTTCTCAATTCATAATAGAAACTTCTTCTCCCTCCATGATGGAAAAACCGAAAACATGAAATTTTAAGATATGTTTGGATCCCAAATGATGAAAGACGAATAGCCAGATTGAATATTGTTTTACTTGTTTGAGATGGTTTTCCTGAATAAGCGCTTTTTCTCAAAAAAGTCGTCAAAAGCCACAATGCGAGAGAAGCCACTTTTTGTAACTTTTCAAGGTCACGATTTCACGATTACATTTATTCCCTCCTCATTCTTTCTTCCGTACAATTTTGTCCTTATTTGCCTATCTATAAGAGAATGAGGGGGAAATTTTTATGAGTTGAATTTTAAAAAATTGAAGAAGTGAGATAATAAAATTTTAATAAAGAGAATATATAAGATAAAAGAGTAAGAAAAATTAATTAAAAATTTTTAGTCCCACTTCTCTTATTTTTTTAAATTCAACTCAAAAAAAATTTTTCTCCACCAATTTTTCCTCCCCTTCCCCCAGACCAAACAAGCCCTTATGCTTCACTTACATTTCTTTAGTTTTCACTGCGAGTATTTATTTTTAATGCTTTGGAGGGTGAAAATCATTTTCAACATATTTTTTTTTATCATTTTTTAATTTTTAGTGTCATTTTTCTGGCCGACAATTTTATATTATTTTACAATTTTATACTTACATATATTTATATTTATTGAATACATTTAATTAAATGCTTTTTAGCATTTACATTTTTTTATAATACACTAACATTTATTTTTATAATTTTAAATTTAATATTTTTCTTAAATTATATATTATACAGCTCATGCCCTTTTAGTCATTTTGTATCTAAACTTGCTTTTCAAAATAATCATCCAAACAAGTTCATTTTCATAAAGTCATTTATGCTACAGCCAATCCAAATATAAATCACATTACACAATTTGACTTTTACTCAATCTTAAGTTTGTAAAAGTCAAAATACAAAAAAAAAATGCTTTTATCACCGATATTCCAAAAACACTTAAATTATAGCTTAAAGCAGTTTTTTCTTTAAAAGTTCAATTAAAAAAACGTAGATTCAAACATCACCAAAAAACCAAAAAGTAGCTTTTGACTATTAGATGTACATTTGGGCCTCCAAATGTGATCCCAAACACACCCTTATTAAAAACATATCAAAAGAACTTATTAATAGCAAAAACACACTGATTCCACCTCAAATGAAAGTAAACAGTGAGTATCATCACCATTTCATTTTTTCACTAAGTCGATTAAAATGTTAATTAATTTTTTTTACCAAAAAGATGTTAATTAATCGTCTCATATTTCGTCATGATGTGTTAAATAAGTACTCAAGTATAATTCCAACACGCACAACATATGCACATATCACTACCTCAATTTTGTTCGCTAGCTAACATTTTTTGCCCAGGTCACCCTTTATTTTTTGGGAAAAAGACAGAAAAATACCACTTGAACTTCAAAATCCCAAATTAGTCCTTTGACAAAGATTTACATTGTCAATCCCATTACCATTCTTGTCAGCGGGATTTTGAAGTTCAAATGGTATTTTTCTGTCTTTTTCCCTTTTTTTTTAATCTACTAGGAAAAATTCACCCTTAGGTATAAATATTTCAAAAAAGAAAATTGCTCAATAAAATAAAATGTTTGATTTTAGTGCTTTTAAAATTCTCTTGACTTATATTTATCATCTCATATTTTGTCACGAAGTGTTAAATACGTACTCAAGTATAATTCAGACACGCATAACATATATATCAAGGTAATTAAACCCGGACCGGTCAGTGAACCACAAGAGTTAGTGGGTCATACCAGAGTCAAACCGAAGTTAAACCGGAACCAAACTGGTGAGAGATAGAAAATTTTAGGCTTGTAGTATGAAATTCTAAAGGAAAAATATTTTAAAAATGATTTTTTAAAAAAAATCAAAAACTTAACCCAGACCGGGTCACCGGACCTGACCAGTTTACTAGCCGGTTTCCAGTTCGGTTCAACCACTTTGGTCTAGGTTAGAGAACAATGATATACACATATCACTACCTCAATTTTGTTCACTAGCAATTTTTTTTTTTTTTGCCCGGGTCTCCCTTTATTTGTTTTTTTAAGCTACTAAGAAAAATTCACCTTTAGGTATAAATTTTTCAAAAGGAAAAAAAAGTTGTTCAATAGAATAAAATGTTTGATTTTAGTGCTTTTAAAATTCGCTTGACTTATACTATCAAAAATAAAATATATTATAAAAAAATATTTCAGAATTTTTTTAAACACACAAAAAACACTATAATAGCAATAAAAAAATTCAACACAGATCCAAACATATTTTAAAAGTAGAAAAATTATATGTTTCAAATATAGATTATGAATTTAGGGATATTTAGAAAAAAAAATTCAAAAAAAAAATATTGTTGAATAGAATAAAATGTTTGATTTTAGTGCTTTTAGAATTCTCTTGACTTATCAAAAATAAAATATATTATTAAACAATATTTTCAGAATTTTTTAAAACACACAAAAAACAATATAATAGCACTAAAAAATTCAACACAGATCCAAGCATATTTTAAAAATAGAAAAATTGTATGTTTAAATATAGATTATGAATTTAGGGATTTTTAGAAATAAATTGTGTCTCAATCAAAGCCAAAATGAGTCCCTCACGCACCCCATGAGAAAAGAAGAAAACAAAATATCTAGGGAAAACTCGGGGGAAAAAAATCATTTTCTTGACCAAAATGAAAATAGCCCAGATCGAACATAAAAAGAAAAAAAATCTCAGATCCTTCTTTTTTAAACTGTCTTAACCCAACCTTCAGAGCTCATTAAGAACCTTTTTTATTTGGTCAAATACTCGCTAAGCCCATAATGCTATTTGAATTGATTTTAGTGCTTTTAAAATTCTCTTGGCTTATATTTATCAAAAATAAAACATAATGTTAAAAAAATATATTCAGAATTTTTTTAAAACACACGAAAAACATTATAACAGCACTAAAAAATTCGACACAGACCCAAACATATTTTTAAAATAGAAAAATTATATGTTCAAATATAAATTATGAATTTAGGAATTTTTAGAAACAAATCGTGTCTCAATCGGAGCCAAAATAAGCCCTCATGCGCCCCATGAGAGAGGAAGAAAACAAAATACATGGGCAAAACTCAAAAAAAAAAAAAAAAAAAACCCCTTTTTCTAGCCCAAAATGAAAACAGCCCAGATCGTACATTAAAAAAAGCTCAGATCCTTCTTTTTTAAACAATTTCAGCCCAACCTTCAGAGCCCATTAAGAACTTTTTTTATTTGGTCAAATACTCGCAAAACCCAGGATGTCGTTTTAATTTCTTTTTTTAAGTGAAATGACACCGTATCACTATGAAGGAGGAGACATCCCTAAAACTAGAATGATGTCATTTGGAATTGGAGTGTCATCTAAAACTTCCAATTGGGTCAGATTCGACCCGGCTGGTGAGAAGGATTGGGTTTGTGGGACCCGAAACTTCTCACCTTCGTATCTCCTTCCGATATCCATTTCTCACAGTTTGGTATCGTTCTCTTCATTTTTTCAAACTCTACACAATGAAACTAATTTTGTGGCATAAAAACACCGTTTCCTCATGACCCAATCTCAAAAACTAAAGACAGCCAAAATGATTCCGTTCTTATGGTTTTTCTTTCTATTTCTATGTAATTCTTCTGTATGAATTCTTCGTTTTCTTGTCCTTTACATTTTTATAACAGCATGTTGTTGACTAGAAACTTTGGTTTTCCTATGATCCAATTTCATAAATACTAACGGCTAAGATCGATGGATGTTTTCTTTCCTATTGGAGTCCCAAACTTTCACATACCAAGTTTGTCTTCACATTTAAGAAACACATACATCATATGAAACATTAAAAAATTAAGAAACAAGGGCATCTTTATCGAAATATATTATCTTGTGAAGTTTTGAACCCACAGAGATACCAATGGCAAAAATGAACAAATATATGTAGCAAAAAAACTTCGACTGATACATGCCTCTATAACTATGGACAACAATTCTTCATAGCAAGGATAGGAGGCAACTTAAATCGTCCATTATAATCCCTCTCTATACTTTTTCATTAAAATTTATCCATGTAAAAATATAAATAGTAGAAATCGATACCATGTAAATATTTTGGACGAACCTAGAATTCAACTGACTTGCAACAGCATCCACAAAAAATCGGAACACCGATGCGGACCTCGATCATCTTACATAGCAAATGCATCAAAATAAGGAAAGCCTGAACCTCCACTTAGACAGGCTAACCCAACTGACTCGGCCTGTTTTGATAGCTCTACCACAGTTTGGATACTGAATGCTATTGAAAAAAATAATTTAGAATGTTAGATGTACAAAATATTACTAGAGTGTAGAATGAACCAAAAATAAGTTTAGGAGAATATTGATGAGTACTATTAAAAAGGTATTTTACAACTCTAGACGTGGGTGTAAATAAAATATATTTTATTAAACACTAATCTATTATCGAACATAAATTGATTTTTTTCTTTATATATTTTAAATAGAAAATTAAATAATTTATAAAAGAAAATTTTCAAGTAATAAACTTTATCTAAACTTTATAGATCAAATTTTCTTTAAAAAATTGATTTATAATTGGGAAAAAAACAAAAAAAAAAGTTACTACTTAAACTTCAAAATCTCAAATAAATGATTTCTTAAAAGAAGAAAAACTTAACTAGTAGATTTATTTTACAATAATGAAGTACTTAGGACTACCGCAATTCACAACATTCAACCAACTAAATTGAAATACAAGCATCCAAGATTATTTAGTCTAATAGTAAACTAACTAGACTACAAAGTGAACAAATTGAGTTCGAATCTCACCTTGTTAAAAAAAAACCCTTATAAGAGGCATCTTAATCATAAAACCTCAATCCAAATTAGTAAGTTTCTCATATACTTGATAATAAGACCCAAAAAAATTGTGGACACCGTGTGGCTAAAAGGATTATAAAAAAAATTGAAATACAAAGTATCAGAGATTAGCCTAACATCAAGGACTGTCAATAAAATGCCATTTGCAAAAATTTGCCTAAGCAGCTCAAACAACTTGTGGCAATTCAATTTAACATACTTACAAGTCCTTCACAATCAACATTCAACAGAATAATCAAGCCAGAGATCAAATATAAGTCCCCAACACAAACTAAAAAAAACGGGGGAAGAGTGGAGAATCATTATAGGACCCAAAAAAATGTGGGTCAAAGGACAGTGTATCAAAAAAGTCAGCAAGAATGTTTGTATTAGCATGGACACCCTCGCCTTTGCTCATTCTCAGGAGCAGCGTCTGGAATACCTTGGAAGTATCTGCAATTGAGAATGAAACATTAATTGAAAGACAGAATTAGAAAGTATGTCCATCAATGATCTCTGAATGGATACATATTAAATTAGTGCATTTAGACACTGAACACTCTTAAAGAATGAAGACAAATTATTCAATATGAATACTTAACCTTCCAACATTGATCATTAATAAAAGTAATATTAGATAGAGAATCAAACAATCAAATATACATGTCTCCAGGAAATATATAGCTGAATATGGCTCATAAGATAAATTCTTAGTACAGTTGACAATAAGAGTACATTTGAAAACTCATCGAAGTGGGTGTGTTTTGGATTGTGGAATTGTTATTCTCGTTTCCTAGTATGATTACTACATGGTTGCTTAAGGTTCTATCATTCTTATTGAATATTGAGGCAAAAATCCAACATTCAAGTATATATATATAGGATGCAAATAGCTTGATATGATTTTGATTACATGCAAGCAAGTTTAAAGAAAAACTTACATGTCCTGCCCTTGCTCATTAGCTAGAGCAGTCTTGGCAATACACAAAAAAGCAGTATCTATGTAGTCCTCTTTTGCAGTTGTCTCACAGTAAGGAATATTTCCTTTGAAGCACACCAGTCCATTGCTTTGTTCTCAGACACCTGAGTTCAAGATAATTAAACTTAACACATGCTATCATGAAACTAACTGCAAGTTTGCTAAGGTGGTAGGAAGGATGCTAGTTTGAGAAAAATACCACAAGTTCAATTAATCCTCTTACAAAAATTTAAAAAATATATATAAATAAAAAAAGGATATGAGAAAACTTCAAAGTACATTATCATCTGCATACCACTCGACTGTTTCCCCCATCAATATTAATCTTGTTTCCGAGCAATATAAATGGAAATTTCCTGGGATTAGGAGAATTTGCCTGTGTTTCAATGAGAACATTTATCTTAATAGAATATCATCTTCATTCAAAAAACACAAGTCACAGGATAAAAAAAGGATGTCAAATTTTGACATAAAAATGATGATGAGAATAACAATGTAGAAGAATCAAATATTATTTAACTGAACAGAGTTTTTTGGTTGAACTTAATAAAAGATCTCCCTGATTGAACAGTCTGCATCAGACAATAATAAGTTTAGCTTGGTCTCAAGTAAGCCATTCCTTAGCAAGAATCGACAGAAGCGTCAAAAACAGTTCAAATTGTGGTATATTTGTTGTCCAGCCAAGAAAAAATAAATTGCTAAGTAACACTACAATATCATGGAAAACAAGAAGACGTAATTATCTTTGATAATATGTATGAGACATTTGAAATACAGGCGAAGAGGATTCATTTAAGTGTAGAATAGAAGTTATTTGATCACAAGTACCTTAGCTGTCCAGTCAGATCAAATCATATTTTATAGCTCCAAGCAGCTGAGAAAACTTCAGTTTGTTTGTAATTAAGTTATTGGGAAAGAAGAAAAATCTCAGAAGAGGAACAAAAAGGAAGAAGAATGGGTGAATAATGAACTTGAGATGCAAAATTTGAAGGTTGAAATGCTTAATGCCGAGGAACAGGTCTCTTTAGAGAAAAATAAGCCGCAGGCAGATATAGCAACTTTTTCAGAAGAAAAACTAATTTTTGCATGGGGTTTCCAACGCAGCTGCTTACTTTTGCAACCCTAATACCTGTCTTCTTTCATATTCAATTCATTCTGAACATGGTCAAGCTGATCCTCGTGCTTCTCCATATGACTCTTCAAAATCATAATCTCTTTTTTTTGAGATCTGAATTTTCAAGTTTGAAATTTTCAGCTCCTGCATTTTTAACAAATTTTCTTGGGTTAAGCTGCAAATTTTCGTCTGATGTTTTTTACTGAGGAATAATGTTACCTCAATAGGTTTTTTTACATTTAATGTTATTCCAAAGGTCCCAAAACGTAGCAATTTTGCCCTGTACTATTAAAAAATTAACGGTGACAGTTAACCTGTTAAAAGTAATAGGCAACACTAAACCTAAAAAAAACTTTTATAATAATATTGTTCCTAATTTTCTAAGTAACTTTTCGAAACTTACGTTCTCTAAGCCTGCAATAAGTTATCTGTGTCATCTTCCTGTTCCATGTCGTCAGATTTCATAGGCAAGCCATGGTGATGGATTACAGATGAATTTAAAGATTTGGATTCTGAGATGTCACAGAGCTATTGCCTTCAGAGTTTAGAGAGGAGTCTATATTGAGAAGATAACCAATTCCTAAATCCTAAAGGATTGTAATGCCGACTATATCCTTTCATAGAGCCTCACAGACTTTAGTTATAGATCTATAATTATCAATATAAAGTCCATTAAAAGCTGCGTTATTCAAAAGCTATGAATAGTATAAATTATGACACATTACAAAACCACTCAATGAGTAGCTCTTGCTTATTTTCTTCCATTTTTTCCCCATAGCAAAAAGCAAGAACTAATATAAATATCATCAAGCTTAAAACAATTAGTCAATATTGACTGAAAGTTTAAAATCTTTAGATGCAACAAAACAAAGCAAACAACAAACACCTATAAAATTTTAATTCTTGTGAGCGCAACCTTGTAACCCCAAAGTACTCCTTCAAAACGGGCAATAACTATGTTCTATAAACACTACCACATATTTAAGTATATATAATGCTTAATAAATAATGGTTACAACGAATAAATATAATATATGTCAAGGCGGAGGTTGTCCAAGAATATATAACAATTAAATATGTGCATCGTCATATATTGAGAAGCAGAATCAATCGCACTCTTGACTTATATATCTCATAATGTAAGTGTTCATCACCTATACTTTATGTCTCTGCAATAATTAAGCTAGGAAAGCAATGACTGGATGAAAGAAATATGAATATGTGTATAAGAAAGGCTGCAAGGGATAAGCATACCCTTGAGAAGCACAAAGGATTTGTATACGCCTTTCTTTGCTCAAAGGTTTACATATCCCAAGCATTTTTTTTTTCTATACACATATTTGTATGTTTTACCCCTTAGTCGTAGCTTTCTCAGGTTATGTCATACGCTTATTTTATTTTCACCTATTTCAGACTATTTGCTGAAAACAATACGTAGTTCAGTGGGTAATACCGGAATAGAATAAACATACTGATATTTTGTGTACGATTACAAAAATTCCCCATAGAGGTTCGTACTTGATAATTACAATTAATGTAGCCTCGCAGCACTACATGGGTGTCTACACCTATCCCAGTGAAACGGAGACATCTTCCAGTCTTCGTTCTACCACTGCAATCCCCTCGTACGGTTCTCTTCTTTGTTCTCAGCATACGTTCTGTCTTCTCTTGTCTAAAATGTTGGTAGGGGAGGGTGAGATTCTGGGGAATCTCAGTAGGAAAGCAATACTAATATACATGCAACATAAGTGCTTAATGCATGACATGCTTGTATTACATAACTCATATTACACATTGACATATCTGCGTGCTTAATGTTTCAATCAACATCCGTATGACCATAGCATAAATAGAAATAGAGTTTCAATTATTCATATATGTTTCACATAATCAAGCAAAGTAATAACATGCATCAATACACCAGCACAAATATCAAATTTATGCAGGAAAGATAAGTTCCCTACCTCAAAGTCTTAACAATCCCTTTTTAGTGTGCATCGTAAAATGTGTCGCTTCCGGCTTCAGACTCGGTCCTAAAATATTAAATGTACAAGAAATAAGTCATAACCTATCCAAGTATCATTTTATATTCTTCCACAGTGTTTCTTGTGGTTATATTAGTCTATAGTGAAAATTTACCAAAATGCCCCGGGACCCTGGCCTGATGGCATGTTTTCCCAAAATTTTGACTAGGGCTATCTTGACTTATATTTTCACCCAAGGAATCCATTCCTATGCTCGAAATTACCAAATTCACTATCAAATTACAAAAAAAAAAAAAAAAAAAAACCCTTGACAGCCCCTATTTCAAGTTTTAATAGCTTTTTCGTAATTATGCTTTTTGAACATCTACCAAAAAAGTGACCAACTGTAATCCCACCTATTTTTTCCCACTGAATTTAATGGAATCATTTATTTCATGAAAATCCAACTCCTAGCCCCTATTCTGGTTCTAGCCGAAAGTTTCACAAAAATAGGAAAATGGAGTTTTGTGTTTTAGTTTCCAAAACTTGTACTTTTCCACTTCTAATCCTTTGTTAATTCATTTAAACATTTCTTAACCATAATTCAAGGAAATTTGGGTTGCATAACCCCTTAGGGTTATGGCTTTTCAAACTCACAAACCAACCTTGAAACTTGAAAAGATTTCAAGAAATAACACAACAACCACAAGAGAACAAGTTCATGAAGTTACCCTCTTGGTTCCAATCGTGGCACCTTAACTCCTTCTCTTCCTTGGGGACTTGACTTGCTAAACACATGTATTCATGAAGAAAAGAACCTTAGAGGAAGTGTTACACAAGAATAGGAAGCCAAATCACTAAATCACAACTACTTTACCTTAATCTTCTTCCTCCTTTTCTCATCTTCAAGGTTTCTCCAAGGTCTCTCTCTTTTTTTGGTTTGGCCGAATGAGCACATGGAAAGGGAGAGGTTGTGTTTTATTAATTTAAATCTTCTTACCTCTTGACCATTGATCTCACCAAGGGTTGACATGGTAACACATGTCTTCCACCATACTTTCCTCCATACTTTCACCATACCTCTTCACTTTATGCCATACTTCCTTCATCATTTAACTTACTTGCTCCCTTACCATTATCCATCATGATCTTCATGTCCATACTTCATGTCATACCCACCTTACCATTGTCATCATTATTCTTTTCTTGTAGCATTTTGGACATGTGCTCATGAAATTAATTTATTCCCCTTAATTTTATGTGTTGCTGAAATTTCAAGAAGGAAGGATGTCAACACCCATTTCCATTTCGATAATCGAAGAGTAATAAAGACGGAATTCAAGGGGCATACATAAAAGTACAATTATACTGATAAAAATATTCGTTTACAATTCTGATATCATTCATCGACGAAAACAGAAAATACAGCGGAAGTTTTAATATTTACAAATTTCACCAAAATATCACAAAATAGACTAATTATGACCACGATCTTGTCCTCGCCTCAGACCCGTGCCGCTCACTTTCCTGCGTCTACATCTTTTCCCTTAGACCCAATGGTACCTGCTGAAGTGTTTATTAAAAATAGGGTGAGATTCCGGAAAACCCTAGTAGAAACTTGCTATCGTTCATAGAAAATGCGAAACGTAAATATGATATATGCCATGTATGCACCAATTAATGAACATTATAAACATATCATCTACATGTATACATGAGTAGGGCCCAGCTCCACTATTCTGCACCGGTTGGGTTCTCACCAACTCCAGTGTAAGTGCCTCTAACACTTCTGACCCCTTTCTGGGCTAATCATGTTGATTAATAAAGCGCATTTACAAACATTGGCATCCACACAATCATATAACTGTGGCATAATGTATGAAGAATAATGTCCCTACCTTAATGCTTTATAATCCTCTGTTTAACGGTGTCTCATAAAGCGTGTCGTTCCGGCTCTCGACTCGGTCCTAAAATATTAAATATACAAGAAATAGGTCTTAACCTATCCAAGTATTATTTTAGACTCTTCCATAGTGTTTCTTGAGGTAATATTAGTCTATTGTGAAAATTTACTAAAATGCCCCCGGGAACCCAACCCGGCCCCGGCATACCCGGCCCGATGGCACGTTTTCCCAAAATTTTGACCAAAGCTATTTTGACTTATTTTCGCCCAAGGAATCCATTTCAGGGCTCGAAATCACCAAATTCACTGTCAAATTATGAAAATACCCTTGACAACCCCTATTTAGAGATTTCAGTGCGTTTTTGTAATTATGCTTTTTCGGCCTCTACCGAAAATGTGCCCAACTGTAACCCCACCTATTTTTGCCCACTGAGTCCAATAGAACTATTTATTTCATGAAAATCCAACTCCTACTACCAGTTCTTATCCTGACCGAAATATTAGGGAAAAATGGAAAAAGATGAGGTTTTGTGTTTTAACTCCCAAAACTTGTACTTTTCCACTTTTAATCCTTGATTAACTTACTTAAACACTTCTTAACCATGATTTAAAGGATTTTGGGCAGCATAACCCCTTAGGTTTATGGCTTTTCTAATTTTACAACTCAAACCAAAAATCATAAAAACCAAACAACAATTATCAACAACTCAAGAAGGTAAGTTCATGAAGTTACCCTCTTTGGCTACTTGGTTTCTTCTTACTCTAGGCTCCTCCTCCCTCTCTTCTTGATCTCAAAGTGTGTCTTCACCACCATGGATTCATGAGAAACAAGAGTTTAGAGAAGAATCTAGGGAAATGCCATAAGAAAAACTAAAGAAACCACATTACCTTGACCTCTTCTTCTCCCTTCTCTCTAACACTTTGAAATTCTCCAAGCTCACTCACTCTCTCTCTCTCTTCTTTTGCTTTGGCCGAATGTGACATAGAAAGAGAAAGGAGTTTGTGTTTAATAAATTGGTCTTCTTCCTCCCTAACCATTGATTCAATCAAGGGCCCAAGTTGTGACACTTGTCACCATTCCCTTCTTCCTTATAATTTCTCCACCTAATTCCATTATATATATTGAATCAATGATCTCCCTTTTGCTTGCCCCTAAAAAACCGTCCCTACCCCCTCTCATCTTACAAGACAAGCAATTTCCTACATGTAATCAAGTTTATCCTCTTCCAAGCACTCAATTTCTTTCATTCCTTCACTCAAACTATTCTCATCATGCAATCAAGTATCTCCCTTCCTTTACTCAAGCTATCCCTTTATGCATTCACCGTACTTCCATTTTATGTGCACTCAATCTTGATTATCATTTCCTTCTTCATGTGGCATGTGATCATGTATTAAATAATTTTTCCCCTTTTTCTTTCACGCATGGAAGAAAATAATAAGAGGAAGGGAGGAGAAAAATTGTTTTGCATAATTCCACAATTCACATAATTGATTTTATGTATAATCCCCCTTAATTTCTCAATTCTTGATTTATTCCACTAAGAATAATCACATTATGCATTTTCCTTTATTTTCATTGATTAATTGAGATTAACTCCAATTAATTGGAAAATAATTAATCTTGGGCTAAATTGAAAAAATTATGATTTTGCTATCCCCTTTGTAATTTAACTCAATTTTTGAATTAATTTGCCCATTTCCTTATGAATATGAATATTTCAAAATTCACAAGATCCAAATTCATGAATATTCAACACTTTATTGAATTATTCAAATAATTACAATATATATAATTTTGGTGAATAAAATTTGGGGTGTTACAAAGGAAATGGAAGAAAATGATTTCAACAATTCCATAATTCATAATAAATGAATTATGTATAATTCCCCCTGATTTCACAATTCTTGATTTATTCCATCAAGAATACTTCAATTGTACATTTTTCTTTATTTTCCTTGATTAATTGAAACTAACTTCAATTAATTGGAAAATAATTAATCTTGGGCTAAATTAGCAAAATCATGATTTTGCTATCACTTTTGTCATTGAACTCCTTTCTCAAATTAATTTTCTCATTTTCTCATAAATATGAATCTTTCAAAATTCATAAGATCCAATTTCATGAATATTCACCCTTTTTATTGAATTTTTCAATTAATTATAATATATTTTTTGTGAATAAAAATTTGTTTCTATGTAGAGACCCAATTTATAGGTCAACAATTACATTATCACATATATACGCCAATAATTACTATTAATTCTCCCCACAAAGCCTAGAATGTCTTTGATCCATTCCAAATTGTATAGTCATTTGATGTTGGAGGTACTATTCTATTATATATAAATAAGTCCAACTAGCTCAAAAACTCTCATTTGAAGAGTTTCACATCCAAACATCACGGTTATTATATAATAACAGTAATTTATTATAAAAGTTCACAGTTCATATTTAGAAACCATTATTAATGTACTAAATACATAATGACTATCTACGTGACACCATTATTTACTTTTATTAAAAGTAATGATTCTTACATAAGAACCATTATATATGTTACTGAATAAATCATGGTTGTTAATATGATACCGTTATGTTTTGACACAACCTTAGCCGTCTCGGTGTCAAATCACAAATTACCACGAATTAAATGCAATATAGTGCAAATAACTCGGGATCGTTTTCTAATCAAGGAGCCAATTATGAAACTAATTCCTAGTAACTAAATAATTACAGTGCAAAATTGATAGGGGTAAAACTTGATTAATTGATTTCTAAAACTATGAATTGAATGCAATTTAAAATATATATATATTTTTGGGATTTTCAAATAAGGAGGAATGAAAGTGGGTAAGAAATGCAAATGAAGAAGATACTCTTGGAAATAGTTTTCAATGGCTATCCTTGCTCAATTAAGATATTTGGGGAATTAATACACTAAGCTTCTAATATACCAAACCTCAATTACCATTGAATCTAGCATCACAAGAGAGGAACCCCTTCCCTTAAAATGCTATTAAGCCCTCTTAGTGTAATGAGTTTCTCTAAGTTTTCTAATATACCAAACCCCAATTACCATTGAGTCTAATTCTTAAACTCATGAACCCATTTATTTAAGTATTATTAAAACCTCTTAGAAAGTGACTATGGAATAAGCAATGCATTTAGGTTTAACTACAATTCTATTTCAATTAAACCATCCAACAATACCATGTTAAATAGATAGAAATCAATAAAATCATACAGAAACATATATATAATCATATATATATTGATGAGTATAAATCCTTATTACAAATTCCAAATCACAACAACTCAATCCATAAAAATTGTAACTAAAATCATAGTTTCATTACATAAATGAATTCTTAAACCTAAGAAATCACAATATAATAAACTATAGATAAAATAAACTCCCCTTTAAAGCATATGTGAGCTCAAGTCATCTCCAATTCATCTCCAAGAGCACAAAATTGCCTAGCCAATCATGTGAATAGCTTCAACAAATATAATCACACATTAATTCAAACATCCACCCATAAAATCACATATTAAAACGCTCAATTAACACTAAACCAATTAAATCAGGGGCTGGATTTGAACAAAAGAAAAACACAACAGAGAAAGCAACTGGGACGAATTCAGAAACAGAGGAAGCTCGGCCTTGACCAATGGAAGGTGAGGCGAGGATGGTGGTTGCTGTGGGAGGCTGTCGCGGTTATGGGGTGGTGAGGATTGAAGGCCGGCGTTGGTGGGTGGTGCTGGCGGTGAAGAAATGGAGGTGAACGTTGGTGGATGGCTACCAGCGACAGTGAAGATGATTGGGATGGTAGGCGATTTCCGGCGAGATGAAGGAATGGAGAAGAGAATCAGCTCTCTGCTTCCAGCTCCGTCGTCTTCTCTCTCAGCTCTCGATCTCACTCACGGCCACCCTGCTTCTGTTCTGTCTTTTCAACTCTGAGCTCGCCGGCGACGGAAAGGATGATGAGGTTGGAGTGAATGTCGCCGGCGAGTATAAAAGGCAGCGGAGTGGTTGAAGATGCGAAGATGGAGATGATCAAAGTGATGAACTTGTGTGTTGCAGCTATCCTCTCTCGCGTCTCTGTTCTGGCGCTATATGAACCAGACCTAAGCCTTTGCTGTAAAAACGCTGTGTTTAACTCGTGAACCAAACTGGAATTTTTCAAATTCAAGTCCCAAACTGCCATTTTCAGTTTTAATCCCATTTTCCAAGTTCCTACAAGTAAAAATAATTTACCCAATATCAAATCTTCTCAAAAATAAATGATTAAAAGTAATTACAAATTTTTATGACAATTTTGCCCTTTTTAGTCCTAATTTAATATATTTACTCTTAATGTCAATTAAGCACAAAGAAGGCATTTTAAGCTCAGAAATTATGACAAAATCCTTAAATAAAATATGAAAATATATAATAAAATTAGGATTTGTCAGTATCGTTCAAGTGTTACTATATATTATGACGGTTATTCACGTGTGCCTGTTTATTATTATCACATCAATGCGCATATCATGACCTCACCAAAACTCAATCCATAATGAGTGTTATATTAGAATCATTATAATGGGTTCAAAATAAACAACTACAGTTTGGAATCGTGATGCATCTACGCTGAGCATTCATAGCGCTCGTATATATAAGGATTTGAAACCATGTTTTATGGGTGTTAATAGCCATTATATATTACTTTTTCTGTGGTAATAAAATTTATCTCTCTATTCTAGCTCATGCATTTCTTAATTGACTTGAGTGACCTTCACACCACAACTATATCTGATTATGCACTGTAAAACTTATAAATCTAGTTTGGGGGTGAATTTTGGTTATAAATTCAAGACGTTTTTAAATTTATTTCTTATATTTATAATTTTTCTTCAAACTGTTTTGACTAACTTATAAACTGATAAATAATCTAATGTTATACAAAAATATTTTAGAGAGTTGACACCACAAATATTATAATTAAATAATTTATTTTGCTTCATTAGTCTGTCCAAATTAGATAACATATCTTATATTAAAGACTGAAAGAGCATATCAAAGTGGCAAGTGGAGAAATTTAAAAAAAAAAACAATACTAAAGGTACGTGAAGAAAGTAGAGAATGAGAGAACAACAACATGAAATGTATCGCTAAACTACATGACGAGAGGATGGTCCTTTGATAAATTTAGATGGATTCAAAATGTCCTGCTCTTCCAATATGTGTGAAGTACAATAGTAAAGTAATTTTAAAATGGGAAAATTTCACTTAGCCTCTAAGAAAGTAATTTCATTTCATTCAATATCAAAATCACCCCTTGAGTTAAAATGAAATTAAATTTGTCATGCAAAGACAATGATGCCTTACTTTATTTTTTTTCATAAAAATATTTATAAGACAAATAAAAGGATCCAAAGTAAACCAAGGAACAAGAACATTTGGCCATTCACAAGATAAATAAGGGTATTCATAAAACAAATAAAGACATTTAGAAGACAAGTAAAGGGATTTAAAAGAATCAAAGGAGTTAAAAATGTTGGTCATTCATAAGACAATTAAGAAAACTTATAAGACAAATATGTATATTTATAAGACAAATAAGGGAATTCAAAAATATAAAAAAATGGCATCATTTTTTTTAACCAATAAAATTTAATTTTATTTTGACTCAAAGGGGTGCAATGAAATTCCAAAATCTTTTGGGAGTTGACTGAAATAAAATTGTTTCCATTGGGCTAAGTAATATTTTTCCTTTTAAAATCCCAGCCCACTTATGAGGAAAATTCCAGAAAAATATTTTCAAAATATCAAAAGCCCAAATCAGCTATGTTTCCTACAATAGTTTACAAATTGACTACATATAATTAGCAATTGACAATTTATTTTTGTAGAAAATCACTGATATGGAATTTTCAAATTATGATGGTATTTTTCAGGAATTTTCCTTATTATTTAACCTTGTTGTCACACCATATTAATGTTTCTCCTCACTTGGTCGCGCGTGAAGTCCAAACGGCACTTTCTTTCTCCAGTCTTGCTTTCTCCTCTGTTGCACCTTGTAGCACATCCACAAAGCCTCTGTCCTCAAATATTCGGCCTTTTCACTTATGCCAAAATGGATGGACATTTCTCTTTGCGGTTCGCAAGATTTGAGTGCCAATACCGTTTATCAAGACATCAACTCTATTTTGAAGTTTTTTTGCCTTCTTTTCTATTCATGCTACCCCCTGCCCATCGGCAAACCTTTTTTCTTCTCTTAGCAATTGTCCTAGTTTCTTTTCTGTTTTATAACTAATGGATATATGACTCGGTTATTTTGCTAATATCATTTTTTATTATTCATAAAAAAAAAAAGCTATACAGCACTTTGATTGGATAAAGAGTCGAATAACAAAATTTATTATAGTTTTTTTAACTGTTCATAGAGATACATCTAACGTTAAATATAAGTTCATATTAACCATTGCTATTAGGTCATATAGTAAATAGTTATTTATTTGTAACTAATCGTTTCTAATTGTTACTTTAGAACAGACTTCAATTACGCTATTAGTTAGGAATTTGTTATTTATCATTGATTCCATTCCTTTATATAAGGACAAATTGTACACGCTATTGCTTTATGAAATAATATTCATATTTCCATTTCTATTTCTCTCTCTATTGTGATATGGTATCGGAGATTTGAAAGGTATTTGACCTTCTACTGTTTTCTTTACCTGTCCTTTCTTCCAGCTTGCTTTTTCCGTACTTGGAGAAGCTTTTATGTATCCAATTTCTCTCTCTCTCTTTTTCAATATAGTCCTCTTTCCCTTTTCCTTCACCAAAAAGCCCTAATTTCTTTTTTCTCCCATGGCTTCTACTGGCAATTCATCGAGTTTGCCTAATCCTGAGAGTGTTCATAACATTGCAAATCCATATTACATCCCAACGAAAATCCATCTTTGGTTTTGGTATCACCAGTGTTGACTGGCACAAAATACCATTCATGGTCTTGTGAGATGCGAATGGCCTTGATGTCAAAGTACAAGGTTCGATTCATCGATCGGACGCTTTGATTTCACCAAGTCTTTACGTTTTGGGGTCAAATGCAAAATATTTTTAATCCAAAAATTACAGTACAATGCAACACTCGGGTCGTCTCACTTGAGGAGCCTTTATTGAGCTATCTAAGTAAACTAATTATCATGCAAATGCAATTAAAACAAGGGGAAAACGATTTTTGGTTTTTGAAATTAATAATTAAAAGAAAATGTAATTGTTAATTAAAAGCTAATCTAATATTTTTGGTATTTTTCTTATAAAAATGGAGAATGAGTGAATGGAATGGTATGAAATGGAAAATATGAATAAAGAATGCTCTTGGTAATGAAGAAGTGACAATCCTTGCTCAAAAATATTATGGGAGTTAAAAATGCATTAAGTCTTAAGAACAACCTCAAGATAACACTTGAGTCCAATATTCTCAATTAATAGTAGCTCCTACAAACATAGCTAACTACTACCTCTTGAGATATTGTTAAAAACCACTTAATGTGCAATTGAAATTAGAATAATGCAACATGAATCTTCTTGGATTTGAGTGCTAAACAGCCCCTCAAGGATACAAATCAACCACATTAACTAGACAATAACACGCTAATTAACATAATCTCATTGCAACCATAAAGAAATTCAAACATATATAATCTTCACATTATAAAATTCAATCTCAACTACAATTATCAAACCAAAAGAGACGATTAACATTAATCCCAATTCCAAAATCACATATATAAAAATTCCTAAAATTAGGCAATTCAAATATATATAATTCTAGACTAATGGAATAATAACAAAACTCCCCTTTGTAGTCCATTAAGCTCAAGCACAATTCATCATCACCAAGAAGCAAAGAATCTCAGCCACGCATTACTTTAAAATAACCATAGAAAATTCAGAAACATGGCAGCCACGTGGTATTTCATTAGTGGTGAAATGCAGAGGAAAAACAGGAATGACGGTGGTTCAGCAGTGAATGAGAAATGGTGGAAGGTGATGAAGAGGCGGAGCAAATGGTTGACGGTGGGAGGACGATGGTTGTATGGAGAAAGTTGACAATGGAATGAAGGGAGGAAGAATACGGAGCTGGTTGGTGGTAATAGTTCACAGCTCCGGTGGTGGTGGTATGGTGAGTTGAAGAACAGAGGAAGGTCGGAGGAGGCTGTGCAGCTCTGGTCTCGGAGCTCTCTGTCTCACCTCCGATGGTCTCTCTCTCCTCTTCCAATCTTCGTCCTCTCTGAATCTGGACCCTCAGCTCGCGTCTCTTCTCTCTGTTTCTGGTTCTCCGAATCTGAACCTCACCGGCGACGGAAAGAATGAAGGAAAGGGAGTGAAGGTCGCCGGTGAGGTTAAAGATTATGCAGATGATGAGATGATTCGATGATGATGATCTGTGATGATGATGAAGCTCCCTGATCCCTGTGCGGCGCCTCTCTATATCTCAACTCTTAGCTTGCCTCTCGGATCGGGTCTTCCATGTCCGAATCCCATATCCACACACACTGTCGGGTCTGCGTCTTTCCTTAGCTCCAAATGCAGAAGGCCCAAAATAGTAGCCCTGGTCAAAACGCAAGTTTTGACCAGGGGCCTAAGTGAAATGTTAAAGACCTTTGATTAGGGACTATAGGGAAACTTTTTGAAATGTTTTAGAGCTTATCTGTAATTTCCAAAAATTCTGGGAACTTTTCTGTGGTTTCCCTGGGCCCTTTTCTTCTTTAACTTTCAATTTTCAGAATTTCTTGGGACCTGTTCTGTAATTTTTCCCAGACATCAACATATTAATTTTGACCCTCCAAAATCTCCGATTTTCTTCCAAACCACCTACAACACAATATTAAACACCATGTAGCATCAAAAGTTCAAGGGACAATTGTACAAAAAATAATTAATAAATTATGACCATTTTGCCCCTAATTGCAATTAATTCAAAACAATTGTCCCTAACTAAAATCAGTGTTTAATCATGCAATATTGTCCCATAAAATCCATTAAAAATCCCAATTTAATTATGAAATATTATATAAAAATATAGTTCAATCACGCTTCTTATTCCGCCGATGACTGATCCGGTTTATCCAGCTTGGGAGAGATGCAACATGATGGTCCTTTCTTGGTTAACTAGATCGATCTCTCCAAATCTTGCACAGAGCATTCTCTGGTTAGATAGAGCGTGTGATGTATGGGAGGACTTGAAGGATCATTTTTCACAGAACGATATTTTCCGGCTAGCATATCTTCAAGAGGATATCGAAAATTTGAAACTAGGAGACCTAAGTGTAAGTGATTATTTCACTAAACTGCAAATATTGTGGGATGAATTCTTGACATTGAGACCTTTGTTAGTTTGTTCTTGTACTTCTAAATGTGTTTGGTGTATAACCGAGGCTTATCGAAGCGTTTTGATCAAGATTATGTGATAAGGTTTCTAAAAGGTCTTAGTGATCATTTTTCTTTTGTTAAATCTAATATCATGTTGCTTGATCCTCTACCTAATATCAACCAATTTTTCTCTTTGGTACAACAACAAGAGCGAGAATTGGGTTTTCAGAATGTTGATGTCACAACATTGCTTACTAAAACTTCCGTGTCAAAAACTCCTTCTCTTGTGACTAAGCCAACCAATATGACTAATCATCAAGGACTTGTTAAACAGTGTACTTACTGTGGTCGGTACAAACATACTGAAGCCACATGTTATAAGAAGCATGGTTTTCCCCCAGGCTTCAAATTCAGGTCATCTGTTAATGCTGCCGTGAGTGATTTAGTTACTTCTGGTAAAGGCACATCAGACAGCCAAGCGGTAGCTAATCCTTCTTACTATTTCACACTATAACAGTATCAAAAGTTGCTTGCATTGGTTCAGTCTGACTCTACAGTCTCTCAGCCCTCAGCTTCCATAAACAGCATTTCAAGTATTGGTACATTTGTTCCTTATACTTTTCATTCGTTTTATCACACCTGGATCATAGATGCAGGTGCCACAGATCATGTTTCTTCTAATATTACTCTGTTTTCATCTTATAAACGAATAGCTCCTATCTTTGTTAATCTACCAAATGGCACACGAGTCACTGCAACCTATTGTGGCATTGTTTAATTTTCAAAATCCTTTTTAATTCAGGATGTTTTATATGTCCTAGATTTTCGCTTCAATCTTATCTCAGTTTCTAAACTAACTTTGTCTATACCGTGTGTTATTTCCTTTCAGCCAACAACATGCCTTACATAGCTCTAGCCTTCAAGGAAGACGATTGGTTGAGCTGATGTCATTGAAGGCTTATACATCATGAAACAACATGCAAATAATAATTCTATTGTTAGTTCTGTTTCCACTTGTAATTCTTCCATTCCTTTTGATCTTTGGCACTTTCGCCTTGGGCACTTGTCTAGTTCAACATTGTATTCCTTGCACAAGCAATTTCCTGTTATTCCTTATGATAGCAAGTTCACTTGTTGTGATATGTGTCATTTTGCTAAACAACGAAAACTTCCTTTTCATGTAAGTGAAACTACTTCTTCTAAAATTTTTAGTTTGGTTCATATGGTTGTTTGGGGCCCCTACCATTTATTTTCTATACATGGACATAAATATTTTTTTAACGATTGTTGATGATTTCTCTTGATATACTTGGGTATACTTACTTAAAAATAAGTCATAGGTTCAGCCTTCTATTAAAGCTTTTCTTCAGATGGTTTCTACACAATTTGAGTGTTCTGTTCAAGTTATTTGAACTGACAATGGTTTAGAATTTGATATGGCAGAATTTTATCATAAGAAAGGCATTTTACATCAAACTACTTGTGTAGAAACACCTGAACAAAATAGTAAAGTAGAAAGGAAACATCAACACATACTGAATGTGACTAGAGCTTTGTTATTTCAAGCTAATTTACCTAAAATTTTTTTGTCATATGCTTTAGCCAATGCTGTTTTTCTTATAAATCAATTGCCCACACCAGTTTTAGACCACAAATGTCCATTTGAAATACTATTTGGCATCAAACCTGATTTTTCTCACCTTAAAGCTTTTGGTTGTTTGTGCTTTACCTCTACACTCACACAACATAGAACTAAAAGCTTGATATAAGAGCTACCAAGTATGTTTTTCTTGGTTATCAATTAGGTACTAAAGGCTTTGTTACTTTTGATATAGACACTAGAACTATCACTGTCTCTAGGAATGTCATCTTTTATGAGGAAACTTTTCCTTTTCGCAATTCCAATAATGTCTCCATTCTTGCTTCTATCTCTTTACCCGTAGAGTTACCTCATCTGGATTTTCAAGACCCATGTTCTGTTTCTACTTCCTCTGCCACACTTGATTTTCAACCTACTAGACGTTCCTCTAGACTTAGTCGCCTACCTACGTATCTGCATGATTATCACACGACACTTCAATGTACATCAGCTGTACCTACTTCTTTGGAGACTGGCAGCTATTACCCTCTTTCTAAAGTTGTGTCCTATGATCACCTCTCTTCTTCTTATCACAATTTTGTATTGGCCATTTCTACTGATGATGTTCCTAAATCCTATTCCAAAGCTATTCAACATGAGGATTGGAGGACTGCTATTCATTCTGAATTGGATGCCTTGCAACAAAATAATACTTGGGTGATAACTGATTTACCTCCTGGTAAGCGACCAATTGGTTGTCATTGGGTTTTTGCTAAGAAGTATAATGCTGATAGTACTCTTAATCGATATAAGGGCTGTTTAGTGGCTCAAGGCTTTACTCAGGTAGAGGGTGTCGATTTTAATGATACTTTTTCTCCAGTTGCTAAACTCACCACCGTGCGTTTGTTACTTGCATTGGCAGCATGCATTGGCAGCAGCTCACAATTGGCATTTAAAACAACTAGATGTCAACAATGCTTTTCTTCATGGTGACCTTGAGAAAGAGGTTTATATGCTTCCACCTCCGGGTTTGGTTGTTTCTTCTTCTTCCAAAGTTTGTAAGTTGCAATTCTCCCTTTATGGTCTTAAGCATTCTAGTTGGCAGTGCTTTTCTAAGCTTTCTCAAGCTCTTTTCACTTGTGGTTATAAGCAGTTACAGGCTGATCATTCTTTATTTCTTAAAACCACGTATTCTTCTTTTATTGATATCCTTGTTTATATTGATGATATGCTGATTAGTGGTACTGATTTACATGAAATCAACACCATTAAGACTTTTCTTGATGATTGTTTCAAGATTAAATATTTGGGGGATGTGAAATATTTTTTTGGTCTTGAAATTGCTAGAAGTTCCAAGGGTATCTCTCTTTGTCAATGCAAATTTGCCTTAGATATTTTGGCTGATTCTGGTTTTCTTGATAGTAAACCTGTTAAAACTCCTATGGTGAGGGATCTTAAACTTACTAAAGATGCTGGTACTATTTTATTGGATGCTACTTCTTATCGAACTCTGGTGGGTCGGCTTTTGTGTCTTACTAATAGCATACCTGATTTGGCTTTTGCTGTTCAACAACTTAGTCAGTTTGTCCAGCAACCAACCGACGTCAATCTTAGTGCTTTACATCATGTTTTGAGATATCTTAAGGGTTCCCCTGGTCGAGGTCTCTTCTTTCCAGCACATTCTTCGCTGAAACTTAGTGTTTTTAGTGATTCTGATTGGGCTGGCTGTTTGGATACAAAGCGTTCTATTACTGGTTTTTGTGGTTTTCTTGATCAGGCCTTGATTACCTAGAAATCAAAGAAGCAACCTACTATCTCTACTTCTTCCTCAGAGGCTGAATATCGGACTATGGATGGCACTACATGTGAGCTGCAATGGTTGAGCTATTTGTTACGTGATTTTGGTTTGCCATTTTGCTCCCCAGCTTCTTTATATTGTGACAATCAGTCTGCTCGTCACATTGTTGCTAATCCTACTTTCCACGAACGTACTAAATAGTTGGATATTGATTGTCATATAGTAAGGGAGAAACTTCAGTCTGGATTGATCCACCTTTTGCCTATTAAATCTACTGATCAATTGGCTGATATTTTTACCAAGCCTCTAGCTTCTTCCTCTTTTAGTACATTGGTTTCCAAGCTGGGAATAGTGGATATACATTCTCCAGCTTGAGGGGGGTATTAGATCATATAGTAAATAGTTATTTATTTGTAACTAATTGTTTCTAATTGTTACTTTAGATAATAGACTTCAGTTACGCTATTAGTTAGGAATTTGTTATTTATCATTGATTCCATTCCTTTATATAAGGACAAATTGTACACGCTATTGCTTTATGAAATAATATTCAGATTTCCATTTCTATTTCTCTCTCTACTGTGATAATTGCATTCAGCAAACTGTCACGTTATAAATCCTAAGCTACAGTTCTGTGATTTCGAAAATGTATTTTGTGATTTTTCTAGATGCATGAACCAAATAGTATGTAGATATCATTTGTAATGTCAACTAGTCTTATTACAACACATTCTTAATAATTCTTTAATTTGCTTAATTAGAAAGCTCGGGTCAGATTGTTGGTATCATAAAGTAATGAACCTGTTTGCATTATTTCCTCCCCATTTTGCTCTCCTGTACGTGTATTCTCTTTCCCTTTTATTAATGATAACCAAATAATATTAAATATTAATTATTGTAATTTAATAATCTGATTATTCTATAGAATATTACAAAATAATGTTTCATACTTTCATGGTGGTGATTTCACTTGTTTCAGGGGGTTATTCTGGTGGTTCACTATCTTCTAATTACAACAAAGTACATTTATATTGATAACTAGTCAATTTTTTACGGCATATCCTTTGACATTTCCTATTATAATTTTTACCTATAAAAGTACATCTCCCTTCCTCCTTGTCCTCACCCTTCTATTATTGCACAAAAATTTTGAAAATATTTTGTCACTTTTACAGGTTTGCCATTGCATCTCTGAATTTGGTCGCATAGCCATTATGTAATGATATGAGTATAAAAACCATGCCAATATACTATCTGTTTGAGGTAAAATCTCTGCTATATGGTCTAGTTTCTTGTTAGAATATTATGTACATATTGTGATTAATTAATATGTCAGAATAACATGTAATAAAAAGGCATATTTTAAGGCTTCATAATAGTGAAGAAACTGATATAGAGGTATGAATAATAGAGCTAGAAATTTCTTCATTCTCCTTATATAGTTCTATTGGACTTGGTTTTAATTGTTCTTTTTAGGCTTTTCATTATTCTTTGATGTTATATTTGTCACAACGAAGTCTGATAGGGGTATATTAAGCCCACTTGTTGGTGACATTTTTACATTTGACCAATAATGTTTACTTGGGAAAGACATGATTGGATATGTAGTGAAAGGCATTTAGCTTTCTTGGATATATTCTAACTATATTAGCAGCGTAACTTTCCCCCATTATAGAATTAGGTCAGTACTCTCATCTAAATTTTCACTGTCACATCTAAAGCAAATGTAACCCTGTAATGGTTTCATATTGATGACTACCACGTTAGCCAACTTAAACCCTGTAGTTAGTTTAATTTCCAATTGGGATGTACAACAAAGGCAAAAGATGAATGATGCAATATTATGTCCCAATCTTTGAGAGTTATTCAATAATAATGCTTTTCAGTTTATAATTCTTTATTCAACAATTACAACACTTTTGCTCATAAACTTCCTTTTTGTTGAATTTTGTTTTGTTAAGACTATATTGAGCTCACACACTAAGCCCATTATAATGCAGCAGCCCAAACTCATTACTTCAGTATAGGATATTCTTTGTACAACATATTCTTTCATTCCTTTATCTTTACAGTGTATACATACCATGCTTTTGTGTAATTTAGGGTTTTTACCCTATCTATATATAGAATAGTGTAGGGCCTGGAACAGTTTTCCAGTTTTACAGCATTCTTCTCTTATTAAAAATTTATCCTGGTATCATAGCATGACCTAGGCAAGCTACCATGACGAATCCCAATGAAGCTAAGTCACAGAATACTCCACAAAAAACCCACAGCAAGATCACATAGCAATAAAGCAAGCTTAGTGGTTTCTGCCTCTATTTTAGCCAAGCTAACGGAGAAGAACAACACGCCTTGACAGTCTTTTTCTGTCAAGTTGGAGAGGACAAATTACTCTATTTGGCTAACACATGTTCTGCCTATTATTAAAGACCATAGGCTTGAAGGATTCATTAATGGGACCAAACATTTCCCCTCTCAATTCATCACAGAGGACAAAGTCACCAAGATCAACTCTTCAAAATGACCAATGTCACTAACTTTACTAGATTATGGCTTGCTGCTAAGCAAATAATCAGTGCCCAAACCAAGTGAAGAATGCTGCTACTCCATTTAGAACTTCAGCTTACTAGGAACGGTGTTTTAAGATGCATGAGTATCTTGCTAAGATGAAGAACATAGGAGAACAACTCTCACTTGCAAGCAATCCAATTCCTCTCCTTGATCTCATCATTCAAGCATTAGATGGCTTGGATGTAGAATATAATCCTATTGTAGTTCAACTTTCCCAACAAGTTGATGAGCTGAGTTGCATTGAGCTGCAAACTCATTTATTTACCTTTGAAAGTCCCCTAAAGTAGCTCAACTAGTTTTCACAACTTGCTCCTACCTTTGCCAACTATGTCAGAGTTGATAATGGATTTTCTCCCAAAACTGATGGAGGTTCTTTCTCAAGAAACAACTGGCATGGTGGCAGAGGAAATAGAGGAAGAAGAGGACGTGGCAGAAACAATAGAAGTTTTGGATATTCTAACAACAATAGTAACAACAGTGAACCTGTGAAATGCCAGGTGTGTCCAAGGTTTGGTCATGAAGTTGAATATTGTGTCTATCTTTATGATTGCTCTTTTGTTCCTAACAGGAAAGTAAAATCTAAAGCTGGAGGTTCTGATTCTGATTTTGATAGTATTTATTAGGCAACACCTAATACCGTCAATGATGATGCTTGCTATTTAGATAGCGGAGTTACTAGCCACATGACAAATGATTTCACCAAGCTTGAGACATTGACCGAGCCTAATGGTAAGATGAATATTTTTGTATGTGATGGGCATAAGATTAATGTTGAGAACGTGGGTATCTCTATTGTGCAAAATATTCCTAGAAAAAAGGTTAAGCTGAACAAAGTGCTTTATACTCCTAAAATTTTTTAAAAAAATGTTGTGTTTATAAAGTAGCACATGATAACAATGATAATCTGGTTTATAATACTCATGGTACCTATGTGAAGGATTAGGAAACATGAGTGAAAATGCTTTAGCGAAAGCCTAGTAGTGATGGCATGTTTCGTATTCTAGACTAGAAGAAGGATGGACGTGCAGACTTAGTTTTCAATGCTTAAGAAGTTGAAGGACCATCATCTGATTTTAAGCATATCAATAGGAGTTATTGGCATTATAGACTTGATCACCCTAGTGATAAAATTTTAAATCTAGTTATTACTGAATGTAATTTGAAAGTCATTTCCAGTAATAAAAAAGAATCTATCTTTTGTTAATCATGCAAGTTTGACAAGTCTCACTCTCTTCCCTTTAAAGTTTCCATTTAACATGCCACAAAACCACTTGAACTGATGCATACCGATCTTTGGGGGCCATCATTGTAAGAAAAATATAACTAAAAGGAGATTTGGCATACCAAGGCGAATCCACGTTCGGATCCGGGTCAAAGCTCCAATACTCCATACTTGTGCCCACACAATTATTAAACTACTAGAACCTAATTGTGATTTGCACAGTAGATCACCAGAACCACAAAGATGGTAGGAGAGAAGAGAATTGCCCGAAAACTCAATGGCGGGGTGAATTGCAATTGAGGAGGCACACCCTATTTATAGTGGTTTATGGAGGCCACTAATTATGAAACGTGTGCACTCCTTCTTGGCCTCCAAGATAGCAATTAATTGATTCTCAATTAATTATCTAATTATGGTGATTTGTTCCTCATTTAACATCCATAATCATTGCTGAATTATTCCATAATATGCAATTAATGCTGATTTTATTCTTATTTGATTAGGCTACTTATATCCTAATCAAATAGTCCGGCCCATCAAGGGCAGACTTGGACCCGAAGTCCAACATCTCCCACTCGCACTTGATGGGCCTCCCATCGTGTGTGTGTGTTACTCTTTCTTGTTTCATACTTGGTGTCTGCCGTGACTGCGTGGGCAAAAACGTCTTTAAGATTTGGTGCTTGTGATACTAGAAATCCCTCATATCGGATCAGCATCCAAGGACACCCGTTATATATAACCGTAAGCTATATGTTCATTGCCTCATATGCCCCAGATTCTCCCATACATATTACTCATGACATATCTAATCCCTCTTGAGTTAATATGTGGATTAACTCAGATTGCCTTCCACGCATATAGTATCCGCACTTACTAGCTACACATAGAGCTAGTAAGGGGTTGACCATAGATACTAGCACATCTTATGTATCTAGGAGTAAATCTTCTTTTTTGACTAAACATCAGTCCATCTTGACTTAGTCACTTTCCTAGTTTTCACTTGTCTGACCGAATCGAGTGTGATCATGGAGCTTCAGCTAAAGTAGCTGTCCCCAAACCAAGCTTTCATGATGTCGCCTAAGTCTTAAGGGCATCGTGGAAGGATTCTTCCTTCCTGGGACTCACACTGTGGTGAACTAGGGATCTTTCACCCACATCCCGTGTTGTAGTTTAACTCTTAAGCACATGTAGTATGAATTGCAAGCTACGGTGAATGGTTTGAGGTGTATGTCTATTTCTTTATCTTTCACCGTACAGACATTAGTTCCAAAATGTACTCAACATTCGAACCTATAACTTTCTTTTTCACAATATCTCTTTTACAATCTCATTTGTGAAAAAGAGTTCTTTGCTTGGCTACAGGTCTATATTCATGCTTCGATCCATTTTCTGTGTATATGCACACATGTAGATCTCATCTCAGTCTAACCGAGGTGACTCAAACGCAAAGATTCTTCTTAACCATCTCATGGTGATCATTTGCTCGTCTTACCCTCCCATGCCCCTGAAAAACATGGGAAGATGGTTGTCCGTGTGAGTGAACCAACCTTTTCTGACTTGTACGACATACAATCTTGTATACCTTATATGTATTTACTCATAACATACATACTATTTCTTTTATCTTCATATAAAAGAAGTTCATGACCTTACATTTTATTTGCACCCCAAGATTTTCACTAACTCAATGAAAATCAAGCTATGGGCTCATTAAGGGGATCTACCAACATTCTGTCAGTAGAAGGTCATTGAACTGTCGCTTTCCCTCTTTGAAAGCATATCTCTTATAGAGATATATCAAAAAGTATGTTTCGCCTTACTGTGATACTTAGGATTCTCATCATAAGATGTTATCGCTTGGGTCCTTCTATCCACCATTCATTCCCAATCTCTCATAGGAATTAGTTTAGCCATATGGCACTTTGAATGATGGCAGAACACGCCCTGTGTTCTGTTTCCATGGATAACAGGAAAAAATACTTTGTATGTTTCCTTACTCTATCACCATTTGCCTAGGTCTTGTATTGGAGTATCCTTTCAAAGGAAAGTTGTTGTCTTAACAACTTAATCCATGGTTATTCTCATAACCCATTTTATAGTAGGACCAAAAACAACTTCCAAGTCTGACCAAAATAACATTTGGTCTTATGTACACCAATGTGTACATTCATATTACCAACTATAGTCTCACATGAGACTCTATCCACCTTTCTTATGTTGGATTCCTCATAGGACATGTAACCTCTTTAGGTTTATGACCTTGACTTCAGGGGTATCCATGGGTTTGCAGTTTGACATCCTAAGATGTCTAAAGAGTATACTTGTACATGTCTTAGGTGGAAAAGACTGTATCTTTCTTGTGCAATCTCTGTTTATCTTGTCATTCAAGATATTTTTTCAACCCATGACTTTCTCAACTTAGAATTTAAGGATTCTCTGATCCTTTATTCCTTTGACTCCCTTAACACTTGTTTCATATGTCATTTGATAAAGGATGACTTCACAAAGAATCATCACTAGACCATTTGGGACTTATGTAGTGTTCTTCGATTATTTCGAAGTTGGTGAGGCTTTCACCTTGTGAAAAACCTCATATACTACTATTTGGGTGATTGTTTCTATGAAGCCCTTAAGCTACTTCATGTAGAGTTCATCATCCAATTTCTAAAATTCCAAATTGGAAGGTGGTCTTTACATCATCTTGATGCAACTTTCAAGACTAAGCTTGTTGTCATAGCCAAAGTTTAGAGTTAAAACGCACAATGGACAACCTTCCATTGTATTACCCCTTAGCTACTAAGTGTTTTAGATTCTACATGCCCCCAACAGATTTGAGAATCTACTTGTTCCCAATCACCTCTTGGCTAGGTGACAAATTACCCAAACACGTATTTGGCTTAAAAAGAATCCAAATCCTCCTGCATGACACTTTGCAATTCATCTTAGTAGGTCCTTCTAGTGTCTTTCAGACACTTATAGGTAGTTATCATCATCTTCTAAATGATGAAGAGAGCATTCAATCCATTTGGGAATCTATCCCTTATAGTCATTTGCTAGATGACAATTTGCTTCGAGGTGGATTTCATAGGATTCCTTTCCTATGTATGAGTGAGGTAATTCTCTCATAACTTACCTCTTACCTCTTTCATTGTGAAGAATGGTCTCAATCCTCCCACTCGGATCAGTAAACTTAGGAACACTTGGTTATTCCTTCATATCTTCAATTTGATTAGAGTTGAGACTCTATTATGTTGAAGGGTTCTAGCTATTGATAGTTGCCTAACAATGCCTTCTTGTACACAAAGCAGTTTGAACTAATTACATAGGTGTCTTTAACCCTTGTTAGTTCAAAAGGTCTTATCCTTTTAGTTTAACTGATTCCTGACTAGTTCAGTCATTATCTAACAGCTTCACACTTGCCAAAAATCAAGTAAACATTACTGTATTTTGAGTAAACGTCCACAACGTTAATGAAACACCAAGCTCTTTGTGTTTTTCCCTCACGTTCATTGGTTCACTAACATCATAATTTGCCAATTGCAGTGGATTTTCTCAAAAATGTTTCTTTGTCTTTCTTGCCAGGTAGAATGAGTTCTCAACTTATTCATAAGAGTATTAACCCTTTAGCACATGTTATTTAGCAAATACTCTTTTACTAGTTTGATCATTTCTTTTAATCAATGTGTACATGTGGTAAGAAATGGGATCTTTTATCACTAAAAGAAACATCAAAATCCAATGAAGGATTTGAGAATCATAGTCCCATCGATCCTTAACTAAAGAGATAGCAAAGATGTGATTCTGTCAGTTGCAATTGCATGGAGTGAATCAGGGTGGTTTATCTATGCAGAGTTAACGTACAAGTTCCAATCCCTTGATTCTATCTCTTTATTGCTTTGCATTTGACTTAAAGCCATATGCTTCATTTGAAACATCCACAACTCATGTGGATAGCCACTTTTACAACCCTTAAGGATTATCAACGTAGCTTTTCATCTTTGTAGAAACCATTTGACCTCCTCTAGATCAAGTTTACCTCATAAGTTTCTTGCCCTCAGGCTTAGAGGATGAATCCTTCCACTCTTTAGTTAAGTTCGTCTGATTGATGGATTTTAAATCCTTCGGTCTTTCACACTCAAGTTCAATGTGGCGAATCATATTACTGAAGGTTACAATATGCATATCAGAGGCAATTTTTACTTTCGTATACACCCACTCACTGGAAGACGTGGCTTCCTCCCACTCACTGGGAGACATAGCTTCCTCCCACTCACTGGGAGATGTCTTATCACAACATACACTTGTTGTTTGTTAGAAAGAACTTGGCATTTATTTTTTCTCAACTTCTTAGTTTGACATCTGCCTCAAATGTTGCCTAAACAACATGTTATGACTTAGTACACTATGTTAAAACTTAACTTAGTTTTAACTTTATGGAAGAAGATCACATATTCCACTATCTTCTAACACTATCCATATGGCTTAGATAAGGTTACATTGCTCGTACCATCATAAGTTTGAGCAATGTTGTTCTTTCTATGCTTGATAGCATAAACCTTTTGTATCCTTCAGTTGCTTCAGCCTCTAAATGCTGAAGACTAGTTGGTAGGATGTCCCTAACATCTCATTCTTCTTGAATGAAAGAGATTTGAGAGTTTCTAACTCCATAGATATCTCTATTTGAGCTTGCCTTTATAAGCTCAGTCAAATAGATTTGGTCATAATTGGTCACTCAGATGATTATGGTATACAAATCTTATTTGTTCAAACAAGACAATGGATAATTAGATAATAAATTCACTAGTTTCATATTGAGGAGACAACTATGTTGACTCCCATCCCAATCATGCTAGTTAGCTCATTACCCTTTTAACCAAAATCTTTATTGAACACATTCCCCTTTTAGATTTCTAGACACATTCCAGAAACTCCCACTCAATCAAAGATGGTTATTCAAAGAAGATAATACAATATCATCCAATAAACATGAATGTTCATGAAAATAAGAGGAGAATATGCTTAATACAATTCTAAAAATAGAGAATTTAATCATAAATTCAATGATAAAGAACTTTCAAAAATAACTTTTTTTTTGCCTCATTTTGTTGTCTCTTAACTAGGTTCTCCTTCTCATAGGCCCTTCTGACCATATTAACTCATGTAGCATCTAGCTACAATGTCCAGCTCCTCTTTTCCATGTTTACATCCACTTACTTGGATGTAATTGCAGAGCATAGCTCCCACTTGATGAGATGATTCTAACATCTCTATGTGTCTTATCCTTTATCACAACATATATGATAAAGGTTAACTTTTAGAAGTCACTGGTTCAATCCCAATTAAATCAATGTGGTTAAAAGCATAGGAAGACTTGTTATTATTCAATAATTATTGAACAATTTCAAGTTGCTGCAATTTTCAGGTTTAATCTCTAAGAGTTTGAGTCAAAGTTGGATAGGATTTTATATTCAAAAACTCATTTGAATAATCCATTACTTTTAAAGAATCTTTCAGCATTTAACCTTATGTTGCAACTGAAAATACTCTTAAAAAAATAAGCCAGCCTATCCCAAAAAACAATAGAACCAACATTGATTTAATTCCAACATTTTTGGGACCCTCTAAATGCACATAAGCACATTTTTGACTCAAATTACACCCAAACTTGCTTCAAATATATGCAAATTATATATCAAATTGAAGCTCTCAAATTTAGGGATTTTTAGGAACAAACCGCATTTCAATCGGAGGTCCCACATGCCCACATGAGCCTTGAGAAGGTGTCTGGATCAAAAAATCCTAAGAAATTCAAAAATTCTAGCGTTGGCCACTCTCGACGACAGCACGTGACCTACACGCGCCACCTTGCAGCTGTCCACCGGTAACATGCGCCAGCCCATAGGACTCCACTCGTCACCCTCTTTCAAACAGTACTTGCTATGTGTCAAATGGAGGTCCCAGTGGGTCCCACGCGCCTGTCTTTTTTTTTTTGTCAATGCTGACCGTTGATCGGTCAACATTGACCATTGACAGTCAACGCTGACTGGCCAACCTTGACATGTCACTGCTGACCTGGCAATGACGTGCCTCGGTCGACTTGGCTGGTCAACAGATGACATGGCATTAGTTGACTGATGCTGACGGGCACTTGACGTTGACGTGGCAACCTGTCATTGGCACCACGTGGGTTGGGGTTGACCGATGACGTGGCGTTGACTGCCACGTCATCATCTTCAACCTCCAGCCCAGTCCACCGGACCAGGTTGGAGCTCCGACGGGTTATCACGACCCGTAAACTTCGGAAGGCCATATCTCCCTCGTTTTAGCTCCGTTTTTTGTGTTCTTGGTGTCATTGGAATCGTAGTTCAGCAAACTACAAATCCATGGCAATTATTTGATCTTAAAACCTCTATTTCATTGATCAAATCACGGGTGAAGTTATGGCGGCGACTAACGACCCGCGAACTTCTTTCCTTTGTTTCTCCCTCATCCGAACTCCGTTTGACGCGTTCTAAGCATCGTTGGAATCGTCTCTTCGAGATCTACAGATCTATGATTTCTTTTGGGGCAAAAACACTTATTTTCAAACACCCCATTTTTTCTTGACTTTGATGGTGTGGCGTAATTCGTCCTTGATGTGTGTCATCTGCGTTTCAAAGGCTCTTCTAACCTTTGAGGAGTTAAGTCTTTTCGTTTTTGGATCCACATAGGTTTCAAAAACTCAACTTTAAGAAATCAAAGAAGTGATGAACAGAAGAAGGAAATCGTGTCTGAGTTATATATACATATATATTTATATATGCGTGTAGATACATATATAATAATTGGAGGAGGAAACAAGTAGGAACCTAGTATTTTATATGTGTTCATATTGAGCTTCATGGTTGAATATCAAATGTGGAAGGAAGAATCCGATGCACACACAGACACACATATATCGTTCAATAACATAGTTTATATTCATATGGAGGCAGAGGTAGAAGCATCGATACACAAAAAGAAAAAACACATTCTTGCGGCATGAATTAACAACATATATGTTCATGCTAAGAGATGGTGATCATGCTTCATTCATATGAACCACAGAGGAGAATTAAATATGCGATGAATCAATATAAATTTATATACACTCATATATATATTTATAGCAGCACAGCGGAATATGATGGAGATATAAAATATATTATATCATATAGTTTATTCACATAGAATAATCACAGGCTCAAGGATCAAATGGCTCTGATGCCAATGTAAGAAAAATATAACTAAAAGGAGATTTGGCGTACCGGGGCGAATCCATGTTCAGATCCGGGTCAAAGCTCCAATGCTCCATACTTGTGCCCACACAATTATTAGACTACTAGAGCCTAATTGTGATTTGCACAGTAGATCACCAGAACCAGAAAGATGGTAAGAGAGAAGAGAATTGCCAGAAAACTCAATGGCGGGGTGAATTGTAATTGAGGAGGCACACCCTATTTATAGTGGTTTATGGAGGCCACTAATTAGGAAAATGTGCACTCCTTCTTGCCGTCTAAGACAGCAATTAATCGATTCTCAATTAATTCTCTAATTATGGCGATTTGTTCCTCATTTAACAAATCCATAATTATAGCTGAATTATTCCCTAATGTGCAATTAATGCTGATTTTATTCTTATTTGATTAGGCTACTTATATCCTAATCAAATAGTCCAGCCCATCAAGGGCGGACTTGGACCCGAAGTCCAACAATAACCAATTGTTTCGATAAATGGTTATCATTATTATGTGTTGCTCTTGGATGACTATAGTAGATATTCTTGGATTTTTCCATAAAAGACCAAAGATAGGATCTACAAATGTTTATTCAATTTAAGACCTATGCTGAAAAACAATTTGATAGATAGTCAAATTAACATTGTTTAGAGTGATTGGGGATGAGAATACAAAACATTCTCTAAGGTTTTACAAGCTTTTGGCATTCAATTTAGACACTATGGCCGTCACACCTCCTCAAAATGGTAGAGATAAGAGAAAAAATAGGCATATAGTTAAGACAGGTTTGACCTTGCTAGCTCAAGCTAAAATGCCTTTGTTTTACCGGTGGGAAGCATTTCATACAAAAACTAAATTGATTAACAAGCTGTCATCCACAGATTTAGGTGGAATCTCACCACATTTCAAGTTGTTTGGAAGACATCCAGATTATGATTCTCTTAAAATATTTGGTACATCTTGTTACCCTTGTTTAAGGCCCTATAATGAACATAAGCTACAGTTTAGATCCACCAATTGTGTCTTCATTGGATATAGTAACAATCATAAAGGTTATAAGTGCATGAGTTCCATTGGAAAAATTTATTTGTCAAGGCGAGTGGCATTTAATGAGGGTGATTAATAAGTTACCTGAAGAGGAAGTGCATCCCAAGGGTCTCTCACGCCATAGCCTACCATTTGTCCTGCAACTTAGAATGTGGATTCTGGCCAATCTTCTGGTTCTCAAACTCCATTATCAGTTGCTATTTACCAACTGTTAGCAGCAGTGAAACTGTACAAGAAAAACAAATGAATACTCTAGTCCCTGTAGAACAAGAGCATTCCTCAAATTAGATGATTGAATCCAAAATCGATGATCAACCCTATTCTTCATCACATTCTCAAGATAAAGGTGAGAACTTGATTGCTTCACCACAAACAGCTGTTACCACCAGCCCAGTCAAGCATCATATGGTCACAAGGAGTAAAGCTGCGATACACAAACCCAAACAGGCTTACATTGGAGTTGTAACGACATGATTATTAAAGAACCCTATAGTGTCATAGAGGCTCTAAATTCAACAGTACGGAAACAAGTTTTGCAGGATGAGTATAGTGCACTTATGAAAAACAAGACATGGGAATTAGTTCCTTTTTATGGTCAGGAAGAAATGGTAGATTGTAAATGGGCGTTTAAATCTAAAGCACTCAGTGATGGCTCAGGGAAATGGAGGTCGTGCGTGGGGCGAGAGGGGCCAGGGAGGTTAGTGGTATAGGTAATAGGTAGCAGGCTAGGTTTTCCACCTTTTGTATAAAAATAATGTTAAAAAAGTAAGGACACAGAGCTTGTTCTTTACAAGAACACGTTCTGTGTTTTTCTGAAATTGCATCTACTAAGAATGAGTTTACTTGTAGCATCTTGATAAATAGTTTTCGATGTGTAGGCTCATTGTAATTAATTTGATTGTTCATAGCATTTGGGTAAAAATAGCCCCTAAATATCCTCACTAGTGCAATAGCCATTCGCTTTATCTACCTGAACTAACCCAATTGCCATTTAGCTTGAAAAACTCAATACATGCTCAAATATAAAACAAGATTATTATTACAAGACAAAGATTACTTCTAACTTGCAATTCTATAAAAAAATCATAACTTTTAATGTAAATTTTAAAAAAATTTAAAATTTTTTCTTCTCTTAAAAACAAGGTAAAAAAACCCATAATCAAAACCAAGTGGAGAATCTTCTTTTCTTCTTTATCATTTTCTTCTTAGTATCTAATTTTCATTCATAGATCAAGAAATGTATGGTTAAAATTTAATATTTTATAAAATTATTATTATTATACTATTTTATAAATTAAAATATATTAATTTTTTGTATTGAAGCTATGGATTGCGTAGATCGGATTTTAAGAATTTTGAATTTATTTATCTATTGTTATAGTAATAATTTTATAAAATATTGAATATGAATTTTTTTTTAATGAAAGGATGGAGTGAGATTTTGAGAAGAAAAGGAGAAAGAGGAAAATGAGATAAATCCAACCCCAAAATTTTTCTCCCATTTAAAAACAAGAAAATGAACATGTAAAATCTCTCCTTCCCCGTACTTATTTGTACTTGTTAAAATCCAACCAATAACTAAGGATGTGCAGGGACCAGACCGGACCGGACCAAACCAGACTAGATTTGGCATCAACCAAAGGTTTGGTCTGATTTAGTCTTTAAGCTATACAAGATAGCCCATGGTCCGCTTTTGTCCAACACCAACCTGAGGTTGAGCTAGATTGGACTTGGTCCAGTGAACTACCTGGACAGGTCCAAGTAATCCTGGATGACCTTCACATGATTTTTTTCCTTCAACGGAGGTAATATTTCAACCTTATAACAAAAAATGCAAAATTAACAAGCTCAACACGAGAAACCCCTTGTCAAAAGTGAAATTGACAATTAGATTACCTAGGGAGCCAATACTTAGCTCCCCGGCAACGGCGCCATTGATTTTGACTGTGTCTTTACGCCTTGGGGTCAAATGCAAAATAGTTTTAATCCAAGAATTGCAATACAGTGCAAGACTCGGGTCGTCTCACTTGAGGAGTCTTTATTGAACTACCTAAGTAAACTAATTATCATGCAAATGCAATTAAAACAAGGGAAAAATGATTTTTGGATTTTTGAAATTAATAATTAAAAGAAAATGCACTTGTTAATTAAAAGCTAAACTAATATATATATATTTTTTGTATTTTTCTTATGAAAATGGAGAATGCTGAGTAAAAGTGAATGGAATGGTATGGAGTGGAAAATATCAATAAAGAATGCTCTTGGTAATGAAGAAGTGACAATCCTTGCTCAAAAAGATTATGGGAATTAAAACTCATTAAGTCTCAAGAACAACCTCAAGATAACACTTGAGTCCAATATTCCCAATTAATAGTAGCTCCTACAAACATAGCTAACTACTATCTCTTGAGATATTGTTAAAAACCACTTAATGTGCAATTGAAATTAGAATAATGCAACATGAATCTTCTTGGATTTGAGTGCTAAACAGCCCCTCAAGAATACAAATCAACCACATTAACTAGACAATAACACGCTAATTAATATAATCTCATTGCAATCACAAAGAAATTCAAACATATATAATCTTCACATTGTAAAATTCAATCTCAACTACAATTATCAAATAAAAAGAGACAATTAACATTAATCCCAATTCCAGGATCATATATGTAAAAATTCCTAAAACTAGGCAAGTCAAAACTATATAATTCTAGACTAATGGAATAATAACAAAACTCCCCTTTGTAGTCCAATAAGCTCAAGCACAATTCATCATCATCAAAAAGCACAAATGAATCAGCCTCTCATTCTGTTAAGCATGGACAAAGCTTCTTCACAATAACACCAATCCATGAGACAAAGAAATGACAAATCTGAATCAATGGTGGTTCACGGTGGTGCTTTGGTTTGGAAGAGATGGACGTGATGAGCAACTTGGGAGGCTGTGGTGATGATGCTGGATGTGGGAGGCTACGGACTGAGAACAGAAGAAGGTTGGAGGTGTTATGATGCAGAGCAGAGAAGCGTCGGTGGTGGTTATAGTGGTTCGACGAGAACAGAGGAAGAACGAAGGTGGCTGTGGTCGGAGGTGAAACCAGAGCTATCGGTGGTGAGCTGTGATTCCGTAAGTCTTAGACGGTGGTGGTTCATCCGTCTCTTTCCCTCTCCTCTCAAACTATCTCCCACTCTCTCAAGCTTTCTGGTTCTGTCTCTCTGGCCGTGACGGACGAAAACAGAAACGGTGGTGGAAGTTGTGAATGTCGCCGGCAGCTTTGGTGGTGGAGGTGGAAGCCACCGGCGACGATGATGGTGATGCAAGGTGAAGAAGATCCCCGTCTGTTGCGGCGCTCTCCAGCTATATTCTCACTCTCAGCGGCGTCTCTCCCAGCGTCTCAGATCGGGTCTCAGCATGTCCATTTCCCATGTCCACCGGGTTGGGTCCATGGGAATCGGATCCCTTGGTCAAAACGACGTGCTTTGACCCAGGGACCAAAATGAAAACTGTAAAACCTTTTCTTGAGGGACTAACTTGCACATTTTTGAAACTTTGGTGGGCAGAAGCAAACTTTCTGAACTTTTTGGGAACTTATCTGAAATTCTCACTGTCACTTTTCTTCATTATTTTTTAATTTTTTCAAAATCTAAGACCCCTTTCTGTGACTTTCCCCAATCTTCAAAATATTAATTTGACCTCAAAAATCTCCAATTTTCTTCCAAACCACCTACAATACAATATTAAACATCATGCAGCATCAAAAGGTCAAGGAAAACATTTGTATAAATAATCAACAAATTTATGACCATTTTGCCCTTAATTACAATTAATTCAATACAAATGTTCCTAACTAAAATTAATGCTTAATCATGTAATATTATCCCATAAAATCCATTAAAAATCCAAATTTAATTATGAAATATTACATAAAAATATGGTTCAATCAATTCCCCCACACTTAAACCTTTGTACTCCTGAACAAAGGCAATGAAGCACAAGTTTCTAAATTTAAATCACTAATGCATTTGAAAGATGAACAGTTTCATAATTAGAAAGCAATGTATCAATTAATCAAATTACTCAAGTCAACACTAATGATAGTCAAGAGATGCAAAGAAATTAGCTAGCCACACAATCCAAAATTTTAGAATGAAGCACAAGAGAACTCTCAAGAAAATAGTGTTTAACTCATCTCACCTCATTGTGGTCATTTCACTCTAATTTAGTTAATCAACACCTTACCATAGGCTTGTAACAACTCTAACTTCTCCACTACTTATAACACTTAAATGCAATGAATCAAGAGGACTTAAAAGGTTTGTAATGATGGATGAAGGCTAGATGAAATGAATTAAACAGAAAAAGAAATTGTTGATATGCAAGTTTAAATTAATGAATAAATTCATAGCATCTAAATAACTTAAAAACTCTTGCCAATTTTTTTCTAAATTCATGAACCAATGCCTTCTATTTATTTTGCTTTTCTCTCTCTCTATCTTTTTTTTTCTATTCATTCAATTTTTTTTCTTCCTTTTTTTTCTTAATTATATACATTTTTTTACTAAACTCTCTCCTTCTTTTCTTTCTTTTTTTTTTCTTTTTTATTTTTATATTTTTTTTAAATATGCTCTCCTTTTTTATACCTTCCTTTTTTTTCTTCTTTTTTTTTTTTCAATTCTCTCTTCTTCTTCTTCTTTTTTATATACATGGCATTTCAATATATACCTTGTTCAACTTTTTATTGGCAAATCACTTTGATTTTAGAATACTATGAACACTATGAATAAAATAACATGCATACAACATAGGAATGACTCAAAAGGGGTAAACAAATAGTGATAAATTAGGGCTTGTGTTTGGGTGAAAGGGTTTAGAATTGAATGCCTCTTTCATCTCCATTACACTAATGTAAATCCCGCTTCGAAAAAGAGTAGAAACAAGTTCTAGAAGGTGAAAGACTAAGTGAACATGCACACATGGAAAGAATTCAAGGCTCAATTAACCTTCCAACAAGGTTTCTCGCTAATGCTCACTCTAACACAATCAATTGCATAGAAAGCTAACCACAATGTATTTACTTAACTAATTCGAATGCTAACCTTACAAACACAATTAATCAAAATATTGCAATCAATTATAAAAATACTCAACTCTTAAAAGCATTAATGATGTGGAAACTTTCTTTATCAAAACAAGGAGTTAACAAAATCCAAAATGTGGGTTTATTTCTCTCCTCATTTACTTGAAAAGCAAATCATGGTTTCAAAAGTTGCCAAAACACTAGAAATCATGAAAGCACAAAGAATTTCTCACAAATCACATTCCAAAGTAGCAAATGCTACCCTTTACCACTTAGGACATGCATCAAAGCAAGTCATTCTTGAAAAATTTTGAAAACTTTTCTAGTTGAAAGCATTTTTCATTTAAAAACAACCAATTAATGGGATTTAAAATGTATTTCCCTCCCCCACACTTAATTAACACATTGTCCTCAATGTGTAAAGCAACTCTAAAGAGAATGCCTAGCAAATTGAAATTCAAGGAACAATGGTAATTAATTATGGTAGTGGCAAAAAGATGCAAAGCATACAAAGGGGGGTTCTTATTATACCTATTAAACTAAGCAACTTCTACCCTTTTCTACTAGTTTGTGTCCCTCCCCCACACTTATCTTCCTCACACAACAATTAAGCTCAAAGAATCATAGGAATTAGGAAGAAAACAAGTGAGGAAAGAGACACCCTGTGTTAGAGAATCTTCAGTCGCTTGAAGGAGAAGTTCTCATTCCTGATGAGAATCATGCATTTGTCTTTAAAAATAACTTCTCCCGCATTGGATTTCCTTGGTGGAGGTGGCTCAGGATCAATCGGAAGAGGTCCAAGGATGTACGGCGGATGTTGGTTCCTTCGATGTCCTTTCCAAGAATGTGTCTGCAAAGAAGACAGGCAACCAGCAGTATGCCATACAAAAATAGAAACATGGAGAGATTTCAAGTGAAGTAAAGGCATATTAAATTCCAAATTCTCCAAGTAACTATCACATCCAAGGAAATCAACAGTACTCCCGTCAGTAGGAGTCAAAGAAACTGTCAAATTCTCTTGTGTTTACAAAGTGGAAGGTGCGGAATCCAACTTAGTGTTGGGGTACACCACATCATCATTACAATCACAAGAGATGGAAGGGAAAAGAGTGGAAGAAGAAAGAGAATTGTTCAGATCATTACCACCTGAAACTTTTGAAGTTTCAAAAGAATCATTTTCCTCTTCTATGTCAGGTGGTAAATCACAAGAAAGGATCATATGGAAAGAATCATTTTCATTTGTAATATTATCAATCAAAATTTTAGAATCTTCCCTTATGATACTATCAAGCAATTCATTGGAATCAAAAGAAAGATCTTTTTCTAGGCAATGGTCTTTCTCATTCACAAAAACCACATTAGCATCCACACAAGATTCAACATTTTCACAAGTGTCATGCTTAGAAACATCATGCTTAGAAACATCAATAGTATAAGGAGATGCATCAAGATCAATAGTAGAATCAACCACTTCATTAAATGCTTTCTTTCGAAACTCAACAAGCAAGTGGTATTTTTCATGATAACAATCTACACAAATATGATCTTCCGCATAAGAACATGAAGATATATCATCCAATTGAGCACAATCATCCCTAGTACTATGAAGAGAAGCATTTTAAACAATAGAAGCATCACACAAAGAAGTAGAAGCACATTCATCAACAACTAAAATCGAATCATTACTACTTGAACTAAGAGGTTGAGCAATTACATTTTCAAACATTTGAGGGGATTCAACAATAATTTCCTCATCCACCTCATCATTACTCAAATCATTAATTGCTGCACTAGTTAAAGTAGTAGGAGAGTCAACTTCTATAATGATAGGATTATTACCAAATGGTAGAGAAAACTCGTCAATGTTCTTTTGTACTTGCTTCACCTCTTGTACTTGTGTGGGAATAGGCAACGGAGGTCTAAAATCTTCCACTTGTGAAGTGGCATGTGACTCTTGAGCTTGGACTCCTTGTTCCTCCTCTACAGGAAAGGAAGACTCCTTTGGAAGTTGAGATCGCACCTTTTTTACTTTCTTAGCTTGAGTGGGTGGATTACATGGAGGTAATGGAGAAAGGGTCTCTTGTGGAGTGTTGCACCTAGAAATCTTTTGTGAAAGCAACTCCATATTTTTCTTAAATTGTTCAACGTCTTTCTTCCATCGCTCCGCTTCTTTTGATGGTTGAGTGAGATGTTCAAAGTCCTTGGCCAATTTTACACGCTCTTTATCTCCTTGCTCTATTGATCTCATTATAGAGGCCATGCAATTAGCAAAGGTGTCCTTGTGTGACCGCTCCTCATTTATAGTACAAGTCATTGGTTTTTGGAATTCTTCAATAACTCCACCAATAGAAGGTTTTTGGAGAGGCACACATGATTGAGAATGAGGTCCATAAGATGGTTGAAATGGTGGGTATAGAGACTCATGAGGTAGATAATATGGGTAGGAAGTGGACGGAATGAAGGAAAAGGTTCATGATATGACATGCGGTTATATAGTGGAGGATTAGAGTGAGACTCATGATATGGGTTGTATGGTGGTGGAGAAGGTTCATGGTAAGATCTATAGGGTGGGTGTGGTGGGTAATGAGATTGGAATGAAGGTTGTTGGTAGGGTTCATGTTATGGAGGGTGGAATGGACCATGACATTCTTCACCAATCGGACTATCTTGACATCCCAAATTAGCTTAAAGAAGCTGCAATGTTTGTTGAATAGCATGGATTCTTTCAGAGATGGTCTCTTTCCTTTCAGTTGAATCTCCTATAGAAGAATGAGATTGAAAGGGTAAACCTTGATTACCATTAAACCAAGCCATGAAAATTCAATCACAAAACAATCCCAATGAATCACAAGAATACTATCTAACTATAAACTATGAAAACTAAAAAAAGAACATAAGAGAATACAAAGGGAAAAAGAATTTCAAAATGACAAAAGATGCAAGTGTGCTATGAATCAACTTGGAGACATGGTGAATTCAAACAAATGAGCTCAAAATCATATGAAATTGAATGCAACAACACCACACAGAAGCTACCAAGTCAAAACAATGCAATGAATGCAATCTAAATGCAAAAATCCTAAACTATATGCAAAGAAATAACAAAAAAATGCAAAATTAACAAGCTCAACACGAGAAACCCCTTGTCAAAAGTGAAATTGACAATTAGATTACCTAGGGAGCCAATACTTAGCTCCCCGGCAACGGCGCCATTGATTTTGACCGTGTCTTTACGCCTTGGGGTCAAATGCAAAATAGTTTTAATCCAAGAATTGCAATACAGTGCAACACTCGGGTCGTCTCACTTGAGGAGTCTTTAATGAACTACCTAAGTAAACTAATTATCATGCAAATGCAATTAAAACAAGGGAAAAATGATTTTTGGATTTTTGAAATTAATAATTAAAAGAAAATGCACTTGTTAATTAAACGCTAAACTAATATTTTTTTTTTTGTATTTTTCTTATGAAAATGGAGAATGATGAGTAAAAGTGAATGGAATGGTATGGAGTGGAAAATATCAATAAAGAATACTCTTGGTAATGAAGAAGTGACAATCCTTGCTCAAAAAGATTATGGGAATTAAAACTCATTAAGTCTCAAGAACAACCTCAAGATAACACTTGAGTCCAATATTCCCAATTAATAGTAGCTCCTACAAACATAGCTAACTACTACCTCTTGAGATATTGTTAAAAACCACTTAATGTGCAATTGAAATTAGAATAATGTAACATGAATCTTCTTGGATTTGAGTGCTAAACAGCCCCTCAAGAATACAAATCAACCACATTAACTAGACAATAACACGCTAATTAATATAATCTCATTGCAATTACAAAGAAATTCAAACATATATAATCTTCACATTGTAAAATTCAATCTCAACTACAATTATCAAATAAAAAGAGACAATTAACATTAATCCCAATTACAGGATCATATATGTAAAAATTCCTAAAACTAGGCAATTCAAAACTATATAATTCTAGACTAATGGAATAATAACAAAACTCCCCTTTGTAGTCCAATAAGCTCAAGCACAATTCATCATCACCAAAAAGCACAAATGAATCAGCCTCTCATTCTGTTAAGCATGGACAAAGCTTCTTCACAATAACACCAATCCATGAGACAAAGAAATGACAAATCTGAATCAATGGTGGTTCACGGTGGTGCTTTGGTTTGGAAGAGATGGACGTGATGAGCAACTTGGGAGGCTGTGGTGATGATGCTGGATGTGGGAGGCTACGGACTGAGAACAGAAGAAGGTTGGAGGTGTTATGATGCAGAGCAGAGAAGCGTCGGTGGTGGTTATAGTGGTTCGACGAGAACAGAGGAAGAACGAAGGTGGCTGTGGTCGGAGGTGAAACCAGAGCTATCGGTGGTGAGCTGTGATTCCGTAAGTCTTAGACGGTGGTGGTTCATCCGTCTCTTTCCCTCTCCTCTCAAACTATCTCCCACTCTCTCAAGCTTTCTGGTTCTGTCTCTCTGGCCGTGACGGACGAAAACAGAAACGGTGGTGGAAGTTGTGAATGTCGTCGGCAGCTTTGGTGGTGGAGGTGGAAGCCACCGGCGACGATGATGGTGATGCAAGGTGAAGAAGATCCCCGTCTGTTGCGGCGCTCTCCAGCTATATTCTCACTCTCAGCGGCGTCTCTCCCAGCGTCTCAGATCGGGTCTCAGCATGTCCATTTCCCATGTCCACCGGGTTGGGTCCATGGGAATCGGATCCCTTGGTCAAAACGACGTGCTTTGACCCAGGGACCAAAATGAAAACTGTAAAACCTTTTCTTGAGGGACTAACTTGCACATTTTTGAAACTTTGGTGGGCAGAAGCAAACTTTCTGAACTTTTTGGGAACTTATCTGAAATTCTCACTGTCACTTTTCTTCATTATTTTTTAATTTTTTCAAAATCTAAGACCCCTTTCTGTGACTTTCCCCAATCTTCAAAATATTAATTTGACCTCAAAAATCTCCAATTTTCTTCCAAACCACCTACAATACAATATTAAACATCATGCAGCATCAAAAGGTCAAGGAAAACATTTGTATAAATAATCAACAAATTTATGACCATTTTGCCCTTAATTACAATTAATTCAATACAAATGTTCCTAACTAAAATTAATGCTTAATCATGTAATATTATCCCATAAAATCCATTAAAAATCCAAATTTAATTATGAAATATTACATAAAAATATGATTCATTCAATAATCACAATTAACACAATGAAAAATATATAATAATATAAAACTCATCTTAAAACATTAAAACCAAATCATCAGTACATAATCCATGATCTCCAAGACTCTAACATTCAACAACAATCATAATTGGGAAAATTAGAGAGAAGAGCTAAGGGAATATAATATTTAGGGTTAAGGTGTACCTAACATCTTTAACTATTTACTCTAGAGCACCCACTGCTTTAAAGTAATTTATAGTGCAATGCTCCCTCAGAAGTAATTAAAGTAGTGCAATCTCATCCATGTCTAACGGAATCGTTACTTTAATGGTTAAAGTGTTGAGTTAGCAGGAATTTGACCAAAACAGGTCTGTGTTGGAATATGAAGAGGAAGATCACAAGGCATACAAGTCATGAGGGATTTTGCTTCTAATCCTAACCGCTTTTCTTGGACATGCCTCACCTACCATCCCCTCAACGGTAGAGTCGTCCCCATCAACCTTGCCTCCCTCTACTTGCTAGCCATTTTAGCTCTAACTTCTTCCTTATTTCTCTCACCTCACTTGTTTTGCCTATAATATTTTCTCTTCCCCTCTCTCCCTTTGCTTTGGTTCTTTCCCTTTTCTCTCCACACTTGATCTCTCTCAAATCACTTGCATTGCCTGAAGGTTGGATTTCTCCCAACCTCTATACCTGAAGGTTCAAACCATTATAAGCGTTTGGACATTATTCATAATCTGAAATAGGTGCAAAAGATAGTAGATAAGAAACCAAGTACAATACATAAACAAAACCCAATTCAGGAAACTTCCAATTAAGCGTAAAATCCCATGCATTTTTCAGACATTCAATTTCTATCTTGCATCAGTTTATGTATGAGACCGTTTTCAAGTGAGGAGAAGCCCGGGTAGCTTGAAGATAAGAAAGCCGCTAATAATAAGCTAAATTTCAAGCACTCTGATGCTAAGAAGAGGCATAACAACCACCAAATAACAAACGACTAATCTTGGTCCCAAGGGATTGACAAAATTTACAATTTCTGGATGGGGTATAAGATATATTACCCTTACGATTCACTCACAAGAATACTTACAAGTTGGAACAAAATCAAAGGCATGTTCCTCAAGCGTGATTTGTCTCTTTCTCAAATATTCCTTATTTATGGCTAATCTAACAGACAGCTTCAAACTTGACGGACAAAACAAGGGAGGTGAGAGAAAGGAGGAGGCAGAAGTTAGTGCTAAAATGGCGGGATAAGTGGAGGGAGGCGAGGTTGATAGGATGACTCTTCTGCCGGAGAGGGGGTGGCAGGGTGAGTTTGGTCCAGGAAGAAGAGGGAAATCCGTGCTGGCTCATACCCCTTGTTATTTGCTCATTCACATTCCAACTCAGAGTTGTCTTAGTCAAACCCTGCTGATTCAACACTTTAATGGTCAAAGTAACCAATCTGTTAGAGATGAATGAGATTGCATCACAATAACTTTAAGGCTCTTGGGTGTATATAATAAAATAATTTAGGGTGCTCAATAAATCTTAACCATAATATTTATTATAAAAGATTTTAAAAAATGTAATTATTTAAAAGGGTTAAATTTCAAAATATTAATTTAAAAATATTAAATTATTCTTGATCAAACCTCCTATAGTCTTTCCTTTAATCTCTCCCACATTCTATTTTAAAAATAATTGAATTTTATTTTTTTATCAAAATTAAAACAATCAAAATCATCGTTGATGAGGGGTAAATTTATTTAAAAAGTTACTTAAATTTTTTATTAAGCTAATAATATTTTAACATAAAATATACTTACATTTTTTCTACATTCAATAAGAACATTAAATACATCATTAGTAAATGTTAATGGTAAAAGATAAATTAGGGATTTGGTATAATTAGGAGTAAGTTGGAAACAAGATTTATTCTAATATCATTTTTAATTTAAAAATAAACTTTAAGAACTTTTTTATAATATTCTTTAACAGTGTTAATGATTTGAACTAAAATATATTTTTTTCAAAATTGAGATAATACCGGTGTAATTAAGGAAAAATAAAAAGATGATCAGAGTATTTTACTATACCAATAAAATAAATAAATAAATAAGACTAAGCATCGAGTCAAGTGAGCACTGACGCCTACATAAAGAAAAAATAAAAAAAACATTTAGAGAAAATCCTATATAAAGTTGCTTGAAATAAGAAAATTCTAAATTAGGTTGTTAAAATCAACAAATCTCTAATTAGGTTAGCAACCCAATTTAGAATTTTAGAATATGAGTAAAATGACTTTATTGCATTCTCCTCTCCTTTATCTTCTTTTCTCTCTTAAAAGAGTTTTGTCGTTCACTAAGACTATAACTTAGTTTATAAATAAGAAGGTAAAAAAAAAAAACTTAGATTTTAAATAATTACGTGTGTATATATTAACATTGTTATATAGTAAAATAAAATGTGTTTTATCTAAATACAAGGAATTTTCTGAAAGAATCATCACGAACATTTCAAGCCAAAAAATAAAAAGAACAACATAACCTCAATAACAATTAAATGATTTTTATTTAAATATTATCAATAAAAAATTTTATTTTTGGGAGAGCTACACTTAAATTTGTTTCACTAATAAAATTTAAACCAAACTTCATTAATCACAGAATTCTGACGTGTGTGAAATTTAGTTTGGTTTTTTATGTTAATGAAATTTGTCTTAAAATTCCATTAATTTAATATAATATCACACAAGTAAGATTTTTTTATTAATATAGTTTAAGTTTCTTCTCATCCAAAAAAATTCAAGTCAAAAATAAAATTTTCTATTCTCAATATTTAGCTATAAATCAATTAATTGTTTTTGGGTCATGCTTTCCTTTCTTTTAATTTGGCTTGAATTATTCTTGATGATCTTCCCAAACTATAAAATAAATTCTTTGATTTAAGTGAATCATATATATTTTGTTTTATATACATTAATGTTGTTTTTATATACCCTTATTGAAAAAATAAGTTAGAAAGCATTAAAACCCTTTTAAGATGAGAGATGAGACAATGAGAGGATAATAAAGTTATTTAACTTATATTTTGAAATTCTAAATTGAGTCGATAACTTAATTAGAGATTTATTTAATTTACCAATCTGATTTGAAATTATCCTATTTTAAATAGCTTAATATGATACTTTCCTAAACATTTAAAACCAGGTGTCAGGTCAAGGTGAGCACCGACCCCGACATATAAAGAATTCATATAAGGAAAAAAAAATAAAACAAAAATAGGCGTCATTTCTGTTGCAGCTCCGATGCCTACATATTAGAGAAAATATGAAACTAGGTGTCGGGTATTAACACTTCCGAAGCTAATATCTATTATGAATATTAATTAAGTAGACGTCTATTAACTCATAATATTAAGATCAACTTACCTTTCTAAGTCAACTTAATCTTCAAAAGTAGATATAATGTGCATCCATTTACTGTAGCAAAATACTGTGCATACGGTTTCTATAGCAAAGTTATTGTAGCATCACGGGGTGAAGGTCCTGTAGCACTTTTATTGTAACAGTACTGTAATGACACACAAAAACTATTCACCTTCGTTCTACACTTATAAATAGAAATTTTGGGTCAAGTATTAAATATAGACAAATTAATGAAAAATTCTCTCAATTTTCTGGCTTGAATTTCTCTCTTGTTCTCTCTTATCATCCACATTTTCATAACATGTTATTAGTAGGGGTGTTCAAAACCGGGACCGGGACCGGGATCCACCACTCCCGGTCCCGGTTTTTGGCCGGGATGCAAATTGCATCCCGGTCCCGCCCGGGATTACTAGGACCGGGACCAAACCGGGAAATCCCGGTTTTTTTTTAAAAAAAATTAAATTTAAAAAATATTATTATTTTAATTAAGTTTTCTATAATCTAGTGTTTAAAGTAATTATTTAACATCTAATAAGGCCATAATAATCACACAAATTGATCTAAAATTGAAGAATAACATTTTATTATTATTATTATTATCAACTTCATCATTTTTGTTATTATTTTTATACATTATATAGTAGGATTAGTATCACAATATATATAGTTTAACTCCAACTAAATATGTGATACACATTTTATCAAATGATAACTTAAATTATGGGATAAAAAATACAAAAATAAAACAATAACTTAATTTTTAAGAAAAAAATTTAAAAAAAAAATAAAAAACTGGGACCGGGATCGGGACCAGGATCACAAGGTATGTGACCGGTCCCGGGTCCCTTAGATCCCGGTCCCGGTCTCGGCTGGGACGGGAAATTCCCGGGATCAAAATTCCAGGACCGGGACCGGATAACCGGGACCGGGACACTTTGGATACCCCTAGTTATTAGCACGAATCTTTAACAAAGATTTGGGATAATCTGAGCCACTATATGGAATTAAAGAGATACTTTTACCAATTGTTATATAATATCGAGCTACATGACTAAGATTGAAGATCGTTATTGTTTTTATATCATGTATATATCATTTACAAGTTCTTTAATATTATTATTATTCTGGCCAGAAGCCATACACATCTAATTTCTAAAATTATATGACAAGAAGTCATATTGTTTTAATTTCTTATGATATGATATGGCCAGAAGCCATATTCCCTTTGATTTCCTATTATATGGCTAGAAGTCATATACATTTTTCATCTTTTTATCTTATTGAACAGCCAGAAGCCATGTACAAACTTTATTTATTGTGAAGATAAATAGTTTAATCTCCCAGCTTGAGACTAATTAGCTTGAAGCCATAAGATTAAATGGCCTGAAGCCATACAAGTATTAATTTCGTTTATGATATTATATTGCATTTTTACATTTCACATTTTAATTATTCTCACTTATTTCTTTAATTAGTCTCAACTATGTTAAATCTTACAAAACTTGAATTTGTAGCTCTTGATATTGCTGGAAAGAATTATTTATCTTCGATGTTGTAGCAGTATTATAGCGACACAAAAAAATCACTATTCACTTTCATTTTGCGTCTATAAATAGAGACCTTAGATCAAGTATTAAGCACAGACAAGTGAATGAAAAATTCTCTCAATTTTATCGCTTGAATTTCTCTCTTGTTCTCTCTTATCATCCACATTTTCATAACACCAAAATTGACGACTTGTATAAATTTTCTCTAATAGTACTCTTTATATGTGGGTGCTCCAAGCCTCCAACAAAATTGGCGCCTATTTTTAATTTTTTTTTTTCTTATATGGATTCCTTATATAGGTGTCAGTGGTCACCCTTACCCGACACCTAGCTTTATCAGGGAATTTAAAACTGGATTAGACCGGTCAGTTCAGCCAATGAGCCGGTGAACCAGCAGTCCAACTGGTCCAATCCGGGGGTAAACCGTACAAACCGGTTCACCCATTTTTTTAAAAATTTTTTTAATTAAATTTTACACATGATTTCATATAAATAAGCCTGAAATATTTGCTTCCTCACCGGTCTAGCCCCAATTTAGCTCCGGTTTGACTCCTATCTAATCCACTAACCCTTGACCCAATACCCTAACCGATTCAATATCTAGTCCGGTTTTTAGTACCTTGGGTTTTATATATATTATTTTTTCTTTATATAGGCGTTAGTGCTCACTGTGACCTGACAACTCATCTTAATTTTTTGTATTTTTCCTCCTACACTAAAATATTTTAACTGCTTGTTTTGCGTGAAGTACACATGCCTCTCATATGTTTTGAAAACGTATATTTTAGTCCAAACTATTAACACTATTAAAGAATATTTGAAATAAATTATTAAAGTTACTTTTTTTAATTTAAAACGATATTTAAAAAAATCTTGTTTACTAATTTACTCCCTCAATATGCCAAATCCCTAATTTATCTTTTACATTTAATATTTATTAATTTGTTAATGATCTATTTAATATTTTAACTAAATGTAGAAAAGAGTTAAGTATACTTTATGTGAAAAACATTATTAGCTTAATAAAAACATTATGGTGGTTTTAGTTTTGGTGGATAATAAAATTCAAATTAGTTTTAAAATAAAATGTGGGAGAGATTGAAAGAGAGACTATAGCATGGTTTAACAAAGGGTACTATTGTATGTTTAAAATTAATATTTTGAAATTTGGTCCTCTTTAATAATTATATTTTTTAAGATTCTTTACAATAAATATTATTTTCCCTTGGTTCTTCTCCCTAATTTTTCGTAAAAATTAAAAAGAAACACCAATTATTTATTATATATTTTCATTACAAATCATATTTTCTCTTACATGACAACACACCCATCTCTATCTCTATATCATCATTATCTCTACTACCCTAGCATTATAAAAACCCAATATTTACTACCATAAACCATTGAGTTTTATAGCAATTCAGTAAAATTTTTCCTTATTTATTATGTATTTTCAAATAACTCTCATCAACTTTTTTTTTTTTTTTTTGTAATGTGATTATCATATTTTCTATCCAATAATTCTCTTGTATTTTTTATATCAAAGTAATAGATGGATATTTAATATAGTACATGAATATAAAACATAATAAAATTTCCAATAGACAAAAGCATGAGCGGATTTCTCAAGTAAAATAAGGTTTATCAATCAATGATTGTCTTAGTAAAGAACAAAAAGCCCATACGTTACATATATATGGGTGATGGATATTCATATATGTTTTTTTGGGAGTATGTGATTGTCATATTTTCAATTCAATAATTTTCTTGTATTTTTTAGATCAAAGTAATAGGTGGATATTCATTTTTTTTTTTTTTTTGCCTGATCGATGGGTATTCAATGTAGTACATGAATATATAACATAATAAAGTTGCCTATAGAAAAAATACAAGTATAGCATATGTGAATTTCTCACGTAAAATAAGGTTTATCAATCAATAATGGTTCAGTAAAGAACATAAAGCTCATACATTACATATATTTACATATATAAGGGCATTGCATAAAAATAAAAGACTCCGGCCATACAAGACCAAACCACTTGGTTTGACCTACTGGTCCCCAATCCGGTCCAACCTCTGGTTTGTCCTTTTTTCATATGGGTCAATTTTTTTTAGGTCGGACATGATCGAGTTCCTTTGGGTCAGACCGGTTAAACCGAACATTAGACTTTTTCATATCCCTACCAATAACAACGCACAATGGGCATTATTTATCAAGATAATTAAGAAAACTACTCAAATGCTATGAGAACAAGTCTACCCATTTGCCCATACCTGGGGTTGTTTGGTACAAGGGGAGAGGAGGGAAAGTGTGGAAAGAGAAAATTTTGTGAGTTGCTTTTAAAAAAAATAAGAGACGTGGGGTTAAATTTTTTAATTAATTTTTCTTACCCTTTTATCTTACCTCTTATATTTGTTAAAATTTTATAATCCCACTTCTTTTAAGTTATAAAATCTAACTCACAAAAATGTCCCCAACCCCTTCCCTCCAAATCCCTTGTACCAAATAGCCCTTAATGCTCTTGTCTTTTCCCATTTTTTTGTCTTCAATTAAATTTTCTAGTACATACCCTAGTTATGATTGTCTCTTTCCTTTTGGAGGGAATTACAATTCAAGTCCCAACCCTTTTAGTACCTACTCCTTCATTTTTTTAATCTTATCTTATATTTGAATTAAAGTGCAAACCTAACAACGAAGTTTTGAAAAAGGGGCACCTAGCACCATAATGTTCACTTGGGTGAAAAAAGATACATGAAATCTTTGAGAGTAGGGTTGAGCATCGGACAAGCGGCCTGATCTAAGGGTCAACCCATAGCCACCCATTTATGTGTAAATGGATACAAACTAGCCTGTTCCCGTAATAAACCTAAAACAACTCATTTAGTCTTCACTATTTTTCCCAAATTAACAATAAACCCTATTGGTGCATTCATAATTATAACATCACATAACATTCATAAGATGGATTTAAGTCATTAGACATAGTTTTCAAAGTTCTCATTATCAATCAAAAGTCAACAAAACAATTAACAAAAGCAGTGACATCCTTCCAATTCCACTGATAGTTTGATAAAAGACCAATGATTAAGCAAATAATCAGTCCTTTTAGTATGCATCATCCTTCCATTTCCATTCAATCTTCATCATCAATATGACCTTTAATTGAAATGGCTGAATTTGGAGTTGATAACTCTTTCTCTAGAAAAAAAAAAAAGATAAATTATGTTAATTAATATGTCATAATAAAAAGATCAAAGATAAAACAATTACAATTGAAATTGATAAAGGAATTACCGATAATGTTTATACTCTCATCAATTTTGAGCACATATGAGTACCTTTGCTATCTTTGAAGATAGAGGGCTTCTAAAGGTATCTAGTACTCGACCATCAGCATTAAAAGCAGATTCTAAAAACACTATGGAGACCAGCACAACCAAACAAACCACGGGCAATAAGATGTAGAACTTTATATTTGAAAGCATTCCCTTTCCACCAAGCCAGAAGGTCAAATTTTGGATTATTAGAACCCACTAATTTAGATCGAAGATATTCATCAACATTAGAAACTTTCTTAGGCTTATCACACACTGTGTTTATAGTGGTTAAAAGCTTCTGAAAGGTAGGATCAATGGTGAACAATGATACCTACTCAACACTAGTGATAAAGCTCAATATTTATATATTTTTATTAATTAATCTTATGCTTTTGTGGGACTTAGTCGAATATTTGGGCATGATTAAGTGTTAATGTGGGATTGGGTAATTTGGGAATTATAGTGGTTAAATTGTTATATTTTTTAATTAATATTTCTTATTCTCATTATTCCTTAATTGTGAGCAAAAAATATTACCTTTGTGAATATAATTTTGTAGGTGATGATGTCAAGTAGTCAAGCTCAAAGATGTCATTTTAGAGCTTAATGAAGGGCAAAAGTAGAACCTAACAAGTGCAGAATTAATTTTCACATATTTTTTTTCTAAGAGGAGATTAAATGAATAAGGCCCTTGTTTGGTGGTTGCAATTTTGTGCCTAATCCTAAAATTGATTTTCACCCCCTCATCCAAACATGCCACAACTCACTTTTTAACCTAGAGAGAATTGGAGAAAGAAAAGGCAAGTGGAGAGAAAAGAAGAGCACAAAAGAGAAGGGAATGATCTGGAAGGATGGGATAATTGAAGAAAAAGAAAGAGAGGAGGTGGCGGCTAAAGGATGAGAAAGGAGAGACGTGCAGAAATGAAATACCAAATCATTAAAGATTGAAGATGGGAGAGTGGAAGAATTGATGGGTTCTGTGGACCATTTAGGTATGAGAAGGAGCAAAAGACAACACGTTTTCTAAGCCTTAGCCAACAATTGGAGATAAATGAAAGAGGTGGATACGGAGGCTATTGAGGATGAAAGCGAGCAGATGATTTATTGAATATAGATGACCAAATGGAGTTGAAAAAGGAAAGACCGAATGGATTATTGAAGATTGGAAGAGGTATTCTGTGCTTAAATTAAAGAGTTGTTTGGTGTTTTTCTTTTTTTCTCCATGGCTGATTGCACATCCTTTCATCAAGCTTCATCATCCTCTTCCATGAGTAGCTAAGTTCTAGTGATTTTCTTGAGTTGGGTAATGGTTTAAGCTTGAGTTGGGTAAACTTCATATTAGGAGTAGGTTGAGTTGTTTATTCCGACTCAGTTGAGTGGATTTTAAATGACTAAACTGAATACTTTAAATTTTTGTAATCGTAATTACAATTTAGAATTGGAAGTTAATTATTCATCTCCTAGAGTCAGATTTATATGGTGGTACTCAATTAATTATTTCAGTAGAATGAATTAAATGGGTATTACAAGTATGGATCTATTGGTAGCTTAAATCCATCCTCTTGACTCATATGATTGAATTATTATCATTATCAGGCAAGGGAGACTAAAATCTCAACTCAAGGAAATTTCATTTCATCAACATATTAGTTTATTAAATTTTACCTTATTGTTATTGTTAATTTTTATTCTTTTTACTTTATCTTGAAAACCGAAAAATACAAAAATTATTGAATTAGATTAGATTACTTCATTTGTCTTGGAAACAATTTTTCAAAATGATTTCTTGCAACTTCAAGCTATTTATCACTTAACTATTTAGAAACTTGGAAATTAATCTCCTCACCAAAACGACCTAGGTTGAACTACTATGCTATATTTTCAAACCTAGTTATTTTTGAGAACTCACACGTCATGGATTTATCAACTAGATTCTACTTTCTCTTCTATTGGCTAAGATACAAATACATCATTACATGTTTCGCCTGTTCCTGTATTGATTGCATGCTAGTGATATAGGCGATGCAAGACATTGATAACCTTCTTCAATGTGGCCTCACGCTTTGAGACATTAGGAAAAATATTTTCAAAAGCAATTTCCATATATGTGAATTTGCATCTAGGTCCAGTATCACAGCAACAACCAGCAATAGATTCCTTTTCTCCATATCCCCAATACTTATCACATTTTGATTGCATCCTGAAGGTCATATCACTAGCTTCTACTTGCTCTTTTGTTGGCTAGGATCCAAATACAACAACAAACCAATTCAATTCTTTCAAACCTTTAGAAATAATCAGATTTAAAAAGTGAGTACCACATCACATATGCATAAAATCACCATCAAGCACTAGACCATCCCAACTTCTCAAGCATTTCTTCAAATATGCAACTACAAAATCATTGGCGAAGGCATTGTCAACTGTAATTGTGAAGACTTTATTAATACCCCAATTCAATAAGCATATCTCGAATTGCATTAGTAATTGTATACTCTTTATGATTTTCATAACACATAAATTCAAAATCTGCTTTCAATCCAATGAGCAATCAAACACATGTAGTTGGCATTTTAGATTGAAGTCCAACAATATATTGTAAGGGACACATGGACTTTAGACTGTTTAACATTTTTTTCGATTGTTTTGCCTCTTCTAGATAATTTTGGTAGCAGTCTCGAGCAATTGTCCATCATGAAGGGACTTGTTTTGGTTCAAACTATTGCAACAACTCTCTAAAACCCTCCCCTTCAACAATTCGAAAAGGAGTCTTATCCTTTATGCAACGTGAACCTTGGTTCAAACTATTGCAACATTTGTTTAAAACCCTCCTTCAACAGTCTAAAAAGGCATCTTATCCTATATGTAATAGATTTTTTGCATTGCTCTTCATTGCACACGCCAAGTGTCAAAGTTTGATTAGAATTAAGCTTGAACAAGGATTGTGACTCGCTATTTGGATTTTTCGAGTACTTTTCAAGTTTTCGTAATAAAGACTTCATCCCATAATTAGTTGGCTCACTTGCATTTTAAAACAATAGTTGCTTTTTGCATGATGTTTCCCTATCATCTCAGTTGGGGCATCACAGTGAAATGCTTCCATGTTTCAGATGTTTGCTTCCTTTTTTTGTGTTGTTCAAGTTCTTCTCCCTTATTAACTATTGCATCATCATCTGCTTGATTTGTGGTAGGGTTATCAACTTCAGTTATCTCCTCAGCATCCACAGTAGTTGTAACGCCTTATTCTTGTAATCGATTAGATGAGCTTGTACACAATAAGTCCGAACCACTTTTGCAAAATCATTTTAAATTCCCAACCTTAAGATAGGACACGAACCTATAGTTGAGTGGATTTTTCTAAATATTTCAAAATCTTACAGAAGCGTCATTTAGTGGCTCACAACTTTGTTACTACTCATCGACTCTTATCTTTATTTAATTTAATTATAGTGATTCGCTACTCATTTCTCTACTCATACTTAAATCATTCATTTTCATATTCCTCAACTATCCAACCAAGCATGTTCATACAAGTATTCTCATACAGTGATAATTTACTCATAACTAATTATCATATACAATTCTTCAATATGCCCTCACTTTTTCTTCTTGCACATCTCCCAGCATTCCCCTTCTGAGCTTACCTAACTATATGGTTGGTAAGGGAGAGTGAGATTCGAGAGAATCTCAGTAGCAAATAGTACCAATATGCATGCAAGATAAGTGCTTAATGCATGACATGCTTGCATTACATAAATTCATGCTAACATAATGACATATATGCATGCTCAATGTTTCAAACAACATACTTATGGCCATAACATAAATAAAAACAGAGCTTCAATCATTCATATATGTTTCACATAATCAAGTAAAGCAATCACATGCATCAATACACAAGCACAAATATTACATACATGCAGGAGAGGTAAGTTGACTACCTGAATTGCCCTTCCCTTGACTAACTATGTGTCCAATACTATATCTGGCTCGGGCTACTGATATATCCTTAAATTATAAATTTAGGATAAATGAGTTATTACTCATTCATAAATTATTACAAACTCACTTTTTTAGTTCTCTAGGCTTAAAATGGCAAAATGACCAAAATACCCTTGGGGACGCTATCCGAGTCTTCTTTATACCCGGTCTAACTGTACGTTTACAAAAATCATAACCCGGGCTAATCCTACTCAATTTCACATTTATAATCCATTTTTGACCTCAAATTGGGCAAATTCAATGCCAAATTATCAAATCGCCCCTACAGTCCCTAACTTAGGATTTTCAAGGGTATTTTGACACTTTACATTCTATGACTTTTTCTCACTTCACACCCACCCAACATGAACCCTACACAATTTTCCATTCTGAATTCAATGGAATCATTAAAAACACCAAAATCCAGTCCAAGCACAACCCAAAACAGGTCTGGAAGAAAATTACCAAAAATTGGGAAAATTGAAGTTTCTTGATTCCATTCCATTAATCACCTTCCTTTCACCTTTAATTACATGTTTAATGTAACCCCCTACCTTAATAGCTGAAATTATAGTTCAAAAATATGAAATTATGTTGAATTATAGACCGACAGATAGTTTGAAACTTATTAAAAATGTCATCTTTAAGACGGGGCTTTCAAAATCTTTTCCAAAACCTGTTCAAAGCGGTCTCATATTCACATTTCAAATATATTTAGCCTTCTCAATTTGGTTCCATTCATACATATCAGAGTGTAACAAAAATTCCTGACACACTCGGGTTTCATTAATTCATCAAAGGGTTTACAAGGTATACTCGCCCTCTCAATTTCCCATATCGGGGATTACATGAACTTATCCAAATATTTACAATAATCCAAAACATACAATAGTCCAAAATATGATAACCAACAACCCAAAACTAAAATTCCCATCTAGGAGCTCTGGCCACCCTTTGTCACCTGCTTCTTCTTAGAACCGCTTGCCATGGCTGTAGGTTTGTTAATGGAAAGAATGAGATTCAAAAGAATCCCAGTAGTAAAAATTCACTTATAAAATGTGCAATGATAAAGCATGTAAGCAAATCATAAGCAACAACACATCAACAGCATTTCACAACAGCATATTTCACATCACCATGTGTCACAATGGCAATATTTCACAACATCATGTTTCATAACAACATGTTACATAATGGCATATTTCTCAATGACATGTTTCACAACAGCTTCCACTGTGTTCACAATGGCATGTTTCATCACAGCATATCTCACAACAGCATTTATGTTCATCATCATTTAATGATAAGGCATGCATACAATGTATTATACACAATATAAGAGAAATGGTCACTACCTTGTTCTTTCCGCACATGATCAGACACCGGTCTATCACGTGTAGGGGAAATATCAAATCCTATAAACCATAATTAAGGATAAAGAGTTATTCTCTAATCCAATACTCAACTCCATAACACTTAAGGTTGGTTATCATTTGAGACCTTTAGGTGGCTACCAGAAGCCCAAACAGATGCCTAAAGGGTTGGGAAAAACTTGACCGCATACCATCTTTCATAAATGGAAAACCCAATTTTTCAAGGGTTGACCGCGACCTACGAATGGTCAGGATGTTTTGGGCTGCGGCCAAAACTAGGTTAGAAACTTTTGGGTCGCAGCCAATATTTATGGGCCGCGGCCAACCTTTGGCCTATTTCCTGCTGATTTTCGAATGACCATAACTTTTTGCACTAACATCAAAATGACCCAAATTTTATATCAATGGAAAGCTTGTAATGTGAACTACAAAACTGGAAAGTTTTACAATATTTCAATACCATTTGCCATAAATAAGGTCGAACGGAGTTCTAACAATCTCATATATTTGTTTGAATTTTTCAAGTAAAAGTTATCAATATGAATCTTTGAGTTGTTAATATGCATACTAAAGTTGAAAAAAATATATGAGACCTCCAGAGGTCCAGTTGACCCTATTTAGGACTATAGTATATATATTAACAACTCAAGTATCCATATTGATGACTTTTACTTGAAAATTTAATATATATATATATATATATATATATATATATATATATATATATATATATATATGAGACTTTATTATGTATATTAACAATTCATGTACTCATATTGGCAACTTTTACTTAAGAAATTCAAAAAAATATATGAGACCACTGGAGCACCAGTCGACGCTATTTATGAATTTAGTGTGTATATATATTAACAACTTAAGTATCCGTATTGACGGCTTTTACTTGAGAACTTCAAAAAATATATGAGACCGCCAGAGCTTCAGTGACCGATCATCGACACAGGAGCTCCAGCGACGGGCCGTCGCCGGCACTAGAACTCCAACAACTAGCAAGGGGGCGTAGGGAGTGTTTTTGCTAAAAAGAACTGAGGGTAGTTAGGTAATTTCCCATATTTGTCCAAATTTCAAAACTTCAAATTGGTCAATTTAGAATTATTTAAATTCAACACCCTTATTTTTCTATTATATGTTTTAACAGTATTTTCCTGTCATTTTCCCTTTAAAAGACCTAGGGAACAAAATGGCAAATTTAAAAGGTTTTTAAAATTCATATTTATGGTGCCTATATTTTAAAAGCAAAAGATTCATTTTTATTAATATTAAAAATCATATTTACAATCTCTAATATTCAACAAAATCACAAGGAAAGTAAACTAAACAAACAGTAACCAAAGAAAAAAATAAAAGCAAACAATCAAATACATAACTACACTAGATCATCCAAAACCTTAGTCTATACCAATTCATGCAATTTGCAAGTTTCCCACATAATGCCTTCCAAATCATTAATTAATACTGCACTCAGACGACATAGTTTGGTGTTGGGAGCACCCACACAAAATGCAATAAAAATATCCACTTCAAGTCGTGCTAGAAAATACTATCCTTAATAGCTATATTTTGCAACTTCTCAGGAAGCAGCAATCTTTAGGATTAAACAAATCCTCTCTATAGAAATTGAGGTAAAAAAAATAGTAGGAATATAAATGAACTCAAAAGAAGGAGAAAGGTACTCAATAAGTCCAAGAGCTAGGGCCCTCAAACCTTAGGCCCTGTTTGCTATGAGGTATTTGAGGGTAGGGACTGGGATTGGATCAGGGATTGAGCCATAATATATCGTTTGGTTTGAGGGACTACGGATGCCTAAGGATTGGGAGTACCACAAAAGTGGGATTACTGCAAGGCCACCTCCCCCTTGGTATTGCGTTTTCAATCCCGGGATTGCAAAATTTAAAGCCAAAAATATCCCTATTTATAATATTCACTTGACAAAAATACCCTCTATTAATTTTGCCCTGAATTATAACTCTTAACTTTATTTCATCTTTCATGATCTCTCATACGGTTGTTCTTCTCTGGCCAGCAGAATCACCACTGGTGGAGAATAGCTGCCGCAGCTACAGCCGTCATCGTTGGACCCGGTTGCAAAATACGAATTTCCGGTGATATTTCGGATATGTGTGCTTGCTCATGATTTTCTTTGGATAAAATTACAATACATGGTGTTTACTAGAGACGCGGTGGATTCAAGGCCAATCCCCATAGTCGATTAGGAGGGACAGTGATTTGAAATCCATAGCGCCATTATTCTAAATCCATAGCACCATTACAATACATGGTGTTTCACCATTTGCCTTCCGCCATAGGGTTGGACGTAAGAGATGAGTAACTTGTCCTCAACAGCAATGCAGGCTCCTCTGTTCACTCCTTCCTTGGGATTTTGGATAGGGGTATTTGGGTCTTTTTATAATTAGTAGCTATTTATTAAATAAAATTAATAAAATCAATCCCTCCAATTATTACCTCATACCAAACATATTTTTAAAACACCAATCCCAGTCCTAGTCCCTATCCCAATTCCAATCCCATCCATCAAAATTCAATACCTTATACCAAATAGGGCCTTAGTGCTCCCTAACCATGCACTAGAGTTGGTAATATAGATTTTAACCGTGGGCTGAACCGCCCAACCAGGAAAAATGGAAGATTTGGGTGTTCTATAAAAGTGGGATAGTTTTGATGTGATTCTTTTTTGCCCGAACTTATGTGGGCCCAACTTGTGGGTTGGATCGTTTTTTTTTGTAAAAAAATATGTGACTTCTCTGAGTGTATTGTGTAACCTAACACCATTAATATAAATTATTATTGATTGTATTGAATGTTAATGTTGGCTTTTAGATTTATGTTTATTTTGAAATGTGTGGACTTGTGATGAATGCTTAATTTATAATGTTTAAAACTTTGAATTTGATGTTTTATTATCATTTTATGATTTCGTAATGTATTTTCAATTTTTTTATAGTTTAGGTTGGTAGAAAAAAAAAATTTCAGTATATTGTCTTAAAAAAAATTTTGAAAAATGAAGTATAAAAAATTTTAAAAAGAAAAATAATATGGGTTGAATGGGCTAACCTGCTAACCCAGAAGTTATGGGTTGGCTAAATATCGACCCATATTGATGTGGTTTTTTTTCCCCAAACCTATATGGTCCTAAACCATGACGGATTAACCTGAACTTGATGTTTCAGCCTATATTACCAGCTCTACCATACACTAACATGGCCTCTTATAGGTAGGAAGAACATGTGACTATTGTGTAGTTATGATAATTAAAGACTACTTTATAACAATTGAAATGACACCTACATAATACTAACTAATGATGGTTTAATACAAGGAAAAATCCTTTAAAATGAATTTTAAAAATGTCAACAGACAAAAAAGTGTTTTGAGTATTCATAACGCTAAAGAAATGTTAGGGCCTTATTCGTCCTTTTCAAAATTGAAAGGAAATGACAAACTTTCCCCTCGGAGTTAATTTTCACTTTGAGAGAATTAATTATGAAAATATTATCCGAACTTGTGAAACTTTTATTAGAATTATGAAACCCTTATTAGATCTTGTGAATTTTGATTTACAACTTCTAAAATTCTTTAAAGAAATTGTGAAATTCTTTTGAGAACTTGTGAAAACCTTTCTCCAAACTTGTGAAACCTTTATCATAACTTATGAAACCCTTATCAGATCTTGTGAATCAAAATTTGCAACTTGTGAAATTCTTTAAGGAAGTTGTGAAATTCTTTTGAGAACTTGTATAAATCTTACTTGAACTTATGAAACCTTTTATTAGAATTTGTGAAACTCTTAATAAATATTGTAAATCAAAATTTGCAATGTATGAAATTCTTTAAAGAAGCCTTGAAATTATTTTAAAAATTTGTGAAAACCTTATCCGAACTTGTGAAACCCTTATAAAATCTTATGAATCCAAATTTACAATTTATGAGATTCTTTTGAAAACTTGTGGAAACCTTATCCAAACTTGTGAACCCCTTATCAGATTTTGTGAATTTTGGTTTACAACTTGTGAAATTCTTATGAGAAATTATGAAAACCTTATATAAACTCATGAAATCGTGCCTTCCTCTCTATTCTTTATTTTAAACTTAGAGGAACAATTTTGCTATTTCCTTTTAATTTTGAAAAGGACGAATTAGGACATAACACCTCTTTGATGTTTTGAATATTCTGAAGACTTTTTTGTCTTTTGACATTTTTAAAGTTGCCGTTAAGGAATTTTTTCTTGATACAATCAATAAAGCTATTAAAATCTATTCATAATATAATGAAACTAAGTAACTAAAATGCATAAATGTTTCCTTCTTTCATCTCCGGACCATTAATAACATTACAACATCTTCACGTCCCCACTCGCACATCATTCGAACATTTTGCTTTATTAGTTTTGCTGCAAAATGGTGCATTAATAGTCACTTTCACAACTCCAACCTCAGGCTTATCCCAACCAGTGATGTACTTTCTATCACAGTTACTGCTAGAACCTCCTAACATTCTTTTCCTTGCCATAGCTCCCCAATGATCCCTCATCAATCTCACTGCACCTACCGCATATTTTAATTAAAATATAGAGTTAATAATATGTTTAGTCCTTATAGTTTAACCTTATTTTAGTTTTGATCCTAAAGTTTCAAACAGGAGGTTTTTGTCCCTCAAGTTTACTATGTTTAAAATGTTAGTCCTTGTAGTTAGAAAAGGACTTAAGACTCATACTAATGGTGTTAACTTTGTATACATGTAACTAATGTTGTTCAAGTTGCTTATGTGGCATATTGACCGGGTAAGCTCACCTGGACATTTTATTTAAAAAAACAAAAAAAAAAGTCTTCAACCTAGATTCCATGCACACATCTCACACCAACCAAACACGCACATAGTGATTGAACAAAGAAAAAGAGAAAGGGAGACCCACTTGCGCCGGTGAACTCTAACATGACCGTTGCAGGAGTGGTTGTTGGTTTTGACAAATGACAAGTGCACATGGTACTACCTGAAAAGGCCATACCTTGTTTGTACCGGATTGGCCATGGGACGATTGTCTCTGCTGAAGCTTGCGGTGCATTGTGGGGACTTAAACTTGCATGGGATAGAGGATACAGAAAAATCCTAGTTGAGTGTGATTATAATGAAGTCATGGAACTAATCTAGGGCACTGTGGTTCAAGAACACCCTGATTTTAACCTTGTCGTGGAGGTTCGCATGTTGATGGACTGAAACTAGGAAGTGGAAATGTTACATTGTGTTCGAGATATTAACATAGTTGCAGATGCTATGGCAAAGGAAGCTTAGAAGATAACGATGGAACTCCATATCACCGAGTCACTATCAATACCCGTTCCATTTTTTATTCGACCGTGTCTTTACGCCTTGGGGTCAAATGCAAAATATTTTTAATCCAAGAATTGCAGTACAATGCCACACTCGGGTCGTCTCACTTGAGGAGCCTTTATTGAACTACCTAAGTAAACTAATTATCATGCAAATGCAATTAAAACAAGGGGAAACGATTTTTGGTTTTTCAAAATTAATAATTAAAAGAAAGATGCAAATTAATTAATTGCTAAACTATTGTTTTTAATATTTTTCTTATAAAAATGGGATGGATAAGATTGAATGGAATGGTATGAATTGGAAAATATGAATAAAGAATGCTCTTGGTAATGAAGAAATGACAATCTTTGCTCAAAAAGATTATGGGAGTTAAGAATTCATTAAGTCTTAAGAAAAACTCCAACATAACACTTGAGTCCAATATTCCCAATTAATAAAAGCTCCTACAAACATAGCTAACAACTACTTCTTGAGATATTGTTTAAAACCACTTAATGTGTAATTGAAATTGGAATAATGCAACATGAGTCTTCTTGAATTTGAGTGCTAAACAGCCCCTCAAGGATACAAATCAACCACATTAACTAGACAATAACACGCTAATTAACATAATCTCATTGCAACCACAAAGAAATTCAAACATATATAATCTTCACATTGTAAAATTCAATCTCAACTACAATTATCAAACCAAAAGAGACAATTAATATTAATCTCAATTCCAGAATCACATATATAAAAAATTCCTAAAACAATAGTTTAGCATTTAATTAATTTGCATCTTTCTTTTAATTATTAATTTCAAAAACCAAAAATCATTTTCCCCTTGTTTTATTGCATTTGCATGATAATTAGTTTACTTAGGTAGTTCAATAAAGGCTCCTCAAGTGAGATGACCCGAGTGTTGCACTGTACTGCAATTCTTGGATTAAAAATATTTTGCATTTGACCCCAAGGCGTAAAGACACGGTTGAATCAATGGCGTAGTTGCTGGGGAGCTAAGTAATTGGCTCCCTAGGTAATCTAATTGTCAAATTCACTTTTGACAAGGGGTTTCTTGAGTTGAGCTTGTTAGTTTTGCATTTTGTTTTTCGTTTTTCATTGCATATAGTTTAGGATTTATGCATTTAGGTAATTTGCATAGCATTCATTGCATTGTTTTGACTTGGTAACTTCTGTGTGGTGTTGTTGCATTCAATTTCATATGATGTTGAGCTCACTTGTTTAAATTCACCATGTCTCCAAGTTAATTCAAAGCATATTGCATCTTGTGTCATCTTGAAATTTTTGTTTTCCCCTTTTTCATTTGCATTTGTATTATCTTCGATTCTTTTTTCTTAGTTTTTATAGTTTTTTAGTTAGATAGTTATCTTGTGATTCATTGGAAATTTATTGCATTGAATTCTCATGGCTTGGTTTAATGGTAATCAAGGTTTACCTTTTCAATCTCACTCTTTTGTAGCAGATTCGACTGAAAGGAAAGAGTCCATATCTGAAAGCTTCCATGCTATTCAACAAACATTACAGCTTCTTCAAGCTAATTTGGGATGTCAAAATAGTCCAATTGGTCAAGAATGCCAAGGTCCATTCCACTCTTCATACCATGAACTCTCTCCACCACCATATAACCCATATTACGAGCCATATTCTAATCATTCATCATATAACCGCATGCCATATCATGACCCTTCTCCTTCATTCCATTCCACTTTCCAACCATGCCATCCACCTCATAAGTCTCTATACCCACCATTTCAACCATCTTATAGACCTTATTTTCAACCATGTGTGCCTCTCCAAAAACCTTCTATTGGTGGAGTTATTAGAGAATTCCAAAAACCAATGACTCATACTATAAATGAGGAGCGGTCACACAAGGACACCTTTGTCAATTGCATGGCCTCTTTATTGAGATCAATGGAGCAAGGAGATAAAGAGCGTGCAAGATTGGCCAAGGACTTTGAGTGTCTCACTCAACCATCAAAAGAAGCGGAGCGATGGAAGAAAGATGTTGAAAAATTTGAGAAAAATATGGAGTTGCTTTCACAAAAGATTTCTAAGTGCAAAACTCCACAAGAGACCCTTTCTCCATTGCCTCCATGTAATCCACCCACTCAAGCCAAGAAAGTAAAGAAGCTGTGATTTCAACTTCTAGAGGAGTCTTCCTTTCCTGTGGAGGAGGAACAAGGAGTCCAAGCTCAAGGGTCACATGCCACTTCACAAGTGAAAGATTTTGGACCTTATAGAAGTAGACTCTCCTACTACCTTAACAACTAATGAAGTAATTAATGATTTGAGTGATGATGAGGTGGATGAGGAAATCATTGTTGAATCCCCTCAATCATTTGAAAATATAATTGCACAATCCATTGGTTATAGTAGTAGTGATTCGATTGTACTTGTTGATTACTGTGCTTCTACTTCTTTGTGTGATCCTTCTATGGTTGAAAATGCTTCTCTTCATAGTACTAGGGATGATTGTGGTCAATTGAATGATATATCTTCATGTTCTTGTGCGGTAGATCAAATATGTGTAGACTGTTATAATACAAAATGCCACTTACTTGTTGACTTTCGAAAGAAATCATTTAATGAAGTGGTTGATTCTACCGTTGATCTTGATATACCTCCTAGTACTATTGATGATGGCAAGCATAAAATTGTGAGAATGTTAAAACTTGTGTGGATGCCACTATGGTCGTTGTGATTGAGAAAGACAATAGCCTAAGAAATGATATTTATCTTGATTCCAATGAATTGCATGCTAGTTTCATATGGAAAGATTCAAATGTTTTAATTGATGATATTACAAATGAAAATGATTCTTTCCATATGATTCTTTCTTGAGATTTACCACCCAACATAGAAAAGGAAAATGATTCTTTTGAAACTTCAAAAGTTTTAGGTGGTAATGATCTAAACAATTCTCTTTCTTCTTCCACTCTTTTGCCTTCCACCTCTTGTGATTGCAATGATGATGTGGTGTACCCCAACACTAAGTTGGATTCTGCACCTTCCACTTTGTAAAAACAAGAGGATTTTCCAAAATTGACTTGTTGTCTTACTCCTACTGACGGGAGTACTGTTGATTTCCTTGGATGTGATAGTTACTTGGAGAATTTGGAACTTAACATACCTTTACTTCACTCGAAATCTCTCTATGTTTCTATTTTTGGATGGAATATTGCTGGTTGCCTGTCTTCTTTGCAGACACATTCTTGGAAAGGACGTCCAAAGAACCAACATCAACCGTATATCCTTGGGCCTCTTCTGATTGATCCTGAGCCACCTCTACCAAGGAAGTTCAATACTGGAGAAGATGTCTTCAATGACAAATGCATGATTCTCATCGAGGATGAGAACTTCTCCTTCAAGAGACTGAAGATTCTCTAACACAGGTTGTCTCTTTCCTCACTTCTTTTCTTCCTAATTCCTCTGTTTCTTTGGGTTTAATTGTTGTATGAGGAAGATAAGTATGGGGGAGGGACACAATCCAGTAGAAAAAGGTAGAAGTCACTTAGTTTAGTAGGCTTAATAAGAATCCCATTTGTATGCTTTGTATCTGTGGCCACTACCCTACTTAATTACCATTGTGCCTTGAAATTCCATTTGTTAAGCACTCTCTTTAGAATTGCTTTACACATTGAGGATAATGTGTTGATTAAGTGTGGGGGAGGGAAATACATTTCAAATCCAACTATTTGGTTGTTTTCAAATGTAAAATGCCTTAAACTAGAAAATTTTTCAAAAATTTTTTTAAGAATGACTTGCTTTGATGCATGTCCTAAGTGGTAAAGGGTTGCATTTGCCACTTTGGAATATGATTTGTGAGAAATTCTTTGAACTTTCATGATTTCTAGTGTTTTGGCAACTTTTTGAAACCATGATTTGCTTTACAAGTGAATGGGAAAAGAAATGAACTCACAATTAGATTTTTGCTTACTTCTTGTTTTGTGAAAAGAAAGTTTTCACATCATTAATGTTTTTGGGAGTTGAGCATTTTTGTTAATTGATTGCAATGTTTTGATTGATTATATTTGTAAGGTTAGCATTAGGAATAGCGAAGTGAATGTGAAATACCCCGAATTTTGAGACTTGAGCCTAGAGAATAAGCCTGAGATTAGTGGATTGTTAAGCCCCGGTTTAGCAAGATCCCAAATTGCGATTAGGGTTTAATGACTACAAAAGTGGACGTGGTTAGTGATTAATGAACCCTTTTAGAGAATATAAAGTGGAATGAAGTCGCTTGTGTTATGAGCAACACTAAAACCCTGTATTTTAGTTCAATTGTGGATTAACATCCAAATTGACTTAGAATAGAGGGAAGAATTGAATGGGATACTGCCATTACATGTTGGGAACTGGGAGATATGACTGTCCAAAATTTGAGGTCGAAAATGGACTCTGTTTTGGGGCAGTGATGAAATTTGTGTAATTCTGGAATTTTGTGGTGATTTATAGTACTGGTAAATATTTTTCCTATAAAGAGGACTTAAATACCTTTCATTTGGCTTTAAAATCACCTCATTTCGATTTTTCTAGAATTAGTTATGATTTTGTAAAGTTTGGGCAGAAATCTGCCAAAAATCCAAAAATTGAGAATTATGACATCATCATGTTACATTGATGACATAAGCATGGGATATGTTATTAAACGGTTTTTTCCTTCTTCCTCCTCATTTCTGACGATGAGAACAGCTGAAATAGAGAGAGAGCATATGGGATCTTTAGAGAGAGAAAGAGGAAGAAATCTCGTAAGGTAAGCCCATTTCTCCAACGATCTAGCTCCTAACGTGTATAACCTTGTTCCTAAGCTTCTCTTCTACATGGATTAAGGTACTTGAAGCTTAATTTTTCTGTTTAAAAGGGGCTAGGGTTCAGCCATATTGAGTAAAAGCTAGAGGGAGCTTGAGGTAACTTCCGAAACTTCAATCTTTGATTGTTCTGGCTGCTGTGGTTGATTTAATCGGTGAAATTTCACCGGATTGTCTTTTTTTGTAAATTTGGAAAATGGGTTGGCCTAGGGGTTATGCTGCCCAAATTGGGTCTTAATGTTAGTTGTAACCTAATGTAATGGTTAATAAAGTGGTTAGGAGTAGAAAGAAACACGTTTACGGAGCCGAAACCGAAAAACCCCAATTTTCCCTGGAGTACTTGTATATTTTGGTTATGGCTATAAATGGGTCTTAGAGTTGGATTTTCAATGATTTGATGGTTCCATTGAGTTCAGGAGCAAAAATTAGGTGGGGTTACAGTTGGTCACATTTTCGGAAAAGGCCGAAAAAGTATAATTACGAAAACGTCCCTGAAACCCTTAAAGTAGGGCTGCCAAGGGTAAATTTATAAATTGACATTGAATTTGATAATTCCGAGTCCGAAAATGGATCTCTTGGGCAAAAATATGTCAGAATAGCCCACGTCAAAATTTCAAGAAAAGTACAGCCGGACCGGGTACGACGGGGCCGGGTCGGGTCCCCGGGGGTATTTTAGTAACTTTTCATTATAGCCTCATATAACCCCCAGAAACACTATGGAAGTGTCTAAATAGTACATTTGACATTGTAGGATCGAATGTGAAGCCCCGAGTTGTTGGCACGTAAATCGAGGAGAAAAGATGAAGGTAGGGAACTTATCTGTCCTGCATGCTCTGATAACTGTATTAATGTGTTGATGCATGTTATTGCTTTGCTTGATTATGTGGAACATGTATGAATGATTTGAAGCTATGTTTCAATATATGCTATGGCCATATGTGTATCGTTCGAAGCATTGAGCTTATAGATTTGTCATTGTATGTGTGCATGAGTTATGTGATGCAAGCATATCATGCATTAAACACTTATCTTGCCTGCATATTGATAATGTTTCCCTACTGAGATTCTCTCGAATCTCACCCTCCCTTAACAACAATTTAGACAGGGCAAGTGGATCGTGGAGGGAGCGGCTATGATTCTTTCGAGATGAGATTGTGTAATCCTCATTTGAAGAATTGTAATGGGCAATTGTGCCCTGTATATCTTTAGTGAAGATATGTACCCGAGATTGCTGGGATGATTATGTTGTGCACTCTGATATTTATATGAATGTGATTTATCTTCGCTTAGTAATTGTATTCGAAATGTGAATATGAGACCAAGTTTATAAAAGATTTCGAAAGGTATTTTTGAAAACCCTATCTCAAGGATGGGATTTTAAATGAGTTTTGATTATTATTGGTCTCTATTTCATTTTAATCACGTATTTCAGATATAATTACGGAGGGGTTTACAAAATGCATTGTGGTTAGCTTCCTATGCAATTGATTGTGTTGGAGTGAGCATTAGGGAGAAGCCTTGTTGGAAGGTTATTTGGGCTTTGAATTCTTTCTATGTGTGCATGCTCACTGAGTTATTCACCTTCTAGAACTTGTTTCAACTCTTATTCGAAATGGCATTTGCATTAGTGTGATAGAAATGAAAGAGGCATTCATTTTAAACTTTTTTAACCTAAACACAAACCCTCATTCATGACCATTTGCTTACCCCTTTGAGCCATTTTTATGTTGTATGCATGTCATGTTATTTAATCATAGTGTTCATGGCATTTTAAAATCAAGTGGTTTGCCAAATAAAAAAGTTGAACAATGGATATATTGAAATGCCATGCATATAGAAAAGAGAAGTAGAAGAGAATTGAAAAAAAAAAGAAGAGAAAGAAAAAGAAAGAAAGAAAGAAAGGGTATTGAAAAAGAAAAGAGTGAGTGCGGTTTTGAAAAAAAGAAAGAAAGAATTGAATTGAAAAAATAAGTATTGCAAAAGAAAGAAGAAAAGTATTGAAAAAAAGAGAAAGAGAAAAGCAAAAGAAATATCAAGAAGGCATTTGTTCATAAATTTAGAAAAGAATTGGTAAGAGTTTTCAAGTTATTTAGATGCTATGAGTTTATTCATTAACTTAGACTTGCATATCAACAATTTCTTCTTTTGTTTAATTCATTTCATCTAGCTTTCATCCATCATTACAAGCCTTTAAAGCCCTCTTGATTCATTGCATTAAGTGTTATTAGTTGTGGAGATATTAGAGTTGTTACAAGCCTATGGTAAGGTGTTGATTAAGTGAATTAGAGTGAAATGACCACAATGAGGTGAGATGAGTTAAACACTATTTTCTTGAGAGTTCTCTTGTGCTTCATTCTAATATTTTGGACAGTGTGGTTAACTAATTTCTTTGCATCTCTTGACTATGATTAGTGTTGACTTGAGGAATTTGATTAATTCATACATTGCTTTCCAATTATGAAATTGTTCATCTTTCAAATACATTAGTGATTTAAATTTAGAAACTTGTACTTCATTGCCTTTATTCAGGAGACAAAGGTCTGAGTGTGGGGGAATTGATTGAACCATAATTTTATATGATTTTTCAAGGTTAATTTGGGATTTTTAATGCATTTTCTAGAATATAATTGCATGATTAAGCACCATTTTTAATTATAGACATTCGTATTGAATTAATTGTAAATAGGAGCAAAATGGTCATAAATTTGTTAATTATTCATACAAATGTTTTCTTGTATTAGTGATATTATTTTGTGCTTAATTTTTGCATTGTAGGTGCTCAAAAAGGAAATTTGAGATTTTGGAGGTTTAAATTATTGGGCCAAGTGGAAAGAAAGACAAGGAAAAGAAAAAGAAAAAAAAAAGAAACAGACTTGATAGCCCAAGAAGCAGTGACGCAGCCCAAGGATGAGAGTGATCTGGGGACAAAAATGGAGGACCCTATGGATATGCCAAATGGATATGGAAGACCCGGTAGAGACCCGACTGATTGGAGACACAGCTGAGGGAATATAGATACAGAGGTGAACAACACCGTTTTTGGGGAGGAGGGCTTGAGACAGAACCGAGAGGTCGAGATTCACTAAGGGGGAGCGGCCGCAGCTTCATTTTTGCTAATCGCCGGTTTTGGCAAAAATGAAGCTGCGGCCGCTCCCCCTCAGTGAATCTCGACCTCTCAATTCTGTCTCAAGCCCTCCTCCCTAAAACCGGCGTTGTTCACCTCTGTATCTATATTCCCTTAGCTGCGTCTCCAATCAGTCAGGTCTCTACCGGGTCTTCCATATCCATTTGGCATATCCACCGGGTCTTCCATTTCTGTTCCCAGATCACTCTCATCCTTGGGCTGCGTCACTGCTTCTTGGGCTATCAAGTCTATTTCTTTTTTTTCTTTTTCTTTTCCTTGTCTTTCTTTCCACTTGGCCCAATAATTTAAACCTCCAAAATCTCAAATTTTCTTCTTGAGCACCTACAATGCAAAAATTAAGCACAAAATAATATCACAAGTACAAGAAAACATTTGTATGAATAATTAACAAATTTATGACCATTTTACCCATATTTACAATTAATTCAATACGAATGTCTCTAATTAAAAATAGTGCTCAATCATGCAATTATATTCTAGAAAATGCATTAAAAATCCCAAATTAACCTTGAAAAATCATATAAAATTATGGTTCAATCAATTTTAATATACACAGAGTGAGAGACCAAGTTTCATAGGCATACAAAAATAGTACAAATATACTGATACTGAGTATATGTTTGCATACAGGATTTATCCCCTGATAATATTTACAATTTATCCAAATATGTCCAAAATAGAGGCCACATATAACTACTAGCCAAATTCTCGGGTTCTGCACCCTCATTTGCCAGCATCGGCTGCTTTTCCCTTGGAGCCACTAGCTCTTGCTAAAATTTTGCCATTTTGAAAAAGGGTGAGATTCCAAGGAATCCCAGTTGCAACATATTATCATTCATAGAAAATGCGATAAATAAATATGCCAAATACCAGTTAATGCAACTCCTACACATCTCGTACCTCAGTCCATGACTGGGTATATCAGTGTACCTATAGGCACTATTCAGTGTGCACTATATATCATACATATTACAGAAGATAGCATATATGAAGCATATAAACATTCACATAGTGTATGAAGGATAAAGTTACTACCTTAAACCCTTTTCTTGCATCAAATCATCCGCCTCGTAAAACATGTCAAGCTTAGACTTCCAACTTGGTCCTAAAATATCAAATGTATAGGAATTATGTTAAAACCCATTAGTGCACCATTTTAGGCACTTCCATAGTGTTTATAGTGGTTATATTAGCTTATGGTGAAAATTTTCCAAAATACCCCTAGGACCCCGGCACGACCCCGCCGTACCTAGTTCGGCTGCACTTTTCTTGAAATTCTAACATGAGCTATCCTGACATATTTTCGTCTAAGGAATCTATTTTCAGACTCAAAATTATCAAATTTACTGCTAAATTACAAAATATCCTTGGCAGCCCCGCTTTAAGGGTTTCAAAGGCGTTTTCCTAATTATGTTTTTTCAGGCTTTTCTGAAAATGTGTCCAACTGTAACCGCACCTAATTTTCCCTCCTAAACTCAATGGAACCATCAAATCATTGAAAATCCAACTCTAACCCTCAAATTTATCCCTGGCCAAAATTATGGTATCCTCCAGGAAAAATTGGGGTTTTGCGATTTCGGCTCCGTAAACGCGTTCCTTTCTACTCCTAACCACTTTATTGACTATTCCATAATGTTACAACTACCATTTAATACTAATTTGGGCAACATAACAGCTCGACGCCCATATTTTCCATTTTGAAAACCAATGACAATTCGGCAATTTCACCAAAAACATTGTTTACCTTTAATTTCTAATATCCTATGACCAAAATTAACATTAATTAGTATTGGCCAAATATTTTTTTTTTGTATTCCTCTAATTTGGACCTCAATATTGGGTTTTTTAAATTATCCAAATTAACTCCATAATTATTTTGCCCATTTTCTCATAAATATGAACATTTATAAAATTTATAAATTCCAAATTTATGAATATTCACTATTTTATTGAATTTCACAAATAATTACAATATATTTGGTGAATATAAAATTTGGGGTGTTATAGTCACCACCTGATTTTATCGCGAGCTTATTACTTATTGAAGTAAAAGGGACGAGATTGCATGTTGACTTAAGGGGATAATTCCTGAGTAGGTTGAAGATTATCATGTATTATAAAAAAAAGACCATATATTGTAATTAAGGATAATAGCCTAATTATTAAACAATCCTACTAGAATTTTATAACAGTTAATCATGATACACAAGTTTCTAACCACATTTCCTAAAACACTATCATGGTTAAAAGGATTAAAACCACAAATAAAATTAACCATGATAGAAAAAAGTGAAACTAAATTCAAAAGGTCTGTCATGGTTATAAAAGGATTTATCTGTCATTTCTAAAACCTTTTAACAAATCGAACAAGATTAAGACATCAGCATTCAGGGCACATAACCCACCCGTAAACGCACTACAGTAAACCAAATACAAGACCAATAGCACAATCAGAATAGAGGTTAAAAACTCAGCCCACTAGTCCATTCCATAACATGTCACTGAATCTTACAACAAAATGGTCTATAACACAACAGAAAATAATAATAATGTAGTAGATCCACAAGATCATTGAATGAACAAGTTAAGGCCCCAAGCCTAATACAATCTCCACGGTTGCCCAAAACATAGTTCATAATGAATACAACGATGTGAACCCTATATGGAAATATAATAACTAATACAATCCAACATAAATAAGAGGACTAAAAGGCTATCAATGCCTATGCCTTTATCTGCTTCCCTTCGCCCTTATCTAAAAATAGAGGGCTTTCCTGAAAAATATTAACAATAACAGGATGAGACATAAATTCCTAGTAATCAAAATTAATTTACAGCATATGTAGGATAGGAATGCAAGTTAGAGAAGCAGGTTTATAATTGATTGAACCATATTTTTATGTAATATTTCATAATTAAATTGGGATTTTTAATGGATTTTATGGGACATTATTGCATTATTAAGCATTAATTTTGGTTAGAGACAATTGTTTTGAATTAATGGTAATTAGGGGTAAAATAGTCATAATTTATTAATTATTTTTATACAATTATCCCTTAAACTTTTGATGCTACCTTATGCTTAATTTTGCATTGTAGGTGTTAAAGAAGAAATTGAGGATTTTGGAAGTTCAAATTAATTAATTAGAGGGAATTGGGCTAATGTTGAGATTTGAGAGTAGTTGTGGGTGACTTGGGCCAAGAGAAGAGACAAGGCCTACATTAATTTTTGGAACTGGGCTAGAAAATGAGACAATAAAGCAAGCCCAATATATATATAAAAAAAAGAAACAGATCCAGTAGTATTTGGGCTACTGAAAGGGAAAAAAAAGAGAGAGAAAAGCCCAAAATGCACACGGACCCGACAGCATTTGGATATGGGAGGACCCGGTGGAGATGGAATATGGACATGCAGGACCCGACAGGAAAGGAAAAAGAGGAGGAAGCTGAGTTCTGGAAGAGAGGCACCGCAAGAGATAGGAGAATCAGACAGTAGCGAGCTGTGAGACACGGGAGACAGACCTAGGGCAGAGACCTGAGGGAAGAGGGACGAAAAGCATGAGCTGAAGCCGCCGTAAGGGATCCGAGACGCGAGCTCCAAACCAGAGCAGAGACCACCGGAGCTTAGTGTTGCTAACAGAATGGGTGGCGCCGCAAGCTTCTTCACCAACAATCGATCTTGGCATCATCGATCACCACCCATCTCCTTCACTAACTCCGATACTCTTCCTCTCTCAACACCATACCTTCCTCCACCGTCTAACACTATCACAGCGTCCACCCTTCCTCTGTTTCAGACCGTGAGCCACTCCCCTTCTCTAACCGTCATCATCTCCTCTCCGACACACAACCACCGACCATCCTCTCCACCACACGTTTATCAACCACACGTTTATCAACCACCGTCCATCTTCACCATTCGACTATCTCCTCTGTTTTGACCTTGACACCCATCATTCTCCACTGCCCAGACCATGACTCTCCCTCTTTTCCATTATTTCCTACACACCGACAGACCCTTCTTGATCCCTGTCCAGCACCACCGTCATCATTCCTTCCATATTCTCTCTAGTTTCGTTCATTCTCATTCTCCAAGAGACCCACGGTTTCTGCTTCTTTGCCTATTCAAATCCACTTTGTCTTCATTCTTACATTTTGGGCAATATCTTCTCCATGGTTTTCAAGGCTGTTTGTGAGATTATCATGAATTGTGCTGTGACAGTAGCTATGAGAGGCTGATCTTTCTTACTTCTTGGTGATTGAGGAATTGTGGCTTGAGCAATTGTGCTTACATAGGGGAGTTCTTTGATTTAATCTTATGCTTAGGCTATATATTTGATTTTCTTGTTTAGGTTAATCATTGTGTGGTTTTAAGACTTGGATTGCTGTTATATATCCATGTGGATTGATCATTATAGTTTTAATTGGATAATGTATCTTGATGTTCATTTTGATATATAACTTTTGATGTGCTTGATGAAATTATGCTTGCTATCATGTTATTGATTGATAATCATGGTTGATTTTAGCTCTTGAATGGTTCGTTAGAACATTCTAATTGAGAAGAACAATTTGCATCACTTCAATTTTAATTACACATTAAGTGGGTTTAAACAATATCTCAAAAGGTAGTAGTTAGCTATGTTTGTAGGGGCTACTATTAATTGGGAATATTGTACTCAAGTATTATCTTGAGGTTGTTCTTGAGACTTAATGAAATTTGAACTCCTATGATTTGTTTAGCAAGGGTTGGCCAAAAAAAAAAAAAAAAGTTTAATAAGGATTGCCACTTTCTTCATCACACTATTAGAAAAAAGGGTTTTAACGTCCCTTTTTTTTGGCCTTTTAACGTCTGAAAACAGAGGGACGTCTATGTGAGGGTCGTAGAAAAAAACGTCATTAACATCCGTAAATTAGGGGACGTGGAAGGCAGACTTTAGACGTCCCCAGTTGCAACTGGGGACATCTAAAGTTCGACATTAGACGTCCCCAGTTGGAACTGGGGACGTCTAAAGTGTCGCCCACAGTCCTTTCCACGTCCCTTTTTTTATTAAGGACGTTGAAAGTTTTTTAATGGACTTTTTATATATATTGCACTGTCTGGGAATGTAAACTGCAGAAATAGGATTCCAACAACAGAATAAAACAACAGCAGTTCAACAGAATGGAAACAACAACACAGTGATCAATCAACCCAAGGCTTTCTACATGCCACACAAACTTTCAAACCACACAAACTACACAACAATCTATATCCAAGTCTACTACATGCCACACAAACTTTCAAATCATACAAACTACACATCAATCTATATCCAAGTCCCTAGTTTGTACAATAACCAAGACTTTAATCCAATCCATATCCAACAACAATAACGCTAATTATATGTACTACCATAAAAGTATGTCCTACACAAACTACTAAAGACTTTACTCTTCTGGTATACGTTGAAGAAGATGTCCAGCCATAAAGTCTCTGATCATATTTAAGTCTTCATATGAGTAGGCATCTTCATTGTCAAAAATCTATAAATTAGAAAATAAGCTTAGATGAAATAATGAATGAAGTGAATGAATTGCCATTGAATCACAACACCAAGAATATTATCCTCAGAGAATGAAGAAGCGATTACTTGTTCAAAATCTGTCGTAATGCCACTCTGAATGATGTTAAACATATAAAGCAAGACCTAATATCCACATTCCCAGCCGCCAGGTTGTCGAGGGCACTATAAATCAAAAGCAAATGGTTAAAATCAATAAAGGCATATCTAAAACGATCGTCAATCAAAAGAACTTGATTTGAAACTACGTACCTTTGGAAACAACCATCTCGGATCTTTGCCACCTCTACGTTCGCGTGGCCCGCCAAGCGCTCGATACGTCGTGCATGCCCTATCATTAAAATGAAAATCAAAATAAATTAGAATAATTTATTAAGTCAAGAATCAAGAAGCAATGAAATACAAAAAAATAACTTACTGGTTGAAGACGCTTTTAGTTTCTTTGTCTGGTCTTCTATTTAAGGAATCAAACCAGTAAACAACGTGCGACCGAGGACAGACAACACACAAACTCCAATGATAACTATCACAACATATACAGATTAAAAAGAAGTTAGATCGCAAGACAATTATTTATTAAAAATCTCAAATACACAAAATTAAAATGAGTACCCTTGAACAATCGGTGCTAGATAACAACGATACTCATCCTCTGCCAATGCGAAGCCCACATAGTTCGTCCTTCGTTTCAATGTATTCTCAACCCTTGTCGTATGTGCAGGAGACAAGAATCCATATAAATCAACTTTCTGAGAGTCAATGCATATACGACGGAAGGAGCTATAATAGAATTAAAATGATGAATGTATTAGCTAGTTAAAATCAACTTAACTAAATGAATCAAAAAATGGGAAATAAAAAACTTACAGGATTGCAAATTTGCCCCATCCAATATCTAGCTCCTCGAACTTCATGAACTGTTTAAGATCTTGTTTATCAATTGTGAAGTGATACTCTGTTCCCTGGCCCACAATCCCTGGAGGCATATGCAAATCAATTTAGCGAATGCCTTTATAGATATGCTACAATCGTGCTAAGAAGGGTCATTTCTCTGCTTCCTGCTCGTTCTTTTAGAACATAAAAACACATACTGTTAGTAGGATGTCAACACATCTCAAGTAAAAATGAGGTAGTTCCATACCATTGGAGGTGTTTGTGGTAACAAGCTAATAAGATGTACAGGCCAAAGGATGAAAGATCCTATCGCATGAGCTATCGTGGCAACCTCGTCATCAGGAATAGGGATGGCTGTACCTTCTTCCCCTTCTCGAACACATGTCACAGTCACCCTACGCAAATGCTGTGGAATTTGGTGATGATGGTGGGTCGTAGCTTGTGTGTGAACGAGAGCATCTGCAACTACACACAGCACTGGGGCATCCAAAGAGAGGATGGCAGGTTCTCCCTACGCTGGAGGGGGAGAAGGGTCGCCAAGTGGTTCCTCCTCCGGGTTGTAACTTCCTTTGGTGCTGTGGAAGGTCGAGGATGAATGGGTTCTACGCTCGGTAGTTGCCATCTGCGAGTCAAACATCTTCTGCATTTCAGCTCGTATCTCTGGCATCAGCTCAAGACGTAGCTCTGGCAATAGCTCTTGTCGGAGCTTGTCGTGAAGGTTGGCCTCGAGCTCTTGTGAGACTTCCTGACGAATCTTGGCCACAAGCTCCCTACTGGGTTCAACTTGTGACGAATAAGGATGTGAGGCTCGGCCAAAATACTTCGTGACATGAACTCCCACTGCCTCCCCACGAACATGACCAGGGTGATCTGCCTTCCCAATCGCCGTTGACAAGATGTCCATCCGTCCACTTGGAGTAAACGAACCTTGGCTACTATGATCTTCCAGTTCATCCTGCAGCATAAAAGTTATCGTAAGCACTCCCAATATGATAAAATAAGTTTGTATTTATGCTCTAACTACTTACAATTCATGCGGCAACCTCAGCAACAGTCGGATTTACGTACTTCCCACCCTAATGCAGATGTATTGAAACTTATATACCAAAAGTTGTTGCCAAATCAAGTCTTTGGTTTTTGGTGGAACCAACTTCCAATTATCATAGGTAATGTGAACTTTACTTCGAGCCAAAAAACCTACGTAGCTAATGAAATGGTCTTCCTCCAGACCAATTGGTTTCATATTTTCGTCAAAGTCAATATGCAACCTCTCCTGTTGATGGTGATGATGTGCTACCAATGCAGGCATTTTTGTACTGCCTCTAACCCTTCTTCTCGCAACCAGTTCAGGTGTCGCATCACGTTCAGGCCTATTCATTTCATTGTCCCTATCACTTTGTGAGTCACCAGAATTGTCCATATTCCTGTAAGAACAAAAATCATTGTCAGATAGGTGAATAAATTGTAAGTAAATGAATAAACTAACTAGTTATAAAACAAACAGCACACATTACTATTTTTTAAGTTAAGCTCTTACTCTAGATTGTTTCCCATATTCCTTCACCATGATCATTTCTCACAGCATATTCTTCATCATCTACCAATTCTACTTCTCGTGATGTAGGTGGATTAATTGTGAAAGGTGGTGTGTCGTCAAGGTTGAAGGTCGGATCACCATGCTTCTGTTTTTTACTCTGAAGTACAATGGAAACTGTTTTATTTATGGGATCTGTGACATAAAACACTTGTTTCGCCTGGCTTGCTAGAATGAAGGGCTCATCCCTATAACCTACTCTTTCAAGATCAACTGAGACAAATCCAAATTGTTGATATATTACCACAGCATTATTGCTAACCCACTTACATTTGAATAAAGCAACTTTGAACTTGTTGTAAGTGATTTTCCATATTTCTTCTATCACTCCATAATAGGCCATAGATGCTAATATGGGGTTTTTGTCTTTCGAACTAGAAAAGTGCATGGCTTCAGCTTCTACCATCACCCCACTATTTTGCATGGTACTTCGGTCATCTTGGTCTTTTGTGTAGAAAGAATACCCGTTTATATCATAACCGCTCCAAGTAATGATCTGAAACGAAGGCCCCCAGGCTAGCCACTCTATTGTCCTAGACACACCGGTCTCATGCAAAACCTTTTCCTCAAACCACTGAATGAATGTCTTGTTTTGCTCAATAGTAATCTGCATGTCATTCTTCCTCGGATGCATGTTCTTCAATCTCTTTCTGTGTTCCTCTATATACGGTTGAACTTCTGCCATGTTATTCAGGATATAAAGGTGTGCTTGCAACACCTCTTCACGAGGCATAGTCTTCACTTTTAGTCCTCGTGTTCCCTTGCTCCTCCCCTCTTCATGCCGAGATTGTTCCTTCTTCCCTGATAGATAATCGCTGCAGAAGTCCATAGCCTCTTCAACAACATACCTTTCAACTATTGAGGCTTCTGGTCGATAGGGATTTTTAGAGTACCCTTTTAAGATCTTCATGTATCGCTCGAAAGGGTACATCCACCTCAGGTAAACTAGACCGCAGAGCCTTACCTCCCTTACCAAATGAACTATCAAATGCACCATTATATCAAAAAATGAAGGAGGGAAGTGCATCTCTAATTGGGACAATATGATATAACCCTCAGCTTTCAGTTCATCCAGCTTTTCAGTGTCAATGACTTTGTTACAGATAGTATTAAAGAAAACACACAATCTTGTCACAGTGTTTCGAACTTCATCTTTCATAATCCCTCTAATAGCTACTAGTAACAGTTTTTGCATCAACACATGATAATCATGGGACTTCATTCCCACTAACTTCAAATCGTCCATTGACACACACCTTCTCACATTCGAAGAATATCCTTGTGGTACCTTAATTTCATGCAAACACCCACACAAACTTCGTTTCTTCGCTTTTGATAGTGTATGCGCTGCTGGCTCTATGTATGCCCTCCTACCATCATCTCTTATCTGTGGATGTAACCGTTCTCTTATTCCCATATCAACAAGGTCTAGTCTCACACTAATCCCATCCTTGGTCTTCCCTGGAATGTGCAAAAGCGTACTGACAAGGCTATCACAAACGTTTTTCTCCACGTGTATCACATCAATACTGTGTCTCACGTCAAGCCTACGCCAATATGGAAGATCAAAGAAAATTGATCTCTTCTTCCATATGTTCTTCTCACCCGCAGTCTTCTGATTCTTACCGAGTAAGACATTGATACGTTCAACCCGACTGTAAACTTGCTCTCCGGTTAATGCCTTTGGAGCCATTCCATGCTCCGGCAAGCCGTTAAAATGCTTTCTTAACCTACGATACGGGTGGAACCTAGGAAGGAACCTCCTGTGACCGAGGTAGACCGTTTTTCTTCCATGTTTCAGTTGGTGGAAGTGAGTGTCTGCTTCACAGATCGGACATGCTTTATGCCCCTTCACACTGTATCCTGAGAGGTTTCCGTAGGCAGGGAAGTCATTTATGGTGGTGAACAGCATTGCACGTAGCTTGAAGGACTTATTCTTATATGCATCAAACACATCTACGCCTTCCTCCCACAACTTATTCAAGTCCTCAATCAAAGGCGACAAGTAGACAACGATATCGTTTCCTGGCTGTTTTGGTCCAGAAATCATTATAGAAAGCATCACATACTTGCGTTTCATACAAAGCTAGGGAGGCAATTTGTATATTACAAGGAGTACTAGCCACGCACTGTGTGTGCTATTAAGAGTTCCATACGGATTGATGCCATCTGTACACAGCCCAAGCTGAAGGTTTCTCGGCTCCCTGCCAAATTCAGGGAACATTTCATCTATTTTCTTCTACTGTGGAGAGTCAGCTGGGTGCCGAAGATATTTTCCGTCGGATATTCTATCATCCGAATGCCATCTCAACTTCTTCGCCTTTTTTGCAGTGCCAAACAAACGCTTAAAGCGCGGTATTATTGGAAGATACCACAAAACTTTTACAGGTTGCCTTTTAGCCTTCCCATCGCCATAACCACTATCTTTCTTCACTTTGTATCGTGCGGTTTGACACTTAGGGCACTCACTCAGGCCTTCATACTCCTTTCTGTATAGTACACAGTCATTAGGGCAAGCGTGTATCTTTTTATACTCCATACCCATTGTAGATAGGATTTTCTTGGCCTCATACATACGATTTGGAAGTACATTATCGTCTGGAAACATATCACACAACAGTTCAAGCAGCAATGTGAAACTACTATCGGTCTACCCACAAGTTGCTTTTAAGTTAACCAAATGTAATGTTCCTGTGAGCTGTGTGTACTTACTCCCAGGGTACAACGGTGTCTCTGCATCACTCCACAGGCTGTCATATTCATGCGACTGCGTAAACGATTCTACCTCAACATCGTGAATCATTCTCTCCATTTTATCTTCATCTATGACATCCACAGCTTCCTTCTTGTGTGACGGACAATCAGTTACTTCCTCACCATGCCATATCCACCTTGTGTATCAAAGATTTATTCCATCACAAAGTAGGTGATCCCTTATAACTTCAACATCCCGTTTTCTCTCATTTAAACAATTGACACAGGGACAAAAATACATCCCATTTTTTGCTGGAACGTTCCTCCTAGCAAATTCAATAAAGTTTTCAACCCCATTCTCATATTCTTCACTTGTTCTCAGAGCATTCATCCAACTATGATCCATTTTATTACCACCTATGCCATTTCCATTTACACTCAAGTTTAGAATAATTGAAAACACGGGGAATTATCCTTTTACACGCATGTTTTTCAAAATTTTGGCAGCATTTCCCCTTAAAAGTAAGACATCCCAAAATCAAAATAATAAACCATCTCAGCTTAATTTAAACGAAACTAAACTTTAGCTTCTACCACCAAGTACTAAACGTCTAAAGGGTGCTTGTTTTTTAACTTGAAAAGTGGGTCTTGTGGTCCTGATATAAGAACATGGTTATGTTGGGCCAATAATTTTTGGTTGGGCTCAGCTGGGTGGGCTTTCATGTCCAAGAATCTTTCTACAATTGAAAAAATAATGAAGCATCCAAAAAATACAAAATAAAAAAAAAATTATAGTTTAATATTTCAAAAACATATTCTATGCAATAATCCTGTTTAGATTTTATTGTTTAGATTCAATTTTTGAGCCAATGAAAATTAATTCACTAGAGATTATTTTCTTACTATTTAACAACAACATCTACAACAACAATAAGAACAATAATTATAATAATAATAATAATTTATTTCTTAAGAACTCAATTTACCAATTTCTTAATTAAATATGCTTTATGAAAAATATGAATATCTACTAAGTAAATAAAAAATATGTTTATTCATTATATTCTAATTGAATGATAAGTAAATATGCTTGTTCAATTTTGTCAAATAATGAATATATATATATATATATATTAAATACAATTATATATACACTTCAGCAGCCCCAAATATGCAGGGCAGTATACATTGCCTAGTGTCTGGCCTTGCTTAGTACTTGGCCTAGCTTGAAGATGCCTGAATAATTTATGGGTTGATTTTTTAGTTAATGAGAATTTCTTGTTTCTCAAAACAATGGAAAAAAGCAAAAGATTAAAACTTGATGTGGTACATCTTAAATTCAGCAAAATAGCAAAGATAAAGCTCAAGCACAAACCACACGTAAATTCCAGCACAGAACAAAGGCATTTTCCTAATCATTCACAAATTCATTCAAACCACACTTAAATTCCAGCACAGAACAAAGGCATTTTCCTCCTAATCATTCACAAATTCATTCAAACCACACTTAAATTCCAGCACAGAACAAAGGCATTTTCCTCCTAATCATTAACAAATTCATTCACAAGTTTAGTTTTAGCTAACCTGAAGCACAGAACTTTAGAGCAGATGACCCACGGTGGTAAGAGGAGGCCGACTGTGGAGAGAATGAGAGAGAACAGTGCAGAACCAGCAGAGCAAAGATGCAACGGTCTGGATGAAATAGAGGCTAAGAAGGAACAAGAAGAAACAGGGGAGAGGAGAAATGGCCTCGCATATTCAGAAGTGATGAAGCTAGGAGAATAAAGCAACAAGAGAGGGGACGGAAGTGAAAGAGTAAAGTAAGAAGAACAAGAAGCAGGGGAGAGGGGACGGAAGTGATGAAGGATAGGGAGAGTAAAGCAAGTGCACAGAAAAATCTGACAATTCACATGCACTGGTCATGTCGACCAGTGCATTTGCTTGAGCCCAAGGCGTTCCCAGCTGGGCTGGGGACGTCTAAAGGAACCTTTAGACGTCCCCAACCCAGCTGGGGACATCTAAACGCACCCTTTAGACGTCCCCAGCTGGGTTGGGGATGTCTAAAAGCACCCTTTAGACGTCCCCAGACCAGCTGGGGACGTCTAATATAAGCTTTAGACGTCCCCAAATGGTCTGGGGACGTCTATTGTTAAGCTTTAGACGTCCCCAGGCCATCTGGGGACGTCTTAAGTGTGTTTTTTTCCCCGCCCCCCCAACAGACGCTTTTCTGGAGTCTTTAGACGTCCCCATGTTTGTTGGGGACGTCTAAAACAGTCTTTACAAGTCCCCAATGAACATGGGGACGTCTAAAACACATTCAGGCGCGAGATTCAATTTTTTTTTTACGAGCCAACCTTTTCAACTTTGATCTATAATTACACATATGCCATCGCTCAGTATTTTGGGCGTCCCTTTTTCAAAAAGGGACGTCCTTTAGGGACTTTATAGATATATTCTGTAGTAGTGTCACCAAGATTCATTTTATCATATTATCCCTTTTTAATCCAAATCATTTCTTTATTATTTTCCAAAATACCAAAAAAATTAGGAATAGTTTTATTTTCATAAATTTTAATTTCTAGAAAAACCAATTTCAAAAATCCCTTTACTAACCATGTTTATACCACTTAGATTTTCCTACGATAGTCAAAATAAAGGGCTCCTTGATAAGAGAACGATCCTGAGTTATTTGCACTATATTGCATTTAATTCGTGGTAATTTGTGATTTAACCTTGAGACGGCTAAGGTTGTGTCAAATCAATAATTATGTATATAAATATAAAACTAACAATCCTCAACAAACAATGTCCCATTATATATGTATAAATATACACACACACACACACATTTAAAAATCATCTCACCCATCAACCATACTCCAAATTATTGCCGCATTAGATGCAATACAACCTATCAATGCCAGTATACCCGGCTAAAGGATAGCTAGTCACTTTAAGAATATTGTCCCCTACCATATACATCGATATATCGAAACATGGAGGTGTCTTCCCAAAACACTCAACTCAAATTTAGGTTAGAAATGAGAGAGCCGATAGGCACACAAATTCTCCACAACCCCTACCACATAGTCCCAAAATATTCCTAAAACAGTGAACATGATATATACATATATTTTTCAAAAACCTTTCACATCAATACAACACCTCAAACAATTTTTATCACATTACATCCATCATCAAAAGCATCAAAATCTCATATATAAATTCCAATTATACATACAATTTGAAAGCATATTGCCTCACTAAACTAAGTTCATATACAAAAGTACATAGGATTTTCCAGATCACATTTTAATTTCATAAAGAAGATAAAATTTAGAAAATACCTTATAGTCCAGAAAAAGGCATATAAAATAAATTAATTATGGTTGTCTCAACTCCAAGCTAAAACTTACAAGCCTTGAGAAACAAAGGCACCACTCACAAGCCGTTCACAAATCAATCTATATAATAATGTATATACAAATTTAATACATAAATTAAACAATTAACTTAATTATATAATTTTACAATATTGAATTAATTACCCATAAATTACAATTTCACACTTTGATCTCAATTTTTTTTTTGGTTTTAAACTTTATTTGAGCATTTTCTTTACCTAAACAACCCATTGAAATCACAATTTAACACCAATTTCATTTAATTTTGCAAAATCTCCAATTTAAAGTTTAGGCTTCAATCATAAAATTGTTAAATTATAAATCTTCAATTTATTCAAGAATCTAAACTGATTAAAACTTAAATAATATTTTCAATAACCCAAATAAGTTGTTTAACTCAAATTTAAGTAGTAAAAATATAATATAGGAAATAAATCTTAAACTTTTTAAGTAGAAAATTAATTTTAAATTTTTACAACAACTAAACAACAAATCTAAACCAATTAAAACTAACTATTAATCATCCGTCCTCTGCATTTTTAGAGTTATATTTTATCAAAACTCAAAACTTTCCCAAAATTCTAAGCCCAAAATATTCCCCAATCAATACAAAAATACCATCATTAGAAAGATAAAATTCTATGGAACAATTTCATAAAAGGATTTTCATGAAAAGGAGTAAATTTAAGAACCTATTTGATCATCAAAATGAAACCTAAACTGAAAACTGCCAAACGCCATGACTGGGGAAAAAAGAAATGAAGACAAAGTGGCCACTATTCAAGGGGTATATATATATATATCAATGTTTAAAGACCTGGACCAGACTTGAGCAATAGGAGTTGCTGGTCTATTTCAATATGTTCAGCCATTTTGATCCATTTCAACCCGGCTTTTGAGCCGGGAATTGCTATTTGCCTTCCAACCGGAACTGGATATTCAATAGCTAGACGGGTCAAAGTTTGCCCTAAAAAAAGGACAAGGAAGATGAAGACAGAGCTAAAGGAAAAGAAAATTGGAGGAAAAATTATTTATACTTAAAGTGCTTACCGAATGGACGTTACTTCATGATTTATTCTATTTTGTATTTTTTTTGTTAGATCAAGGGTTGCTCCTTTGAGGATTAGAGGGCAAAAGATTCTCAACTCTCTTAATAAATGTGCTTCCTAGGATTCAAACTTGTGTTCTCCTCCTTACGGGGTGAGGCACCTTACCACATCAACCAACAACTTGTTGGTCCATTATATATATATATATATTTTAAAAAAATCTCTTTTTAAAACAATTGAGTAGGAACTTTTTTTTTTTTGCCAATAATTGAGTAGGAATTTGAAAGGTGAAAATTAATTATAACTTTGCTTGAGAAAATAATTTAAAATTATTATAATTAGGTATTGAAAATTTAATTTCAGTATGTGTTTATAGTTTTTATATTAATCTCATTCTCTTTTGTCATTACACACGTTCAAAGTTTGGTTTTATTTGTTTACAGGAGTATGTTATTATGTGAGTTACTTATGTCATCACTAGTTAGATTATTTATGATTATTTTGGAGTCATTTAAATTTTTGATATTTCATTTTTTACATGTATTATTTTAAAAGCAGATTAAAATTTATTTTAATTTATATCAAAATTTATTAGGATATAATATATAATATATTATTTTAACTAAGGTTGAATTGCTTCCGAAAAAATGAAATTAAGATATTTAATTATTTTCTCAAATTATCTAACAATTTTATATTTTATTTTCATACTTATATAATATTATATATATGTATAATAATTTTTATTTAATTATTATGTCACCGGTCCGAGCAAATGATCCGACAGTTTGAACCATAACCCGTTCACCTCTCTAGCTCAATGTTTGGTCAAGCTTTTAAAATATGGTCACTGATTTCATTATCAAACTGGACGGTTTGACCACCGACCAGGGAAGAAGGCGGTTCGAGTCACCCAGATAAGCTGTTTTGAGCTAGTGTAAATCCATCTTTGGAAACCGGAGTTAATCCAAGAACTGGAACAATCCTGAAGTAACCGTTCGGTCTGGGTTTCCTGAAATTTTCAACCACTTCACCGGTGACAACCCTTTATTCTTACACCTATGACGAGCATCCCTCTCTTTCCAGACATTAATACATGCCCATGACTGCCTTTTGTCACGATAATGTTAGACATAAACCAATCTTTTGTATGAAAAAGAAGATGATGAAAGAAGAAGAAGAAATAGAGGTCATTGGAGTCGGGGACGCAGAAGAAAGATGATGGAGGAGGACGAAGAGGAACATGCTTTAAAGGATGAAAGAGAAATAATATAATATCAACATATAAGCTTTATACCAACCCTGGGTATCAGAATTGTCCACCTTTTCAGAACTTGAAAACCATGTGTTGGGCCTTTTGGGGATATGTGATTTTACCAAGGTATTAAAACTCGGACCGGTCATTGAACCGGTCGGGGTACTGGGTTAAGGGTCAGTGGGTCAAACCGGGACCAAACCGGAGCTAAACCGGGACCAAACCGGTGAGAAATTGAAGATTTTAGACTTATAATATGAAATTCTAAAGGAAAAATTTTTTAAAAAAAAATTTTTTTTTTTTAAAAAATGAAAACCGGACCGGGAACCGGACCGGCCAACCGGCCGGTTCGCCGGTTACCGGGCCGGACCGGCCGGTCCGGTCCGGTTTTCATAACCCTGGATTTTACAGCACATTTCTTTTTCTTTTTTGGCAGAAGAATTAAACCTTTTTTTATTCTTATAGTTTTACTATATCATTTGTAATTTTAAATTCTAACATCCACCACTATAGAGTATTTAAAATCCTAAGTTTTTTCAATTTCATTTTTACATCTGTTAAGATATGATTATGAGCTTTAATAATTTTATTTTTATTTTTATTTTATTATTGTAAACTAGTTTAAGACATATTTTTAGCATTTTTTAGTGTTACTTTGTATAATTTTTGTTTCTATAAAGTGTTACTTTGAATAATGTTATTGTGCTGAGACTTGGTATTTTTGAAATGGATGCTATAAATGTGAGTTTATTTATATTTATTTTTAAAATTATGCAACAAGTAAATATATATTTCTTATAGAGGTATACAATATTTTTTTTGTTTAATTATTACAGCATTGGCTCAACCACCGTTTGTACTGGATGAAATATGACGTGCTGGTCTCTCTAGCTTAACATCCAGTCCGACTTTTAAAACATTACTTTAAATAAACCATTTTTTATTCCAATAATTACATGATAAATCCATTTATCATAAATATCTTTTTCTTAATTGTAATTAAATCATAAAAGTAAAAATTATGATGTTACAACTCTCCACACCTAAATATAATTTTGTACCCAAAATTTGCAACAATATAAGAAAGATGATAATTCACATTACAAGATTTCAACACAATGTCAAAGTCAAAGCAATATTGCCACAACACAAATGGCACGCCAAGCACACCAAAACATAAGTCACTAACACAAGCAAAATCACAACATCACTCAGACACAAGTACAACACAAATATCAACACTAACATAACATACAAATATACCTAAGCAAACAAGTCAGTGCAATCACGCCACATTTGCTCTTTAGTTTCTCAAGTTGCATCACTAGGAGACATACCCGTCCAAAATACTTTCAAAAGACGAATGGTTCTATTTCACAACTGCTTGTCTTTTACATCTAAGATCCTCTTTGGCACGAGCATATAGGTTAGATTCTCCCTCAACTCAACTTCTTCAGGTTCAATCACGTGGGAAGGATTTGGATGATATTTCTTAAGCTATGACACATGGAACACATTGTGATCCAATTCAAACTCCAAATATCTATGCCACCTATCCACATAGCTTTTTTGTATGCTTTGTGCCGTCAACAACTCTCGGAGAATCATTTTAGTGTGTGTTTGGGATAGTGGTGGGAAAAATGACTTAGTTTGATTCTGACTTATAAAAAATGACTTTATAAAAAGTCAGTTTATGTAATATGATTTATGTTTGGATGAGCGATTGAATAAGTGCTATTGCATAAGTCAAAACTTGTTTGGATTGGAGATTGGATAAGTACTTTTTTTAAAAGTCAAAATTTGTTTGAGGACTGGGAAAAATTATAGAAAGCCCTACAATTTTTGAAAAGTGCAAGTAAATGAAGATAAGGGCTAGAGCAAATTACACAGAAAACCCAGAACTTTTAAAATTATAACTCCGCCCTACATAAGTTTCAATGTTTTACACTATAATCCCTCCTTATAAACTTTTGAAACTTGCAGAACGGTCCCTGGTTAAAACTTGCATTTTGACCAGGTTCCTTCTTCTTCTTCCTGCCGATAGAACTGGACCAAAGACCAATGACAATCATAGAGAGCATTGTGAACCATAATCGAGGAGCTCTAAACCTCCGGCCTCCTCCTACCTCTGTCGTCGGATTCAGATAATCATCATCGACCTTCCTTTCTTCAACATTGGAGCACCATCACCAAACCTTTGCCGTCCGCCACCGTACCTAGCGACATAATCCACCACACCACCGTCAACTGCCTTCTCTGTACACACCACCATTGTCGACCTTAACTACAATACCGAGGAGTTGGATGTTTGGCAGCGGAGAAGAGAACAGAAGTAGAGTACAGCGCAAAACAATAATAAATTCCCTTATTTAATAAGTTAAAAGCTAGACCTGAGAGTTTTTTCAAAAAGCCCTTTATTAAACAAAATCTCAACTAAAAAAAAAGCGAACCAAACACTCACAATAAGCCATATTGCACAAATCGAGCTTTTTTCTCTAAAATCAGGCTTATTGGAGGGCAAACCGCCAAACCAAACACTACCTCAATTTCCTTCATATCTTCATTCACAAAGTTTGGTACTATTACGATTCATCCTCCTCCACTTTGTTTTGTTTTGGGTGCTTACGATTTTGCTTTCCCTTCAACTATTTCTTCCAAAGTTTCTCCATATCATCGGCAAGGTCTGCATTTGGGTTGGGTTTCTCCATATCTACTAGTCTTCTTTTCTGTTGGATTTTTGCTTCATCTTCTTCTCCACCTTCATGATTTCTTTCTTCTCATTTGCTGAATTTTGGCTGCATATCTGCTGGGTGTCTCCAGGTCTGCTGGTATTTTTCATTGTTTGTGAGTATTCAACTATTCATATTTCCTTTTGGCCCGCGTTCTTTGTTGAAATTTTTTCCTTAGATATAAAAATATGTTCTATTAATGATTATGGATATGGGATCTATTCTTCTTCTACTTTCGAGGTTACCTTACGTTTTGGTTGTTTCTTTTGTTTTTTGTTTTTTAAAATCACATATCAGGCAACAAACGAGTTTGTCTGGTCAACAGCGAACACCATCAATTTAAACGGTCTTAGTGACACATAGATAAATTTAATGGTTCCAAGTAATTTTTAAATTTTAGGGACTAACTGTTTTAGATAGAATAAATTTGAAGAACTAAGCCCTAGTTTGAAGCTTCATGAACTAAAATTAAAATGAGGGTAAACTCTGAGGACCAAACATTATATTAACTCCAAAATATATAAAAATATTCACACATACATATAATACATAACTTTTAAAAGAGTAATATTTAAATAAAAATATTGCTAGACAAGTAAATAAAACATTAATATATAAGCCATATACAATCCAAAAAAATATAGTAACTGAAGCATAAATTTGGTGAATTAACAAAACTCAAAGTGACATTTCCAGAAAGAAAATATAAAATCTTGATGCTTCCAAACTGTCTGTGTTTTGCACAACGTTGGCCACGATATTGAGAGCCAAAACGCACGGTTAAGCTCCATTAAATTTTTAAAAAAATTGTTTTCCAATCATTGGGAGAAGAGAAAAGAGCAAAAGAAGGAAGAAATAGATAGGGGTGTTCGGGATCGGGAAATACCATTCCCGATCCCGAGAAGGGTTCAGGAATGATTTTCATTCCCGATCCTGAAAATTTCCAGTCCCGATGGGACGGGAAATGTTCGGGATCGGGATAGGGAATTTCCCGATCCCAAATTTCTTTTATTTTTTTTTAAATTCCTATATTAATTTTTTTGTTTTTATTTCTTTAATCTAGTATAAATATATAATTTATCTAATATCATATTGTATCAAAGTAGTCCAATACAAAATATTATTAGTCCAATATATACTTAAAGTTGTCGATTTAGCTACAAAAAGCATAAAGACAAGAATAACAAATAAGAATTATTTAATAAATAGTAAATAAAATTAACTAAAAGAATATATATTACCTTGGGGTGTTAGAAATTTTCATATTTTATTTTGCATTTAGTCTTGCTTTCTTAAATATTTTAAAAAATTATACATAATATATATATATTTTTTAGGGATCAGGAAAAAGTCGGGATCGGGAAGTCCCATTCCCGATCCCGAAAAAAAATTTCCCAATCCCGAACTTTTCCCGTCCCAATTTGCTCGGGATCGGGATGGGAAGACCGGGACAGGAAAAACTTGCACACCCCTAGAAATAGAAACTTTCTTTTTAAGAAAAGTGGGTCCCATTTACTTAAATAAAAAAGATAAAATTATTCACTGAAATTTGCAAAAGCTAACCCAAATATTTTTTTTTAGCAGCATAAAGCTAATCCAAATATAAATTAGGTTATATTTTCTAACTTTTATTCAAATTCAAGTTTAAAAAATCAAATTAAATAAAAGTCATTTTTTACCAAAGTATGGTACCTGGGCTGCTTCAAGAAAAAAAAAAGCTCATTAACATCCTTTATTCATTTTCATATCTAAATTTATTTTTTAAATAATCATTCAAACAAATTTCAATTTAAAAAAAATCATTTCTACCACTATTAATTCAAATATAAATTATATTTATAATTTAATTTTTATCCTATATTAAATTTATAAAAACCATATTAAGAAAAATCACTTCTATCGATAATCCAAACTTTTCCCCATGCCATATCCCGAACTCACCCAGCAGTCCCAAAAGTAGGGACTAGTTTACGGTTCAGTTCTCATCGTGCCACTGGGTTGTGTACTTGTGTTTTAACACCTGCGAATGTTGCCATCCACATTCCTTTGGCCCCAATGTAAGCATACCATTCGAATCAAATTGTGCCATTCCTAAAGCACAGTCGATATTAGAGGCATGTTGGCAAAATCACCGCTTCCGGCATCAATCTCCTCCGGTGGAAACAGAGCGGATGTGGCTGCGGTTGGTAGCATACTCATTGACGGAGCTAAGGAAACTAGAGCCGATCATATATGTCTTAGCCTTGCAGTCTCTGAAAGACCGACCTTCCGAAATAAAATCATCTAGTAACTGCTATTTTTCTTCAAATTAAAGGAAAGAAGTCGGCTGGATTCTGAATTTCAATTCCGATTGCATTGACTGGGTTCTGATTGTTGCCCGCTGTAGAAAGAATCTGGGCCGTTGAAATTACTGACGGTGAGAGCCAGCTTCACCAACCTTGTTCCTGCAATATTGGATTGGTAAGCTTGATCTTCATATTGGGTGCAATACGTATGAAATTTAGTTTCTGAAGTTCAGATTCTTTTTCCTCTTTATTGCTCTAAGGTATAATTTGTATGTAACCTTGGATTATTTGTACTACGACTCATGAAACTCTAACGGATCCAAAGCAAACAGATTACAAGAGAAGATATTATTTGTCTGCTAAAATATGCTTCATAACACATACGTTACAAAATGAAACTGATAGGTATGGAGATTCTGGATTACAGTTTCAAACAGGAGGTCACTACATCAGTCTACACAAATTCAGGGTTACTGCTAATAAGGTCCTCACATATTGCCTCCCCATTTTGATGGTCTCTTTATTCTCTATGCCTTTTATTGGCCCATGAGACCCTTTTTTCTCTTATATTCCTCCTTTTTTTTTTTCTTCCTTCGGCATTCAGGATCAAGCAGTTGGATTGTTAGTTCCAATGTTTAGCGTACAATATATATATATATATATATATATTTTCTATCGATGTGGATGATAACTAAATAATATTAAATTTTAATTCTACTTGAATAATCTGATTATTTATAGTTTACAAAATAATGTTACATGGTGGTGATTTCACTTGTCTCAGGAGACTATTCTGATAGTTTCCTATATGCTAATTGCAACATAGTACATTTATATTGATAACTGATTCTTCTATGGCATATCCTTTGGCATTTCCTATGGATTATGATTTTTACCTATACAAGTGTATCTTCCTTTCTCATTGTCCACATCCTTTAATTACTGCACATTTTTTCCCAGAAATTCTTAAAATAATTTGAAACTTTTATAGGTTTGCATTTGCATCCCTGAATTTGGTGGCATAGAACTTTCGGCAATGATATGCTTTATAAAAGCCATGCCAATATACTAGCTGTTGAGGTAAAATCTCTGCTATATGGTCTAATTTCTTGTTAGAATATTATGTACATATTGTAATTAATGAGTTAGAATAATATGTAATTAAAAGGCATGCTTAAGCTTCATAATAATGTGTCATTATAAATATTCAATTCTATAGGAGCCTCTACCTTTTATCTACATTGATATAATGTTATGAATAACAGAACAAGAAATATCTTCATTCTCCTTATATAATCACATTTCTAGTGGACTTAGTTTTAGTTGTTCTCTTTTGGCTTTTGTCACAAAGAAGTCTGATAGGGGTGTCTTAAAACTCCTTGTTGGTGGGAGTTTTATATTTGACCAATAATGTTTGTGAGATTGGGAAAGACATAATTGGATATGTTGAGGATTGATGAAGTGAAAGGCATTTAGCTTTCCTGGATATTTTCTGACAATATTAGGAGCATAACTAAACCCCTTTATAGAACCAGGTCTTTTCTATAGTCTGAACTTTCACTTTCACATCTAAAGCAAATGAGACCCTCTAATGGTGTCATGTTGAAGACTTCCATGTGTGCCAACTTAAACCCTCAAGTTAGTTGCAGAGGCAAAAGTTGAATGATGCAATATTATGTTAGAATCAGTACAAATCCTTTAACGTAAGTACAAATGCATCCCCAGTTATTAATCTAACGGAAAAAGATTGCAATTTGTTCCACATGCTATCTAGAAATTGGAAATAAACATATCTCCATGATCTATCATAGAGCAAAGGACCTACCACAACCCAAAATCCCACCACAAATCCTAATGTCATACTTACAAAAAACCAATCAATCCCCTCCCCATTACCAATATTCTTGTCATCTTGATTTGAATCACTTGTAGTGCGTTTATTAGTGAGAGGAGGATCACATAAGCTGTTGCCAACAAAACTAGATGCTTAAAAGTTTTGTAATTGTGTCCCTGTAGGAATTCTTCCTTCCAAATTATTGCTTGACAAGTTCAAAAAGCTCAAGAAGCCTAACTTGGTTATGCTTGGTGGGCTTTCACCAAAAAGATGATTCCTTGAGAAATCCATAGACTCTAGTGATTCCATGTTCCCAATGCTATCTGGAATTTGACCACTCAAACAGTTATTGGAAACATTTAAAAAGTGTAAGCCCTTAAGTCTTGTGATTTCCATTGGTATCTCTCCAAGTAATTTGTTGCTTGAAAGGTAATTTGTTGCTTCAAAGGTCAATACTTGTGACAAGTTCAAGAATAACTCTATAATAATCAACTCTTCCCTTAAGGAAAAGGAGCTCCTCAAGAATCAGATGCCTTGTGTTGTTCGCTCCGTTGCAACGAATATATAATTCTGAATTACTATTTACCATTGAAATAGCACTCAAATGGTTGATACATTTGGGTACATGTCCTGTTAACTTGTTTTGTGCAAGGTCTAAGATTTGTAACAGCCTCATGTAACATATTTGATAGGGAATGTGACCCAAGAACTTATTTGATCTAAGAACAAATATCTTCAAATTTGGCAAGTGTTGTCCAACCAATGATGTAATTGTTCCTGAAAATTGATTGTTCCCTAGATCCAAAGAAATCAATTTGCTGCAATTCTTCTAGAAAGTCGGAAAACTTTCAAAGAAACTATTGTTGTGGAGGTGTAACACTTCCAACCAGGATAGTGATCCAATGGATTGGGGTAAGATCCTAGTCAACGGGTTGTTTGCTAAGTTCACCACACCAAGTTTTGGCCACATCATCCAACAATCAGGTATTTCTCCCGATAAATTATTTGATGCCAATATGTGGAATTCCAAGTTCTTTGTCTCATCATGTTCAGAACGCAAAAGATGTGCTATGGAACCTGAAAATTGATTGCTTGAGAGGTTTATATAAATCATATGGGGTGATATATAAGGTAGTTGACCATTTAACTTATTCAAGATTAAATCCACAATACTTGGGATAGGAATGGAGTTCTTCCATATATTTGAAAGCTCACCATCAATTTATTGTGAGAGAGATTGAATTTATGAGTATTGTCAAATGAGCTCCAAACCCAAGCTGGAATAGGACCAGATATCTGTGTGTTTGAAATATCCAAATCGCATAGATGCTTTAGTGATTGAATCCATAATGGAAAGTTAAGACCGAGATACCAGGAAGCCATTCCTAAATACTCCAAAATTTGAAAAGGAGGACTCCAATTGGGAGTCACTTGTAAAGGGAATTGGTTTCTTGAAGCATTGAAAAGGTATAAGTGGGAGAAATTAAGGTGGGCCTCTTTTACAATTCCTTTGAATAGATTATCTTGGATATAAAGAAAACACAATTTAGAAAGTGATCATAGAATTTTGAAAGGAAATATACTGAAACGATTATTTCAAAGGTTAAGATATATTAGAGATGTGAGATTTCCTAATGATCTAGGGATTTCACCGTTGATATTGTTGCTAGAGAGGTAAATCCTGGCTAGATTTTTGAAGTGCCCAATTTGTTCTGTTAAATAGCCAGGTAGTTGAAAACCTGTAGCATACAAAACCTCTAATTTTTGTGAATCACATTTGGAAAAACCTTTTAAAGTTTTGGAAACTTGTTGATTGCACTTCTTATTTGAAATGAACCCTATTTTCAGGTTGCAGAGATTTCTAATGGAGATTCGAATTTTCTCGTCTAGATGATTATCAGACAAAGCAAGATGTTCAAGAGGAGTCAAGTTTCCAATGTTATAAGAAATAGTGCCAGCCAAGTTGTTACTATAGAGATAAAGTAACTTTAAGTGACTAAAGCTGTACAACCAATCAGGAATAGAAGAGTTAAATAAATTCTGAGATAAATCAAGACGTTGAAGGAAGGTTAGGTTTTGAATTCCATCAGGGATAGATCCATGAAAGTTGTTATTTGACAACTGAAGATAAACCAAAATTTTCAATTGGAATATCCACCATGGAACTAGTGAAGGCCCGAAGAAGTAAGAATTGGAATTTGGAAAGGTCAAGGATGGCTAGATTTGAAAAGTCAAAGGTAGATGATTGAAAATGATGATGAAATTCACAATATGACAAGTGCAACACACTCAACGAGGGAAGTGAATGAAGAATGCTTAACCAATAAGAGGCAATGGACAAGTTTGTGAAACTTAGGTCAAGATGTTGGAGTTGATAAAGATCTCCAAGCCATTGGAGATTGCCAACATAAAATGCATCCATTTTGGATTGATAAGAACCTCTGAGATCAAGATAGATTAGATTGGAGAGGTTTCCAATTTCTTGAGGGATGCTTGCCGTGAAATGATTGCCTCCAATGTCAATATAGAGCAATTTGGAAAGATTGCTAATTTGATGAGGAATTCTTCCATCAAATCTAGCTTAAGAGAGGTTAAGGTATGTTAAGCTTTTCGTTGAGCCAAGGAAACCAGGAATTGGCTTGCCACCAAAATCATTACCACTCAAGTCCAAGTAATTTAAATGCTTCAAATCAAGCAAAGAAGGATGTATCCTACCCTCAAGCCTTGATCTCTCATAAGACTCACGTACATCGTAATACCAAGGAGGTGAAGGAGGTGAAGTCGCAAGGTGAAGCTCAAGAATGCTACCAGTTAAGTTGTTGCAAACAACTGACGCCCAATTACAGCAATCTCCATTATCGGTAGACCAAGAGCCTAGCCTATTTGAAGTGTCTAGGAGATGAAGTTTAAGCTTAAGAATAGCATCTCACTCACTTGGAATGCAGAGGATCCTAGAGGATGCTTTGTATATGAATAAATCAACAGTTAAAAAGGCAAGCAACTACAGGAAAATAAACCTAATATTGGTAACAATGTTGCAGGAACCATCCATGACAAGCAAGCTTTTTTCTATGCAGGATGATTTTTCTGAGGTATATCCTTTGTTAGAAGTGCTGAAATTTATAATGTTACTTGTTGATCTATGTGGCTGTTATTTAAAGTGCCTCTAACGAACTTCTTACGAACGAGAATCGAGAGCCCCACACACTAAAATGCTGTAGAAGAATACTATTTTATCTCATTCCTTGTCTTACCTAATTTCTGACATTTTCTGCAATCTTTCATCACTATAATAGTAATTGATTTTCACTTTTATAATTCAATCAATGAAATTTTCAATGTGATATGGAGCATCCATAGGAACGATATTATTCTATCTTTCATCATTGTAATAGTAATTGTATATTATCATTGTAATAATGGATGTTACAATTAAGCCATGGATTACAAAATTCACCATATATATATATATAATACAACAGTAATATGCTTGCAACTTTGCTTAGTTTTTTGGATTTTGGATAGCATTGGATACATCTTTTATTCTCCCTTCATTGCAAGTAATTCATTCTATGGAAATTTATGACTTTAGTTGTGAGATTAACAAAAGATTATGGGAAGAAAACCCTTGTTATGTGGTGTGGGTTATTGCTTTTATATATTTATTTTATGTTAAGGGACAAATACTAGTCACTTATCATTTTTATAAATATTGAATATGGGGCTTCCTTTATCTTAGTCCCCCCTCGTTTTCTTATGATAATTGGCTGAAAGACTTTATTCGCAGTCTCAGCATGCAAATGCAACCAAACAAATAATCATAGCTTATTATTATTATGAGATTATACAATCTCATTCTCAATTCATATATCAACTGATAAGAGGATTACAATATATAGGCAAACAAAAAAATAGAATAGATAATAATCAGAGAGACAAAATGGTAGGTGCTATGAGTGATTGACGGAGGCACATGTGTGTGTGTCAACAAACTGAAGCTAACTACATATGTTCAGTGCTGACATTGCTGACATTTAACACTCCCCCTCAAGTGGGAGAGTATATGTCAATCATACCCAGCTTGCACATAAACATTTCAAATGTAGTTCTGCTTAATGGTTTTGTCAGTACATCTGCAATTTGTTCTTCAGATTTGATGTAGGACAGATTTATGATGCCTTCAATTTTCTCTTTAATAAAGTGACTGTCTATCTCAACATGTTTTGTTCTATCATGATAGACTGGGTTCTTGACTATTTCAATGCTAGCTTTGTTATAGCACCAAATTTGCATTGGTCCCTCATATTGAATTCCCAACTCCTTCAGTAATATGATGACCCAAAGTCCTTCACGTACTCCATGATTAACAGCTCTCAGTTCGGCTTCCGCACTACTTGGTGACACCACAATTTGTTTCTTGCTTCTCCATGTAACAAGATTTCCCCACACATATGTGCAATATCCTGAGACTGATCTTCTAGTCTCTCTATCCCTCGCATGGTCTGCATCAGTGTATATTTCGATATCTCTGGTAGTGCATTTCTTAAAGAAGATTCCTCTTCCAGGCTTAAGCTTTAAATAGCTTAGGATTTTATATACAGCTGCCATGTGTTCTACTTGTGGCTGGTGCATAAATTGACTTGCTATTCCAACTACATAACTAATGTCTGGACGTGTATGGGTCAAGTATATGAGTTTTCCGACAAGCCTTCTATATTTTTCTATGTTGGTTGGAACACCATTTGGTTTGATTTCTAAGTGACAACCTTCTTTCATTGGTGTTCCTTCAGGTTGTGCCCCTAGCATTCCAGTTTCATCCAATAGATCTAAGGTATATTTTCGCTGAGATACATTAATACCCTTTTTAGTTCTTGCCACTTCCATGCCTAAGAAATACCTCATTTGTCCAAGGTCTTTCACCTGGAACTTAGTTGACAAGTCTTGTTTTAAACAAGCAATAGATTCTTCATCATTTCCTGTAATGACCATGTCATCAACATAGACGATCAAGATAGTGACTTTGCCGTTAGCACTTTTGATGAACAATGTGTCATCTGCTTGTCCCTGAGTATACCCAAGTCTTTTCATTGTCTTGGTGAATCTACCAAACCATGCCCAAGAAGATTGCTTAAGTCCGTACAATGACTTGTTGAGTTTACACACAGAGTTGTTAGGAGCTAAAATTCCATCTGGAATCTCCATGAAACTTCTTCCAGGTTTCCATTCAGAAAGGCATTCTTCACGTCTAATTGATGCAATGACCAATCCAAGTCAGCTGCGATTGATAATAGCACTTAGATGGTATTAAGCTTGGCTACTGGAGCAAATGTCTCATGATAATCAATTCCATATGTCTGGGTGTATCCTTTTGCAACAAGTCTTGCCTTGTATTTATTGATACTACCATCAGGATTGTATTTTGGCTTGAAGATCCACCTGCATCCTACTAGTTTCTTTCCTTTAGGAAGAGTTGTAATCTCCCATATTTTGTTTTCCTTGAGTGCCCTCAACTCCTCTTCTACAGCTCGTTTCCAATTCGGATTAGCTATAGCTTGTTGAAACATATTTGGGATTTTAATCTGTGCTCAGTTCACAACAAAGCTTTGCATTTTTGCATATAGGATACTATATGAGGCAAAAAGTTGAATTGGATACTACGTACCAGATCTTACCCCTTTTTCTCAATGCAATAGGCCAACCCAATTCTTCAGGACTTAATCCCGAATTGGAGTCATCATTCCTTTGAATAGGAGAGATAGTTCTACCAGTGTCTGGTTCATCTTGAATTTGTAGTCTGGACTCTTCCTCTCTTTCCGATTCGGTATCCATCCCTGAATTAATCTTAACATTTGTTTCCAGTTTATTAGGTGTCGGTTCAGGTTGAGGTGGAAGATCTTCTGATTCATGATCAAGTTGGGTAGGACTAGGTTGGCTTGTGGAAGGTAGTGAGTCAATGATGGGTATAGGATTAGGTTGTGGTGGTGATGGTTCAGGTTTATTTAGGATTAGCCATTCAATATCAATATACTCCCCCTGTACCCGTTTTGAGTCAGAGAATAGCCAAGAAATAGGCATTTGTTAGCTCGAGCAGCAAATTTGTTACCATCATTTTTGTGAACAAAGACGACACTACCAGACACCTTAAGAGACAATAAAGTGATTATAGAGCAATTTGGAAAGTGTTCTAAGAGTTTTTGTATAGGGGTGTCGAATTTGATGACTTTGGATGGCATGCGGTTAATGAGGTAAGCTGCAGTAAGTAGGGCATCACCCCAAAAAATTGGAGGAACATTTCGTTCTATTAGTAAAGTTCGGGTTACTTCCAACAAGTGACGGTTCTTTCGCTCAACGACTCCATTTTGTTGAGGTGTGTATGGGCAGGAAGTTTGGTGATGAATTCCTTGTTGATCAAGAAATTCGATAAAGGTGTTGATCATGAACTCCTTGGCATTATCACTTTGAAGTATCTTAATGGAAACATTAAATTGGGTTCGCACAAAGGTATAGAAGGTTTGGAATACCTTGGCCACCTCAGATTTGTTTTTCATTAAATAAACCCATGTGGTTCTAGTGTGATCATCTATGAATGTGACGAACCATCTAGCGTTAGTGAGGGTTTTTATTCTTGCAAGACCCCAAATGTCGCTATGGATTAGTGTGAATGGTGAGGAAGATTTGTATGGTTGTTTAGGATAAGAGATCTAGTTTGTTTTGCAATATGGCAAGTTTCACAATGAAAAGGAACAAACTTTTTATTGAATAAATCTGGAAACAAATGCTTCATATAATCAAAACTAGGGTGGGCTAAGCGACAGTGACACAAGTGTACAGTATTATTCTGAGAATTGGAGCTAACCAACGCCCGTCTCGCCTTCCTTGCATCTTCTGATTTCAAGTGTGATCCTTCAAGATAGAATAATCCATCTCATTCTCTAAAAGTTCCAATCATCCTTCTCGAATTTAAATCCTAAAAAACACAAACATCATTATCAAAAATGATTCGGCACAGTCGATCTTTAGTTAATTTACTCACAGATATAAGATTGACCGTGAGTGCGGGAACAAATAGAACATTGTGAATTTTCAGGGAATTAGAGAGTATGACTGTGCCAATTCCTTCAACAGTAGTGTACAAGCCATTCACAACTTTGACCCGGAGATTCTCATGAATCAGTTTAAGAGTTGCAAATAATGTGCGATTACTAGTCATGTGATCTGTTGCTCCTGAATTAATAATCCAAGCATTTTCACTGGCTCGTACAGTATTTAGAGCTATAATAGAGTTACCTGATTGTACAAGGTTGACACCGGGCATAGAGCTAGACTTATTTTGTTTGTCCAACATCCTTCGAAACATTTTCAGTTCCTCTTTACTCAAGGAATCATTGTCTTCAGTCTCTGGCTCAACGACAGTGCTATGACTTTGTTTGTTAATTGTTGGCCTTCCATGCAGTTTTAAGCATTCTTCTTTGATGTGGCCCTTCTTCTTACAATAATTACACCACTTATTTTGTCATTCGTCTGGTGGTCTTTTTGCTGCCAAGGCCGATCTTTCAATTGGACTTGGGCTGCCTTGATTTAGGAGTTTTCTACTTTCTTCAAATTGCACATGGTTGACTACTTCAAACAAACGTGGCATAGGTTTTAATCCCGTGATTTGGCCTCTTATTTCCTCAAATGAATCGTTGAGACCCAGGAGAAGTCATACACTCGTTCTTCTTCTACGATCTTCTTATGTAACTGACACTACTACAAAAAGGTTGAAAGGTGGTGCACATATTGTGGCCCTTACTTAATTAAGTGCCACAGCTGCTCATTTATTATTTTTTTTTATATTATAAGTTTTTTTTAACCAACTGTGGCGCCTGGGAGGGTAGGTGCCACAGCTGGTATGGTCAAGTGTGGCGCCTGGCTAGGCAGGCGCCACACTTGACAAGGTGGTAGTAGCTGCGCCAGGCGCCACACTAGCTTATGGTCAGGTGTGGCGCCTGGCTGGTCAGGCGCCACCCCTGACCCTTAAAAAAAAAGTTTTTGTCAGGTGTGGCACCTGCCTGGCCAGGCGCCACCCCTGACCCTTTTTTTTAAAAAAAAAATTGTCAGGAGTGGCGCCTGCCTGGTCAGGCGCCACCCCTGACCCTTTTTTTAAAAAAAACTTTTGGATATCCTATCCCTTCCCCACCAATGAGATCCCAACCCGCCCCCCCCCTTATCCCCTTTTGTTTTCCCGCCTCCCCCCCCCCAATCTCTTTCATTTCCCACCTCCCCCCCTCCATCTCTTTCTCTCTACCTTTAATTATTCCCTCTATCACTTTTCCTTCCATCTGTGCGTGCACCCCGTCCCTCCATTTTCTCATCTTCATATCTTAAAACTATACCCACACGCGCACATGTTTTTGTATTTTTCCAACTGCCAAACCCACTTCTTTCCGTATTATTCCGTTGTCCTCAACTCTTTGGTCCCCACTCCATTTGGTAGCTAGCGCTCAAATTTCTTCCTTCCCTCACTGAAGATTGCGTCACCAACGGCAATTACGTGGTCCCCCACTCCACTGCACTGATCAACCTGTAAGTTCAACTTGCGTTTTCTTTTTATTAATTTTTTTTTCAGGTTGTTTTACGTGCTCTTTTTTTCTTTATGGCATGCTTGCGATGTTTTTTTATTTTTATTTTTTCCCTGTTATGACACGCATACATGTATATTTATATTTATTGAGAGATTTTTCAGATATAGCAGTTGAATTTATTTGGACGTCAATCTAATATAAGGATTATTCTCAAATTATATAGCACACAGTAACGAATTAGATTAAGATTTTGTCATTATTAGGCATGAATAGGTATCGCTTTTCGGTGGTTGGTTGAGGATGCTAACCATATGCTATGGGGCCTTCTCTTTTGGTTCAGCATTTTTGCAAGTTTGATGGAATTTCTAAGCCCCAAATATTTCAAAAGGGAAAGACAGAGAGAAAGGAATACACACACATATATATATAGATATAATGAGTGTACGTTAACTAAGAAAGTAGGCCATGATAAAAGGTACATCCAATCAAGTGATCCAACATGTGGCTTTTTTCACATCTTAAAGTCAATGCAATCTTTATAAAAACCATAAAAGCAATAAGAAAACATAGTCTTCCCCCTGTCTTTTTTTTTTCTTTTTTGGTTGGGTGGGTTTTCACGCGCGTTCCACCATGGAATACATTGTCTTGCTTTCTTGTGTTCATTATTAATACCTAGACTCTTTGTTCATAGTATCAAAAAAATAAACAATAAAAACTATTTTTAGTTTTTAATATAAGAGCTAGCTAGGATTTGAATTTGGTCTTGAATACAAAACTTCAATTCATTTTGTTCCTATACATATTTTTTTCCCTTAACTATCCATATTGATTGCACATGCTAAAAGAGTTTACAATAAGGTATAGTTTCAATGCAAATGACTTGAAAGGGAATTTTAGAGAAACTGACATATATTTGAAATAAAAAACTAATTTTGTTGATCTATCCAAATTAGTTAAGTACTGTGTATATTAAGGCCTGGGATGCATGGGATATCTCAAGCTACCTAGCCATCTTAGATCTTCAAATTATTTGTTTTCCAAAAATCAAAATCATTTATTTAATATTATTTCACGTATTTAATATTTATTTGTGTTAGTGCTATTTTGTAGAGGTAAGAAAATAATTTTTTGTATTATCTTATTAAACTATAATAGAGAAAATCCTATATAAACCCAATGAAAATAGGAAAAATTGAAATCAACATAATAAATTGAATAATTCGTTAATTGAGTCATTAACTTATTTAAAGATTTTAAAATATGAATAAAATGACTTTAATATATCAATGTTAATATTTAATAAAATAAAATATAATTTGTCTATATTGTTTAACTTTAAATATATTAACTAAAACCGTAAGGGGAAAAACATACAATAAGGAGATAATTAATGTTGGGATTATGCTTTCTTTTTCATTTTATTTTATTTTCTTTATTTTTTTTTCTGAATCATATTTTTTGATTTAAGCTAATCATATTTGATTTTATTATATATTGATGTTTATTACACATATTATTATTTAAAAAAATAACTTAGAACCTCAAATATTTTATTGATTTGTTTATTTTTAATTTGTGTTTGTAGTTTCAGTTCATCAGTCTATTGAAGCTTCTATTTACGGTATGTTTTTTAAATTTTGAGCTTACAAATGTGATTTTAGTTAAATTTAATAGTTATAATTTGTAGGTGTTCTAATGATTGTTATTGATTAATTGCATAAGCAAAATAATTATTTATATATTCTTAACACTTGTATTTTATTTATTGACTTGTAATGTTTTCTAATTTAACTATGATATATTATTGTGACAAATATGGTTTCTTTTGTTATGAGTTGTAAAATTTTATTATAATGCCTGGGAATAATTAATGAATTATTTGGCAATTTAAACATTCAGTTTAAGACTTAGAAAGCTTCAATTATGAAGATTCACGTGGTGTATGTTATTTTAAATTAAAATTGGTAAGAGAATATAAAAGTAATTAGTAAATGCAATAGTCATACAACTAACCACGTAATTTTTTAAAAAAATAGATTGAAGCCCATAGATGGATCGTAAATGGATGTCATCTAATCGATGTTCAAGGGAATATATAGATGGGGTGAAGGATTTTATTACATTTGCAACTGAGCACACAAAAGATCCTGGTAAAATCTTATGTCCTTGCTTATCCTGTTGTTTTGGAAAGTGGATTAGTCAACTTGATTTGCTAGATCATTTAGTGTGTTATGGTATTGATCAAACATATATACGATGGACAAGGCATGGTGAGACCAACGATCCATATAGTGATCGGGTGCATACCACGGGTGGTGCCTCGGATGAATTTGATCAAAGCATGTTTGATGAAGATGATGGTCTTGAAGAAATGGTAAATATGGTTGAAGGGGTGCTTCATAACTGCCCTAACGAAGTTGAAAGGTGATGCAGAGAAACCATTATATGTCGGAAGTACTAAATACACAAGATTACTAGCAGTGTTGAAGTTGTACAACTTTAAAGCTCGCTACGGATTGAGTGATTCGGGTTTCACCGCATTGCTTGAACTGTTGCAAGATATGCTTCCAGAAGAAAATGTACTTCCTACCAAGACATACGAGGCAAAGCGAATTCTTTGCTCTACAACCGGTATGGGATATGAGAAGATACATGCATGTCCTAACGATTGTGTACTATTTCAAAATCAGTATGCAACGTTGGAGAAGTGCCCTAAATGCAACGCATCTCGATATAGGAAGAAGAAAGGAAAAAGTCCTTTGAAGGTGCTATGGTATTTTCCCATTGTTCCGAGATTCAGGCGACTATATAGTAATGCAGAGATTGCTAAGCAATTGACATGGCATGCAGATGAAAGGATTAAAGACACGAAGCTTAGGCACCCTGCAAACGCTCCTCAATGGAAAAAAATTGATCATGAGTACCCTGACTTTGATGATGAAGTCAGGAACCTTCGCCTTGCACTGTCAACTGATGGAATTAATCCGCACGGTGTTCAGAGTAGCACACATAGCACGTGGCCGGTGACATTGATGATTTATAACCTTCCTCCACACTTAATCATGAAACGCAAGTTTATGATGTTGTCCATGTTAATTTCTGGGCCAAGGCAACCTGGGAATGATATAGATGTATACTTGGCTCCTTTAATTGATGACTTGAAGCTGCTTTGGGATGAAGGCGTTAGTGTGTATGACGGGTACATGGAAGAAAGTTTCACTTTGAAAGCCATGTTGTTTGGCACAATTAATGATTTCCCTGCTTATGGAAATTTGTCAGGATACAGCGTCAAAGGATATGGTGCATGCCCTATATGTGAAGATGACACTCATTCAATGCGACTTCATCATTGTAAGAAAAATGTTTACATGGGGCATCGAAGATTCTTACCATCACAACATCGTTGGAGGAAGTGGAAAAAGCCTTTCAATGGTGATGCAGAAGAAGGTAGCCCGCCGAAGATGTTGACCGGTTCCCAGGTGTATTCCAAGGTAAAAGACTTGGAGAACAATTTTGGCAAACCTTTTGCAAAACAAATCGAGACAAGCGGTTGAAAGAAAAAGTCTATTTTCTTTGAACTTCCATATTGGAAGTCTTTATATGTGAGGCATTTTCTTGATGTGATGCACATAGAAAAAAATATCTGTGATAGTCTAATTGGCACGTTGCTTAATATCCAAGGAAAAAGCAAGGACAATGTCAATTCGAGGTTGGATTTAGTGAACTTGGGAATTAGAGAAGAGTTGGCACCGATTGAGCAAGGGTCTCGTACCTATCTACCGCCAGTGGCATACACTCTGTCGAGGAAAGAGAAGAAATTGTTTTGTGAGTTTCTGCAAGGAATTAAAGTTCCCGAGGGCTACTCTTCAAATATAAAGAACCTTATATCGGTAAAAGAGTTGAAGTTAAAGAACCTTAAATCTCATGATTGTCATGTGCTCATGCAAATTTCCTACCAGTTGGTATACGATCCATTTTACCCAAAAAATTAAGGAACACTATCATGAAGCTTTGCGTGTTTTTCAAGTTGATCTGCAGTAAAGTGGTTGATTCAACCAGGTTACAAGATTTGCAAAGGCTGATTGTGTGTACTCTGTGTGAACTTGAAATGTATTTTCCGCCTTCTTTTTTTGACATTATGGTACATCTAACTGTACACTTGGTCAAAGAAACTCAATTGTGCGGTCCAGTGTACTTGAGATGGATGTACCCAAATGAACGATTCATGAAAATATTAAAGGGGTATGTGAAAAATAGATACCGTCCAGAGGGTTGTATCGCTGAAAGTTACATGGTTGAAGAAGCAAGTGACTTCTGTACTGATTTTCTATCAAATGTTGACCCTGTAGGGATCCCCAAGTCCCGTCATGATGGCTGAAGATCAGGGAAAGGAACAACAGGGAGTGATGTAATAACGATATCAGCGACTGAACGAGATCAAGCCCACTTGTATGTCCTACATAACACTGATGAGGTCGAACCGTATGTAGAAGAACACAAGGATGCTCTCCGATTGGTACATGGTGATAGGAATGAAAATTTATTAACAACAGAACACAATAAACAATTTGCAGGCTGGTTGAAAAATCGTATTAACGATGAGATGGAGAGGAATCCTGATTCAGTTTCCAAAAAATTGAAGTGCCTGTCGAAGGGACTGAGCTTACATGTATTATTTTACAATGGTTATGCAATCAACGGTTACACATTTTATACACAAGATCATGATAAACAGAGCACGATGCAGAATAGTGGGGTAACACTTGTTGCTGATTCTTGGCATAGATCCAGTGCTAAAGACACACACCCTGTCTATGCATCAATGTCATACTTTGGTGTCATTGAACGCATATGGGAGTTAGATTACTCTATGTTCAGGGTCCCTGTCTTCAAATGTCAATGGGTTAACAACAACAGTGGATTGCGGATAGATGACTTAGGCTTTGTGCAAGTGGACCTTTCTAAGGTTTGGTATGAAGATGATCCTTTTATTTTAGCAGCACAGGCAGAACAAGCATTTTACATTCCTGATCCTGCTAAGAAGAATTGGTCTATTGTACTTCCATCCAACAAGAATCGTCAAGCAGAAGTTGATTTTGAAAGTAATGAATATTTGAACATCAATAATGATGATCATTCATTTGAGAATTTGTGGTCAGCAGAGATTGATATAGATGGAGATGCAGATGAAGATGAAGATAGAGATGGACCCCTATACGTGAGACATGATCATGAAGAGGGAACTTGGGTCAAGAGGAACACAATTCTCAATCCAACGCGAATTCTGAAGAATAAAATTTTAAATCAGACGAGAAAAAGGAAAAGATAATGATTGCCTTGACTCATTTACTTGTACGTATGTTTTTATAAATTTCAAAATAATTTTCTTTCGTTGACATACAAGACCATTATGCACTGATGTTTTGATTTGGTTTATTTCACTTGCAGGAGTATGGACTCACCACATGATGACATTGATGACGTTCCGAGGCACATTGGTAGACAGAGATTTGAGGCGAACGTCAGACGTGGCAGGACAATTATGGCGAGGTTGATCAGACTGAGAAGTAACGGAATCAAGTTACAACTGGAGTGGAATGAAAATGGAAACCCGTTTGGCGAGAATAGTACCTCCTTAAATAACTTCATCGGGACTACGGTTCGAGACAGAGTCCCTATTACAGTTCAAAATTGAAAAATGGTAAAGAAAAGTTATGAGGATGTGATCTGGGTTGAAATACAGGTAACACCTTAATTATATATTTATTCGGTTTGCTTTGTTTCACTTCATTTCAATCTTACATATTATATATGTTTTTTTACTTGTTTACAGAGTATTTTTATTATTGATGATGATCGGAAGAACTTCGTAATGAGAAAAGCCGGAAAACTTATGCGAAAGTTTTGTTCTGATCTTGTCAAATATTTCTTGAGGGATGATAATGATGATATCATTACTACACCGCCTTATCCATTGTACGAAGGAATCATCACTCAAGAAATGTGGGATGAGTTTATCAGAACACATACAACTCCTGATTTCCTGGTAAGGGGATTTGTTTATCTTTCCCTATTACGTGTAATGTACGTATTTTTAAGTAACATTTATATATTTATATGAATCATTTTGATCTAACTAGGAGTTGAGCGAGAAAAATCGAGCTAACGCGACCAACATGCCATACCGGTACATACAAGGACTTGTTTCATACGCAACTTTAGAAAGAAAAATGGTACGAACTGATGATTATTTCATTCATAATAAAAATTGTATGAATATCATTTAACTTCGACTAACTTCGATGTGCAGATACAAGAATCAGGCTCAGATATTACACAGGTTCCACGACATGAGCTGTGGGTCCAGGGTGTCACAAATAAGAAAGGTGAAATTCGTAGTGAGGAAGCAAGAAGAGTAGCCGAATATTGTGTAAGTATTCAATTATATTATGCGTACAATAAATAATTAGCTTTACTTAAATGAACTCCATTTATAATAACTAATTTTCATTGTAATTCTTTTTGGGAAAGCAACAAATGACACAGGAGGATCCTGCGTTGGCGGCCTATGTTGGTCGGGACGATTTATTGAGCAGAGCGTTACAAGTACCCGAGTATGATGGTCGTGTTCGGGGTACTGGTTTTGCAGTCACCCCATCAGCATACTTTGGACGTCAGAAGCGCTCGAGTAGAAGTGATGTTACTGCCGAGGTCGTGCAGGACATATGTTCTCGTGATTGGGTTAGTGCTTCGGCTATCAAATTTGGATAAGGTACTTCACTATCATCGTTTATCACTGTTATTAATATATCTCGTTCCATTTCTTTTGTTTCTCATGACATTGTATGTTTTATACCAGGCATTTGGACCAGGACGTTTTAATGGATACACACAGGGTCCAATTCGCATTTGTCAACCCTTTTCTCGTTGGTCATCATGAGGGTAAAGTAGATGTAACTGCGCAGTCTAATGAGCTGAAAGATTACTTTAGCAAGAAATCAACAGCAAATACATTATTTTTAGTGCCATGTAATGTGGGGTAAGTTATTATTGGTACAATTTTTGCTTTTATTGTTTAACTTCTATCATAACATGATTGTTCAAAAAATATTTTTAAAATATATTTTAGGCGCCATTGGATATTGATCGTTATCAATCCAGCGGAACCTTCAGGCCCTCGCATTTATTATGTGGATCCTCTACAAAATGGTATTCCACAAGACCGTTTTGATATGTTGCTATTGATCAGTAGGTAAGTATACGTGCCTATGAATAAATATTTGCGAACATGATTGAATAACCAAAAGTAATCACTTTCTGTTTCTTTTATTAGCGCATTGACTGCGTATCGGTCGTCTGTCTCGTTAAACTATTCTAAAGCTACTGACCCCCGCCTTAGCTATCCTTGGAAGAAGATACATGTATTGATATTTGACTTTACTTAGACTTTGTTAGTAAACACTTTTTATTCATGAACAGAGTTAAATATTGCATTATATTATTGCAGTGCCCTTTCCAACCTAATGACAATGATTGTGGGTACTATATCATGAAATTTATGAAGGATGTTATTACGCATGATCTACCATTTATTCCTCAAAAAGTAAGTCATTTAGTTGCACTTCATATTGTGTTGTAATGAAATTGAATTAGTGCCTGACAGTTATGTTTCACTGATTTTAATTTGTTCTAACTTGTGTCTGATTGTATATATCTGTAGTATTATGAAGATCAACGTTGTGACACTTTGACAGACCATCAAGTTAATGAAGTGATCGAGGAATGGTGTGAATATGTGTTTAGGAAAATTCCTAGGTAGCTATATTTACTATTAAATTCACTAGCTGGTTTTTTTTTGTGTTGTTTCTAATTGCCAAATGTTGTGTCATGCATGTTTGTTCAAGTTGAATTTGTTGTATTATATTTCATTCAACTAGGTTTACAGTATATTGTATAACAATTTTCATTACTACTTTAGCTAATCAATCATTTGTTGGTATCATTTTAAAGTTATCTATTATTGTTCTTATTAAACCTTGCAGACTATAATTATATATGCATGGGAGATATATGCATGGGATAATTATATATGCATGAGGAAAAAATATGCTAAAAAAAAACCAATATGAAAAACCCAAAAAAAAATATGAGGGAAAAATATGCTAAAAACAAACTAGAATGAAAAATTTAAAAAAAAAAATAAAAAACACCTACTGTGGCGCCTGGCCAGCCAGGCGCCACAGGAGGTATTGGCCTACTGTGGCGCTTGGCCGGCCAGGCGCCACAGGAGGTAAGCCTTCTGTGGCGCCTGGCGGGTCAGGTGCCACAGGAGGTTATTTTTTAAAAAAAAATTTAAAAATTTGTGGTGCTTCCAAGCGCCACAGCTTTTTTTAGTAGCGTTAAGATAGGTGGCATTTCGCAAGCGCCACAGCTAATGCAATTATAAGCGCCACAGATTTGGTTTTTTGTAGTAGTGTGAGCATCTTTGACAGTATCCCATGAATGTGAATCAAAGAGATCTTGTTGTTGCCACAGTTTATGTAAGACATTGTAGTAATTAGTAACTGTTGAGTTACCTTGTCTCAGGTCTCGCAGTTGTCGCTTCAGGTGGATTAGCGCAGCGGTGTTATCAAGGGAAGAATAGGTTTGTTTTGCTTCATCCCAAATTTCTTTTGCAGTGTTTGCCAGAAGATAACCTTCACTGATTTCATCAGTCATGGAATTGCACAACCAAGTCATAACTTGATTATTTTTGGCAAACCATGGATCAAAATTGGGGTCATAGGAGGAGGCTGAAGAGCTGCACCATTGACATATTTCTCCATTCTCTTACAACGAATATATCTTAGCTCAATTTGAGATCATTGAATATAGTTTCTTTCGTTATACCTATGATTAATGGCCATAATCTGACCATCGGAGAGTCCCGGTGTAGTTACTGTGCTACTAGTAGAAAAGGAATGAGAGGAGGAGGATGAGTCTTGACTTTCTAGATTTGTTCCAGATATGAGTGCCATTGGTGTGGCCCCGGTTATGGGTGGATTTCTAGGAAGAGAGCCAAAAAGAGGAGGAAATTTGGAAGGATCCATGTATTTTCTAGGGAGAAATTGTGGCTGGAAAAATAGTAGGTTGTTTTCTAGGGAAAAAATGCTGGTTACTGTTTAGACGCCGGTGTACGGACGACGGCCCGTGGTGTTCACGCGCTGGTGTATAGGTGGTGTGTGGATGCCACGCGCTGCTCAGATTGACGGTTCGCCAATCGGCATCTTGCGGTCATCCCTAGACCGGTAGTGTATGCTCACTTGCCAGTGTGAGTCGGATCTCAGATTTCTGATGCTCCCCTGTTTTTTTGTTTCTCTGTCGGTTCTCTCTCTCTCTCTCTCTTCGTCACTGGTCGCCAGGCATTTTAGGGCCAGCTCTGATACCATATGAGATTATACAATCTCATTCTCAATTCATATATCAACTGATAAGAGGATTACAATATATAGGCAAACAGAAAAACAGAATAGACAATAATCAGAGAGACAAAACGGTAGGTGCTATGAGTGATTGACGGAGGCACATGTGTGAGTGTCAACAAACTCAAGCTAATTACATATGTTCGGTACTGACATTGCTGACATTTAACAATTATAAATGATACATATTTCAACATTGACATATTATTCATACAATAATTATATCTAACATTGTGAAGGCACTTGCAATACCAATTATGTCAATTAAAGATGACTAAATTGGATGTTTATATGCCTATAGATAGAAATAAAGATAAAGAAAGATGACAGGTTTTGACCTGTAGAATTTATATGTATTATTTAGATTATGCATGTTTGAGTTTTATGGTCTTATTTTTGTGTTTATTTTTATTTTTTATTGTCAAGGTAGAGCACATTGGAAAGATTGCTAATTTGATGAGGAATTATTTCACCAAATTCAGATTAGGAGAGGTTAAGGTATGTAAAGCTCCTCATTCAATCCTTATCTTGCCAAATCTTTTTGACAATTGATTTCTATTATATATATATAAATACACCTCTTTCTGTCATTTCCTTTTCATGTTGGACTGAGACTTTATTTGTAGTCTTAGAACGCAAGTGCATCCAACTTAATCACAGCTTAGCAATTTAGCATTGGTGATCCATATTTCAACATTGAAAAAAACAAGGGTTAATATCATTTTTTGTCCTTACATTTTGATCAAATTTTAGTTTTAGTTCCTACAGTTTTAAATTGTTGGTTTTGCTCCTTGTAGTTTCATAAAGATTTGGTTTGAGTTTAAAATATATAGATCAATCGTTAAATTCAAATTAAATTTTTATGAAACTATATAAACAAAAATCAAGAATTTGAAACTATACGGATCAAAATCAAAATTGAATCAAATTATAAGGGCAAACAATAATTATGAGAACTATTTCATGGATATGATGCATAGCACTTCTATTTTTCATGAAATAATAATTCTTGGAAAGGAAGTTTCATAACTTGAAGAGTTGAGATAGCACTTGCGTGAATACGTGCTAGATTTGCAAGTATAAGCTTCCATCAATTACAAGATGACTAAAGTTCAAGTTGAATGCTTATCAGTCTAGAGGTAATTAATGAGAATAGATGATGAGAAGATACAAATGTTTAAATAATTTATATCCGAGTATATCGGATGACTAAGTTCAAGCGTTAGGGTATATAGACCAACAGAAAGAATTACAGGAAAAATTAAAGGAATAATGTTCCAAGGAAAAAATAAGCAAGAAAGAAAATAAGAAATGAAACAATGGCTAGCATTCTCCTTTATCTTCTCCGTGGATATTTGGGTGGATGGGCTTTGTTAGTTAATGCTGGGCATAAACATCACTCTGCCTTCGGCTTAATGATTTATCACTTGCAATCTCTGAAAATGGGTTGGTTTATTGTTGTCCAAGACCATAAATTAGCTACATTAAGGGTGTTTGGTACAAGAGATTTGGAAAGCAAGAGAGGGGAGGGGAGGGGAAAATTTTATTATTTAAATTTAAAAAAAAAAAAATTGGAGATGTCAGGTTTAAAATTTTTAATTTATTTTTCTCTCTCTTTTATTTTGCATCTTGTCATTATTAAAATTTTATTACCACACTCCTCTAATTTTTTAAATTCCAACTGATAAAATTTTTTCTTCCTCTCTCTTCCCTTCCATTTCCCTCCTGCCAAATAGAGCTAAGGGCACGGTCTCACCAAGGGCAAATGAGCATGAACATTATTGTTATTTCCCTATAATTTTAGAGAAAATCGCACTCAGGTCCTAAAGACAAAAAGAAAATATAAAAAAAGTTCTAGGGTAGATTCCCCTATCTAAAAACTCCTTAGGAATTTCAGTGATATAGATTCTAAATATAAAATTACCTTCTTGTCCTTAGTAATTAATAGTTGAAGTCAATTTCCCCTTATATTGGCAAGTGTATTTGCCTATTTTGACTAATTTATGTGCCTATATTGGCAAGTTATATATTGACAAGTTTATATGCCTATATTGATAAATTATACATTGGCGAGTTAGTTTGCCCTTAGACTGGCAAGTGTATGTGTCCATTTTGACAAGTTTATGTGCTTATATTGGCAAGTGTATGTGCCTCTTTTAACAAGTTTATGTGTCCATACTGACAAGTCTATCATGTTAACTAACGCCTTTTTTCCAATTTAATTTGAAACAGCTTCCATTGATAACTATATGTACCTAGATTGACAAGTCATAGAGTAGTTATTGTATTGACAAGCCCGTCTTAGTGTAGCCAGTTCCATTTTTCCAGTACAATTTAAAGCAGTTCCTATTGATAAGTGTATGTTCCTATATTGATAAGTTATAGTATGGCCATTGACAAGCCCATCATTGTCAACTAATGTCACTTTTCCATTACAATTTTAAAAAGCACCGATGATGAGTGTATGTGCCTATATTAATCAGTCATACACAAACCATTCTACTTCTCTTTTCCATTTTCAATCAATGAGGGTAATAAGGTAATTTCACATTTGGAAACTATGTCACTGCAATCTCTAAGGAGTTTTTAGATAGGGGAATATACATTAGTACTTTTTTGAATTTTTTTTCTAGTCCTTGGGATCAGAGTGCGATTTTCCCATAATTTCACTCAAATATTTTAAAATTTTATATTACTTAGATGATAAAAGAGATTCTATAATTTGAGTCAACGAGTCTTTATATTTTTCCTTTCCAATATTTGAAGATATAGCAATTGTAACAATAATAGAAAAAATATTTGTAAAATTCCATGGTAATATTAAGAAGTGAGTTGTAACATTCTTGTATAAAAAACCTAGTGGTTGTTCAGTATGCGTGATTTTGGAGGGGAGGGGAGAGAAAATTTTTATGAGTGAGATTTAAAAAAAAATTGGAGAGGTGAGGTTTTAAAATTTTTAAAGAGAATATGTAAAATAAAAAAGTAAAATAAATTAATTAAAAACTTTTAACCCTACTTCTTACATTTTTTTAAATCAAACTAAAAAAAAAAAAATCTCTCTCCACTCACTTTCCCTTCCTTTCCTCCTCATACCAAACAGGATCTTAAGAATTTCTTGTAAGCACGGAGTCTTGCGAGTTAAGGTGATAACTCTAAAAGGCTTGGCTTATAACTTTGTTATGTTATAACTTGTATATGCATTAAATTAGAGTTGAGAATTAAAACAGAAAAAATATATATATAATCTGATAGGAGTAGTTTTAATTTAACTATTCCTTGTTGCTCCATAATTTAAGCGACAACATTCTAGAAGAAAGTACTTGGGAGCATATATTATTTGTATCCAGTCATAAAATTTATTTAACTATTTTTTAGCCTTTTGAGTAATTTGAACTTTGTATAGTTTTTTTTTAGCTTCTTCTTGTGTTTGCCGTAGCAGTTGACGGGCAAAAAAAAAAAAAAAAATTGTGACTGAAGAAGGATCTTCATTGTAACTTTTCGGATTTTAACACGCACAAATCAAATATGACAACTCAATTATTGTGGTGTAGTGGCATGTAGGCTATCACTTAATAGGGTTCCATCCCTACTTGGAAGCGGTGCTTGCCGATCCAAAATAAAAGGAAAAAAAGAAATAATCGTGTTGATCAAAATATGATTATGTACTAAATATGCACATTTCTTTTCATAGAATTTCTACTATGAAAGACTTTACATATTAAAGCTAGATTATAACTACAAAATATAATTTTGTGTATAAATAAATTGACAATTTCTTTTCTCCAAATAATGAATGGTCTCCTTTTTATTAACTATGCTTGGGTGAAAAATTTAAAAGTTAGGAGAAAAATATTTACAAAAAAGTTGGAATCCCATTCCACACGTTGGGATTAAGCATGTGGTTGTTTATTAGTTTATAATCAACTTTCATACAGACACCTATAGAATTACCACATTCATTAGCCATTTCATCATTATTCTGTCAAATTTATTTATTTTTCCTATCTTGACTTGTTTTGCTATATCCGTGCAAGAATACTAGCAACGAATTGTACGGTAATTTTCATATAATCATTGCTATAATCCAACTTTTTAAAGTTGAATGACCGGCATATGCAACTTTATAAGGTTTAGAAACTGTATTTTCAATTATACAATGTTAACACCATTGTGAAAAATGGTGGCATAACAAATTTAAATGATAACTCGACAATTTAATACTAAAAAAGCATGCTTAAAATTTAATTATTCAAAGTTTTATCTCGTAAATTGTAAAATAACTTTTTAAATTTTATTATGTGGTTTGTAAACACCCCTCATATGATCAAACATATAGGTTAGCCAAAGCATGTTGATTATAACTTTGCCAAATTTAACACGTACGAATATAGTGCTCTTATTCCCGTCAACTACGGCAAACATGTAGATCCAAATAATGAATATGGTATCATTTATGAAGTGGTATTGTGAGGAAAATCTAAAAGTTGGGACAAATATAATACTGGTGGCAAAGAAGTTGGAATCCCATTTCACACGTTGTGACTCATCATGTGGTCGTTTATCAGTCTATATAATCAATTTTCATACACACCTATAGAATGACCCACATTAACATCGCCCTAATAAATACGCACAACAACAACAACTTAATTGTGAAATATTTTACAAAGTTGGATCATGACAATGAAATAATTTTCTGCAATGCACGAGGGAGTTAAGATACTAAACTATATTATTAAAAAGTTGGTTAAAATATATGTCAAATGCTCAGTGTTATTTTTTAAATGACATGGTATATAATAAAAAATAGAAAAATTATATCATCACATAAACTGGTAACATTAGCAGTAATTTTAATGGTGGGGAAGTTGACAGTTAAAATATAGAACATTAGGATCCTGAATTTAAAGTTTTAAAGGTTAGGGAGTTGATGTGCTACTTACCTAAAGTTTAAGAAAGTTTTGTATATTTTAGTCTGCAAAGTTTGATGAATTTACGTATATGTATATTGCTATTGATGGGAAAGAGTATCAAATAAGTGACCAAATATTTTTTTTAAAAAAAAGTTGAATTACGAATAAAAAAGAATTTAACTTCGCCGTTTTTGAGGCGCATAGAGCGAAAGAAGTCAATCGTCAAAGACTTTATAAAGTTAGAATATGATACTAAAGAATTTTCCACCACACTTAACAAATTTTCTCCAAATTATGAACAGTCTCTCTCATTTAACTATTCAAGTGTGGAAAATTTGAAAGTTGGGACCAAACTCATCGATATTATAACCCAACACTTCAGATTTGAATGGTGAAACACTTCAAGAAAAAGTTGAAAGCAATAATTTTGATTGTAACAAAATAAATGACATTTTTGTAATTTAAATATTCTTTATAAACAAAATAAAGAAGTTTATTATAAACATATTAAAAAATTTAAGAATAGCAAAAACACTCCGATTCCGCCCCCAATGATAGAGATAGAAAGCGACTGTGTCATCACTATTTCATATGTTTTTTAAGTTGATTAAAAAGTTAATTAATCGTCACATATTTCGTAACGATATATGTTAAATATTTCGTCACATATCACTGCCCCAATGTTGGTCTCTACAAATATTTTTTTGGGAAAATGTTATTAAAATACCATTTGAACTTGTAAAACCCACAAAAATCTATTAACACTTGAAAATGGCATAGAGGTAATAAGTATCAAATTGAGATTTTCAAGTTTTGACAATTTTATCATTTTGCCTCTCAAATTTTTTTTAAAAAAATTAAAAATGGCGCTCCGGGCTGGCCGGTTGGCATTGACCCCGGTGGCCTGAGCTCTGGTCCTTAGCCACTGGAGCTTCGGCAGAGCAGCTCTTTTTTTGGGGGGGGTTTGAAAAAAATTGTTGAAAGGGGCAAGGGGTGGGTTCGAATTCACCTCAGCTCCTTTGAAAACTCACTTGGTGGCCATTTGGCCATTAATTTTCTTTGATATATACATACATTAATAAATATATGTATAATATAATTGAAGGTATAATAACGTTAACAAAATTAATAATGGAAATGACTAAATGTGTAATAGTTTTAACAAAACAAGTAATGAGATTGACTAAACGAGCAATATATATATATATATATGTATGTATGTATGTATAATATATATATATATATAAAAGAATGATGGCTTTAATAAAATCAGTAATAGCTTTGACAAAATCAGTAATGGAAATGACAAAATGAGTAATGGTATTAACTAAATAAGCTGTGTGTGTGTGTGTGTGTGATATAAATATAATCAGTAGTGGTTTTAATAAAATCAATAATGTCTTTGACAAAATCAGTAATGATTTGAAAAAAAGAGTTTGCTTATGAAAACATGTAAGTCGGGATTCACCAACATTTGTTGTATTTCACCAAAATTCGTAAATGGATTGACAAGTTTAATAATGATTTTGACAAGAATTGTAATAGTTTTGACAAAACCATTTACTGATGAATTTTGACTTACATGTTTTCATCAGTATTTTGGCACAAAACACTTTTGTCAAAATCATTACAATTCTTGTCAAAATTATTATTAAACTTGACAATCTCATTGTGAATTTTGGTGAAATGTACAAATGTTGGTGAATTCTGACTTACATATTTTTATGAGCAAACTTTTTTGTCAAAACCATTATTGATTTTGTTAAAGTCGTTATGCCTTTATTTATGTTATACATATGTATATTACTCGTTTAGTCAATACTATTACGGATCTTGTTATTTTCATTACTGAATTTATCAAAGGCATTACTGATTTTGTTAAAGCCGTTATGCCTTTATTTATATTATACATATGTATATTACTCATTTAGTCAATACCATTACGGATTTTGTCATTTCCATTATTGATTTTTAAAAGACATTATGCCTTTATTTATATTATACATATATATATTAATGCATATATTACCCGTTTAGTCAATACCATTACAGATTTTGTTCTTTCCGTTATTGACTTTGTCAAAGCTATTACACATTTATTTATATTATATATATTTAGTAATGTATATATATACCAAAGGAGCTTTGGTGGCCATACTCCTTTGGTAAAGGAGTGGGATGGGTTCGATTCTATCCCTTGCCATCCTCAACAACTTTTTTTCAAAAATAAAAAATAAAGCACCCCCTTCCTTCACCAAAAAAAGACCCCGCCCGCCGGAGCTCTAGCCACGCCAGATGGAGGTCAGGCGACGACGGGTGCCGACCGGCAGTGGTGCTTCGGTGGGGGCACAATTCTTTTTTTTTAAAAAAAAAAAGTTCAAGGGCAAAATGGTAAAAAGGGTAACACTTTAAAATCCCAATTTAATAACTGTCATCCTTATGTCTTTTTGAAGTATTAGCAGACTTTTGGAGTTAAACAATTTCAAGTGGTATTTAAATGGGATTTTCCCTATACCCCCCCCCATAATTACAAGATTGTTAGGCAAATAAAAAAATAAAAATTACTTTAATTTTGAGTCATCCAAAGTAAATTTTATAGAATATTCTTTTGGTCTTTAATATAAGACATATTTATAGAGTTGATTTTGGTCTTAAATATAAGACATCGCTTTCATATTTGTTAATTTTTTTAAAATTTACTCCTATTGATGCTCCTTTAACAACAATCAATAAAAGGAGGGAATGTGGGATTTGAGAAAGATGGCTATGGCACTATAGAAAATAAATGTTATATTAATTAACCCAATTAACTTTTTAAATCTAATCAAATAACGTAAATATATCTTATAATCTAGGTGAATGGAGTTATGCAACATTAAACATATCTCTAAGTAAATATTTATGGGTAAAGTGGCATTCCTGATGTAATAGCATCTAGCACCCTATATCATAAATAAGATTAGGGTGCTCGATGTAATTGGAAAATAATATCAAGAGTGTTAGATGCACTCAAAAAATGATTAGGTACTAAATATAGACATTTATTTTCATAGAGTTTCGACTATAAAAGACTTTACAAATTAAAGCTAGATTATAACTACAAAATATAATTTTGTGAATATATAAATTGACAATTTCGTTTCTCCAAATAATGAATAGTTTCCTTTTTATTAACTATCCTTGGGCGAAAAATTTAAAAGTTAGGACAAAATATTAACAAAAAGTTGGAATCCCATTCCACACGTTGGGACTAGGCATGTCGTTGTTTATTAGTTTACAATCAACTTTCATACAGACACCTATAGAATTACCACATTCATTAGCTATTTGATCATTATTCTGTCAAATTTATTTATTTTTCTTTTCTTGACTTGTTTTGCTATATCCTTGCAAGAATACTAGCAACGAATTGTACGGAAATTTTCATATAATCATTGCTATAATCCAACTTTCTAAAGTTGAATAACCGGCACATACAACTTTTTAAAGTTTATAAAGTATGTTTTCAATTATATGATATTAATACCGTTGTAAAAAATGGGGACATTGCAAATTTAAATGATAAGTCAGCAATTTAATACTAACAAAAAAAAAAATTTAAAATTTAATTATTCAAAATTTTATCTCGTAAAGTGTAAGATAATTTTTTAAATTGATTATGAGGTTCGTAAACATCCCTCACATGACCAAACATATAGGTTAGCTAAAGCATCTTGATTATAACTTTGCCAAATTTAACACGCACGAATATAATGTTCTTACATCCGTCAACTACGGCAAACATATAGATCTAAATAATGAATATAATCTCATTCATGAAGTGGTATTGTGAGGAAAATCTAAAAGTTGGGACACAAATAATACTAGTGGCAAAGAAGTTGGACCCACTCCACACGTTTTGACTAATTGTGTGGTCGTTTATTAGTCTATATGACCGACTTTCATACGCACACTTATAGAATGACCCGCATTATACATCGCCCTTTTAAATACGGACAATAATAATAATAACGACAACAACTCAATTGTGAAATATTTTGCAAAGTTGGATCATGACAATGAAAGAATTTTCCGCAACGCATAATAATGGGTGTTTTGAGGAGGGAGTTAAGATACTAAACTATATTATTAAAAGGTTAGTTAAAATATATGTCAAATGATAAGTGTTATTTTTTAAATGACTTGGTATATAATAAAAAAAAAAATAGCTTCATAGAAACTGATAACTTTAACAGTAATTTTAATGGTGGAGAAGTTGATAGTTAAAACACAAAACATTAGGGTCCTAAATTTAAAATTTTAAAGGTAAAGGAGCTTATGTGCAAGTTTAAGGAAGTTTTGTATATTTTAGTCTTCAAAGTTTGATGAATTTATGTATATGTATATTGCTATTAATGGGCAAGAGTATCAAGTAAATGATCAAAGATTTTTTTTTTTAAAAAAAAAAAGTTGAATTACGAATAAAAAAAAATAACTTGGCCGTTTTTGAGACGCATAAAGTAAAAGAAGAAGTCAATTATGAAAGACTTTATAAAAGTAGAATATGACTACAAAAGATTTTTCCAGCATACACACTAACAAATTTTGTCCAAATTATGAACAATCTCTCTCATTAACTATTTAAGTGTGCAAAGTTTGAAAGTGGGGACCAAACTAATCGATAGTATAACCCATCTCTTAAAATTTGAATGGTGAAAGACTTTAATAAAAAGTTGAAAGCAATAATTTCGAATGTAACAACATAAATGATATTTTTGCAATTTGAGAATATTCTTTGTAAACAAAATAAAGAAGTTGATTGTAAACATATTAAAAGAAGTTAAGAATAGCAAAAATACACTGATTCCACCTCTAATGATAGAGATAGAAAGCGAGTGTGCCATCACTATTTCATATGTTTTTTTAAGGAGCTGATAAAAAAAAGTTAATTAATCATCTTATATTTCGTCACAATATGTTAAATATTTCGTCACATATCATTGCCTCAATTTGGTCGCTAGAAATATTTTTTCCCCCAATAATTATAAAGTTAGTCAAATAAAAAATAAAAACTACTTTTGCATTGAGTCATCCAAAGTAGATTTTATAGAATACTTCTCCGGTGTTTAATATAAGACATATTTAGGAAGTTGATGTAGGTCTTAAATTTGAAACATCGTTTTCATGTTTGTTGATTTTTTTTTTCCAAATTTTCCCCTATTAATGCTCCGTTAACAACGATCAATAAGGGAAGGGAATCTAGGAATTTTGAAAGATGACTATGACATTTTGGAAAATATATGTCATATTAACTAACTCAACTACCTTCCTTATTCCAATCAAATTAGGTAAATATATCTCATATTAAGGACTGAAAGGAGTAGTATAAATGCAAAAGGCAATGAAACATCAAACATCAAAATCAAAGTGAATGGAGTTATGCAACATTAAACATATCTATAAGAAAATATTTATGGGTAAAGTGGCATTTCTGATGTTATTTTCTAATAGCATCTAGTACTCTATATCATAAATAAGATTAGGGTATTTGATATAATTGGAAAATAACATATATGTCTATCTATCTAAAATCTCAATGACCTATTTTGTTTGTCTGCATGAGAAGTTAAGATACCAAATTATGGTATTCAGAAGTTTTTTTATTTTTACCTTGGAGGGGCATATTATTTGTAAAGAATCAATTCATTTTAGTGGATTATTCGGATAACTAGTAAAAGCGCTAGACATCAAATGACCAAAGGTTAAAAAAAAGAATGGGAAGAAGGAGCAGTGAATAATGAAAAGGAAGGCAGGGCGGGAAACACGTTAAAAGAAAGGGTAGAGGAAGAGAGGCGTGTGGAAAACGCCGGGAGGTAGGGGGGAGGTGGTTGGGATGGTGGTGGGAAGGGGTTACGGTTGACGAACGCGTACTTTTTTTTTTTTTTTTTTTTTTGGTAAAGAACAATGAAGGAATGGTGACAATAACGTGGGAGATAGTATTAATTAAAAAGCGATTATTTTTTTTTTTCAAAAAAGGAGGGGGCTAGTGATTGTGAGGTGTGTATAGAAGGAATTCATAAGTAAAATAATAAAGCACTTCACGAGAGGGATTTGATTGGGTGCGTCACTTCCACGTGATACATCTTCATCCCATTTTCAAATATTATTGTGCGGTCTTCGTAGTTAGGCCTCCGTGGGACCACACCCAGGGCGGATATGGCTAAGCTGTCCTATCCCTTGTTCCTTTCTACATAGTATTGTACGTAATAATTAATTAAATTCGACTCAGCCATCATTCATGATTTTCATTCAGAAAGGTGAAACAAAATATTCGAATATAACTTTTGCATTCATATATCTTATCGGACATCAAAAAGAAAATAAAAGGGGAAAAAATGCTCATTTTTGCCATGTAAACTGAAACTCAAAATTTGCTTTTTAGTTTCACAAGGTGACATTATAAATAGTAGCCCTGATTTCAAGAATTGTATGTCCATCATCAAAACAGAAAATTTCTTAGCAAAAACCTCTTTGATTGACGTTGTCATGGATTCTTCCAACAATATTGTTGTGTTCCTTTTTGTTTGGTTACTTACCTTATCAAATGTTGATTTATACGTTTCCGGAGAATCCTCTCAGGTTCCATGCATTCCAAGTGAGCGAGCTGCCTTACTTAAGATGAAGCTTCGTCTCTCTGATGATTCACATAGACTTGCCTCTTGGTCTCCTCATACAAATTGCTGCAACTGGACTTCAGTTGTTTGCCACAACATCACAGGCCATGTTCTTGAGCTTCACCTCACAACTCCACCTCCTTTTGAGTTCAAAGACTGGGATATATATGAGACATTAGCGTTTCGTGGTGAGGTACCTCCTTCTTTGCTTGACTTGAAGCATTTGAATTATTTGGATTTGAGCGGCAATGATTTTGGATATATGCAAATTCCTGATTTTCTTGACTTAATGACAAGCTTGACATATCTTAACCTATCTGATGCTGGGTTTGGTGGAAGCATTCCTCTTCAATTTTGGAATCTTTCCAATCTCATACGTCTTGACCTTGGAGGCAATTATTTGGAAGGAAGCATTCCTCATCAAATCGGAAAGCTGTCCAATTTGCAATATCTTGATCTCAGAGGGGTATTTAATGGAAGCATTCCTCGTCAAATTGGAAATCTCTCCAATTTGCACTATCTTGACCTTGGATTTAATAGTTTCAAAGGAAGCATTCCACGTCAAATTGGAAACCTCTCAAATCTAATCAATCTTCACATTGGAAATAGATTGTTGTCAACATCTGTTAAAAATCTTCGATCTATTTCGACTCTTTCTTCTTTGCAATATCTTGAGCTGAGCAATGTAAACCTATCCAATACCTTTGATTGGTTGCCGGTTCTACAATCACTTCCCTCCTTGACAGAGTTGCACCTTTCCCGGTGTGATTTAACCCATCATTATGAACCATCCACCTTAAACTTTTCATCTCTTGGTGTCCTAGATCTTTCTGGTTCTGATTTTGGCACTTCATTGATCCCAAATTGGATATTCCAACTAAAAAAGTTAGGTCGTCTTCAGTTAAATAGTATTGGTTTTTTAGGTTCCATCCCAGAAGGTATTCAGAACTTGACTCTCCTTCAACATCTTGATTTATCTGAAAATTGGTTCAACTCTTCTATCCCTGATTGGTTGTATAGTTTGAGTCATTTAAAGTCTCTCATTCTCTCTCACAACTCCTTGGTTGGCACAATTTCTAGTGACATTGGAAACTTGACTTCTCTTGTTACTCTTGATTTGAGTGATAATATTTTAGAAGGGCTGATTCCAATTTCTATGGGCAATTTTTGCAACTTGAAAGAACTGGCTTTTTCAAACAACAAGTGCAACCAACAAATTTCTGAAATATTAAAAATTCTTTCAATGGGATGTGTTTCCCCAGTACTAGAGATTTTTTATATGAGTGGTTCTCATATATCTGGCCATTTCACTGATCATATTGGTGTTTTCAAAAATCTTGTTGAACTTGATCTTGCTGAAAACTCCATTCAAGGTCCAATACATAGCTCATTTGGAAATCTTGCATCTTTAAAATATCTTGATATTTCTAAAAACTCCATTCAAGGTCCAATACATAGCTCATTTGGAAATCTTAAATCTTTGATATATCTTTCTCTTTGGAACAACACTATTAACAGTTCCATTCCTATATCATTTGGAAATCTAACATCTTTGGTGTATCTTGATCTCGCTGAAAATCAACTTGTTGGAAATCCTTTTGAAATTCTGGGATCACTCTCTAAATTGAATAGACTTTATTTGGAATATAATCTCTTTGAAGGAGTTGTCAAAGAAGCCCACCTTTTTAATTTTACCCAACTACAAACATTCTCAGCACACAAAAACAAACTCACTTTAAAGGCAGACCCCAATTGGAATCCTTCTTTTCAACTTTTGGGGTGGTTAAGTTTGGCTTCTTGGAATTTAGGTCCCCACTGTCCATCATGGATTCAATCCCTAAAGCATCTTCACTATTTGGACATATCAGACACCAAGATTTTTAATTCTATTCCAACTTTGTTTTGGGGCACAATTGGCAATCTTCAGTATTTGAATCTCTCCCACAATCATATTGAAGGAGAGCTTTCGAATATACAGATAAACATCACTACTTCCTTTAGTGTTGTTGATCTAAGCTCAAATAAATTATATGGCCAATTACCTTATGTATCACAAGAAGTGGTGTACATAGACCTTTCAAACAACCAGTTTTCAGGATCCATTGCTAGCTTCTTGTGTCATAAACAAGAGGAGACTAAGGGGTTACAGTTTCTTAATTTGGCATCAAATAATTTATCAAGTAAAATACCTAATTGTTGGATGAAGTGGCCGAATCTTGTGACAGTGAACTTAGAAAACAACCATTTCAGTGGCATCTTGCACACATCTATGACATCCTTGTTGGAGTTGCAAATGCTGAACGTTCGCAATAATAGTTTTTCTGGAAATTTTCCTAACTTTCTGAGGAACAAAACCAACCTGATTTCTTTGGATCTAGGAGAGAATCAATTTTCCGGAATGGTTCCATCTTGGGTTGGACAAAGGTTTTCAAGTTTAAAGATTCTTGTTCTGAGATCAAACAAATTCTCTGGTCCAATTCCTCATCAAATTTGTAACATGAGTGTCTTACAAATCTTGGACCTTGCTCACAATGAGTTGACAGGATATATACCAAAATGTGTCCAACATTTGAGGGCCATGTTGGTACTAAATAGCAGTTTAGAGTCATACATTGCTTTTCAAGCAGTATTTTCTATTAAATTGTTAGTTGAAGCATTATTATTGAAAGGAAGAGTTTATGATTACAGCACCAACCTTGGTCTCATCACAAGTATCGACTTCTCAAATAACAGATTATCTGGAGAGATGCCAACAGAACTGACAAGACTTAAGGGACTCCATTATCTGAACCTTTCAAACAATCAATTTATTGGCCAAATTCCTCAAAGTATTGGCAATATGGAATCGCTGGAGTCTATAGACTTTTCAAGAAACCATCTTTTAGGTGAAATCCCACCAAGCATTTCCAAATTGAGCTTCTTGAACATGTTGAACTTGTCTTACAATAATTTGACAGGGAAAATTCCCACAGGGACCCAATTACAAAGCTTTGAAGCATCAAGTTTTTTTGGAAATGATTTGTGCGGTCCTCCACTCAATAATAATTGTTCATCAAACAGCTCCAATAACAAAGACGACAAAGAAGTTGATCATGTGAATGGAATCAATTGGTTCTTTGTGATCATGGGATTTGGATTTATTGTGGGATTTTGGGCTGTGGTGGGTCCTTTGCTGTACAGTGCTTCATGGAGGTATGCTTATTTCCAATTCATTGATAGGATGTGGTATAAATTGCAATCTCGTTGCTACTACTGAGAAGAAACCAAGGCCAAATCTGCATTTGGTATGTTGCTGTGCTTAGAAGATAAAGTGGTTTATTATCTCCCTTGTAATCATATTATCCTTTTCTATGATAAGGCAACGGATGAAATAAACTTGTTTGTAAAATATTATGTAGTTCAACTTTGAATGTCACATAATTGTATAATATATTTCATGTGATGAAAGTGTTTTTCTCTTTATAGATGTATTATAGATTAATCTAAGCACGTAATGTACAACTATAATATATTGCATGTCGATTCCATCATTCTTATTGAAGACACAAATATATGTCCAACATTCACACACACACACAAATATATATATATATATATATATCTCAGTTGCAAATATCTTGTGATTTCGAATACGCGCGTGCAAGTTTCAATTTCGAATACTGATTTGCAAGTGCATCTTTGAATTAGGTGGAATAGAACTCATGGCAATGATATATGTTTGAGTATAAAAGCCATGCTAATATACTAGCTGTTGAGGTAAAATCTCTGCTATATGGCCTAACTTTTTGTTTGAATATTATGCACAGATTGTAAGTGATCCTATTTTAGAATAATATGTAATTAAAAGGCATGTGTTAAGGTTCATAATAATGATGTGTCATTACTAATATTCAATTCTATAGGAGCTTCTGCCTTGTATTTAAGTTGATATATTGTTATGGTAAAAGGTATGAAATTTGGATTTAGGATTTGAGGAAAAGATGGGAGAAAGAGAGGTAAAACAGAGAGAAACAGAGAAAAACAAGAAGAGGGAAAACAGAGGAGAGAAACTTAATCAATTCAATGAATATTCCAAATCATCACAAACGCTACAAATAATTCAAAGGGGTCTGCATATATAACCAACAAGCCTAACTCTAACGCCTATTTTCTAATTTCAAGCTAACTAAAATAATTCTAATGCTGACTAACTAATCAAATTGTAATTGTCATTGTTATGATTATATAATCATTAGTGACAGAGTTCCTAATACAAACCTATCTAACTGATTGAATGACAAAAGAGGGGGAAGGATGGAGAATCATTACAGAAACAAAAAATGTGGGTCAAAGGACAGAGTATTAGCATGAGAAATTAAGAATGGAACATTAATTGAAAGATATAATTTGAAAGTACGTCCATCAACTATGCTTGAATGTTTGCTTATTAGATTAGTGCATTTAGGCACTCAACACTCCTAAAGAAGGAAGAAAAATTAACCAATATGAAAACTTAAGCCCACAACACACCTCTCTTATCTCTTAACGTTGTTCAAACCTGTGAGCACGTGACAAGAAAATCTGATCCTCTCAACCAACCAACATGCCGCTCAAATATTGACCCCACAACATAACATCAATCATTAATTAAAGTAATAAGTTACCTTCCATCCTTAATATAAGATCTAGTTTATAGTGAAAATCTTAATAAAAGGATGCTGTCAAATTTAAGAAAGCTTGATCGAGTCTTATACTCTAGCTATGCATCTTTGGTGACGACAAGAACACCAGAGCTTGGCTGGAGCGAGAGCTCTAGTGGTTGGCAAGGAGATTTAAAGACTTTTTTTGCCGGAAAAAAAAAGTGAGGGCACTTATGTGATTTCACACATTTGTCAATATTTCAAAATTCTAAATCAGTCATTTCATAATTATTGAAATTCACCACCCTTATTTGTCTTTTACATATTTTGACTGTATTTATTTTATCATTTTCCCTTTATTAAATGGAAAAGGTTAAGTGAAGAAAGTAGAAAAAAAGTATTGTAGCAAAACAAAAGTAGAAAATAGTAAGACCAAATGTAATAAAGCAAAAAACCATCAAAATTATCAAATTTTTGAACGCACATATTCAAGAAAATAAGATATTATGATTGGGAATGGGTGGTATGTGGAGGCTCCATGAGAGAAATTGTTGTTTTTCATTTTCACTGCATTTCAACAGCTGACAAATAAAAGGACTGGCAATTGTTAGTGTGTGAACAGATATGAAAAATCAACTGTTACCTAGAGTTGTATTTGTTGCAATAGTTTAAAAGTATTTATTCCAGTTTTTCTGAACTGGGCAGCATATTATCAAGTACAAGTGGATTTTTATTTTTGGTTCGATCATGAGTCATCAGCAGTGTGGTCTTGAAGCAAACACTTTGTTTTATATATCACCATATAGAACCTATGATTTTGAGTTCTCTGCAAAAAAATGCTATTAAATTAAGAAAACTATGTTTACAAATTTCAAATCATGTCCACCACCTTGGTTAAAAGAAATTGATTTGAGATTTTATTAAGAAATAATTGATTTGAGATTTTCAAATCTGAAGGTATTTTTTTGGAATTTCCCTTTTTTAAACAAAATCCTTTCTAGCTTAATCAAGGTAATTAATGTCTTCAATTCTTTGTAATAGGCTAAGTATGAATGTCTCCTAAATTACTCAGGTAAAAAAAAAAAATTGTCTTAAATTATATAAGTGACAAACTTTCAAATATATATTAATTGAATCAGACAACAAGTAAATAGGCTATTAATCGAAGACAACTTTTTATTTATTATAAATATAATATTTATGAATGTTCATATCCATCATTATTTCCTATTCTCTCTCATTATTTGCTATGATTATGAAATCACATTAATTGTAGATTAGAGAATTATACCTATAAATAGAAAGCATATGTTATGTATTTCACACAATACTAAATAGTGAATGAGAATTTCTCTTTTTTTGCTTTCTACTCATTCTTTCTTTCTCTTCTCATCTTTCCCTTTATTTCATAACATATTACCTTCACAAAAGCTCTAATAAAGGTATTTTTCTCTCTAATTATTTTAACAATTTCCTCTGTCTTCTTTTACCTTATTTGCTATATCCTTGCAAGAATACTAACAAAGAATCGTATGGTAATTTTTGGATGATCAACACATTAATCCAACTTTTTAAAGTTTATAAAGTGTATGTTCAATTATTAATGTTAACTCCATTGTGAAAAATGATGACAGTGAATTTCAATGATGGCTCGACAATTAAATAATAACAAAGCATCAAAGTTCTATCTCGTAAAGTGTGAATAACATTTTTAATTGATTATGCCAAACGTATAGGTTAGCCAAAATATCTTAATTATAACTTTGAAAAAATTTAACACATCCAAATATAGTTCTTATGCCCATCAGCCACGTCAAACATATAGATCCAAATAATAAATAGTCGCATTCATAAAGACCTGACAAAAAAAAAAAAGGGGAGAATTACACTCAAGTCTCAAGGAAGAAGAGAAATAAAGAAATGATCCCATGAAGTTGTCAATACAGACTCATGGAGTTGTTAACGAGTTGTCAATACAGGCTCCTAGAGTTGTTAATGGGACCATTTTTTTATTTTGCAATTTTCAAGGACCATTTTTTCATATATTTTCTTTCTTGGGACCTAAATGTAATTCTCCCCAAAAAGAATGGGTCATTGTGAGGAAAATCTAAAAGTTGGGACAAAATAATAGCAAGGAAGTCAGAATCCCATTCCACGCGTTGTGACTCATCATATGGTTTTTTATTAGTCCATATAAACAACTTTCATACAAACACCAATAGTATATAATGACTACATCAACATTGCCCTTTTAAATATGGACAATAACAATAATAACAAGTCAGATCAATTGTCAAATATTTTACAGAGTTGGATCATGACAATAAAAGAATTGTATTGTGAAGGGGGTTAAGAATTTTAAATATGGATCATATAGTATTGTTGGTCTTATAACAATGCGATAAAACTTCCCTTTTACCTTATTAGGTACTTTTCGATTACAAATAACTCCACTAGATTTTCTCCATTTATACCATCCAGCTTGAATTCTGTTATTGACATCTCCATCAGTTTCACCATCTTATTGTATAACTGATCCCAAATATCTAAAATTTGTCACTTGCAAAATAACTTGCCCCCCAATTTAACTTCCACTTCACTTCGATCTTGTCTCTTATCATACTTGCAATGCATATATTTAGTTTTATTCCTATTTAGGCGAAAGCCCTTTGATTTCAAAGTTTGTCTCCATATCTCAAGTTTAAAATTAATTTCCTTCCTAGATTCAGCAACAAAACTACATCATCTTCAAAAAGCATGTATTTGGATACTTTCATAAATAAGAATAAAATTGGAAAAAAATCATAATCAACCTTTCAGTAGACTTACATAATTAAACCAAAATTTTCATCTACAAGTAAACTTGTAAGGCCAATAATGTTATTTTAAAATAAAGAAAGGTGTCAACACCCGTTTCTATTTCGATATTCACAGAGTAATAGAGACCAAGTTCCAAAGGCATACAAAAAAGTACATATATACTGATAAAAGTATTTTTTTACAGTCCAAAGGTGAGATATAAAAGGTGACAATATTTACAACATAAGCTATCTATAACCACAGACTTTAACTTCGCCTCAAGACACGTGCCAATCACTTTCCTTTATCCACGTCCTTGTCTTTTGATCCGCTAGCACCCGCTGAGATGTTTGGTTTAGAAAAAGGGGTGAGATTCCAAAGAATCTCAATAGAAACATACGATCAACACATAAAATGCGAAAATTAAATATGCAATGCACCGTATTAAGTAAAATAAAAACTCATATCATCCGTGTATGTACACAAAATTCAGGGCCTACTAACCCATTGAAACCCCTACATGTACCTCAGCTGAGTCATTGACTACAGCTAGTTAAGACTAGTGTCCCTCAGCTAGGTCCTAGACCACAGCTAGGTAATATGCCTCCAGCACGTGTTCAGATCACAAAATACAGTAACATGCATCATACAAATAGTCACATAGTATATGAGAGATAGTAGTGCCTACCTTAACATCTTTCCTGTCTTAAAGGGTCCACCTCGTAAAATGTGTCAACTATAAGCGTCCAACTCGGTCCTAAAACATCAAATGTACAAGAAATAAGTTATAACCTATCCAAGTATCATTTTAGACACTTCCATAGTGTTTCTTGTGGTTATATTAGCCTATGGTGAAAATTTGCCAAAATGCCCCCAGACCCCGACCCGGCCCCGCCGTACCCGGCCCGATGGCACGTTTTCCCAAATTTTTGACTAAGGCTATCCTGACTTATTTTCATCCAAGGAATCCATTTTCGGACTCAAAATTATCAAATTCAATGTCAAATTATGAAATTGCCCTTAGCAGCGCTACTTTTAGGGTTTTAGGGGCGTTTCCGTAATTATGTTTTTTCGGCCTTTTCTGAAGAAGTGTCCAACTGTAACCCCACCTAATTTTCCCTCATGAACCCAATGGAACCATCAAATCATTGAAAATCCAACTCTAAGGCCCTCAAACATCCCTGGCCGAAATTATGGTGTTCTCCAGAAAAAATCAGGGTTTTACGATTTTGGCTCCGTAAACGCGTTCTTTTCTACTCCTAACCACTTTATTAACCATATAATTGAGTTATAACAACCATTTAAACTAAAATTGGGCAGCATAACCCTTAGGCGCACACTTTTCCAAAATTTAAAACAAATGGCAATCCGGCGAAATTTCACCGATTAAATTACCCACAGCAGCCAGAATAGTTAATATACGAAGGTTTGGAAGTTACCTCAAGCTCCCACTAGCTTTTCTTGCTCTTGGCTGAAAACCCTAACTTTTAGAACACCAAATTTGAGCTTTCCAAACCTTAAAGAACAAAGAGGAGTAGTTTAGAGTTGGAGTTATACGCGTTATGAGCTAAATCGTCGGAAGGCTTACCTTGCTATTTTTCTTCTCCTTTCTCTCTCTACAATTCCAAACGTTCTCACACTATGTTTCATGTTTGTTTCTCGTGGACATAGTAGCTGAATGAGAAAGATGAAGCTTATATTATAATATCTCATAATATTATAATAATTTGTTTAATTTTCCAAAATTGCTAAAATCCAATTTTATGTATATAACTTCCTACATTCACGTAACCATGCCATCATATCCAACCAATATTTCCTTCTTTATGCCACATGTAGGAGACACCTAGAGGTCCTTCCCTATGGTCTCAATTGGTTTCACAACTTGTTTCGGTTACGTATACACATAAAGTCTCAATTTTGGTCAAAATTGCACTTTTTGCTCAAATTTTCCATAAATTCATATTAAATTGACCAAAATATTCTAAATATATTTTTAACCTTTATTTTTCTTAATTAATTGAAATTAACTTCAATTAATTGAAATATAATTTATGTTGTGCTATTTTATTAAAATTACGATTTTGTCATTACCTTTCTAATCAAATTTCTTTTCTTATTTTTCTTTCGCCAATTTTTATCTATTTTTGGACCAAATATTTTCTCTAATATTCCTTCATTTTTGGACCTTAATATTGGGATTTTTAAATTATCCAAATTAATTCCATAATTATTTTTGCCTAATTTCCCATGAAATTGAGCATTTATGAAATTCATAAATTCCAAATTCATGAATATTCACCATTTTATTGAATTTCTCGAATATTTACAACACTTTTGGTGAATATAAATTTTGGGATGTTATAAAAGGTGGGACCCAATTCTTTTTTGGATGAGGTATTTAATTTCTTTTCAATTCTCTCTATTGTGGAAAAGCCGAGAACATGAAATTTAGGATACGTTTGTATCAGTGTTTCATAGCCCAAATGATGAAAGAGTAATAGCTAGGTTGGATATTTTTTACATGTTTGGGATAGCTTTCCTGAATAATTGCGCGAGAGAAGCCACTTTTTATAGCTTTTCAAGGCTATGAATTCACGACTACATTTATCCCCTCCTCATTTTTTCTTCCTTACAATTTTATCCTTATTTGCCTATCTATCAACGCCTCCGTATTATTATCTATTCCCTTCTTCAACACCTCCCTTATGCTTCACTTACGTTTCTTTAGTTTTTACTGCGAGTATTTATTTTTAATGCTTTGGAGGGTGAAAATCATTTTCAACATATTTTTTTTATCATTTTTTAATTTTTAATATCATTTTTCTGGCTGACAATTTTTATATTATTTTTTAATTTTATACTTACATATATTTATATTTATTGAATACATTTAATTAAATGCTTTTTAGCATTTACATTTTTTTATAATACACTAACATTTAGTTTTATAATTTTAATATTTTTCTTAAATTATTAAATCATATATTATACAACTCATGCCCTTTTAGTCATTATGCATCTAAACTTTTTTTTCAAAATAATTATCCAAACAAGTTCAGTTTCATAAAAGCCATTAATGTTGCGCAGAATCCAAATATAAATCATATATTGTTCAATAAAGTAAAATGTTTGATTTTAGTGCTTTTAAAATTCTCTTGACTTGTACTTATTGTCTCATGTTTCGTCATGATGTGTTAAATAAGTACTCAAGTATAATCCAGACACACACAACATAGACAAATATCATTAAGTCAATTTTGTTTGCTAGCAATTTTTTTTGCCCAGGTATTCCTTTATTTTTTTTTTAAGCTACTACGAAAAATTCAGCCTTAGGTATAAATTTTTCAAAACAAAAAAAAAATTATTCAATAGAATAAAATGTTTGATTTTAGTGCTTTTAAAATTCGCTCGACTTATACATATAAAAAATAAAATATATTATTAAAAAATATATTCAGAATTTTTTTAAGCAAACAAAAAAACACTATAATAGCACTAAACAATTCAACACAGATCCAAACATATTTTAAAAATAGAAAAATTATATGTCAAATATAGATTATGAATTTAGAGATATTTAGAAAACAAATCAAAAAGAATATTGTTGAATAGAATAAAATGTTTGATTTTAGTGCTTTTAAAACTCTCTTGAATTATACTTATCAAAAATAAAATATATTATTAAAAAATATATTCAGAGTTTATTAAAACACACAAAAAAACACTATAATAGCACTAAAAAAATTCAACACAGATCCAAGTGTATTTTAAAAATAGAAAAGTCATATGTTTAAATATAGATTATGAATTTAGGGATTTTTAGAAATAAATTGCGTCTCAATCGAAGCCAAAATGAGTCCCTCATGCACCCCATTAGAAAAGAAGAAAACAAAATATCTGCGAAAAAACTCAAAAAAAATATCATTTTCCTTGCACAAAATGAAAATAGCCCAGATCGTACATAAAAAAAAAAAAAAAATCCCAAATCCTTCTTTTTTAAACAGTCTCAACCCAACTTTTACAGCTCATTAAAAACTTTTTGTTTTTGCTACGCAGGGTATCCACCAGAGTGAGCCCGATGATTAATCTCTTGGGTACTATCGGGCCCAATATGAGGGCAACCCTCCCAAACAAATTTTTTTTATTTAGTCAAATACTCACTAAGCCCATAATGCTATTTGAATTGATTTTAGTGCTTTTAAAATGAGCCCTCGCATGTCCCATGAGAGAAGAAGAAAACAAAATATATGGGGAAAACTCAAAAAAAAAAAAAATCCTTTTTCTGGCCCAAAATGAAAATAGCCCATATATCGTACATTAAAAAAAAAAAGCCCAGATCCTTCTTTTTTAAACAATCTCAACCCAACCTTTAGAGCCCATTAAGAACTTTTTTTATTTGGTCAAATACTCGCAAAGTCCAAAACGCTGCTTGAATTTTTTTTTTTTTAAATGAAATGACGCGGTATCGCTATGAAGGAGGAGACACCCCTAAAACTAAAACGATGTCGTTTGGAATTAGGTATCATCTAAAACCTTCAACCGGGTTAGATACGACCTGGCTGGTGAGAAGGGTTGGGTTTGTTGAACCCGAAACTTCTCACCTCTGTATCTCCTTCCGACATTCATTTCTCGCATTTTGGTGTCGTTCTCTTCGTTCTTTCAAACTCTACGCAATGAAACTAATTTTGTGACCTAAAAACACCGTTTCCTCGTGACCCAATCTCAAAAACTAAAGACAGCCAAAATGATTCCGTTCTTATGGCTTTTCTTTCTATATCTTTGTAATTCTTCGGTGTGAATCAGTGTTTTGGAACCCGGACCGACCGGTTCGATCCGAGAACCAGCAAACCGAACCATGAACCGGTCCGGTCCGGTGACTGAACTGGTTCGCCAATTTTTTTTTTTTTGAAAAATCGATTTTTTTAAATATTTTTTCTTATAATTTCATATTAATAAGCTTAAAATATTTAATTTCTCACCTGTTTGGCCCCGATTTAACTCCTGTTTGACTCCAATCTGACCCACTGACCCTTGACCCAGTACCCCAACCGGTCTAGTGACCGGTATGGGTTTGAGAACCTTGGTGTGATTACTTCGTTTTCTTGTCCTTCACATTTTTATAACAATATATTGTTGACTAGAAACTTTAGTTTTCCTATAACCCAATTTCATAAATACTAACGGCTAAGATCGATAGATGTTTTCTTTCCTATTGGAGTCCCAAACTTTCACATACCAAGTTTTTATTCACATTTAAAAAACACATACATCATATGAAACATTAGAGAATGAAGGAAAAAAATTAAGAAACAAGGGCATCTTTATCGAAATATATTATCTTGTAAAGTTTTGAACACACAGATACCAATGGCAAAAATGAACAAATATATGTAGCAGAAAAACTTCGACTAATTCATGCCTCTATAACTATGGACAACAATTCTTCATAGCAAGGATAGATAGAAACTTAAATCATCCATTATAATCCCTCTCTATACTTTTTCATTAGAATTTATCCATGTAAAAACATAAACAATAGAAATTGATACCATATAAGTATTTTGGGCGTACCTGAAATCCAACTGGCTCATAGAAGTACCCATAAGAAATCAGAGCACCGATACGGGCCCCGATCACTTTACACAACAAATGCATCAAAGTAAAGCCTAACCCTTCATTTAGACAGGCTAGCCTAACTGACTCAGCCCGTTTTAATAGCTCTACCACAATTTGGATACTGAATGCTATTAAAAAAATAATTTAGAATGTCAGATGCACAAAATATTACTAGAATGTAGAATGAACCAAAAAATTAGTTTAGGAGAATATTGAGTACCATTAAAAAATTATTTTACAGCACTAGGTGTGGGTATAAATAAAATATATTTTATTAAACATTAATCCATTATCGAACATAATTGATTTTTTTCTTTGTATAATTAGACAGAAAATGAAATAATTTATAAAATAAAATTGTCAAGTAATAAAATTTATCTAAATTTTATAGATCAATTTTTCTTTAAAAAATTGATTTATAATTGGGGAAAAAAATACTACTTAAACTTTAAAATCTCAAATAAATGATTTTTTTAAAAAAAGAAAAACTTGACTAATAGATTTATTTTACAATAATGAAATACTTAGGACCACCGCAATTCACAACATTCAACCAACTAAATTGAAATACAAGCATCCAAGATTATTTAGTGTAATAGTAAACTAACTAGACTATAAAGTGAACAAATTGCGTTCGAATCTCACCTTGTTAAAAAAAAAAACCCTTATAAAAGGCATCATAATCACAAAACCTCAATCCAAATTAGTAAGTTTCTCATATACTTGATAATAAGATCCAAAAAAATCGTGAACTCCGTGTGGCTAAAAAGATTATGAAAAAAAATTGAAATACAAAGTATCAGAGATTAGCCTAACATCAAGGACTGTCAATAAAATGCCATTTGCAAAATTTGCCTAAGCAGCTCAAACAACTTGTGGCAATTCAATTGAACATGCTTACAAGTCCTTCACAATCAACATTCAACAGAATAATCAAGTCAAAGATCAAATATAAGTTCCCAACACAAACATAAAAAAAAAAAAAAAAAAAAAACGGGGGAAGGGTGGAGAATCATTATAGGACCCAAAAAAAAATGTGGGTCAAAGGACAAAGTGTATAAAAAAAGTCAGCAAGAATTTTTTGTATTAGCATGGGCACCCTCGCCTTTGCTCATTCTCAGGAGCAGCGTCTGGAATCCCTTGAAAATATCTGCAATTAAGAATGGAACATTAATTGAAAGATAGAATTAGAAAGTATGTCCATCAATGATCTCTGAATGTATGCACATTAAATTAGTACATTTAGACACTCAACACTCTTAAAGAATGAAGACAAATTAACCAATATGAATACTTAACCTTCCAACATTGATCATCAATAAAGGTAATATTAGATAAAGAATCAAACAATCATATATACATGTCTCCAGTAAATATATAGATGAATATGGTTCATAAGATAAATTCTTAGTACCATGGTTATGAGACCCGGACCGGACCAGCTGGTCCGGCCCGGGACCCGGCGAACCGGCTGGGAAACCGGTCCGGTTCGCGGTCCGGTCCGGGTCACTTATAAAAAAAAAAAAAAAAATTTTTTACTTTTTCCTTTAGAATTTCATACTATAAGTCTAAAATTTTCAATTTCTCACCGGTTTGATCCCGGTTTAGCTCCGGTTTGGTCCCGGTTTGACCCACTGACCCTTAACCCAGTACCCCGACCGGTTCAATGCCCGGTCCGGGTTTTAATACCTTGCTTAGTACACATAATTTAACGGTTGACAACAAGAGTACATTTGAAATCTCATCGGAGTGTATTTTGGATTTGTGGATTCCACTTTCCCACCTACTTGGCTATGCACTCTATGGTTCCTAAGAATTTCTCAGGCTCACAATCTATATTTGTGAGTTCTATTTACCAGGAAAAAGTTAGCAATTGTCTGATTTATTCACTACCTCTGGACCATTTCTCAAATGTTATTTCAAGAAACACAATTAGAAGTGCAAGACAATTTACTTCAATATTCTTATAAAAAATTAATATTAGTTTTCTTCGTCAAATAAAACAATCTTAAGGTAACTAAGTAAAATGCTGATTCTACAATCAGAGGAGATGGAGCAAGAAGTCCATTAAAAGATTGGAATAGAATAATATGATAAATGGAGCAGATAGAGGGGTGTGAAGAATTTTCTAACCTCTCGGAAACTACAGCCCTACTTTATTGCTGTCACGCATATTCCCTTTATGCTCTGTTTTCTAGGATCATTTACTGTCATTAACTACAGAGTTATGCAATCCTGTCTCTTCAAGTCTGTTTAGTGGAATTGTTATTCTCATTTCCTAGTATGATTACTACATGGTTGCTTAAGGTTCTATCATTCTTATTGAATATTGAGACAAAAATCCAACATTCATATATATAGGATGCAAATATCTTGATATGATCAAATACATGCATGCAAGTTTAAAGCAAAAACTTACATGTCCTGCCCTTGCTCATTAGCTAGAGCAGTCTTGGCAATACACAAAAAAGCAGTATCTATATTGTAGTCCTCTTTTGCAGATGTCTAACAGTAAGGAATATTTCCTTTGAAGCACACCAGTCCATTGCTTTGTTCTCAGACACCTGAGTTCAAGATAATTAAACTTAACACATGCTATCATGAAACTAACTACAAGTCTGCTAAGGTGGTAGGAAGGATGCTAGTTTGAGAAAAATACCACAAGTTCCATTAATCCTCTTACAAAAATTTAAAAAATATATATAAATAAAAAAAGGATATGAGAAAACTTCAAATTACATTATCATCTACATATCACTCGACTGTTTCCCCCATCAATATCAATCTTGTTTCCGAGCAATATAAATGGAAATTTCCTGGGATTAAGAGAATTTGCCTGTGTTTCACTGAGAACATTTATCTTAATAGAATATCATCTTCATTCAAAAAACACAAGTCACAGGATAAAGAAAGGATGTCAAATTTTGACATAAAAATGATGATGAGAATAACAATGTAGAAGAATCAAATATTATTTAACTGAACAGAGTTTTTCGGTTGAACTATTAATAAAAGATCTCCCTGATTGAACTATCTGCATCAGACAATAATAAGTTTAGCTTGGTCTCAAGTAAGCCATTCCTTAGCAAGAATCGACAGAAGCGTCAAAAACAGTTCAAATTGTGGTATATTTGTTGTCCAGCCAAAAAAAATAAATTGCTAAGTAACACTACAATATCATGGAAAACAAGAAGACGTAATTATCTTTGATTATATGTATGAGACATTTGAAATAAAGGCGAAGAGGATTCATTCAAGTGTAGAATAGAAGTTATTTGATCACGTACAAGTACCTTAGCTGTCCAGTCAGATCAAATCATATTTTATAACTCCAAGCAGCTGAGAAAATTTCAGTTTGTAATTAGGTTATTGGGAAAGAAGCAAAATCTCAGAAGAGGAACAAAAAGGAAGAAGAATGGGTGAATAATGAACTTGAGATGCAAAAATTGAAGGTTGAAATGCTTAATGCCGAGGAACAGGTCTCTTTAGAGAAAAATAAGCCGCAGGCAGATATAGCAACTTTTTCAGAAGAAAAACTAATTTTTGCATGGGGTTTCCAACGCAGCTGCTTACTTTTGCAACCCTAATACCTGTCTTCTTTCATATTCAATTCATTCTGAACATGGTCAAGCTGATCCTCGTGCTTCTCCATATGACTCTTCAAAATCATAATCTCTTTTTTTTTTGAGATCTGAATTTTCAAGTTTGAAATTTTCAGCTCCTACATTTTTAACAAATTTTCTTGGGTTAAGCTGCAAATTTTCCTCTAAAGTTTTTAACTGAGAAGCAATGTTGCCCCAATAGGTTTTTTTACATTTAATGTTGTCCCAAAAGTCTAAAAACGTAGCAATTTTGCCCTATATTATTAAAAAATTAATGTTGACAGTTAACCTGTTAAAAGTAACAGACAACACTAAACCTAAAAAAACTTTTGTGACAATATTGTTCCTAATTTTCTAAGTAACTCTTCGAAACTTATGTTCTCTAAGCCTGCAATAAGTTATTTGTGTCATCTTCCTGTTCCATGTCGTCAGATTTCATAGGCAAGCCATGGTGATGGATTACAGATGAATTTAAAGATTTGGATTCTGAGAAGTCACAGAGCTATTGCCTTCAGAGTTTAGAGAGGAGTCTATATTGAGAAGATAACCAATTCCTAAATCCTAAAGGATTGTAATGCCGACTATATCCTTTCATAGAGCCTCACAGACTTTAGTTATATATCTATAATTATCAATATAAAGTCCATTAAAAGCTGCGTTATGCAAAAGCTATGAATAGTATAAATTATGACACATTACAAAACTACTCAATGAGTAGCTCTTGCTTATTTTCTTCCATTTTTCCCCATAGCAAAAAGCAAGAACTAATATAAATATAATCAAGCTTAAAACAATTAGTCAATATTGACTGAAAGTTTAAAATCTTTAGATGCAACAAAACAAAGCAAACAACAAACACCTATAAAATTTTAATTCTTGTGAGCGCAACCTTGTAACCCCAAAGTACTCCTTCAAAACGGGCAATAACTATGTTCTATAAACACTACTACAGATTTAAATATATATAATGCTTAATAAATAATGATTACAATGAATAAATATAATGTATGTTAAGGTGGAGGTTGTGCAAGAATATATAACAATTAAATATGCACATCGTCATATATTGAGAAGCAGAATCAATAGCACTCCTGACTTATATATCTCATAATGTAAGTGTTCATCACCTATACTTTATATCTCTTCAATAATTAAGTTAGGAAAGCAATGACTGGATGAAAGAAATATGAATATGTGTATAAGAAAGGCTGCAAGGGATAAGCATACCCTTGAGAAGCACAGAGGATATGTATACGCCTTGCTTTGCTCAATGGTTTACATACCCCAAGCGTCTTTTTCTATACACATATTTGTACGTTTTCCCCCTTAGTCTTAGCTTTCTCAGGTTATGTCATACCCTCATTTTATTTTCACCTATTTCATACTATTTGCGGAAAACGATACACAGTTCAGCGGGTAATACAGGAATAGCATAAACATACTGATATTATATGCACGATTACAAAAATTCCCCATAGAGGTTCGTACTTGATAATTACAATTAATGTAGCCTTGCAGCACTACATGGGTGTCTACACATGTCTCAGTGAAACGGAGACATCTTCCAGTCTTCGTTCTACCACTGTAATCCCCTCGTACGGTTCTCTTCTTTGTTTTCAACATACGTTCTGTCTTCTCCTGTCTAAAATGTTGGTAGGGGAGGGTGAAATTCTGGGGAATCTCAGTAGGAAAGCAATACCAATATACATTCAAGATAAGTGTTTAATACATGACATGCTTGTATTACATAACTCATACTAACATAATGACATATCTGCGTGCTCAATGTTTCAATCAACATACATATGGCCATAGCATAAATAGAAACAGAGTTTCAATTATTCATATATGTTTCACATAATCAAGCAAAGCAATAACATGCATCAATACATCAACACAAATATCAAATACATGCAGGAAAGATAATTTCCCTACCTCAAAGTCGTAACAATCCCTTTTTAGTGTGCCTTATAAAACGTGTCGCTTCCAGCTTCAGACTCGGTCCTAAAATATTAAATGTACAAGAAATAAGTCATAACCTATCCAAGTATCATTTTAGATTCTTCCACAGTGTTTCTTGTGGTTATATTAGTCTATGGTGAAAATTTACCAAAATGCCCCCGGGACCCCGGCCCGATGGCACGTTTTTCCAAAATTTTGATTAGGGCTATCTTGACTTATTTTCACCCAAGGAATCCATTTCTATGCTCGAAATTACAAAATTCACTATCAAATTACAAAAATACCCTGACAGCCCCTATTTCAAGTTTTAATGACGTTTTTGTAATTATGCTTTTTCAACCTCTACAAAAAAAGTGACCAACTGTAATCCCATCTATTTTTTCCCACTGAATTTAATGAAACCATTTATTTCATGAAAATCTAGCTCCTAGCCCCTATTCTGGTTCTCGCCGAAAGTTTCACAAAAATAGGAAAATGGAGTTTTGTGTTTTAGTTTTCAAAACTTGTACTTTTCCACTTCTAATCCTTTGTTAATTCATTTAAACACTTCTTCACCATGATTCAAGAAAATTTGGGCTGCATAACCCCTTAGGGTTATGGCCTTTCAAACTCACAAACCAACCATGAAACTTGAAAAGATTTCAAGAAACAACACAACAACCACAAGAGAACAAGTTCATGAAGTTACCCTCTTGGTTCCAATCTTGGCACCTTAACTCCTTCTCTTCCTTGGGGTCTTGACTTGCTAAACACATGTATTCATGAAGAAAAGAACCTTAGAGGAAGTGTTACACAAGAATAGGAAGCCAAATCACTAAATCACAACTACTTTACCTTAATCTTCTTCCTCCTTTTCTCATCTTCAAGGTTTCTCCAAGTTCTCTCTCTTTTTTTGGTTTGGCCGAATGAGCACATGGAAAGGGAGAGGTTGTGTTTTATTAATTTAAATCTTCTTACCTCTTGACCATTAATCTCACCAAGGGTTGACATGGTAACACATGTCTTCCACCATGCTTCCCTCCATACTTTCACCATACCTCTTCAGTTTATGCCATACTTCCTTCATCATTTAACTTACTTGCTCCCTTACCATCATCCATCATGATCTTCATGTCCATACTTCATGTCATACCCACCTTACCATTGTCATCATTATTCTTTTCTTGTAGCATTTTGGACATGTGCTCATGAAATTAATTTATTCCCCTTAATTTTATGTGTTGGCTGAAATTTCAAGAGGGAAGGATGTCAACACCCGTTTCCATTTCGATAATCGAAGAGTAATAAAGACGGAATTCAATGGGCATACATAAAAGTACAATTATACTGATAAAAATATTCATTTACAATTCTGATATCGTTCGTCGACGAAAACGAAAAATAAAACGGAAGTTTTAATATTTACAAATTTCACCAAAAAATCACAAAATAGACTAATTATGACCACAATCTTGTCCTCACCTCGAGACCCGTGCCGCTCACTTTCCTGCGTCTACATCTTTTCCCTTAGACCCACTGGTACCCGCTGAGGTGTTTATTAAAAATAGGGTGAGATTCCGAAGAACCCTAGTAGAAAGATGCTATCTTTCATAGAAAATGCGAAAAGTAAATATGATATATGCCATGTATGCACCGATTAATGAACATTATAAATATATCATCCACATGTATACATGAGTAGGGCCCAACCCCACTATTCTACACCTGTTGGGTTCTCACCAACTCCAATGTAAGTGCCTCCAACACTTCTGGCCCCTTTCTGGGTAAATCATGTTGATTAATAAAGCGCATTTACAAACATTGGCATCCACACAATCATATAACTATGGCATAATGTATAAAGGATAATGTCCCTACCTCAACGCTTTATAATCCTCTGTTTAACGGTGTCTCGTAAAACGTGTCGTTCCGGCTCTCGACTCGGTCCTAAAATATTAAATATACAAGAAATAGGTCATAACCTATCCAAGTATTATTTTAGAATCTTCCATAGTTTTTCTTGTGGTAATTTATTCTATGGTGAAAATTTACTAAAATTCCCCGGGAACCTGGCTCGGCCTCGCCGTACCCAGCCCGATGGCACGTTTTCCCAAAATTTTGACCAAAGCTATTTTGACTTATTTTCACCCAAAGAATACATTTCAGGGTTCGAAATCACCAAATTCACTGTCGAATTACGAAAATACCCTTGACAGCCCCTATTTAGGGATTTCAGTGGCATTTTCGTAATTATGCTTTTTCGGCCTCTACCGAAAAAGTGCCCAACTGTAAGCCCACCTATTTTTTCCCACTGAGTCTAATGGAACTATTTATTTCATGAAAATCCAACTCCTACTACCAGTTCTGGTCCTGGCCAAAATATTAGGGAAAAATGAAAAAAGATGAGGTTTTGTGTTTTAGCTCTCAAAACTTGTACTTTTCCACTTCTAGTCCTTGATTAACTTACTTAAACACTTCTTAACCATGATTTAAAGGATTTTGGGCAGCATAACCCGTTAGGATTATGGCTTTTCTAATTTTGCAACTCAGACCAAAAATCATAAAAACCAAACAACAATTATCAACAACTCAAGAAGGTAAGTTCATGAAGTTACCCTCTTTGGCTACTTGGCTTCCTCTTACTCTAGGCTCCTCCTCCCTCTATTCTTGATCTCAAAGTGTGTCTTCACCACCATGGATTCATGAGAAACAAGAGTTTAGAGAAGAATATAATGAAATGCCTTAAGAAAAACGAAAGAAACCACCTTACCTTGACCTCTTCTTCTCCCTTCTCTCTAACACTTTGAAATTCTCCAAGCTCACTCTCTCTCTCTCTCTCTCTCTTCTTTTGCTTTGGCCGAATGTGACATGTAAAGAGGAAGGAGTTTGTGTTTAATAAATTGGTCTTCTTCCTCCCTAACCATTGATCCAATCAAGGGCCCAAGTTATGACACTTGTCACCATTCCCTTCTTCCTCATAATTTCTCCACCTAATTCCATTATATTGAATCAATGATCTCCCTTTTTCTTGCCCCTAAAAAACCGTCCCTACCCCCTCTCATCTTACAAGACAAGCAATCTCCTACATGTTATCAAGTTTGTCCTCTTCCAAGCACTCAATTTCTTTCATTCCTTCACTCAAGCTATTCTCATCATGCAATCAAGTATCTCCCTTCCTTTACTCAAGCTATCCCTTCATGCATTCACCATACTTGCATTTTGTGTGCACTCAATTTTGATTATCATTTCCTTCTTCATGTGGCATGTGATCATGTATTAAATAATTTTTCCCCTTTTTCTTTCACGCATGGACGAAAATAATGAGAGGAAGGGAGGAGAAAAGTTGTTTTGCATAATTCCAAAATTCACATAATTGATTTTATGTACAATCCCCCTTAATTTCTCAATTCTTGATTTATTCCACTAAGAATAATCACATTATGCATTTTCCTTTATTTTCCTTGATTAATTGAGATTAACTCCAATTAATTGGAAAATAATTAATCTTGGGCTAAATTGGCAAAATTATGATTTTGCTATCCCCTTTGTAATTTAACTCAATTTTTGAATTAATTTGTCCATTTCCTTATGAATATGAATATTTCAAAATTCACAAGATCTAAATTCATGAATATTCACCACTTTATTGAATTATTCAAATAATTACAATATAATTTTGGTGAATAAAATTTGGGGTGTTACAAAGGAAAGGGAAAAAAATGATTTCAACAATTCCATAATTCATAATAAATGAATTATGTATAATTCCCCCTAATTTCACAATTCTTGATTTATTCTATCAAGAATACTTCAATTGTACATTTTTCTTTATTTTCCTTGATTAATTGAAACTAACTTCAATTAATTGGAAAATAATTAATCTTGGGCTAAATTAGCAAAATTATGATTTTGCTATCACCTTTGTCATTTAACTCCTTTTTCGAATTAATTTGCCCATTTTCTCATGAATATGAATCTTTCAAAACTCATAAGATCCAATTTCATGCATATTCACCCTTTTTATTGAATTTCTCAATTAATTATAATATATTTTTGGTAAATAAAAATTTGTTTCTATGTAGAGACACAATTTATAGGTCAACAATTATATTATCATGTATATACGCCAATAATTAATATTAATTCTCCCCATAAAGCCTGGAATGTCTTTGATCCATTCAGAATTGTATAGTCATTTGATCTTGGAGGTACTATTCTATTATATATAAATAAGTCCAACTAGCTCAGAAACTCTCATTTGAAGAATCTCACATCCAAACATCACGGTTATTAGATAATAACAGTAATTTATTATAAAAGTTCACAGTTCATATTTAGAAACTATTATTAATGTACTAAATACATAATGACTATCTACGTGACACCATTATTTACTTTTATTAAAAGTAATGATTCTTACATAAGAACCATTATATATGTTACTGAATAAATCGTGGTTGTTAATCTGAGACCGTTATGTATCGTTCAAGTATTACTATATATTATGACGATTATTCACGTGTGCCTGTTTATTATTATCACATCAATGCACATATCATGACCTCACTAAGACTCAATGCATAATGAGTGGTATATTAGAATCATTATAATGAGTCCAAAATAAACAACAGTTCAGAATTGTAATGTATCTGCATTGAGCATTCATAGCGCTCGTATATATGACGATTTGAAACCATGTTTTATGGCTGTTAATAGCCATCATATATTACTATTTCTGTGGTAATAAAATTTATCTCTCTATTCTAGCTCATGCATTTCTTAATTGACTTGAGTGACCTTCACACCACAACTATATCTGATTATGCACCGTAAAACTTATAAACCTAGTTTGGGTTGAATTTTGGTAATAAATTTAAGACGTTTTCTAATTTATTTCTTATATTTATAATTTTTCTTCAAACTAAATTGACTAACTTATAAACTGATAAATAATCTAATGTTACACAAAAATATTTTAGAGAGTTGACACCACAAATATTATAATTAAATAATTTATTTTGCTTCATTAGTCTACCCAAATTAGATAATATGTCTTATATTAAAGACTAAAAGAGTATATAAAAGTGGCAAATGGAGAAATTAAAAAAAATAAAACAATATTAAAGGTACGTGAAGAAAGTAGAGAATGAGAGAACAACAACATGAAATGTATCGCTAAACTACATGACGAGAGGATGGTCCTTTGATAAATTTAGATGGATTCAAAATGTCCTGTACTCTTCCAATATGTGTGAAGTACAATAGTAAAGTAATTTTAAAATGGGAAAATTTCACTTAGCCCCTAAGGAAGCAATTTCATTTCATCCAATCTCAAAAGATTCTGAAATTTCATTACACCCCTTAGGTTAAAATGAAATTAAATTTGTCATGCAAAGACAATGATGCCTTACTTTATTTTTTTTCATAAAAATATTTATAAGACAAATAAAAGGATCCAAAGTAAACCAAGGAACAAGAACATTTGGTCGTTCACAAGATAAATAAGGGTATTCATAAAACAAATAAAGACTTTTAGAAGACAAGTAAAGGGATTTAAAAGAATCAAAGGAGTTAAAAATTTTGGTCATTCATAAGACAAATAAGAAAACTTATAAAACAAATATGTATATTTATAAGACAAATAAGGGAGTTCAAAAAAATAAAAAAATGGCATCATTTTTTTTAACCCATAAAATTTAATTTTATTTTGACTCAAAGGGGTGCAATGAAATTTCAGAATTTTTGGGGGTCGACTGAAATAAAATTGCTTCCATTGGGCTAAGTAATATTTTTCCTTTTAAAATCCCAGCCCACTTATGAGGAAAATTCCAGAAAAATATTTTCAAAATATCAAAAGCCCAAATCAGCTTTGTTTCCTACAATAGTTTACATATTGACTACACTTGATTAGCAATTGACAATTTATTTTTGTAGAAAATCACTGATATGGAATTTTCAAATTATGATGGTATTTTTCTGTAATTTTCCTTATTATTTAACCTTGTTGTCACACCATATTAATGTTTCTCCTCACTTGGTCGCGCGTGAACTCCAAACGGCACTTTCTTTCTCCAGTCTTGCTTTCTCCTCTGTTGCACCTTGTATCACATCCACAAAGCCTCTGTCCTCAAATATTCGGCCTTTGCACTTATGCCAAAATGGATGGACATTTCTCTTTGCAGTTCGCAAGATTTGAGTGCCAATACCGTTTATCAAGACATCAACTCTATTTTGAAGTTTTTTTGCCTTCTTTTTTATTCATGCTACCCCCTGCCCATCGGCAAACCTTTTTTCTTCTCTTAGCAATTGTCCTTGTTTCTTTTCTGTTTTATAACTAACATATATATGACTCAGTTATTTTGCTAATATCATTTTTTATTATTCATAAAAAAAAAAGTTATACAGCACTTTGATTGGATAAAGAGTCGAATAACAAAATTTATTATAGTTTTTTAACTGTTCATAGAGATAAATACTAACGTTAAATATAAGTTCATATTAATCATTGATATTAGGTCATATAGTAAATAGTTATTTATTTGTAACTAATTGTTTCTAATTGTTATTTTAGATAACAGACTTCAGTTATGCAATTAGTTAGGAATTTGTTATTTATCATTGATTCCATTCCTTTATATAAGGACAAATTGTACACGCTATTGCTTTATGAAATAATATTCATATTTCCATTTCTATTTCTCTCTCTACTGTGATATGGTATCAGAGATTTGAAAGGTATTTGACCTTCTACTATTTTCTTTACCTGTCCTTTCTTCCAGTTTGCTTTTTCCGTACTTGGAGAAGCTTTTCTGTATCTAATTTCTCTCTCTCTTTTCAATGTTGTCCTCTTTCCCTTTTCCTTCACAAAAAAGCCCTAATTTCTTTTTTCTCTCATGGCTTCTACTAGCGATTCATCGAGTTTGCCTAATCCTGAGAGTGTTCATAACATTGTAAATCCATAATACATCCCAATGAAAATCCATCTTTGGTTTTGGTATCGTCGGTGTTGACTGGCACAAATTACCATTCGTGGTCTCGTGCGATGCGAATGGCCTTGATGTCAAAGAACAATGTTCGATTCATCGATCGGACGCTTCCTATTCCGCCGATGACTGATTCGGTTTATCCAGCTTGGGAGAGATGCAACATGATGGTCCTTTCTTGGTTAACTAGATGGATCTCTCCAAATCTTGCGCAGAGAATTCTCTGGTTAGATAGAGTGTGCGATGTATGGGAGGACTTGAAGGATCATTTTTCACAGAACGATGTTTTCCGGCTAGCAGATCTTCAAGAGGATATCCAAAATTTGAAACAAGGAGACCTAAGTGTAACTGATTATTTCACTAAACTGAAAATATTGTGGGATGAATTCTTGACATTGAGACCTTTGTTAGTTTGTTCTTGTACTTCTAAATGTGTTTGTGGTATAACCGAGGCTTATCGAAGCATTTTAAACAAGATTATGTGATAAGGTTTCTAAAAGGTCTTAGTGATCATTTTACTTCTGTTAAATCTAACATCATGTTGCTTGATCCTCTACCTAATATCAACCAATTTTTCTCTTTGGTACAACAACAAGAGCGAGAATTGGGTTTTCAGAGTGTTGATGTCATAGCATTGCTTACTAAAACTTCCATGTCAAAAAATCCTTCTGTTGTGAGTAAGCCAACCAATATGACTAATCATCAAGGACCTATTAAGTAGTGTACTTACTGTGGTCGATACAAACATACTGAAGCCACATGCTATAAGAAGCATGGTTTTCCCCCAGGCTTCAAATTCAGGTCATCTGTTAATGCTACCGTGAGTGATTTAGTTACTTCTAGTAAAGGCATATCAGACAGCCAAGCAGTAGCTAATCCTTCTTACTGTTTCACACCATAACAGTATCAAAACTTGCTTGCATTGGTTCAGCCTGAATCTACAGTCTCTCAGCCCTTAGCTTCCATAAACAACATTTCAAGTACTGGTACATCTGTTCCTTATACTTTTTATTCATTTTCTCACACCTGGATCATAGATGCAGGTGCCACATATCATGTTTGTTCTAATATTACTCTGTTTTCATCTTATAAATGAATAGATCCTATCTTTGTTAATCTACCAAATGGCACACGAGCACACTACAAAAAAAACGTGATTTAGTAGCGGTTAAAAATGGGTATTAGTAGCGGTTTTAACCGCTACAAACAAGGTTAGCATTGGTTACTAGAACCGCTATTAAATCGTATGTTGCAAGAAGTTTTGTGGCGGTTAAATTAAACCGCTACTCAATAAAAAATAACCGCTACATCCTTTGTAGCGGTTCAACTTAACCGCTACAACACCCACATGGATGAAATTGTTTTCAGAGATATTTGTAGCGGTTATATAACCGCTACAAATATAAAAAATTGAAATTTTGAGAGCGAAAAAAAATGACTTTTTTTTATTTTATAGCGGTTAACAAACCGCTACAAATATAAAAAATTGAAATTTTGTTGGCGAAAAAAAAATGACATTTTTTTTATTTTGTAGCGGTTAACAAACTACTACTAATTTTGAATTTCATAAAATTTGTAGCGGTTATGAAAACCGCTACTAATTTCATGAAATTCAAAATTAGCGCAAAAAAATTTAATTTGAATTGTAAAAAGGTGCGTTATTTAGTAGTGGTTTAATAACTGCTACAAATATTTAAAAACGTTTTAAAAAATATACGATTATTTGTTTCTGTTTTTTCAATATTATATTAAATAGTTTATTTTGTTATTATTTTATCTATTTCAATTAGCTTATTCTTCAATAGTTTAACTTATTAATAAATAAAAAGGAAAAATGTAATTGAATTGGATTAGTGTAAAATTTATATTAATAATATTATTAAGGATAGGTAGGTAATAAGAAATTATTATGTTATCTAATATAATGTAATTATGTATGAAAAATAGATGAAAATGAGATACAGTTACGATATATCTAGAAAAAAAATGGTTAGAATAAATTTTATAGAAAGGAAAGAAGTATTCTAAAAAAAATTAAAAATCTTGTTACCATATTTGATCGTATTATTCAGCTCCTCTACTTATACGAAAGAAGTTGTAAATGAGAGAAAATGAAAGAAAGGTAAGGTGAAAAGAAATTGGGGAGTGTTTGAAATGAGTTGTGGTAAAGGTATTTATAGGGATCCACGTACTATTTGTAGCGGTTAATGTAGCGGTTATTAGTTAGTAGCGGTTATTTGTATTTTTGTAGCGGTTTAATATTTATAGTGATCCACATACTATTTGTAGCGGTTAATGTATCCATTTTGTAGCAGTTATTCATTTAGTAGCGGTTAATTTTTTATTTGTAGCGGTTCAATAACCGCTACAAATATTATTTTATTTTTTTAAAATTCTTTTTTACATTTTATTTTAAAAAATTTGTTGCATTTTTTGTAAAGACAAAAGCATAATTTGAATTTGATCACTCATCGTCGCCATCCCTACAGAAATTTTGTAGAAAAATTATTGTTATGGATGTATTATTAAATTTAAAAAATTTAATTCAAATGATGTGGACTTAAAAAAACTCACCGCAATAGAGGTAAATTATCATCGCCTTCAGGGAAGTAGTTTTCAAAATCAGCTGGCTGAAATGGCTCACTCTCGTAGGCGATGTTATTGCCTTCACCCATGTCATAAAGGTCTCTTGGCTTTAAATGAACGACTATGTGCCAATCCTTATGCCTCTCGTCCTCGACATAATAAACCTGATATGCCTCTGAAGCTAGAATATATGGCTCATCATCTTGAGAAATACCAGTATGAATCGGCCGTGAGAAATTGACTGATGTGATTCCTAGGTCGTCAGTTGTCAGTCCCCGAGAAGTAGTGGTATTTTCCCACAAACACTTGAATAGCATCACAGTGAAACGGCCTTGATAATTAAGTTTGACCACATCAAGAAGCTTGCCATAGTAAGGGACGCCTCCGAACTGCATGTTGGCGTCACTGCTGCTCGCATAACTCCTTGTCCCAAATGTGCCATAAACACCAGAATTCTGTTTTTGCAATCCTTGATCCCGTGAAACCGTGCAAAACTTAAAACCATTGACATTGTATGCTATAAACCGTTTTGCATGATCAAGAGGGCCGATTGCGAGAGCTCTGAAATCTGGTGAGTGTGGGTTGTGGTCATTTAGTATTCTGCACGCAAACCAGCTCGGGAATTCTCTGTGGACCCTCCTATCACTTCCGAGGATGTATGTGTACGGATCCTGAGTTGACGCTTAACATGACTTCTGAATTCCCTGCAATTAATAATGGAAAGGCGTTAGTGAAATGAAAGTGAGAAATGTTACAAAAGATATAGATCAAATAACATGTGAGTGTACAATTCTTACCGTATGAAAGGTTCAACTTGAGTGCAATTAATCAAGACATGTCTATGTGCTTGGAACTTCTCAGTTGCTGTTAGTTTGAAGTTCTCAGTTGCTCCAACTGGTTTACCAACACGAGGGATAAATTCTCCTGATATGGTCGCAGGTTCAGGACAATCGTCAACACGAGGCGGGCGGTTGAAAGCCATCTCAAGATCATCAAAGTACCTTGAGCAAAAATATAGCACCTCATCCCCTATATAGCCTTCAGTTATAGAACCTTCTGGCCACGCCTTATTCCTCACGTAAGATTTTAATTTCCCAAGGAACCTATGAAGTACAGAAGAGAAAATTGATATAAAATGATGAAAAGGACGACTAGCAAACATTAAATACGGAGAATAAATTAAAGCACATATTTAAAATAAGTACCTCTCAATCGGATACATCCAACGATATTGTACTCGTCCAGCGAGCTTTGTTTCATGAACGAGGTGGACTGTGAGGTGAACCATCACAGTAAAAAAGGACGGAAGAAAGATCATCTCCAAATGACAAAGCGTAAGAATGATTTTCGACTGCAGCTGATCGAGCTCCTCAACGATCAAAACCTTAGAACACAACTTCCGAAAGAAAGAACAAAGTTCCACCAAAACAATGGAAACATCGGGAGGAAGTGTATTCTTTATAGCCAGAGGGAGTAACTGCTGCATAAGAACATGTGAGTCATGACTCTTCAGACCAGCAACCTTTCGAGCTTGCAAGTCGACACATCGAGAAATGTTGCTTGAATACCCATCAGGAACTTTTAATTTCTTCAACGTCACAAGGAACACTTCCTTGTTCGGTTTTGTGAGGGTAAACTTTGCCGGTGGAAATCTATCATGCTCATCTGGCCAAGCGTCTTCACGAACTCCCATGTCGCGTAAATCTTTCCTCGCTTGAAGGTGATCTTTTGTCTTACCGGGTTCGTTAAGCAGCGTATACAGCACATTGTCGCAAACATTTTTTTTTCAATGTGCATTACATCAAGACTGTGGCGAAGTAAATTAGATCTCCAATATGGAAGTGTGAAGAAAATACTTATCTTCTTCCACTGCTGAGGCGCTGAAGTCCTGCGCGTCTTTTGGCGAGTTTGTGCTGAATCGTCGCTTTTTCCAAACTCGAAGTCAACATGCTCAAGCTGCTGTAAGATATCTGTACCGGATAAAGTCTGAGGTGGTCCTCTTTTTTCTGGTTTCCCATTGAAGCGATTCTGTTGCAATATGAACTTATGCGTTCCATCGAGAAACCTCCGATGCCCCATAAAGCACCACTTTCAGCTATGGGGAAGGCGCAATGCATCAGAGTCAAAATTGTATGCTGGACACGCCGACCCAGTATGCACATTCCAACCAGATAATGTGCCAAGGCCAGGAAAGTCACTAATCATCCACATCAAGGCTGCACGTATGTTGAACAAAGTCTTGCTGTAAGCGTCATACGTCTCCAAGACGACATTCCACAGGTCAAAAAATTCCGCAATAAGCGGTTGGAGATACACATCGATGTCATTACCCTGTGCCTTTTTGCCTGGAATGATCATAGACATAATGAAAGAGCTTTGTTTCATACACATCCAGGGGGTAAGTTGTAAGGAACTAAGACTACCGGCCAAATACTGTAACTTGTGCTAAGATTCCCGAAAGGATTGAAACCGTCGGTCGCCAACACAAGCCAAACATTTCTGGGGTCAGTCGCAAAATCTGGAAAGTCGTTGTCAAACGTTTTTCAAGCAGCTGCATCCCGCGGATGTCTTAATTTACCGTCTTCGTTTTTAACAACGGCATGCCACCTCATATGCTCAGCAGTTTTAGACGACATAAATAATCTTTGTAGACGAGGTTTCAAAGGGAAGTACCTGAGAATCTTTGCAGGTTTCTTCTTCTGCTTTTTCCCCTTCCGAATTGTCTTGTACCTCGATGTGTGACATCTCTTACACGTCTCCCTGCTGGAATCATCTCCCCAATACAGCATACAATCATTTGAGCATGCATCAATCTTTTGATAATTCAACCCCAACCTGTTGATAATCTTCTTGGCCTCGTAGAACATTGTGGGAATCGCAGCGTCGGGGAATGTATCTTGTAATAAGTCGAGCAACATCGACATTCCCTTATCTGTGATCCCACACAAGCACTTGATATGATACAATTTGATCAAGAAAGATAATTTAGAATATTTGTGACAACCTTGATATAAAGGATGATCTGCTTCATCCATCAAGCTGAAAAAATCTCGAGCTGCTTCATTCCCCATAAAAACCGGCTCAGAGCCGTGCACTTCTTCATTGAAGTTGTCGCCTTGAAATCCAAACGCATCACGCACAGCATCATTCACAGGATCATCTTCATCTACTTGAACGCCTACTTGAGAACTTCGAGGAAGAGCATCGTCATATCTAATGCCGGCCTTCTCACCATGAATTGCCCAGAATGTATAGTCCTCAGGGAAAGGCTTCACAAGCAAATGTTCCTTCACAACATTTCATGCATGCCACTTCTTGAACTTGCATTTTCGACACGGACAGACGATCTTGCCGTTACAGCTGGCGTGAGTGAATGCGAAATCCAAGAAACTGTTTAATCCGTACAAATATTCAGGAGAATTGCGCGGCAACCTGATCCATGATTTATCCATAGCTACAAGTGAGAGAGAAGAAGATGAGTGAGAAGATAATGACGAATGCCAAGAACCTTATATTCTGAAATTCCAACGTTTATAATTTTGTAGCGGTTCTAAAACCGCTACACTAACCACTACAGTTATAAAATATTAGTAGCGGTTATATATATAAAACCACTACTAATTTTCAAGCCGTTACACATTCGTGGGAAATTCAAAATATATATGTTGAATATTAGTAGCGGTTATATATATAAAACCGCTACTAATTTTCAAGCCGTTACACATTGGTGGGAAATTCAAAATATATATGTTGAGTATTAGCAGCGGTTATATATATAAAACCGCTACTAATTTTCAAGCCATTACACATTGGTGGGAAATTCAAAATATATATGTTGTGTATTTGTAGCGGTTATATATATAACACCGCTACTAATTTTCAAGCCGTTAACATTGGTAGGAAATTCAAAATTTACTTGTTGAGTATTTGTAGCGGTTATATATATAAAACCGCTACTAACATTAAAGCCGTTGGACAGCAAATTTAAAAATAATTTTTAATTTGCAGCGGTTATACATAACATAACTGCTACAAATGTGCACAAAGATGGCAAATTTTAAAATTCAAATGATGAGTGTTTGCAGCGGTTCTTATTGTAAAACCGCTACAAAGATATATATTTTTGTAGCGGTTTCTATTGTAGAACCGCTACTAATATATATATATATATATAGTTGTAGCGGTTGCATAAGAGAAACCGCTACAACTATATATATAGTTGTAGCGGTTTTTATTTAAGCACCGCTACAAATATATATATTTGTAGCCGTTTGAACTTAAAACCGCTACAAATATATATGCTTTATTTTTTTTTAATTTAGAAATATAAATAATATTATTGCAATTAATTCATAAATTCAACAACGCGATCTAATAATATAAATATAATTATATTAAACACAATAAGAAAGTTCTGAAATACAAACTCATATATATTATAAATGTTTCAACAAAAAAAATGTCCTAAACTAAGTAGCTGGGGGCTGATCATCTGGTGCTCCCTCAGGTGGGGCTCCCTCAGGTGCTGCTGGATCGGGCCGCTGCGCAGAGTGAACCGCACCATCGTTATCAGCAGGAGCAGGAGGAGGAGGAGTAGTACTCGGGACGACGTAGCGAGGGACAGGGGGAACCGCTGGATGCTGCTCGTCCGGGAACAGGCGACTCCATGCCCCCTCGAGCATGTTGTTCATGATTTCACGCCACTGCGTCTGCTGAGCGTAGATCAAATCAGCGTGCACTTGCATCTGCTGCATATGCTGCACTTGCATCTACTGCTGCTGTTGCGCCATCTGTTGCTCCAAATCTGACCGCAGCTGGTCAATAGATTCGTCCCTCAGAAGTTTGACCCCTCTAGAGCTGCCAGCCTCAGAGGCGGCGCTCCTGCCGTAGACCATGCTAGGTCTGGCACCTATCCCCATCCCCCGCATGCGTCCGGGGTGCTCAGCCTGAGCCAGACCTGCCTTCAAAGGAGCCGTCGGGTCCACTGACCCCTGTGACTCCTCAGGCTGGGTCTGTCACAGCTCAGCCTGCGACTGCTGCATCCGCTCCTGCCATTTTATGAAACAATTACTAATTAGCATTTTTCATTATTAACTTGATTTTATAAAAATTATAATAATAAAATTACTTACAATGGCCGCCTCTGCCTGCGGAGAGGTCGCAGTCCCGTCACGGTGTCTGTGTGTGATGGCGTACAACTCCCCATAGTCCGTCTGACGGTTCTCCTGATGTGCCTTCGTCTCCTGAAACAATTACAAAATTCAATTAGTATTATGAAATAATCAGCTAAAAGTAAGTGATATTTTGAAAAGTTACCAGCTCGCTATAGGTCACAGCAAAGGTCTTTGATCCTGCTGTGTGGTGGATCGTCTGCTGCGCACGGATCTCGGTGTTCCTCTGAGAAAGCTCCTGAAAAAAAATATATTAAATGTATTATAATTTAAAATTAAATACAAATTATATTGAAATTATAATTTAATATTTAACAATTACAAAATTATATATAAAAAATCTAATAAATACATTAACTGCGCCTCAGGGCTCCTCCTGAACTGGACGAAACTCGCCCAGTCGTTCGGCGGAAAGCCGTCCGGGACACTCTCGATCAGCTGCTCCAGAGGCATCGTCCCGTCCTTGTTCACCTTGTAGAAGAGACAGTTCCTCCTGTTCCTCCAGGCGTCACCCATCTTCACGAGGGCATACCTCTTCCGGTTGGCCTGGACGGCAAACCGCAGCTGAAAAAAAATTATTTAAATATCAATAATTACAAAAAAAAAAACATAATTTAAAAAATATTAATTAAATAGAATTAATTACAAAAAATATTAATTAAATAATTTTAATTACCTGAACCACCTCCTCCCAAGCCTGGTCCTTCGGCCCCCTCGGAACGTGCCTCCACGTCTTGAAGTGAAGGGGGCACCGCATCCAATCCGCTCCCAGGTGGTTCAGTAAGCGGTTGAGCAAGTGACCCCCATTGTGGATGGGCTGGTCAGTGCCCTCATTCTAGGCTCCGGTCCAAGCTGTTCACACCGGCCACGTCTAGCCTCCTCGTCGAAATGTTCCCCTGCTCGTCTGCACAGTTTACTGCACGTTAGATAAATTGTAATTCAAAGTTAACATTTCTAATTTAAATAAATAATTTACTAAATTAAAAAATTAATTTACCTTGGACCTGCACCTCAAACCCAGTGGACAGCGAAGACGACCCTCGTAGATTGTTCTGCTCCCGAGCCTCCTCCTCATCGAGGAACTGCTCCATCTCCCTGATCCCAATCGGGATCTCGAACCCCTCCTCATCAAGGAAGTCCTCGACACTAATATCTGGCCCCCTAATCTCAGGCACCTCTGGTGCGGTCGTCTCCTATGGGATCGTCTGCGGTGCCTGTGGTAGGGCCGACTCCTGTGGGGGATGGGCTGAGATGCCGCGATTGCCCTGCCTCCGGGCTGCCCCCTCCCTCTGGCCCCTTCCTGGCTGCTACCACCCCGTAAAATCGGTCTAGGGACCTCAGGGGCCTTCCCCTTATCCTCTCTTGAAGCCATATCAACTGTACAAAAAAAATATTAGTCACATTATTATGCAAAAATCTGATAAAAATATAAATACAAATAAAATACGTGTTATATACGTACCTCAGGTGCAAATACTGAGAAATACTGTAGCAAAAAATCCTACACAGACGTCTGAACGCTCAAATCTTGAAGAAATCACTCAGAGAAACCTCAGGAAACAAAATGAGCAAAAGGAAAAATGAGGAAGGCGGTGGCTTAAATAGGCCAAATATTAGTAGTGGTTATTCAAATAACCGCTACTGTAACCACTACAAATAATTAGATTTCTAGCGGTTCTACAATAACCGCTACAAATGATAACAACGTTTGAAATTCTGTAGCGGTTATTTCCCAGAACCGCTACAAATGTCAAGACTCTTGAAATTCTGTAGCGGTTATACCCCTATAACCGCTACAAACTGCTGACCTTTGGTATTTTGTAGCGATTCGGTTACTGTAACCGCTACAAATAACCGCTATACTGTTGGTGGGCCTTGGTCGCACCAAGTGGCGGGAATATTGTAGCAGTTTCTGTGCATTAACCGCTACAAAATCATCGCTACAAGTTTTGGCGGGAATTTCACACCAAATTTCTAGCGGTTTTATGTACCCAACCGCTACAAAAAAACGCGGTTAATCTGTCACGCCACTTGGCGCATAGCTTGCCGCTACAAATTTGTAGCGGTCTAGGTGAAAACCGCTACAAATACTATAATTTGTAGCGGTTTAATATAACCGCTACAATTGCACCGCTACAAAATACCTTTTTTTTTGTAGTGTCACTGCAACCTACTATGGCATTGTTAAATTTTCAAAATCCTTTTTAATTTAGGATGTTTTATATGTCCCTGATTTCCGCGTCAATCTTATCTCAGTTTCTAAACTAACTTTGTCTATACTGTGTGTTGTTTCCTTTCAGCCAATAACATGCCTTATATAGCTCCAACCTTCAAGGAAGACAATTGGTTCAACTGATGTCATTGAAGGCTTATACATTATGAAACAATATGCAGATAATATTCCTATTGTTAGTTCTATTTCCACTTGTAATTCTTCCATTCCTTTTGATCTTTGGCACTTTCGCCTAGGGCACTTGTCTAGTTCAACATTGTATTCCTTGCACAAGCAATTTCCTCTTATTCCTTATGATAGCAAGTTCACTTGTTGTGATGTGTGTCATTTTGCTAAACAACGAAAAATTCCTTTTCATGTAGTGAAACTACTTCTTCTAAAATTTTCAGTTTGGTTCATATGGATATTTGGGGCCCCTACCATTTACCTTCTATACATGGACATAAATATTTTTTAACGATTGTTGATGATTTCTCTCGATATACTTGGGTATACTTACTTAAAAATAAGTCAGAGGTTTGGCCTTCTATTAAAGCTTTTCTTTATATGGTTTCTACACAATTTGAGTGTTCTATTCAAGTTATTCGAACTGACAATGGTTTAGAATTTGATATGGCAGAATTTTATCGTGCAAAAGGCATTTTACATCAAACTACTTATGTAGAAACACCTGAACAAAATAGTAAAGTAGAAAGGAAACATCAACACATACTGAATGTGACCAGAGCTTTGTTATTTCAAGCTAATTTACCTAAAATTTTTTTGTCATATGCTTTAGTCCATGCTGTTTTTCTTATAAATCAATTGCCCATACCAGTTTTAGACCACAAATGTCTATTTGAAATACTATTTGGCATCAAACTTGATTTTTCTCACCTTAAAGTTTTTGGTTGTTTGTGCTTTACCTCTAGACTCACACAACATAGAACTAATTAAGCTTGATATAAGAACTACCAAGTCTATTTTTCTTGGTTATCAATTAGGTACTAAAGGCTTTGTTACTTTTGATATAGACACTTGAACTATTACTGTCTCTAGGAATGTCATCTGTTATGAGGATACTTTTCCTTTTCACAATTCCAATAATGTCTCCATTCTTACTTCTATCTCTTTACCCGTAGAGTTACCTCATCTAGATTTTCAAGACCCATGTTCTGTTTCTACTTCCTCTGCCACACTTGATTTTCAACCTATTAGACGTTCCTCTAGACTTAGTCGCCCACCTACGTATCTACATGATTATCACACAGCACTTCAATGTACATCAGCTGTACCTACTTCTTTGGAGACTGGCAGCTATCACCCTCTTTCTAAAGTTGTGTCCTATGATCACTTCTCTTCTTATCGTAATTTTGTATTAGCCATTTCTACTGATGATATTCTTAAATCCTATTCCAAAGCTATTCAACATGAGGGTTGGAGGACTGCTATTCAGTCTGAATTGGATGCCTTGCAACAAAATAATACTTGGGTGATAACTGATTTACCTCCTGGTAAGCGACCAATTGGTTGTCATTGGGTTTTTGCTAAGAAGAATAATGTTGATGGTACTCTTAATCGATATAAGGGCCGTTTAGTGGCTCAAGGATTTACTCAGCTAGAGGGTGTCGATTTTAATTATACTTTTTCTCTAGTTGCTAAACTCACCACCGTGCATTTGTTACTTGCATTGGCAGCAGCTCACAATTGGCATTTAAAACAACTAGATGTCAACAATGCCTTTCTTCATGGTGACCTTGAGGAAGAGGTTTATATGCTTCCACCTCCGGGTTTGGTTGTTTCTTCTTCTTCCAAAGTTTGTAAGTTGCAACGCTCCCTTTATGGTCTTAAGCATGCCAGTCGGCAGTGCTTTTCTAAGCTTTCTCAAGCTCTTTTCAATTGTGATTATAAGCAGTCACAAGCTTATCATTCTTTATTTCTTAAAACCACATATTCTTCTTTTACTGCTATCCTTGTTTATGTTGATGATATGCTGATTAGTGGTACTGATTTACATGAAATCAACACTATTAAGACTTTTCTTGATGATTTTTTCAAGATTAAAGATTTGGGGGATGTGAAATATTTTCTTGGTCTTGAAATTGCTAGAAGTTCCAAGGGTATCTCTCTTTGTCAATGCAAATTTGCCACAGATATTTTGGCTGATTCTAGTTTTCTTGATAGTAAACCTATTAAAACTCCTATGGTGAGGGATCTTAAACTTACTAAAGATGCTCGTACTGTTTTCTTGGATGCTACTTCTTATCAAACTCTGGTGGGTCGGCTTTTGTATCTTACCAATAGCAAACCTGATTTGGCTTTTGCTATTCAACAGCTTAGTCAGTTTGTCCAGCAACCAACCAATGTCCATCTTAGTGCTTTACATCGTGTTTTGAGATATCTTAAGGGTTCCCCTGGTCGAGGTCTCTTCTTTCCAACACATTCTTCGCTAAAACTTAGTGCTTTTAGTGATTCTGATTGGGCTGGCTGTTTGGATACAAGGTGTTCTATTACTGGTTTTTGTGGTTTTCTTGATCAGGCCTTGATTACCTAGAAATCAAAGAAGTAACCTATTGTCTCTACTTCTTCCTCAAAGGATAAATATCGGGCTATGGCTGCCACTACATGTGAGCTGCAATGGTTGAGCTATTTGTTACGTGATTTTGGTTTACCACTTCCTCCCCAGCTTCTTTATATTGTGACAATCAGTCTGCTTGTCATATTACTGCTAATCCTACTTTCCACGAACGTACTAAACATTTGTATATTGATTGTCATATAGTAAGGGAGAAACTTCAGTCTGGATTGATCCACCTTTTGCCTATTAAATCTACTGATTAATTGGATGATATTTTTACCAAGCCTCTAGCTTCTTCCTCTTTTAGTACATTGGTTTCCAAGCTGGGAATGGTGGATATACATTCCCCAGCTTGAGGGGGGTATTAGGTCATATAGTAAATAGTTATTTATTTGTAACTGATTGTTACTTTAGATACACTACTACAAAAAGGGGCTTTAGTGGCGTAGCTCCTGTGGCATTTGTTTAAAGAAGCGCCAAAAATAGTTATTTATTTATTTAAAATCAAAAATATTTGAAAGCTTTGGCGCATACAATTATAAATGTCATAATTGACGTTAACCTTGCATGACGTTTCTCTGAACAAGCGCCAAACAAGGCCTTCAGTTTTTTTTTTTGAAAAAACAATAGGAAGCTTTGGCGTTTTATGTGGAAACGCCAAAGCTTCCTATATTTTGTTTTTTAAGAAAAAGAAAATATAATAGGAAGCTTTGGCGCTTCCTTACGAAGCGCCAAAGCATCTTATATTTTTTTAAAAATATATATATAATAGGAAGTTTATGATTCCAGATTTCACGGTCATGTGGGCTATAGAGGTAGATTGATCTTTATAGAAAATCGAAGCTTTGTCTCTGTCCAAACCAATCATGCACATCTTAAGGGTGTAAAAAGGGTCACATGCGTTCACTGAATCAGCACAAGCAGAGTCTAACTTATATATATATATATATATTAAAAGTATACATATAGTGTTGACAAAAAACAACAGTATTTATATAGTAATATATAATAATTACATTTTTGGTGTGTATATGTCTATAAAGTACTAAAGAACGGAGAGAGCCAAGGGTCACTACATGCATGGTGTTTTACCAATATTATATATATAATGCAATGTATATATGGTTTCCAAGATAGGAAGCTTTGGCGTTTTATAATAAAACGCCAAAGCTTCCTATATATCAAACAAAAAAAAAGGATCAAAGATGGGTGTAGATAAAAGCTTCCACATATATTAAAAAAAACGAAGATCTGGGAAGCTTTGGCGTTTTATAATTAAACGCCAAAGCTTCCACATATATAATAAAAAAATGAAGGATATGAATCATATGATCATTGCAGATTTTTTTTGGATCAAGATAGATGGGAAGCTTTGTTTTGAAAAAAAAACTATAGGGAAGCTTTGGCGTTTTTTAACAAAACGCCAAAGCTTCCATTACCAAAAATAAAAGAAGGGGAAGCTATGGCGTTTTTTAACAAAACGCCAAAGCTTCCATTACAACATAAAAAACGAAGGGGAAGCTTTGGCGTTTTTTAACAAAACGCCAAAGCTTCCACAATTATTAAAAAATGAAGGATTTGGTTCAGACAAGAGCTTTGGCATTCACCGAAGGGAGAAGAATAATTGAATCACATGAAAGCTAGCTTTGGCATTTACTGAAAAGGTAAGTCAAAAAAGAATGGAGAAGAATCACGTGAAAGCTTCCATTGACAAGGCAAGTCATATTTGTTTTTTTCATTGACAAGGCAAGTCATATTTGTTTTTTTCTTTGGCCATCCGACAGCTCCTTGAAGATCAGGTTGGACATAAATCACTTTTTGTATTTACGCATTGAAGAAGTAGTCATATTTGCATCTGCGCATTGAAGAAGATACTCACGCTCTTAATCTTCCTTGCCCTCACATCCTCAGCTCCCTCAACCGTTGAAAGCCATCGTCAGAGCTCGCTGCTGGGAAATAATCACAGGTTGGCCATTTACTTGATGAGAATCATGACTTCTTTTACAATATGCCTTTATACTTGGTAGATCACGCAATTGTTTTTTTTTAATTACAACTATATTATGATGGTTGGCAATTGTCATTTCTGAAGTATTCAAAGCTGCTTGCTTTGATTCCCTGTACACAGCCCCACCATTAATTAGTTCCCTTTGATTCCCACTTTGATCCATGTTAGTGATATGAACTATATTCGTATTAATTGAAGTGACCAACAGGAAGCCATATGCGGCAGCAGGGCTCCTTATAAATATACATATACAAAACGCCTAGGACATGTTAAAAAAATTATAATAGAAAAAAAAAATTCAGTCAGCTTTAATTTAGTTTTCTTTTAATATTTTTTAAAGGAATTTTTGGCGCTTTCTAAGGAAGCGCCAAAGGTTTCAGTTTTGTTTTATAACATTAATGGCGCTTATATAAGAAGTGCCATAGATGCTCACACCTTTTTTGGCACTTTTTATATAAGCGTCATAAAAGGTAATATAAATGTTAAAAATTTTTAACACCCGCCATTGTTGCCGCCATTATCGCTTTCCTCTTCACATCATCTCTTCATTGCATTCCTGGAGAAATACATTAAACATTAATAAAATGAAGTGTAAGAATGATTGGAAGCAAGAAGAGTGAGTTACATAATGAATCCCATGATTTTCGAAAGCTTCAGAACGTTGCTGTGTATTCCTGGGAAGCATTACTCAAGTGGTCACTCGAGTAAGCCTTGGTCATTACTCAAGTGAGCCCTTGAGTAATCCCTTTCAAAATCTGACCAAGAGCATATCCTACTTCATTACTCGAGTGTTCCCTCGAGTAATGTTACTTTTTCTTATCTGGTTACTCGAGTAGTCCCTCGAGTGATGTGAGTCATTTCTTGGCCGAGAGCTACTGGAAGATTTCTTCTCTGGTTACTCGAGTGATCCCTCGAGTAAGCTCTTAAATAACTTTGCAAATTACTCGAGTGGTCCCTCGAGTAATATCATTCAAATCTTGGCTGAGAGCATTTCCAACTGCATTACTCGAGTGCTTACTCGAGTAAGCTTCCAAATAAAACTGCAGAGCAAGAAATTTCTTCATTCTCCTTATATAATCACATTTCTAGTGGACTTAGTTTTAGTTGTTCTCTTTTGGCTTTTAATTATTCTTTGGTGTGATATTTGTCACAAAGAAGTCGGATAGGGGTGTCTTAAAACTCCTTGTTGGTGGGAGTTTTATATTTGACCAGTAATGTTTGTGAGATTGGGAAAGACATAATTGGATATGTTGAGGATTGATGAAGTGAAAGGCATTTAGCTTTCCTGGATATTTTCTGACAATATTAGCAGCATAACTAAACCCCCTTATAGAACCAGGTATTTTCTATCGTCTGAACTTACACTTTCACATCTAAAGCAAATGAAACCCTCTAATGGTGTCATGTTGAAGACTTCCATGCATGTCAAATTAAACCCTCAAGTTAGTTACAGAGGCAAAAGTTGAATGATGCAATATTATGTTCGAATCTGTACAAATCCTTTAACCTAAGTACAAATGCATCCCCAGTTTATTAATCTAACGGAAAAAGATTGCAATTTGTTCCACATGCTATCTTGAAATTGGAAATAAACATATCTCCATGATCTATCATAGAGCAAAGGACCTACCACAACCCAAAATCCCACCACAAATCCCAACGACATACTCACAAAAAACCAGTCAATCCCCTCCCCGTGACCAACATTCTTGTCATCTTGATTTGAATCACTTGAAGTACATTTATTAGTGAGAGGAGGATCACATAAGCTGTTGCCAACAAAACTAGATGCTTCAAAGCTTTGTAATTGTGTCCCTGTAGGAATTCTTCCTTCCAAATTATTGCTTGACAAGTTCAAAAAGCTCAAGAAGCCTAACTTGGTTATGCTTGGTGGGATTTCACCAAAAAGATGATTCCTTGAGAAATCCACAGACTCTAGTGATTCCATGTTCCCAATGCTATCTGGAATTTGACCGCTCAAACAGTTATTGGAAACATTTAAAAAGTGTAACCCCTTAAGTCTTGTCATTTCCATTGGTATCTCTCCAGATAATTTGTTGCTTGAAAGGTCAATACTTGTGACAAGCTCAAGAATAGCTCTATAATAATCAACTCTTCCCCTAAGGAAAAGGAGCTCCTCAAGAATCAGATGCCTTGTGTTGTTTGCTCTGTTGCAACGAATATATGATTCTGAATTACTATTTACCATTGAAATAGCACTCAAATGGTTGATACATTTGGGTATATGTCCTGTTAACTTGTTTTGTGCAAGGTCTAAGATTTGTAACAGCCTCATGTAACATATTTGATAGGGAATGTGACCCGAGAACTTATTTGATCTAAGAACAAATATCTTCAAATTTGGCGAGTGTTGTCCAACCCATGATGTAATTGTTACTGAAACTTGATTGTTCCCTAGATTCAAAGAAATCAATCTGCTGCAATTCTTCCAGAAAGTCGGAAAACTTCCAAAGAAACTATTGTTGTGGAGGTGTAACACTTCCAACCAGGATAGTGATTCAATGGATTAGGGTAAGATCCCAGTCAACTGGTTGTTTGCTAAGTTCACCACACCAAGTTTTGGCCACATCATCCAACAATCAGGTATTTCTCCCGATAAATTATTTGTTAGATATGAATAGTTTTGATGATGTCAAATATAGATGTTAAATATGAGCAAAAAGTTTGTATAATATACTTACCTTCCACATTGACTAACTACCATATTTAATGTTGTATATCTTGTAGATTAGTCATAGACATCATTGTGGGTTGATATTATAATGCCTCATAAATGGAGAATAATCATCAAGAAGAAAATCAAGAGGCAAGGAATTGAAGAAAGAAGAAAGAAAGATGAAGATTGAAGATATTCATCAAGAAGATTGAAGTTGGGTTATGAAGAATGATCATCAAGAGGAAAAACAAGAAGAAAGAAAGAAGAACTTGCAAGATCACATGAGAATATCAAGATTCAAGCTCCTAGAAGTGATACCGGAGGTTTCTATGATCATACGGAAGTTGGAATGAGTCAATACGAAGCTAAAATGATGTATACGGAAGCTATGGTACCTTTGGGGATGATTACCCGAGTAATCACTCGAGTAATATGTCATTTTCTGATTTTGGACGTGTTTACTCGAGGCCTTACTCGAGTAATCTGCCGGGTTACTTGAAAATTACCCGAGGCGGAACTTGAAGTAATGGGTACTCTGTTTTTCGCGCGCAGAACATAGGTTCGGTATTTTGGGCATATCTCTCCAACCACATGTCGGATCGAACTGAAACCGGTGGCATATGAAACTAGACTTCCAACACGAACTTTTGACACCAAGATCACATTCAAAGGAGTTCAGTTGACATAGATATCAGCTTCGAAAGTCGACACATGAATCAGCGTCATATTCCTGGACAGTTTTGGTATTTTGGACATAACTCTCAAAATACATATCGGATTGCGATGAAACCGGTGCCATATGAAAGAAGACTCAAATAGCTTTCTATGGATATATAATTTGTCACATTTGAAGCTATATCCTAAGAGCTATGACTTCTGGAAGTTGCTGCTCGTGATTTCAGGATTGTCTAAGAACAGTGGATACTCTTTGGATCATAACTTTCTGTACACAACGAGTTTGGAGTTGATTCTTGTTGCATTGGAATGTAGATAATGAGGGCTTTCCGATGATATATAATTTTCCATGTTTCGAGTCAAAATCAAGAATTTACTTGAAGGCACTACTCGAGTAACTGGTTGAAAACAAAAGACTTTACTCGAGTAGGTACTCGAGTAATCAGATAGAAAATTTCCAGTTGCTCTCGGCCTGCAACATTACTCGAGTAGCTACTCAAGTAACCATGTGGAAAACTTCCAGTTGCCATCCGGTTGACAAAGATACTCGAGGAGCTACTCGAGTAACTCTGTTTCTCAAAAATGTTGCTCTCGGCGTTTTGTACCACTGCAACAATTTACTCGAGTATGTACTCGAGTAAAGCACTGTGCTAGCAAGTTTTTTAGACGAAAACTTCAAGTCGGTACTGGAGTAAATCACTGTACATTGACGAAAACTTCAAGTCGGTACTGGAGTAAATCACTGTTCATGAAGAGTTATTTACGAAAACTTCAAGTCATTACTGGAGTAAAGCACTGTGCATGAAGAGAGAACTTCAAGTCACTACCCGAGTAAGTTATGGAGAAAATAGAAGGTCACTCGAGTAGCCACTCGAGTAACCTGTGAAGAAACTTGATGTTTACTCGAGTACGTACTCGAGTAATGCTTCCCAGGAAACAGAGCAACGACCCGAAAATTCTAGAAATCAATGGAATGATCATATAACTAATTCTTATTGCTTCTAATCATTCTTACACTTCATTGTATTAGTGTTTAATGCATTTTTCCAGTAAAACAATGAAGAGATGATGAGAAGAGATAAAAGTTGAGTTTTACGGAGCGGAGCGTCAAACGTACGTAACGGCTAGTTTTTCAAAATCAAGCAACGGACGAACGAAGCAGTCACACTCCAACGGTTATGTTGAAATGCTCAAACGGTCATCAATCCTCATCAGCTATAAATAGAAGATCATCCAAAACAGAAGTAAGAGATTCAGTGTATACATCGTCCAAATGCCAATATCCTGACATCAATAGTCATCGCACATACTCTCTGTTTCTCCAGCTTCTATATTATTTACCTTTGAGAGTTTTTGTATTGTACTTCAATGTTCATTATATCTACTCTGTGAGAGAGTCTGTAAACACTTTCAATTGTATTTCTGAATTGATCTCAAGGTAGAGGGACCTTGAGTGGGTTGATTTCCTTACGGCAAGTGTGGAGAGAATTGCCAGTAAGACTTTCTACTAGTAAGACTTACAAGGTGCAAGCAGGAGAGAACGTTGCTGCTCGTAAGACTTACAGTGGTGTAAGCAGAAGAGAACGTTGCTGCTCGTTGGACTTGCATAGGTAAGCAGGAGGGAAAGGTCTTAGGAATTACTCTGCTCGTAAGACTTGTTGTAAGGGGGAGTACTTAGTGAGAACTTTGTAAAGGCTTTTCTTGTGCCTGGATTAAACAAGAAAATAGTGGATTTGAAAATCTCAGGAGGAGCCTGGGGACTGGACGTAGGCCATCACAGATTGGACCGAACCAGGATAAATCACAGTTTGCATACTCTCTTCCTTAAACTCTTATATTTCCAGTATATATTAACTGTTGATTTATGATTCATTATTTTCATATTTATTGCTTCCTCTAAGATGCAAAAAGATTTCCAAAGTTTGTAAGATTTTTATCTTACACCCAATTCACCCCCCCTCTTGGGTGTCAGCCGGTTCTAACATTTGGTATCAGAGCCGGACTGTTGTTTAAAGGACTTAACCGTCTCAAGAGTTTATAATGGCTGATTTTGGGTGTTATATGCTTTCCGAAGGTTTTGACTACACTGTTCCACCTATTTTGAAAGATATTGATTTTTGGTTTTGGAAAGCTAGAATGATATCTTTTATAAAATGCTTTGATTATGATATGTGGGATGTTTTTACAAATGTCTTTGATTTCAAACCGAGAAAGGATTGGACAGAAAGAGAAAAGAAAATGTTTTCGTTGAACATTAGAGCAATGAAAATTTTGTATAGTGCTTTAACTGAAAATGATTTTGAGAAAATTAGATTTTGCTCTACTGCAAGAGATATTTGGGATACTCTTGATTCTCTGTATACTTCTAACAAGTGTGTTGAAGTTGAAAGTGTTGACAGTTCATGTGAGACTGCAAGCTATATATCCACGATTCATGAACAAGTGGGAGTTGACAATGAAGAAGGAGAAATCATAGAACACTTCCATGATTTTGTCAACATAGAAGAACAAGAGGAAAATGATTCCCGAAAAGAGCTCGTTATGGACGGACAAGAAAATTCAGTCTCTGGAGCTCAACATGAACTTAAGGTAAGAAGTTCCAATTCTTCTTGTGATTTTCGTAAAACTGATTTTCAAAGCTTGCATAAAATTGTTTTTCAACCAATTATTGATTCTATTGAGAAAAGCAAAAAGATTTTCAATCATGCTGGAAATTCATGCGGGAAGAAAGAACTTAGGCAAACTGATCATTCGAAATCATCTTTTCTTGATCAACACAATACTTGCATAGAATCTCATAATACATATCATCATATTATTTGCAATTATTGTGGTAAATCAGGTCATATTTCTCACACATGCTATATTAGAAGAAATTCTAATTTGAGAAATAAATATGTTTGGGTTCCGAAAAGACAAGTAATGTCTAATCCTAACAATCAAGGACCCAAGTATATGTGGGTACCAAAATGTTCTTCTAGTACTTTATGTATGCAGATTGAATATAAGAAGAATGGACATAAGGGTACGGAGATGATGAAGAAGAAACCAAGAGTTTCTCATGCACCAAGAAAGAGGTTCATACCATCTATATCGAAAAGAAGAACTCTCGGAGCACTCATTGCTGGAAATGCAAATTTTAATCACAAAGAAATGCAATGGAGAAAAAGAGTACGTTCTACCTCAAGAATGGACTACCATAGAGTACCGCTCAACTATCTTGAGGAGAACAAGACAAGGAGGATCTCTCAAGCATCAAATAAAAGACTCCTGGAGTCTATATATTTTGAGAGAAGGTTTCCAACACCCAAAGCAAGATATTCAAAGTATCAACATCATAGAAAGATGCAATGGGTAAGCAAAAGCAATCCTCCTATCTAAGGCAAAGGTATACAATGATAAAACCACCTATGCTATTGTCTTTAATATTTATTGAGGTTTTAGATTTTGGAATCTTAGGAATGAGCATTGCAAACTGATTTGAAATTATGTTTTCACATTCTTTTTAAAGCCACTTAATACTTTTATTTATAAAGGGATTACAATGCTCAATAGGTTAATTCTTTATGCATATATAATGATTTAAAAAGAAAATATTTCTTTTATGCATAAAGACATGTTTAATTCATTATACGCAATTGCCTCGAATTGATTATATTCTTAGAGCATGTGAATTTTATCTTGATTCCTACAAGCTAACAAGAAATGGATCCAATCAATGTTGGATACCATGAAGAAAAGAAATTTATATAGTTCTGTAGAATAAGAAAAAGCTTCTCAAGACTATGACCACATGAAAACAAATTCATATCTTGATGATGCTGAAATTCGAAGTTTGGATTTTGGTGCTGATTGTGCAAAGGAGAGAAACCAATATTATTTCACCAAAATCAAGCAAGCTGTCACAAGGACAAGAGGAATTACGGTGATATCTAATCCTTACTCTATACTGTGATTATATGAATTATTTATTTTGAGTAATGAGTATTTGTCCATTATTACATTCATTTAGCAATCAATCCTTCATGATTGTTAATTTGTTTATAGATTGCTAAATGAACGATAAGTGAAATTGTGCATAGTTTATCTATCAGTTTATGTTTTGAAGTGCACAATTCAAAAATGTGTTTTGGTTTCATTCCATCATGTATTATAAAATTGCATACCATTTGTAATCAATCATTTATGGTTTTCAAATTGTTTTTTTAGATTGCTAAATGGACTTAAAATGAAATTGTGTATTTGAGTTTTGAAATGTACATTTCAAAAATATACTTAGATTCCAATTCATCTTGTTTATAAAAATGCATACATATTATTTGAAAATTATTCATAACTTGTTTGCATTTAAATTGGTTTCAAAATTGGAAGTTAATATTTATATATACCGAAAATCAGAAATGCTTCAAATTCTTTCACCAGGGTATTTCCCCATCATTGACATATTGATCATTGATCCTAAATGTGTTATCCAATGCTTGAACTCCTCAATCATTATTTTCTAACAAATTAGACCTTATGTCTAACAAGTTATCTATCTATGAGTTTCAAGTATATTTCCCAGAAAAGAATTCAATATGTGAAAGCTTTATGCCTGATGCATAAATCTTTGGTTGGCTATGTTATTCAAAGCATTATGAATGTTTATTAGTGCATTGAATCTTAATGCATTAATCATTATAGTGGAATAACTTATTAGGATAATATTCAAGTACTCGAGTCATTTGGACTAATGAGTATGTGCTTCTTATACTCATCCCGTTGCTCAAATGTATTACCAGTTGTTTTCATCCATTCTTTGAGTAACTTGATCCTTCTATTCAAATTCTTGAGGTGAATATCCCTATTCTTCAAGACACATTTCTAAAAGTCAAGTTTATCTCTTGGTCAATAGCAAAGTCATTGTGTTTATATACATCCTTGAAATTAAGCCTTTTTGGCTAATTCATTTTCAATATGACTTTTGCTCTTGGAAAATTCTCAAACATGTTAAACTCCAACATGTTATCTTAGTTGTTCTTTAAAAAGGAAGCTTTCTGGTATATGTATATTTAAACTATTGACTTTCACCATTTTCAACATAAACATTGATTATAAATATATTTCAAAGATGAGTTTTGCATATATTCAAAATCTCAATTTTACAATGCATTGTCATGATTTGAAATTAAATATGAGATTTGAATCAATGTGCGTATCTCATGATCATTCTTGAAAAATTTGATTTCATTCATGATTTATCATTTTATAATAGTTGGTCATTATAAATAGATTTTCAACTCTCTTTGATCTGACTTACATTGATTGCATGAAAATCTTATCAATGACATATCTTTTAAAATGTATTTACAAATTGTCATTGATCTTTGAAATCATCATTCTTGGTATTATTTGTACGTTACCCTTTATGATTCAATTACTTAAATTTATTTAATTGGGTAAAGAATTATATTTTGATCTCTGTTGGTTTATCGTACTCTTTGCTCAAATATCATATACTTAATTGTCTAAGAGCATAAGAGTTATAATATTTGATACTGTATGGACCCAAGAGAAAGTTGGGTACCAAAGAGCATATACTTTTGCAGGAATTAATCAAAATGCTCTACTTTTGGATACAAAGATCAAAGACTAACAGAGAAGGCATGACTGGCAGTATTGCAATGTGAGCAGAAACAAAATTTGTGGTATCGTTCAAGTGACACCACATCACTCGCAAGTAACTAGCTAGTGATGCAGCCAGAGAAAGAGAAAGAGGAGGAAAATATCTCAAGTGAACCTAGACGAGATCCATCCAAAAGCAGCTCAAAGCCATGAACATGTATAGCTTTGTTGCCTACCCACCTTCCTTATTATTCCAAGGAGATCAGAAGATATTCAGAGGAAGATGCTGAGATACACATAATTATCAAGCTTGGTGAGCCTATGTGGATTCTCAACTACAATCCTAGCTCTATGTTTTCCCAAATTATATGATATATCTATACTAGAGCTTTGGTGAGCAAGGCAAATTCAATCGATTTATGAAAGGACTATCACACAATGACCTATATTATTAGTGAGAAGGAGAGGAACGTCAGAGAAATCATGTCTTTCAAAGATATATATACTTCTACAGGACTTACTCCAAGTAATCAGAAGTTACTTCAAGTAATCTGCAATTACTTCAAGTAGACCTTCAAGTAATTCACAATTACTCCAAGTAAGTCTGAATCTTACTCACAAGAGGCACAAAGGATGAAAACTGGGACTTCAAGAATAGATGAGATACAACATTTTGCTAGAGCTGGTCTCCTGGTCCTTCATTCTTTGATCCATCTGTCTGAGGCTATCAGAGAAAGGAGCTCAACAATCACACAAAGCTTGTTGCAAACAATGTTGAGTTCATCACTTCTGTGAATGGCAAGATTAGACAACTCTGTGGTTCAATCAACCAGAACTTCAAGGTTTTATTATGAGCTCATCTTGGTATCCTAAAGTGCCTACAGAGATTATGCTTCAGAATCTTTCAGTACTAATCACATCATCAGACAGTGAGTATCCAACGATGCATCAACGGACTTCAGAGGATTATGGCTCGAGTGATTACGATATTACTCGAGTGAGGTATTGTATTCTTACTCAATTAAAATTCTCTGAGTTGCAACACTCGAGTGAGCACTCGAGTAATGGTTGAGTGAAATACTCGAGTAACTACTCGAGGGATACAGGGTTACAATATTTCAACCCTGAATAGCATCATCATTTTCAAAACTTGATTTCCCTCCAAATCTTCATATTTTCATACTCATTCTCTTTACAAAATTTCCATTGATTTTACAAATTCAAGAGAGTTATTAATTGTTTTGCTCATAACGATTTTTTTTCTAAGCCATGCATTCAGGGGGAGCTTCACATTCACATGTGTTTTATATCTTAAAAGCTCATCTCGTTTATTGAAATAAAATCCTTTTAACGTACTCATCTGAATTCACTATCTTTCAATTAGTTTTGATGATGAGTTACTCTTATATTTTCCTTTCATGATCTTAATTTTTAACATATCATATGGAAAGGATGACTTTGGTTTATGCAATAAATTTGATACTTGACTGCACTAACCACTCTCCTTGCAAGAATGCTTTTATAGTAGGAGAATTGGCTCTATGCAAGATCGTTCCTCAACACACTAAAAGGAGAATGTATCAACTTTGAGGACATATGCTTTAGCGCTCAATCAAGGGGACAACAACATTTCAAGCAACAAGAGTTTAGACACCACTTGAGAAAATTGCATAGCAAAAATGTGATAAATACAACATCATGGATCTAACACAACAAGAAGAGAAGGCAATGGATTTCATGGATCAGTTATCAGCTTGCTACATCCAAGTGAGCGTTGAGCATGCTGAACAGAAGATCAACTCAATTGGAGAATCTTGGCAACAACATGAACATACATCAGAGTTGCATAGCAAGACGTGTGGAGAACACAACATCATGAACTAGCATCGCTAAAGAATAAAGCAACGGCTTTCATGGAGCGCTTCATCATTTTCCAAAAACTACATGAGCATTTCTAAACCCTCTCTTTATATTTTGAGCTTACTTTGCCTATCCTTGATTATGAATGTTTTTCTTGAAAACCTCTCCAAATTGTTTCAAATTTGTTTTCATGAAAATTATTTTTCATTTACATCAAATTATAAATGAAACTACTTTCAAAACGGGGGAGAGAAAACTTGTTTTCCTGATGCATTTATTTTGATTAATGGGGAAAATGACATTTCTCATATTGACTTCATATTTACTTCTCTACAAGTCTTTCTTCTTTATACTTCAAACTTTTTGCTGATGTCAAATAGGGGGAGAGAAAGGCAAGAAAAATATAAAAATAAAAGGCAAGAAAAATATAAAAATATATTGTTCTTACTTAGTTTTTATAACTCATATATATTTTTCTTGAAGGATTTGTCATCATCAAAAAGGGGGAGAATGTTAGATATGAATAGTTTTGATGATGTCAAATATAGATGTTAAATATGAGCAAAAAGTTTGTATAATATACTTACCTTCCACATTGACTAACTACCATATTTAATGTTGTATATCTTGTAGATTAGTCATAGACATCATTGTGGGTTGATATTATAATGCCTCATAAATGGAGAATAATCATCAAGAAGAAAATCAAGAGGCAAGGAATTGAAGAAAGAAGAAAGAAAGATGAAGATTGAAGATATTCATCAAGAAGATTGAAGTTGGGTTATGAAGAATGATCATCAAGAGGAAAAACAAGAAGAAAGAAAGAAGAACTTGCAAGATCACATGAGAATATCAAGATTCAAGCTCCTAGAAGTGATACCGGAGGTTTCTATGATCATACGGAAGTTGGAATGAGTCAATACGAAGCTAAAATGATGTATACGGAAGCTATGGTACCTTTGGGGATGATTACCCGAGTAATCACTCGAGTAATATGTCATTTTCTGATTTTGGACGTGTTTACTCGAGGCCTTACTCGAGTAATCTGCCGGGTTACTTGAAAATTACCCGAGGCGGAACTTGAAGTAATGGGTACTCTGTTTTTCGCGCGCAGAACATAGGTTCGGTATTTTGGGCATATCTCTCCAACCACATGTCGGATCGAACTGAAACCGGTGGCATATGAAACTAGACTTCCAACACGAACTGTTGACACCAAGATCACATTCAAAGGAGTTCAGATGACATAGATATCAGCTTCGAAAGTCGACACATGAATCAGCGTCATATTCCTGGACAGTTTTGGTATTTTGGACATAACTCTCAAAATACATATCGGATTGCGATGAAACCGGTGCCATATGAAAGAAGACTCAAATAGCTTTCTATGGATATATAATTTGTCACATTTGAAGCTATATCCTAAGAGCTATGACTTCTGGAAGTTGCTGCTCGTGATTTCAGGATTGTCTAAGAACAGTGGATACTCTTTGGATCATAACTTTCTGTACACAACGAGTTTGGAGTTGATTCTTGTTGCATTGGAATGTAGATAATGAGGGCTTTCCGATGATATATAATTTTCCATGTTTCGAGTCAAAATCAAGAATTTACTTGAAGGCACTACTCGAGTAACTGGTTGAAAACAAAAGACTTTACTCGAGTAGGTACTCGAGTAATCAGATAGAAAATTTCCAGTTGCTCTCGGCCTGCAACATTACTCGAGTAGCTACTCAAGTAACCATGTGGAAAACTTCCAGTTGCCATCCGGTTGACAAAGATACTCGAGGAGCTACTCGAGTAACTCTGTTTCTCAAAAATGTTGCTCTCGGCGTTTTGTACCACTGCAACAATTTACTCGAGTATGTACTCGAGTAAAGCACTGTGCTAGCAAGTTTTTTAGACGAAAACTTCAAGTCGGTACTGGAGTAAATCACTGTACATTGACGAAAACTTCAAGTCGGTACTGGAGTAAATCACTGTTCATGAAGAGTTATTTACGAAAACTTCAAGTCATTACTGGAGTAAAGCACTGTGCATGAAGAGAGAACTTCAAGTCACTACCCGAGTAAGTTATGGAGAAAATAGAAGGTCACTCGAGTAGCCACTCGAGTAACCTGTGAAGAAACTTGATGTTTACTCGAGTACGTACTCGAGTAATGCTTCCCAGGAAACAGAGCAACGACCCGAAAATTCTAGAAATCAATGGAATGATCATATAACTAATTCTTATTGCTTCTAATCATTCTTACACTTCATTGTATTAGTGTTTAATGCATTTTTCCAGTAAAACAATGAAGAGATGATGAGAAGAGATAAAAGTTGAGTTTTACGGAGCGGAGCGTCAAACGTACGTAACGGCTAGTTTTTCAAAATCAAGCAACGGACGAACGAAGCAGTCACACTCCAACGGTTATGTTGAAATGCTCAAACGGTCATCAATCCTCATCAGCTATAAATAGAAGATCATCCAAAACAGAAGTAAGAGATTCAGTGTATACATCGTCCAAATGCCAATATCCTGACATCAATAGTCATCGCACATACTCTCTGTTTCTCCAGCTTCTATATTATTTACCTTTGAGAGTTTTTGTATTGTACTTCAATGTTCATTATATCTACTCTGTGAGAGAGTCTGTAAACACTTTCAATTGTATTTCTGAATTGATCTCAAGGTAGAGGGACCTTGAGTGGGTTGATTTCCTTACGGCAAGTGTGGAGAGAATTGCCAGTAAGACTTTCTACTAGTAAGACTTACAAGGTGCAAGCAGTAGAGAACGTTGCTGCTCGTAAGACTTACAGTGGTGTAAGCAGAAGAGAACGTTGCTGCTCGTTGGACTTGCATAGGTAAGCAGGAGGGAAAGGTCTTAGGAATTACTCTGCTCGTAAGACTTGTTGTAAGGGGGAGTACTTAGTGAGAACTTTGTAAAGGCTTTTCTTGTGCCTGGATTAAACAAGAAAATAGTGGATTTGAAAATCTCAGGAGGAGCCTGGGGACTGGACGTAGGCCATCACAGATTGGACCGAACCAGGATAAATCACAGTTTGCATACTCTCTTCCTTAAACTCTTATATTTCCAGTATATATTAACTGTTGATTTATGATTCATTATTTTCATATTTATTGCTTCCTCTAAGATGCAAAAAGATTTCCAAAGTTTGTAAGATTTTTATCTTACACCCAATTCACCCCCCCTCTTGGGTGTCAGCCGGTTCTAACATTATTTGATGCCAATATGAGGAATTCCAAGTTCTTTGTCTCATCATGTTTAGAACACAAAAGATGTGCTATGGAACCTGAAAATTGATTGCTTGAGAGGCCTATATAAATCATATGGGGTGATATGTAAGGTAGTTGACCATTTAACTTATTTGAGCTTAAATCCACAATACTTGGGATAGGAATGGAGTTCTTCCATATATTTGAAAGCTCACCATCAATGTAATTATGAGAGAGATGGAATTTATGAGCATTGTCAAATGTGCTCCAAACCCAAGCTGGAATAGGACCAGATATCTCTGTGTTTGAAATATCCAAATCACAGAGATGCTTTAGTGATTGAATCCATAATGGAAAGTCAGGACCGAGATACCAGGAAGCTATTCCTAAATACTGCAAAATTTGAAAAGGAGGACTCCAATCGGGACTCACTTGTAAAGGGAATTGGTTTCTTGAAGCATTGAAAAGGTATAAGTGGGAGAAATTAAGGTGGGCCTCTTTTACAATTCCATTGAATAGATTATCTTGGATATAAATAAAACACAATTTAGAAAGTGATCCTAGAATTTTGAAAGGAAATACACTGAATCGATCATTTGAAAGGTTAAGATATATTAGAGATGTGAGATTTTCTAGTGATCTAGGGATTTCACCCTTGATATTGTTGCCAGAGAAGTAAACCCTGGCTAGATTTTTGAAGTGCCCAATTTGTTCTGTTAAATAGCTAGGTAGTTGAAAACCTGTAGCATACAAAACCTCTAATTTTTGTGAATCACATTTGGAAAAACCTTTTAAAGTTTTGGAAACTTGTTGATTGCACTTCTTATTTGAAATGAACACTATTTTCCGGTTGCAGAGATTTCCAATGGAGATTGGAATTTGCCCTTCTAGATGATTATCAGACAAAGCAAGATGTTCAAGAGGAGTCAAGTTTCCAATGTTATAAGAAATAGTACCAGCCAAGTTGTTACTATAGAGATAAAGTAACTTTTAAGTGACTAAAGCTGTACAATCAATCAGGAATGGAAGAGTTAAACAAATTCTGAGATAAATCAAGATGTTGAAGGAAGGTTAGGTTTTGAATTCCATCAGGGATAGATCCATGAAAATTGTTATTTGACAACTGAAGATAAACCAAAATTTTCAGTTGGAATATCCACCATGGAACTAGTGAAGGCCCAAAGAAGTAAGAATTGGAATTTGGAAAGGTCAAGGATGGTTAGATTTGAAAAGTTAAAGGTAGATGGTTGAAAATGATGATGAAATTCACAATATGACAAGTGCAACACACTCAAAGAGGGAAGTGAATGAAGAATGCTTAACCAATCAGAGGCAATGGACAAGTTTGTGAAACTTAGGTCAAGATGTTGGAGTCGATAAAGATCTCCAAGCCACTGGGGATTGCTAACATAAAATGCATACATATTGGATTGATAAGAACCTCTGAGATCAAGATAGATTAGATTGGAGAGGTTTCCAATTTCTTGAGGGATGCTTGCCGTGAAATGATTGCCTCCAATGTCAAGGTAGAGCAAATTGGAAAGATTGCTAATTTGATGAGGAATTCTTCCACCAAATCCAGCTTGAGAGAGGTTAAGGTATGTTAAGCCTTTCGTTGAGCCAAGGAAACCAAGAATTGGCATGCCACCAAAATCATTACCACTCAAGTCCAAGTAATTTAAATGCTTCAAATCAAGCGAAGAAGGATGTATCTTACCCTCAAGCCTTGATCTCTCATAAGATTCACGTACATCATAATACCAAGAAGGCGAAGGAGGTGAAGTTGCGAGGTGAAGCTCAAGAATGCGACCAGTTAAGTTGTTGCAAACAATTGACGCCCAGTTACAGCAATCTCCATCATCGGCAAACCAAGAGCCCAGCCTGTTTGAAGTGTCTAGGAGATGAAGTTTAAGCTTAAGAATAGCATCTCGCTCACTTGGAATGCAGAGGATCCTAGAGGATGCTTTGTATATGAATAAATCAACGGTTAAAAAGGCAAGCAACCACAGGAAAATAAACCTAATATTGGTAACAATGTTGCAGGAACCATCCATGACAAGCAAGCTTTTTTCTGTGCGGGATGATTTTTCTGAGGTATATCCTTTGTTAGAAGTGCTGAAATTTATAATGTTACTTGTTGATCTATGTGGCTGTACTGCCTCTAACCAACTTCTTATGAACGAGAATTGAGAGCCCCACACACTAAAATGCTGTGGAAGAATACTATTATATCTCATTCCTTTTCTTACCTAATTTCTGACATTTTCTGCAATCTTTCATCACTGTAATAGTAATTGATTTTCACTTTTATAATTCAATCAATGAAATTTTCATTGTGATATGGAGCATCCGTAGGAACGATATTATTCTATCTTTCATCATTGTAATAGTAATTGTATATTATCATTGTAATAATGGATGTGTTACAATCAAGCTATGGAATTACAGAATCCACTATATATATATAATACACCAGTAATATGCTTGCAACTTTGCTTAGTTTTTTGGATTTTTGGATAGCATTGGCTACATCTTCTTTTATTCTCCCTTCATTGCAAGTAATTCGTTCTTTGGAAATTTCTGACTTTAAGTTGTGAGATTAACAAGATTATGGGAAGAAAACCCTTGTTACGTGGTGTGGGTTCTTACTTTTATATATTTATTTTCTGTGAAGGGACAAATAATAGTCACTTATCATTTTTTTAAATATTCAATATGGGGCTTCCTTTATCGCAGTCCCCCTCGTTTTCTTATGATAAGTGGCTGAAAGACTTTATTTGCAGTCTCAGTACGCAAATGCAACCAAACAAATAATCATAGCTTATTATTATAAATGATACATATTTCAACATTGACATATTATTCATACAATAATTATATCTATCATGGTGAAGGCACTTGCAATACCAATTATGTCAATTAAAGATGACTAAATTGGATGTTTATGTGCCTATAGATAGAAATAAAGATAAAGAAAGCTGACAGGTTTTGACCTGTAGAATTTATATGTATTATTTAGATTATACATGTTTGATTTTTATGATCTTATTTTTGTGTTTATTTTTATTTTTTATTGTCAAGGTAGAGCACATTGGAAAGATTGCTAATTTGATGACGAATTCTTTCACCAAATTCAGATTAGGAGAGGTTAAGGTATGTAAAGCTCCTCATTCAATTCTTATCTTGCCAAATCTTTTTGACAATTGATTCAATTATATATATAAATACACCTCTTTCTGTCATTTCCTTTTCATGTTGGACTGAGACTTTATTTGCAGTCTTAGAACGCAAGTGCATCCAACTTAATCACAGCTTAGCAATTTAGCATTGGTGATCCATATTTCAACATTGGAAAAAACAAGGGTTAATATCATTTTTGCTCATTACATTTTGATCAAATTTTGGTTTTGGTTCCTACAATTTTAAATTGTTGATTTTGCTCCTTGTAGTTTCATATGGATTTATTTTGAGTTTAAAATATATAGATCAATCGTTAAATTCAAATTAAATTTTTATGAAACTATATAAACAAAAATCAAGGATTTGAAACTATACGGACCAAAACCAAAATTGAATCAAATTGTAAGGACAAACAATAATTATGAGTACTATTTCATGGATATGATGCATGACACTTCTATTTTTCATGAAATAATAATTCTTGGAAAGGAAGTTTCATAACTTGAAGAGTTGAGATAGCACTTGCGTGAATACGTGTTAGATTTGCAAGTATAAGCTTCCATCAATTACAAGATGACTAAACTTCAAGTTGAATGCTTATCAGTCTAGAGGTGATTAATGAGAATAGATGATGAGAAGGTACAAATGTTTAAATAATTTATATCCGAGTATATCGGATGACTAAGTTCAAGCGTTAGGGTATATAGTCCAGCAGAAAGAATTACAGGAAAAATTAAAGGAATAATGTTCCAAGGAAAAAATAAGCAAGAAAGAAAATAAGAAATGAAACAATGGCTAGCATTCTCCTTTATCTTCTCCGTGGATATATAGGTGGATGGGCTTTGTTGGTTAATACTGAGCATAAACATCACTCTGCCTTGGGCTTAATGATCTAGCACTTGCAATCTCTGAAAATGGGTTGGTTTATTGTTGTCCAAGGCTATAAATTAGCTACATTAAGGGGCTGTTTGGTACAAGAGATTTGGAGGGGAGGGGAGGGAAAAATTTTTGACTTAAATTTTAAAAAAAGTGGACATGTCGGGTTTAAAATTTTTAATCTATTTTTCTCTCTTTTATTTTCCATCTTATCATTATTAAAATTTTATGATCATATTTCTCCAATTTTTTAAAATCCAACTGATAAAAATTTTCCTTCCTTTCTCTTCCTTTCCATTTCCCTCCTGCCAAACAGACCCTAAGGGCACGGTTTGAATTGCCCACTAAGGGCAAATGAGCCTGAACATTATTGTTATTTCCCTATAACTTTAGAGAAAATCGCACTTAGGTCCCAAAGACAATATATAGATATATAGATAAAAAGTTTTAAGGTAGATTCCCCTATCTAAAAACTCCCTAAGAACCTCAGTAATATAGATTCTAAATGTAAAATTACCTTCTTGCTCTTAGTAATTGATAGTTGAAGTCAATTTCCCCTTATACTAGCAAGTGTATTTGCCTACTTTGACAAGTTTATATGTTTATATTGGCAAGTTATATATTGATAAGTTTATATGCCTATACTGATAAGTTATACATTGCAAATTAGTTTGCCCTTAGACTGGCAAGTGTATGTTATCATTTTGACAAGTTTATGTGCTTATATTGGCAAACGTATGTGCCTCTTTTAACAAGTTTATGTGTCTATACTGACAAGTCTATCATGTTAACTAAAGCCTTTTTGCCAATTTAATTTGAAACAACTTCCGTTGATAATTATATGTACCTAGATTGACAAGTCATAGAGTAGTCATTGACAAGTCCGTCTTAGAGTAGCTAGTTCCATTTTTCCAATAAAATTTAAAGTAGCTCCTATTAATAAGTGTATGTTCCTATATTGATAAGCTATAGTGTGGCTATTGACAAGCCCATCTTTGTCAACTAATGTCATTTTTCCATTACAATTTTAAAAAGCACATGATGACGAGTGTATGTGCCTATATTAATTAGTCATACATAAACCATGCTACTCTTTTCCATTTTTAATCAATGGGGGTAATAAGGTAATTTCACATTTGGAATCTATGTCACTGCAGACCCTAACAAGTTTTTAGATAGGGGAATAGACATTAGTATTGTTTTGAATTTTTTTTTTCTGGTCCTTGGAATCTGAGTGCAATTTTCCCATAATTTCACTCAAATATCTTAAAATTTTATATTACTTAGATGATAAAAAAGATTCTATAATTTATGAGTCAACGAGGCTTTATATTTTTCCTTTCCAATATTTGAAGATATAGCAATTGTAACAATAATAAAAAAAAAATTTGTAAAATTCCATGGTAATATTAAGAAGTGAGTTGTAATATTCTTATATAAAAAACTTAGGGGTTGTTCGGTATGAGTGATTTGGAGGGGAGGGGAGGGAAAATTTTTATGAGTGAGATTTTAAAAAAAAAAATTGGAGAGGTGGGGTTTTAAAATTTTTAAAGAGAATATGTAAGATAAAAGAATAAAATAAATTAATTAAAAACTTTAAACCCTACTTCTTAAATTTTTTAAAATCAAACTCAAAAAAAAAAAAAAAGAAATTCTCTCTCCACTCACTTTCCCTTCCCTTCCTCCTCATACCAAACAGCCTCTTAAGAATCTCTTGTAAGCACTGAGTCTTGCGAGTTAAGGTGATAACTCTAAAAGGCTTGGCTTGTAACTTTGTTGTGTTATAACTTGTGTATGCATTGAATTATAGTTGAGAATTAATATGGAAAAAATATATGTATAAAATCTGATAGGAGTAGTTTTAATTTAACTATTCCTTGTTGCCCCATAATTTAAGCGACAACGTTCTAGAAGAAAGTAGTTGGGAGCATATATTATATGTATCCCGTCATAAAATTTATTTAACTATTTTTTAGCCTTTTGAGTAATTTGAACTTTGTATAGTTTTTTTTAGCTTCTCCTTGTGTTTGCCGTAGTAGTTTACGGGCAAAAAAAAAAAAAAATTGTGACTGAAGAAGAATCTTCATTGTAACTTTTCGGATTTTAACACGCACAAATCAAATATGACAACTCAATTATTGTGGTGTAGTGGCATGTAGGCTATCACTTGATAGGGTTCCATCCCTACTTGGAAGCGGTGCTTGCCAATCCAAAATAAAAGGAAAAAAAGAAATAATCGTGTTGATCAAAATATGATTATGTACTAAATATGGACATTTCTTTTCATAGAATTTCTCCTATGAAAGACTTTACAAATTAAAGCTAGATTATAACTACAAAATATAATTTTGTGTATAAATAAATTGACAATTTCTTTTCTCCAAATAATGAATGGTCTCCTTTTTATTAACTATGCTTGGGTGAAAAATTTAAAAGTTAGGAGAAAACTATTAACAAAAAAGTTGGAATCCCATTCCACACGTTGGGACTGAGCACATGGCTGTTTGTTAGTTTATAATCAACTTTCATACAGACACCTATAGAATTACCACATTCATTAGCTATTTCATCGTTATTCCGTCAAATTTATTTATTTTTCTTTTCTTGACTTGTTTTGCTATATCCTTGCAAATTAATTTTTTAAATTGATTATGAGGTTCGTAAACACCCCTCATATGACCAAACATATAGGTTAGCTAAAGCACATTGATTATAACTTTGCCAAACTTAACACGTACGTCCAAATATAGTGCCCTTATGCCCGTCAACTACGGCAAACATATAGATCCAAATAATGAATATAACCTCATTCATGAAATGGTATTGTGAGGAAAATCTAAAGGTTGGGACAAAGAAGTTGGAATCCCATTCCACACGTTGTGACTAATCATGTGGTTGTTTATTAGTCTATATAATCAACTTTCATACACACCTATAGAATGACCCACATTAACATCGCCCTAATAAATACGCACATAACAACAACAACAACTCAATTGTGAAATATTTTACAAAGTTGGGTCATGACAATGAAATAATTTTCCGCAAGGCATAATAATGGGTGTTTTGGGGAGGGAGTTATGATACTAAACTATATTATTAAACGGTTGGTTAAAATATGTCTAATGCTTAGTGTTATTTTTTAAATGACATGGTATATAATAAAAAATAAAAAAATTATAGCTTCATAGAAAATGGTAACTTTAACAGTAATTTTAATGGTGGGGAAGTTGATAGTTAAAACACAAAACATTAGGGTCCTAAATTTAAAATTTTAAAGGTTTGGGAGCTGATGGGCAACTTGCCTAAAGTTTAAGGAAGTTTTGTGTATTTTAGCCTACAAAGTTTGATGAATTTATGTATATGTGTATTGCTATTGATGGGCAAGAGCATCAGGTAAATGACCAAAGATTTTTTTTTAAAAAAAGTTGAATTACGAATAAAAAAAATTAACTTTGCCGTTTTTGAGACGCATAAAGCGAAACAACAAGTCAATTGTGAAAGACTTTATAAAATTAGAATATGACTAAAAAAGAATTTTCCACCACACGCTAACAAATTTTGTCCAAATTATGAACAGTCTCTGTCATTAACTATTCAAGTGTGGAAATTTTGAAAGTGGGGGACCAAACTAATCGATAGTATAACCCATCTCTTAAAATTTGAATGGTGAAAGACTTCAAGAAAAAATTGAAAGCAATAATTTTGATTTTAACAAAATAAATGATATTTTTGCAATTTGAATATTCCTTGTAAACAAAATAAAGATGTTGATTGTAAACATATTAAAAGAAGTTAAGAATAGCAAAAATACATTGATTCCACCTCTAATGATAGAGATAGAAAGTGAATGTGTTATCACTATTTCATATGTTTTTTTTAAGGAGTTGATAAAAAAGTTAATTAATCATCTCATATTTCGTCACATATCACTGCCTCAATTATGGTCGCTAGAAATATTTTTTCCCCAATAATTATAAAGTTGTAAGTCAAAAAATAAAATAAAAGCTACTTTTACATTGAGTCATCCAAAGTAAATTTTATAGAATACTCCTACAGTATTTAATATAAGGGAGATTTAGGAAGTTGATCTTGACCCTAAATATGAGACATCATTTTCATATTTATCAATTTTTTTTTCAAATTAAGTAAATATATATCGTCTTAAGGACTGAAGGGAGTAGTATAGATGCAAAAGGCAATGAAACATCAAACATCAAAATCAAAGTGAATAGAGTTATGTGTAATACCCCGAATTTTGGGATTGTAGGGTTGAGAATAAGCTTAAATTCAGTGGACTGCTAAGCCCCGATTCAGCTGTTGTCCCAAATTTATCCCCTAATGATTCTTATATCTTTTGGGTATTAAGAAAGTAAAATGATGAACTTTGGAGAATATAATTATGTTTTTGGTGAAATTGCTTATGAGGTAGCGAGCTTGTCATGTGATTTTGAATGATCAAATGATGAGAAAAAATTATGAAATTTTACAGGATGAAATTAGACATCCTAAGCTTTAATTTGATAGGTCATATGACTCAATTATAGCTATATACAAAAAGATATGAATTTTGGAAATCAACACAGAAAAACTGTGAAATTTCTAGAACAGTATGTAAAGATTGAAATTCTGGGAATTTTGTGATTCTATTCAGCAAAATTATATATTTTTCATTGAAACTAGACTCAATAAGGGTTCTATAGGCTTTGGAATTACTCAAATTCTATTTTTCTAGAATTAGTTATGATTTTTCAAAGTTTGGGCAGAAAATCTGCCAGAAATTGATGAAATCCGAAAATGGGAATTATGACATCATCATAATTAAAGATGACATAAGCTAAATGTTATAAAATCATCATCCTCTTCCTCCATCAGCCAAAAACCATACAGCACCATGGAGAAAGAGAGAGAGGGAGTTTTAGAGAGAGAAGAGGGAGAAAACTTACAAGATAGGTCGATTTCTTCGGTGAATTCGTACCTAACGTGTATACTCCTTCTCCTAAGCTTATCGTCTATGTTGTTTGAGGTGTTTGAAGCAATATTTTTGGAGTTGGGAAGGTTAGGGTTTCAGCCAAGAAAAGGAAAAGCCAGAGGGAGCTTGAGGTAACTTCCAAACTCTTGTATATTTACTATTCTGGCTGTTGTGGACAATTTAATCGGTGAAATTTCGCCAGATTGTCCTTTGTTTCAATTTATGGAAATGGGTTGGCCTAGGTGTTATGCTGCTCAAATTGATACTAAATGGTAGTTGTAACCTAATGGAATAATCAATAAAGTGATTAGGTGTCAACACCCATTTCCATAGGCAAATAGAAAAGTACAGTTATACTGATAATAAGTATTTGTTTACAGACAAACATTAACAGAGCAAAATTCACTAATAATTACAAATATATACAGAATATCCCAAAATATTCCAAGTACAGGCTAAATGTAACCACCAACTGTGTCTCGAGAAACATACCCGTCAGTTTCCCGGAACTATGTTCTTGTCTTTTGAACCGCTGGCACCCGCTGAGACATTTGGTTTAGAAAAAGGGGTAAGATTCCAAGGAATCTCAGTAGAAACATACGATCAACATATAAAATGCGAAAATTAAATATGCAATGCACCGTATCAAGTAAAATGAAAATTCATATCATCCGTATGTGTACACAAAATTCATGGCCAACTAACCCGTTGAAACCCCTACATGTACCTCAGCCGAGTCCTTGACTACAGCTAGGTAAGACTAGTGTACCTCAGGTAGGTCCTAGACCACAGTTAGGTAATGTGCCTCCAGCACGTGTTCAGATCACAAAATACAGTAACATGCATCATACAAATAGTCACATAGTATATGAGAGATAGTAGTCCCTACCTTAACCTCTTTCTTGTCTCAAAGGGTCCGCCTCGTAAAACGTGTCAACTATAGGCGTCCAACTCGGTCCTAAAATATCAAATGTACAAGAAATAGGACATAACCTATCCAAGTATCATTTTAGACACTTCCATAGTGTTTCTTGTGGTTATATTAGCCTATGGTGAAAATTTACCAAAATGCCCCCGGGACCCCAGCCCCGCCATACCTGGCCCGATGGCACGTTTTTCCAAATTTTTGACTAGGGCTATCCTGACGTATTTTTGTCCAAGGAATCCATTTCCGGACTCAAAATTACCAAATTCAATGTCAAATTATGAAATTGCCATTGGCAGCCCTACTTTTAGGGTTTTAGGGGCGTTTCTGTAATTATGCTTTCTCAGCCTTTTCTGAAAAAGTGCCCAACTGTAACCCCACCTTTTTTCGTCCACTGAATCCAATGGAATCATCAAATCATTGAAAATCCAACTCTAGGGCCTTCAAACATCCCTGGCCGAAATAATTGTGTTCTCCGGGAAAAATCGGGGTTTTACGATTTCGGCTCCGTAAACACGTTCCTTTCAACTTCTAACCACTTTATTAACAATCTAATTGAGTTATAACAACCATTTGAACTAAAATTGGGCAGCATAACCCTTAGATATACACTTTTCCAATATTTAAAACCAATGGCAATCCGGCGAAATTTCACCGATTAAATTGCCCACAGCAGCCAGAATAGTTAATATATGAAGGTTTGGAAGTTACCTCAAGCTCCCACAAGCTTTTCCCAAAAATGGCTGAAAACCCTAACTTTCAAAACACCAAATTTGAGCTTTCCAAACCTTAAAGAACAAAGAGGAGTAGTTTAGAGTCGGAGTTATACGCGTTAGGAGCAAAATCGTCGGAGAAATCGGCTTACCTTGTGATTTTTCTTCTATTTCTCTCTCTAAACTCTCTCAACCTTCTCTCTCTAGGTTCAGGTCTTATGTGCGTGAATGAGCAGCTGAATGAGAAAGATGAACTTATATTCTAATATCTCATAATATTATAATAATTTGTTTAATTTTCCAAAATTGCTAAAATCCAATTTTATGTACATAACTTCCTACATTCACGTAACCATGCCATCATGTCCAACCAATATTTTCTTCTTTATGCCACATGTGGAAGACACCTAGGGGTCCCTCCCTATGGTCTCAATTGACTTCACAACTTGTTTCGGTTACGTATACACGTAAAGTCTCAATTTTGGTCAAAATTGCACTTTTTGCTCAAATTTTTCATAAATTCATATTAAATTGATCAAAATATTCTAAATATATTTTTAACCTTTATTTTATTTAATTAATTGAAATTAAATTCAATTAATTGATAAATAATTTATTTTGTACTATTTTGGCAAAATTACGATTTTGCCATTACCTTTCTAATCCAATTTCTTTTCTTATTTTTCTTTGGCCAATTTCCATCTATTTTTGGACCAAATATTTTCTCTAATATTCCTTCATTTTTGGACCTTAATATTGGATTTTTTAATTTACCCAAATTAATTCCATAATTATTTGTGTCCAATTTCCATGAAATTGAACATTTATGAAATTCATAAATTCCAAATTCATGAATATTCACCATTTTGTTGAATTTTCCAAATAATTACAATATATTTGGTGAATATAAAATTTGGGGTGTTACAGTTCTCCCCCACTTAAATAAATTTCGTCCCCGAAATTTGCTACACCTGATCAGCCATAAATTCCGGGTAATGTTTCTTTACACTTTCTTCTGTTTCCCATGTAGCCTCTTTGGGCGATAACCCTTTCCAGACAATCTTGACGAATGGAATGCTCTTGTTTCTAAGCTGCTTTTCTTGCCGATCGATGATTCGGTCAGGTGTGACTTCATAAGTCAAATCGTCGCGCATTTCCACATCTTCATACTCTATTACGTGTTCTGGATCATGTTCATATTTTTTCATATGGGAAACATGAAAAACATCATGTAGCCTACTCAGATTTAGTGGCAAAGCGATACGATATGCTACAGGCCCAATCTTCTCTAAGATCTCAAACGGACCAATGTATCTTGATTGTATCTTCTTTGCTTTCAATGCCCTACCAATACCCGTAACAGGTGATACTTTCATGAATACGTGGTCACCGACTTGAAATTTCAGAGGTTTTCGCCTCTTATCTGCATAACTTTTCTAGTCGGCTCTGAGCAGCTAGCAATCTCTGCTTGATCAATTTTATCTGCTCCGTTGTCTGATCAACAAGATCTGGCCCTAGCAATTCCCTCTCAGAAAACTCAATCCAGCATATTGGCGATTGACACTTCCTCCCATAGAGTGCCTCATATGGAGCCATTTGAATACTCGAATGATAACTATTGTTGTAGGCGAACTCTGCTAATGGAAGGAATTTGTCCCAGCTACCTTTATAATCAAGCACACACGCCCTTAGCATATTCTTAAGGGTTTGAATCGTTCGCTCTGTCTGCCCATCAGTTTGAGGATGATATGTTGTACTGAATCGGAGCTTGGTAACCAAAGCTTCATGAACCGCCTTCCAAAACTTGGAAGTGAATCGTGGATCTCGATCAGAGATGATGTTCTTCGGAATACCATGCAATCTCACAATCTCCTGAATGTAAATTTCTGCTAGTCTATCAAGAGAATAGTGAATGCTAATCGGTAGGAAGTGAGTTGTCTTCGTGAATATATCAACTATCACCCATATAGCGTCATGATTTCTAAATTTTGGCAATCCTGTCACGAAATCCATGGTAACGCTTTCCCACTTCCATTCAGGTATCTCAGGATTCGTCAAAAGCCCTGATGGTCGTTGATGTTCAATTTTTACTTTCTGACATGTCAAGCAACGAGCAACGAACTCAGTCACCTCTCTTTTCATTGAGCCTTCAAGTCATGGTACATCTTTGTGGCTCCTGGATGCAGAGTATATTTACTCTTATGTGCCTCCTCCAGGATTTGTCGTTTCAATTCTGGTTGTGGTGGAATATAAATTCGCTTCTTGTACCTGACTAGCCCGCTGGGAGACAAGTTGTAATCCTGAGTCTCGCCCCTATCAATCATACCTCTGATATAAAATGCTTCATCATCATGTTGTTGGGCTTCTTCAATTGCCGCCCTCAGATCATTGTATATCTGACTGACTCCACTGCCTAACAGAATTTGACTAGACAGATTTAGGTCTCTGAAATCCTCGATCAGTTTCTGCTCATAAATCATTATGGTTGCCACATGCACTGATTTCCGGCTTAATGCATCAGCGACAACATTAGCCTTACCGGGATGATATTTGATTTCTAAATTGTAGTCCTTCAGCAACTCCATCCATCTGCGCTGTCTCATGTTGAGATCTTTCTGATCATACAAGTACTTCAAGCTCTTGTGGTCGCAGAACAACTCTACAGTCTCACCATAGAGATAGTGTCTCCAGATCTTTAAAGCAAACACAATTGCCGCTAACTCAAGATCGTGGGTGGGATAGCTCAATTCATGAGGTTTCAGCTGTATGGAAGCATATGCCACCACTCGGCCATGCTGCATTAACACGCATCCCAATCCCTGCCCACTGGCATATGTATAAACAACATACGTAAACTATGGATCTGGGATCGTCAGCACTGGTGCTGTAGTTAACCTCTGCTTCAACTCTAGGAAGCTCTTCTCACAATTCTCATCCCACACAAAATGTTGAGCCTTCCGCGTCAATTTAGTCAATGGTAAAGCAATTCTGGAGAAATTCGGATTAAATCTTCGATAGTAGCCAGCTAGACCCAGAAAACTACGCACTTCAAATACAGTCTCTGGCCTCTTCCAGCTCAGTACTGCTTCCACTTTGCTAGGATCAACAGAGACCCCTTGCTATGAGACAACGTGGCCTAGAAACTTTACCTCTGAAAGCCAGAATTCACACTTGCTCAGCTTAGCATAGAGTTGCCTATCTCGCAATATGTTCAACACCGTTTTTAGACGCTGCTCGTATTCAACTTTACTCCGTGAATACACTAGTATATCATCAATAAAGACTACAACGAACTGGTCCAAGTACGGACGGAAGATTCGATTCATGTAGTCCATGAACACTGCAGGTGCATTGGTCAACCTAAATGGCATCACAAGAAACTTGTAATGCCCATATCTGGTCCTGAAAGCAATCTTCGATACATCTTCTGCTTTGACTCTCAACTGATGGTATCCCGATCGCAAATCGGTCTTCGAGAATACACAGGAACCAGACAACTGATCGAGTAGATCATCAATTCTAGGGAGTGGATACTTGTTCTTGACGGTCACTTTGTTCAACTCTCAATAATCGATACAGAGACGCAGGCTTCTGTCTTTCTTCTTGACAAAGAGCACTGGAGTACCCCCAGGGTGATACGCTGGGTCGTATGAACCCTTTTCCAAGTAGTTCCTCGATCTGCTTCTTCAGCTCTGCCATTTCGCTTGGAGCCATACGATATGGGGTTTTAGAAATCGGACCCGCTCCAGGCTTCAAATCAATCGAGAACTCCACTTCCCTATCTGGAGGTAGTCCACCGACATCATCTGGAAAAACATCAGGGAATTTGTTTGCCACAGGGATACTTTCTAAGGCTACACCAGCCTCTGATTGCATAGAGAAAAATACCATGTACCCCTGACATCCCTTCTACAAATACCTCTCAACCTTAGCCGCAGATAAAAGGTTAAGAGTGATTTCAGTGTCAGCTTGTGGCTGTGGATTCAGATATAAGACTCTCTTCTGTTTACAATCCAACAACACACCATTTGCTGTTAGCCAGTCAATCCCCAAAATTACTTCCAACCCTTGCAGTGGCAAACAAATCAGATTTACAGTTGACTCATGCCCCTCAGAATTTATCCCGTAATTCAAACAAACATCAGTCGTCACAATTCGTGTGCCCATAGGTGCAGATACAACCAAATCATATGAGGATTTATGCATATGTAAATTCAATCGTCTCACGCAGTCATATGCAATAAATGAATGGCTAGCACCAGAATCATACATAACATGCACTAGACTGCCATTGAGAGAAATCATACCTTGAATCAACTCCGGAGATTTTCGAGCTTCTTCCTGTGTCAGTGTATAGACCCTTCCTGGAACCCTGGGTTTAGTCCCCTCCGGTTGTTGCTTCTGTGGACAATCTTTCAAGAAGTGCCCTAGCTTACCGCAGTTATAGCAAGTGAGTGGTTTGTTAGGATCCGTTCTAAACGGGGCTCCACTACACGTCTTGCCAGGATGAAATGGCTTGCGGCAATGCCAACATGTTCCGCCTCTTGGGAAACCCTGGCCCCCACGACCTCCAGCTTGATTCGGCCTCTTATTATCACCCCTAGAAGGTCCACCCTGTTCTTTTCTTTTCTGTGAGGAACTTATTCCCAGAAGCACCTTTATTACCAGCTTGAGTCACCAGGCTTGACATACGCTTCTCAATGTATCGGCACTCTTCTGCCGCTTTACTGAAATCAGTAAAGTGTTGGGAGATCGGTCTGTCCTTGAACTCAGGTCTCAGCCCCTCTCTCATCATATCAGAATTCCACTCATCATTGTCATTCAGCTTGGCGTATGAAGAATATGGTGACAGTCGGATATACCAGGCCAGATAGTAATCAAAACTCTCCCGATCGTACTGTTTGATGCTGAGGAACTCTTTCTCTTTCTCTCTCTTGACAGTTGGAGGAAAATACTTCTTGTTAAATTCCTCTTGAAATAGTTCCCACGTGATAGGAACATTCTTCCCCTTCAGGATGAGGTCCATGCCTTTCCACTAGCTATCGGCATCACCTTCCAGCTTGTATATGGCTAACCGGGCTTTCATCTCATCTGGACATTGCAGCATATCAAAAATCTTTTCCAAACGAGCTAACCAGGTTTCCGCTTGTTGAGGATCAAACTTCCCCTTGAACATAGGTGGTTGTTGCTTACTGAATCTACTTAGCCAAGCTTCGATATCCACCTCAGGCTCTGGTGGTAAATCCTCTAGTTGGGGTTCCTCCGGTATTTCTTCATAATTTCCCCATATAAATTCATCCATGCGGTTCTCCAGGTGGTCCTGTCTCTACTGTACTCCCTGGAGGTCAACTCTTATCTCATTCATGGTTTGTTGTTGTTGTTCCAATAAATCCAGGATTCGCTGCCGGATAGGGTCAGGCCTTGGTTCTCCCTTGTCGGTACCATGTCTACCCCGTCCTCGGCCTCGACCTCTACCTCGGCCTCTACCGCCTTCTCCTGGTTGTACCATCTCCATAATTCTCTCTACATGAAATTAGAGAAGAGTAAATTTTGATACAAGAACAAGGGCATCTTTATCATTTCATAAACGGTCAGGGTACACAGATATGTCATACATAGCATATACAACTATTTACAGTAGCTACATAGAAACAAAACATCAGATAACCTATAAACTACTGTACATGACATATTGTTCCTTGTTACATTACATTTTCCTATCTGTACCCTCCTCAAAATACCGACTCTAGCTAAATCATTTCTGTCTGTCAGTTCCGCATGTCTACCCTTGTCTCATAATATGTGCCGATCAGCTCCGGTCACCCAAAATATACCATGTGGGTCCCACATCAACCTAGATACATATATTTCGATACGAGGGTGTTCACGTGATTCAGGAACTCCCAAAAGTTCCTACTCGGACCTCTCTACAATGTCATTCTTCTATCTGTTCCAGTACGCTGTATCTGGAAAGAAGCCTATAGTAGTATATGCCCAGACCTCATTCGTGAACCTGACTCCCATATCCTCCTGAAGCCTATACATCGTTACCACACCTACCAAGAACATAAGATACTGATCGCGGGGAGTGTCATAGTCCCGTACCGCTCGGATATATTGGCCCTACAGATAGTGCCACAACTCGAGGTTCGGCTGCAGGTTATACAACACCTGCACTGGCTCTGCCCGAGACTCATGATCGCTCGACTCATCCTCGAGCATCTCCTCTAGATCATCATCAGGATCCCACTCTAGATCCTCCTCTGAGTCTTCTTCGGGATACTCATCGGTCTCTCCTACCCGAGACTGCCCTGGAGAAGCCGGCCTGGGTTCAGGTCCAAATACAGGTAGCTGTGGCATACTCTTTCGTGCCGTCTGCCTCATACGAACACCTCCAGGTCCAAAGTACTCGATGAAAAGCCACCTGTCTGGTATCCGCTGCTCTGGAGGGCTCTGGTTGACGGACACCTCTGACCCCTCAAATGGTACACTCGAACTGGTCATAGGCTCTCTCGAACTGCTCATGATGTCCTGTCGTCAGCAAACAAAACTATATCAGTATACCATTCTGATAATGCCAAAACCGCTTATTAGCTCTGATACCAAAAATGTCAACACCCGTTTCCATTTTGATATGCGCAGGGCAATAATAAACAAGTTCCATAGGAAAATAGAAAAGTACAGTTATACTGATAATAAGTATTTGTTTACAGACAGATATTAACAGAGCAAAATTCACTAATAATTACAAATATATAAAGAATATCCCAAAATATTCCAAGTACAGGCTACATGTAACCACCAACTGTGTCTCGAGAAACATACCCGTCAGTTTCCCGGAACTATGTTCTTGCCTATCCAAGTATCATTTTAGACACTTCCATAGTGTTTCTTGTGGTTATATTAGCCTATGGTGAAAATTTACCAAAATGCCCCCGGGACCCCGGCCCCGCCGTACCCGGCCCGATGGCACGTTTTTTCAAATTTTTGACTAGGGCTATCCTGACGTATTTTTGTCCAAGGAATCCATTTCCGGACTCAAAATTACCAAATTCAATGTCAAATTATGAAATTGCCATTGACAGCCATACTTTTAGGGTTTTAGGGGCGTTTCCGTAATTATGCTTTCTCAGCCTTTTCTGAAAAAGTGCCTAACTGTAACCCCACCTATTTTCGCCCACTGAATCCAATGGAATCATCAAATCATTGAAAATCCAACTATAAGGGCTTCAAACATCCCTGGCCGAAATATTTGTGTTCTCCAGGAAAAATCGGGGTTTTACGATTTCGGCTCCGTAAACACGTTCCTTTCTACTTCTAACCACTTTATTAACAATCTAATTGAGTTATAACAACCATTTGAACTGAAATTGGGCAGCATAACCCTTAGATATACACTTTTCCAAAATTTAAAACCAATGGCAATCCGGCGAAATTTCATCGATTAAATTGCCCACAGCAGCCAGAATAGTTAATATATGAAGGTTTGGAAGTTACCTCAAGCTCCCACAAGCTTTTCCCAAAAATGGCTGAAAACCCTAACTTTCAAAACACCAAATTTGAGCTTTCCAAACCTTAAAGAACAAAGAGGAGTAGTTTAGAGTCGGAGTTATGCGCTTTAGGAGCGAAATCGTCGGAGAAATCGGCTTACGTTGTGATTTTTCTTCTATTTCTCTCTCTAAACTCTCTCAACCTTCTCTCTCTATGGTTCAGGTCTGCTGTGCGTGAATGAGCAGCTGAATGAGAAAGATGAACTTATATTCTAATATCTCATAATATTATAATAATTTGTTTAATTTTCCAAAATTGCTAAAATCCAATTTTATGTACATAACTTCCTACATTCACGTAACCATGCCATCATGTCTAACCAATATTTTCTTCTTTATGTCACATGTAGAAGACACCTAGGGGTCCCTCCCTATGGTCTCAATTGACTTCACAACTTGTTTCGGTTACGTATACACGTAAAGTCTCAATTTTGGTCGAAATTGCATTTTTTGCTCAAATTTTTCATAAATTCATATTAAATTGACCAAAATATTCTAAATATATTTTTAACCTTTATTTTATTTAATTAATTGAAATTAACTTCAATTAATTGATAAATAATTTATTTTGTGCTATTTTGGCAAAATTACGATTTTGTCATTACCTTTCTAATCCAATTTCTTTTCTTATTTTTCTGTGGCCAATTTCCACCTATTTTTGGACCAAATATTTTCTCTAATATTCCTTCATTTTTGTACCTTAATATTGGATTTTTTAAATTACCCAAATTAATTCCATAATTATTTGTGCCCAATTTCCCATGAAATTGAACATTTATGAAATTCATAAATTCCATATTCATGAATATTCACCATTTTATTGAATTTCCCAAATAATTACAATATATTTGGTGAATATAAAATTTGGGGTGTTACATTAGGAGTAGAAAGGAACGCGTTTACGGAGCCGAAATCGCAAAATCCCGATTTTCCCCTTAAAACCCATATATTTCGGCCAGCACTACAAATTGGTCTTAGAGTGGGATTTTTAATGATTTGATGGTTCCATTGAGTTCAGGAGGAAAAATTAGATGGGGTTATAGTTGGGCACTTTTTCGAAAAAAGCCTAGAAAGCATAATTACGGAAACGCCCCTAAAACCCTAAAAGTAGGGCTGCCAAGGGCAATTTCGTAATTTGACATTGAATTTGATAATTCCGAGTCCGGAAATGGATTTCTTGGGTGAAAATATGTAAGAATAGCCCATGTCAAAATTTCAGAAAAAGTACAGTCGGACCGAGTACGGCGGGGCCGAGCGGGGTCCCTGGGGGTATTTTAGTAATTTTTCAAGATAGACTCATATAACCCCCAGAAACACTATGGAAGTGTCTAAATAGTACATTTGACATTGTATGATCGAATATGGAGCCCCGAGCTGTTTGCACGTAGATCGAGGTACGCGTTATAAGGCGGAAAAGGGTTAAGGTAGGGGACTTACCTTATTTGCATGTATTTGATATCTTTGCTTGTGTAATGATGTATGTGATTGCTTTACTTGATTGTGTAGAGCATATTTGAATAAATGAAGCTCTGTTTCTATTTTCGCTATGGCCATAGTCTTCTTGTATGAAACATTGAGCATGCAGAAATGTCATTATGGGGCATACATCTAGATAAAACTAACATGTCATACACATAACATCAATCATGCATGCATTATGGTATCTGTTTCTTACTGAGATTCTCTCGAATCTCACCCTCCCCTACCAACAATTCAGACAGGAAGAGATAGAAGATACGCTAGAACAAAGAAAAGAACCGTACGAGGGGATTGCGGTAGTGGTATGAAGACGGGAAGATGTCTCTGTTTCACTCGGACAGGTTTAGACACCCTGGTAACCTTGTGCGGCTACACTAATTGTAATTATCGAGTACAAACCCCTATGGCGAATTTATGTAATCATGCACATATTATCGATATAGTTATGCTATTCCTGTGTTGCCTACCGAACTGCATATCATTTTCCACAAATACTCTGAAAAAGGTTGAAATTGAGATAAGGGTGTGACATTATGCAACATTAAACAAATCAATAAGTAAATATTTATGGGTAAAGTGGCATTCCTGATGTTATTTTCTAAAGGTGCACTAACGGGCCAAGAACTTTATTAGTATGCGAAAGATCTAAATACAACTATGAGCAGTTATATCCTTGTTCCGGATTAATTAAATAAAAAATATTATATTATTTTTTTAAAAGAAAACAGCATAGTGCCTTCCCATTCCACTTTCCTATAGTTCCATCTTCCTCATATTTATGCGCTCCATGATAACATATATGTCTATCTATCTCAAATCTCAATGACCTATTTTGTTTGTCTCCATGTGGAACCTTGTTCTCCCTATCAAATAGTTTAAACAATTAATATTCAGAAGTTAATAAATTTAAACCGTTTCATTTTGATATGAATAATTTATATCAAGTGTCGATAGAATAAAGTGGAATGAAATTGAAGTAGTTTGCGTGGGTGTTTGCGGGAGGGAGTTAAGATACCAAATTATGTTATTAAGAAGTTTTTTGATTTTATGTATATGTATGTTTATTGTTATTGATGGGCATAAGTGCATTAAGTAAATGACCAGAATTGAGTAATAATTAATAAGTCAATGATGATCAAAGACTTGAAAAAAAAAAACAGTTGAATTACAACACACACAAAAAAAAGAATTTGTAAATTTATTATTTTTAACCTGCACAAGAATAACGAGTCAATTATAAAAGGCTTTTATTTGATCAAAAAATTATAAAAGGCTTTACCAAGTTAGATTATGACTAGTTTATCAAAAAATTAGATTGTGACTTAAAAAGAAGTTTCCACGGACTTTTTTTTTCCAAATAATGATTAGTCCTTTTCATTAATTGTCATTTTTGCGTGGAAAATTTAAAATTTGGGACAAATTACAGAAATAAAAGAAAAAAAGGTTGGAATCCCATTCCACACGTTGTGAGTAATCATGTGGTTCTTCATTACTCACAGTATATTATTTACAAGGCTTTTTTTTTTTTTTTTGGATGCAATTTATAAGGCTTTTCCAACATGCTTCACCAAAACTAAAAGAAAGATCAAGTTTCATTAACTCTATCTCAAAATTTAATAATTTTTCATCTTTATCCTTATCTAATATATATATATATATATAATGATATGATATATAATTTGAAAATATTTTATAAAAGCAAAAAATATCCTTAAAATACAAAAAGTTAGGGGCAAAAAGCTTGCACGTCAGATAAAACAATGACTTAAAACTTTACCAAAAAAGGATAATTTAAAAAATTATTTAGACGAGGATGTTTTCCCTTCCTTTTTATGCCATGGATTAGTTTCCCCTAAAATAATTTAAAAAAAAAAGGAAGTTAAAAACAAAATTAGTTTTTTCATTCAGCAAGGTGAAACAAAATATTCGAATATAATTTTTGCATTCGTATATCTTATCGGACATCAAAAAGAAAATAAAAGGGGAAAAATACTCATTTTTGCCATGTAAACTGAAACTCAAAATTTGCTTTTTAGTTCCACAAGGTGACGTTATAAATAGTAGCCCTGTTTTCAAGAATTGTATGTCCATCATCAAAATAGAAAATTTCCTAGCAAAAACCCCTTTGATTGACGTTGCCATGGATGGTTCCTGCAATATTGTTGTGTTCCTTTTTATTTGGTTACTTACAGTAACAAACGTTGGGACTAAGCATGTGGTTGTTTATTAGTTTATAATCAACTTTCATACAGACACCTATAGAATTACCTCATTCATTAGCTATTTCATCATTATTCTGTCAAATTTATTTATTTTTCCTTTCTTGACTTGTTTTGCTATATCCTTGCAAGAATACTAGCAACGAATTGTACAGTAATTTTCATATAATCATTGCTATAATCCAACTTTTAAAAGTTGAATGACCGGCATATGCAACTTTATAAGGTTTAGAAACTGTATTTTCAATTATACAATGTTAACACCATTGTGAAAAATGGTGGCATAGCAAATTTAAATGATAACTCGACAATTTCATACTAACAAAGCATGCTTAAAATTTAATTATTCAAAGTTTTATCTCGTAAAGTGTAAAATAACTTTTTAAATTTTATTATGAGGTTTGTAAACACCCCTCACATATGATCAAACATATAGGTTAGCCAAATCATGTTGATTATAACTTTGCCAAATTTAACACGTACGAATATAGTACTCTTATGCCCGTCAACTACGGCAAACATATAGGTCCAAATAATGAATATGGTATCATTTATGAAGTGGTATTGTGAGGAAAATCTAAAAGTTGAGACAAATATAATACTAGTGGCAAAGAAGTTGGAATCCCATTTCACACGTTGGGACTCATCATGTGGTCGTTTATTAGTCTATATAATGAATGTTCATACACACCTATAGAATGACCCACATTAACATCGCCCTAATAAATACGCACAACAACAACAACTTAATTGTGAAATATTTTACAAAGTTGGATCATGACAATGAAATAATTTTCTGCAATGCATAATAATGGGTGTTTTGGGGAGGGAGTTAAGATACTAAACTATATTATTAAAAAGTTGGTTAAAATATGTGTCAAATGCTAAGTGTTATTTTTTAAATGGCATGGTATATAATAAAAAATAGAAAAATTATAACATCACATAAACTGGTAACATTAACAGTAATTTTAATGGTGGGGAAGTTGACAATTAAAACATAGAACATTAGGATCCTAAATTTAAAGTTTTAAAGGTTAGGGAGTTGATGTGCAACTTACCTAAAGTTTAAGAAAGTTTTGTATATTTTAGCCTAGAAAGTTTGATGAATTTATGTATATGTATATTGCTATTGATGGGAAAGAGTATCACCAAATATTTTTTTAAAAAAAAGTTGAATTACGAATAAACAAGAATTTAACTTCGCCGTTTTTGATACGCATAGAGCGAAAGAAGTCAATTGTCAAAGACTTTATAAAGTTAGAATATGATACTAAAGAATTTTCCACCACACACTAACAAATTTTCTCCAAATTATGAACAGTCTCTCTCATTTAACTATTCAAGTGTGGAAAATTTGAAAGTTGGGGACCAAACTCATCGATAGTATAACCCAACACTTCAAATTTGAATGGTGAAAGACTTCAAGAAAAAGTTGAAAGCAATAATTTTGATTGTAACAAAATAAATGACATTTTTGTAATTTAAATATTCTTTATAAACAAAATAAAGAAGTTTATTATAAACATATGAAAAGAAGTTAAGAATAGCAAAGACACTCCGATTCCGCCCCCAATGATAGAGATAGATAGCGAGTGTGTCATCACTTTTCATATGTTTTTTAAGTTGATTAAAAAGTTAATTAGTCGTCTCATATTTCATATTTCGTCACGATATGTTAAATATTTCGTCACATATCACTGCCCCAATTTTGGTCTCTACAAATATTTTTTTGGGAAAATGTTATTAAAATACCATTTGAACTTACAAAACCCACAACAATCTATTAACACTTGTAAATGACATAAAGATGACAAGTATCAAATTGAGATTTTCAAGTTTTGACAATTTTATCATTTTGCCTCTCAAATTTTTTTTTTTACAAAAATAAGAATGGCGCTCCGGGCTGGCCAGCTAGCATAGACCCCAGTGGCCTGAGCTCTGGTCGTCAGCCGCTAGAGCTCCAGTGGAGCGGCCCTTTTTTTGGGGGGGGGGTTTGAAAATTGTTGAAAGGGGCAAGGGGTGGGTTTGAATCCACCTCAGCTCCTTTGAAAACTCACTTGGTGGCCATTTGGTCATTAATTTTCTTTGATATATACACACATTAATAAATATACGTATAATATAATTGAAGGTATAATAACATTAACAAAATCAATAATGGAAATGACAAAATGTGTAATGGTTTTAACAAAACAAGTATGAGATTAACTAAACGAGCAATATGTATGTATGTATGTATGTATAATATATATATAAAAAAAAAAAGAATGATGGCTTTAATAAAATCAGTAATGGCTTTGACAAAATTAATAATGGAAATGACAAAATGAGTAATGGTATTAACTAAATAAGCAATATATATATGTATAATATAAATATAATCAGTAGTGGTTTTAATAAAATCAATAATGTCTTTGACAAAATCAATATGTAAATGACAAAATCAGTAATGATTTTGAAAAAAGAGTTTGCTGATGAAAACATGTAAGTTGAGATTCACCAACATTTGTCGTATTTCACCAAAATTCGTAATAGGATTGACAAGTTTAATAATGATTTTGACAAGAATTGCAATGGTTTTGACAAAACCGTTTACTGATGAATTTTGATTTACATGTTTCCATCAGTATTTTGGCACAAAACGTTTTTGTCAAAATTATTATTAAACTTGGCAATCTCATTATGAAATTTGGTAAAATGTGACAAATGTTGGTGAATTCTGACTTACATATTTTCATGAGCAAACTTTGTTGTCAAAATCATTACTGATTTTGTTATTTGCATTACTGATTTTGTTAAAGTCGTTATGCCTTTATTTATGTTATACATATGTATATTACTCGTTTAGTCAATACTATTACGGATTTTGTTATTTTCATTACTGAATTTATCAAAGTCATTACTGATTTTGTTAAAGCCGTTATGCCTTTATTTATATTATACATATGTATATTGCTCATTTAGTTAACACCATTACGGATTTTGTTATTTCCATTATTGATTTTTTTAAAGACATTATGCCTTTATTTATATTATACATATATATATATATATTAATGCATATATTACCCGTTTAGTCAATACCATTACAGATTTTGTTCTTTCCATTACTGACTTTGTCAAAGCTATTGCACATTTATTTATATTATATATATTTAGTAAAGTATATATATACCAAAGGAGCTTTGGTGGCCATGCTCCTTTGGTGAAGGGGTGGGATGGGTTCGAACCTACCCCTTGCCATCCTCAACAACTTTTTTCCAAAAACAAATAAAGTACCCCCTTCCCCCACCAAAAAAATCCCCCGCTCGCCGGAGTTCCAACCACGCCGGATGGAGGTCAGGCGGCGACGAGTGCCGACCGGCAGTAGTGCTTCAGTGAGGGCACAATTCTTCTTTTTAAAAAAAAAATTTGAAGGGCAAAATGGTAAAAATGATAACACTTTAAAATTCCAATTTAATATCTATCACCTTTATGTCTTTTTGAAATATTAGCAGACTTTTTGGGGTTAAACAATTTTAAGTAGTATTTAAATGAGATTTTCCCTATTTTTCCCCCATAATTACAAGATTGTTAGGCAAATAAAAAAATAAAAATTACTTTTACTTTGAGTCATCCAAAGTAAATTTTATAGAATATTCTTTCGGTCTTTAATATTAGACATATTTATAGAGTTGATTTTGGTCTTAAATATAAGACATCATTTTCATATTTGTTAATTATTTTTTTTTAAATTTACTCCTATTAATGCTCCTTTAACAACAATCAATAAGGGGAGGGAATGTGGGATTTGAGAAAGATGGCTATGGCACTATAGAAAATAAATGTTATATTAATTAACCCAATTAATTTTTTTAATCTAATCAAATAGCATAAATATATCTTATATTAATGACCAGAAGGAGTAATATAGATGTAAAAGGCAATGCAACATTAAACATCAAAATCTAGGTGAATGGAGTTATGCAACATTAAACATATCTCTAAGTAAATATTTATGGGTAAAGTGGCATTCCTGATGTAATAGCATCTAGCACCTTATATCATAAATAAAATTAGGTGTTCGATGTAATTGTAAAATAATATCAAGAGTGCTAGATACACTAAAAAAAATGATTAGGTACTAAATATGGACATTTATTTTCATAGAGTTTCGACTATAAAAGACTTTACAAATTAAAGCTAGATTATAACTACAAAATATAATTTTGTGCATATATAAATTGACAATTTCTTTTCTCCAAATAATGAATAGTCTCCTTTTTATTAACTATCCTTGGGCGAAAAATTTAAAAGTTAGGACAAAAATATTAACAAAAAGTTGGAATCCCATTCCACACGTCGGGACTAAGCATGTGGTTGTTTATTAGTTTATAATCAACTTTCATACAGACACCTATAGAATTACCACATTCATTAGCTATTTCACCATTATTCCGTCAATTTTTTTTATTTTTCTTTTCTTGACTTATTTTGCTATATCCTTGCAAGAATACTAGCAACGAATTGTACGGTAATTTTCATATAATCATTGCTATAATCCAACTTTTTAAAAATGAATAACTGGCATATACAACTTGATAAGGTTTATAAAGTGTGTTTTCAATTAAATAAAATTAACACCGTTGTGAAAAATAGGGACATAGCAAATTTAAATGATAACTCAACAATTTAATACTAACAAAACATGCTTAAAATTTAATTATTCAAAATTTTATATCGTAAAGTGTAAAATAATTTTTTAAATTGATTATGAGGTTCGTAAACATCCCTCATATGACCAAACATATAGGTTAGCTAAAGCATCTTGATTATAACTTTGCCAAATTTAACACGTACGAATATAATGTTCTTACACCCGTCAACTACGGCAAACATATAGATCTAAATAATGAATATAATCTCATTCATGAAGTGGTATTGTGAGGAAAATCTAAAAGTTGGGACACAAATAAAACTACTGGCAAAGAAGTTGGACCCACTCCACACGTTCCATTCCACACGTTTTGACTAATTGTGTGGTCGTTTATTAGTCTATATGACCAACTTTCATACGCACACTTATTTTGCACAGTTGGATCATGACAATGAAAGAATTTTCCGCAACGCATAATAATGGGTGTTTTGAGGAGGGAGTTAAGATACTAAACTATATTATTAAAAGGTTACTTAAAATATATGTCAAATGATAAGTGTTATTTTTTAAATGACTTGGTATATAATTAAAAAAAATTATAGCTTCATAGAAACTGATAACTTTAACAGTAATTTTAATGGTGGAGAAGTTGATAGTTAAAACACAAAACATTAGGGTCCTAAATTTAAAATTTTAAAAGTAAAGGAGCTGATGCGCAACTTACCTAAAGTTTAAGGAAGTTTTGTATATTTTAGTCTGCAAAGGTTGATGAATTTATGTATATGTATATTGCTATTAATGGGCAAGAGTATCAAGTAAATGACAAAATATTTTTTTTAAAAGTTGAATTACGAATAAAAAAAATAACTTGGCCATTTTTGAGACGCATAAAGTAAAAGAAGAAGTCAATTATGAAAGACTTTATAAAAGTAGAATATGACTACAAAAGAAATTTCCAGCATACACACCACCAAATTTTGTCCAAATTATGAACAATCTCTCTCATTAACTATTTAAGTGTGGAAAGTTTGAAAGTGGGGGACCAAACTAGCCGATAGTATAGCCCATCTCTTAAAATTTGAATGGTGAAAGAATTCAATAAAAAGTTGAAAGCAATAATTTCGAATGTAACAACATAAATGATATTTTTGCAATTTGAATATTCTTTGTAAACAAAATAAAGAAGTTGATTGTAAACATATTAAAAGAAGTTAAGAATAGCAAAAATACATTGATTCCACCTCTAATGATAGAGATAGAAGGCGAGTGTGTCATCACTATTTCATATGGTTTTTTAAGGAGCTGATAAAAAGAGTTAATTAATCATCTCATATTTTGTCATGATATGTTAAATATTTCGTCACATATCATTGCCTCAATTTTGGTCGCTAGAAATATTTTTCCCCCAATAATTATAAAGTTAGTCAAATAAAAAATAAAAACTACTTTTACATTGAGTCATCCAAAGTAAATTTTATAGAATACTCCTCCAGTGTTTAATATAAGACATATTTAGAAAGTTGATGTTGGTCTTAAATTTGAAACATCGTTTTCATGTTTGTTAATTTTTTTTTTTTCAAATTTTCCCCTATTAATGCTCCGTTAACAACGATCAATAAGGGAAGGGAATCTAGGAATTTTGAAAGATGACTATGACACTTTAGAAAATATATGTCATATTAACTAACTTAACTAACTTCCTTATTCCAATCAAATTTGATAAATATATATCATATTAAAGACCGAAAGGAGTAGTATAAATGCAAAAGGCAATGAAACATCAAAATCAAAGTGAATGGAGTTATGCAACATTAAACATATCTGTAAGAAAATATTTACGGGTAAAGTGGCATTCCTGATGTTATTTTCTAATAGCATCTAGTACTCTATATCTTATATAAGATTAGGGTATTCGACATAATTGGAAAATAATATCAAGGTGATAGATGCACTAATGAGCCATGAACTTATTAGTATGCTAAAGACCTAAACACAACTATGAGCAGTTATATCCTCATTCTAGATTAATTAAATATAAAATATTATATTAATTTTTTTTTTTAAAGAAAAAAGCATAGTGCCTTCCCATTCCACTTTCCTATAGTTCCATCTTCCTCATATTTATTCGCTCCAGGATAACATATATGTCTATCTATCTCAAATCTCAATGACCTATTTTGTTTGTCTGCATGAGAAGTTAAGATACCAAATTATGGTATTAAGAAGTTTTTTGATTTTTACCTTGGAGGGGCATATTATTTGTAAAGAATCAATTCATTTTAGTCGATTATTCGGATAACTAGTAAAAGCGCTAGACATCAAATGACCAAAGGTTAAAAAAAAAAAAATGGGAAGAAGGAGCGGTGAATAATGAAAAGGAAGGCAGGGCGGGAAACACGTTAGAAGAAAGGGTTGAGGAAGAGAGGGGTTACGGTTGACGAACGCGTACTTTTTTGTTTTTTCTTTTGTAAAGAACAATGAAGGAATGGTGACAATAACGTGGGAGATAGACATAATTAATTAAAAGCGATTTTTTTTCCAAGTAAAATATAGAAGGAATTCATAAGTAAAATAATAAAGGAATTCACGAGAGGGATTTGATTATGGGTGCATCACTTCCACGTGATACATCTTCATCCCATTTTCAAATATTATTGTGCGGTCTTCGTAGTTAGGCCTCCGTGGGACCACACCCAGGGTGCATATGGCTAAAGCTGTACGTAATAATTAATTAAATTCGACTCAGCCATCATTCATGATTTTCATTCAGAAAGGTGGAACAAAATATTCGAATATAATTTTTGCATTCATATATCTTACCAGACATCAAAAAGAAAATAAAAGGGGAAAAAATACTCGTTTTTGCCATGTAATTGTAAACTGAAACTTTATTTGCTTTTTAGTTTCACAAGGTGACATTATAAATAGTAGCCCTGATTTCAAGAATTGTATGTCCATAATCAAAACAGAAAATTTCTTAGCAAAAACCTCTTTGATTGACGTTGTCATGGATGGTTCCTCCAATATTGTTGTGTTCCTTTTTGTTTGGTTACTTACCTTATCAAATGTTGATTTATACGTTTCCGGAGAATCCTCTCAGGTTCAATGCATTCCAAGTGAGCGAGCTGCCTTACTTAAGATGAAGTTTCATCTCTCTGATGATTCAAATAGACTTGCCTCGTGGTCTCCTCATACAAATTGCTGCAACTGGGCTTCAGTTGTTTGCCACAACATCACAGGCCATGTTCTTGAGCTTCACCTCACAACTCCACCTCCTTTTGTGTTCAAATACGACGAGATTATATATGAGACATTATGGTTTCATGGTGAGGTACCTCCTTCTTTGCTTGACTTGAAGCATTTGAATTATTTGGATTTGAGCGGTAATTATTTTGGAGATATGCAAATTCCTGATTTTCTTGGCTTAATAACAAGCTTGACATATCTTAACCTATCTCATGCTGGGTTTGGTGGAAGCATTCCTCTTCAATTTTGGAATCTTTCCAATCTCATCTATCTTGACCTTGGAGGCAATCTTTTGGAAGGAAGCATTCCTCATCAAATCGGAAAGCTGTCCAATTTGCAATATCTTGATCTCGGAGGTAATGTATTTAATGGAAGCATTCCTCATCAAATTGGAAATCTCTCCAAATTGCACTATCTTGATCTCGGAGGTAATGGATTTAATAGTTTCAAAGGAAGCATTCCACGTCAAATTGGAAACCTCTCAAATCTAATCAATCTTCATCTCGGAGGTTATTATCAATATTACATGGATGGATATAGATTGTCAATTGCTCTTGAAAATCTTCAATGGGTTTCGACTCTTTCTTCTATACAATATCTTGAGCTGAGTTATGTGAACCTATCCAATGCCTTTGATTGGTTGCAGGTTCTACATTCACTTCCCTCTTTGAGAGAGTTGCACTTGTCCACATGTGATTTCACCCATTATTATGAACCATCCACCTTAAACTTTTCATCTCTTGGTGTCCTAGATCTTTCTGGTTCTGATTTTGGCACTTCATTGATCCCCAATTGGATATTCCAACTGAAAAATTTACGCTGTCTTCAATTAAATACTATTGGTTTTTTAAGTTCCATCCCAGAAGGTATTCAAAACTTGACTCTCCTTCAACATCTTGATTTATCTCAAAATCAGTTCAACTCTTCTATCCCTAATTGGTTGTACAGTTTGAGTCACTTGAAGTCTGTCATTCTCTCTCACAACTCCTTGGTTGGCACAATTTCTAGTGACATTGGAAACTTGACTTCTCTTGTTACTCTTGATTTGACTGATAATATTTTAGAAGGGTCGATTCCACTTTCTATAGGCAATCTTTGCAACTTGAAAGAACTGGCTTTTTCAAACAACAAGTGTAACCAACAAATTTCTGAAATATTAAAAATTCTTTCAGCGGGGTGTGTTTCCCAAGCACTAGAGATTTTTTATATGAGTGGTTCTCATATATCTGGTCATTTCACTGATCATATTGGTGTTTTCAAAAATCTTGTTGAACTTGATCTTTCTCAAAACTCCATTCAAGGTCCAATACATAGCTCCTTTGAAAATCTTGAGTCTTTAAAATATCTTGATCTATCTTACAATGCCATTCAAGGTGCACTTCCTAGCTCATTAGGAAATCTTAAATCTTTGATATATCTTTCTCTTTGGAACAACATTATTAACAATTCCATTCCTATATCATTTGGAAATCTAACATCTTTGGTGTATCTTGATCTCTCTGAAAATCAACTTGTTGGAAATCCTTTTGAAATTCTGGGATCACTCTCTAAATTGAATAGACTTTATTTGGAATATAATCTCTTTGAAGGAGTTGTCAAAGAAGCCCACCTTTTTAATTTTACCCAACTGCAAACATTCTCAGCACACAAAAACAAACTCACTTTAAAGGCCGACCCTAATTGGAATCCTTCTTTTCAACTTTTGGGGTGGTTAAGTTTGGCTTCATGGAATTTAGGTCCCCACTTTCCATCATGGATTCAATCCCTAAAGCATCTTTACTATTTGGACATATCAGACACCAAAAGTTTTAATTCTATTCCAACTTTGTTTTGGGGCACAATTGGCAATCTTGAGTATTTGAATCTCTCCCACAATCATATTGAAGGAGAGCTTTCGAATATACAGATAAACATCACTACTTCCTTTGGTGCTGTTGATCTAAGCTCAAATAAATTATATGGCCAATTACCTTATGTATCACAAAATGTGATGTACATAGACCTTTCAAGCAACTGGTTTTCAGGATCCATTGCTAACTTCTTGTGTCATAAACAAGAGGAGGCAAAGTCATTGATGTTTCTTAATTTGGCATCAAATAATTTATCAGGTAAAATACCTGATTGTTGGATGAAGTGGCCGAATCTTGTGACAGTGTACTTAGAAAACAACCATTTCATTGGAACCTTACACACATCTATGGCATCCTTGCTGGAGTTGCAAATGCTGAACGTTCGTAATAATAATTTTTCTGGAAATTTTCCTAGCTTTCTGAAGAACAAAACCAACCTGATTTCATTGGATCTAGGACAGAATCAATTTTCCGGAATGGTTCCATCTTGGGTTGGACAAAGATTTTCAAGTTTAAAGATTCTTGTTCTGAGATCAAACAATTTCTCTGGTCCAATTCCTCATCAAATTTGTAACATGAGTGTCTTACAGATCTTGGACCTTTCTCACAATGGGTTGACAGGATATATACCAAAATGTGTCCAGCATTTGAGTGCCATGTTGGTAATAAGTAGTAATTTAGATTCTTACATTTCTTTTTCAAGATTTTATGTTCATCATCAATTGTTAGTTGAAGCATTATTGTTGAAAGGAAGAGTTTATGATTACAGCACCAACCTTGGTCTTATCACAAGTATCGACTTCTCAAATAACAGATTATCCGGAGAGATACCAACAAAACTAACAAGACTCAAGGGACTCCATTATCTGAACCTTTCAAACAATCAATTTATTGGCCAAATTCCTCAAAGTATTGGCAATATGGAATCGCTGGAGTCTATAGACTTTTCAAGAAACCATCTTTCAAGTGAAATCCCACCAAGCATGTCCAAATTGAGCTTTTTGAGCATGCTAAACTTGTCTTACAATAATTTGACGGGGAAAATTCCCACAGGTACCCAATTACAAAGCTTTGAAGCATCAAGTTTTTTGGGAAATGATTTGTGTGGTCCTCCACTTAATAATAATTGTTCATCAAACAGCTCCAACAACAAAGACAACAAAGAAGTTGATCATGTGAATGGAATCAATTGGTTCTTTGTGAGCATGGGATTTGGATTTATTGTGGGATTTTGGGCAGTGGTGGGTCCTTCGCTCTACAGTGTTTCATGGAGGTATGCTTATTTCCAATTCATTGAGAGGATGTGGTATAAATTGCAATCTCGTTGCTACTACTGAGTAGAAACCAAGGCCAAATTTGCATTTAGGATGTTGCTGTTCTTAGAAGATAAGTGGTTTATTATCTCTCTTGTAATCATATTATGCTTTTCTATGATGAGGCAACGGATGAAATAAACTTGTTTGTAATCAAAATATATTTCATGTGATGAAACTGTTTTTTTCTTTATAGATATATTATGGATTAATCTAAACACGTAATGTACAACTATAATATATTTCATGTCGATTCCATCATTCTTATTGAAGACACAAATATATGTCCAATATTTACACACACAAATATATATATATATATATAACAGGTGCAATATCTTGATATGATTTCGAATACGTGCATGCAAGTTTCAATTTCGAATACTGATTTGCAAGTGCATCTTTGAATTTGGTGGAATAGAACTCATGGCAATGATATATGTTTGAGTATAAAAGCCATGCTAATATACTAGTTGTTGAGGTAAAATCTCTGCTACATGGTCTGACTTTTTGTTTGAATATTATGTACAGACTATAAGTAATCCTATTTTAGAATAATATGTAATTAAAAGGCATATGTTAAGGTTCATAATAATGATGTGTCATTACTAATATTCAACTGTATAGGAGCTTCTGCCTTGTATATAAGTTGATATATTGTTATGATAAAAGGTATGAAATTTGGATTTAGGATTTAAGGGAAAGATGGGAGAAAGAGAGGTAAAACAGAGAGAAACAGAGAAGAACATGGAGAAGAGGGAAAACAGAGGAGAGAAACTTAATCAATTCAATGTATATTCCAAATCATCACAAAAGCTACAAATAATTCAAAGAGGTCGGCATATATAAGCAACAAGACTAACTCTAACACCTATTTTCTAATTTCAGGCTAACTAAAATAATTTTAATGCTGACTAACTAATCCCAATTGTAATTGTCATTATTATGATTATAAAATACTTAGTGACAGAGTTCCTAATACAAACCAATCTAATTGATTGAATGACAAAAGAAGGGGAAGGATGGAGAATCATACAGAAACAAAAAATGTGGGTCAAAGGATAGAGGGTTAGCATTCTTGTATTAGCATGAGCAATTAAGAATGGACCATTAATTGAAAGATGTAATTTGAAAGTATGTCCATAAACTATGTATGAAAGTATGTGTGACGAGAAAATCTGATCCTCTCAATCAACCAACATGCCGCTCAAACATTGACCCTACAACACAACATCAATAATAAATTACCTTCCATCCTTAATATAAAAAATAGTTTATAGTGAAAATCTTGATAAAAAAATGCTGTCAAATTTAAGAAAGCTTGATCGGATCTTATACTCCTGCTACTCATCTTTGGTGAGGACAAGGACACCGGAGCTTCGGTGATGGGCCGCCACTAGCGGTCGCTGGAGTGAGAGCTCTAGCAGCTGGCAAGGGGATGTAGGGATTTTTTTTCAAAAACAAAAAAACAAAAAAAATAAGGGCATTTATCTAGTTTCACACATTTATCAATATTTCAGAATTCTAAATTAGTCATTTCAGAATTATCGAAATTCATCATTCTTATTTAACTTTTACATATTTTGACTGTATTTTTATGTCATTTTCCCTTTATTAAATGGAAAAGGTTAAGTGAAGAAAGTAGAAAAAAAGTATTGTAGAGAAAAGTAGAAAATAGCAAGACTAAATGTAATAAAACGAAAAAGCATCAAAATTATCAAATTTTAGAACCCACATATTCAAGAAAATAAGATATTATGATTGGGAATGGGTGGTATGTGGAGGCTCCATGACAGAAATTGTTTTTTTTTTCCACTGCATTTCAACAGCTGACAAATAAAAGGACTGGCAATTGTTAGTGTGTGAACAGATATGAAAAATCAACTTTTTACCCAGGGTTGTATTTGTTGCAATAGTTTAAAAGTATTTATTCCAGTTTTTCTGAACTGGGCAGTATATTATCAAGTACGAGTGGTTTTTTATTTTTGGTGCGATCACGAGTCATCAGCAGTGGGTCTTGAAGCAAACACTTCGTTTTATATATCATCATATAGAACCTAGAGAGAATGACAAAAAAATACCATTTGAATTTTAAAGTCCTACTGACAAGTAATATAATTGACAACGCAAATCTTTGTCAAAGGACTAATTTAATGTTTTGAAATTCAAGTGGGATTTTTCTATCATTCTCTCTAGAACCTATGCATTAACGATTTTAAGTACTCTGCAAAAAATGCTATTAAATAATCAGTAAGAGTAAATTTTTATAGTACTAGAGACATCAGGCACATGCATTTACTACCTACATGTTGCGCGGGATGCACTGCACACTTGAGAAGAATAATAAGGGCAAAAAAAAAACAACACAAAATACGAAGTTGATGAATATATATAGGATTATTATTAATTGAGATATATAAAATATTGGAATGAGAAATATATATACTATTGTAATGCACCTATGTGGGAACTACATACATGCAAGGAACAAAAAACTGAACCGAGCAATGAACCGGTCACAGCACAGGTTCAAGGGTTAATGGGTCAACCGGGGTCTAACCGGTAGTTGAACCGATCGTATTAAAATATTATAATTTATTAGTGGCAATATATATTAATATATTTTTAAACTTCTATAGATAAAAATGAATATTTAAAAAAAAATACTTAAAATCTATTAGTATGAGTTATAATGCCTATACTTATACAATGATATCTCATTTTCTATAATTATTATATCTTTTTAAATAATTTTTTTCATTATCTTCTTCATTTTTTTTAGATTTATTCTTTCTTTACTTATTTTTCTCTTCATTTTGGTCTTCAACTTCCAATTTTTCCCTAAAAAAAGAATATATATATATATATATATATATATTTAAAAAAATGAAACCGGTCCAACCGGTTGAACCACCAATTTTACCGGTTCAACCGGTTTCAGACCGATTCGACCAGTTCCCCGGTTTAACCATCAAACCAGACCGGACCATTTGCCGGTTTCCCGGTTCAACTGGTCAAACCGGCCGGTCCGATCCAGTTTTTCGTACAGTGCATACATGACCAACCTCTGCATCATACGATAATTAAGAAACTATGTTTACAAATTTCAAATCATGTCCACCACCTCAGTTAAAAGAAATTGACACCCAAATAGTACACTGTACACATAATAAAATAAAGGATTTTGGGCAGCATAACCCCTTAAGGTTATAGCTTTTCAAATTTGCAAAACCAACAACAAACTAGCAAAAAACTCAAAAATCACATCAACAACATCAATACATTAAGAAGTTTGAGGTTTTGGAGATCACCTCTTGATTCTTGGTTTTTCTCTCTCTAGGGTGTCCTCTCTCTCTTCTCCTTAACCTTGAGATTAGCTTGCTAATATGGTGATTCATGGAGAAAAAGAGATTAGAGAAGCTATTACGTAAGAGAGGAAGCTTGAACACAAGAACAATAATACTTACCTTAGATTTCTTCCTCCTTGAGCTCTTCTCTTCTCTCTATTTCTCAAGCTCTCTCTTTTCTCTTTTTGCCTATGACTTGGCCGAAATATGTCTTGAAAGAGGAAAGAGATTGTGTTTAATAAATTGGTCTTCTTCCTTCCTAGCCATTGATTTAATCAAGAGGCCAAAATGTGACACTTGTCACAATCCCTTCTTCCCTCATCATTACTCCACTTAATTTTCATTAAATTGAATTAATTTCCTTCCCTTATTTTGGTAAGAAACTGTCCCCCCTCTTACAAGACAAGAAAGCTTTCTTCCATGCAATCAAGTTTGTCTCTTCCTTCACTTAAGCTTTTCCCTTCATGCATTCACCATACCCTCTTACTTTATGCCATAACCTCTCATCATGACCACCATGCCCATGTCTTCACTTGGTGTACACTCCATCTTTATCATCATTGAGAGGTTCATGTAGCATAGCCATCATAGCTTCATTCATGTAGCATGTGATCATGAAATCAATTTTTTCTCTTTATTCTTCATGCTTGGATGAAATTAAAGAAAGGAAGGGAAGAAAATTATTTTTCATAATTCCATAATTCACATAATTGAATTATGTATAATCCCCCTAATTTCACAATTCTTGATTTATTCCACCAAGAATAATCACATTATGCATTTTTCTTTATTTTCCTTGATTAATTGAAATTAACTCCAATTAATTGGAAAATAATTAATCTTGGGCTAAATTAGCAAAATTATGATTTTGATATCACCTTTGTAATTTAATTCATTTCTTGAATTTATTTACCCATTTCCTTATGAATATGAATATTTCAAAATTCACAAGATCCAATTTCCATGAATAGTCACCATTTTATTGAATTACTCAAATAATTACAATATATTTTTGGTGAATATAAAATTTGGGGTGTTACAATTTTCAAATCTGAAGGTTTTTTTTTTTTTTGGAATTTCCCTTTTTTAAACAAATTCCTTTCTAGCTTAATCAAGGTAATTAATGTCCTCAATTCTTTGTAATAGGCTAAGTATGAATTTCTCCTAAACTACTCAGGTAAAAAAATGGTCTTAAATTATATAAGTGACAAACTTTCGAATATATATTAATTGAATCCGACAACAAGTAAATCGGCTATTAATCGATGACAACTTTTTATTTATTATAAATATAATATTTATGAATGTTCATATCCCTCGTAATTGCTTATGCACTCTTATTATTTCCTATAATTATGAAATCACATTAATTATAGATTAGAGAATTGTGCCTATAAATAGAAGGCATATGTTATACATTTCACACAATACTAAACAATGAATGAGAATTTCTCCTTTTTTGCTTTTTACTCATTCTTTCTTTCTCTTCTTATCTTTCCCTTTATTTCATAACATATTATCTATATGAAAGTTCTAATAAAGGTATTCTTCTCTCTAGTTATTTTAACAATTTCCTCTACCTTCTTTTACCTATATCCTTGCAAGAATACTTACAAAGAATCATATGGTAATTTTTGTATGATCAACACTATCACGCCCTTATTTTAATTTCACATTTATCAGAGTTTTTACAGAAAACGATATGCGGTTCGGTAGGCAATACAGAAATATCATAATTATACTGATAATATGTGCATGATTACATAAATTCCCCACAGGGTTTTATACATGATACTTACGATTAAGGTAGCCGCACAAGGCTACTAGGGTGTCTAAACTCATCCCAGTGAAACGGAGACTTCTTCCCGTCTTCGTTCCACTACTGTAATCCCCTCGTACAGTACTCTGCATTGTTGTTTGCATATCTTCTGTCGTCTCCTGTCTAAATTGTTGGTAGGGGAGGGTGAGATTTGAGAGAATTTCAGTAGGAAACATATACCATAATGCATGCATGATTGATGCTATGTGTATGACATATTAGCTTTATCTAGATGTATGCCCCATAATGACATTTCTGCATGCTCAATGTTTCATACAACAAGACTATGGCCACAGGGAAAACAGAAACAAAGCTTCATTTATTCAAATATGCTCTACACAATCAAGTAAAGCAATCACATACATCATTACACAAGCAAAGATATCAAATAAATGCAAATAAGGTAAGTTTCCTACCTCCAATCTTTCTCCTCGATTTGCGTGCCAACGGCTTGGGGCTCCATATTCGATCCTACAATGTTGAATGTACTATTTAGACACTTCCATAGTGTTTCTGGGGGTTATATGAGTCTATCTTGAAAAATTACTAAAATACCCCCAGGGACCCGGCCGGGCCCCGCTGTACTCAACCCGACTGTACTTTTTCTGAAATTCTAACATGTGCTATCCTGACATATTTTCGCCCAAAGAATCCATTTCCGGACTGGAAATAACAAATTAATTGTAAAATTATGAAATTGCCCTTGGCAGCCCTACTTTCAGGGTTTTAGGGGCGTTTCTGTAATTATACTTTTTCGGCCTTTTCGGGAAAAGTGCCCAACTGTAACCCCACCTAATTTTCCCTCCTGAATCCAATAGAACCATCAAATCATTGAAAATCCAACTCTAATGCCCTCAAACATCCCTGGCCGAAATTATGGTGTTCTCTGGGAAAAATCGGGGTTTTGCGATTTCGGCTCCGTAAACGCGTTCCTTTCTACTCCTAACCACCTTATTGACTATTCCATTAGGTTACAACTACCATTTAGTGCCAATTTGGGCAGCATAAACCCTAGGAAAACCCATTTTCCATTTTTACAACCAAGGACAATTCGGTGAAATTTCACCGATTAAATTGTTCACAACAGCCAGAATAGTCAATATATAAAGGTTTGGAAGTTACCTCAAGCTCCCACTAGCTTTTCCTTCTTGTGGCTGAAAACCCTAACTTCAAAACACCAAGATTTGTGCTTCAAATACCTTACATCACATAGAAGAGAAGCTTAGGAGAAGGATTATACACGTTAGGTACGAATTCACCGAAGAAATCGACCTATCTCGTGAGTTTTCTCCTCTCCTTCTCTCTCTAAAACTCTCAAACTTTCTCAAATATTATTTCAAGAAACACAATTAGAAATGCAAGACAATTTACTTCAATATTCTTATAAAAAATTAATGATAGTTTTCTTCGTCAAATAAAACAATCTTACCACAAAAACCCATGGCTTTAACTAAATTTAATTCCAGAGTATGAAAAATATGAAATTATCAAAAATGAAGAATAATCTGACCACAAAAATCAATAGCCCTAACCTGAGTTTTGGAAAGGCGGGAAAAAACTAAAACCAAAATTTTATTCACTGATGGGCTATTGTTACTGAAGTTTACAATTGAGCCCATAGGCCACTACTGATAAACCTAATATAAGGTAACTAAGTAAAATGCTGATTCTACGAGGAGATGGAGCAAGAAGTCCACTAAAAGATTGGAATAGAATAATATGATAAATGGAGCAGATAGAGGGGTGTGAAGAATTTTCAGTTGAATATATGGGGATAAATTCTAACCTCTTGGAAACTACAGGCCTACTTTATTGCTGTCATGCATATTCCCTTTATGCTCTGTTTTCTAGGATCATTTACTGTCATTAACTACAGAGTTATGCAATCCTGTCTCTTCAAGTCTGTTTAGTTGAATTGTTATTCTCATTTCCTAGTATGATTACTACATGGTTGCTTAAGGTTCTATCATTCTTATTGAATATTGAGACAAAAATCCAACATTCATATATATAGGATGCAAATATCTTGATATGATCAAATACATGCATGCAAATTTAAAGCAAAAAATTACATGTCCTGCCCTTGCTCATTAGCTAGAGCAGTCTTGGCAATGCACAAAAAAGCAGCATCTATATTGTAGTCCTCTTTTGCAGATGTCTCAAAGTAAGGAATATTTCCTTTTGAAGCACACCAGTCCATTGCTTTCTTCTTAGACACCTGAGTTCAAGATAATTAAACCTTTACGCAACCTATCATGAGACTAACCACGAGGCTACTAAGGTGGTAGGAAGGGTGATTGTTTGGGAAAAATAACACAAGTTCAATTAATCCTCTTACAAAAATTTAAAATATACATATAAATAAAAAAAGGATATGAGAAAACTTAAAAGTACATTATCATCTGCATACCACTCGACTGTTTCCCCCATCAATATCAATCTTATTTCCGAGCAATATAAATGGAAATTTCCTGGGATTAGTCAAATTTGCCTGTGTTTCAATAAGAACATTTATCTTAATAGAATATCATCTTCATTCAAAAAACATAAGTCAAAGGATGTCAAATTTTGACATGAAAATGATGACGAGAATAACAATGTAGAAGAGTCAAATATTGTTTAACTGAACAGAGTTTTTCGATTGAACTTAACAAAAGATCTCCCTGATTGAACTGTCTGCATCAGACAATAATAAGTTTAGCTTGGTTTCAAGCAAGCCATTCCTTAGCAAGAATCGACAGAAGCGTAAAAAACAATTCAAATTGTGGTATATTTGTTGTCCAGCAAAAATAAATAAATTGCTAAGTAACACTACAATATCATGGAAAACAAGAAGACGTAATTATCTTTGATTATATGTATGAGACATTTGAAATACAAGCGAAGAGGATTCATTCAAGTTTAGAATAGAAGATATTTGATCACAAGTGCCTTAGCTGTCCAGTCAGATCAAATCATATTTTATAGCTCCAAGCAACTCAGAAAGTTTCAGTTTGTTTGTAATTAGGTTATTGGGAAAGAAGCAAAATCTCAGAAGAGGAACAAAAAGGAAGAAGAATGGGTGAATAATGAACTTGAGATGCAAAAACTGAAGGTTGAAATGGTTAATGCCCAGGAACAAGTCTCTTTAGAGAAAAATCAGCCGCAGGCAGATATAGCAACTTGGTCAGAAGAAAAACTAATTTTTGCAAGGGGTCCAACACAGCTGCTTATTTTTGCAACCCTAATACCTGTCCTCTTTCATATTCAGTTCATTCTGAACATGGTCAAGCTGATCCTCATGCTTCTCCATATGACTGTTCAAAATCATAATCTCTTTTTTTTTGAGATCTGAATTTTCAAGTTTGAAATTCTCAGCTCCTTTGCATTTTTGACAAATTTTCTTGGGTTAAGGTGCAAATTTTCCACCAAAGTTTTTCGCTGAAGAGCAATGCTACCCCAATAGGTTTTTTTAGGTTTAATATTGTCCCAAAAGCCTCAAAACATAGCAATTTTGTACTATACCATTAAAAAATTAACATTGATGTTGACAGTTAACCTTTTAAAAGTAATAGGCAACACTAAACCAAAAAAAACTTTTGTGACAATATTGTTCCTAATTTTCTAAGTAACTCTTCAAAACTTATGTTCTCTAAGCCTGCAACAAGTTATTTGTGTCATCTTCCTAGTCCATGTCGTCAGATTTCATAGGCAAGCCAGGGTGATGGATTACAGATGAATTTAAAGATTTGGATTCTGAGAGGTCACAGAGCTATTGCCTCCAGAGTTTAGAGAGGAGTCTATATTGAGAAGATAACAAATTCCTAAATCCTAAAGGATTGTAATGCCAACTATATCCTTTCATAGAGCCTCACCGACATTGGTTATATATCTATAATTATCAATATAAAGTCCATTAAAAGCTGCATTATTCAAAAGCTATGAATAGTATAAATTATGACACATTACAAAACTACTCAATGAGTAGCTCTTGCTTATTTTCTTTCCTTTTTTTCCCATAGCAAAAACCAAGAACTAATATAAATATCATCAAGCTTAAAACAATTAGTCAATATTGACTGAAAGTTTAAAATCTTTAGATGCAACAAAACAAAGTAAACAACAAACACCTATAAAATTTTAATTCTTGTGAGCACAACCTTGTAACGCCAAAGTACTCCTTCAAAACAGGCGATAACTATGTTCTATAAACACTACTACAGATTCAAGTATATATAATGCTTAATAAATCATGGTTACAATAAATAAACATAATGTATGTCGAGGCGGAGGTCATACAGGAATATATAAAGATTAAATATGCGCATCATCATGTATTGAGAAGCAGAATCAATTGCACTCCTGACTTATATATCTCATAATATAAGTGTTCATCACCTATACTTTGTATATCTTCAATAATTAAGCTAGGAAAGTAATGACTGGGTGAAAGAAATATGAATATTCGTATAAGAAAGGCTACAAGGGATAAGCATACCCTTGAGAAGCTCAAGGATTTTGTATACGCCTTGCTTTGCTCAAAGGTTTACATACCCCAAGCGTCTTTTTCTATTGTTCGCTACCGCAAGTGCACGGATCGCGTCAAGTAATAAAGTGATAAGTAAGATCGTTCCCTCGAGGATTTGAGTAACAAATTAGTTGAGCAATAGTCTTAGTGAGTTTGATTAAGTTGAGCCAAAACAAAGTGTTGAGTGTGGAAAAAGAACTTTCAAAAGATATTTTGATAAAGACTCAAAATTACTTAACAATAATCTATTTCTGGTGAATTCAATCAATTTAATAAACCTAGGATTGTTCATCCCCTTTGCACTTCATAAACTTAATTTCCTTCCTCTATAAGAATACTTTCATAGGTTGTATATATGTCAGCCTAAGTTTCACTAGCAAGTGATTAAGCTCTCTCAAGTCATAACCACATTTATACCCTCCATTAACATACACAATCTCTTGCCATAGTTGATGGAAAATAATCTTTAAATAACCACCTTAATTTTGACAATGCTAGGTTAATAACTATATCTCTATGTTATTAACTAACCATCCATTTAATTCTAAAACTTCAAGTCTAGCATAACTCTCCCCAAGTTCTACAATTAAACTAACTCTCTCGAGCTTAATCTAATTGAACGAATGATCCATTGTGCTGGCCAGTCACGGATATAAGCAAAAACAGGGGAAAATTAACATATATATACCATTGGGTACCAAAAGAAAGAAGGAATTAAGTTCAATCCATACAAAGGTTTAGAACAATCCTAGAATGAAGAAACTAGCTACTCATGTTCAAAAACAAATCACAAATATCAACATTCAGTCCAGCCATATCAGAATTACAATGGAGAAAGGGAATGAGTACAGAAAAACCAAGAGAATCGGAGTTGGAATCTCTTTCAATCTTCAATCCCACTTGATTTCCTTGAGAAAACCCCTCTCCTTTGCTTGCAAATACTCCTTAGCCGTCTCCACAAACTTCTGAATGTCGAACTCCCTCTTATGTTTCAGCATCTTGCCTTTTAAATGACCTACAAACAAAACGCATAGCTGCTGTTTTCGATTTTTGGCTGCAGCCAGAAATTATTGGCTGCAGCCAGAAAACGCATTTTGGCTCTGTCTGTCGCCTGGCTGCAGCCAGAACTGGCTTGGCTGCAGCCAGAAACTTTCTGGAGGTCTTCTGGCTGCAGCCAGCCAATTTCTTGGCTGCAGCCAAGCATCTGTTTCCAACTTTTTCAGCTTTTCCCCAGTGACGCAATCATTGCAAAGGGTGTTGTGCTTTCTTCCCAACTTCTTGATCAATGATTTGTGCTTCCATTGGCTCTTTGAGTGTCTCAAGTGTGATCCTACAAGCACAATGAAGTCTATACAAAACAAAGGGTGATGTATGATAGCAAAATATTCACATTTAATCAAAGAATTATTCCCTTTTTAACCAAACACTCATGGGGCACATTTCCTTCACACTTCACTCCTTATAAACCCCTTAATAAATCAGAAAGTGTGATAAATTGAGTGTAAATGTGCCATTTTGATATGCATTTCACAAGGCTAACACACCCCCAAACTTAAACTTTTACTTGTCCTCGAGTAAAACAAGTTGAACAGTGAAAGAGCTAGATTAAATAACCATTAACTCAGTACATAGGCATGATGATTTCCTCATTGGTTGTTCAAGATGTTATATTCAATAGGGACACAATGAAATATAAGAGAATGCAAGGTTTACAACTTAAAGCATCTTTCCTAACAATGTTCAAAATGTGTGTGTGTGAGGAGAATTAAAGAACAAGTTTTCCTGCCAATGTCAAGATCAAATGTAGCAATTAATTAAGCATGTATAAATAAACCTCAATCTCAGGTCTTCATATACCTACATTCTCCACTCTTTCCACTAATAGACAATTCCACACTGTTTCAAAATCAATGGGACTTTATAAGCTTGTGATTTGGCCACTGTTTAGGTTTATTGAAAGAATGGGAAAGCAAAGAAGATTCAAATCTCTAGAGAATAATGATCATACACACTTCCTCTCCTCGTTTTACACATAATTCTCTCTCAAGAAACAAGCACCTATCCACGCTTGTCCTCAACATCTGCTCAAAGAATTATATAAAACAAGAAACTCAGAACTATGCAAAGATAAACACCTTATAGATTTAAAATATGTTTTTCAGGAATTTCTAAGTGTGAGTGTGTGTACGGAGTCAACATGTATTCCTTTTTCACTTGGCAAAGTTATAAGCCACACGTCAAGTCATATACCCCTATTCAAACGATTAATTACATCATTATCTAATTTCTTCCCCTCTTCTTCTAATCTACTCCAATTGACTTAAAAATCAAAGGGACTTTTCGGCTTGTAACGGGGCCAGGGGTTGAGGTATTTAAAAGAAAAGGCAAAGGATATTCAACAAATACCTCAAGATAGATGATAATCACTCAAGGGGTTTCTTCCTTTTCTCATTAAACATACTCCCCCAAACTTGAACCAAATTGATCTTTTCCCATTTCAAGCCTTATTGTATAAATTTTTTTTTTTTTTTTGGCTTGATGTCTACACAATGTGAACCCTTTTTTTTTTTTTTTTTTTTTTTTACGCTCCTTTTTCCAATCATATAACACTCTACACATCACCACATTCCACACCCTAATCCTTATCATCTATCTCAAAGCAAGGGAATCATGGTTTTTCACATTGGCTAGGTTAGGTAGATGTTAGGTTTTCAAAAAGAATTTTTCTAAGTGGTTTTTCAATCAGGCTCAAAATAAGGGTTCAAAAGAGGAATCAAATCAATTAGGTAAGCTTGAAAGGCTCAATCGCATTTTATGAAGTGCCCTAATCATTTCTTCAAATCGTATGAAACACATCAGAAGTTTTGAAGAAGTCAAAAGATTATTTTGCAATCAACCACTTGAAACAAAGTATATAACCTAATTTGTCACAAATCCCTTCAACAAGAACTTCCAAAACACAGCCAACTCCAATAGTGCTTTCTTAGCTTAAAAATTCCTGAATAACATGCTTTATCTCTACAATGCATCCATCAATGCACATTAAACAGAATGTCTTATCAAATATAAAAGAGTGAGCAGGAATTTATAAGCGATAATCGACATGATTTTTCTGTATATGGCTAAAATGGGGTGTCAATTTGTCGATTGTCATTGGTAGGCTTGAAAGGCACAAACGCAATTAAAAGAATGCCCAAATCATTTTTCAAAAATGTGTGACTTCATTTACTCATTTCAAGAGATTCCAATGTAGGTTCTAAAATCCTTTAATTGAGAAAGAATATACACACCAAATTGCTACCAAAGTTTCTTATCAAAACAATTAATTCATTCCCAAATCCAGTGCAAAATGTTCATTCTAAAAATTGTCAGGAACTATTGCTTTAAGATATAAATCAAGTATTCAAGCATATTAACCATCATGTCCTAAAAAAAACATAAAATCCAAACATCATTCTATCATTGGAACATGCACTTACTGTCACAAATAATTAATCAACCTAGCTCAAATTTCAAATCAAAGGACAAGAAATAGTCAAAGTTTATGCACTTGAAATCTTTGTCAACTAGACACAAATCATCAAAACTATCACCCCCAAACTTAAGAAAAGCAGTGTCCTCACTGTCAGACATGAATATAGCAACCATATATGACGTAGTAGCAAGAGATAAACATAAAAAGTCCACTACTTAAGAGTCATCACCAACATAGCTGGGTCTCAAAGAAACAGATATAGAGATCAAGTGCAGAACAAATAGGCACAGTTAGACAAAAAGGCCAAGTGACATCTCAGAAACAGCAAGAGTCTATAATCTAGAACACAAACAAGAAATGCAGCTAAAACATGTGAGTATCAGCCAGAAAATTCTCCTCCCCAGGTGCACCAGCAGCTGCACCATCATCCGCACCAGCATAGTGGGCACCTCGCTGAGCTTGCTGAGCCATATATTCCTCTATTCTAATCAATCGAGCCTCTTGGTTATGCAGAGTAGTGAGGCATTGGCCAACGGTGTCAGTTAGGTGCTGCATCATGGAGAAAAGGTCATGCATGGTCGGTTGAGGTTGAGAGGAGGAGGATGGCTCACCATGCTCAGGTAGTGAGACCTGAACATCCATGTCTGTGTGCTCAAGTGGAGGTGGGGTTGGTAGAGGTTGGGTAGGTTTTGGCTTGATGTTGGTGTACTGAAATTTTGGGACCGGTTTAAATGAAACATCTGTTGGGAGTGTTGCAACTCCTTTGGCAATGCAAAAGGCTGATATCAAGTGTGGGAGCATGAGACCACAGGTTTGATCAAGAACATGTTCTTGTAAGGATTTAAAAATAAGATGGCCAATGTCCACTGGTTGTTTCTTCATAAGGAGAAATATGACAAGGGCTTGATCCCGTGTGATGCGACTGCGGTTAGATGAGGGCCAAAAATAATCTTTCCCAAAATGCATCCATATGCGGGCGTCCACCGATAACCGAGTGCGACTCAAGTACTTCTTGCGCCCAGTTGGGCATTGCCATGAGATCGCTCCTTCAGAATCCAACAGCTTGGAGATCTCATTGTCAGAAATCTCAGCATCATTGCTTTGATAGTATTGGTATTTGCACTTCTCCACAAAGGGCAAATGCAGATACTGTCTGAAAGCACTGAGTGTGAAATCAATATCAACTCCACGAAGAGGAAATCTCCAAACATTTCGCACACAGGCTTGAGCATAAAACTCATGGACTATTTGCAAATTGCCGTCTTTCTTGGTGTCCATGAGCGTCCCCAGTTTGTATGTCCCTGAGGCAATGTCGTAAAACTTACAAGCAGCAACAAATGGGAATTCTCGCTCTTGCAAGAGAGGCCTGGGAACGACTTTCTCTTGTGCATCAGCCAGAGCCTTAGGGGTAACCCTATTAGCAGCCTTTTTGAGTGTCATTTTTTTCTTTTCTGAAAATAAGAAGAAAACAGCCCACCACAGCCAGCAAGCAATTATTCCCATGGAAAGACAAGCATACAACCACAAAAATGGGGCAAGAAACAAAGTCCTAAGATAAGCAAGTCCTAAACTAAGGTAAGAGACACCCCCAAACTTGACTTCTATGTAGGACCATACTGCCAGCAGAATTCCATCCTAAACCTATCCTCACTGCCTTACGAGTCCCAAAAGCATCTGGAAAATTGTGAACCCATTACCTATGTGACAACAATTCAGCAATTTCAAGACTTACTAGGCAAGATCTAATCCTCAAACCATATTCGAAATTCAAGCTTAATTCTGATAATCTTGAGAATTTTAGAGAACAACATTTTCAAACTCAAGAGAATATAGGTGCAACTTGAAAAACACTAAGCATGTACTCAAGAGAAACCTTTTCAAGTTGAAAAATGATCAACATCTAGGTGGAACAGAGGTGGACAAATGCAATTCTGAAACTTGCACTAAATAGGTAAAATGGTTCTATGGGTTGCATTGGAAAAATTGAAAACCAAATTGATGGTTAATTTACAAAGAAACATATGCATTAAGCCCATGACAATTACAAATTTCAGAATGCAAGAATGTTGATCAATTTTCAAGATATTCCAGCATATATATAGCAATTCAAGACAAGAAACTCTCCTACCCTGTCACTTCAAAACTAACCCAAATAAGCAAAATCAATGCTTGCTAACCCTTTCCTCACAACTCATTAATTCCATCCTAAAGGAAACATGCTTCATCAGGTAATATTAAGCACAGACTCTTCTAAACATATTATGAGAGTGACTCCCAACACAAAACAGTCATCAATTCCAGCCTAAGTCGACTCTCAACCCAACTAGAATGCTACACAAAAATGGATGACCGTATGAGATATACCTCAACGTGAAAATGGAAGAGAACGAAGGGGAAGACGGAGTCGTGAGAGACTGTGAGGGATCTAATTTGTGACGGTTCTGCCACTGCGGCTGTCAGCAGATATTTTTGAGCACCGAGAACGACACAGAGAGGAAAAGGGTGTGACGGTGTGGAGGAAAATGATGGGTTCTTGAGGTCTATGGGAGTAGGAACCGGAGCTGCCGCTGGGAGGAGGAGAAACGGATCTATAATGAGTGGGTCGGTGCTGTTGGGAAGGTTGCGACACTGAAGAATGGGGACGGTGGTTGAGCGACGGTGCACAATCGGTGCTCAGCGGTGGCGAGCTGGACGGAATGGTGAGCGAGTGAGAGAGGACGGCTTTAGGGTTCTTGCGTGAGGAGAATGAAAGCAAACCAAGATGCTGATGAACCAAAATTAAAACAGAGGCGAGAGAGGGAAGAAAGATGAACAGAGCTGCCCAAAAAATTTTTTTTTTTTTTTTTTTTTAACGGATTTGGGCTGCAGCCAAAAAATATTGGCTGCAGCTCAAATCTCTCGGCCCTGACGTGTGCTGCAGCCAAATAAGGCTTGGCTGCAGCACAGAATGCAAAAATTATTATTTTTTTTTATTTTTTTTTATATAGCAAGCCACGGGTTTGGGCTGCAGCCAGAAAATGCTTGGCTGCAGCCTAAATCTCTCGGTCCTCTCTTTGGCTGCAGCCAGGAATAATTCTGGCTGCAGCACAGATCTTTCTGTGCTCCCCTTGGCTGCAGCCCAAAATTCCTGGCTGCAGCATAAATCTTTCTGAGCTCCAATTGGCTGCAGCCAAAATGTGTGTTGGCTGCGGCCAAAATTTGTCCCCCAACTGCATCAGATATCACGCATGTAGCATGCCATATACACAGAATTTTTCACCTGATGATCATAGACACTAACATAACTCCTCAATCACTTGCACCAAAAATTTCCCATGAGGCACATACACTCATCAACGTTAATAATTCTGTATTAGACCAATCTAACACACAAATCAGAAGATAATTCATTCCACCAACAGGAGTACACCTAAATCAGAAGTGAAAATACCTTGGTAACACTGGTTATCAAATCAAGACATGCTCATCAGATATTAGGCTCAAGAAAATCATGAGAATGAAGAAACTTCCCTGCAAAATACCTATTCAAACCAAATGCCACCCTTTGCCTTGCAATCCTCTTGCTCTCAATTACTGTCAGATTGGAGTCCCTTTCTCCCTACAAAAGTTAAAAGACCAAACGCAAACCTACCAAATTATACCAAAATTAAAGAAACTAAAGAGATTAAGTTCAGAACTTGGGTTACCTCCCAAGAAGCGCTTAGTTTATAGTCTTTAGCTTGACTTTTCACTTTGGTCACTCTTCATTTGATAAGTAGATAGTGGATACCAGCCGATCCACATCTCCTCCCCAATAGTGCTTCAACCGCTGACCATTAGCCTTGAATTTCTCTCCTTTATCATTCTCCAGCTCTACATCACCATATTTTGATGCTTGAACCACCTTAAAGGGCCCAGACCATCGAGACTTGAGCTTTCCGGGAAAGAGCCTCAGTTTGGAGTTATAAAGAAGAACAGTTTGACCAGGTTCAAAGCTCTTAGGAATGATTTTGCTGTCATGGTCCCTCTTTGTTTTTTCTTTGTAAATCCGTGCACTCTCATAAGCATTTAAGCGGATTTCATCTAACTCATTGAGTTGAAGTAGCCTCTTTTCTCCCACAGCTCGCGGATCAAAGTTTAGCTTCTTGATAGCCCAATAGGCCCCATGTTCCAATTCCACCGGCAGATGGCATGCTTTTCCAAACACCAAGCGATATGGAGACATACCAATAGGCGTTTTATAAGCCGTTCGATAAGCCCACAAAGCATCATCCAACTTGGAAGACCAGTCTTTCCTAGTAGTGTTCACCATCTTCTCAAGAATGTTCTTGATTTCCCGATTGGAAGTCTCAGCTTGGCCATTTGTTTGGGGATGGTAGGGCAATGCTACTTTGTGCCTAACACCATATTTTTTCATCAAAGCTTGAAATTGATGATTGCAGAAGTGTGATCCGCCATCACTGATAATTGCTCTTGGTGTGCCAAACCTTGTGAAGATGTGTTTCTTGAGGAATTTCAGTACCGTCTTGGCATCATTAGTCCCGCATGCTATAGCTTCTACCCATTTTGATACATAGTCCACTCCAACTAAAATATATTCATTATTAAAAGACTTAGGGAATGGACCCATAAAATCAATCCCCCAAACATCAAAGAGTTCAACTTCTAGCATGTTATTCAGTGGCATCTCATTCCTTCTAGATATGTTCCCCACTCTCTGGCACCGATCACATTGGAGGACAAAAGCATAAGCATCTTTAAATAGAGAAGGCCAATAAAACCCACTCTGAATGACTTTCGCAGCAGTTTTCTCTCCTCCAAAATGACCACCATACTCAGACGAATGACAACAATGCAGAATACACTCTTGTTCATTTTCTGGAACACACCTTCGAATGAGTTGGTCGGGGCACCGCTTGAATAAGTAAGGTTCATCCCAAAAGTACTTCTTCACTTCATGCAGAAACTTACGCTTTTGATGAGCATTGAACTCCGGAGGTAACACTCCACAAACCAAATAGTTGACAAAATCAGCAAACCATGGCGTAGATGAGTGATCAACAAAGAACAGCCGTTCATCAGGAAATGATGCTTGGATCATGTCAGAATCGTCAAGTTGAGGGTTGGTGCTCAGCCTTGATAGGTGGTCGGCCACTTGATTCTTTGTACCTTTTCTGTCAATTATGTTCAGGTCAAACTCTTGAAGTAGAAGCACCCAGCGAATGAGTCGAGCCTTAGAGTCCTTCTTGGTGAGTAGGTACTTGAGAGCTGAATGATCAGTGTACACAGTGACCTTAGTACCGACTATGTATGGTCTGAACTTCTCACATGCATATACTATGGCAAGTAACTCTTTTTCAGTGGTCGTGTAATTGAGTTGAGCACCATCAAGAGTTTTACTCGCATAGTAGATAGGGTGAAAAAGTTTCTCTGCCTTTTGCCCAAGAACTGCACCAACGGCGTAATCACTTGCATCAGCCATGATAATAAAAGGTAAAACCCAGTCCGGAGCCACTAAGATAGGAGCTGAAATGAGACGCTTCTTTAATTCCTCAAAAGCATGTAAACACTCATAATCAAACTTGAATTCCACATCTTTCTCCAATAGCTTAGAAAGAGGTTTAGCAATTTTCGAGAAATCCTTGATAAACCTCCGGTAGAACCCGGCATGTCCAAGAAAGCTTCGGATACCCTTTACATTAATAGGTGGTGGTAATTGCTCAATAATAGCAATCTTAGCCCGATCTACTTCCAACCCGTTCTTGGATACCCTATGGCCAAGTACAATGCCTTCTTGCACCATGAAGTGACATTTCTCCCAATTGAGAATTAAGTTTGCCTCTTCACATCTTTTAAGTGCTGCATCTAAATTCTCCAAACATGAGTCAAAAGATGGACCAAAGACAGAAAAATCGTCCATGAAGACCTCAATTGTTTTCTCAATCATATCAGCAAAAATGGACATCATACACCGTTGAAAAGTAGCTGGTGCATTGCATAGTCCAAAGGGCATTCTTCTGAAAGCAAAAGTGCCATATGGACAAGTAAAGGTAGTCTTCTCTTGATCTTCTGGAGCTATGGCAATTTGGTTATAACCGGAATATCCATCAAGGAAACAAAAGAATTCCTGACCGGCTAACTTGTCCAACATTTGATCTATGAATGGCAAAGGAAAATGATCCTTTCTTGTAGCTGTGTTTAGCTTCCGATAATCCATACACACCCGCCAACCAGTCACCGTGCGAGTAGGAATTAGTTCATTTTGGGTGTTAGCCACTACAGTCATGCCACCCTTCTTAGGGACACATTGGACTGGGCTCACCCATGAACTATCAGAGATAGGGTACACAATTCCAGCGGAGAGCCATTTAAGGATTTCTTTCTTGACCACTTCTTTCATGACTGGATTCAATCGTCTTTGATGCTCAATAGAAGTTTTATGATCATCTTCTAACAAGATTTTGTGCATACACATCGAAGGACTGATTCCCTTAATATCCGCTATGGTCCAACCTATGGCTTGCTTGTGTTCTTTCAAAACTCGGAGAAGCTTATCTTCTTGCAAATTTGAAAGATCGGAAGACACAATCACTGGGAGAGTGTTAGCATCCCCCAAGTAAGCATACTTAAGATGAGATGGTAAAGGCTTCAACTCAAGAGTTGGTGGGACTTCAATAGAGGGCTTCAAAGGAGTGCTCAATGCCTCAGCCACCTCAAGTGGCTCAAAACTCCTTTGTCTTGAGTGAGGGAATGCTTCCATACGAAAAAGGTTTTCCATAGCTTCTTTATCAAATTCATCCAAATTCTTCTCCCTAATTAGAAATGCCTCTAAAGGGTCTTTGATCATTTGAGCATATGACTCTTGAGGAACAAGTGAGTCCAGTATATCAACAAATGAACATTGAGCTGAATCATCATGGAACTTTAAAGCTTTCGGCATGTTAAAGATTACTTTTTCGTCGTCCACCCTCAAAGTGATTTCCCCCTTCTCCACATCAATCAGAGTTCTTGCTGTAGCTAAAAATGGACGGCCTAAAATGAGTGGAATCTTCCAATCAACCTCACAATCAAGCACCACAAAATCTGCTGGGAAGATGAACTTGTCTACTTTCACTAAAACATCTTCAATGATTCCTCTAGGTTTAGAAATACTCCGGTCAGCAAATAGAAGGGTCACTGTGGTAGGTCTTGGCTCTCCTAATCCCAATTGGTTAAAAACAGCCAAGGGCATCAAATTGATGCTAGCACCCAAGTCGCATAGAGCTTTACCATTGAAGTTTGTTCCAATGTTGCAAGGAATATAGAAACTACCCGGATCTTTCAACTTGGTGGGTAACTTCCTTTGGATCACGGCACTACATTCTTCAGTTAAAGCCACAGTTTCAAATTCATTGAATCGCCTCTTCTTAGATAACACATCCTTTAGGAACTTGGCATATTTAGGCATTCCCTCTAAAGCTTCAGCAAAAGGAATGTTGACATGTAATTGCTTAAACATATTCACAAACTTTCTGAATTGTGCATCTTCCTCCTTCTTTTTGAATCTTTGAGGAAACGGGAGAGGAGGCATGATAGTGGAAGTGGTTGGTTTGCTCTTCTTTTCATCATTCAGCTCTTGTTCCCTCTTCTTACTCTTGCTAACATCATCCAAACCTCCCTCAGTTTGCTTTCTCTTCTTATTTTCTTCATCTTCCACTATATTTTCTGGAGTCGTGACTTCTTCCTCTTCAATCTCAATGTCCCCTTGCTCATCTTGCTTTGGTCCAGTTGTGCTCGCACTAGGCATGTTCGGAAGTACCTTACCACTTCTCAAATGAATAGCCTTGCATTCTTCTTTTCCACCCCGCTTTGGATTAGGGATGGTGTCACTTGGAAGACCATTTCGAGCCATGGCATTTACTTGTATTGCTAATTGTCCCACTTGAACCTCAAGGTTCTTGATAGCAGATTCATGAAGAGAAAAAGTAGCCTTACTCTCACCCCTTGAAGATTCCACTTCTGATAAGATACGGGCTAACATCTTGTCCGTCTTGGATTCTTCTTCTTTTGCAGGAGCTTGCCTTGATGGCATTGGAAAACCCGGTGGAGGAACCGGCTTGGTGCTAGAAGTAGACTCATGAGGTGGGTTCAAGGTGTTACCTTGACTCCAAGAAAAATTGGGATGAGCTCTCCAAGTACGGTTGTAAGTTTGTGAGTATGGATTACCTTGAGAAGGTTGAAATTTGCCCATATAGTTGACAGATTCAGTGCCCATGTAGAGGGGGCAATTGTCAGGCATGTGGACATCATTGCATTGCTCACATACAATCGGAGTGGATTGAACAGAATGCACACCACGAGCATTGCCCTTGTTTATTTGAGACTCTAAGACATCAAAGCGTTTGTTCAAAGCGGACAAAATTGTGGCAATTTGTGATGAAGAGTCTTCTTTTGTGTGGAGTAGGGCTGGGGTAGTTGGAGTTCTCCTATCATTTCCCTGAGTGTTGTTTGCAGATAATTGATCCAAAAGTCTGAAAACTTCATTGACAGGCACATTCCGGTAACCTCCATTAGTCATAGAGTCCACCATTGCTTTGGATTGAGGATTCAATCGTGTGCAGAAAATTTGGATCACTACCCACTTGTCCACCCCATGATTGGGGCATTGTTTCATTAACATCTTGTACCTTTCCCAAGCGGCATACAAATGCTCATCCGGTTGTTGTCTAAAACTTAGAAACTCGTCCCTTGCTTCCACTGATTTATCGTCGGAGAAAAATCGAGCTCTAAATTTAGCTTCAAGATTATCCCAAGAAGTTATGGATCCTTCTGGTAGATTGTTGAACCAATCTCTAGCTTTCCCTTGTAGAGAGAGAGGGAATAGCCGCAACCTCAGCACATCTTGGGGAACACCATTCTGCTTAAAAGAATCACACACCTCCAAGAAATACATCAAATGCTTGTTGGCGTCTTCATTATAAAGGCCATGGTACAACCCATGCATTTGCAACATCGTTATCATCACCGGCTTGATCTCAAAAGTGTGTGCTTGCATCTCCGGCATTCGAATACAAGATTGAGTTCCTCTCATATTCCGGCTGGCGAAGTCATTGACAGTGGCTCTATCATATTCATCCGCCATTGTTTCAGCCTCAGTTTCAGTTTCAGACTCAGATTCAGCTTCTGTTTCTGTTTCAGATTCAGATTCTGCTGCTGATTCTGGTTCTTCTTCAATGCGCGGTAATCCGTCAAGTACCACGATCAATTCGTTTCCTTGCAAATGTTGCATGAACTGGACTGATACCTATAAAAAGGAACACACCAGCAAGTATCAAGCTAAAACAAGTGAAATTTAATGCAGAAAACAATGACAGAAAAATTATAAATCTAACTAAGACCCAAGCGAAATCTACTAACACAAGCCTAAGGTCAACTAAAAGATTTGTTAAACCAATCCCCGGCAACGGCGCCAAAAACTTGTTCGCTACCGCAAGTGCACGGATCGCGTCAAGTAATAAAGTGATAAGTAAGATCGTTCCCTCGAGGATTTGAGTAACAAATTAGTTGAGCAATAGTCTTAGTGAGTTTGATTAAGTTGAGCCAAAACAAAGTGTTGAGTGTGGAAAAAGAACTTTCAAAAGATATTTTGATAAAGACTCAAAATTACTTAACAATAATCTATTTCTGGTGAATTCAATCAATTTAATAAACCTAGGATTGTTCATCCCCTTTGCACTTCATAAACTTAATTTCCTTCCTCTATAAGAATACTTTCATAGGTTGTATATATGTCAGCCTAAGTTTCACTAGCAAGTGATTAAGCTCTCTCAAGTCATAACCACATTTATACCCTCCATTAACATACACAATCTCTTGCCATAGTTGATGGAAAATAATCTTTAAATAACCACCTTAATTTTGACAATGCTAGGTTAATAACTATATCTCTATGTTATTAACTAACCATCCATTTAATTCTAAAACTTCAAGTCTAGCATAACTCTCCCCAAGTTCTACAATTAAACTAACTCTCTCGAGCTTAATCTAATTGAACGAATGATCCATTGTGCTGGCCAGTCACGGATATAAGCAAAAACAGGGGAAAATTAACATATATATACCATTGGGTACCAAAAGAAAGAAGGAATTAAGTTCAATCCATACAAAGGTTTAGAACAATCCTAGAATGAAGAAACTAGCTACTCATGTTCAAAAACAAATCACAAATATCAACATTCAGTCCAGCCATATCAGAATTACAATGGAGAAAGGGAATGAGTACAGAAAAACCAAGAGAATCGGAGTTGGAATCTCTTTCAATCTTCAATCCCACTTGATTTCCTTGAGAAAACCCCTCTCCTTTGCTTGCAAATACTCCTTAGCCGTCTCCACAAACTTCTGAATGTCGAACTCCCTCTTATGTTTCAGCATCTTGCCTTTTAAATGACCTAGAAACAAAACGCATAGCTGCTGTTTTCGATTTTTGGCTGCAGCCAGAAATTATTGGCTGCAGCCAGAAAACGCATTTTGGCTCTGTCTGTCGCCTGGCTGCAGCCAGAAATGGCTTGGCTGCAGCCAGAAACTTTCTGGAGGTCTTCTGGCTGCAGCCAGCCAATTTCTTGGCTGCAGCCAAGCATCTGTTTCCAACTTTTTCAGCTTTTCCCCAGTGACGCAATCATTGCAAAGGGTGTTGTGCTTTCTTCCCAACTTCTTGATCAATGATTTGTGCTTCCATTGGCTCTTTGAGTGTCTCAAGTGTGATCCTACAAGCACAATGAAGTCTATACAAAACAAAGGGTGATGTATGATAGCAAAATATTCACATTTAATCAAAGAATTATTCCCTTTTTAACCAAACACTCATGGGGCACATTTCCTTCACACTTCACTCCTTATAAACCCCTTAATAAATCAGAAAGTGTGATAAATTGAGTGTAAATGTGCCATTTTGATATGCATTTCACAAGGCTAACATCTATACACATATTTGTAAGCTTTCTCAAGTTAATTTCTATGTAGAGACACAATTTATAGGTCAACAATTACATTATCACATTACTATTGATTCTTCCCACAAAGCTTGGAATGTCTTGATCCATTCCGAATTGTATAGCCATTTGATGTTGGAGGTACTATTCTATTATATATAAATGAGTCCAACTAGCTCATAAACTCTCATTGAAGAGTTTCACATCCAAACATCACAGTTATTATATATGATTGAACCATATTTTTATGTAATATTTCATAACTAAATTGTGATTTTTAATGGATTTTATGAGACATTATTGCATGATCAAGCATTAATTTTGGTTAGAGACAATTGTTTTGAATTAATGGTAATTAGGGGTAAAATGGTCACAATTTATTAATTATTTTCATACAATTGTCCCTTGAATTTGGTAATTCCGAGTCCGGAAATGGATTCCTTGGGTGAAAATATGTAAGAATAGCCCATGTCAAAATTTCAGGAAAAGTACAGCCAGACCGAGTACAGCAGGGCCGGGCGGGGTCCCCGGGGGTATTTTAGTAATTTTTCAAGATAGACTCATATAACCCCAGAAACACTACGGAAGTGTCTAAATGATATATTTGGAATTGTAGGATCGAATATGGAGCGCCGAGCCGTTTGCACGTAGATCGAGGCACGCGTTTCGAGGCAGAAAAGGGTTAAGGCAGGGGACTTACCTTACTTGCATGTATTTGATATCTTTGCTTGTGTAATAATGTATGTGATTACTTTACTTGATTGTGTAGAGCATATTTGAATAAATGAAGTTCTGTTTCTGTTTTCGCTATGGCCATAGTCTTGTTGTATGAAATATTGAGCATGCAGAAATCTCATTATGGGGCATACATCTAGATAATGCTAACATGTCATACACATAGCATCAATCTTGCATGCATTATGGTATCTATTTCCTACTGAGATTCTCTCGAATCTCACCCTCCCCTACCAACAATTTAGACAGGAGACGACAGAAGATATGCAAACAACAATGCAGAGTACCATACGAGGGGATTACAGTAATGGAACGAAGATGGGAAAAAGTCTTCGTTTCACTGGGATGGGTTTAGATACCCTAGTAGCTTTGTGCGGCTACATTATTTGGATTTATAAGGTACGAACCCTTATGGGGAATTTATGTAATCATGCACATATTATCAGTATAGTTATGCTATTCCTGTGTTACCGACCGAACCGCATATCGTTTTCCGCAAATACTCTAAAAAATGTTGAAATTGAGATGAGGGCGTGATATTTTTTACGTCCCCAATTTGATTTAGAGACATCTAAAATTATCCAATTATTTTATTTTTTATTTTAGACGTCCCCAATCTAAATAGGGACGTCTAAAGTCACACTTTAGACGCCCCTATATATATTGGGGATGTCTAAAGTTTTAAATTTTTTTTTTAAAATTAGATTAGGGACGCCATTTGGCATCCCTAATATATATATTAGGGACGCCAAAATGGCGTCACTGATGATACCTATATCAGGGACACCATTTTGACATCCCTAATAATATGAGGGACGTCAAAATGGCGTCCCTGATGATATAGGGCGTCCCTCATATATTAGGGACGCCAAAGGGTGTCCCTCATATATTAGGGACGCCAAAGGGTGTCCCTAATTTAAAACAAAAAAATTTAACTTTAGACGTCCCCACTTATAGTGGGGACGTTTAAAGTGTGATTTTAAACGTTCCTATTTAGATTGGGGACGTCTAAAGTAATTTTTTTTTTGTTTTTTATTTTATGCAGGCTTACTTTAGGCCTCTCCAGTGGATTTTGGGATGCCTTAAGTGAGGTTTAGACGTCCCCGGTCAAAATGGGGACGCCTTAGGGGAGCTTTAGGCGTCCCTAGTCAAATTGGGGACGCCTAAAGCTATGCAATTCTCACTTATAATTACAAATATGCCACTGGTTATATTTTTGGCATCCCTTTTTAAAAAAGGGATGTCCTTTAGGGTCGTAATATGTATATTCTGTAGTAGTGGAAGGATCTTGATGATATTTCTTATGCTGTGACACATGAAACACATTGTGATCCAATTCAAACTCCAAATATCTATGCCACCTATCCATATAGCTTTTTTGTATGATTTGTGTCGTCAACAACTCTCGGAGAATCATTTTATTGTGTGTTTGGGATAATGGTGGGAAAAATGACTTATTTTGATTTTAACTTATAAAAAATGACTTTATAAAAGTCAGTTTATGTAATATGATTTATGTTTGGATGAGCGATTGAATAATTGCTATTGCATAAGTCAAAACTTGTTTGGATTGGAGATTTGATAAGTACTTTTTTTAAAAGTCAAAATTTGTTTGAGGACTGGGGAAAATTATAGAAAGCCCTACGATTTTTGAAAAGTGCAAGTAAATGAAGATAAGGGCTAGAGCAAATTACACAGAAAACCCAGAACTTTTAAAATTATAACTCTGCCCTACATAAGTTTCAATGTTTTACACTATGATCCCTCCTTATAAACTTTTAAAACTTGCAGAACGGTTCCTGGTTAAAACTTGCATTTTGACCAGGTTCCTTCTTCTTCTTCCTACCGATAGAACTGGACCAGAGACCAATGACAATCACAGAGAGCATTGTGAACCATAATCGAGGAGCTCTAAACCTCCGGCCTCCTCCTACCTCTGTCGTCAAATTTAGATCATCATCATCGACCTTCCTTTCTTCAACATTGGAGCACCGTCACCAAGCCTTTGCCGTCCGCCACCGTACCCAACGACATAATCCACCACACCACCGTCAACTGCCTTCTCTGTACACACCACCATTGTCGACCTTAACTACAATACCGAGGAGTTGGATGTTTGGCAGCGGAGAAGAGAACAGAAGTAGAGTACAACACAAAACAATAATAAATCCCCTTATTTAATAAGTTAAAATCTTGACCTGAGAGCTTTTTCAAAAAGCCCGTTATTAAACGAAATCTCAACTAAAAAACAACGAACCAAACACTCACAATAAGCCATATTGCATAAATCGAGCTTTTTTCTCTAAAATTAGGTTTATTGGAGGGCAAACTGCCAAACCAAACACTACCTCAATTTCCTTCATATCTTCATTCACAAAGTTTGGTACTATTACGATTCATCCTCCTCCACTTTGTTTTGTTTTGGGTGCTTACGATTTTTCTTTCCCTTCAACTATTTCTTCCAAAGTTTCTCCAGATCATCGGCAAGGTCCACATTTGGGTTTGAGTTTCTCCATATCTACTAGTCTTCTTTTCTGTTGGATTTTTGCTTCATCTTCTTCTCCACCTTCATGATTTCTTTCTTCTCATTTGCTGAATTTTGGCTGCATATCTGCTGGGTGTCTCCAAGTCTGCTGGTTTTTTTCATTGTTTGTGAGTATTCAACTATTCATATTTCCTTTTGGCCCGCGTTCTTTGTTTAAATTTTTTCCTTAGATATAAAAATATGTTCTATTAATGATTATGGATATGGGATCTATTCTTCTTTCGAGGTTACCTTACGTTTTGGTTGTTTCTTTTGTTTTTTTTTTAAAAAAAAAAATCACATATCAGGCAACAAACGAGTTTGTCCGGTCAGCAGCGAACACCATCAATTTAAACGGTCTTAGTGACACATAAATAAATTTAATGGTTCCAAGTAATTTTTAAATTTTAGGGACTAACTGTTTTTGATAGAATAAATTTGAAGAACTAAACCCCAGTTTGAAACTTCATGAACTAAAATTAAAATGAGGGTAAACTTTAAGGACCAAATATTATATTAACTCTAAAATATATAAAAATATTCACACACACATATAATACATAACTTTTAAAAGAGTAATATTTAAATAAAAATATTGCTAGACATGTAAATAAAACATTAATGTATAAGCCATATACAATCCAACAAAATATAGTAATTGAAGCATTAATTTAGTGAATTTAAAAAACTCAAAGTGACATCTTCAGAAAGAAAATATAAAATCTTGATGCATCCAAACTCTCAGTGTGTGTTTTGCGCAACGTTGGCCACGATATTGAGAGCCAAAACACACGGTGAAGCTCCAAACAATTTTTAAAAAAATTGTTTTCCAATCGTTGGGAGAAGAGAAAAGAGCAAAAGAAGGAAGAAATAGAAACTTTCTTTTAAAAAAAGTGGGTCCCATTTACTTAAATAAAAATGATAAAATTATTCACTGAAATTTTTACAAAAGCTAATCCAAATATATTTTTTTTTTGGCAGCATAAAGCTAATCCAAATATAAACCAGGTTATATTTTCTAACTTTTATTTAAATTTAAGTTTAAACAATCAAATTAAATAAAAGTCACTTTTTACTAACGTAGCTTTTTGAAGGTTAAGTATGATATCCGGGTTACTTCAAGAAAAAAAAAAAGCTCATTAACATCCTTTAGTCATTTTCATATCTAAATTTATTTTTTAAATAATCATTCAAACAAATTTCAATTTAAAAAAAAAATCATTTCTACCACTATTAATTCAGACATATATTATATTTATAATTTAATTTTTATCTTATACTAAATTTATAAAAACCATATTATAAAAAAATCACTTCTATCGATAATCCAAACTTTTCCCCATGCCCTATCCCGAACTCACCCAGCAGTCCCTAAAGTAGGGACTAGTTTTCGGATTTGGCTGCGGTCCACTGTCTAGCGGTCCGCTGCCAATCCTTTTCTATTAAACTATACCGTTTTGGTGTAGTTTGGTAGTAAAGGGGTGGATTTTTTTTTTTTTTAAAATAGAATATAGTATTTTAAAATATTTTTTTGGAAGTATCTAGTATCTTAAAATATTTTTTAAGTAACATGTAGTATCCTAAAATAATTTTTAGTAGTTTAACCTCTTAAAATATGTTTTCAGTTGTACCCAGTGTGTTAGCAGACTGATTGCAATTTAACCTTTAATGTATTTTAAAGTTCCAAAAATCACTTTAAAATATTTTTTTGGTGTTTTTAACCCTTTAAAATATTTTTTTGGTGCTTTTAACTCTTTAAAATACATTAAGAATTAAATTGCAATCAGTCTGCTAACACACTGGGTACAACTGAAAACATATTTTAAAGAGTTAAAGTACTAAAAATTATTTTAGGATACTACATGTTACTTAAAAAATATTTTAAAATACTAGATACTTCCAAAAAAATATTTTAAAATATTCTATTCTATTTTTTTAAAAAAAAAATCCACCCCTTTACTACCAAACTACACCAAAACGGTGTAGTTTAGTAGAAAAGGATTGGCAACGGACCGCTAGGCAGCGGACCGCAGCCAAATCCCTAGTTTTCGGTTCAGTTCTCATCCTACTTGTGTTTTAACACCTGCGAATGTTGCCATCCACGTTCCTTTGGGCCCAATGTAAGCATACCATTCGAATCAAATTGTGCCATTCCTAAATCACAGTCGATATTGGAGGCATGTTGGCAAAATCACCGCTTCCGGCATCAATCTCCTCCGGTGGAAACAGAGCAGATGTGGCTGCGGTTGGTGGCATACTCATTGACGGAGCTAAGGAAACTAGAGCCGATCATATATGTCTTAGCCTTGCAGTCTCTGAAAGACCGACCTTTCGAAATAAAATCATCTAGTAACTGCTATTTTTCTTCAAATTAAAGGAAACAAGTCGGCCGGATTCTGAATTTCAATTCCGATTGCATTGACTGGGTTCGGATTGTTGCACGCTGTAGAAAGTATCTGGGCCTTTGAAATTACTGATGGTGAAAGCCAGCTTCACCAACCTTGTTCCTACAATATTGGATTGGTAAGCTTGATCTTCATACTGGGTGCAATACGTACGAAATTTAGTTTCTGAAGTTCAGATTCTTTTTCCTCTTTATTGCTCTAAGGTATAATTTGTATGTAACCTTGGATTATTTGTACTACGACTCATGAAACCCTAACGGATCCAAAGCAAACACATTACAAGAGAAGATATGACTTGTCTGCTAAAATATGCTGCATACGTTACAAAATGAAACTGATAGGTATGGAGATTCTGGATTACAGTTTCAAACAGGAGGTCACCACATCAGTCCACACAAATTCAGTGTTACTGCTAATAAGGTCCTCACATATTGCCTCCCCATTTTGAGGGTCTCTTTATTCTCTATGCCTTTTATTGGCCCATGAGACCCTTTTTTCTCTTATATTCCTCCTTCTTTTTCTTCCTTCTGCATTCAGGATCAAGCAGTTGGATTGTTGGTTCCATTGTTTAACGTACAATATATATATATATATATATATATATATATTTTCTATTGATGTGGATTATAACTAAATAATATTAAATTTTAATTCTACTTGAATAATCTGATTATTTATAGTTTACAAAATAATGTTACATGGTGGTGATTTCACTTGTTTCAGGGGACTATTCTGATAGTTTCTTATATGCTAATTACAACATAGTACATTTATATTGATAACTGATTCTTCTATGGCATATCCTTTGGCATTTCCTATGGATTATGATTTTTACCTATACAAGTGTATCTTCCTTTCTCATTGCCCTCATCCTTTAATTACTGCACATTTTTTCCCCAGAAATTCTTAAAATAATTTGACACTTTTATAGGTTTGCAATTGCATCCCTGAATTTGGTGGCGTAGAACTTATGGCAATGATATGCTTTATAAAAGCCATGCCAATATACTAGCTGTTGAGGTAAAATCTCTGCTATATGGTCTAATTTCTTGTTAGAATATTATGTACATATTGTAATTAATGAGTTAGAATAATATGTAATTAAAAGGCATGCTTAAGCTTCATAATAATGTGTCATTATAAATATTCAATTCTATAGGAGCCTCTACCTTTAATATACATTGATATAATGTTATGAATAACAGAGCAAGAAATTTCTTCATTCTCCTTATATAATCACATGTCTAGTGGACTTAGTTTTAGTTGTTCTCTTTTGGCTTTTAATTATTCTTTGGTGTGATATTTGTCACAAAGAAGTCTGATAGGGGTGTCTTAAAACTCCTTGTTGGTGGGAGTTTTATATTTGACCAGTAATGTTTGTGAGATTGGGAAAGACATAATTGGATATGTCGAAGATTGATGAAGTGAAAGGCATTTAGCTTTCCTGGATATTTTCTGACAATATTAGCAGCATAACTAAACCCCCTTATAGAACCAGGTCTTTTCTATCGTCTGAACTTTCACTTTCATATCTAAAGCAAATGAAACCCTCTAATGGTGTCATGTTGAAGACTTCCATGTGTGCCAACTTAAACCCTCAAGTTAGTTACAGAGGCAAAAGTTGAATGATGCAATATTATGTTCGAATCTGTACAAATGCATCCCCAGTTTATTAATCTAACGGAAAAAGATTGCAATTTGTTCCACATGCTATCTAGAAATTGGAAATCATATTGCCATGAGCTATCATAGAGCAAAGGACCTACCACAACCCAAAATCCCAATGACATACTTACAAAAAACCAATCACCCTCCCCATTACCAACATTCTTGTCATCTTGATTTGAATCACTTGAAGTGCATTTATTAGTGAGAGGAGGATCACATAAGCTGTTGCCAACAAAACTAGATGCTTCAAAGCTTTGTAATTGTGTCCCTGTAGGAATTCTTCCTTCCAAATTATTGCTTGACAAGTTCAAAAAGCTCAAGAAGCCTAACTTGGTTTTGCTTGGTGGGATTTCACCAAAAAGATGATTCTTTGAGAAATCCACAGACTCTAGTGATTCCATGTACCCAATGCTATCTGGAATTTGACCGCTCAAATAGTTATTGGAAACATTTAAAAAGTGTAACCCCTTAAGTCTTGTCATTTCCATTGGTATCTCTCCAGATAATTTGTTGCTTGAAAGGTCAATACTTGTGACAAGTTCAAGAATAGCTCTATAATAATTAACTCTTCCCTTAAGGAAAAGGAGCTCCTCAAGAATTAGATGCCTTGTGTTGTTTGCTCCGTTGCAACGAATATATGATTCTAAATTACTATTTACCATTGAAATAGCACTCAAATGGTTGATACATTTGGGTTTATGTCCTGTTAACTTGTTTTGTGCAAGGTCTAAGATTTGTAACAGCCTCATGTAACATATTTGATTGGGAATGTGACCCAATAACTTATTTGATCTAACAATAAATTTGGCAAGTGTTGTCCAACCCATGATGTAATTGTTCTTGAAAATTGATTGTTCCCTAGATCCAAAGAAATCAATTTGCTGCAATTCTTCCAGAAAGTCGGAAAACTTCCAAAGAAACAATTGTTGCGGAGGTGTAACACTTCCAACCAGGATAGTGATTCAATGGATTAGGGTAAGATCCCAGTCAACTGGTTGTTTGCTAAGTTCACCACACCAAGTTCTGGCCACATCATCCAACAATTAGGTATTTCTCCCGATAAATTATTTGATGCCAATATGAGGAATTCCAAGTTCTTTGTCTCATCTTGTTTACAACACAAAAGACGTGCTATGGAACCTGAAAATTGATTGCTTGAGAGGCATATATAAATCATATGGGGTGATATGTAAGGTAGTAGACCATTTAACTTATTCGAGCCTAAATCCACAATACTTGGGATAGGAATGGAGTTCTTCCATATATTTGAAAGCTCACCATCAATGTAATTGTGAGAGAGATTGAATTTATGAGCATTGTCAAATTTGCTCCAAACCCAAGCTGGAATAGGACCAGCTATCTGTGTGTTTGAAATATCCAAATCATAGAGATGCTTTAGTGATTGAATCCATAATGGAAAGTCAGAACCGAGATACTAGGAAGCCATTCCTAAATACTCCAAAATTTGAAAAGGAGGACTCCAATCGGGACTCACTTGTAAAGGGAATTGGTCTCTTGAAGCATTGAAAAGGTATAAGTGGGAGAAATTAAGGTGGGCCTCTTTTACAATTCCATTGAATAGATTATCTTGGATATAAAGAAAACATAATTTAGAAAGTGCTCCTAGAATTTTGAAAGGAAATACACTGAATCAATTATTTGAAAGGTTAAGATATATTAGAGATGTGAGATTTCCTAGTGATCTAGGGATTTCACCCTTGATATTGTTGCCAGAGGGGTAAACCCTGGCTAGATTTTTCAAGTGCCCAATTTGTTTTGTTAAATAGCTAGGTAGTTGAAAACCTGTAGCATACAAAACCTCTAATTTTTGTGAATCACATTTGGAAAAACCTTTTAAAGTTTTGGAAACTTGTTGATTGCACTTCTTATTTGAAATGAACACTATTTTTCGGTTGCAGAGATTTCCAATAGAGATTGGAATTTTCCCTTCTAGATGATTATCAGACAAAGCAAGATGTTCAAGAGGAGTCAAGTTTCCAATGTTATAAGAAATAGTGCCAGCCAAGTTGTTACTATAGAGATAAACTAACTTTAAGTGACTAAAGCTGTACAACCAATAAGGAATAGAAGAGTTAAACAAATTCTGAGATAAATCAAGATGTTGAAGGAAGGTTAGGTTTTGAATTCCATCAGGGATAGATGCATGAAAATTGTTATTTGACAACTGAAGATAAACCAAAATTTTCAATTGGAATATCCACCATGGAACTAGTGAAGGCCCAAAGAAGTAAGAATTGGAATTTGGAAAGGTCAAGGATGGCTAGATTTGAAAAGTTAAAGGTAGATGGTTGAAAATGGTGATGAAATTCACAATATGACAAGTGCAACACACTCAAAGAGGGAAGTGAATGAAAAATGCTTAACCAATCGGAGGCAATGGACAAGTTTGTGAAACTTAGGTCAAGATGTTGGAGTCGATAAAGATCTCCAAGCCACTGGAGATTGCCAACAGAAAATGCATCCATATTGGATTGATAAGAACCTCTGAGATCAAGATAGATTAGATTGGAGAGGTTTCCAATTTCTTGAGGGATGCTTGCCGTGAAATGATTGCCTCCAATGTCAAGGTAGAGCAAATTGGAAAGATTGCAAATTTGATGAGGAATTCTTCCACCAAATCCAGCTTGAGAGAGGTTAAGGTATGTTAAGCTTTTCGTTGAGCCAAGGAAACCAGGAATTGGCATGCCACCAAAATCATTACCACTTAAGTCCAAGTAATTTAAATGCTTCAAATCATGCAAAGAAGGATGTATCTTACCCTCAAACCTTGATCTCTCATAAGATTCACGTACATTGTAATACCAAGGAGACAAAGGAGGTGAAGTTGCGAGGTGAAGCTCAAGAATGCGACCAGTTAAGTTGTTGCAAACAACTGACGCCCAGCTACAGTAATCTCCATCATCGGCAGACCAAGAGCCTAGCCTATTTGAAGTGTCTAGCAGATGAAGTTTAAGCTTAAGAATAGCATCTCGCTCACTTGGAATGCAGAGGATCCTAGAGGATGCTTTGTATATGAATAAATCAACGGTTAAAAAGGCAAGCAACCACATGAAAATAAACCTAATATTGGTAACAATGTTGCAGGAACTATCCATGACAAGCAAGCTTTTTTCTGTCCGGGATGATTTTTCTGAGGTATATCCTTCGTTAGAAGTGCTGAAATTTATAATGTTACTTGTTGATCTATGTGGCTGTTATTTAAACTGCCTCTAACCAACTTCTTACGAACAAGAATTGATAGCCCCATACACTAAAATGCTGTGGAAGAATACTATTATGAGTGTGTTTGGATTGGTGATTGGATAAGTGACTTATTTTTACTTTGACTTGTAGAATCTTAAGATTGGGAAAAAGTAAGATTGGGTAAAATGATGAATGTTTGGATTGATGATTGGATAAATGCTTTTGTAAAAGTGAAAGGTGTTTGGTTTGACTTTTGCATAAGTGGCTTTTGTGTTATCTAAGAGAAAAAATTTTAAAAATTATTAAAAATGAAAAAATGAAGGGAGAATTGTGAAAAAAGACCTAATTGGCAATTTAATTGCCAAATGGGATCTGGGAAGATATCTACACACGGAGAGATTTTTTCACAATTTTTCCAAAAATTAACTTTGGAAATTTGGCAATGGTAAAATTCTAAATAAAATGCTTAAGAGTTATGACCATCATGACAAGCAATACAAAAGACACATATCAAGAGTTATAAATTTTATGTTTCTATACTGACAAGTTTATCATGTTAACTAACGCCTTTTTTCCAATTTAATTTGAAACAACTTCCCTTGATAATTTTATGTACCTAGATTGACAAGTCATGGAGTAGTCATTGACAAGCCCGTCTTAGAGTAGCCAGTTCCATTTTTCCAATACAATTTAAAACAGCTCCTATTGATAAGTGTATGTTCCTATATTGATAAGTTATAGTGTGGCCATTGACAAGCCCATCTTTATCAACTAATGTCTTTTTTCCATTACAATTTTAAAAAGCACCTGATGACGAGTGTATGTGCCTATATTAATTAGTCAAACACAAACCATTGTACTTCTCTTTTCCTTTTTTAATCAATGGGGGTAATAAAGTAATTTCATGGAAACTATGTCACTACAAACCCTAAGGAGTTTTTAGATAGGGGAATATGCATTAGTACTTTTTTGAATTTTTTTTCTGGTCCTTGGGATCTAAGTGCGATTTTCCCATAATTTCACTCAAATATCTAAAAATTTTATATTACTTAGATGATAAAAAAGATTCTATAATTTATGAGTCAACGAGGCTTTATATTTTTCCTTTCCAATATTTGAAGATTTAGCAATTGTAACAATAAGAGAAAAATATTTGTAAAATTCCATGGTAATATTAAGAAGTGAGTTGTAATATTCTTGTATAAAAAACTTAGGGGTTGTTCGGTATGGGTGATTTGGAGGGGAGGAGAGGGAAAATTTTTATGAGTGAGATTTAAAAAAAAAAAAAAAAATTGGAGAGGTGGGGTTTTAAAATTTTTAAAGAGAATATGTAAGATAAAAGAATAAAATAAATTAATTAAAAACTTTTAACCCTACTTCTTAAATTTTTTAAAATAAAACTAAAAAAAAATCTCTCTCCACTCACTTTCCCTTCCCTTCCTCCTCATACCAAACAGCCTCTTAAGAATCTCTTGTTAGCACTGAGTCTTGCAAGTTAAGGTGATAACCCTAAAAGATTTGGCTTGTAACTTTGTTGTGTTATAACTTGTGTATGCATTAAATTATAGTTGAGAATTAATACGGAAAAAATATATGTATAAAATCTGATAGGAGTAGTTTTAATTTAACTATTCCTTGCTGCTTCATAATTCAAGCGACAACGTTCTAGAAGAAAGTACTTGGGAGCATATATTATATGTATCCAGTCATAAAATTTATTTAACTATTTTTTAGCCTTTTGAGTAATTTGAACTTTGTATAGTTTTTTTTAGCTTCTCGTTGTATTTGCCGTAGTAGTTGACTGACAAAAAAAAAAGTGACAAAAGTGAAAAATGGGTTGGGACATAAAAAATTTAACACCGTTGTGAAAAATGGGTTGGGACATAAAAAATTTAAATGATAACTCGACAATTTAATAGTAACAAAACATGCTTAAATTTAATTATTCAAAGCTTTATCTTGTAAAGTGCAAAATAATTTTTTAAATTGAATATGAGGTTCGTAAACACCCCTCAGATGACCAAACATATAGGTTAGCTAAAGCATCTTGATTATAACTTTGCCAAATTTAACACGTACAAATATAGTGCCCTTATGCCCGTCAACTACGGCAAACATATAGATCCAAATAATGAATATAACCTCATTCATGAAATGGTATTGTGAGGAAAATCTAAAGGTTGGGACAAAAATAATACTAGCGGCAAAGAAGTTGGAATCCCTTTCCACACGTTGTGACTAATCATGTGGTTGTTTATTAGTCTATATAATCAACTTTCATACACACCTATAGAATGACCCACATTAACATCACCCTAATAGATACGCACAAAACAACAACAACAACAACAACAACAACTCAATTGTGAAATATTTTACAAAGTTGGATCATGACAATGAAAGAATTTTCCGCAAGGCATAATAATGGGTGTTTTGGGGAGGGAGTTCTGATACTAAACTATATTATTGAACGGTTGGTTAAAATATGTCTAATGCTAAGTGTTATTTTTTAAATGACATGGTATATAATAAAAAATAAAAAAATTATAGCTTCATAGAAAATGGTAACTTTAACAGTAATTTTAATGGTGGGGAATTTGATAGTTAAAACACAAAACATTAGGGTCCTAAATTTAAAATTTTAAAGGTTTGGGAGCTGATGTGCAACTTGCATAAAGTTTAAGGAAGTTTTGTGTATTTTAGCCTACAAAGTTTGATGAATTTATGTATATGTATATTGCTATTGATGGGCTGGGCAAGAGTATCAAGTAAATGACCAAAGATTTTTTTAAAAAAGTTGAATTACGAATAAAAAAAATTTAACTTTGCCGTTTTTGAGACGCATAAAGCGAAACAAGAAGTCAATTGTGAAAAACTTTATAAAATTAGGATATGAGTACAAAAGAATTTTCCACCACACGCTAACAAATTTTGTCCAAATTATGAACAGTCTCTGTCATTAACTATTCAAGTGTGGAAATTTTGAAAGTGGGGGACCAAACTAATCGATAGTATAACCCATCTCTTAAAATTTGAATGGTGAAAAACTTAAAGAAAAAATTGAAAGCAATAATTTTGATTGTAACAAAATAAATGATATTTTTGCAATTTGAATATTTCTTGTAAACAAAATAAAGAATTGATTGTAAACATATTAAAAGAAGTTAAGAATAGCAAAAATACATTGATTCCACCTCTAATGATAGAGATAGAAAGTGAGTGTGTCATCACTATTTCATATGTTTTTTTAAGGAGTTGATAAAAAAGTTAATTAATCATCTCATATTTCGTCACATATCACTACCTCAATTATGGTCGCCAGAAATATTTTAAGGTAGATTCCTCTATCTAAAAACTCCCTAAGAACCTCAGTGATATAGATTCTAAATGTAAAATTACCTTCTTGCTCTTAGTAAGTGATAGTTGAAGTCAATTTCCCCTTATACTAGCAAGTGTATTTGCCTACTTTGACAAGTTTATATGCTTATATTGGCAAGTTATATATTGATAAGTTTATATGCCTATACTGATAAGTTATACATTGGCAAATTAGTTTGCCCTTAGACTAGCAAGTGTATGTTATCATTTTGACAAGTTTATGTGCTTATATTGGCAAACGTATTTGCCTCTTTTAACAAGTTTATGTGTCTATACTGACAAGTCTATAATGTTAACTAACGCCTTTTTTCCAATTTAATTTGAAACAACTTCCGTTGATAATTATATGTACCTAGATTGACAAGTCATAGATTAGTCATTGACAAGTCCGTCTTAGAATAGCTAGTTCCATTTTTCCAATAAAATTTAAAGTAGCTCCTATTGATAAGTGTATGTTCCTATATTGATAAGCTATAGTGTGGCCATTGACAAGCCCATCTTTGTCAACTAATATCATTTTTCCATTACAATTTTAAAAAGCACATGATGACGAGTGTATGTGCCTATATTAATTAGTCATACACAAACCATGCTACTCTTTTCCATTTTTAATCAATGGGGGTAATAAGGTAATTTCACATTTGGAATCTATGTCACTGCAGACCCTAACGAGTTTTTAGATAGGGGAATATACATGAGTATTTTTTTGAATTTTTTTTTCTGGTCCTTGGAATCTGAGTGCAATTTTCCCATAATTTCACTCAAATATCTTAAAATTTTATATTACTTAGATGATAAAAAAGATTCTATAATTTATGAGTCAACGAGGCTTTATATTTTTCCTTTCCATATTTGAAGATATAGCAATTGTAACAATAATAAAAAAAATATTTGTAAAATTCCATGGTAATATTAAGAAGTGAGTTGTAATATTCTTGTATAAAAAACTTAGGGGTTGTTCGGTATGGGTGATTTGGAGGGGAGGGGAGGGAAAATTTTTATGAGTGAGATTTAAAAAAAAATTGGAGAGGTGGGATTTTAAAATTTTTAAAGAGAATATGTAAGATAAAAGAATAAAATAAAATAATTAAAAACTTTAAACCCTACTTCTTAAATTTTTTAAAATCAAACTCAAAAAAACAAAAAAACAAAACAAAAAAAATTCTCCACTCACTTTCTCTTCCCTTCCTCCTCATACCAAACAGCCTCTTAAGAATCTCTTGTGAGCACTGAGTCTTGCGAGTTAAGGTGATAACTCTAAAAGGCTTGACTTGTAACTTTGGTGTGTTATAACTTGTGTATGCATTGAATTATAGTTGAGAATTAATATGGAAAAAATATATGTATAAAATCTGATAGGAGTAGTTTTAATTTAACTATTCCTTGTTGCTCCATAATTTAAGCGACAACGTTCTAGAAGAAAGTACTTGGGAGCATATATTATTTGTATCCAGTCATAAAATTTATTTAACTATTTTTTAGCCTTTTGAGTAATTTGAACTTTGTATAGATTTTTTTAGCTTCTCCTTGTGTTTGCCGTAGTAGTTGACGGGCAAAAAAAAAAAAAAAAATTGTGACTGAAGAAGGATCTTCATTGTAACTTTTCGGATTTTAACACTCACAAATCAAATATGACAACTCAATTATTGTGGTGTCGTGGCATGTAGGCTATCACTTAATAGGGTTCCATCCCTACTTGGAAGCGGTGCTTGCCAATCCAAAATAAAAGGAAAAAAAGAAATAATCATGTTGATCAAAATATGATTATGTATTTTGTCCAAAAAAAAAAAAAATGATTATGTACTAAATATGGACATTTCTTTTCATGAATTTCTACTATGAAAGACTTTACAAATTAAAGCTAGATTATAACTACAAAATATAATTTTGTGTATAAATAAATTGACAATTTCTTTTCTCCAAATAATGAATAGTCTCCTTTTTATTAACTATGCTTGGGTGAAAAATTTAAAAGTTAGGAGAAAAATATTAACAAAAAAGTTGGAATCCCATTCCACACGTTGGGACTAAGCATGTGGTTGTTTATTAGTTTATAATCAACTTTCATACAGACACCTATAGAATGACCACATTCATTAGCTATTTCATCATTATTCTGTCAAATTTATTTATTTTTCGTTTTTTGACTTGTTTTGCTATATCCTTGCAAGAATACTAGCAACGAATTGTACGGTAATTTTCATATAATCATTGCTATAATGCAACTTTTTAAAGTTGGATGGCTGGCATATACAACTTTTTAAGGTTTATAAAGTGTATTTTCCATTATATAATATTAACACCGTTGTGAAAAATTGGCTGGGACATAACAAATTTAAATGATAACTCGACAATTTAATACTAACAAAGCATGCTTAAATTTAATTATTCAAAGCTTTATCTGGTAAAATGCAAAATAATTTTTTAAATTGATTATGAGGTTCGTAAACACCCCTCAGATGACCAAACATATAGGTTAGCTAAAGCATATTGATTATAACTTTGCCTAATTTAACACGTACGTACAAATATAGTGCCCTTATGCCCGTCAACTACGGCAAACATATAGATCCAAATAATGAATATAACCTCATTCATGAAATGGTATTGTGAGGAAAATCTAAAGGTTGGAACAAAAATAATACTAGTGGCAAAGAAGTTGGAATCCCATTCCACACGTTGTGACTAATCATGTGGTTGTTTATTAGTCTATATAATCAACTTTCATACACACCTATAGAATGACCCACATTAACATCACCCTAATAGATACGCACAAAACAACAACAACAACAACAACAACAACTCAATTGTGAAATATTTTACAAAGTTGGATCATGACAATGAAAGAATTTTCCGCAAGGCATAATAATGGGTGTTTTGGGGAAGGAGTTCTGATACTAAACTATATTATTGAACGGTTGGTTAAAATATGTCTAATGCTAAGTGTTATTTTTTAAATGACATGGTATATAATAAAAAATAAAAAAATTATAGCTTCATAGAAAATGGTAACTTTAACAGTAATTTTAATGGTGGGGAATTTGATAGTTAAAACACAAAACATTAGGGTCCTAAATTTAAAATTTTAAAGGTTTGGGAGCTGATGTGCAACTTGCCTAAAGTTTAAGGAAGTTTTGTGTATTTTAGCCTACAAAGTTTGATGAATTTATGTATATGTATATTGCTATTGATGGGCTGGGCAAGAGTATCAAGTAAATGACCAAAGATTTTTTTAAAAAAGTTGAATTACGAATAAAAAAAATTAACTTTGCCGTTTTTGAGACGCATAAAGCGAAACAACAAGTCAATTGTGAAAGACTTTATTAAATTAGAATATGACTACAAAAGAATTTTCCACCACACGCTAACACATTTTGTCCAAATTATGAACAGTCTGTCATTAACTATTCAAGTGTGGAAATTTTGAAAGTGGGGGACCAAACTAATCGATAGTATAACCCATCTCTTAAAATTTTAATGGTGAAAGACTTCAAGAAAAAATTGAAAGCAATAATTTTGATTGTGACAAAATAAATGATATTTTTGCAATTTGAATATTCCTTGTAAACAAAATAAAGAAGTTGATTGTAAACATATTAAAAGAAGTTAAGAATAGCAAAAATACATTGATTCCACCTCTGATGATAGAGATAGAAAGTGAGTGTGTGATCACTATTTCATATGTTTTTTAAGGAGTTGATAAAAAAGTTAATTAATCATTTCATATTTCGTCAGATATCACTGCCTCAATTATGGTTGCTAGAAATATTTTTTCCCCAATAATTATAAAGTTGTTAGTAAAAAAAAAAAGTTACTTTTATATTGAGTCATCCAAAGTAAATTTTATAGAATATTCCATCGGTTTTTAATATAAGACATATTTAAGAAGTTGATCTTGGCTCAAAATATGAGACATCATTTTCATATTTATCAATTTTCTTTTTTCAAATTTTCCCCTATTGATGTTACTTGCCTTAACAACAATCAATAAGGGGAGGGAATCTAGGAATTTGGAAAGATGACTATGGAACTTTAGAAAATATACATTATATTAATTAACTCAACTAACTTTCTTAATCTAATCAAATTAAGTAAATATATATGGTATTAAGGACTGAAGTATTAAGGACTGAAGGGAGTAGTATAGATGCAAAAGGCAATGAAATATCAAACATCAAACACGTATATCCTTGAACTTATTAAACATATCTATAAGTAAATATTTATTGGCAAAGTGGCATTCCTGATGTTATTTTCTAAAGGTGCACTAACGGGCCATGAACTTATTAGTATGCGAAAGATCTAAATACAACTATCAGCAGTTATATCCTTGTTCCAGATTAATTAAATAAAAAATATTATATTATTTTTTTAAAGAAAAAAGCATAGTGCCTTCCCATTCCACTTTCCTATAGTTCCATCTTCCTCATGTTTATGCGCTCCATGATAACATATATGTCTATCTATCTCAAATCTCAATGACCTATTTTGTTTGTCTCCATGAGGAACCTTGTTCTCCCTATCAAATAGTTTAAATAATTAATATTCAAAAGTTAATAAATTTAAACCGTTTCATTTTGATATGAATAATTTATATCAAGTGTAGATAGAATAAAGTAGAATAAAATTGAAGTAGTTTGCGTGGGTGTTTTCGGGAGGGAGTTAAGATACCAAATTATGTTATTAAGAATTTTTTTGATTTTATGTATATGCATGTTTATTGTTATTGATGGGCATAAGTGCATTAAGTAAATGACCAGAATTGAGTAATAATTAATAAGTCAATGATGATCAAAAACTTGAAAAAAAAAAACAGTTGAATTACAACACACAAAAAAAGAATTTGCAAATTTATTATTTTTAACCTGCACAAGAATAACGAGTCAATTATAAAAGGCTTTTATTTGATAAAAAAATTATAAAAGGCTTTACCAAGTTAGATTATGACTAGTTTATCAAAAAAATTAGATTGTGACTAAAAAAGGATTTTCCACGGACTTTTTTTTTCCAAATAATGGTTAGTCCTTTTCATTAATTGTCATTTTTGCGTGGAAAGTTTAAAATTTGGGACACATTACAGAAATAAAAGAAAAAAAGGTTGGAATCCCATTCCACACGTTGTGAGTAATCATGTGGTTCTTCATTACTCACAGTATATTATTTATAAGGCTTTTTTTTTTTAGATACAATTTATACGGCTTTTCTAACATGCTTCACCAAAACTAAAAGAAAGATCAAGTTTCATTAACTCTATCTCAAAATTTAATAATTTTTCATCTTTATCCTTATCTAATATATATATATATATATAATGATATGATATATAATTTGAAAATATTTTATAAAAGCAAAAAATATCCTTAAAATACAAAAACGTTAGGGGCAAAAAGCTTGCACGTCAGATAAAACAATGACTTAAAACTTTACCAAAAAAGGACAATTTAAAAAATTATTTAGACGAGGATGTTTTCCCTTCCTTTTTATGCCATGGATTAGTTTCCCCTAAAATAATTAAAAAAAAAGGAAGTTAAAAACAAAATTATTTTTTTCATTCAGAAAGGTGAAACAAAATATTCGAATATAATTTTTGCATTCATATATCTTATCGGACATCAAAAAGAAAATAAAAGGGGAAAAAATACTCGTTTTTGCCATGTAATTGTAAACTGAAACTCAAAATTTGCTTTTTAGTTTCACAAGGTGACATTATAAATAGTAGCCCTGTTTTCAAGAATTGTATGTCCATCATCAAAACATAAAATTTCTTAGCAAAAACCTCTTTGATTGACATTGTCATGGATGATTCCTACAATATTGTTATGTTCCTTTTTGTTTGGTTACTTACCTTATCAAATGTTGATTTATACGTTTCCGGAGAATCCTCTCAGGTTCAATGCATTCCAAGTGAGCGAGTTGCCTTACTTAAGATGAAGCTTCATCTCTCTGATGATTCAAATAGACTTGCCTCTTGGTCTCCTCATACAAATTGCTGCAACTGGGCTTCAGTTGTTTGCCACAACATCACAGGCCATGTTCTTGAGCTTCACCTCACAACTCCACCTCCTTTAGAGTTCAATGGCAAGACTATATACGAGACATCATCAATGTTTCATGGTGAGGTACCTCCTTCTTTGCTTGACTTGAAGCATTTGAATTATTTGGATTTGAGCGGTAATGATTTTGGAGATATGCAAATTCCTGATTTTCTTGGCTTAATGACAAGCTTGACATATCTTAACCTATCTCATGCTGTGTTTGGTGGAAGCATTCCTCTTCAATTTTGGAATCTTTCCAATCTCATCTATCTTGACGTTGGAGGCAATGATTTGGAAGGAAACATTCCTCATCAAATCGGAAAGCTGTCCAATTTGCAATATCTTGATCTCTCAGGTAATGAATTTAATGGAAGCGTTCCTCGTCAAATTGGAAATCTCTCCAATTTGCACTATCTTGACCTTGGATTTAATAGTTTCAAAGGAAGCATTCCACGTCAAATTGGAAACCTCTCAAATCTAATCAATCTTCACCTTGTAAATGGATTGTTGTCAATATCTGTTGAAAATTTTCGATCTATTTCGACTCTTTCTTCTTTACAATATCTTGAGCTGAGTTATATGAACCTATCCAATGCCTTTGATTGGTTGCAGGTTCTACATTCACTTCCTTCTTTGAGAGAGTTGCACTTGTCCAGCTGTGATTTGACCCATTATTTTGAACCATCCACCTTAAACTTTTCATCTCTTGGTGTCCTAGATCTTTCTGGTTCTGATTTTGGCACTTCATTGATCCCAAATTGGATATTTCAACTGAAAAAATTAGTTCAACTTCAATTAGATAGGAGTGATTTACAAGGTTCCATCCCAGAAGGTATTCAAAACTTGACTCTCCTTCAACATCTTGATTTATCTCAAAATCAGTTCAACTCTTCTATCCCTGATTGGTTGTACAGTTTGAGTCATTTAAAGTCTCTCATTCTCTCTCACAACTTCTTGGTTGGCACAATTTCTAGGGACATTGGAAACTTGACTTCTCTTGTTACTCTTGATTTGACTGATAATATTTTAGAAGGGCAGATTCCAATTTTTGTGGGTAATCTTTGCAACTTGAAAGAACTTGCTTTTTCAGAGAACAAGTGCAACCAACAAATTTCTGAAATATTGAAAATTCTTTCAGCGGGGTGTGTTTCCCAAGCACTAGAGATTTTTCATATGAGTGGTTCTCATATATCTGGCAATTTCACTGATCATATTGGTGTTTTCAAAAATCTTGTTGAACTTGATCTTTCTGAAAACTCCATTGAAGGTCCAATACATAGCTCATTTGAAAATCTTGAGTCTTTAAAATATCTTGATCTATCTATCAATGCCATTCAAGGTGCACTTCCTAGCTCATTAGGAAATCTTAAATCTTTGATATATCTTTCTCTTTGGAGCAACACTATTAATAGTTCAATTCCTATTTCATTTGGAAATCTAACATCTTTGGTGTATCTTGATCTCTCTAAAAATCAACTTGTTGGAAATCCTTTTGATATTCTGGGATCTCTCTCTAAATTGAATATTCTTTGTTTGGAATATAATCGCTTTGAAGGAGTTGTCAAAGAAGCCCACCTTGTTAATTTTACCCAACTGCAAACATTCTCAGCTGATAAAAACAAACTCACTTTAAAGGCAGACCCTAATTGGAATCCTTCTTTTCAACTTTTGGAGACGTTAAGTTTGGCTTCATGGAATTTAGGTCCCCACTTTCCATCATGGATTCAATCCCTAAAGCATCTTTACTATTTGGACATATCAGACACCAAGATTTTTAATTCTATTCCAACTTTGTTTTGGGGCACAATTGGCAATCTTGATTATTTGAATCTCTCCCACAATCATATTGAAGGAGAGCTTTTGAATATACAGATAAACATCACTACTTTCGAAAGTGTTGTTGATCTAAGCTCAAATAAGTTATATGGCCAATTACCTTATGTATCACAAAATGTGGTATACATAGACCTTTCAAGCAACTGCTTTTCAGGATCCATTGCTAACTTCTTGTGTCATAAACAAGACGAGACTAAGTGGTTACTGTTTCTTAATTTGGCATCAAATAATTTATCAGGTAAAATACCTAATTGTTGGATGAAGTGGCCGAATCTTGTGACAGTGAACTTAGAAAACAACCATTTCAGTGGAATCTTGCACACATCTATGGCATCCTTGTTGGAGTTGCAAATGCTGAACATTCGCAATAATAGTTTTTCTGGAAATTTTCCTAGCTTTCTGAGGAACAAAACCAATCTGATTTCGTTGGATCTAGGAGAGAATGAATTTTCTGGAATGGTTCCATCTTGGGTTGGACAAAGGTTTTCAAGTTTAAAGATTCTTGTTCTGAGATCAAACAAATTCTCTGGTCCAATTCCTCATCAAATTTGTAACATGAGTGTCTTACAAATCTTGGACCTTGCTCACAATGAGTTGACAGGATATATACCAAAATGTATCCAGCATTTGAGTGCCATGTTGGTAATAAATAGTACTTTAGATTCTTACAATTATTTTGCAACAAGTTATGCTAATGTTCAGTTGTGGGTCGAACCATTATTGTTGAAAGGAAGAGTTTAAGATTACAGCACCAATCTTGGTCTCGTCACAAGTATCGACTTCTCAAATAACAGATTATCTGGAGAGATGCCAACAGAACTGACAAGACTCAAGGGACTCCATTATTTGAACCTTTCAAACAATCAATTTATTGGCCAAATTCCTCAAAGTATTGGCAATATGCAATCGCTGGAGTCTATAGACTTTTCAAGAAACCATCTTTTAGGTGAAATCCCACCAAGCATGTCTAAATTGAGCTTTTTGAACATGTTGAACTTGTCTTACAATAATTTGACTGGGAAAATTCCCATAGGGACCCAATTACAAACCTTTGAAGCATCAAGTTTTTTTGGAAATGATTTGTGCGGTCCTCCACTCAATAATAATTGTTCATCAAACTGCTCCAACAACAAAGACGACAAAGAAGTTGATCATGTGAATGGAATCAATTGGTTCTTTGCGATCATGGGATTTGGATTTATTGTGGGATTTTGGGTTGTGGTGGGTCCTTTGCTCTACAATGCTTCATGGAGGTATGCTTATTTCCAATTCATTGACAGGATGTGGTATAAATTGCAATCTCATTGCTACTACTGAGAAGAAACCAAGGCCAAATATGCATTTGGGATGTTGCTGTGCTTAGAAGATAAGTGGTTTATTATCTCCCTTGTAATCTTATTATGCTTTTCTATGATGAGGCAACGGATGAAATAAACTTGTTTGTAAAATATTGTGTAGTTCAACTTTGAATGTCACACCATTGTATAATATATTTCATGTGATGAAAGTGTTTTTCTCTTTAGAGATGTATTATGGATTAATCTAAGCACGTAATGTACAACTATAATATATTGCATGTCGATTCCATCATTCTTATTGAAGACACAAATATATGTCCAATACACACACACACACACACAAATATATATATATATATATATAACAGCTGCAAATATCTTGTGATTTCGAATACGTGCGTGCAAGTTTCAAGTTTAAATACTGATTTGCAAGTGCATCTTTGAATTTGGCGGCATAGAACTCATGGCCATGATATATGTTTGAGTACAAAAGCCATGCTAATATACTAGCTGTTGAGGTAAAATCTCTGCTATATGGTCTGACTTTTTGTTTGAATATTATGTACAGATTGTAAGTAATCCTATTTTAGAATAATATGTAATTAAAAGGCATGTGTTAAGGTTCATAATAATGATGTGTCATTACTAATATTCAATTCTGTAGGAGCTTTTGCCTTGTATTTAAGTTGATATATTGTTATGATAAAAGGTATGAAATTTGGATTATGGATTTGAGGAAAAGATGGGAGAAAGAGAGGTAAAACAGAGAGAAACAGAGAAGAACAGGGAGAAGAGGAAAAATAGAGGAGAGAAACTTAATCAATTCACTGTATATTCCAAATCATCACAAAAGCTACAAATAATTCAAAGGGGTCTGCATATATAAGCAACAAGACTAACTCTAACACCTATTTTCTAATTTCAGGCTAACTAAAATTATTGACTAACTAATCCCAATTGTAATTGTCATTATTATTGTGATTATATAACAATATTATCCCTTCTTAAGGGGCACCAACTGAAATTATTAGTGACAGAGTTCCCAATACAAACCAATCTAACTAATTTAGTGACAAAAGAAGGGGAAGGATGGAGAATCATTACAGAACCAAAAAATTTGGGTCAAAGGATAGAGTATTAGCATTCTTGTATTAGCATGAGCAGCCATGCCTTTGTTTATTCTCAGGAACAGTATCTGGATTACCTTGAAAATATCTACAATTAAGAATGGAATATTAATTGAAAGATAGAAATAGAAAGTATGTCCATAAACTCTGTATGAATGTTTGCTTATGACATTAGTGCATTTAGGCACTAAACACTCCTAAGGAAAGAAGAAAAATTAACCAATTTGAATATTTAACCCCACAACAACATCTTTCTCTTATCTCTCAACATCATTCAAACCGTGAGTAAGTAGCAAGGAAATCTGATCCTCTTAATCAACCAACATGTCACTCAAATAATGACCCCACTACACGATATCAACCATCAATTTAAATACTTCCTCCGGTCCTAAATATAGGATAAAGTTTGTAGTCCTAAATATAGGATAAAGTTTGCACTACAAACTTTATCCTATATTTAGGACCGGAGGTAGTAATATATTACCTCTAATTTTAAGATCTAGTTTATAACACAAATCTTGATAAAAGAATGGTGTCAAATTTAAGGGCCTGTTTGGTTTAGAGGGAGGGGATGGAATGGGAGGGGATGGATTGGAGGGGATGGGAGGGGAGGATGGATGATCACCTTGTTTGGTTTGGTAGGAAGGGGAGGAAGGGAAAGGATTTTTAATGATCCTTTGTTTGGTTTAGGAGGGGAAGGGAGGGAAGATAATATCTAATTTACCATTTTACCCTTAGGGCCTGTTTGGTTTAGAGGGAGGGGATGGAATTGGAGGGGATGGATTGGAGGGGATGGGAGGGGAGGATGGAGGATCACCTTGTTTGGTTTGGTAGGAAGGGGAGGAAGGGAAAGGATTTTTAATGATCCTTTGTTTAGTTTAGGAGGAGAGGGGAGGGTTCACAGAGAGCGCGATCTGGGCGCGGGAGGAAAAATAAGGGTGAAAAATCTTACCTTTAAGACCGGTTTTTATTAAAAACCGGTCTTAAAAGAGGGAAATTTCACATTTAAGACCGGTTTGTACAAAAACCGGTCTTAAATGTAACACATGTAAAAACCGGTCTTAAATGTGTTAAAATGTTATCGCATTTTGAATTTAAAATGTTATCACATTTAAGACCGGTCTTAAATGTGTAAACCGATCTTAAATGTTAAAACATTTTAAATTCATAAAAATTTTAACACTTTAAGACCGGTTTTATTTATAACTGGTCTTAATAAATTTTTTAAGACCGGTTTTTTTTAAGAACCGGTCTTAGAAGTTTAATATAATTACAAAACTGCCACCGTGTAAATTTTTAAGATCTTATCCGCCAAAACCGATCTAAATGTGGCGGTCTAAAATGGGTTTTTTCCAGTAGTGATGGTAAGTTTAAAAGGGTGTAAAGCCAAGCAAAGAAATCAGAAACATCTTTGAATTGTAAGTTTAAGTGTAAATCTATTTGTTGTGATATTAGTTCTTATAATATCTACTTTATTTGTCCATGCATTTGTTAAAAGGGAACTTGTAGCATAATCTTTCATTACTATGGTGGATGTAAAGCCGAAACCCTCCATGAATAAACATAATGAATAATGATGAGATCTAAAAGCCCAAATAGCAATACTAAAAAACAGTAACAGTAAGCATGAAACACAATCTAGAATAGAATGTAATGATTTGAAACTTACGGTATGAATAATGATAAGCGAATTGAAGCATCACAATGGATGATAATGATGGACAAGCAAAGCAATTAATGTACGGTTGATAGGTCTGAAGTTAAGGAAAACATGGAAGTCAGATAAGCACATATAAATGCCATTAATACGCTATCTGAAGCAGAGGATGTGAGAAAACAAAAGGAATGTAGAGAACCACAAAACAGAAGATTAAAAGAGAAACCTTGATTAACATCTCCTGATGCGCTGTTAATGTTAACAACTCCGACAAGTACTGACTGCAAAAGAATAATAATAATAATAATAATAATAATAATAATAAAAAAAGGAAAGCATAGAAAACCCAACAAAGTGAAAAAGAGAGATGGCATCATATTAGGATAAAAATTACTTTTATTATGAAATTTGCTCACATTTTTTATTCTACAGGAAATAAAATGCACTCATTTTTTTTTATTAGGCAGGGAAAATATATTCATATTCTTTCTATTAGTTTGAGAGTATAAAATAAAGTAAAATAGTGAAGGGTAGAGTCGTTAAATGTAATTCTCTCCATTATATGTAATTTTAATTGAAAACAGTAAAAAAAGAAAAAGAAAAAGGGATAAGAGTAGCACGGTAGGGGTGGATGAGTGAACTCATTCTGTTCGAGAACCAATTTTCAATTTTTTAAATTGGTTCTCTTAGTTAACGTGACGGTGGGGGCGGATGAGTGAACTCATTCTGTTCGAGAACCAATTTTCAATTTTTTAAATTGGTTCTCTTAGTTAACGAGTTTAAATATGAGAAATACTTATATATTCTAAAAACGTCATCTCATTTATATTATGATTAATTAAAATACAATAATTTATCTAATTTTAATTCGACATGGTTGATGAGTCATACGAAAACATTCAAATTTTATGATTTTGAAAAATAACAACTCAAAGGAGGGAATTGAGATTCTTATTTTTCTAAATTATGAGGTTTATATTTTTTTAAAATCATAAAATTTGAATTTATCTAGATGACTCATCATCTATGTGAGATTAAAATGAGATGATTTATTATATTTTAATTAATCAGAATATAGATGAGGTGGCACTCCTGAAATATGTAAGTATTTCTCTTTAAACATAGTAATGATTTTTCATTGCTTAAAGCATCTTTATAAAAATGCTTTCACAATGCATGAAAGAAAATCTCTCATCTAATAATGGTCTTTGTCCAGCAGACATACTAGCTAAAAGGGCTCCATTACACAAATGAGACCATAGTTTTATCCCAAATCTAGGCATAGCTAGGAAATCAGTCCAATACAGCACACAGATGTATGAGAGGCATTAAAAAATCTTAGAGCTTCAAACTAAACAAGAAACCCAAACTTTCTCTCGCCGGTCAAATCACAAAACTGTAGAAACTGTAAGCAAAAAAGGCAATCTGGAATAGAATGTGATGATTAGGGACTTACCTTAAAACAGCGTTGAGTACAAGCCCTCCTCTGTTAAGCTCTTCAGTTTCGTCCATAGCAACAGTGTTGAACATGATCAAAACCCATTGGAATCATCCAAGACACCAGATACTCTGAGATCCCAAACTTTCAGTAGCCAATCAAATTAAAATACTCTAGAAACTGTATGCCTGAAACACAATCTAGAATAGAATGTGATGGGTGATTCGAGGCTTACCGTGAAACAATGTTAACTACGCGCTTTCCTCTAATAAGCTATTCAGACTTTCTGTCAATAGCAACAATTTTGAACATGATCTAACCCAATCTAACGGGAGCACAGTGAAGATCGGTGACTAGACCACTGTAGCTTCCGGCATCCGTCTTTGTCGGCGGAGGTGGAGAAGCAGTGGCTGAGATTGATATGGACCATACTCTCGGCAACTCTGTTGATGAAAACTCGGGCAGACAGTGTAAATAGAATTCCTAGTCCCAACGTTACAATTTTTGAAGGACCGAAGATTTCAGAATTTAAATGATATCGTTAACGGCTATTTTTATTCAAGATCGGTGACTCGGTTGAGGACAACGGTTATTTTCTGATTGTCGCAGCGATCTCCCTGCCCGGTGAATCTGAGGTATTGAAATAAGGGGAAAATCCCAAATCAAATATCTATTATATCTATAGAAAGTGCGTAGTAACAGTGATTCAGCCAATTCTGTTAACGACACCCATTGATCTCACTTTGCTGCCTAAATTCATTTAACGGTGTGAGATAACCCAGCTCCAAATGCATCAAACCATTTTCCTTAACGCTTAATTGTCTACAATTAAAACGCCAGCTGGAAACCAACTTTAATACGCACTGAAGAACATAAAACTGATTCATGTGGTTTCTTAATAGTTCACATTCTGAATGGAACTGCAGTTCTCTCACTGCTCCAGCCGGCGCCGGAGACTTGTGAACTTTTCGATGACATTATTCTTATCTCTGATAGACGAGTAGTATACCAAGGACCCCGTGAATATGTGCTTGACTTCATGGTTCTGTTTAGCTCATTATCATCGGATTTATAGCAATGACGCTATTCTTTAGAACCAACATGCATCGGAATACGTTGACTGATGGAGGAGTTTACACTGGTGCTCCATTTTTCGCATTAGTGATCACTATGTTCAATGGCATGGCTGAGATTTCTTTGAACATTATAAAGCTACCTGTTTTCTACAAGCAACGGGACCTCTTATTTTTTCCCTCATGGGCATATGCAATTCCCTCTTGGATTCTTAAGATACCCATCACATTTTTGGAAGTTATTGTTTGGACATTTCTGACTTACTATGTAATCGGATTCCATCCAAATGTTGGAAGGTAAAGAAGAGGCTTTCTTTCTTTAATCCCATAAAAGGCGACTTTAATTTTAAAACTGATAACATCGTCTACATGAAAACGGACCCAATTAAATTAATTAATATTAGGTTTTTAATATTAAGATTTTAATATTCTATTAGTGGACACTCCTAATTAAGACGTGATAATCAAAGATGGACCAGCTTCAGCTTATTTAATACAATTTAGAACATAGCGGCTTCAGGTTAAAAATATTAGGGTTTTAAAATTAAATATGGAATATGTACGAATAAAGCCAGAGCTAAAACAATGGGCCTCATATAGTTTTTATCATCTTTTTTTAATTATGTATGAATTTTACGATTTTTGACCAATAAAAAATACATAAAGAATCTTTAAGAATATTAAGACATCCCAAACAAACCCGATTCAATTCATTCACCATTTTCATTTAAAAAAAGACCCCACTAACCCCACATTTGGTAACCACATAAAACAACTATTCTAATATTTTTTGGAAACACACAAGCTAATGGCAAAACCACCTAACGCGGGTGATAACCAAATAGCTCATGCACAATCTTATATAACACACACACACACACCACCACCACCGATGTGGGACTTGGAATCCCACAAGGGGATCTCCAAGCGCGGCCCAACACTAGGGCCCCACTACGGTATAAGAGCAACACATGCAATGCAATATGTTTTTTGGACACACACAAGCTAATGGCAAAACCACCTAACGCGGGTGGTAACCAAATAGCTCATGCACAATCTTATATAACACACACACACACCACCACCACCACTGATGTGGGACTTGGAAATCCCACAAGGGGACAACTATTCTAATATTCAAGTATGACAAGTATTTAACGAGACATAATATGTTAAATCAATGATAGTAAATCAAAGACGCATGGGTTATTATTGCACGTGTTTTAAGGAAGCTCATCGGACGAAAAAGTACTCTACCATATGATTCCTGGAAGGTGGGCATGATCATGGTGGAAGCCCAAAGAAATTTGCCTGGCCCTTTCACATTCCATTGATTAGGAGACTCACATCTTTAACAAACCAAATAATTTTAATTTAATAATTTAATTTAACAAGTCCTGTCATATGCCATCAATCAATCAATCAATCTATTATATTACTAAAAAACTTGTAGAAACAGGAAACATAAGAGGGGCATTAATACAAAAAAAATGAAGTTATATCTATCTATCTATTATATTACTAGAAAACTTGTATGAACAGGCAACATAATAGGGGCATTAATACCAAAAAATGAAGTTACATTTTAAATTTGAATGTCCTTAAATGAGTTTTTTCAACCAAGCCCTTTCACATTCCATTGCTTAGCGGCCCATTTTCCACCGCAATGTATTTAAATTCCTATTAGTCATTGGGTATAATATAGTGGCCTTTAATGAAAAGAAATAATAGGGGTATTAATTAATTTCAAAAAAGGGGCATTAATTAATTGTAAAAAAAAGGTTACATTTTAAATTTAAATGTCATTAAATGAGTTATTTTTACCAAACCCTTTGACATTCCTTTCTATACTATAATGGGTATAAAAGAATGACCCACCTAGCACACACAGCCTTGCATATTTGGTATACATGCCACAAACTCCGAACATCCAAATATGACAAGCATTCAACATGATTTTATTTCCCAAATCAATGATAGCAAAGACACTTGGGTTATTGTTGCACATGTGCTTAGGAAGCTGGTTGGTCGCAAAAGCACTCCTCCATATGATGCGTGGAAAGTCAGATTGATTCTGGTGGATCAACAGGTTTAACAAATATGTAGACCCACTTATTATGCATTCACTTGTACAATATCATTTACAAAATTTTATGCCAAATCTATAGGGAACTACAATTGAATGTTTTGTTACTCAAAACCGCTTGAGGGAACATTACATGAAAGAGCTCCAAGAGGGTGAAGTTTTCCAGTTCCAAAACTTTGAGGTGCTAGACAATAATTACCAATATAAGGTGACTCGAAACCCTTGGAAGATCAAATTTCACAAGAAGACATTTTTCCAGGAATTTGATTTGCACATTTTGATGGAGGCATTCAACTTTGTCCCTATTAAAAACATTGCAAATTACACAACAGTTAATGAAGAACTAATTGGTAAGTGCTACTCATAAAGATATTCTTAGCAACTAAAATTTCTGAGAGAAAATTTTCGTGTATATTTTCTTTTTTGATATCGAGTCTTACATTATAAGGTAACCTTCTTTCCAGATGTCATAGGGTTCCTTGAAGCATTTGGTGATTTGGAAGATCAACAAAGAGAGTCTGAGACCTTCAAACGACTACATCTGACTGTTGTAGATAAAGAGTAATGTCTATACCATGTCATTTAATTTTCCATTATTATTATATTGACCACAACACTCCATAAATTCCTTATGTGCATACATATAGCATGGCCCTTATCGTATTGATAAAGTGTATACAATGGCTGATATAAAAGAAATTAGATTGAAAATCGGTGGACTTTTTATGCAGTGATGTTACTATCAATGTAGTACTATTTGGATTGAGCAAAACTCTTGTTGCTTCCAAGGCATTAGTAAATGCTAAAAGACTTTTTTGGCGCCATAAAAACCCTTGATCTCCCATCAACAGCAACCACATACTGGAGGCATTGTAACGGCCCAATTTTTTATTAAGGGCTAATGATAATTATTTAGGATAATTATTGGATTCAAGTGGATTAAGGTATATTGGTGACAATATTAATTTATATATCATAATTGATAGAAAATTTAAAGAATGGGATTATTGGCTCTAAGTTGGTGATTAATGGGGGAATTAATTACTAACTAAAAGAAAAGTGAGAAGTGTGATTAAATGGCTAATGGATGCATTAGAGAAGCTAATTGGTGACTAAGTATGTGAGAACCAGTGGGAAAATGACAAGTGGCAAGTGTGGTGGAAGGGAGAGACAAGAGAAAAGTCAAATGCATTTGAAAATATATTTTCTCTTTCTTCTTTTCTCCTTGGGCGCTAAAATGGTATGAGGAGAGGGAAGAGATCATCATTTCTCATCTCTTGCAAGCTCACACTCTATCTCTCTCTTCTCTTCTGATTTCCGGCGCCATTGAAGGTGAAAGGGAAGGAAGAAAAGCTTCAAAAAGGTAAGGAAAATGATCTCAAATGCCCAAACTCCTTTCTCTAATATTGATCCTTAAATGAAGAGCTTCATTTTGATAGTTGTAGTGTGTTCATTGGTGTTAGTTGTGACCTCAAGAGATTGTGAAAGTGGGAGAATCGAAAAGTGCCTTTAGAAAAGTTGGAAAGGTAAGTGAAAGCTATCTATCCATCTAAGTTTTGTGTCAAATGGTTTAGCTTTGAATTTCTGGAAATTTGGACCTTAAATATGAAAATGGGTGTCATTGGTCATTTGGCATGTTATTGCTATAGAAATAGTATATTTGGAATGTATATGGATAGATAGGATTGATTGGGAAAGGAATGATTGAGTTTGGAAATGTTGAAAAGTTAGTGTTTAATGTTGCCTTGGACCAAAGCATGCTAATGTAGTGGAAATTAGGTTGTTTTAATGATTTTATTGGATTCCTTGAGTGTTTTTATGTAAGGATAGCTTTGGTTGAGGTTTTGGGTCTATTTGGATTACTTGGTATAAATTCTGGAAAACTGTCATTTGTTCTGCGTTTTCTGGTATCTGATATGGTCACTCGAGTGATAAGGGGTTCACTCGAGTGAGGGAAGAACAACACTCGAGTGAGGATGGGTCCCACTCGAGTGTTGTAGTGTATTTTCCCTTTTTTGCTTCCAGTTTCATAGCGTGCTTCTATCTTTTGAGCGAGAGTGTTTCCTCACCCGCGAGTGTGGTGGGTTCTCACTCGAGTGAGCCTCCTCTCACTCGAGTGCTAGTGTATTTGACACCCAGAACTTGCCTTTCGGGTTGTCACTCGTGGGTAAAGTGTAAGAGTGTGTATTGACATTCGCTAGCATTCAATGTCACTCAAGCACAGAGGCCAGTTCTCGAGTGTTTCTTTTCTTCTGAGGTTCCAATTGCTCTCGGGTCCTCACTTCCTTGACTCCACTCTCTGGTGCTCGAGTGTAGCATTTAGCCGTCACTCGAGTGAGGCCCAGAATGCTCGAGTGTCCCTGTCTCTGAAAAGTTCTTGTACTCTCGGGTGCTCACTCGCTAGTCCTCACTCCTTATCACCCGAGTATAGACCGTACGATCACTCGAGTAAGGCCGTCTTCACTCGAGTGTCAGTGTTCCATCACTCGAGTGAGGCCATCTCCACTCGAGTGAAACAGTGTAAAATGTCAATGTTTGTGCTTCCAAAAAGGGATCCCTGGGGTAGTTCTCCCAACCCTTTAGGGCCTTGATTAGAGTTATAAAAGAGTGTTAAAGAGACAATAATGATAACCAATTAAAGTATTAATGAAAGTATTGAGTATTGGACTAAGTGGTAATGTATCATCCTTAATGATGATTTTAGGCTTTGATATTTTCCCGAAGCGTAGAAGGCCTGTGCCTGCTCAAGAACTGAAAGACAAAGGTAGTGACACTTTATCTTATATCATGTGTATTACATCTCTTGTTTGCATTAGTCATCGATTATAGTGAAAGTAAAGGGGACGTGGCGAAAGCCCGGACTCGATTACAGTGAAAGTGAAGGGGACATGGCGAAAGCCCAGACTCGATTATCGTATATAGTGAAGGGAACGTGGCATAAGCCCGGTCTCGAATTAATGTATATTGGTGACAATATTAATTTATATGTCATAATTGATTGAATGAAAATATTGGCCATAAGTTAGTAGTTAATGGGGAAATTAATTACTAACTAAGAGGAAATGAGATGTGTGATTAAATGACTAATGGAATTGGTTAGTGTAACTAAGTGGAGGATTAATTAGGAGGAGATTGTATGAGGAAGTGACAAGTGGCAAGCTTACTTGATGGTGGAGTGTTTGGAGAAGTCAAGGGCATGGTGCAATGATTTTTCTCTCTCCCTTTTCCCTTGCATTCAGCTGAATGGAGTATGAGAGTCAAAGAATGATTTTTCCTTCTCCCTCCATACACTCAATCTCTCATTGTCTCTCTCCCCCTTTCTCTTATGCGTATGGGGCAAAGGATGGGCAGAATTTCTGCCTTCATTCCCATCATTTCATCACTCTTCATCTCTCCTCTCCCTCTCTCATGCGTGCTTCCATGGCTGCCCAAGAAGGAGGAAGAACTTGTTGAAATAGGTGAGCCATTTTGACCCTTCTAATGACCTCTAATGGAAAAACTCCCTTCTTCAATCTTGTTCCTTATGTTGAGAGCTTCAATTCTATGGTTTTAGATTTGCCATTGGTGATGATTTGAGCTCTCAAAGAAATATAGAGTTTGGAGAATCAAAGAACTCCTTGGAGAAAGTTAAAGTGGTGAGTGAGTTGAGCATTTTGATATAAGTTTTGTGGTCATTTGGCTAAGTTGAAATTTTTGGGAATTTAGCCCTATTTTCAAAAATTAGGGTCTTATGGTGTTTGAGTTGTTGTTGTCATGGATATGGTGTTTTGAGATGTATCTTGGATAGATAGAAGTTGATTGGAAACTTGGATTGGAAAGTTGCAAGTTTGGTCAGTGAAAAACTCTGAGCTGGCAGTGGTCTTTCATGGACATTTTAAAATAGCAAATGGTATTGGAAAATTATGAAACTTTCCTGTCTTAAAGTTCACATCTCAAGCTTCACAATGAACATATGTTTTGTGTCATTTCGATTTTTGGGCTAGGAGTTATGACTGTCCAAATGTTGATGTTAAATCTGGGAACAATTCTGGAACAGTGTGGACTTTTCTTGAAATCTGTATTTTTGTGGTGATTTTCAGTATTGGTGCATATTTTTCTGGTAAAGAGCACTTAAATAGCTTTCAATGGGCTCTAGGATCACCTCATTTTGATTTTTTTAGAATTAGTTATGAATTTCCGAAGTTGCCTTGGCTGCAGCACAAAAGTTTCTGTGTGTGTTTTGGCTGCAGCCAGAAACCTTCTGTGCGTGTTTTGGCAGCAGCTAGAGGTTTCTTGGCTGCAGCCAACCCCCTGTTTTCAGCACCTTGGGATTTTGAAAAGTGGTTTTCAACCCGGTGTTTCCCAATCCTTTAGGGCCTTTATTAGAGCCAATTGTAGCTTCTTAAGGGTCATTATTGATAAACAAAACTAAGTGTTTTGAAGTCATTTGAGTATTGGAATAAGTATTAACCTATCGTCCTTAATGACTTTAGGATTTGATATCTTCCCGGAGTATACAAGGCATACACCTGAGCAAGAACGGAAAGACAAAGGTAGTAACACTTTATCCTATATCATGTGTATTGCATTGCTTGTTTGCATTAGTCATTCAATACAGTGAAAGTGAAGAGGACGTGGCGAAAGCCCGGACTCGATTACAGTGAAAGTGAAGGGGACGTGGCGTAAGCCCGACCTCGTATATAGTGAAGGGAATGTGGCGAAAGCCCGGTCTCGAATATTGATTGCTGCATTGTGATATATATGACTTGCTTTGTATATATGCATCATATAAATAAACTGTTGCTACTGGGGTTCTCTAGAATCTCATTCTTTCCCAATAACATTTTTAGACAGGGCAAGTGGATCGAAAAGCAAGCAAGTGGCAAAGGACGATTAGGACTACCAGCGATAGTCTTAGCTATATATTTTGGTTTTATATTGAACTGGTTATCATTTTAGATAAATATATATATATATATATATATATTGAATAGAATTGTAGTGGTATAGTTTTTTGTAATCCCCGGTATGTATACTGAGATGGGCAATGATGCCCTGTATAAACCTTTGGATTAATGTTATTATCCCCGGTGAACGTCGGGAATTGTGCTTACTTTGATATTGTATATGTAACAGACCAAACAGGCCATTTGTTTTAATGAATGAAATGAATGGAGATCCATTTGTACAGGTGTTTTAAAAAGTTTTTAATTGTCCTAAATTTCTTATTCGATAATTAAATGTGCTTAAACGCTAATCCCGGCCTGATTATCGAAGGGGGTTACACTCTATCTTTCAAACAGGAACGGTATGTGTTCACAGCTGCTATTCTCTCATCAAGATCACACTTGATCCATATCTTCATCAAGAGAGCCAGTACCATTATATGTTAGGGAGGGACACCGAGGAGGTGCCAACAGATGAGTCATCGGCCTAAAGAACACCAAAGCCTTCTCTCAAGTGGAACCAACTTCAAATAAACTCAGCCTCCAAAATCTTATTATAAGAACTTACTACATTATCTAATATGAAAAGCTTCGTTCATCTATAAGAGTCATATTCCTTTTTCTGCGGAGAACATGAAAAAAAAAGGACAACATTTAACCCATCTTACTGCAAAAAGATTTTATTAAACTATGTTAAATTGTAAAAGATAGCTATGATAAAAGTCTTTTATGCATTCATCAATCCAGGCAAGCATTTAGTATTAGCTCTAAATTGGGGGAAAAATTTAAAGTTAAAAGTGCCATCATTTAAAAGAGTTTGTATATACTTTTGCACCCAAATAAATATTATACTACTAAATGCATCTCCGTCAAAGGTTTATTGTCAATTTTGGACCTTCACTCTAAAACATAATACAATTTAACATGAAATAATAAAAACATAATAAAATGATGCAGTAGGATCTGATTTAGCAAGACTTTTAACTGGTTTATTTATTTCTTTATTTGTTTGTCTGGCTGTGAATTTTTAGTATAATACTACCATTTGTGCATAAACAAGTTTCACTAACCTCCATTTAAGTTAAAAAAATATAGTCCTTTCTTGCCAACGGCACTACAAAACACAAGGAAGAAGGCGGACATTGGAGAGTTGCTCATTGTCCTGGGAGCGAGAAAAAACCAGACCGGAAAGCAAGAGAGACAGACAAAATATAATCACTGTAAAATGGTGAAAAATACAATTATCTAAATATAATCAATACTTTTTTATTTTGGAAAAATTACCTTGTCATGCTTCTCTTTATAAATAATTAATTCAAAATATAGAAAACTCTTATAAAGACAAGCCCAAAACATAAACAGATCCTTAAACATCACTCCCCACGCAACTCCACAGTATTTACCTCGACATATTGATGTCCGGATCCCTACAGCGTGTGCATAGCACGGGGGAACACCATAGTTTTTTTTAAAAATAAGTTGGGAATTGCGGAAAATGATATTCTCATTGTTCTCTTTCTCATTACCTTATTATAATCTCATCTCCACCATTATGTTATAAAATGGATGGTTTAAATTTAATATTTTATAAAATTATTATTATAATATTTTATAAATTAAAATTTATTAATTGTTTATGAATTGTATATATGAATGATATATATCATACTTTAAAAGTTTAAATTTACTTATTTATATCTATAGAAATATTTCTATAAAAGATTAAATCTAAATCATATATTGTTTTAATCTAATGGTGGATATGAGATTATAAGAAAAAAATGAGAAAGAGGACAATGAGAGAAACCCAATTCGTAAACTGCTTATTAAGTCTCATACTCTCATCATTCCCTTATTAATTCTGAATAAAAAACCTGATTTAGGATTTTATAATTTTAAAATTTTTTTTCTATCATTTCCCTTTGAAATAATTGATGGTGAAAGCCTAAGTAAACCACGTGTCCAGGCAAAGACTTTCATGTTTATGTAAAAATGGAAAGATTTTTTCGATGATATCAAAATCAAAATTGTTAAATGCAAAAAGTAAAAAAAAAATAAAGGGTATATGCAAATTTGCTCTAAAAGTTTTAATTAAGGAATAATGTTATCTTGGAAATTCTTTTAGGTTTAATATTACTCCACAAGTGTTAAAATTGAGCAATGTTAACCTTTTTCATTAAGAAGTTAACAGTCAATGTGAATTTTTTAATGGTCAACATTAGTTTTTTAACGATATAAGGTAACGTTGCTACATTTTAAAACTTCAGGGTTGATATTGAGTCTGGAAAAACTTCCAAAACAACATTGCTCATCAACAAAAACTTTCAGGACAAATTTACATCTTAACCCAAAAATAAAAGAATATTGTTTCTGCAGTTTTTTGTATGATCATCAAATTTTAGTTTCTTTTATTTACAGCCTTATATTCTCATATTTCTTTTCTCTCAGTTAATGTTAGTAGGGATATATAGATAATCAATGAGAATAATAGAATAATAAGCTATTTAAATTTAATAATACAATTTCTAAATTATATTTTTCATTTTCTTCTTCTAAATTGTTGCACCAAATTTATCTGAAATATGTGTGTCTATCTTTTATATATATATATATATATATAAGCACATATATCCTCCTTCGGGGGAGATCCTATTCGAGGCAATGGAATTCAAATTTTAATTCATCACAATGACAAACTATTCTTTCCGCCTAACACCCCAATTGGCTTCACTCAGATCCTTTTAGTATTCAATCGTTCAAAATGAACAATATAAATTAAAAATAGATTTACTTTTTTTATGAATAAGATAAATTGATTTAATCTTAACGTTTGTTTTAATTTTTTAAAAGTGCTTTTATGACATTTGAGATAATTATGTGAAAGGAGTTTTGTCTCTACTCCAGAAAAAGTGCTCAAAAAACTTTTTTTTTTGAGTGCTCCGCAAATAAGCCTTAAGGCCCTGTTTGGTACGTTGCACTGAATTTTGATTGATTGGGACTGGGACTGGGATTAGAACTAGGATTAGTGCTTTAAAAATATGTTTGGTATGAAGTACTAATTAGAGGGAATGATTTCACTAATATTATTTAATAAATAGATACTAATTATAAAAAGACGCAAATACCCCTTGCCCAAAAGCCCAAATATAATCAATCGATCATCCAATACCTCAGGGGAATCATCGTCGAACTCTTCATCGCTATCAGTATGTTTTCACGATGACGACGAGCCTCCCCGACCCCTGGCCAACAAAGACCGTCGACAGAAGGACCTCCGGTCTGAAGGAATTGAACAAGAGTGTTTTGTTTGTTTGTGACGCAGGGTGTATGATTTTGCTGAACTTGGATGCATTGGAGAGAACCTAGCGAACAATTTTAGTACATATTGCAGTAAACGGAGGGAGGCATCCGGAATTGCAAGGGGGCACAATCTTCCGGATAAGTCACGGTCTTCATCACAGAGATCACGCATCGTTATTGTCATTGTCGGTGAGGAGTGACTCGAACCAGAGGGCAGCAGGAATCGCAGGGGGACCTTCTTCATCACCGCATGATCAGAACAGAGGGAAAAAAGCATAGATCTACAAAACATGAGGTAAACTGCAACTGGCTCATCCTTGTTCTCTGTTTCGATTCTGTTAATTATTAATCTCTTGTTCTCCCCTTATCTCCTTTTCCTTGTGTTGAATTCTTTAATGGGTTTTATCTTTGAGATGAATTTGATTATGATTATGAGTAGCAAAACTATTTACTCTAGGATTATTTGAACCCTTGTATGGATTGAGTACTTATTTTTCTTTCCATATTTGTGATTAAAGTCATTTTTATGTTTATGTTACTCAAGTCTTAATGCTTTAGACTTGGACTTTAATGATATAATCATCATTGATTTTATTGATTACTTGATAGAGATGTCAGCTTATGAAAATGTTGTTGGTGGGAAATTGAAGCTCAAGGGAAATGACTTGGATGTGAAGTCTGGGGGGTGAAGAAGAAGAAGAAGAAGAATAAGAATCATGATCAAATATTAGAATCCACTGAAAATGAACTTCTGATAGGTTGGTTTCTTTTATTAGAAGTCTTGAATCAAATTGCAAAAGTGGTTGTTGTCATTCAATGTTAGGTATTGATAGTTGAAACTATAAATTATAAGTTAGTTAGTTATTTGAGTAAGTGATTCTTGAAGTCGTTTAAATGGTTTACCCCAGTTGGTGATGTTTCATATATAGTAGTAAATGGCTCATGGTATCACCAAAAAATAATAATAAAATAAAAAAGCTCAAGGAATTGGGTTGATGTGATTCTATCAACTTTAGAGAATATTGTAACTACTAACTAGGACATTCTGCTCGACTATTTAGTAAGTTAGCGGGTTTGTCTATCTTCAAGAAAGACCAAATTGAGAAAATGCCTGGATTTCTGAAATAATCCAAAAATGAGTTCTATCTACTGCATTGTTTCTTAATCTTTTTATGTTTAGCATGTCTTGAAGTGTCTAATACAATTTGTATCTTTTATATTCTCTAATGCAGGTGGAAGTGCTAAACAAGCTAATGATCCTAATGATCATGACAATGATGATGTGAACAAATCAATAGGGGAAGAGAAGGCTCCTCATTATGATGATCATCTTACGCCAGTTGAGAGATGGTACATAGAACAAAGAGAAAAACTTGATGTTCATAGATTGGCGGAGATTTCCAATAAATCTCACCGTGACAGAATTCAGGATTTCAATCAGTATTTGGCAAACATGAGCGAGCAGTATGATACCCCCAAAGTAGGCCCGGGATGAATGAACCCTTCATTTGTCTCTATGATATGTGATTTTTGTGTTGTGCACAATGACCGTGGACACTAGAATATATTATCTTGGAATGCTTTCTAATGCCAGATCTTAAAATTTGGTTAAGAAGTCAGGACTTGATTTTTAATTGCTTTGTTTCATTTCCTATACCGCCTTGTACCAACTAGTAATATGGGCACTGGCCGTTCTAGTGTTTTATTTTTTTTTTGTGGGTGATATGTTAGCAATTATGAAAGCTATAGTTTTGATGGTTTTGATAGAAGTAAATAGCTACTTGATTCCACCAGATCCATACTTTTGGTGGTTTCATGTTTGTGTCTCTTTTATTTTGCATGATTCTAACTTTTTAATGTAGCTTTTGAAGATTTAAAACTGGCCATGTAACTTTCGCTCAAAAACCTCATAGAATAATGACCGAACAAGAACTCAATACTGCATAATTATAGAAAATACTCGAGAATCTCAGCTGTCTGAGCATTTACAAAAACTTGTTTTCATAAATACAGATGAGAAAAGTGTGTACTCTTATTTTTCTTCTAAATAAATAACCGCAGGCAATGATAATCAGGATATGCTATAGTCGCTCCACAAGTCTAATTTACAGTTGTACAAATCTATTGGGTTTCATCCTCAAGATTGAGGAAACAATTGATTAGGTCCTCACAGCCTTTTGTAATTATCAATGAAAAAAGCAGTTGCGTTTTTTTTAATTGATAGACAAAAGCAACTAACCAGAAGTCCAAAAACTATAGTCTGCTGTGCATAATGAATAATCAACGAAAAAACATCTAATATGAAATAATAAATACCTACTTAGTAAAGGTCAGTCACTATAACCGTGAAACCAGAGGCCCTGTTCTAGTTCAGTCATCACAAAAACAGAACCAAATAAGACATGCAACCCCAACTATTATTTATTATTTGGAAGCATAAAGCACTAAGCTCACATTAGTTTCCAACATCAAAACTCATGGTTGCAAAAAATCAGAGAAGTTCAAGAATCTTGACTTAGGAATCTATAACATGCTTTAGTCATCTAATATTTTGAATTAGCATCAGAAGTCGCAATCCCACATGATGTCCAATTAAACCCCTTATTTTTCCTGAACAGACAATTCAGCCTTTCACAATAACAGGGGAATAATCTAAGGAGAAAGATTACAACTTGAATATTACGAACACACACCATAACAGGGGAAGATGGGATTCGAAACTCACTATTACAACCTATCATTGTTTTCTATTTCAGAACCAATAATCATTGATTACAACAACGGTTATCAAATTGCCTTGAGAGAATAATCTATCGAGAATAAATTGTGAATGAATACTTTGGAAAGAGATTCAGAGACAGTATTATAATTTTGGGATCAACGAGTTGATCATAACACAGTAAAAGAAGAATAGAAAAAGAGGAGACAATACCTCAAATTGGCGATTGTTCTTCAGGAAAAAAATCTGGATGAAGGTGATTGGTGGTGAGGATGACTGAGTGACCGATGGTGAGGTTGACGGAGAGAAAAGGGAAAATTTGTTGATGTCGAGAGAGACTGTGCGCGATGGTGAGAGCCAATGCAGTCTGCAACTGTATGGGCGGGGGTGAGGGCGATGGATATAAAGGGGAAAGGTGCTCAGTGGTGAGGCCGATGGAGTTGATGACGGTGTGAGCGGTGGGGAAGCTGACTGTGCAAGGCGATGATGGCGACGATGGTATAGTTGAGAGGTTGAGAGGGATTTTTTTTATTCTATTGCTGAGGAGAAAAGAAGAGGGAGTGATTGTGAGAGGGATTGATTTTAGGTTAGAATTAGGGTATTTTTGTCTAAGAAAATTTTAATCAAGGATATTTTTGTCTCTACGATTTTGGAGTCCAGGGATTGAAAACACAATACCAGGGGGAAGGTGGGTTTGCAGCAATCCCACTTTTGTGGTACTCCCAATCCCTGATTATTTGTAGTCCCTGGTACCAAACGATACATTCTGACTCAATCCCTATCCCTACCCCCTGATACTTTATACCAAACATGGCCTAAGTGTTGATGGCTGTTTAATATAGAACTGGTAAATCGGGCCAACCCGAGCCCGTCGGGTTGGCCCGACACGGCCTGTAAGCCCGTCAGGCTGAAAATGCTTAGCCCGATCCCTAGCGGGCTACTACTTGCCCAATTGATCGGGTTGGTGGGCTATACGGCCTAATCAGCCAGCCCGATTAAGAATGGATTTCCAAAAAAAAAAACTGATGAGGCCCACATCTTTGTATAGCCCAAAACAATGAAATTTAGTGAAGCACATAATATTCACAATTGGACTTTACATTCATTTGCATCAACTGTTAACTTTGAATTGTACCCAAAAAAATATACATATATATCTTCCCATGAAGCACATAATATTTGCAATTCACCATGTTCCTCCAATCCTCCATGTGTGCTTATTTGAAGCAAGTATCCTAAATTTTGTATTCCTTAATTGTATTTTTTCAATCCCAAGTAATATCCCTATGCTCCATAAAAAAGAGACAGAAGTAAGTCTCCAAAATAATACTTCCTTAGGAATAAAAAAAGAGGCAAAAGCAACATATTATATCCTTTTTTCCATGAGCAACATATTATACCCTTAGGAATAAAAAAGTGGTAGAAGCAACATATTTTATTATTCCAATTTCCATACACATGACACATCTAAGTTTAATTCACTTAATGTCTCAATTTTAGCTTTTCAGTGTTATGAAATCAAAATAACCACAAGTCCACAACACATTACAAACATAAACTGATAAAAGGCAAATTAATAGGCAATGATGGATAAGAAGAAACTTATAATCTTCCTCATTCTTCAATCATCAATAATGATATTTGAAGCATTATCTGAAGCAGCAAAAACAAGAATAGGAGCATTTTCCCTTTTCTCCGTCTCAAAATCCTCTACCATACATAATGACAAAAACAACAAAGAGTGCTATAAGATAATTAGTTTTCTCAATTGTTCTAAAGTGTAGAGTAAAAAATTAAAGAATTAGATATTACCATCCCATAGAAAACCAAGAAGCCAATTTCGAGGGCAAATAAGAGCTTCAACATTATCAGGAAGAAGACAAGAGCGATACTTTGTGAGAACATGAGATCCAATGCTAAAAGCTAATTTATTGGCAATGGTGGTAATTGGAATGCTAAGAATATCACATGCCATCTTTGAAAGGCAAGGAAATCGAGAAGAGTTAGCTTTCCAATAATCCAACATATTAAATCTTGTAGCAAATCTATTATCCAGTGTCGCTTCTTCAAAATAGTAGTCTAATTCTGACTTTTCGATTGTTGAGTCATCTTGACTCTTGAATGAAAAAAAAAAATCTTATATTGCATATAATTAATAAAGGGTCAACAAAAAATAGTAAAGTGCCAATTAAAATAACATTAAATCGAGCAGCTAACTAGTAAAGAAGTTCAAACTTACATAAAAAACATCATAGTCATCTACTTGATTCGAGCAAGGGGCAACAACTGATTCTGTGATTAACAAGTTGGTATTAGAGCTTGATGCAACTCCAACAATTGGGGCTGAAGATGAAGATGATGCTTCATTTCTACTCATTGAAAACATAGTATAACTTGCTCCTTATGTTTTCAATCTTTTCTTAACAATTTAATGGATCAACTTTCCCAAAAGTGAACTTAATCACTTCAAGCTTCATCCGAGGATCAAGAATAATTGCTAAAGTAAGGGTGACACTATAGTCACTCTAATATTTGTCAAACTTGTCAAGCATACTCTGAGCCATTTCTTGGATCACATAATCATTACTATGCAAATGTCCCTTCAACAACAACTTAATCTTCAAAATCTATGTGAAATACATGTTAGCAGTGGGATATGATGATCCAAAAATCAAATTTGTTATCACTGCAAAAGGCTTCAAGAATATGCACATAGTATCTGCTCTAGTCCACTCTTCATCTGTTGGATAATGATTGTAATTTGTGTCATTCAGAGCTATGCTAGAAAAAGCACAATGATACTTAAGTGCACTATCAAGTATTACATGTGTGGAATTCCATCTATTAGGGACATCATATCTTAAACCCATTGAAGTGTCAATACCACCAACCTGTTCAACCCTTTTCCTGAATTCTGTCATCCTTGTTTCCGATTTCCTTACATATAAAATACTGTTCCTAATCTTGTTCAAAGCACCTTCTGCTACTCTCAAGCCATCCTGAACTATGAGATTTAAGATATGGGCAGAACATTGAACATGGAAGAACTCCCCGTTGCATATCAAGCTATTACTTAAGTTCAAATTCTCTTTCAAAATTCTTTGCATCTGAAAATTTGCTAAAGCATTGTCCAGAGTGATTGAGAATACTTTCTTTTCAATCCTCCATTCTATCAAAATCTCATGCGCCCTTTTTGTCATTTCAGATCCAATGTGAGGAGGCTCCATCTTAGAAAATGAAAGTATTTTGCTATTAAGATTCCATTGCTCATCAACAAAGTGAGCAATCAAGCAAAGATAGACTTCATCAGTTATTGCTGTCCAATAATCAAAAGTAAAACATATTCTACTAGGACTCAATAAAAGTTTTTTCTTCAGGTTATCCTTTTGATGAAGATAGAAATTCCAGACATCTATCATAACAATTTTTCTAATAATGCTCTTATAATCTAGATTTAAATATGTGAGCAACTCCCTAATTCCATCATACTCAACAAAATAATATGGAAGATTATGCTTAATGATGCAATAAGCAATGATTTCTCGCACCCTGTTCGGGGACAATCTTTCTAGTTCGAACAATCCCTGCTTGGTCTATCATTATGCTACCAACATCCTTGTATTTTGGGAGTGATTTACAATGTTCAATATGATGTCGAAGGTGTGAAGTCTCACAATCCTTGCTCCTCACAACATATGGTTTCCCATAGCCATTACATTTGGCATTTTCTTTGCCATCAACTACGCCAAGTTTGGTAAAATATCTCCAAACATCAGATGTGATACACCTCGCCTTTTTACTTGGAGCAAGAGCATCTTTATTTTGTGTTTGTAAACAAGAAGAGTCAAGTTCAGCAGGTTGTTCAATTTGTGTTGGCATATTGACATCGTTAACATCCATTGCAGAAGTTGCAGTACTGTCAACATTCTTTCTTTTATTATCTTTATCCTCATTCACATTTGTAATTATAGCCATCTTTTTATAACAACAAATTAATCAAAAATTCCAACACATTGCAAGTTTGCAACAGTCACACAATCACAGTAGAAATCAAGATTAGCAGCATAACTAAAAAAAATAGTCTACCAAGCAATTCAGAATTCAGATTAACACACCAATCATAAATTATTTCAAATAATTTCCTAATTGACATACCTGAGAGTCTGAGAGTGAGAGAACGGATGCCGTGTCAACACCCATTTCCATTTTGATAATCGAAGAGTAATAAAGATGGAATTCCATAGGCATACGAAAAGTACATATATACTGATAACAGTATCCATTTACAATCCCAAAGTCGTTTGTCGACAAAATACAAAATACAACGGAAACTTTAATATATACAGGATTCCTCAAAATATCTTAAGAATAAATTAATTATAACCATGCTCTTTGACCTTGCTTCAAGACACATGCCAATCACTTCTCGGCGTCTACGGCTTTGCCTTTTGATACACTGGCTCTCGCTGAGATATTTGTTTAGAAAAAGGGGTAAAATTACAAGGAATCCTAATAGAAACGTGCTATCATTCATAGAAAATGCAAAAAGTAAATATGATATGCGCCATGTATGCACTAATTAATGAACAATATAAACATATCATCTGCATGTATACATGAGTAGGGCCCAACCCCACTAATCTGCACCGGTTGGATTCTCACAACTCCCAGTGTAAGTGCCCCTGGCACTATTTGCCCCTCTCTAGACAAAATATGTTGATTAATAAAGTACATTTACAACAATGACATCCACACAATCATATAACTATGACATGATGTATGAAGGATAATGTCTCTACACCACATGATTTCATCAAGGCATATGATGGTGACACTTGTCACAATCCACACCTCTTTCATATTTGTGTCATAATTGCTCCATTAGGCTTCCATTAGCATTGAACTAATTTCCTCTCCCTTTTGGTTAGCAAAAAACCGTCCTCCCTTATGTCTACCCTAACCAAATTGGTTTCCTCCAACTAATCCAACCATGCACTCAAGTAGTGTACCATTCTCATCATTAATCATGATTACTATGTCCATGTAGCATTATTTTAAGGCAATTAGACATATGTTCATCTTCATAAATCATAAACTAATCTCCTTACCATATGATAATGACACTTGGCATGTTTATGAGCCAAATAATTATTTCTCCCTCCTATTTCTTTATTTCACAATTTATACAATCACCATTACATCTTTCTTTTTCAAATTCACAACAATTAGCAATTTTGGCAGATTTTCTGACCAAACTTTGAAAAAGCATAACTAAATTTGTAGGCATTGTTTTAGAGCTATTCGAAAGGTTATAGAACCCTTATTGAGTCTTGTTTAAAGGAAAAATATGGATTTCATCCAGTTGGAAGCACATCATTCCCAAATTTCATTTATTTGACCGTTGCTCCAGAGACTTTCCAGATTTTATGAGCTAAATTCAAAAATCCATAACTCTTTGTACATAGCTTCAATTGATTCACATGACCTATCAAATTAAAGCTTAGGATATCTACTTTTACCCTGTAAAATGTCATAATTTGTGCTCACCATCTGTTCTTCCAAAACCATATGAAAAACTCACTGCCTTCGCAGGCGATTTCACTGAAAACACTGTTTACCTTTCAATTTTCAATATTTAATTCATTTGGCCTTAAATATTCACCATTTTATTGAATATATAAAATAATTACAATATATTCTTGGTGAATAAAATTTAGAGTGTTACACGCCGAAGGAGAAGAGAGTGTCAAGGAATCAAAGCCACAGTGGAGAAATCCACTCATTCTGATTTCAGATTGAAGCAGTTCATAACATTACACATAATCTAATAAAACAAAAATAACACTAATGTAAAATTTCAAATTTAGAAATAAAAGGAATATTAATATATATGCCACACCCCACACATAATCTAATAAAAATAGAGTCAGTGAAATACACATATTACGAACTACTATTTCTCTTAAACTCACAATGCCATTGTTTCATATTCAATAAAAAAAAATAAAAAAAACATTCAACCAAGTTAAAATAAAAAGCATGAACAATACATGGCAGATTGGCAGCACACAGTCCATGAATTAATTTGCAGCATCCTTCATAGAGAATCATATTATTATTCATCACATGTACACATGCTTCAGACGTTGTCTTGTAATCCCAACATATATTTTTGGTTGCCTATAATTTCAATGCAAATCAACATCAAATAGGCCTGTACAATTAAGAATAACATGACAAGTTTTTGTTTCATTATGATCTAATCATCTCATCAGTCCTTAACTTGAGGCAAGAGTACAGAAACAATTTCAAAGAATCCACTCATTCAGAAATTTTCACCTCTTGAACTAATTAGAATACCACAGAAATAGCTTAATCCAAAGACACCATATTCTATTTTTGCAATAGCAGAGAATCCAAAGAGAAATTTTTACCTCTCGCATAGTCGCATCGGCACGCTAAACAGACAAGGCCATAACAGCAAATCGGAGAGGGGAAATGGGGCGCCGTCACCAGTCGAGAGCTCACGATCAAAGCCGGCAGTCGACTGTGTTAAGAATGAGAGCAGAAGACGTGAGAGGAAGCTGATATGGAGGATTAGGGTTCAATTTTAGATGGGGCATCAGTGAACCACCACCATGCAACTCACTGGACGGCCAGACCCATGAGACACGAGAGGAGAAGAGTTGAAGAAGGAGAGAGTTGCAGTTCCGATTGGCAAGCCGTGACGTGTGCGTGAGAGACGGAGAAGTGAGAAGTGAGAAGCTGAGATTAGAAGTGTGAATAGGGTTAGAAGCAAATAAGTGATCGAATATGAGAAGTGAAGTGAGGTCGTGTGAGGATTTTCAAATTTCTTTTTAATTACCAAAACAGGCTAGCCTGTTTAGCCCGAATACAAATGGGCTTCATTTTGCTCAACCCGAACTCGATTTTTTAAAAGGGCTGGTAGGCCCAACCCGCCAACCCAGACCGAATTACCAATTCTAGTTTTATATCACAAAAACGTGTACGGTCATCACATTGTAAGTTTTTGTTAAACAAAATGGCCAACCATTACCAAAAAAAATGAATTTACTATATAAATTCTTTTTTTAAAAAAAAGAATATACAGTGTTTATAAAAAGACAAAAGAATATACGGTAGGCTAAAGTACATTATTTACATAACTCAAATAACTTGCACTATGCATAATTGTGACGGATTTTTATGCTTTTATATTTTGTATTAAATATTGATAAGTTTATATTTCTATTTTTCTAAAATCAAATAGAAATAATTAGGACAAGTATATATTTATGTGAGAAATAAAGCATAGGCTTATCCCTCCATCTTCACCTTGCAAAAGAGAAACCGAACGCTTGACAAATCACAATGAGACTAATCTGTTATATTTTCCAATGAGAGACAGCATAGTTTAAAAAAACCTAGCAACAAAACGGCACGCTAAAAAAGCTTTTAATATTCATATTTATGGTACCTATTTTTTAAAAACAAAAGAGTCATTTTTATTAATATTAAAACCAAAGAAAATATAGAAGCAAAGATACATAACTAAACTAGATCAGCATCCAAAACCTTAGTCTATATCAATTCATGCAATTTGCAAGTTTCACTCCTAATGCCTGCCAAATCATTAATTAACATTGCACTCAGACGGCATGGCATGGTGGTGTTGGGGACACCATCACAAGATACAATAAAAGCATACACTTCAAGTCGTCCCAAAAAAAAAAGTCTTTAATAGATGTTTCAAAACTTCTTAATAAACTAGGAAACGATACTCTTTAGGAATATAAATGAACTCAAAAGAAGGAGAGAAGTATTCAGTAACTCCAAGAGCTCGAGGCCCTTTGACCTCAATGTTCACTAACCATGAGCCAAACTTGGCCATTTACAGGCAGAAAGAACATGTGACTCACTTCTAGAAAAAGACCTATAAGACTGCCACATCTAAACCTCTCTAGGCAAAGACGATTTAAAAACTATGATCAGTGGCATTTTTGTAAATACCGTTACAACTTTAGACCATTCACGCATTAGTTAGGTCTAAATAATATTTTATAGACCAGTTATATTTATGTTCGGTCTTGATAGGAAAACAATTATACCAGTTGTCTTGTATTCAGTGTAAAAAGTAATTTATAAACCAGTTGTATTACCAACAACTCTAAGTTAATTGTGCTAGTGGACTGCTTTCAATATGTCCCGGTCTAGAAAATTATAATTTAGACATGCTTACACATTTAACCCATCTAAAAAACTACACACGCCTAATATACCTTTTCACACTTGAAACCTGGAAAAATTGCATATCAATGCATTTCTCTGTGTAACCTTCTTCGCCTTCAATTTCACTTGTCTTCTAGCATCATTTCAATCAATTGCACTCCTCTTAAATATCTAAACTTCTACTTCAATCCCCAAAATTTCTTCTTCATTTTTCATTTTGTGACCTAAATATTTTTACAGTTTCATTCTACCGCGAGTGCACTAAGAGGAGCCCCACTCTAAGTGGTCGGACTGGTTGGACAGTTGGCCGGTCATTGAAGCGGGCCGGATTTATGCATTGAGCCATTTTTCTTAAGGAACCATTTTGGACTGTCGTTTAGCCGGTTTTGAGCCATCAACCGTTATTGATTCGGAAACCGGACCGGTTTTTCAAAAACCGTTTGGTCCAAAAAAAAAGCTGGAAATTTTTTTTCTGCAATTTTTTATATTTGATGCTGAAAAAAAAATTAAAAAAATGGCATATAAATTTTAGACATGTTATTTTATTTTATTTATATTATATGTTACTATTTTTTTTGCCAAGTATAATATATGTTACTAATTTTAATAATTTGGTTTGTTGTAAACTATTTTATAAAAATGATTTTGAAGAAAAAGGCAATAAGGTTTATCTTCAAGCTAAGGATGAAATTAGAAGCACTGAGATTGAATTGAAGGTCTTAATTTTAGGTCATTTCCTCAAGATGTTGATGACATTTACCACTTTAGTCGTATTTATAAGTTCATTTTAACTAAATTTCACATACCAAAGAGAAGTAGTTAACTTAATGATTATGGAATAAATTTATGACTATGCCCTCAATTATGAATGGGTACTTTTCAACTCTTTCTTCTCTATCTATCTTTAAATTATTTCTTCATTTGTACAATAAATATGGGTAAAATTATCATAATCTCATTTATTACACTAAAACTAGACTGATAAATAGGACCATTTTTTTTTTTGTGAAAAAAACTTATAAATAGGATTAGAGTGGTATGGTCTAATATCTTTCAAGAAACTCATGCTTGGATTAATCAAGAGCCACAAATATTTGACAAGTCATGAAATCATTATTGTTAATACATTTTGTTAGGTTGATGATTGATTTAATGGTCTTCCTTAAATGGTATTTTGTTACTTTATTAACTTCATATGAAATTGGACCGAAGATTAATTGTAATATATAATATATATATTAATTTAAATTTAATTATTACATCACTGGTCTGACTGAACGGCTCGACTGTTCCAACCGGTTGAACCATGACCTGTTGACCTTTCCGGCTCGACTTCCGGTCCGGCTTTTAAAACATTGGTTCTATGCATAGTTATATAGTATGGGTATAGTATGGTTAAGAAGTGGAAAGGCCGACTGAATCTCAACAATAGGAAAAGGCATTTCATCATGTCTATGATTCTATGGATACGGGATCTAGGATGGAGGACATGATTCGTGATGTTGGAGTAGGCTCTTTTGAGCAGGCAAGTGCATATGGTGATTTATGCAATAATGCTGAGAAGCCCTTGTACCTAGGCTACAAAACTAAGTGTTGAATACTTTGGTGAAATTGGTGAGCTTAAAAGCACGATATAGGTGGAGCGATGTCAGTGTTTTAGAGCTACTTGATGCATTAAAGGACATGTTCCTTGATAGAAATTCTCTATCGGAGTGTTGCTATGATGTATAGAAAATTTTGTGTCCTCTTAAAATTGAGTATGAAAAGATTCATGCATCTCTAATAATGACTGAATACTGTACAAAAAAGATTATAAAAGGCTTGTCAAGTGTCCAATGTGTCTCACAGTAAGGTACAAATAAAAGAAATATCTAGCAAAGGTGTTGTGGTACCTACCAATTGTTTCAAGGCTGAAGCAACTGTATGCTAATAAAGAGGATGCAAAGAATTTGTTGTGGCATGCAAACAAGAGGAGTTCAGATGGAAAGATCAGACACTCGGTAGATGCTATGCCAGTAAAAAGGGCCAGGGCCTAAAAGGACTAGCCCTTTTAGGCTCGGCAAAAAAAACATTCATTTTCTGAGCCCCGGCCCTTGAGTATAAGGGGTCAGGGCCGCTCCTATAGGGCCGAAGCTATTTTATCAATGTTTTACTATTTTTTTTACTATCCCCCCCATTTTGTTTAAAGAAATAAAATAAATGTTGTCAAAATTAGGTGTGTAAACAGTATGCATCATATAATAAACACAGTTATGATCAAAGGTAAATTATTGTCTACATACCATAATTATAAATAATTAATGAGAAGACTTAACAAAATTAAAAATACTTCTTATAAATATGTCTTGAAAAACGTAAGTAGTCAACAAAATAAACAACACAAGATGTAAACAAAACAATCACTAGAAAATAAGTTAAAAAATAAAAATTAATAAGAATACTTATAAAAGAAGAAATGTCTTTTATAAGTTTTTTATTTTTAGTATTCTTAATACAAGATATTCTTATAAAACTGAATTATAAAAAAGATAATAACAACTAAATATTTGCGATATCATGAACAAAGTATAAAAAATCAATAATATTATTATTATATAAATAATTTTTTTAAAAAATAAATATAAGTTATTTTTAGCCCATTTTCACTTTTGAGAAAAAAATTTTAAATCCGGCTCCTTGTTTTCCCGACTCCAATATCAGAAAACTTTTTTTCACAGGCTGACACAAACTCTTCGCATATCCTTACCTGGTAGATACTAAAAACTATTCTCTCCAAGAGCTACTCTGCAAATGCTGACGTCCATATTCGAATCGAATTGTGCAATTCCTACAGCACAATCAATCTCTACTCTAACGGTGACGACATAACCACCGCTTCCGGCATCAATCTTCGCCAGTGGAGACGGAGCGTATGTCGCTGCGGTTGGTAGCATACTCATTGACACGGCTGAGGAGCTGATCATATATATCTTAGCCTTGCAGTTTCTGAAAGACCGAATTTTCGAAATTAAATCATCTAGTACTGGCTATTTTTCTTCAAATTGGAGGAAACGGGTCATCCGGACTCTGAATTTCAATTCCAATCGCATTAACTCGGTTCGGATTGTCACACATCTAGTTGCGAGAAGAATCTGGGCCATTGAAATAACTAACGGTGAAAGCCAGCTTCACCAACCTTGTTCCTACAATATTGGATTGGTAAGCTTGATCTTCTTACTGAGTGCAATACGTATGAAATTTAGTTTATGAAGTGCAGATTCTTTTCCCTCTTTACTGCTCTATGGTATAATTTGTATGTAACCTTGGATTATTTGTACTACGACTCATGCAAACCTAACAGATCCAAAACAAACGCATTACAACAGAAGATAGGACTTGTCTGCTCAAATAAACTACATAATACATATGTTACAAAATGAAACTGATAGGTATGGAAATTCTAGATTACAGTTTTAGACAGGAGGTTCACCACATCAGTCCACACGATACAATGTTACTGCTAACAAGGTCCTCAGATACTGAGGAACTCAATATGGTACAACTAAACAGGACTCCATTATTGCCTCCCTAACCTCTACATTTTTTCTCCCCATTTTGCTGTTCTGTTTATTCTTTTTCCCTTTTATTGGCCCATGAGTCCCTTTTTTCTCTTACAGTCCCCACCTTCCTCCTCCTCCTTCTCCCTTCTGTATTCAGGATCAAGCAGTTGGATTGTTAGTTATACTAGAATATATCAAATATATTAATTATAACTAAATATATTAAATTTTAATTGTACTTGAATAATATGATTATTTTATAGATTAGAAACTAATGTTTCATGGTGGTGATTTCACTTGTTTTAGGGGATTATTCTGATAGTTTCATATCTGCTAATTACCCCAAAGTACATATCATTCATATTTCCTATTGTTTATGATTTTATACAAGTGCATCTCCCTTCCTCCTTATCCTCAACTTTCAATTACTGCACAAGTTTTACCCAAAAATTCTGAAAATAATTAGAAAATTTTACAGGTGTGCTAGCTGTTGAGGTAAAATCTCTGCTATATGGTCTAATTTCTTGTTAGAATATTATGTACATATTGTGATTAATCTGTTAGAATAACATGTAATTAAAAAAGCATATTATAAGGCTTCTTGATAGTGATGAATTTGATATAATGTTATGAATAATAGAGCAAGAAATTTCGTTGTTCTCTTGTCTATAGTCACATTTCTATTGGACCTAGTTTTAGTTGTTCTGTTTTGGCTTTTAATTGTTCTAAAGGTGATTGAACGAAGGTTGAGGTTGGAGACTGAAATTGCTGAAAACCAATTTGGATTTAGGCCAGGAAGGTCTACAACAGAGGCGATTTATTTATTAAGGGGGTTTATGGAAAAGTATAGAAGCAAAGGAAGAGATTTGCATATGGTTTTCATTGATTTGGAAAAAGCATATGATTGTGTGCCAAGAGATATACTATGGAAAGCCTTGGAAAAGAAGAGGGTGCGGTTTGCATATATCAAAGCCATACAAGACATGTATGAGGGGGTTACAACCAATGTTAGAACGCCTGGAGGTGTAACAAAGGACTTTCCTATAAGGATTGGCCTACATCAGGGATCAGCTTTGAGCCCTTACTTGTTTAACCTAGTGGTAGATGTTCTAACTGAGCCTATAAGAGAGGAAATCCCTAAATGCATGCTTTTTGCGGATGATATAGTTCTGTTGGCTGAGTCCAGGGAGGAAATTAATTCTAAACTTGAGATATGGAGACGGACTTTGGAAGTGAAGGGTTTTCGTTTGAGTAGGAGCAAAACTGAATATATGCATTGTAAGTATGATAAGAGACAAGGTCGAAATGAAGTGGATGTTATATTGGAGGGGCAAGTTATTCCGCAAGTGACAAAATTTCGGTATTTGGGATCTATTATTCAACAAGATGGTGAAATTGATGGAGATGTCGATCACATAATCCAAGCTGGATGGTATAAATGGAGAAAAGCCACTGGGGTTATTTGTGATCGGAAAGTACCTAATAAAGTAAAAGGGAAGTTCTACCGCACTGCTATAAGACCAGCAATGCTATATGGTAGTGAGTGTTGGGCTTTAAAGGGATTACATGAGCATAAAATGGGGGTGGCCGAGATGAGGATGTTGAGATGGATGTGTGGTCATACAAGAAAGGATAAGATTTGTAACAATCATATACGTGAACGAGTTGGAGTGGCTTCTATTGAAGGAAAAATGGTAGAAAATCGTTTGAGGTGGTTTGGTCATGTTCAACGAAGGCCGTTGAATGCACCGGTGAGGAGGGTTGATCAAGCCGTTTGGAGTCCTGTAAAACGAGGTCGCGGAAGGCCGAAACGAACGCTAAATGAGGTCATTGAGAGAGACCTTTTGATTAATAATATATCTAAGGATATGGTTTTCGACAGAGCACAATGGCGTCGTACGATCCATGTAGCCGACCCCACCTAGTGGGATAAAGGCTTTGTTGTTGTTGTTATATTTGTCACAAAGAAGTCTGATAGTGGTGTCTTGAGACTCCTTGTTGGTGAGATTGTGTTTTTATTTGACCAGTAATGTTTGTGAAATTGTGAGATTGGGAAAGACATAGTTGGATATGTGTGGGGTTGATGTAGGAAAAGGCATTTAGCTTTCTTGATATTTTCTAACTATGTTAGCAGCATAACTAATATTATGTTCCAATTTGTAAGAGTAATTCAATAGTAATGCTTTTCTTCTTTAGTTTTTTATTCAACAACAAAAACAATTTTGCTCATAAGCATTTTATTTTTTTCATTTTATTCTTTATGCTGAATGATCTATATCTTCTTTATTCAAGTTTAATTGTTATCACTTTTTTGTGGCAATTCTGCCTTACTGTTGTCACTTTTAAATTTGATTGTTATCTAATATACAATGAAAATTTTCCATTTTGTTTGTGGCTATATGTGTGTAACTGGTTTGGTAATTGGTATGGCTTAGTAAAACCTCACCATCCGATTCATAATGAAAGACAACAAAAAATCATAGACTACACCAACTGAAAAATCTACTTAACTTTAAAAAATCCTCTTGTCCAAGTACAGATGCATCCCTAGTTTATTAATCTAACAACACCAAATTTGCAATCTGTACCACATGCTATCTAGAAATTGGAAATAAACATATCTCCATGATCTATTGTAGAGCAGAGGACCTACCACAACCCAAAATCCCACCACAAATCCCAATGTCATACTTACAAAAAACCAATCAATCCCCTCTGCGTGATGAACATTTTCTTCATCTTGATCTAAATCACTTGAAGTGCAATTATTAGTGAGAGGAAGACCACATAGGTTGTTGCCAACAAAACTAGATGCTTCAAAGCTTTGCAATTGTGTCCCTGTAGGAATTCTTCCCTCCAAATTCTTGCTTGACAAGTTCAAAAAGCTCAAGAGGCCTAACTTGGTTATGCTTGGTGGGATTTCACCAAAAAGATGATTCCTTGAGAAATCCACAGACTCTAGGGATTCCATCTTCCCAATGTTTTCTGGAATTTCACCACTCAAACAATTATTGGAAACATTTAAAAAGTGTAACCCCTTAAGTCTTGTGATTTGCATTGCTATCTCGCTAGATAATTTGTTGCTTGAAAGGTCAATACTTGTGACAAGTCCAAGAATAGCTCTATAATAATCAACTCTTCCTTTTAGGAAAAGGAGCTCCTCAAGAATCAATTGCCTTGTGTTGTTTGCTCCATTGCAACGAATGTACGATTATGAACTACTATTTTCGATTGAAATAGCACTCAAATGGTTGATACATTTGGGTATATGTCCTGTCAACTTGTTTTGTGCAAGGTCTAAGATTTGTAACAGCCTCATGTAACATATTTGATAGGGAATGTGACCAGAGAACTTATTTGATCTAAGAACAAGAATCTACAAATTTGGCAAGTGTTGTCCAACCCATGATGTAATTGTTCCTGAAAGTTGATTGTTCCCTAGATCCAAAGAAATCAATTTGCTGCTTCAAGAAAGTCGGAAAACTTCCAAAGAAACTATTGTTGCGAAGGTGCAACACTTCCAACCAGGATAGTGATCCAATGGATGAGGGTAAGATCCCAGTAAACTGGTTGTTTGCTAAGTTCACCACACCAAGTTTTGGCCACAACATCCAACTATCAGGTATTTCTCCTGATAAATTATTTGATGCCAATATGAGGAATTCCAAGTTCTTTGTCTCATCATGTTCAGAACACAAAAGATGTGCTATGGATCCTGAAAATTGATTGCTTGAGAGGTCTATATAAATCAAATGGGGTGATATGTAAGGTAGTTGACCATTTAACTTGTTCGAGCTTAAATCCACAATACTTGGGATAGGAATGGAATTCTTCCATATATTTGAAAGCTCACCATCAATGTAGTTGTGATAGATTGACTTTATGAGCATTGTCAAATGTGCTCCAAACCCAAGCTGGAATAGGACCAAATATCTGTGTGTTTGAAATATCCAAATCACAGAGATGCTTTAGTGATTGAATCCACAATGGAAAGTCAGGTCCTAGATACCAGGAAGCCATTCCTAAGTACTTCAAAATTTGAAAAGGAGGACTCCAATTGGGACTCACTTGTAAAGTGAATTGGTTTCTTGATGCATTGAAAAGGTATAAGTGGGAGAAATTGATAAGGTGGGCCTCTTTTACAATTCCATTGAATAGATTATCATGGATACAAAGGAAACGCAATTTAAAAAGTGATCCTAGAATTTCAAAAGGAAATCCATTGAATTGATTATTTGAAAGGTCAAGCAATATTAAAGATGTAAGGTTTCGTAGTGATCTAGGGATGGCACCCTGGATATTGTTGCCAGAGAGATAAATTCTAGCAAGATTTTTGAAGTGCCCAATTTGATCTGTTAAATAGCCAGGTAGTTGAAAACCTGTATCGTACAAAACCTCTAAATTTTGTGAATCACATTTGGAAAAAACTTGTAAAATTTTGGAAACTTGTTGATTGCACTTCTTATTTGAAATGAACACTCTCTTCAGGTTGCAGTGATTTCCAATAGAGATTGGAATTTGCCCTTCTAGATAATTATCAAACAAAGCAAGAAGAGCAAGAGAAGTCAAGTTTCCAATGTTATGAGAAATCGTGCCATCCAAGTTGTTACTATAGAGATGAAATAACTTTAAGTGACTAAAGCTGTACAACCAATTAGGAATAGAAGAGTCAAACAAATTCTTAGATAAATCAAGATGTTGAAGTGAAGGTTAGGTTGTGAATACCATCAGGGATAGATCCATGAAAATTATTATTTGATAACTGAAGATAAACCAGATTTCTCAATTGGAATATCCACTTTGGAACTAGTGAAGGCCCAAAGAAGTAAGAATTGGAAAGTTCAAGGATGGCTAGAGTTGAAAAGGTAAAGGTAGATGGTTGAAAATGATGATGAAAATCACAATATGACAGGTGCAACACACTCAAAGAGGGAAGTGAATGTAGAATTCTTAACCAATTAGAGGCAATGGATAAGTTTGTGAAACTTAGGTCAAGATGTTGGAGTCGATAAAGACCTCTGAGCCACTGGAGATTGCCAACATAAAATGCATCCATATTAGATTGATCAGAACCTTTGAGATCAAGATAGATTAAATTGGAGAGGTTTCCAATTTCTTGAGGGATGCTTCCCATGAAATGATTTCCTCCAATGTCAAGGCATAGCAAATTGGAAAGATTGCTAATTTGATGAGGAATTTTTCCACCAAATCCAGCTTGAGAGAGGTTAAGGTATGTTAAGCTCTTCATTGAGCCAATGAAACTAGGAATTGGCATGCCACCAAGATCATTACCACTCAAATCCAAGTAATTTAAATGCTTCAGATCAAGCAAAGAAGGATGTATCTTACCCTCAAGCCTTGATCTCTCATAAGATTCACGTACATCGTAATACCAAGGAGGCGAAGTTGCAAGGTGAAGCTCAAGAATGCTACCAACTAAGTTGTTGCAAACAACTGAAGCCCAGTTACAACAATCTCCATCATTGGCAGACCAAGAGGCGAGCCTTTTTGAAGGGTCTAGGAGATGAAGCTTAAGCTTAAGAATAGCATCTCGCTCACTTGGAACGCAGAGGATCCTAGAGGATGCTTTGTATATGATTAAATCAACAGTTGAAAAGGCAAGCAACTACAAGAAAATAAACCTAACATTGGTAACAATGTTGCAAGAACCGTCCATGACACACAGGCTTTTTTTCTGCGCGGGATTATTTTTTTGAGGTATATCCTTTGTTAGAAGTGCTGAAATTTAAGTCCGCATATGACAAGCTTTATCATAAGCCGGTTCAATGCTATCAACCCTACTGGCGATCTTTATGGCAACAGGGAAGCCCTGAAAGAGTTAAAATGTTTATGTGGCAAGTATTCCATGAGAGATTACCATCAAATCAATTGAGAGCAAGGCACAACCCGAATGTCCTAAACACGTGTCCCTTTGAGTGTGAGAGCGAAGAGAGTATCCTTCATATATTGAGAGATTGTGAGCAAGCCAAGAGAGTGTGGTTTTTTATAACTAACCATATATACTATACTATGTTCTTTTCTGGTGATTTGTAGGAATGGCTTAAATGGAATTTGCAAAATTCCCCTACGAACAGGATGATGGCTAGATGGCCATGGCAAAGAGTGTTCAGCACCATATGCTGGCTCCTATGGAAGAACCGATGCAGCTGGGCGCTTGAAGGGAGAGCTGGACACCCAAAACAGCTAGTTCACAAATGTCTGTATCATCTCTTTGAAGAAGTGGAGAATGGGAGATTTCGTCATCATATTTTCCAAACACCAGAAAGGGGAACAGACCGCTGGCAACCTCCAGATCAAGGGTATGTACGCGTCGATGTTGATGGCTCTAGGGGCAGCAACGGGCATGCGGCTTGTGGTGGGGTTATAAGGGACCACCACGGTAACTGGATGTGTGGTTTTTAAAAAAGGATAGGCCACAACAACTCGACTGCTGCGGAAATACATGCGATTCACAGCGGACTCCTGCTATGTAAGCAGATGGGTTTTACTAGGATCAGGCTCTTCACGGATTCATTGCAGGCTATTCACTTGTTATCCATGGATGGAGGCATTGACCATCCTCTGATTGATGTAATCTTAGAGACGAGATCCCTTATTTACAGGGACTGGGACTTGGCAATCACTCATGCCCACAGAGAGACTATCCGATGCGCTGACTATCTAGCCAGGAACGCTCAGTTGAGTACTCAGGAGTTCTTGTTGATAGAAACACCTCCAGTTGAATGCAACCAGCTATTTGAGGACGACTGTGGTGGAATGCCACGAGATCATTCGGTGATGCTTACTTCGTAGCATTCTTGTAATTCATCAAGCTTCGCTTGCCTTTGTATGCAAAAAAAAAAAAAAAGAAGTGCTGAAATTTATACTGTTCCTTGTTCATCTATGAAGCTGTTATTTAAAGTGCCACTAACGAATTTCTTACGAACAAGAATGGAGGGCCCCACCCCACACACTAAAATGCTGTGGAAGAATACTATTATATCTCAATCCTTGTCTTTCCTAATCTCTTAGACATTTTCTGCAATCTTTATCATTGTAATAGTAATTGATTTCGACTTTTATAATTCAATCAACGAAATTCTCAATGTGGTATGGAGCATCCCTAGGAACGATATTATTCTATCTTTCATCATTGTAATAGTAATTTTATATTATCCATGCAATAATGGATGTGTTACAATCAAACCATGGATTACAGAATTCACCATATCTATATATATATATAGATATCATACACCAGTAATATGCTTGCAACTTTGCTTAGTTTTTTGGATAGCATCGGATACATCTTCTTTTATTCTCCCTTCATTGCAAGTAATTCATTCGATGGAAATTTATGACTTTAAGTTGTGAGATGAACAAAAGATTATACGAAGAAAACCCTTGTTACCTGGTGTGGGTTATTGCTTTTATATTCTGTGAAGGGACAAATAATAGTCACTTATCATTTTTATAAATATTGAATATGGGGCTTCCTTTAACGCAGCCCCCCTCATTTTCTTATGATAATTGGCTGAAAGACTTTATCTGCAGTCTCAGCAAGCAAATGCAACCAAACAAATAATCATAGCTTATTATCATTAATGATACATATTTCAACATTGAAAACTTTGATCACTGCAAGAATGACACAGGGACATATTATTCATACAATAATTAGATCCAACATTGCGAAGGCACTTGCAAATTAGGTCAATTAAATATGACTAAATTGGATGTTTATGTGCCTATAGAGAGAAATAAAGATAAAGAAAGCTGACAGGTTTTGACCTGTAGAATTTATATTCATTATTTAGATTATGCATATTTGATTTTTATGGTCTTATTTTTGTGTTTATTTTTATTTTTTATTGTCAAGGTAGAGCACATTGGAAAGATTGCTAACTTGATGAGAAATTCTTCCACCGAATTCAGATTAGGAGAGGTTAAGGTATGTAAAGCTCCTAATTCAATCCTCTTCTTACCAACTCTTTTTGACAATTGATTTCTATTATATAGATAAATACACCTCTTTGTCTCATTTCCTTATCATGTTGGACTGAGACTTTATTTGCAGTCTTAGAACGCAAGTGCATCCAACCAAATAATCACAGCTTAGCAATTTAGCATTGGCGATCCATATTTCAACATTGAAAAAAATAAGGGTTAATGTCATTCTTGGTCCTTACATTTTGATCGAATTTTAGTTTTGGTTCCTATAGTTTTAAATTATTAGTTTTGCTCCTTATATTTTCATAAGGATTTGGTTTGAGTTTAAAGTATATACATCATTTGTTAAATTCAAATCAAATTTTTATGAAACTATATAAACAAAAATCAAGGATTTGAAACTATAGGAACCAAAACCAAAATTGAATCAAATTATAAGGACAAACAAGAATTATGAGTATTATTTCATGAATATGATGCATGACACTTCTATTTGCCATGAAATAATAATTCTTGGAACGGAAGTTTCATAACTTGAAGAGTTGAGATAGTACCTTGTACAATATATTTTTATAACGCTGGTGTGAACTGTGAACTGATGTATGATATAAAGTTGGTGGAATGAATCTTTCATTGGCCCAAAAAAAAAAAAAAAAAAAAGATAGAACTTGCGTGAATACGTGAGAGATTTGCAAATATAAGCTTTCCATCAATTACAAGATGACCAAGTTCAAATTCAATGCTTATCTGTCTAGAGGTAATTAATGGGAATAGATGATGAGAAGGTACAAATGTTTAAAGAATTTAGGGAAAATCATTGTGAGGTCCCATGGACCATAAAGAATTACAAAAAAGTCCCAAACCAAATTTCTCTATCAGAAAAGTCTCTAGTGACTATATTGTGATTAATTCTGAATGTGAAATTCTTTGTTGCTCCTATTGAATAAAAAAAAGGAAAGGAACAACATATTATGTCTTTTTTGACAAGTGCTTATACCTATTTTAACAACTGAATGAGCTATTCTGACAAGTTCATTTTCTTTCCAGGAGAAGTTTTGAAATTTCAAAACTTAATGTCCCTACTTTGATAAGTGCATATGCCTTTTTTGACAAGTGCTTATACCTATTTTGACAACTGCATGAGCTATTTTGACAAGTTCATTTTCCTCCCTAAACAAGTTTTAAAATTTCGAAACTAAATGTACTAATTTTGACAAGTGCATATGTCTTTTTGACAAGTGCTTATACCTATTTTGACAACTGCATGAGCTATTTTGAAAAGTTCATTTTCCTCCCTAGTAAGAACAAGATGCATAAGGAAGACACAATCTATGAGGAGTTTCGAAGAATCTTATCATCTATAGTTGGAAAAGAAAGGAATGAAATTTGTTTGAAATTCAAAGTTACCTTTGAAATTTCAAAACTTCTGTAAGGAGGAAAATGAACTTGTTAAAATAGCTCATCCAGTTGTCAAAATAGGCATAAGTACTTGTCAAAAAAGGCATATGCTGTTCATTTCCTTTTTTATTCAAAAGGGGCAGTAAAATAATTGCACATTTTGAATTAATGACCTTTACCCTATGGACTTTTTTTATAGGGGAATTTGGTTTGAGACTTTTTTGTAATTTTTTATGGTCCTTGAGACCTTACAGTGAGCTTCACAAGAATTTTTATACGAGTATATCGGAGAACTAAGTTCAGGCTTTAGGGTATATAGTTCAGCAGAAAGAATTACAGGAAAACTTTGATCACTGCATGAATGACGCAGGGACATATTATTCATACAATAATTATATCTAACATTGTGAAGGCACTTGCAATACCAATTATGTCAATTAAAGATGACTAAATTGGATGTTTATGCTCCTATAGATAGAAATAAAGATAAAGAAAGCTGACAGGTTTTTAACTGCAGAATTTATATGTATTTTTTAGTTTATGCATGTTTGATTTTTATGGTCTTATTTTTTTGTTTATTTTTATTTTTTATTGTCAAGGTAGATCACATTGGAAAGATTGTTAATTTGATGAGGAATTCTTCCACCAAATTCAGATTAGGAGAGGTTAGTACGTAAAGCTCCTCATTCAATCCTTATCTTACCAACTCTTTTTGACAATTGATTTCTATTATATATATAAATACACCTCTTTCTCTCATTTCCTTATCGTGTTGGACTGAGACTTCATTTGCAGTCTTAGAACGCAAGTGCATCCAACCAAATAATCACAGCTTAGCAATTTAGCATTGGTGATCCATATTTCAACATTGAAAAAAATGAGGGTTAATATCATTCTTCGCCCTTATATTTTGATCGAATTTTGGTTTTGGTTCCTACAATTTTAAATTGTTAGTTTTTCTCCTTATAGTTTTATGAAAATTTGGTCTGAGTTTAAAGTATATAGATCAATTGTTAAATTCAAATCAAATTTTTATAAAATTATATGAACAAAAATCAAGAATTTGAAACTATAGGGGCTAAAACAAAAAATGAATCAAATTATAAGGACAAACAATAATTATGAGTATTGTTTCATGAATATGACATGGAATATGACGCATGACACTTTTATTTTTCATGAAATAATAATTCTTGGAAAGGAAGTTTCATAACTTAAAGAGTTGAGATAGCACTTGCGTGAATATGTGCTAGATTTGCAAATATAAGCTTTCCATCAATTACAAGATGACTAAGTTCAAGTTGAATGCTTATCTGTCTAGAGGTAATTAATGAGAATAGATTATGAGAAGGTACAATTGTTTAAAGAATTTATATACGAGTATATCGGATGACTAAGTTCAAGCTTTAGGGTATATGGTCCAGCAGAAAGAATTACAGGAAAAATTAAAGGAACAATGTTCGGCCAAGGAAAAAATAAACAAGAAAGAAAATAAGAAATGAAACAATGGCTAGCATTCTCCTTTATCTTCTCCGATGGATATATGGCTGGATGGGCTTTGTTAGTTAATGCTGTATATCACCCTGACTGGGGCTTAATGATTTATTTCTTACAATTTCTGAATTTATTGTTTGTTGTCCATGACTATAAATTAGCTACATGGTACAGTTCGAATTGCCCACCGAGGGCAAATATGCATGAACATTATTGTTATTCCCTTATAATTTTAGAGAATATCGCACTTAGGTCCTAAGAACAAAAAAATATCAAAAAAATCCTAGTGTATATTCCACTATTTAAAAATTTTCTAGAGACTTCAGTGGTATAGATTCTAAATGTAAAACTAAATTTTTGCCTTTAGTAATTGATAGTTGAGGTCAATTTGCCCTTAGACCAGCAAGTGTATGTGCGTATTTTGACAATTTTATGTGTCTATATTGGCAAGTTATGCATTAACAAGTTTTTGTGCTTATACTAACAAGTTATACATTGGCAAATTAATTTACCTTTAGACTGGTAAGTGTATGTGTCTATTTTGACAATTTTATGTGCATATATTAGCAAGTATATGTACCTCTTTTGACAAGTTTATGTACCTATACTAATAAGGCTATCCATGTTAATTAACACCTTTTTTCCAATTTAATTTAAAATAGCTTCCGTTGATAAGTATATGTACATATATTGATAAGTCATAGAATAGTCATTGACAAGCCTGTCTTTGTTAGCTAATGCCATTTTCCCAATATAATTTAAAACAACTCCTTTTGATAAGTGTATGTTCCTATATTGATAAGCTCATCTATGTCAACTAATGTCATTTTTTCAATACAATTTTAAACAGCATCCATTGACATGTGTATGCGCCTATATTGACCATTTATAGAGTGACCATTTACAAACCCTTCTACTTCTCTTTTCCTTTTTCAATCAATGGGGGCAATGAAGTAATTTCATATTTGGAATTTATATCACTATAGTCTCTAAGGAGTTTTTGGATAGGGGAATCTGCATTTGTAATTTCCCCCCCATAATTTTACTCAAATATCTTAAAATTTTATATTACTTAGATTGTTAGATGATAAAAATGATTCTATAATTTATTAGTCAACGAGGCTTTATATTTTTCCTTTCCAATATTTGAAGATATAGCAATTGCAACAATAATAGACAAATATTTGTAAAATTTCATTGTAATATTAAGAAAAATTTATGAGCGAGATTTAAAACAATTGGAGAAGTAAGGTTTTAAAATTTTGAGAGAGAATATGTAAGACAAAAGATTAATTAAATACTTTTAACTCCACTTCTTTAATTTTTTAAAATCAAACTAAAAAAAAATTCCCTCCACTCGCTTTCCCTTCCCTTCCCCTCATACCAAACAACTTCTTAAGAATCTCATCAGCGGTGAGTCTTGCCAGTTAGGGTGATAACTCAAAAAGGCTTGGCTTGTAACTTTGTTAAGGTGTAACTTTGTAACTTTGTTATGTTATAACTTGTATATGCATTAAATTAGAGTTGAGAATTAACACGGCAAATATATATATATATAAAATCTGAAAGGAGTAATTTTAATTTAACTATTCCTTGTTGCTCCATAATCTATGCGACAACGTTCTAGAAGAAAGTACTTGGGAGCATATATTATATGTATCCAACCATAAAATTTATTTAAGCGTTTTGAGTAATTTGAACTTTGTATAGTTTTTTTATCTTCTCGTAATGTTTGCCGTAGTTGACGGGAAAAAAAATTGAATTCTGATTGAAGAAGGATCTTTACTGTAACTTTGCTGATTTTAACACACACAAATTAAATATAACAACTCAATTATTGTAGTGCAGTGGCATGTAAGCCATCCTTTGATAGCACTTAATTGGGCTTGATCCCTACCTGCAAGCTGTGTTTGCCAATCTAAACAAAAAAAAAAAAAAAAAAAGGAAGAAGAAGAAGAAATAATCGTGTTGTTTGAAATATGATTAGGTACTAAATGAGGACATTTGTTTTCATAGAGTTTTGATTATGAAAGACTTTACAAATTAAAGCTAGATTATAACTACAAAATATAATTTTGTGCAAATTAAATTGACAATTTCTCTTCTCCAAATGATGAATAGTCTCCTTTTTATTAACTGTTCTTGGGTAAAAAATTTAAAAGTGGGGACAAAAATATTAAGAAAGAAGTTGGAATCTCATTCCACACGTGGGGACTAAGCATGTGGTTGTTTAATACTTTATAATCAACTCTATAGAATGACCAGTCATTAGCTATTTGATCATTATTCTGTCATTTTTATTTTATTTTATTTTTGACTTGTTTTGCAAGGATACTAGCAAAAAAATTGTACTGTAGTTTTCACATAATCATTGCTATAATCCAACTTTTTAAAGTTGAATGAGTGGCATATACAAACATATAAGGTTTATAAAGTGTATTTTCAATTATATAATGTTAACACCGTTGTGAAAAATGGTGACATAACAAATTTAAATGATAACTTGACAATTTAATACTAACAAAGCATACTTAAACTTTAATTATTAAAAGTTTTATGTCGTAAAGTGTAAAATAACTTTTTAAATTGATTATGAGGTTCTTAAACATTCCTCACATGACCAAACATATAGGTTAGCCAAAGCATCTTTGATTATAACTTTGTCAAATTTAACATGTACAAATATAATGCTCTTACACCCGTCAACTGCTGCAAACATATAGATCTAAATAATGAATAGAATCTCATTCATGAAGTGGTATTGTGAGGAAAATCTAAAAGTTGGGACGCAAATAATACTAGTGGCAAAGAGGTTGGACCCATTTCACACGTTCCATTCCACACTTTTTGAGTAACTGTGTGGTCGTTTACTAGTCTGTATGACCAACTTTCACACACACACACACACATATAGAATGACCCGCATTAACATCGCCCTTTTAAAGACGCACAATGATTATAATAACGACAACACCTCAATTGTGAAATATTTTACAAAGTTGGATCATGACAATGAAAGAATTTTCCGCAACGCATAATAATGGGTGTTTTGAGGAGGGAGTTAAGATACTAAACTATATTATTAAAATGTTAGTTAAAATATATGTCAAATGCTAAGTGTTATGTTTTAAATGACATGGTATATAATAAAAAAATAAAAAAATTATAGCTTCATGGAAACTGGTAACTTTAACAGTAATTTTAATGGTGGGGAAGTTGATAGTTAAAATACAAAACATTAGGGTCCTAAATTTAAAATTTTAAAGGTTAAGGAGCTGATGTGCAACTTATCTAAAGTTTAAGGAAGTTTTGTATATTTTAGTGTGCAAAAGTTTGATGAATTTATGTATATGTATATTTCTATTAATGGGCAAGACCGCAAGAGTATCAAGTAAATGACCAAAGTTTTTTTTTTTTTAAAAAAAGTTGAATTACGAATAAAAAAAATAACTTGGCCGTTTTTGAGACGCATAAAGTAAACGAAAAAGTCAATTATGAAAGACTTTATAAAAGTAGAATATGACTACAAAAGAATTTTCCAGCATGCACACTTAACAAATTTTGTCCAAATTATGAACAATCTCTCTCATTAACTATTTAAGTGTGGAAAGTTTGAAAGTGGGGACCAAACTAATCGATAGTATAAGGTTGTCAAACTCGCGAGTTTAAGCAAACTCGTGATAGTGATGTAAATTCGTATCATGAACTCGAATCGTAAACTCGCAAGAGTTTAGTTTTACCATTAAATTGATATTATTAGTATATAATTAAATAATTAAAATATAAAAAGTTGACAATAATTTGATTTAAATATATTTTAAATCCAAACAATTGAAATTAAATCTATAAATATTCATAATTTATCGTATTTAACAAAGAAATTTTGATAAAATTCATATATAAAGCTGTTGAGCATAGTCAAACTGAAAAAGTTAACACAAGTTTAAGGGTGCGTTAACACAGTTTTGTAAGCTAGAAACGTAAAAACGGTAAACTCAATGTATAAACTCATGAATTTAACCTAGTTTATAATGGTCACGAGTTACTCGACTCGATTTTATCACTACAAAAAAAACGTGATTTAGTAGCGGTTAAAAATGGGTATTAGTAGCGGTTAAGAAAACCGCTACTAAATTGTACGTTGCAAGCAGTTTTGTAGCGGTTTTATAGAACCGCTACTCAAACAAAAATAACCGCTACAAAGTTTGTAGCGGTTAAGCTTAACCGTTACAACATCCAGAGATATTTGTAGTGGTTATATAACCGCTACAAATATAAAAAATTATATTCAGAGCTAAAAAAGAATTTTTTATTTTGTAGCGGTTAAGAAACCGCTACAAATATAAAAAATTGAAAATTTGTTGGCGCGAAAAAAATGACATTTTTTTTTATTTTGTAGCGGTTAACGAACTGCTACTAATTTTGAATTTCATAAAATTAGTAGTGGTTTTTAAAACCGCTACTAATTTCATGAAATTCAAAATTGGCGCCAAAAAATTTAAATTGAGTCGTAAAAAAGCGCGTTATTTAGTAGCGGTTTGATAACCGCTACAAATATTTAAAAATTTTTTTAAAAAAATAAAATTATTTTTCTGTTTTTTCAATATTAAATTAGATAGTTTGTTTTGTTATTATTTTATCTATTTCAATTATTTTATTATTCAATAGTTTAACTTATTAATAAATAAAAAGGAAATATGTAATTGAATAGGAGTAGTATAAAATTTATATTACTAATAATATTAAGGATAGGTAGGTAATAAGGAATTATTATGTTATCTAATATAATGTAATTGTGTATGAAAATGAGATACAGTTATGATATATCTAGAAAAAAATGATTAGAATAAATTTTATAGAAAGGAAAGAAGTATTCTAAAAGAAATTAAAAATCTTGTTACCATATTTGATCGTATTATTTAGCTCCTCTACTCATACGAAAGAAGTTGTAAATGAGAGAAAATGAAAGAAAGGTAAGGTGAAAAGAAATTGGGGAGTGTTTGAAATGAGTTGTGGTAAGGGTATTTATAGGGATCCACGTACTATTTGTAGCGGTTATAATTAGTAGCGGTTATTTATATTTTTGTAGCGGTTTAATATTCATAGTGCTATTTGTAGCGGTTAATGTAGCGGTTATTAGTTAGTAGCGGTTATTTATATTTTTGTAGCGGTTTAATAACCGCTACAAATATTATTTTAATTTTTTTTACATTTTATTTTAACAAATTTTTTGCATTTTTTGTAAAGACAAAGGCATAATTTGAATTTGATCACTCATCGTCACCATCCCTATAGAAATTTTGTAGAAAAATTATTGTTATTGATGTATTATTAAATTTAAAAAATTTAATTCAAATGACGTGGACTTAAAAAAACTCACCGCAGTAGAGGTAAATTGTCATCGCCTTCAGGGAAGTAGTTTTCAAAATCAGCTGGTTGAAATGGCTCACTTTCGTAGACGATGTTATCGCCTTCACCCATGTCGTAAAGGTCTCTTGGCTTTAAATGAACGACCTTGTGCCAATCCCTATGCCTCTCGTCCTCGACATAATAAACCTGATGTGCCTCTGAAGCTAGAATATACGGCTCATCATCTTGAGAAATACCAGTATGAATCGGCCGTGAGAAATTGACTGATGTGATCCCTAGGTCGTCAGTTGTTAGTCCTCGAGAAGTAGTGGTATTTGCCCACAAACACTTGAACAGCGTCACTGTGAAACGGCCTTGATAATTAAGCTCGACCACATCAAGAAGCTTGCCATAGTAAGGGACGCCTCCGAACTGCATGTTGCCGTCACTGCTGCTCACATAACTCCTTGTCCCAAATGTGCCATAAACACCCGAATTCTGTGTTTGCAATCCTTGATCCCGTGAAACCGTGCAAAACTTAAAACCATTGACATTGTATGCTGTAAACCGTTTTGCATGATCAAGAGGGCCGATTGCGAGAGCTCTGAATTTTGATGAGTGTGGGTTGTGGTCATTTAGTATTTTCTGCGCAAACTAGCTGGGGAATTCTCTGTGGACCCTCCTATCAACTTCCGAGGATGTCTGTGTACGGATCCTGAGCTGACGCTTAACATGACTTCTGAATTCCCTGCAATTAATAATGGAAAGGTGTTAGTGAAATGAAAGTGAGAAATGTTACGAAAGATATAAATCGAATAACATGTGAGTGTACAATTCTTACCGTATGAAAGGTTCAACTTGAGTGCAATTAATCAAGACATGTCTATGTGCTTGGAACTTCTCAGCTGCCGTTAGTTTGAAGTTCTCAGTTGCTCCAACTGGTTTACCAACACGAGGGATAAATTCTCATGATGTCGGAGCAGGTTCAGGACAATCGTCAACACGAGGTGGGCAGTTGAAAGTCGTCTCAAGATCATCAAAATACCTTGAGCAAAAATATAGCACCTCATCCCCTATATAGCCTTCAGCTATAGAACCTTCTGGCCACGCCTTATTCCTCACGTAAGATTTTAATTTCCCAAGAAACCTACAAAGTATAGAAGAGAAAATTGATATAAAATGATGACAAGGACGACTAGCAAACATTAAATACGGACAATAAATTAAAGCACATATTTAAAATGAGTACCTCTCAATCGGATACATCCAACGATATTGTACTGGTCCAGCGAGCTTTGTTTCATGAACGAGGTGGTCTGTGAGGTGAACCATCACAGTAAAAAAGGACGGAGGAAAGATCATCTCTAAATGACAAAGCGTAACAATGATTTTCAACTGCAGCTGATCGAGCTCCTCAACGATCAAAACCTTAGAACACAACTTCCGAAAGAAAGAACAAAGTTCCACCAAAATGGTGGAAACATCGAGAGGAAGTGTATTCTTTATAGCCAGAGGGAGTAACTGCTGCATAAGAACATGTGAGTCGTGACTCTTCAGGCCAGCAACCTTTCGAGCCTGCAAGTCGACACATCGAGAAATGTTGCTTGAATACCCATCAGGAACTTTTAATTTCTTCAACGTCGCGAGGAACACATCCTTGTTCGGTTTTGTGAGGGTAAACTTTGCCGGTGTAAATCTGTCATGCTCATCTGGCCAAGCGTCTTCAAGAACTCCCATGTCGCGTAAATCTTTCCTCGCTTGAAGGTGATCTTTTGTCTTGCCGGGTTCGTTAAGCAGCGTATATAGCACATTGTCGCAAACATTCTTTTCAATGTGCATTACATCAAGACTGTGGTGAAGTAAATTAGATCTCCAATATGGAAGCGTGAAGAAAATACTTATCTTCTTCCACTGCTGAGGCACCGAAGTCCTGCGCGTCTTTTGGCGAGTTTTTGCTGAATCGTCGCTTTTTCCAAACTCGAAGTCAACATGCTCAAGCTGCTGTAAGATATCTGTACCGGACAAATTCTGAGGTGGTCCTCTTTTCTCTGGTTTCCCATTGAAGTGATTCCGTTGCAATATGAACTTATGCGTTCCATCGAGAAACCTCCGATGCCCCATAAAGCACCACTTTCGGCTGTGGGGAAGGCGCAATGCGTCAAAGTCAAAATTGCAAGCTAGACACGCTGACCCAGTATGCACATTCCAACCAGATAATGTGCCAAGGCCAGGAAAGTCACTAATCGTCCACATCAAGGCTACACGCATGTTGAACAAAGTCTTGTGTAAGCGCTGTACGTCTCCAAGCCGACATTCCACAGGTCAGCAATTCCGCAATAAGCGGTTGGAGATACACATCGATGTCATTGCCCGGTGCCTTTTTGCCTGGAATGATCATAGACATAATGAAAGAGCTTTGTTTCATACATAACCAGGGGGTAAGTTGTAGGGAACTAAGACTACCGGCCAAATACTGTAACTTGTGTAAGATTCCCGAAAGGATTGAAACCGTCGGTCGCCAACGTAAGCCGAACATTTCTGGGGTCAGTCGCAAAATCTGGAAATTCGTTGTCAAATGTTTTCGAAGCATCTGCAACCCGCGGATGTCTTAATTTACCGTCTTCGTTTTTATCAACGGCATGCCACCTCATATGATCAGCAGTTTTAGACGACATAAATAATCTTTGTAGATGAGGTTTCAAAGGGAAGGACCTGAGAATTTTTGCAGGTTTCTTCTTCTGCTTTTTCCCCTTCTGAATTGTCTTGTACCTCGATGTGTGACATCTCTTACACGTCTCCCTGCTGGAATCGTCTCCCAATACAGCATACAATCACTTGGGCACGCATCAATCTTTTGATAATTCAACCCCAACCTGTTGATAATCTTCTTGGCCTCATAGAATATTGTCGGAATCTCAGCGTCGGGGAATGCATCTTGTAATAAGTTGAGCAACATCGACATTCCCTTATCTGTGATCCCACACAAGCACTTGATATGATACAATTTGATCAAGAAAGATAATTTAGAATATTTGCGACAACCTTGATATAAAGGACGATCTGCTTCATCCATCAAGCTGAAAAATCCCGAGCTGCTTCATTCCCCATAAAAGCCGGCTCAGAGCTGTGCTCTTCTTCGTTGAAGTTGTCGCCTTGAAATCCAAACGCATCACGCACAGCATCATTCACAGGATCATCTTCATCTACTTGAACGCCTACTTGAGAACTTCGAGGAAGAGCATCATCATATCTAATGCCGGCCTTCTCACCATGAACTGCCCAGAACGTATAGTCCTCAGGGAAAGGCTTCACAAGCAAATGTTCCTTCACAACATTTCGTGCATGCCACTTCTTGAACTTGCATTTCTGACACGGACAGACGATCTTGCCGTTACAGCTGGCGTGAGTGAATGTGAAATCCAAGAAACTGTTTAATCCGTACAAATATTCAGGAGAATTGCGCGGCAACCTTATCCATGATTTATCCATAGCTACAAGTGTGAGAGAAGAAAGTATTGAGAAGAAGATGAGTGAGAAGAGAATGACGAATGCCTAGAACCTTATATTTTGAAATTACAACGTTTATAATTTTGTAGCTGTTCTTAAACCGCTACACCAACCGTTACAGTTATAAAATATTAGTAGCGGTTATATATATAAAACCGCTACTAATATTCAAGCCGTTACATATTGGTGGGAAATTCAAAATTTACTTGTTGAGTATTTGTAGCGGTTATATATATATAACCGCTACTAATATTCAAGCCGCGAAATTCAAAATTCACTTGTTGAGTATTTGTAGCGGTTATATATATAAAACCGCTACTAATATTAAAGCCGTTGGAGAGCAGATTTAAAAATAATTTTTAATTTGTAGCGGTTATACATAACATAACCGCTACAAATGTGCAGAAAGGCGGCAAATTTCAAAATTCAAATGATGAGTATTTGTAGTGGTTATTATTTTAAAACCGCTACTAAAATATATGGTTGTAGTGGTTTTGTAAGATAAACCGCTACAACTATATATATACATTTGTAGCGGTTATTAGTGTATAACCGCTACTAATATATATATATTTGTAGCTGTTATACACTATAGAACCGCTACAAATATATATATTTGTAGTGGTTTTAAGTTAAAACCGCTACAAATATATATACTTTAGTTTTTTTTAAATTTAGATATAAATAATTCATAAATTAAACACAATAAGAAATATAATTATATAAAACACAATAAGAAACAATTACTCAATAAAACTCATATATATATATTTACAAATGTTTAAACAAAAAAAAAGTCCTAAACTAAGTAGCTGGGGGCTGATCATCTGGTGCTCCCTCAGGGACCGCTGGATTGGGCCGCTACGCAGAGTGAACCACACCATCGTCATCAGCAGGGGGAGGAGGAGGAGGAGGAGGAGGAGTCGTACTCGGGACGACGTAGCGAGGCACAGGGGGAACTGCTGGATGCTGCTCATCCGGGAACAGGCGACTCCATGCTCCCTCGAGCATGTTGTTCGCGATCTCACGCCACTGCGTCTGCTGAGCGTATAGCATATCAGTGTGCATCTGTAGGTGCTGCTGCTGCAGCACCTGCATCTGCTGCATCTGCTACTGCTGCAGCAGCACCATCTGCTGCTCCAAATCTGATCGCAGCTAGTCAATAGACTTGTCCCTCCGATGTCTGACCCCTCTAGAGCTGCTAGCCTCAGAGGCGGCGCTCCCACTACTACAGAATATACATATAAAGTCCCTAAAGGACGTCCCTTTTGGAAAAAGGGACGCCCAAAATATGGGGCGGTGGCATATGTGTAATTATAGATCAAAGTTGAAAAGGTTGGCTCGAAAAAAAAAATTGAATCTCGCGCTTGAATGAGTTTTAGACGTCCCTATATTCATTGGGGACGTCTAAAGACTGTTTTAGACGTCCCCAACAAACATGGGGACGTCTAAACACTCTAGAAAAGCATATGTATTTCGGGGGGAAAAACAATAACACACTTTAGACGTCCCCAGATGGCCTGGGGACGTCTAAAGCTTAAACATTAGACGTCCCCAGCCATTTGGGGACGTCTAAAGATGAACATTAGACGTCCCCAGACCATCTGGGGACGTCTAAAGCTTATATTAGACGTCCCCAGCTGGTCTGGGGACTTCTAAAGGTGCCTTTAGACGTCCCCAGCTGGGCTGGGGACGTGTAAAGGGAGCCTTTAGACGTCCCCAGACCAGCTGGGGACGTCTTAGGCTGTCGACCAGTGCATGTGAAGTGTCAGATTTTTCTGTCACTCTCCCTCTCCTTCATCACTTCCGTCCCCTCTCCCCTGCTTGTTGCTTTATTCTCCTACCTTCATCACTTCTGAATATACGAGGCCATTTCTCCTCTCCCCTGTTTCTTATTGTTCGTTCTTAGCCTTTACTTCATCCAGACCGTTGCATCTTTGCTCTGTTGGTTCTACACTATTCTCTCTCATTCTCTCCACAGTCGGGCTCCTCTTACCACCGTGGGTCATCTGCTCTAAAGTTCTGTGCTTCAGGTTAGCTAAAACTAAACTTGTGAATGAATTTGTGAATGATTAGGAAAATGCCTTTTTTCTGTGCTGGAATTTAAGTGTGGTTTGAATGAATTTGTGAATGATTAGGAAAAATGCGTTTGTTCTGTGCTGGAATTTAAGTGTGGTTTGAATGAATTTGTGAATGATTAGGAAAATGCCTTTGTTCTGTGCTGGAATTGAAGTGTGGTTTGTGCTTGAGCTTTATCTTTGCTATTTTGCTGAATTTAAGACGTACCACATCAAGTTTTAATCTTTTGCTTTTTTCTATTGTTTTGAGAAACATGAAATTCTCATTAACTAAAAAATCAACCCATAAATTATTGAGGCATCTTCAAGCTAGGCCAAGTACTAAGCAAGACCAGACACTAGGCAATGTATACTGCCCTGCGTATTTGGGGCTGCTGAAGTGTATATATAATTGTATTTAATATATATATATATATATTCATTATTTGACAAAATTGAACAAGCATATTTACTTATCATTCAATTAGAATATAATGAATAAACATATTTTTTATTTACTTAGTAGATATTCATATTTTTCATAAAGCATATTTAATTAAGAAATTGGTAAATTGAAATCTTAAGAAATAAATTATTATAATTATAATTATTGTTCTTATTGTTGTTGTAGATGTTGTTGTTAAATAGTAAGAAAATAATCTCTAGTGAATTAATTTTCATTGGCTCAAAAATTGAATCTAAACAATAAAATCTAAACAGGATTATTGCATAGAATATGTTTTTGAAATATTAAGCTGAGATGGTTTGTTATTTTGATTTTGGGAGGTCTCACTTTTAAGGGGAAATGCTGCCAAAATTTTGAAAAACATGCTTGTAAAAGGCAATTCCCCGTGTTTTCAATTATTCTAAACTTGAGTGTAAATGGAAATGGCATAGGTGGTAATAAAATGGATCATAGTTGGATGAATGCTCTCAGAACAAGTGAAGAATATGAGAATGGGGTTGAAAACTTTATTGAATTTGCTAGGAGGAACATTCCAGCAAAAAATGGGATGTATTTTTATCCTTGTGTCAATTGTTTAAATGAGAGAAAACGGGATGTTGAAGTTATAAGGGATCACCTACTTTGTGATGGAATAAATCTTCGATACACAAGGTGGATATGGCATGGTGAGGAAGTAACTGATTGTCCGTCACACAAGAAGGAAGCTGTGGATGCCATAGATGAAGATACAATGGAGAGAATGATTCACGATGTTGAGGTAGAATCGTTTGCGCAGTCGCATGAATATGACAGCCTGTGGAGTGATGCAGAGACACTATTATACCCTGGGAGTAAGTACACACGGCTCACAGGAACATTACATTTGGTTAACTTAAAAGCAACTTGTGGGTGGACCGATAGTAGTTTCACATTGCTGCTTGAACTGTTGTGTGATATGTTTCCAGATGATAATGTACTTCCAAATCGTATGTATGAGGCCAAGAAAATCCTATCTACAATGGGTATGGAGTATAAAAAGATACACGCTTGCCCTAATGACTGTGTACTGTACAGAAAGGAGTATGAAGGCCTGAGTGAGTGCCCTAAGTGTCAAACCGCACGATACAAAGTGAAGAAAGATAGTGGTTGTGGCGATGGGAAGACTAAAAGGCAACCTGTAAAAGTTTTGTGGTATCTTCCAATAATACCGTGCTTTAAGCGTTTGTTTGGCACTGCTACCAACCTGAAGAATATGCTGTGAGAAATGATCATGGTGAAGGAATATGGGAAACAATCTAGAGTAAGAGCTTAACTTAGAAAATAGTCATGTGTGCTGTTTGTTTTATTACGTCTCGGTTTATTCATTTACTTACAATTTATTCACTTATCTGACAATGATTTTTGTGCTTACAGGAATATGGACAATTCTGGTGGCTCTCAAAGTGATAGGGACAATGAAATGAATAGGCCTGAACGTGATGCGACATGTGAACCGGTTGCGAGACGAAGGGTTAGAGGCAGTATAAAAATGCCTGCATTGGTAGCACGTCATAACCTTCAACAGGAGATATTGCATATTGACTTTGATCAAAATATGAAACCAATTGGTCCGGAGGAAGACCATTTCATTAGCTACGTAGGTTTTTAGGCTTGAAGCAAAGTTCACATTACCTATGCTAATTGGAAGTTGGTTCCACCAAAAACCAAAGACTTGATTTGGCAACAACTTTTGGTATATAAGTTTCAATACATCTGCATTATATCTTTATTCCTATCGCTTCAAATATAATTAACGTATGTTTTTACCTTGCAGCAAACCTATGATGTCCCTGACACCGCGGAGATGTACAAGGAGTGGATGACGGAGGTTCGTTTACGATGGAAAGATTTCAAGAACAGGCTCACATGAGATTACATTCGAGGGGACTTGAGGGGTTAGGATCCATGTCATGAGTATCCATTTTTGTCTCCAGAGGACTGGAGGTTGTTTATGGCATCACGAGAAGATCCAAACTTTTTGGTAAGATTTCTGTAATCATAGTGTTTTATTTGAATATAGTTGACATTATTGATTCGGTGTTCGTTGTTTTCCTTTAAAAGGCATTAAGTGCAGCAAATATAGAGAGGCAAGCAGCTAATAACTATCAACATTGCATGTCTCGTGGTGGTTATTGGAAGCTTCAGCGACAGATGATGGCAGAAGAGTTGGAGAAATTGAAGGAAGCAGCCACATCAGATCCTACCGTTGTGGTCCAGCCCCCGCCACCTCCACCACGTCACAAAAAATGGAAAGCAGGGAGGCTTAAGGGTGGGAAGTACGTAAATCCGACTGTTGCTGAGGTTGCCGCAAGAATTGTAAGTAGTTAGAGTATAAGTACAAACTTATTTTTTCATATTGGGAGTGCTTACGATAACTTTTATGCTACAGGATGAACTGGAAGATCGTAGTAGCCAAGGTTCGTTCACTCCAAGTGGACGGATGGACATCTTGTCAACGGCGATTGGGAAGCCAGATCACCCTGGTCATGTTCGAGGGGAGACAGTGGGAGTTCGTGTCATGAAGTATTTTGGCCGAACCTCACATCCTTATTCGTCACAAGGTGAACCCAGTAGGGAGCTTATGGCCAAGATTCATGAGGAAGTCTCACAAGAGCTCGAGGCCAACCTTCACGACAAGCTCCGACAAGAGCTGTTGCCAGAGCTACGTCTTGAGCTGATGCCTGAGCTACGAGCTGAAATGCAGAAGATGTTTGAATCGCAGATGGCAACTACCGAGCGTAGAACCCATTTATCCCCAGCATTTGCGTAGGGTGACTATGACGTGTGTTCGAGCGGGGGAAGAAGGTACAACCATCCCTATTCCTGATGCCGAGGTTGCCACGATAGCTCAGGCGAGAGGATCTTTCATCCTTTGGCCTGTACATCTTATTGGCTTGTTACCACCAACACCTCCAATGGTATGGAACTACCTCACTTTTACTTGAGATGTGTTGACATCCTACTAACAGTATGTGTTTTTATGTTCTAAAAGAACGAGCAGGAAGCAGAGAAATGGCCCTTCTTAGCACGACTGCAGCATATCTATAAAGGCATTCGCCAGATTGATTTGCATATGCCTACAGGGATTGTGGGCCAGGAAACAGAGTATCACTTCACAATTGATAAACAAGATCTTAAACAGTTCATGAAGTTCGAGGAGCTAGATGTTGGATGGGGCAAATTTGCAATCCTGTAAGTTTTTTATTTCCCATTTTTTGATTCATTTAGTTAAGTTGATTTTAACTAGCTAATACATTCATCATTTTAATTCTATTATAGCTCCTTCCGTCGTATATGCATTGAGTCTCAGAGAGTTGAGTTTTATGGATTCTTGTCTCCTGCACATACGACAAGGGTTGGGAATACATTGAAAAGAAGGACGAACTATGTGGGCTTCACGTTGGCAGAGGACGAGTATCGTTGTTATCTAGCACAGATTGTTCAAGGGTACGTATTTTAATTTTGTGTATTTGAGATTATTAATAAATAATTGCCTTCCCATCTAACTTCTTTTTAATCTATATATGTTGTGATAGTTATCACTGGAGTTTGTGTGTTGTCTGTCCTCGGTCGCACGTTGTTTACTAGTTTGATTCCTTAAATAAAAGACCAGACAAAGAAACTAAAAGCGTCTTCAACCAGTAAGTTATTTTTTTGTATTTCATTGCTTCTTGATTCTTGACTTAATGAATTATTCTAATTTATTTTGATTTTTATTTTAATGATAGGGCATGCACGACATATCGAGCGCTTGGCAGGCCACGCGAACGTAGAGGTGGCAAAGATCCGAGATGGTTGTTTCTGAAGGTACGTAGTTTCAAATCAAGTTCTTTTGATTGACGGTCGTTTTAGATATGCCTTTATTGATTTTAACCATTTTCTTTTGATTTATAGTGTCCTCGACAACCTGGCGGCTGGGAATGTGGATATTATGTCTTGCTTTATATGTTTAACATCATTCAGAGTGGCATTACGACAGATTTTGAACAAGTAATCGCTTCTTCATTCTCAGAGGATAATATTCTTGGTGTTGTGATTCAATTGCAATTCATTCACTTCATTCATTATTTCATCTAAGATTATTTTCTAATTTACATATTTTTGACAATGAAGATGCCTACTCTTATGAAGACTTAAATATGATCAGAGACTTTTTGGCTGGACATCTTCTTCAACGTATACCAGAAGAGTAAAGTCTTTAGTAGTTTGTGTAGGACATACTTTTGTGGTAGTACATATAATTAGCGTTATTGTTGTTGGATATGGATTGGATTTTAGTCTTGGTTATTATACAAACTGGGGACTTAGATATAGATTGCTGTGTAGTTTGTCTGGTTTGAAAGTTTGTGTGGCATGCAGTAGACTTGGATATAGATTGTTGTGTAGTTTGTGTGGCATGTAGAAGCCTTGGGTTGATCACTGTGTCTGCTGAACTGCTGTTCTTTTATTCTATTGTTGGAATCCTATTTCTGCAATTTACATTTCCAGACAGTGCAATATATATAAAAAGTCCATTTAAAAAACAAACTTTCAACGTCCTTAATAAAAAAAGGGACGTGGAAAGTATTGCTGTCGACACTTTAGACGTCCCCAGTTCCAACTGGGGACGTCTAAAGTCTGCCTTCTACGTCCCCTGTTTTACGGACGTTAATGACGTTTTTTTCTACGACCCTCACATAGACGTCCCTCTGTTTTCAGACGTTAAAAGGCCAAAAAAAGGGACGTTAAAACCCTTTTTTCTAGTAGTGTCCTGCCGTAGACCATGCTGGGTCTGGCGCCTATCCCCATCCCCAGCACACGTTCGGGGTGCTCAGCCTGAGGCAGACCCACCTTCAAAGGAGCTGTCAAGTCCACTGACCCCTGTGACTCCTCAGACTGGGTCTGTCGCAGCTCAGCCTGCGACTGCTGCATCCGCTCCTGCCATTTTATGAAACAATTACTAATTAGCATTTTTCATTATTAACTTGGTTTTATAAAAAATATAATAATAAAATTACTTACAATGGCCGCCTCTGCCTGCTGATGGCGTACAGCTCCCCATAGTCTGTCTGACGGTTCTCCTGCTGTGCCTTCGTCTCCTGAAACAAATACAAAACAATAATTAGTATTATGAAATAATCAGCTAAAAGTAAGTGATATTTTGAAAAGTTACCAGCTCGCTGTAGGTCACAGCAAAGGTCTTCGATCCGATTGTGTGGTGGATCGTCTGCTGCGCCCGGATCTCGGTGTTCCTCTGAGAAAGCTCCTGGAAAAAAAATATTAAATGTATTATAATTTAAAATTAAATACAAATTAAATTGAAATTATAATTTAATATTTAACAATTACAAAATTATATATCAAAAATCTAATAAATACATTACCTGCGCCTCAGGGTTCCTCCTGAACTGGGCGAAACACGCCCAGTCGTTCGGTGACACGTCGTCCGGGACGCTCTTGATCAGCTGCTCCAGAGGCATCGTCCCATCCAGATCCACCTTGTGGTAGAGACGATTCCTCCTGTTCCTCCAGGCGTCACCCATCTTCACGAGGGCGTACCTCTTCCGGTTGGCCCGGACGGCAAACCGCAGCTGAAAAAAAATTATTTAAATATCAATAAGTATAAAAACCATAATTTAAAAAAAATTAATTAAATAGAATTAATTACAAAAATTATTAATTAAATAATTTTAATTACCTGAACCACCTCCTCCCAAGCCAGGTCCTTCGGCCCCTTCGGAACGTGCCTCCACGTCTGGAAGTGAAGGGGGAACCGCATCCAATTCGCGCCCAGGTCGTTCAGGAAGCGGTTGAGCAGGTGACCCCCATTGTAGATTGGCTGGTCAGTGCCCTCATTCCACGGCACTATAACTCGGAGGCTCCGATCCATGCTGTTCAAACCTGCCACGTCTAGCCTCATCGTCAAAACGTTCCCCTGCTCGTCTGCACAGTTGACCACACGTTAGATAAATTGTAATTAAAAGTTAATATTTCTAATTTACTAAATTAAAAAATTAATTTTCCTTCGACCTGCACCTCAAACCCAGTGGACCGAGAAGACGACCCTCGTGGGTTGTTCTGCTCCCGAGCGTCCTCCTCATCAAGGAACAGCTCCATCTCCCTGAACCCAATCGGGATCTCGAACTCCTCCTCGTTGAGGAAGTCCTCAACACTAATATCTGGCCTCTCCACCTCAGGCACCTCTGGTGCGGTCATCGCCTGTGGGATCGTCTGCGGTGCCTGTGGGGGGATAGGCTGAGATGCCGCGGTAGCCCTGCTTGCGCACTGCCCCCTCCCTCTGCCCCTTGCCCGGCTGCTGCCACCCCGTAAAATCGATCTGGGGACCTCAGGGGCCTTCCCCTTATCCTGTCCAGAAGCCATATCCACTGTACAATTTTTAAAAAAAATTAGTCACATTATTATGCAAAAATATAATAAAAATATAAATATAAATAAAATACGTGTTATATACGTACCTCAAATGCAAATACTGAGAAATACTGAGCAAAAACTCCTATAGAGACGTCTAAACGCTCAAATCTCGAAGAAATCACTCAGAGAAACCTCAGGAAACAAAATGAGCAAAAGGAGAAAATGAAGGACGCGGGGGGTTTAAATAGGCCAGATTTTAGTAGCGGTTATTCAAATAACCGCTACTCTAACCGCTACAAATAATTAAATTTGTAGCGGTTCTACAATAACCGCTACAAAAGTTCACAACGTTTGAAATTCTATAGCGATTATTGCTCAGAACCGCTACAAATGGCGAGACTCTTGAAATTCTGTAGCGGTTATAGGGGCAGAACCGCTACAAAATTCTGACCTTTGGTATTTTGTAGCGGTTCTGTGGTTGTAACCGCTACAAATAACCGCTACACTGTTGACGCGCCAACTGTCGGGAATATTGTAGCGGTTTCTATGCATTAACCGCTACAAAATCACCGCTACAAGTTTTGGCGGGAATTTCGCGCCAAATTTGTAGTGGTTTTTTGAACTAAACCGCTACAAAAAACCTTGCCGCTACAAATTTGTAGCGGTTTAGGTAAAAACCGCTACAAATACTATAATTTGTAACGGTTTAATATAACCGCTACAATTGCACCACTACAAAATACCTTTTTTTTTGTAGTGTATAAGTTAGAAATGTAAAAACGGTAAACTCGGAGAGTCAACTCACGAGTTTGATAACAATGGATAGTATAACCCATCTCTTAAAATTTGAATGGTGAAAGACTTCAATAAAAAGTTGAAAGCAATAATTTTGATTGTAACAACATAAATGATATTTTTGCAATTTGAATATTCTTTGTAAACAAAATAAAGAAGTTGATTGTAAACATAGTAAAAGAAGATTAGAATAGCAAAACTACACTGATTCCACCTCTAATGATAGAGATAGAAAGTGAGTGTGTCATCCCTATTTCATATGTTTTTTAAGGAGTTGATAAAAAAGTTAATTAATTGTCTCATATTTAGTCACGATATGTTAAATATTTCGTCACATATATCATTGCCTCAATTTTGGTCGCTAGAAATATTTCCCCCCCAATAATTATAGAGTTAGTCAAATAAAAAATAAAAACTACTTTTACATTGAATAATCCAAAGTGTTTAATATAAGACATATTTGTGAAGTTGATATTTGTCTTAAATATAAAACATCGTTTTCATATTTGTTAATTTTTTTTTTCAAATTTTCTCCTTTTAATGCTCCGTTAACAACAATCAATAAGGGGAGGGAATCTAGGAATTTAGAAAGATGACTATAAGACTTTAAAAAATATATGTCATATTAACTAAGTCAACTAACTTCCTTATTCTAATCAAATTAGGTAAATATATCTCATATTAAGGACTAAAAGGAGTAGTATAAATGCAAAAGGCAATGAAACATCAAACATCAAACATCAAAATCAAAGTGAATGGAGTTATGCAACATTAAACATAGGGAAAATTGTGAAAAAATCCCTCATTAGCAACTTATGTGCCAAATGGGACCTTCGTGTGCAGATTATCTTCCATGTGTGCAGAATATCTTCTCTGGTGTGCAAATGATCTTCCCTGTGTGCAAAACTCTTCCCTATACGTGTGCAAAATTCTTCCCTACGTGTGAAGAAATGTTCCCTCCATGTGCAGATATCTTCCCTCCATGTGCAAGATATCTTCCCAAGTCCCATTTAGCAAATAAATTGTCCATAAGGTCTTTTTAAGCAATTCTCCCTTAAACATATCTGTAAGTAAATATCTATGGGTAAAGTGGCATGCCTGATGTTATTTTCTAATAGCATCTAGTACTCTATATCATAAATAAGATTAGGGTATTCGATATAATTGAAAAATAATATCAATACACGAACGATGGAGGGGGCATGTGATTGTGAGGTGTGTTTAGAAGGAATTCATAAGTAAAATAATAAAGGAACTCACGAGAGGGATTTGATTGGGTGCACCACTTCCACGTGACACATCTTCATCCCATTTTTAAATATTATTGTGCAGTCTTCGTAGTTAGGCCTCCGTGGGACCACACCCAGGGCGGATATGGCTAAGCTGTCCTATCCCTTGTTCCTTTCTACATAGTATTGTACGTAATAATTAATTAAATTCGACTCAGCCATCATTTATGATTTTCATTCAGAAAGGTGAAACAAAATATTCGAATATAACTTTTGCATTCATATATCTTATCGAACATCAAAAAGAAAATAAAAGGGGAAAAAATACTCATTTTTGCCATGTAAACTCAAACTCAAAATTTGCTTTTTAGTTCCACAAGGTGACATTATAAATAGTAGCCCTGTTTTCAAGAATTGTATGTCCATCTCAAAATAGAAAATTTCTTAGCAAAAACCTCTTTGATTAACGTTGCCATGGATGGTTCCTGCAATATTGTTGTGTTCCTTTTTGTTTGGTTACTTACCTTATCAAATGTTGATTTATACGTTTCCGGAGAATCCTCTCAGGTTCAATGCATTCCAAGTGAGCGAGGTGCCTTACTTAAGATGAAGCTTCATCTCTCTGATGATTCAAATAGACTTGCCTCTTGGTCTCCTCATACAAATTGCTGCAACTGGGCTTCAGTTGTTTGCCACAACATCACAGGCCATGTTCTTGAGCTTCACCTCACAACTCCACCTCCTTTAGAGTTCAATGGCAAGACTATATACGAGACATCATCAATGTTTCATGGTGAGGTACCTCCTTCTTTGCTTGACTTGAAGCATTTGAATTATTTGGATTTGAGCGGTAATGCTTTTGGACATATGCAAATTCCTTATTTTCTTGGCTTAATGACAAGCTTGACATATCTTAACCTATCTCATGCTGTGTTTGGTGGAAGCATTCCTCTTCAATTTTGGAATCTTTCCAATCTCATCTATCTTGACCTTGGAGGCAATCATTTGGAAGGAAACATTCCTCATCAAATTGGAAAGCTGTCCAATTTGCAATATCTTGATCTCTCAGGTAATGAATTTAATGGAAGCATTTTTCATCAAATTGGAAATCTCTCCAATTTGCACTATCTTGACCTTGGATTTAATAGTTTCAAAGGAAGCATTCCACGTCAAATTGGAAACCTCTCAAATCTAATCAATCTTCACCTTGGAAATGGATTGTTGTCAATATCTATTGAAAATCTTCGATCTATTTCGACTCTTTCTTCTTTGCAATATCATGAGCTGAGACATGTAAACCTATCCAATACCTTTGATTGGTTGTAGGTTCTACAATCACTTCCCTCCTTGAAAGAGTTGCACTTGTCAGAATGTGATTTAGCCCATCATTATGAACCATCCACCTTAAACTTTTCATCTCTTGGTGTCCTAGACCTTTCTGGTTCTGATTTTGGCACTTCATTGATCCCAAATTGGATATTCCTACTGAAAAATTTAGGTCGTCTTCAATTAAATGATAATTGTGTTTTAAGTTCCATCCCATAAGGTTTTCAAAACTTGACTCTCCTTCAACATCTTGATTTATCTCAAAACCAGTTCAACTCTTCTATCCCAGATTGGTTGTATAGTTTGAGTCATTTAAAATCTCTCATTCTCTCTCACAACTCCTTGGTTGGCACAATTTCTAGTGACATTGGAAACTTGACTTCTCTTGTTACTCTTGATTTGACTGATAATATTTTAGAAGGGCCGATTCCAATTTCTGTGGGTAATCTTTGCAACTTGAAAGAACTAGCTTTTTCAAACAATAAGTGTAACCAACAAATTTCTGAAATATTAAAAATTCTTTCAGCAGGATGTGTTTCCCAAGCATTAGAGATTTTTTATATGGGTGGTTCTCATATATTTGGCTATTTCACTGATCATATTGGTGTTTTCAAAAATCTTGTTGAACTTGATCTTTCTGAAAAGTCCATTCAAGGTCCAATAGATAGCTCATTTGGAAATCTAGCATCTTTAAAATATCTTGATCTATCTAGCAATGCCATTCGAGGTGCACTTCCTAGCTCATTGGGAAATCTTGCATCTTTAAAATATCTTGATCTATCTAGCAATGCCATTCAAGGTGCACTTCCTAGCTCATTGCGAAATCTTAAATCTTTGATATATCTTTCTCTTTGGAACAACACTATTAACAGTTCCATTCCTATATCATTTGGAAATCTAACATCTTTGGTGTATCTTGATCTCTCTGAAAATCAACTTGTTGGAAATCCTTTTGAAATTCTGGGATCACTCTCTAAATTGAATAGACTTTATTTTGAATATAATTTCTTTGAAGGAGTTGTCAAAGAAGCCCACCTTTTTAATTTTACCCAATTGCAAAAATTCTCAGCACACAAAAACAAACTCACTTTAAAGTCAGACCCCAATTGGAATCCTTCTTTTCAACTTTTGGGGTGGTTAAGTTTGGCTTCTTGGAATTTAGGTCCCCACTTTCCATCATGGATTCAATCCCTAAAGCATCTTTACTATTTGGACATATCAGACACCAAGATTTTTAATTCTATTCCAACCTTGTTTTGGGGCACAATTGGCAATCTTCGGAATTTGAATCTCTCCCACAATCATATTGAAGGAGAGCTTTCGAATATACTGATAAACATCACTACTTCCAATGGTGTTGTTGATCTAAGCTCAAATAAATTACATGGCCAATTACCTTATCTATCACAAAATGTGATGTATATAGACCTTTCAAGCAACGGGTTTTCAGGATCTATTGCTAACTTCTTGTGTCATAAACAAGAGGAGACTAAGGGGTTAATGTTTCTTAATTTGGCATCAAATAATTTATCAGGTAAAATACCTAATTGTTGGATGAAGTGGCCGAATCTTGTGACAGTGAACTTAGAAAACAACCATTTTAGTTGAATCTTACACACATCTATGGCATCCTTGTTGCGGTTGCGAATGCTGAACGTTCGCAATAATAGTTTTTTTGGAAATTTTCCTAACTTTCTGAGGAACAAAACCAACCTGATTTCTTTGGATCTAGGAGAGAATCAATTTTCTGGAATGGTTCCATCTTGGGTTGGACAAAGGTTTTCAAGTTTAAAGATTCTTGTTCTGAGATCAAACAAATTCTTTGGTCCAATTCCTCATCAAATTTGTAACATGAGTGTCTTACAAATCTTGGACCTTGCTCACAATGAGTTGACAGCATATATACCAAAATGTGTCCAACATTTGAGGGCCATGTTGGTACTAAATAGCAGTTTAGAGTCATACATTGCTTTTCAAGCAGTATTTTCTATTAAATTGTTAGTTGAAGCATTATTGTTGAAAGGAAGAGTTTATGATTACAGCACCAACCTTGGTCTCATCACAAGTATCGACTTCTCAAATAACAGATTATCTGGAGAGATGCCAACAGAACTGACAAGATTTAAGGGACTCCATTATCTGAACCTTTCAAACAATCAATTTATTGGCCAAATTCCTCAAAGTATTGGTAATATGGAATCGCTGGAGTCTATAGACTTTTCAAGAAATCATCTTTTAGGTGAAATCCCACCAAGCATTTCCAAATTGAGCTTCTTGAACATGTTGAACTTGTCTTACAATAATTTGACAGGGAAAATTCCCACAGGGACCCAATTACAAAGCTTTGAAGCATCAAGTTTTTTTAGAAATGATTTGTGCGGTCCTCCACTCAATAATAATTGTTCATCAAACAACTCCAATAACAAAGACGACAAAGAAGTTGATCATGTGAATGGAATCAATTGGTGCTTTGCGATCATGGGATTTGGATTTATTGTGGGATTTTGGGCAGTGGTGGGTCCTTTTCTCTACAGTGCTTCATGGCGGTATGCTTATTTCCAATTCATTGATAGGATGTGGTATAAATTGCAATCTCGTTGCTACTACTGAGAAGAAACCAAGGCCAAATCTGCATTTGGGATGTTGCTGTGCTTAGAAGATAAGTGGTTTATTATCTCCCTTGTAATCATATTATGCTTTACTATTATGTAGTTCAACTTTGAATGTCACACCATTGTATAATATATTTCATATGATGAAAGTGTTTTTCTCTTCATAGATGTATTATGGATTAATCTAAGCACGTAATGTACAACTATAATATATTGCATGTCGATTCCATCATTCTTATTGAAGACACAAATATATGTCCAATATTCACACACACACACACACAAATATATATATATATATATAACAGTTGCAAATATCTTGTGATTTCAAATACGCGCGTGCAAGTTTCCATTTCAAATACTGATTTGCAAGTGCATCTTTGAATTTGGTGGCATAGAACTCATGGCCATGATATATGTTTGAGTATAAAAGCCATGCTAATGTACTAACTGTTGAGGTAAAATCTCTGCTATATGGTCTAACTTTTTGTTTGAATATTATGTACAGATTATAAGTAATCCTATTTTAGAATGATATGTAATTAAAAGGCATGTGTTAAGGTTCATAATAATGATGTGTCATTACTAATATTCAATTCTATAGGAGCTTCTGCCTTGTATTTAAGTTGATATATTGTTATGGTAAAAGGTATGAAATTTGAATTTAGGATTTGAGGAAAAGATGGGAGAAAGAGAGGTAAAACAGAGAGAAACAGAGAAGAACAGGGAGAAGAGGGAAAACAGAGGAGAGAAACTTAATCAATTCACTGTATATTCCAAATCATCACAAACGCTACAATTAATTCAAAGGGGTCTGCCTATATAAGCAACAAGACTAACTCTAACACCTAATTTCAAGCTAACTAAAATAATTCTAATGCTGACTAAATAATCCCAATTGTAATTGTCATTATTATGATTATATAATAATTAGTGACAGAGTTCCTAATACGAACCTATCTAACTGATTGAATGACAAAAGAAGGGGAAGGATGGAGAATCATTACAAAAACAAAAAATGTGGGTCAAAGGACAAAGTATTAGCATTCTTGTATTAGCATGAGCAATTAAGAATGGAACATTAATTGAAAGATATAATTTGAAAGTATGTCCATCAACTATGTATGAATGTTTGCTTATTAGATTAGTGCATTTAGGCACTCGACACTCCTAAAGAAGGAAGAAAAATTAACCAATATGGAAACTTAACCCCACAACACAACATCTCTCTTATTTCTTAACGTCGTTTAAACCTGTGAGCACGTGATGAGGAAATCTGATCCTCTCAATGAACCAACATGCCGTTAAAACATTGGCCCCACAACACAACATCAATCATCAATTAAAGTAATAAGTTACCTTCCATTCTTAATATAAGATCTAGTTTATAGTGAAAATCTTTATAAAAGAATGTTGTCAAATTTAAGAAAGTTTGATCGAGTCTTATACTCTAGCTACGCATCTTTGGTGACGACAAGGACACCGGAGCTTCGGTGATGGGCCGCTACTGGCAGTCGCTAGAGTGAGAGCTCTAGCGGCTGGCAAGGGGATATAGGGATTTTTTTAACCTAAAATATAAAGTAAGGGAACTTGTGTAATTTTACACATTTGTCAACATTTTAAAATTTCAAATCAGTCATTTCAAAATTATCGAAATTCACCACCCTTATTTGTCTTTTATATATTTTGACTGTATTTTTCTGTTATTTTCCCTTTATTAAATGGAAAAGGTTAAGTGAAGAAAGTAGAAAAAAAGTATTGTAGCAAAATAAAAGTAGAAAATAGAAAGACTAAATGTAATAAAGCAAAAAAGCATCAAAATTATCAAATTTTAGAACCCACATATTGAAGAAAATAAGATATTATGTTTGGGAATGGGTGGTATGTGGAGACATACTCCATGAGAGAAATTGTTTTTTTTTGTTTCACTGCTTTTCAACAGCTGACAAATAAAAGGACTGGCAATTGTTAGTGTGTGAACAGATACGAGAAATCAACTTTTACCCCGAGTTGTATTTGTTGCAATACTTATAAAAGTATTTATTCCAGTTTTTCTGAACTGGGAAGCATGTTATCAAGTACAAGTGGATTTTTATTTGGGAGAATTACATTCAGGTCCTAAGGAAGAAGATAAATGAAGAAATGGTCTCTATAGATTGCAAAATGAAAAAATGGTCCCATGGAGTTGTCAATACAAGCTCCTAGAGTTGTTAATGAATTGTCAATACAGGCTCATAGAGTTGTTAATGGGACCATTTTTTCATTTTGCAATCTATAAGGACTATTTCTTCATTTTTTTTCTTCCATGGGACCTAAGTGTAATTCTCCCTTTTTATTTTTCAGTGTGATCATGAGTCATCAGCAGTGTGATCCTGAAGCAAACACTTTGTTTTATACATCACCATATAGAACCTATGCATAAACGATTTGGAGTACTCCGCAAAAAATGCTATTAAATAATCAGGAAGAGCCTGTTTTTGGTATTACTTATTGGATAGAAATAAACCCGTTTTTGGACAATAAGCCCAAATAAAAATGTGTTGCATTTTTGCAGTATTTGGTTCAGCTTATTTTAATTGTATCACGGGTAGAATAAATTACTTATTAAATAAGCTACTCATTGTAACTTTTCTATTAAGTCACTTATTACGTAAGTCAAGATAAAACTCATCTCACATACTTACCTCGTATACCGTAAATCACAATTTATAAGCACTTATTGTCCAAAATATGTTTGGAATCACTTAATTTTAGAGAATAAGTCCTTATTACGTAAGCCGAGATAAAACTCCTCTCACATACTTACCTCGTATACTGTGAATCACGATTTATAAGCACTTATTGACCAAAAATAAGCTATTCCAAACGAGCAATCACTCATCCAAACATAAATCACGTTACAAAAACTGACTTTTTTATCAAGTCATTTTTAATAAGTCAGAATTATAATAAGTCATTTTTCTTACAATTATCCCAAACATACACTAAAATTTTATAGTACTAGACATCAGGCACATGCATTGCCCAACATTTGAAAAATGAGGGACACTATTAATAATTTATGTAAGAACAAGCATTTACTACATACGTGTTGTACGGGATGTACTACACACTTAAGAGGAATAATAGGGGCAACAAAAAAACAACACAAAAAATACAAAGTTGATGAATATATAAAGGATTATTATTAATTGAAATATATAAAATATTGAAATGAGAAATATATATACTTTTGTAATGCACCTATGTGGGAACTACATACATGGCCAACCTCTGCATCATACGATAATTAAGAAAACTATGTTTACAAATTTCAAATCATGTCCACCACCTCGGTTAAAAGAAATTGATTTGAGATTTTCAAATATGAAGGTTTTTTTTTTTTTTTTTTGGAATTTCCCTTTTTTAAACAAATTCCTTTTTAGATTAATCAAGGTAATTAATGTCTTCAATTCTTTGTAATAGGCTAAGTATGAATTTCTCCTAAATTACTCAGGTAAAAAAATTGTCTTAAATTATATAAGTGACAAACTTTCAAATATATATTAATTGAATCAGACAACAAGTAAATAGGCTATAAATCGAAGACAACTTTTTATTTATTATAAATATAATATATATGAATGTTCATATCCATCATTATTTCCTTTGATTATGAAATCACATTAATTATAGATTAGATAATTATGCCTATAAATAGAAGGCATATATTAGGTATTTCACACAATGCTGAATAGTGAATGAGAATTTCTACTCATTCTTTCTTTCTCTTCTCATCTTTCCCTTTATTTCATAACATTATCTGCACAAAAGCTTTAATAAAGGTATTTTTTTGTTGTAAATATTGTGTGTGAGTGTGTCAAAGGAATAAGTCTCATATAACTTAAGATTGGGAACACCCTAGTATACAATTAAATATGAACTTGAGTTATTAAAAAGACTGATAAGAGGAGTCTTTGAACTGACCGTTAGAGATGACCATTGGAATTTTAATTGACCGGTTTTAATGACATTTAAAAGGTTTCATTACATTAAATTGTCATTAACACCTATTTTGTAACTGTCATTTTAATTGTCATTAAACCGTTGCTAATTGTCATTATTATAACTCCTTAACTGTCACATGATTTTTGCCTATAAAAGGCAATGTACGGAGTAAGTTCAAGAGTACCGAGGCCTAGTGATATGGAGGTCCCCGAGCTCCTCTCCTCTCTCCTTTCTTCTGAGTTACACTGATATCTTTTTGCAATTCTGTCACCCTGCTTTATGCAGGAAGGATTCATTTTATCCTGGGGAGTGCTGCTTCCTGATCTACTAGGGGGTTGTGGGATATCTCCTAAGAACAGCGTCCTTGGACATGACTCAAATTATTTGTTTATTGTATTTCATCAAATGCTGTGGCTAACAATCTGTATGGTATGAGATGGTGATGCCAACAATTTTAGGAGATATTTCCTGCTGATTTTTTGAGTGGTTCGTGATAAGTTGGTTGAATAGCATTGGCATGACGTGCTCTCAAATTCACTTGGTTGATCAAGGAATCAGATAAGTCTAAACATGTTTTTCCTTTATTTATTTCATTCTGGTGCATTAGATCATAATCTAATCCCTGGTTGCAAATTCTGCCATATTTTTTGAAATCTTGTCTTTGCATTGCGGTTCGAGTTTAAACATGGTGTCGTCCTCTATGTATGATGCTGTCAACCACGCTTTTAAAAAAATATCAAAAGGGACCTATTAGTTTTGTTCTCGGGTTTCAAATGGAATTTTCTCAGTTTGTTCTGGTCTCTGTTTTCATCAAATGACCGTCAAAACTATTTGCTACAGTTTTATGACTGCTGTTTGTTATTAGAATGACATAATTATAGTTTTATTTCATAGTTCATGCTCATTGGTTAGACACTGGAGGTTTTTCGGTTAATAAATTTGGTTTCAAAAGGTTGTAACCTCTTGTGAAAAACCTGACTCATGCTTTGAGACGCATGCAAAATGGATTGTTGGATCTGGGGTTCCGCAATTCTGTGTTACACACTTGGCATTAATTTGGCTTTGAAAATCAGTAACCTCCTATTATCAAATATTCTCTCAACAGTGACCTCAATTATGAGTATTTAATGTGTCAACGGTAATTTCCTTTTAGTTCAAATCTTCATGCTTCATGTATAGGCTACATAATTTTAATTTAAATTATTTAATGATATTTTTAAATGCTTCTAAAGTCTGGGCACAGAGATTCATTTAACTTCTTCAGTTGGTAATTTTATGGTTTGAATTTTTGGATAACTTGAACCTCTTCTTTGTCTTTATCTGCTTATATGACAGAGAAAGTGCAGTTCTGGATTCTAATAATCTGGTGGTTCTCGCTTGGGTTTTCAAAATCAAAGTCTTTAAATTTGAGTTTTTGACATTTTCGGTTTTTGACTTGAGTTTTGTTTTAAGAATTTTAAGATCTATGAGAAAAGATGATATATTTCCCAGATGTGGGGCTACTTCATGATAATCACAGCAAAGATGGCTCTGTCTTAGAGAAGGTACGTTCCTTATGGAAATTCACACATCAAGTATAAACGTGAATTGATACTCTAATTGTATATGTGTGAACATCATATACGTGTACATGGGAGTAAGCTTGGCGAATTTAATATTACTGTTATACATATGGTTAATGGCCATTAAGGTTAAAACGTTATAATATTGATTGGGGAGTTATAATGCTGCAATAATATAATATTATGGATATTATATTGTAAATGTTGTTATCATATGTGAGTTCATACATGTACAGGCTAATGGTTTTCAATTTAAGTTGTTTGTGGAAGGAATATATATGAGAAATATGAGTTCGGTGGATCAATATTGCTTCATATGCCATAATGAATCCACCTTTGGGGTTACATGTATTCGGTGTATGCATTGATTTATAATCATGGTGGTGGTATGGTTTGCATATTGACATGCAAATAGTTGGTGTGATATTTTTGTGAAATTAGAATGATAATATTGGAGGATATTCTAATTAATTAGAATGGATTCTAATTAAATTAGAATTATTATTGGTAAGATGTGTAAACCACTATTAATTGGTTGACGTGGAGGTGTCAATGAAATTGTATACTCAGATTTATAAGCTCATTATCCAAAGATTGTTTATTATATGGGTAAACCATTTTTTTGTACAATGCATATGTGATGCTTGATAGTTTGGGGATACAAACTTTAGATGTTAGAGTGACAAAAATTGAGGAATATTCTAATTTAATTAGAATGAAAGGGGATATATAGCGAGATTCTAATTAAATTAGAGTTATTAGTTATAAGGTGTAAAAATTTTTTTGAGATATTTAAAAGTGTGGGGGTGCCTACATGTGGAGGTGCCTTATAAATTTTTAAAGTTGCAAATTGTTTCTAGCCTCATTTGATAAATCCAAGTGTGGTTTAAAATTAATTATGTGGAGGTTTTGTTATTTGCTACAGAGAGCAAATTTGTGAATTATTCATGTGGTATAGAAATTTAATTATTTATCTAGTGTAGAGATAAATGTGTTTAAATTTCATGATTTGTGAGTATATATTTATAGTGGTATAAATATACATGACTGCTATGAATATTGAATTTTTTTAATGTAGATAGCATATATTTTATAATATGTCTTACAAAATTATATATCGTTGCCTCATTTTATAAATACAAGATGTGTGCTACAAATAATTAATTGAGTGGAGGCTATGCTATATTTGCTAATGCAAACAAATTTTGTGGATTATCAAATATTTTGCTTGAAATAAGCATTATGTGGCATGAAAATTTTGATCATTTATCTATGATAGATAAATGTAATTTTCATAATTTGAGGCTGTATAATTATCTTGGTGTAAGGATATATGTGTGAATATTTCTTATAACATTAACACGTTATTTGAAGTGATTTTGCAGCTTATGCGAAGTATGCACAAATTGTTGAGAATTTGTTGCATGAATATTAATCTGTGTAGTATAGCTTATGCTACATGATGATTGAGCATATATATAAATATGCAACCCTATGAGGGAAATGAAATATTTGAGAGGTATAATAAAGGTTGGTATCATATATGGTGGATTCCCGTTGTATGAGATACATGAATGCTAACTGAATTTCAGTTTTATATGAGAAAATCCACTAGTAGCAATAATTAAAATATTGTGCGAACCAGAGCTTATTACTCTGAAGTTTGTTGCAATTGAAGGCTGAGTTGTTGAAAACCTCTTAGCAAAAAAAATTTGGGTGTAAAACCGATATCTTATATCGACGAGTTATGATTGCTAAATAGCAATAGCCATTGTAGAAAGAGCAATAGTGTAAGTAAAAATCGTTTGAGATATTAAGTGAATAAGCTGGCTTAAAATTTGTGGAATTCTCTCAATCGATTTTGTGAGGTCAAAGAGTTGGCCCATGGATTCGTTAACAAACCCCAGGAAGAAATAAATTAGCCGAGGGGAATGAGACTAAAGCCAATACCAAATTAACAGCGATGGCAACCCAACCTTTGTGATTGGTGGTCCCATGAAAGAGGTTCAATGGGTAAGAACAAGTCGTTTGTTAGTTCTGTTAGCACTAAACTAAATGACCAGTCCCTTCCTATGGCAAGAGAAAGTGCTAGAATGCATTTTGGTGAGGCTGAGCGAAAGCTCTTAATGATTTCATAATCCTACAGGATGATGTGCTCATTACAGGTACATTTCATGAAATCACCTATACGAATGAGGAGTAGGGCCGCTCCTATGAGATCATGGCAAAATCTCTAGAACATTCGTTAAATACCAGGACACGCGCATGGCCGTTTTAATGTGCAAAACCGCATTAACAGTGAGAAATGTGGGGGTATAATATGACTCTTAATGCCTCTAGTATACGCGTAAGAGCTGCTAGTTCATAGTCCATAGGACCACTAGCATTTCTGTGTACTAAGTGTTATTAGTTTAGGTCTGGTTCATAGTCCAAAGGACCACCAGATACAATGGTTATATCCATATGTGTAACTCAGCTAATGGGACTACGAGCTTCCTTAGACACATGTGGGGGATTGTTGTAAATATTGTGTGTGAGTGTGGCAAAGGAAGAAGTCTCATATAACTCAAGATTGGGAACACCCTAGTATACAATTAAATATGAGCTTAAGTTATTAAAAAGGCTGATAAGATGAGTCTTTGAACTGACCGTTAGAGATGACCGTTGGAATTTTAATTAATTGGTTTTAATGACATTTAAAAGGTTTTATTACATTACATTGTTATTAACACCTATTTTGTAACTATCGTTTTAATTGTCATTAAACCGTTGTTAATTATCATTATAACTCCTTAACGGTCACATGCTTTCTTCCTATAAAAGGCAATGTACGGAGTAAGTTCAAGAGTACCGAGGTGAGAGCATCGAGGTCTAGTGATACGGAGGTCCCCGAGCTCCTCTCCTCTCTCCCTTTTTCTGAGTCACACTGATATCTTTTTGCAGTTCTGTCACCCTGCTTTATGCAGGAAGGGTTCGTTTTATCCTGGAGAGTGCCGCTTCCTAATCTATTAGGGGGGTTGCGGAATATCTCCTAAGGACAGCGTCCTTGGAAGTGACTCAAACTATTTCTTTATTGTATTTCACCAGGTGCTATGGCTAACAATCTGCATGGTGTGAGGTGGTGGCGCCAACATTTTTCTCTCTAGTCAATTTAACAATTTCCTCTACCTTCTTTTACCTTATTTGCTATATCCTTGCAAGAATACTAAAAGAATCGTATGGTAATTTTTGAATGATCAACACTTTAATCCAACTTTTTAAAGTTTATAAAGTGTATTTTCAATTATTAATGTTAATTTCATGCCCTTATTTTAATTTCACCTTTACCAGAGTATTCACGGAAAATGATATGCGGAACGGTAGGCAACTGTTCGCTACCGCAAGTGCACGGATTGCGTCAAGTAATAAAGTGATAAGTGAGATCGTTCCCTCGAGGATTTGAATAACAATTTAGTTAAAGAATGAACTTGATGTGTTTGATTAAGTTGAATCCACACAAAATATTGAGTTTGGGAAAAACAAATTTAAAAGATATGCTGATAACAACTAAGAAAAACACTGAACAGAATAAGCTTCTTGTGAATTCAATCAAGTAGAGTAAACCTAGGATTGTTTGCTTCCTTTGTATATCATAAACTCAATCTACTTCCTCTTCGATATTATTGTTTATGGAACATATATATGTCAGTCTAAGGTTCAATAGCCAATGGTTAAGCTCTCTCAAGTCATAACCAACTTATATTTTCCAATTAGATACACAATCTCTTGCTGCATTTAACGGAAAATACTCATTAAATAATTTCCTTACTTTGACAATGCTAGGTTAATAACTATATCTCTATGTTATTAACAAACTATCCATTTAACTCTTTAAACTTCAAGTCTAGCATAACTCTCCCCACGTTCTTCAATTAGATTAACTCTCTCAAGTTTAATCTAGTTGAACATGTTATTCATAGTGCTAGCAATTCATGAATATCAGTGAAAATAGAGAAGAGATAACACATATATACCATTAGCTAAAGAAGAGGAAGAAGAATTCGAGTTTAATCCATACAAAAGAATTGAACAATCCTAGAATGAGAAACCTAGCCACTCATGTTCACAAATGGATTACAAATAACAGGATTAAAAGTAGCCATAACAGAATCACAGTAGAGAAAGGGAATGAATACAGAAGAATTAAGAAAACTGGAATGAAATCTCTTCCAATCTTCAAGCCCTCTTGATTCTCCTTGATTCTAGCAGGTTCCAGCGTTTTTGCCCTCTCCAGCCGCCTCTGACTATCTTTCCCAATTCGGAATCCCCTTTTCAAAACCCTCGGATTGCCTTTTATACCCTCACAGATGTCAGAACGCGCAACTTCAGTTTCGGGGTTGGGCCGCGGCCTAAGAGGTTGTGGGCTGCGGCCCAAGAGTCTCTGGCCTCTGGCTGATGCTTCTGGGCCGCGGCCCAAGAGATGGTGGGCCGCGGCCCAAGACTCTCTGGGCTCATTCTAATCTGCTGGGCCGCAGCCCAAGAAATGGTGGGCCGTGGCCCAGGACTGTCTGTCCTGCTCTGTTCTTCCATCTTGCCTTTCATTCACTGGTTGTTAGCTTCAACTTCCTTCCTCTCCTGTTCACTGCCTGCAGCTTCCTCTGGGTTATCCATGACTTCATCTGGACTAATTTACACAAAGAACTCGCACACATGGTTAGACATTCATAGCAATTAGTGAGTAATGTTCTCCACAATTTCATTCTGCTGTGCATAGCATGAGACAAACACAATTCATCACTTTAATCCTTTCTAATGCCCACTTATGCACCCAAAGTGAAGTAAAACAGAATGAAATATGAAATTCTAGTAAGAATTTCTTGAAGTTAACAGAAACACATGAATAGCATAACTATACTGATAATATGTGCATGATTACATAAATTCCCCATATGAGTTTGTACATGATACTTACGATTAAGGTAGCCGCACAAGGCTACTAGGGTGTCTAAACTCGTCCCAGTGAAACGGAGACTTCTTCCCGTCTTCGTTCCACTATTGTAATCCCCTCGTACGGTACTCTGCATTGTTGTTTGCATATCTCCTGTCGTCTCCTGTCTAAATTGTTGGTAGGGGAAGGTGAGATTCGAGAGAATCTCAGTAGGAAACAGATACCATAATACATGTATGATAGATGCTATATGTATGACATATTAGCTTTATCTAAATGTATGCTCCATAATGACATTTCTGCATGCTCAATGTTTCATATAACAAGACTATGGCCACAGCGAAAACAGAAACAGAGCTTCATTTATTCAAATATGCTCTACACAATCAAGTAAAGCAATCACATACATCATTACACAAGCAAAGATATCAAATACATGCAAGTAAGGTAAGTCCCCTACCTTAACCCTTTTCTGCCTCGAAATGTGTGCCTCGATCTACGTGCAAAGAGCTCGGGGCTCCATATTCGATCCTACAATGTCAAATATACTCTTTAGACACTTCCATAGTGTTTCTGGGGGTTATATGAGTCTATCTTGAAAAATTACTAAAATACCCCCGGGGACCTGGCCCGGCCCCGCTGTACTCGGTTCGACCGTACATTTCTCGAAATTCTAACCTGAGCTATCCTGACATATTTTCACCCAAGGAATCCATTTTTGGACTCGGAATTACCAAATTCAATGTCAAATTACGAAATTGCCCTTGGCAGCCCTACTTTTAGGGTTTTATGGGCGCTTTCGTAATTATGTTTTTTCGGCCTTTTCTGAAAAAGTGCCCAACTGTAACCCCACCTAATTTTCGCTCCTGAACTCAATGGAATTATCAAATCATTGAAAATCCAACTCTAAGACCCATTATAGTGCTGGCCAAAATATATGGGTTTTCAGGGGAAAATCGGGGTTTTTCGGTTTTGACTCCGTAAACACATTCCTTTCTACTCCTAACCACTTTATTGACTATTCCTTTAGGTTACAACTACCATTTAGTACCAATTTATGCAGAATAACCCCTAAGGAAACCCATTTCCAAAAATCACAAACAAAGATAATCTGGCGAAATTTCACCGATTAAATTGTCCACAGCAGCCAGAATAAGCAATATACGAAAGTTTAGAAGTTACCTCAAGCTCCTTCTGGCTTTTCCCAAATATGGCTGAAAACCCTAGTCCTCCTAACTCCAAAATCTTGCTTCAAACACCTCAAACAACATAGGAGATAAGCTTAGGAGAAGGATTATACACGTTAGGTACGAATTCACCAAAGAAATCGACCTATCTTGTGAGTTTTCTCCTCTCCTTCTCTCTCTAAAAGAACACAACTCTCTCTCTCACTCCTTGGCTGCAGCTCACGTCTGAAATGGTGGGAGGAGGATGATGATTTTCCTCTTATCATTTATATTATAATCTTTTAATCAATTATTTAATTTTTCAAAATTCGGATTTTTACAAAGTTTTGGCAGATTTCTGCCAAAACTTTGAAAAATCATAACTAATTCTAGAAAAATCAAAATGAAGTAATTTCAAAGCCTATAGAACCCTTATTGAGTCTAGTTTCAAGGAAAAATATATACTTTTGCTGAATGGAATCACAAAATTCCCAGAATTTCAATCTATGCATATTGTTCCAGAAATTTCACATTTTTCTGTGCTGACTTCAAAAATTCATATATTTTTGTATGTAGCTCTAATTGAGTCATATGACCTATCAAATTAAAGCTTAGAATGTCTACATTCATCCTGTAAAATTTCATAATTTTTTCTCATCATTTGATCATTCAAAATCACATGACAAGCTCACTACCTCATAGGCGATTTCACCGAAAACATAATTATATTCTCCAAAATTCACCATTTTACTTTCTTAATACCCCAAAGATATAGAAATCATTGTTCGCAATCGAAAGTGCACGGATCGCGCCAAGTAATACAGTGATAAGTGAGATCGTTCCCTCAAGGATTTGAGTAACAATTTAGTTAAGCAATGGGCTTGATGTGTTTGATTAAGTTGAACCGAAACCAAGTGTTAAGTGTGAGAAAAACAAATTCAAAAGATATGTTGATAACAACTCAAAATTACTGAACAAAACTACGATTCTTGTGAATTCAATCAATTAGAGTAAACCTAGGATTGTTCGATCCCTTTGTATATCATAAACTCAATCTCCTTCCTTTCAATATTACTTTTATGGAATATATATATGTCAGTCTAAGGTTCAATAGCCATTGATTAAGCTCTCTCGAGTCATAACAAAACTTATATCCTCCATTAAGATACACAATCTCTTGCTGTATTTAAAGGAAAATAATCATTAAACAACCTCCTTAATTTGGCAATGCTAGGTTAATAACTATATCTCTATGTTATTAACAAACCATCCATTTAACTTTTTAAACTTCAAGTCTAGCATAATTCTACCCAAGTTCTACAATTAGATTAACTCTCTCAAGCTTAATCTAATTGAACAAATCATTCATAGTGCTAGCAAGTCATGAATATCAGTGAAAACAGGGAAGAATTAACACATATACACCATTAGCTACTAAAAGGAAGAAGGATTCAAGTTTAATCCATACAAAGGTGTGGAACAATCCTAGAATGAAAAACCTAGCTACTCATGTTCAAAAACGAATTACAGATATCAGCATTCAGTGTAACCATATCAGAATCACAGTGGAGAAAGGGAATGAATACAGAAAGATCTAGAAAACTTGAGTTGAAATCTCTTCCAATCTTCAATCCCACTTGATTCTCCTTGATTTGTAGCAAACCCAAGCTCCAAGGACGTTTGCAGCCGCTTCCTCGGTCTTTCCAAGTTGGCGATCCCCTTTTCAAACCCTGGGTTTCGCTTTTTATAGCTCTTCAAATGTCAAAACGCACAGCATCATTTGCGGGTGTTGGCCGCGGCCAGCCACTCTGTAGGCCACGACCAACAAGCTTCTGTTCATATTTGGGCCGCGGCCCATGAGTTCTTGGCCGCGGCCAGCAAGCATCTGACCTCCTGTTGGCTAATCTTGGCCGCGGCCCATGCCTTTCTGTGCTTCTGTTGGCCGCGACCCATGAGTAGGTTGGCCGCGGCCAGGAACCTTCCGGAGTTTATCTCCTTCTCTTTTCTGCTCTGTTCTCCTCCCAGTTTGCCTTTCCTTGGAATGGTTGATGGCTCCAACTTCCTTCACCTCTTTCTTACTGTACTTGGCTTTCTCTAGACCAGCTAGGACTGAATCTATCTCATTTCACACAAAAACTCACAAACACAGTTAAGCATTCATAGCTGTTATTGAATAAAATCCTCCACATTTGCATTCTGCTGCTCAACATGAGAGAGACACATTTCATCCACTTAAACGCTCTTGAACACCCACTAATATACCCGAAGTGAGGTAAAAACAAGATGAAATGTGCAATTCTAATAAGAATTTCATGAGGTTAACAATCATTAAGGGATAAATTTGGGCTCCTGCTAAATTGGGGCTTAGCAGTCCACTTAATTTAGGCTTATTCCCAAGCCTCCAATCCCAAAATTCGGGATATTACAGTTAACATCATTGTGAAAAATGATGACATAGTGAGTTTAAATGATGGCTCAACAATTAAATAATAACAAAGCATGTTTAAAGTTTAATTATTCAAAGTTCTACCTCGCAAAGTGTGAAAAAACATTTTTAATTGATTATATGCATATTTGGATTAGTTTATTTTTCAAAAATAAACACTTATTACGTAAGTCGAGATAAAACTCCTCTCACATACTTATCTTGTATACCATAAATCACAATTTATAAGCACTTATTACCCAAAAACAAGCTATCCCAAACAAGCATTATGACGTTTCCAAACATCTCAGATGACCAAAAGTATAGGTTAGCCAAAATATCTTAATTATAACTTAGCAAAACTTTAACACATACAAATATAGTGTTCTTATGCCCATCGGATACGGCAAACATATAGATCCAAATAATAAATATAGTCGCATTCATAAAGTGTCATTGTGAACTTGACCCAAAAAAAAGTGCCATTGTGAGGAAAATCTAAAAGTTGGGACAAAATAATAGCAAAGAAGTCGGAAACCCATTCGACGCGTTGTGACTCATCATATGGTTGTTTATTAGTCCATATAATCAACTTTCATACAAACACCAATAGTATATAGTGACCGCATCAACATTGACCTTTTAAGTATGGATAATAACAATAATAACAAGTCAGATCAATTGTCAAATATTTTACAGAGTTGGATCATAAAAGAATTGTATTGCGTAGGGAGTTAAGAATTTTAAATATGGAACATATAGTATTACCGGTCTTGTAACAATGCGATAAAACTTCCCTTTTATCTTATTAGGTACTTTTCGATCACAAATAATTCCACTATATTTTCTCCATTTATACAATCCAGTTTGAATTTTGTAATTGAAATCTCCATCAATTTTACCATATTGTTGTATAACTGATCTCAAATACCTAAATTTTGTCACTTACAGAATAACTTGCCCCCCAATTTAACTTCCATTTCACTTCAATCTTGTCTCTTATCATACTTGCAATGTATATATTGAGTTTTTCTCTTACTCAGGCGAAAGCTCTTTAATTCCAAAGTCCATCTCCATATCTCAAGTTTAAAATTAATTTTCTCCCTAAATTCAGCTAATAGAACTACATCATCTGCAAAAAGCATGTATTTGGATACTTTCATTATTGGGAATTGGGCTTAGTCCACCCTTGGTGGATTAGGCCCAAACCCATTAAGCTTTAATTTTTTGGGGCCAAATAAAATACCCAAAAGAATGTGGGGTATTTATAGGTAATTTTTACAGAAACACATGAAAAAAAAACTTAGACAGAAAAGTTTTCTCTACATAACCTCTTCTCCTTCTCTTCCCTTCCTGTGCATTTGCTGTGTGTTATAGTCAAAATCCTGGTGATTTGACTCACATGGGTACCGGAAGAACTCGAAATGACACTTTAGGTATGCCCGAATTCTGACATTGGTATCAGAGCATTTAGGTTTTTATGAGTCCATGAATGATGCTTCTGCTGTGCGTCTGTGTTCTTAAATATTTACTGTCCATCAATTTTTTCATTTCATGTTCAAGATATACATGTACGGTAGTCTAATTTCATGATACGTGAGAGTATATGATTCGTTTCATGTATATTTTCCTGTATGAGATTGGTTTTCGGTTCATATGTTTAAACGAAAATATGAATTATGCTTAAACTCACTCTGTTATGCGTTCATCGTTTTTTTTGGTGGTTTACTGTGCAATCTACTTTTGGTGAACTTCAGTTGTATGATAATGTCTTGGTTCTATGAGCATTAGAATATTGAAAAGTATCATAAAACATATACTAGGGCTATAAAACAAGAGTACCGATAGGTTATGCGAAATCCGGAAAAAGAAGCATAAGACCGAAAAGAGGATTGAATTGGATCACCATAAAACGAGTTTTTTAAGGTTTAAAAATAATCCCATTGCGTAGAGCTCAAAAAAACGATGAAGATGGACACCAAGAACGCGCAAAACGGACGCCGGACGGTGAAGTTACGAAGGAGAGACGGTACCGGGTTGACCTGGCTGGAGGTTGAAGACAACCTCCAGCGATTCAAAACAGTGCCATTTTGCGCCTTCTTTAAATAAAAAAATAAAAAAAATCCGGACCGGGTATAGCCCAGCCCGATCCGGTTTAGTTAAAAAAAAGAGTTTTTTTTTTGTTTTTGGGCCATCTGTGGCCCAAAACCCAAATACAAAAAAAAAATAAATTGGGTCAGTAGGTAAAGGCCCAACCCGACCTATCAAACCAAAAATAAAAAATAAAAGGGACAGAAACACCATGTGGCGCGTGTGACCACGTGGCACAACCGATTGACACGTAGCGGACATAGACTGACTGTGGGCATCGCTTGGAGTCCAGCCAGATGGCGCGTGTTGTAACCCCCTCACCGTAATTATATCTGGATTACAATAATTTAAATGAAATAGAGACCAATAAGAAGGTTTAACAATTTATAATCCCACATCCAAGAGATGGGGCGTATGAAAATCATTTCAAAACTTATATATTCCTGGTCTCACATTCAAGTACGGATATAACTACTTGAGAAATCAGAGTACATAATAAATATCAAAGTGCGGAAACCAAAATCCCGGGTTAATACATATATGACATGGGTTTATGAGTTTTCCCATAAAGGGGATTACACGATCCAAAATAATCATTTACATCTCTTTACACTTTGGAAATCCCAAATCCAAAATGGATATAACCAACTATCCCAAAACATGAATGTCCCTAAGAGACCCTAACCACTCCGGGTTGGTCGCTTCCCCTTCGAGCCACTTGCCCTGTCTGAAAAAGTTAGTCATATGGAAATAATGAGATTCTTGAGAATCCTAGAGCAACAACTCACTCATACAATATATAAACATAGAGCATGTATGTTCATCATAATCAGCAGCTTCACAATGATCTCTGGCTCACGCCACATACGACAGCACTAACGGCTGTAATCACAATGCACTACGCCCACTTTCGTGGTGAACACTATGTAGCAGCAACACAAAGCACAAAGCACCATAAAGCATCTCAAGGCACGATGTATCACTATGCTCCATAAAGGATCTCAATGCACAAAGTATCACAAAGCAGCAGCAGCAACATCCACACAATGAATGACAGACAAACATACAATACATTTACACAAAGCATAAGAGAGAAGTCGCTACCTGAATCTTTCCTGACAATCTTTGGCACAGTAGGCTAACGCGGACGACAGATGTCAAATCCTATTCAAATTAGGGACAATTGATCAATCTCTTTTCCAATGTATATTTCAATAATTCTCTAAGTTGGTTATTATTTAGGACTCATTAGGTGACTAAAATAGGCCTAAACATATGCCTAAAGGGTTGGAAGAACCTACCCAAAAGACCCCCTTACTCGAAGGCAAAACACTGATTTTTTTGACAGTCTCACTCGAGCACAATTGCTCTCACTCGAGCACAAGTACGGACATCACTCGAGCACATATGCTCTCACTCGAGCACAAGTACGGACAGCACCCGAGCACAAGAGAAAGTGAGACTGCGAGTGAGCACCCGAGAGCACAGAGGGTACCTCCAGGAACTGGCTCACTCGAGCACGCTGACCTCACTTCGAGCACAAGGCCAAAAGCCTCTCTCGAGCACCCGCGAGCACACGCTGCGAGTGACAACCCGAGAGCACCACTCTCACCCGAGGCACAGGCTCACTCGAGCACGACCCCCAGTGCTCGAGCACACCCCCACACCTGCGAGTGAGGAAGCACACTCGTGCAACTTTCCCGCGAGCACAACCCGAAAACACAACTCTTAGTCCTGAAACACCATCTCACTCGAGCAGAACCATGCTCACTCGAGCACAAGGCGATGCTCGCGAGCACAACCCGTAAAACCCAGATAACTTGAAGCACAACAGGGAAAAACTTGCATATCACTCGAGCACGTTCTTCCTCTGCTCGAGTGATGTGCATCAGAGACCCAAAACGCAGCCAAAAACCAGAAACTCCAGATGGTCAAATTCACTCCCAAAGGTTCCCCAATCTCTTCCCAATGCTCATACACTCTAGGCATTAACCAGGGAACACAATGGAAACTCTAAAAACACTCCAAAAACCCATTTGACCACAATCATTCCTTAAGGTCTCTAAGATACACAATGTCTAATTTCCCTTAACATCTTTTTAACATTCCAAATCATATCAAATGACCATATATCTCCACAATACATCATTTCCAATCATAAATCACAATGAACTTCATATTTTCAAAAATAGGCATATTTAGGGCAAAATTCCAGATTTTACCAACTTAGCCAAAAATCACAAATAATACATCAAAATGCTCTAAATGCCTACCTCTTCTCTTTGCTCAATCAAGAATCTTGATTCCTCAACTCCCACTTTCGACCCAAAGCTCAAATCAACACCACTCAAGGCTCTACAACCATCACAATGTAGCTCTCATTGAGATGAACAAAATTAGAGAAGAGGATTGGAGCATTAGAGAATCATAACTTACCAAAATCAAAGCTTTCTTCTTCTCCTTTCTTGCTTGCTTCAGCGAAATAGAGAGAGAGAGAGATGAGAGGTGGAATGATGATGAAGAAACACATTCTCCCTCCCCTTGCCCATGCCTCCAACCGAGTAGGAGAGAGAAAATGAGGGAAAAGTGAGGTTTTGTCCTCTAGTGCCTCATCCAAAGGCCACTCTCATGCCACTTGTCATCATCCACTCACTCCCTCTATGAGCTCACCAACTCACAACACATAGGATCCCGACCCACGGTCAAGGAATCACAACCATTGATCTTAAATACCACATGTATTTATTTCCAAATTCATATTACAAAGATTCCAAAATGATTTACATCAAGATAATTACAATAATTATCAGAGTCATTAGCCCTAAACACAAATCGGGATATTACAGTTCTCCCCCCGTTAACTAAATTTCGTCCTCGAAATTTGCTAAATCACTTGAGCCATAAACTCCGGATATCGCCTTCGCATATCCTCTTCCGTTTCCCAAGTTGCTTCCCGCTGGGTCATACCCTTCCAGATCACTTTCACATAAGGAATACTCCGGTGTCTGAGCCGACGTTCCTCGCGTTCAATTATCCGCTCTGGCTCCACCGCATACGTGAGGTTATCTCGCAACTCCACATTCTCATACTCAACGACATGAGATGGATCCGGTTGATACTTCTTCAATTGGGAAACATGAAATACATCATGAAGTCTGCTCAAGCTCAGAGGTAGGGCTACACGATAAGCAACAGGCCCAATCCTATCAAGGATCTCAAAGGGACCTATATACCTCGGGCTTAACTTTTTCCGCTTTATAGCTCGCCCAATACCGGTGACAGGTGATATTCTCATAAATACATGGTCACCAACTTCAAACTCTAGAGGTCTTCTCCTCTTGTCCGCATAACTCTTCTGCCGACTCTGAGCTGCAAGAAGCCTCTTACGAATGATTCGAATCTGGGCTGACGTCTGATCCACAAGATCTGGCCCATAGAGCTTCCTCTCGGACAACTCATTCCAACACAATGGCGATTGGCATTTTCTTCCATACAATGCTTCATACGGTGCCATCTGAATGCTCGCATGATAGCTATTGTTGTAGGCAAACTCCGCAAGTGGAAGAAAACGATCCCAACTCCCTTTGAAGTCAAGAACACATGCCCGCAACATATCCTCTAAGGTCTGAATAGTCCTCTCTGACTGACCATCGGTCTGAGGATGATAGGCTATACTGAACCTCAGTTGAGTACCTAGTGCCTCATGCAATGACTTCCAGAATCTCGAAGTGAAACGGGGATCTCGATCTGAGATGATATTCTTTGGTACACCATGGAGTTTAACAATTTCACGAACATAAATCTCTGCTAGTTTGTCCGGAGAATAACTAGCATTGATCGGTAAGAAGTGCGCTGACTTCGTTAACCGGTCCATAATGACCCAAATCGCATCAAAATTTCTGATTTTGGGCAATCCCACAACAAGATCCATGGTTACACTTTCCCATTTCCATTCCGGAATTTCAGGACTCTGCAACAAACCAGGTGGTCTTTGGTGTTCAATCTTCACCTTCTGACATGTGAGACACCTTGCCACATATTTCGTCACATCACTCTTCATACCCGGCCACCAGTACACAGATTTCAAACCATGGTACATTTTGGTCATACCCGGATGAAGAGTATACCGGCTCTTATGTGCCTCATCTAAGATCTTCTGTCTCAACTCCGCCCTTAGTGGAATGCACACTCTGTTCTGATAGCGAACTAATCCACGAGGCGACACATCATAGCCTTGAACTTCACCACGCTCTATTCTGGCTAGATTATGCTGAATCCAGTCATCTTGCCTCTGAGCTTCTTCAATCTCAGCTCTCAAGTCGGTTTCCCCTTGGGAAACATTATAGTTGGCACAGATGATCTGGTTCGACAGATTCATGTCACGAAAATCCGCAATCAACTTCCCCTCGTGTATCATCATAGCTGCCACAATCACAGTCTTCCGACTAAGAGCATCAGCGACTACATTCGCCTTACCCGGATGATATTTTATTTCCAGGTTGTAGTCCTTAAGCAACTCCATCCAACGACGCTGTCTCATATTCAGTTCTTTCTGATCATACAAATACTTGAGACTCTTGTGGTCGCAGTACAATTCCACCGTCACACCATACAGGTAATGACGCCAAATCTTCAATGCAAACACTATGGCCGCAAGCTCCAGATCATGAGTGGGATAGTTCAATTCATGAGGTTTGAGCTGTCGAGAGGCGTAGGCCACCACATGTCCCTGCTGCATAAGGACACACCCTAATCCCTGCCCACTGGCATCGGAATACACAACGTATGTCACACTGGGATCGGGCAAAATCAACACAGGTGCCGTAGTCAACCTCTGTTTCAGCTCCACAAAGCAATTTTCACAATGTTCATCCCATACAAATGGTTGATCTTTTCTCGTGAGCTTGGTCATCGGCAATGCAATGCGGGAGAAATTCTGAATGAATCTCCGATAATAACCAGCAAGACCCAGAAAACTGCGTACCTCAGCAACAGTTTCTGGCCTCTTCCAGTTCAGTACTGCTTTCACTTTACTAGGATCCACAGAGACCCCTTCCTGCAAGATAACATGGCCTAAGAATCTTACTTCTGACAGCCAAAACTCGCACTTACTCAACTTAGCATAGAGTTGTTTTTCACGCAATGTATTCAGCACGATTCTCAAATGATGCTCATGCTTTTCTCTACTCTTAGAGTATATCAAAATATCATCGATGAATACCACAACGAATTGATCCAGATATTGACGAAAGATACGGTTCATGTAATCCATGAAAACCGCAGGCGCATTGGTCAAACCAAATGGCATCACTAAGAACTCATAATGACCATACCTGGTCCGGAAAGCAGTCTTCGGAACATCGTCCGCTTTCACTCGCAGCTGATGATACCCCGACCTTAGATCAATCTTCGAAAACACACATGCACCAGATAGTTGATCTAATAGGTCATCAATTCTAGGGAGAGGGTACTTATTCTTGATGGTAACCTTATTCAACTCTCTATAATCAATGCACAAACGAAGACTCCCGTCTTTCTTTTTCACAAACAAAACTGGAGCACCCCAAGGCGACACACTGGGTCTAATAAACCCTTTCTCAAGCAAATCTTCAATCTGCTTCTTCAATTCCGCCATTTCATTTGGAGCCATACGATATGGGGCTTTGGATATCGAACCCGCTCCAGGCACAATGTCAATTGGAAATTGAACTTCCCTCTCAGGAGGTAATCCACTTAAGTCATCCGGAAAAACCTCAGGGAATTCATTCACTATGGGTATACTACTCAAAGACTCACTGGTTTCCCCTTGCACAGAAAAGAAAACCATATACCCCTGACAACCCTTTTGTAAATATTTCTCAGCCTTAGCTGTCGAAAGGAAATTCAAACCGGCATTTTCGCCCTCAATGCTCTGAGAAACAGGATACACTATCCTTTTGTTCCCACAATCTAACAACACATTATTAGCTCTCAACCAATCAAAACCCAAAATGACTTCCAATTGGCAGAGCGGCAAACAAATCAAATCTACTACAGACTCATGGCCCTCTACAGTTATAACACAGTTTAGACAAGCTTCTGTAGCCACAGCCTTAACACCCATTGGTGTTGACACAATCAAATCGAATGGCAACTTATGCACATTCATTCCCAGACGCCTCACACAAGCATAAGCAATAAAGGAGTGACTTGCACCCGAATCAAATAACGCTTGTAACTCAATGCCATAGATAAGGACTTTACCTTGTATCAACTCTGGGGATTTCCGGGCCTCTTCGTGAGTCATAGCAAATACGCGGCCCTGAGTCCTCTGTCTCTGCTCTGGTCGTAGCTGTCCACACTCAACAGATGTATGCCCCACTTGCTTACATTTGAAGCAAATCACCCGACCATCACATGTCTTGCCATGATGTGGTTGGTTGCAACGAGGACATATCCATACGCTAGGAGTTCTCTGCTGATCACGACTCCCAGACTGATAAGGCTTCTTACTACCTCCTCTAAATGAAGAGGATGATCCTGAGCCCTTCCGCTTCTGAGAAGCACCGCCCTTACTAAGCTCACTATGACCACCACCAGCCTTAGCCGGATACAACTCTCTAAGATTACTCTCAGTGATCTGACATTCTTTAACGGCCTTGTTGAACTTGGAAAACTGATGAGTGGCGAGTCTCTTTCTCATATCACGCCTTAAACCCCGAATTAACATATCTGAACTCAACTCCTCATAATCCATTTTCTGAAGATAAGAGGAATATCGGGATAGGCGGGTAAATCGGGACAAATATTCGTCGAAAGACTCTGTGTCCCCTTGCTTAATATTCAGAAACTCGGTTTCCTTCTCAAGCCTCACTGACTTGGGAAAATATTTCTCGTTAAAGTGTTGTTGGAACACCTCCCAGGTCAATGGCTCATTCTTTAACCGCAATGACAAGGCAATGTTACGCCACCAGCGATCAGCATCGCCTTCCAGCTTGTATACCGCTAACTTGGCTTTCACCTCGGAGGGACATACCAAGACCTCAAAGATCTTCTCAAGACGATGTAGCCAATCTTCAGCCGCCTGGGGATCAAACTTCCCCTTAAACGCCGGAGGTAGTTGCTTGCAGAATTTAGAGACCCAATACTCAAGGTCCCGTTCCTCCCTAACTGGCACTCCATACGGCCTTGGATTCGTTTCAGCACGAGGAGGCGATTCAAGCGATCGTGCCGACCCCTCAGCAGTATCTTCCAGTCTAGTCTCTTCTCGGGTTTCCCCTTGAGTTCCTTCTTGAGTAGACTGGCCTCTACCCTCATTATTCTTGGCCTTTTCAGCTCTGAGCTCATCTCTAAGCTCCGCTATCATATCCCGTTGATCTCTTATCAGACCCATCAACTCTTGCATCGGGTCCGGTGGATTGTCATTAACTAACTCCACCTCGGGATCTACTTGTTGTCCTCTCGGGCGACCTTTTGTCGTTCTTTTCATTCTACAAAGAACTCACCCCATTAATCCAACAATTATAAAATTCACAAAGTTTCCACAAAGCACATATATCTATATAACTAAACAGATATATGCATACGTCAAGTATTCACAGATGATCTATTATCACTAAGACCACACTATGGGAGCTATCCTAGCAAACTCTACCCTTGCCAGGAACCAGTCTCTGATACCAAAAATGTAACCCCCTCACCGTAAATATATCCGGATTACAATAATTTAAATGAAATAGAGACCAATAAGAAGGTTTAACAATTTATAATCCCACATCCAAGAGATGGGGCGTATGAAAATCATTTCAAAACTTATATATTCCTGGTCTCACATTCAAGTACGGATATAACTACTTGAGAAATCAGAGTACATAATAAATATCAAAGTGCCGAAACCAAAATCCCGGGTTAATACATATATGACATGGGTTTATGAGTTTTCCCATAAAGGGGATTACACGATCCAAAATAATCATTTACATCTCTTTACACTTTGGAAATCCCAAATCCAAAATGGATATAACCAACTATCCCAAAACATGAATGTCCCTAAGAGACCCTAACCACTCCGGGTTGGTCGCTTCCCCTTCGAGCCACTTGCCCTGTCTGAAAAAGTTAGTCATATGGAAATAATGAGATTCTTGAGAATCCCAGAGCAACAACTCACTCATACAATATATAAACATAGAGCATGTATGTTCATCATAATCAGCAGCTTCACAATGATCTCTGGCTCACGCCACATACGACAGCACTAACGGCTGTAATCACAATGCACTACGCCCACTTTCGTGGTGAACACTATGCCAGCTTTCGCTGTAATTACTATGCACAACGCCCACTTTCGTGGTGAACACTATGTAGCAGCAACACAAAGCACAAAGCACCATAAAGCATCTCAAGGCACGATGTATCACTATGCTCCATAAAGGATCTCAATGCACAAAGTATCACAAAGCAGCAGCACCAACATCCACACAATGAATGACAGACAAACATATAATACATTTACACAAAGCATAAGAGAGAAGTCGCTACCTGAATCTTTCCTGACAATCTTTGGCACAGTAGGCTAACGCGGACGACAGATGTCAAATCCTATTCAAATTAGGGACAATTGATCAATCTCTTTTCCAATGTATATTTCAATAATTCTCTAAGTTGGTTATTATTTAGGACTCATTAGGTGACTAAAATAGGCCTAAACATATGCCTAAAGGGTTGGAAGAACCTACCCAAAAGACCCCCTTACTCGAAGGCAAAACACTGATTTTTTTGACAGTCTCACTCGAGCACAATTGCTCTCACTCGAGCACAAGTACGGACATCACTCGAGCACATATGCTCTCACTCGAGCACAAGTACGGACAGCACCCGAGCACAAGAGAAAGTGAGACTGCGAGTGAGCACCCGAGAGCACAGAGGGTACCTCCAGGAACTGGCTCACTCGAGCACGCTGACCTCACTTCGAGCACAAGGCCAAAAGCCTCTCTCGAGCACCCGCGAGCACACGCTGCGAGTGACAACCCGAGAGCACCACTCTCACCCGAGGCACAGGCTCACTCGAGCACGACCCCCAGTGCTCGAGCACACCCCCACACCTGCGAGTGACGAAGCACACTCGTGCAACTTTCCCGCGAGCACAACCCGAAAACACAACTCTTAGTCCTGAAACACCATCTCACTCGAGCAGAACCATGCTCACTCGAGCATGTTCTTCGCTTACTCGAGCACAAGGCGATGCTCGCGAGCACAACCCGTAAAACCCAGATAACTCGAAGCACAACAGGGAAAAACTTGCATATCACTCGAGCACGTTCTTCCTCTGCTCGAGTGATGTGCATCAGAGACCCAAAACGCGGCCAAAAACCAGAAACTCCAGATGGTCAAATTCACTCCCAAAGGTTCCCCAAACTCTTCCCAATGCTCATACACTCTAGGCACTAACCAGGGAACACAATGGAAACTCTAAAAACACTCCAAAAACCCATTTGACCACAATCATTCCTTAAGGTCTCTAAGATACACAATGTCTAATTTCCCTTAACATCTTTTTAACATTCCAAATCATATCAAGTGACCATATATTTCCACAATACATCATTTCCAATCATAAATCACAATGAACTTCATATTTTCAAAAATAGGCATATTTAGGGCAAAATTCCAGATTTTACCAACTTAGCCAAAAATCACAAATAATACATCAAAATGCTCTAAATGCCTACCTCTTCTCTTTGCTCAATCAAGAATCTTGATTCCTCAACTCCCACTTTCGACCCAAAGCTCAAATCAACACCACTCAAGGCTCTACAACCATCACAATGTAGCTCTCATTGAGATGAACAAAATTAGAGAAGAGGATTGGAGCATTAGAGAATCATAACTTACCAAAATCAAAGCTTTCTTCTTCTCCTTTCTTGCTTGCTTCAGCGAAATAGAGAGAGAGAGAGATGAGAGGTGGAATGATGATGAAGAAACACATTCTCCCTCCCCTTGCCCATGCCTCCAACCGAGTAGGAGAGAGAAAATGAGGGAAAAGTGAGGTTTTGTCCTCTAGTGCCTCATCCAAAGGCCACTCTCATGCCACTTGTCATCATCCACTCACTCCCTCTATGAGCTCACCAACTCACAACACATAGGATCCCGACCCACGGTCAAGGAATCACAACCATTGATCTTAAATACCACATGTATTTATTTCCAAATTCACATTACAAAGATTCCAAAATGATTTACATCAAGATAATTACAATAATTATAAGAGTCATTAGCCCTAAACACAAATCGGGATATTACACGTGTGATGATTGGAGGGCAGCAGAGTGGCGCATACACTTCACGCGCCTTCAGTGAGAGTGGGTTTTATCCATTTTTTTTTATTTTTCCAGGATTTTTTTCTTCTCAGGGTGCGTGTGGGCGCGTGGGATCTCTGTTTGAGACGCGGTTTATTCCTAAAAATCCCTAAATTCGAGATCTTCATGTTGAGATGCCATTTGCCTATTTTTAGGGCAATTCAGGATCTGTTTGTGAGGTTTTAGTGCTTATTTAAGTGCTTTTTATACATTTAAAAATACCTAAAATCATGATAATGACTTGCATTTGTTTATTTAGGTCAAAAATGAAGCAAGAGGCTTCTAACAGCACTGAAACACTTGAGTATGGGTCAATGAGCATTGAGTTTATGGACGATCAAGCTCATGTGGATGATCCTGAAGAGGATCCCGAAGAGGAACCTGAAGAATATGAATTTTTTGATGAAGATCCTGAATAATTTTTTGAGGAAGAAAGGCAAGAAGGATGGCTCTAATTTCAAAAAGGGCAAAAAGCAATTCAAGAAGAAAGGAAAGAAGGGTGGCAAGAAGAAAGTTGACCTGAATAAGGTCAAGTGTTACACCTGCTAGAAAATGGGTTACTTTGCACGGGACTGTACCGAGCGAAACGACCGTGAAAAGGTACTAGTGGATTATGTGAATTCACACATGTCTTATGTTTTAAGTACTTCTTTTCTAACAGAACCTGTTTGTTCTTCTTGGATTTTGGATTCAGGCTCAACAGACCATGTGATAAGGGATCGGGGATCCTTCTTGGAATACCGTCGGTTGCCGCATCTAAGCAAAGGGCTTTACGTGGGCAACAATGCAAAGATCGAAGTCAAAGGAATTGGCACCTGCAAGTTACCTTTGTGTGGTGGGAAGACTTTGATCCTACATGATGTTCTTCATGCACCTGACATCCGACGGAATTTAGTTTCAGTACTTTGTTTATTAGATTATGGGTTTGATGTAAACTTTCTCCCTCTCTCCTCCACTTAGGTCGGCCAAAAAGTCTCATGTACAAGGAAATATGATCCCATCTTCATTCTCTCATCTCTCTCTTCTCCACTCCATTTTCGTTCAAGCTTGGTAGGAAAGAGGAAGGAAAAGCTTGAGTTTTGGGTGAGTATTTGTCTCTAAATGCTCAAGTGCTCTTCATTAATATTGATTATAGTGTCAAGAGCATTATTCCTATGGTTTCAGATTTTTGATTAGTGGTGATTGGAAGCTTGAGAAAATTTGGAAGTGGTGGAAATCAAAAATTAGTCTTGGGAAGAAGTTAAGGTAAGCCTTTGGAATCTTTTGATATATTTATGGTGGTCATTGGTTTAGCTTTGAGGATTTTGGATTTTTGCCCTGATTTTGGCTTAATTTTGAAATGTGTGAATTGGTTGGTGTTTAGTATGAAATTGGTGTCATAGTGTGCCCTTGAGCATTTGAAATTGGTTTGGAATGTTGGGAACCATTGGAAGCATTGGTGCAAAAATGGAAATGTTGCCCATTGAAAGTTTATTATGGGCAGTCAAGTTGTCTGGATGTTTTGAATAGGCAAATGGTGTTTAAAAATTCTGAAACTTTCCATATTTAAATTTAACATTCCAAGCTTCAAAATGAACATAAATTTTGTGTCATTTCGTTTTTTGAGCTAAGAGAAATGACTGTCCAAATTTTGAGGTAAAAAATGGACTCTGTTTTGGGGCAGTGATGAAATTTGTGTGATTCTGTATTTTTGTGGTGATTTCCAGTAATGGCCAATATTTTTTCTAGAAATAGGACTTAAATATCTTTCATTTGGCTTTGGGATCAACTCATTTCTATTTCTCTAGAATTAATTATGATTTTTCAAAGTTCCCTTGGCTGCAGCACAAAATCTGGGCTGCAGCGCAAAACTTTCTGTGCACATTTTGGCAACAGCCAAAAATTCCTGGCTGCAGCATAAAACTTTCTGCGCACATTTTGGCCGTAGCCATAGAATTCCTGGCTGCAGCCAAAATACTTCTGTGCTGTTTTTGGCCGCAGCCAGAGAATTCCTGGCTGTAACCAAAACCCTATTTTCAGTATTTTGTGACTTTGCAAAGTAATTTCCAACCTAGTACTCTCCAATCCTTTTAGGTTCTCTTTGAGCTTGTTATAACCATTTAGGAGACTCATATGGAACCCATTTTAAGTGGTTGAAAATAGGAATTGGGGGTAGGAAATTAATCCACCATTCTTGATTTTGTTTATAGGCTTTGATATTTGCCACCCTCATGAGCCAACTGCGCCGAAGGACATCAGGAAAGGACAAGGTAGTGACTCTCTCTCACTTATACTTTGTGTAATGCACCGTATGTGTGTTGTATCACTGTGTTATGATGATTTCTGATGCTACTGCGGTTACAGCTAGTGATAGTTGTCGTTTACAGCGCAAGCTGTCGTTTACAGTGCAAGCTGTCGTTTACAGCGTAAGCTGTCGTTATTGTGATTACAGCGTAAGCTGTCGTGATGTTGATTACAGCAAGAGCTGTCGTATTGTGTATACAGCCGTGAGTGCTGTCGTTTGTGGTGAAAACCATGTATCTTTGAGATTGTTGCTACTGTTGCTGTTTGTGATTTATGTACATGCTTTGTGTTTATGCATTATGTGAGTGGTTTGTTACTACTGGATTCTCTCGAATCTCATTCTTTCCTATGACTAACACTTCAGACAGGGCGTGTGGCTCAAAGGAGAAGCGGCCAACCCAGAGCAATTAGGACCCCTGGGGGTATGTAGTTGAATTGGAAATGTTGGTTATTTATTTTGAACTCGGGATTATTGTATATTTTGAATCAGGAACACTACATTCGATTTTGGTTGTGTAATCCCCTAGTGTATACTTATAAACCTTCAGGTTTTTATGTATAGAACCCGGGAGTTGCCGGGGATGCGGTTATACACTCTGATATGATTAAATGTATATTAACTGCACAGGTAATTATATTCAAATATTGAAATTGAGATCAGGATGGGAAAAAGAGTTTTGAAAGTTTTGTGAAAATTTTACTGTGAGACAAAAAGTTTAAAACGAGGTTAAAGCATCCAATGGTCTCTAATCGGATTTAAATATGTGTTATCGAATTATAATTACGTGTTTAAAGTCAGGGGGTTACATGAGGAATCATTTTTTACTTCAGTGTTGAATTTGTTGCAAAAGTTTAGAAGTATTTATTCTAGTTTTTCTGCACCGGGCTGCATATTTTGAAACAGAAGCAGAAATTATATTTTTATTTATTTATTTTTGGTTTAGGGGTGTTGTGTTGTTGTTTTTGGGGGGGGTTGTTCAATGCTAGTCTAATATTTCACAATGAAGGGAGAACCCATGAATAAAGAATCTCTATAAAACTGTTGTTAAATCATCAGGAAGAGTAACATTTTAAATTAGAATCAGAGGCATTTGAAAAATGACTCACACTAATTATAATTTATGAATATAATGACTTTGTCATTGAACTATTTTTATACATGATTTTTAATTGTCAAATTGGGATTTGATGCATTTTTTGGGACATTATTGAATGATTAAGTACTAATTTTAGTTAGGGACAATTGTTTTGAATTCATTGCAATTAAGGGCAAAATGATCATAATTTATTAATTATTTTGTGCAATTGTTTCTTAGACTTTTGATACTACCTTGTGCTTAATCTTGCATTGTAGGTGTTTTGGGAGAAACTTTGAGATTTTGGAGGTCAAATTAATATTTTGAAGATTGGGGAAAATCACAGAAAGGGGCCCTAGATTTTGGGAAAATTAGGAAATAATAAAAAAAAGGGACAATGTAGAATTACATATAAGACCCAAAAAGTTCAGAAATTGTGCTTCTGCCCACCAAAGTTTCAAAACTGTGCAATTTAGTCCCTCAAGGAAAGATTTCAGAGTTTTTATTTTGGTCCTTGGGTCAAAACACATCGTTTTGACCGAGGGATCTAATACCCACTGGACCCTGTGGATATGGCAGTCAGACATGGCACAGACCTGAGAACCCGACACTCAAGTTGAAGGGAATATAGATGATTTGACACAATCTTAGCCGCCTCGAGGTCAAATCACAAATTACCACAAATTAAATGCAATTAGCGCAAACAACTCAAGATCATTCTCTTATCAAAGAGCCAATTATGAAACTAATTCCTAGTAAACTAAATAATTACAATGCAAAATTGATAGGAGTGAAACTTAATTAATTGATTCTCAAAACTATGAATTGAATATAATTTAAAATATATATTTTTGGGATTTTCAAATAAGGAGGAATGAAAGTGGGTAAGAAATGCAAATGAAGAATATGCTCTTGGAAATTATTTTCAATGGCTATCCTTGCTCAATTAAGATATTTAGTGAGTTAATTCACTAAGCTTCTAATATATCAAACCTCAATTACCATTGACTCTTACATCACAAGAGAGGAAACCCCTATTCTTGAAATGCTATTAATCCCTCTTAGTGTAATGAGTTTCTCTAAGTTTTCTAATATATCAAACCCCAATTACCATAGAGTCTAATGCTTAAACTCATGAACTTATTTATTTAAGCATTATTAAAATCCCTTAGAGAGTAACTATGGAATAAGCAATGCATTTAGGTTCAACTACAATTCTATTTCAATCAAATCATCCAACAATACGATGTTAAATAGATAGAAATCAATAAAATCATAGAGAAATATATATATAACCATATATATTGATGAGTACAAATCCTTATCACAAATTCCAAATCACAACAACTCAATTCATAAAAATTGTAACTAAAATCATAGTTTCATTACAGAAATAAATTCTTAAACCTCAGAAATCACAAATATAATGAACTATAGATAAAATAAACTCCCCTTTGAAGCACATATGAGCTCAAGCCATCTCCAATTCATCTCCAAGGGCACAAAATTACCTAGCCAATCATGAGAATCACTTCAAGAAACATAACCACATTCTAAATCAACCACCCAACCATGAAATCATATATTAAAAATGACAAATCAGCATTTAATCAATTAAGCATTGGGGCTGGATTTGAATTTAGAAATAGAACAGACAGAAGAATAGGCATAGCTGAAATTAAACCCAGACACGTCAGAGCAAGCCATGGCCTGCATGAGTTCAGAACAGAAGAAGAAATTGCTAGTAGGTGATGACCAATAGTAAATATGAAGGAACAGGTGAAAATCCGATTATATGCATGTGTCTTTGTGGCTCTGCTTCTGGTGTTATGAGAAGAATCCCGCCAGTGATAGAAGAGTGAAAGTGATGGTGAGATGACGGTGGGAGTTCAAGGAAGTCTCTATGCTTTTAGCTCCCTCGTCTCCTCTCTCAGCTCTCGATCTCACTCACGGCCCCCTTGGTTCGGTTCTGTTTTTTTCAACTCTGAGCTCACCGGCGACGGAAAGGATGGTGAGATTGGAGTGAATGTTGCCGGCGAGTATAGAAGGCAGCGGAGTGGTTGAAGATGAGAAGATGGAGATGATCAAGTGATGAAGTTGTGTGTTGCGGCCGTTATCTCTGGTTCGACGCCCCTCTATTCGCGTCTCTGCCCTCCTCAGCACAGTTTCTGTGTCTCCCTTAACCCTTGGTCAAAACGAACATTTTGACCAAGTGACTAAAATGCAACAATGCAAATCTTTTCTTGAAGGGACTATACTATGAATCTTAGAAACTGTTGTTGGTTTATCTATAATTTACAGAATATCTGGGCTCTTGTCCATAATTTCCTCTGCTGTCTTCTTTCATTAGCCTGTAATTTCCAGAAATCTTGGGCTTTTTTCTGCAATTCTTCCAAACTGATCTGCAATTAAAGTTAACCCAAAATATAATATCTTATATTCCAAAAATTAATCAATTAAGGTAAATAATAAAATATATGACAATTTTGCCCTTTTTCAACCTTAATTTCATTTAAACCACATTTAATCACAATTAACCACAAAAGAGACATTTTAAGCTCAATTATCATGATAAAATCCCTAAATAAAATATGAATATATATAATAAAATAGGGATTTGTCAATAAGACAGAGGTGGTTTGCGCCGCAGGGGGGGTCATCTGATCATCATCTTCCCATCATTCATCTTCCTTCCTCTTCTCTTGTCGCCGGCGGCGTTCCTCTTCCTCACCATAGCCGCCGGTGACCCACTCACACTAGAGCCGAAGATATATAGACCAAAGGAGATATCGAAGTTGAGAGCTTGAGCGGTGAGACCATAGAGAGTTTGAGAGGAGAGGGAAAGAGACGGATGAACCACCATCGTCTAAGACTTCCTGCCGTCGACAGAATCACAGCTCACCATCGATAGCTCTGGTTTCACCTCCGACCACAGCCACCTTCATTCTTCCTCTGTTCTCGTCGAACCACCAGACCACCACCATCACTGCTCCTCTATGTACAACTACTGTCATTCTTCTTCTTCTCCGACTACTACTCCACCACAATCACGACCTCATTCTTCCTCTCTCTCCACTATTCCACCACACCACCACTCACTACCGCCGGTGGCCCTCTGAAATTAATGCGAGCGTTCTTCTTCCCTTTTCACCACTGAGCCACGTCCTTGAGAGCACAGAACCTCTTCACCAACTCCATACCACACCTCTGTCTCCCATTTCCTTCTCCTTCCTTATCAAACCCGACAGCCTTCCCCTTTCATTATTTCTTAATTTCCATGGAATTCTGGTGGTGTGATGTTTTGAAGATGCTATGATCGCAATTAAGCTTATGAGTGGCTGATTTTTCATTGAGTCTTGGTGATAAAGGAAGTGGCTAGAGCTTCAATGTGTTACAAAGGGGAGTTTAATAATTTCCATTAGCTCAATTTATGCCTTATGTCTTTGTGGATTAATTTTGCATTGGTATGTGTGTATTTTTGAGACTTAGATGAGTGATAATTTGTCTATGATGGATTATTTTCTATTGAATTTGGTATTGTGCATTTGAATTTTATTGGATTTATTTTCCTATTGGATTAATGAAGTTATACATTCTATGTGATATCTAGATTGTGTGATGGATTTAATTTAATTTGAATGTCGCGATTGTGCTTTCAACTAAGAGGAACCAAGTGCATTATTAATCCATTTTCAATACACATCAAGTGGGTCTTTAACAATGTGCCTAAGAGTTGACTAAGAATGCGATTGTAGGACTAGTCATTTATTAGGTAGATTGGACCTAATGCGATTGCTTAGGGTTTTTAATTTGACTTGATACAAAAATAAATCCCAAATTATTTTAAAGAAGCTAGGAAAGCCACCAAATTTGCCACCAAGGTTCATTTTATCATATAATCCCTTTTTAATCCAAATAATTTCTTTATCTTTTTCCAAAATACCAAAAAAATTAGAATTAGCTTTATTTTCATAAATTTTAATTTCTAGAAAACCAATTTCAAAAAAACCCCTTTTTCTAACCATGTTTATAACATTTAGTTTTTCCTAGGGTAGTCAAAATAAATGGCTCATTGATAATAGAACGATCCCGAGTTGTTTGCACTATATTGCATTTAATTCGTAGTAATTTGTGATTTGACCCCGAAGCGGCGAAGGTCGGTCAAAATCACTTGCTGTAAATTTTATTTTAAATATATATAAAAGTAAATAGTGAATAGTTACAATAATCATCTATTTCAATTCATTATAATTATAAATTAGATATTAGACTCTGTAATATACAAAGCCAGAGAAACAAATCACACTATTTACGCTTATGAATAGAAAACGTTGCTGCAGATTTTCTAATATATAAGATATTGAGGCATCCTTCATACATCTTTGAAGTTTTTTTAACATAATATCACTTAAACAAGGATTTCCTTTTCATTACTAAAAAAGCCAAGGACCATTAGGAAAAAAAAAATAATTACAAAATTCCCCATCTGTAAACTACATGCCTTCAACCTTTCCTAACAGCTTAAGCGATTGGGAAAATTGATTATTGACATGATACCAGTGGTATAACAGAATAGTCACAGTCAAGACTTTAATTCCTTCTGCCCTCATTTTTCTAATTAAATTAATTGCTGTCATGCATATTCCCTTTATGCTCTGTTTTCTAGTATCATTTACTGTCATCAACTACAGTGTTATTCAATCCTGTCTCTTCAAGTCTGTTTAGTGGAATTGTTATTCTCGTTTCCTAGTATGATTACTACATGGTTGCTTAAGGTTCTATCATTCTTATTGAATATTGAGACAAAAATCCAACATTCATATATATATATATATATATATATATATATATCTAGGATGCAAATATCTTGATACGATTTTGATTACATGCAAGCAAGTTTAAAGAAAAACGTACATGTCCTGCCCTTGCTCATTAGCTAGAGCAGTCTTGGCAATACACAAAAAAGCAGTATCTATATTGTAGTCCTCTTTTGTAGATGTCTCACAGTAAGGAATATTTCCTTTTGTAGCACACCAGTCCATTGCTTGTTCTCAGACACGTGAGTTCAAGATAATTAAACTTAACACATGCTATCATGAAACTAACTCATGCTATCATGAAACTAACTACAAGTCTGCTAAGGTGGTAGGAAGGGTGCTACTTTGAGAAAAATACCACAAGTTCAATTAATCCTCTTACAAAAATATAAAATATATATAAAAATAAAAAAAAAAGGATATGAGAAAACTTCAAAGTACATTATCATCTGCATACCACTCGACTGTTTCCACCATCAATATCAATCTTGTTTCCGAGCAATATAAATGGAAATTTCCTGGGATTAGGAGAATTTGCCTGTGTTTCAATGAGAACATTTATCTTAATAGAATATCATCTTCATTCGAAAAACACAAGTCAAAGGATAAAAAAAGGATGTCAAATTTTGACATGAAAATGATGATGAGAATAACAATGTAGAAGAATCAAATATTATTTAACTGAACAGAGTTTTTCCTGTTGAACTTAATAAAAGATCTCCCTGATTGAACTCTCTACATCAGACAATAATAATTCTAGCTTGGTTTCAAGCAAGCCATGTCAACACCCGTTTCCATTTTGATATGCGTAGGGCAATAATGAACAAGTTCCATAGACAAACAGAAAAGTATAGTTATACTGATAATAAGTATTTGTTTACAGACAGTCATTAACAGAGCAGAAATCGATAATAATGACAAATATGTACAGAATGTCCCAAAACTATTTCACATACAGACTATATACAACCACTGTATTTATCTTAGGAAACGTGCCAGTCAGTTTCCCTTCTCTGCATCCTTGGCTTTCGAGCCGCTGGCACCCACTGAGACATTTTGATTAGAAAAAGAGGTGAGATTCCAAGGAATCTCAGTAGAAACATATGATCAACACATAAAATGCGAAGATTAAATATACAATGCACCGTATAAAGTAAAATGAAAACTCATATCATCCGTGTGTGTACACAAAATTCAAGGCCAACTAACCCGTTGAAACCCCTACATGTACCTTAGCTGAGTCCTTGACTACAGCTAGGTAAGACTAGTATACCTCAGCTAAGTCCTAGACCACAGCTAGGTAATGTGCCTTCAGCACGTGTTCAGATCACAAAATACAGTAACACGCATCATACAAATAGTCACATAGTATATGAGAGATAGTAGTTCCTACCTTAACCTCTTTCTTATCTCAAAGGGTCCGCCTCGTAAAATGTGTCAACTATAAGCGTCCAACTCGGTCCTAAAACATCAAATGTACAAGAAATAGGTCATAACCTATCCAAGTATCATTTTAGACACTTCCATAGTGTTTCTTGTGGTTATATTAGCCTATGGTGAAAATTTACCAAAATGCCCCCGGGACCCCGGCCCGACCCTGCCATACCGGCCCGATGGCACATTTTCCCAAAATTTTGACTAGGGGTATCCTAAGGTATTTTCGTCCAAGGAATCCATTTTCAAACTCAAAATTACCAAATTCAATGTCAAATTACGAAATTGCCCTTGGCAGCCCTACTTTTAGGGTTTTAGGGGCGTTTCCGTAATTATGCTTTCTCAGCCTTTTCTGAAAAAGTGCCCAACTATAACCCCACCTATTTTTGCCCACTGAATCCAATGGAATCATCAAATCATTGAAAATCCAACTCTAAGGCCATCAAACATCCCTGGCCAAAATAATTGTGTTCTCCAGGAAAAATCAGAGTTTTACGATTTCGGCTCCGTAAACACGTTCCTTTCTACTCCTAACCACTTTATTAACCATCTAATTGAGTTATAACAACCATTTGAACTAAAATTGGGAAGCATAACCCTTAGGCACACACTTTTCCAAAATTTAAAACAAATGGCAATCCAGCGAAATTTCACCGATTAAATTACCCACAGCAGCTAGAATAGTTAATATACGAAGGTTTGGAAGTTACATCAAGCTCCCAAAAGATTTTCCCAAAAATGGCTAAAAACCCTAACTTTTAGAACACCAAATTTGAGCTTTCCAAACCTTAAAGAACAAAGAGGAGTAGCTTAGGATCGGAGTTATACGCGTTAGGAGCGAAATCGTTGGAGAAATCGGCTTACCTTGTGAGATTTCTTCTTCTCTCTCTCTCTCTCCAAACCTCAACATCTCTCTCTCTATTTCAGACCTGTTCTTGCGTGAAATGAGCTGAAGGTAGGATATGCAACATATGTTTTATTATATATAACATTATGCTTTAATTGTTTAACAATTTTTCCAAAATTCCAAAAATGAAGTTTTATGTACATAAACCTTATGTACATGAAATCATGCTCATTAAGCCCAACTAATATTTTCTTATTTATGTCACATGTAGGAGACACCTAGGGGTCCCTCCCTATGGTCTCAATTGGCTTCAAAACTTATCCAGGTTACGTATACACGTAAAGTTTCAATTTTGGTCAAAATTGCACTTTTAGCTCAAATTTTCCATAAATTCATATTAAATTGACCAAAATATTCTAAATATATTTTTAACCTTTATTTTTCTTAATTAATTGAAATTAAATACAATTAATTGGAAAATAATTTATTTTGTGCTATTTTGGCAAAATTACGATTTTGCCATTACCTTTCTAATCCAATTTCTTTTCTTATTTTTCTTTGGCCAATTTCCATCTATTTTTGGACCAAATATTTTCTCTAATATTCCTTCATTTTTGGACCTTAATATTGGGCTTTTTAAATTACCCAAATTAATTCCATAATTATTTTTGCCCAATTTCCCATGAAATTGAACATTTATGAAATTCATAAATTCCAAATTCATGAATATTCACCATTTTATTGAATTTCTCAAATAATTACAATATATTTGGTGAATATAAAATTTGGGGTGTTACAAGCTATTCCTTAGCAAGAATCGACAGAAGCGTCAAAACCAGTTCAAATTGTGGTATATTTGTTGTCCAGCCAAAAAAAATAAATTGCTAAGTAACACTACAATATCATGGAAAACAAGAAGACGTAATTATCTTTGATTATATGTACGAGACATTTGAAATACAGGCAAAGAAGATTCATTCAAATGTAGAATAGAAGTTATTTGATCACAAGTACCTTAGCTGTCCAGTCAGATCAAATCATATTTTATAGCTCCAAGCAACTGAGAAAATTTCAGTTTGTTTGTAATTAGGTTATTGGGAAAGAAGCAAAATCTCAGAAGAGGAACAAAAAGGAAGAAGAATGGGTGAATAATGAACTTGAGATGCAAAAACTGAAGGTTGAAATGCTTAATGCCCAGGAACAGGTCCCTTTAGAGAAAAATCAGCCGCAGGCAGAGATATAGCAACTTGGTCAGAAGAAAAACTAATTTTTGCATGGGGTTTCCAACGCGGCTGCTTATTTTTGCAACCCTAATACCTGTCCTCTGTCATATTCAATTCATTATGAACATGGTTAAGCTGATCCTTGTGCTTCTCCATATGACTCTTCAAAATCATAATCTCTTTTTTTTGAGATCTGAATTTTCAAGTTTGAAATTCTTAGCTCCTTTGCATTTTTAACAAATTTTCTTGGGTTAAGGTGCAAATTTTCCTCTAAAGTTTTTCATTGAGAAGCAATGTTGCCCCAAGAGGTTTTTTAGGTTTAATGTTGTCTCAAAAGTCTCAAAACGTAGCAATTTTGCCCTATACCATTAAAAAATTAACATTGACCTTAACGGTTAACTTTCTAAAAGTAATAAGCAACACTAAACCTAAAAAAACTTTTGTGACAATATTGTTCCTAATTTTCTAAGTAACTCTTCATAACTTGTGTTCTCTAAGCCTGCAATAAGTTATTTGTGCCATCTTCCTGTTCCATGTCGCCAGATTTCATAGGCAAGCCATGGTGATGGATTACAGATGAATTTAAAGATTTGGATTCTGAGAAGTCACAAAGCTATTGCCTCCAGAGTTTAGAGAGGAGTCTACATTGAGAAGATAACCAATTCCTAAATCCTAAAGGATTGTAATGCCGACTATATCCTTTCATAGAGCCTCACAGACTTTGGTTATATATATATAATTATCAATATAAAGCCAATTAAAAGCTGCATTATTCAAACTATGAATAATATAAATTATGACACATTACAAAACTACTCAATATAATGAGTAGCTCTTGCTTATTTTCTTCCCTTTTTTTCCCCATAGCAAAAAGCAAGAACTAATATAAATATCATCAAGCTTAAAACAATTAGTCAATATTGACTGAAAGTTTAAAATCTTTAGATGCAACGAAACAAAGCAAACAACAAACACCTATAAAATTTTAATTCTTGCGAGCACAACCTTGTAACCCCAAAGTACTCCTTCAAAACGGGCAATAACTATGTTCTATAAACACTACTACAACAAGGATATATAATGCTTAATAAATAACGGTTACAACAAATAAACATAATGTACATATGTCGAGGCGGAGGTCATGCAAGAATATATAATTATTAAATATGTGCATCGTCATATATTGAGAAGCAGAATCAATCACACTCCTAACTTATATATCTCATAATATAAGTGTTCATCACCTATACTTTGTGTCTCTTCAGTAATTAAGCTAGGAAAACAATGACTGGGTGAAAGAAATATGAATATGCGCATCAGAAAGGCTACAAGGGATAAGCATACGCTTGAGAAGCTCAAGGATTTGTATATGCCTTGCTTTGCTCAAAGGTTTACATACCCCAAGTGTCTTTTTCTATACACATATTTGTACATTTTTTCCCCTTAGTCTTAGCTTTCTCAGGTTAAGTTTTATGTAGAGACACAATTTACAGGTCAATAATTATATTATCACGTATATACATTAATAATTACTATTGATTCTCCTCACAAAGCCTGTAATGTCTTGATCCATTCTGAATTGTATAGCCATTTGATGTTGGAGGTACTACTATATTATATATAAATGAGTCCAACTAGCTCATAAACTCTCATTTGAAGAGTCTAACATCCAAACATCATGATTATTATATAATAACAGTAATTTATTATAAAAGTTCACAGTTCATATTTAGAAACCATTTTTAATGTACTAAATACATAATGATTGTCTACGTGACACCATTATTTACTTTTATTGAAAGTAATTATTCTTACATAAAAACCATTATATATATTACTGAATAAATCATGGTTGTCAATATGATTCTGTTATGTATCATTCAAGTGTTGATATATATTATGACGGTTATTCATGTGTACCTGTTAATTATTATCACATCAATGCACATATTATGCCTCACCAAGACTCAATCCATAATGAATGTTATATTAGAATCGTTATAATGGGTCCAAAATAAACAACAGTTCGGAATCATAATGTATCTGCATTGAGCATACATAACGCTCGTATATATGACGATTTGAAACCATGTTTTATGGCAATTAATAGCTGTCATATATTACTATTTCTATAGTAATAAAATTTATCTCTCTATTCTAGCTCATATGCATTTCTTAATTGACTTGAGTGACCTTCACATCACAACTATATCTGATTGTGCACCGTAAAACTTATAAACCTAGTTTGGGGTGAATTTTGGTTATAAATTTAAGACTTTTTCTAATTTATTTCTTATATTTATAATTTTTCTTGAAACTAATTTGGACTAACTTATAAACTGATAAATAATCTAATGTTACATAGAAATATTTTAGAGAATTGACACCACAAATATTATAATTAAATAATTTATTTTGCTTCATTAATTTGCCCAAATTAAATAAATATATCTTACATTACAGAATAAAAGAGTATATAAAAGTGGCAAGTGGAGAAATAAAAAAAACAATATTAAAGGTACGTGAAGAAAGTAGAGAATGAGAGAACAACAACATGAAATGTATCGCTAAACTACATGACGAGAGGATGGTTCTTCACTTCTTTGATAAATTTAGATGGATTCAAAATGTCCTGTACTCTTCCAATAGGTGTGAAGTACAATAGTAAAGTAATTTTAAAATGGGAAAATTTCACTTAGCCCTGAGGAAACAATTTTATTTCAGTCAATCTCAAAAGATTCTGAAATTTCATTACATTCCTCAGGTTAAAATGAAATTAAGTTTGTCATGCAAAGACAATGATGCCTTACTTTATATTTTTTTTCATAAGAACATTTATAAGACAAATAAAAGGATTCAAATGAAACCAAGGAAAAAGAACATTTTGATCATTCACAAAATAAATTAATGCATTTACAAGGCAAATAAAGGGATTTAAAAGAATCAAAGGAGTTAAAAATTTTGGTCATTCACAAGACAAATAAAGAAACTTATGAGACAAATATGTGTAGTTATAAGATAAATAAGGGGATTCAAAAAAAAAAAAATAAAGAAATGGCATCATAGTCTTTTCACCCATAAAACTTGATTTCATTTTGATTCAAGGGGGTATAGTAAAATTTCAGAACTTTTTAGGGTTAACTGAAAAAAAATTGCTTCTATGGGGCTAAGTGATATTTTCCCTTTTAAAATCCCAACCCACTTATGAGGAAAATTGCAAAAAAAATATCTTCAAATTATGATGGTATTTTTCTGAAATTTTCCTTATTATTTAACCTTGTTGTCACACTATATTAATGTTTCTCCTCCATGGTGATGCGTGATCTCCAAACTGCTTTTCTTTCTCCAGTCTTGCTTTCTCCTCTGTTGCATGTAATACCCCGAAATTTGGGATTGGAGGCTTGAGAATAAGCCTAAATTAAGTGGACTGCTAAGCCCCAATTTAGAAGGAGCCCAAATTTATACCCTAATGATTTCTATATCTTTAGGGTATTAAGAAAGTAAAATGATGAATTTTGGAGAAAGTAATTATGTTTGTGGTGAAATCGCCTATGAGGTAGTAAGCTTGTCATGTTCATTTAAATGTCCAAATGATGATCACAAATTATGAAATTTTACAGGATGAAAGTAGACATCCTAAGCTTTAATTTTATAGGTCATATGATGCAGTTAGAGCTATACACAAAAAGATATGAATTTTTGAAGTCAGCACAGATAAACTGTGAGATTTCTGGAACAATATGCAAATATTGAAATTCTGGGAATTTTGTGACTCCAGGAAGCAAAAGTCTATATTTTTCCTTGAAACAAGACTCAATAAGGGTTCTATAGGCTTTGGAATAACCTCATTTTGATTTTTCTAGAATTAGTTATGATTTTTCAAAGTTTGGGCAGAAATCTGCCAGAATTTTGCAAAAATCCGAAAATTGAGAAAATTAATTAATTAAATGGGGACATATTATTAAAATCATCTTCTTCTTCCCTCAGCACCAAAACTGACGTTCTTTATGCAGAAATTAGACAGAGGAGTTGAGAGAAAAATAGAAAGAAGGAAGGAGAAATCTCACAAGATAGGTCGATTTCTTCGGTGAATTCGCACCTAACGTGTGTAATCCTTCTCCTAAGCTTCTCTTCTATCTTATGTAAGATGTTTGAAGCACAAATCTTGGTGTTTTGAAGCTAGGGTTTCAGCCACCTTGAGAAAAAGCTAGTGGGGGCTTGAGGTAACTTCCAAACTCTTGTATATTGACTATTCTGGCTGCTGTAGGCAATTTAATCGGTGAAATTTCGCCGGATTGCCATTGGTTTTAATTTTTGGAAATGGGTATGTGGGGCTGTTATGCTGCCCAAATTGATACTAAATGGTAGTTTTAACCTAATGGAATAGTCAAAAAAGTGGTTAGGAGTAAAAAGGAACACGTTTACGGAGCCGAAACCGAAAAACCCCAAATTTCCCCTTAAAACCTATATATTTTGGTCAGCATTGTAAATGGGTCTTAGAGTTGGATTTTCAATGATTTGATGGTTCCATTGAGTTCAGCAGCGAAAATTAGGTGGGGTTACAGTTGGGCACTTTTTCTGAAAAGGCCGAGAAAGCATAATTACGAAAATGCCCCTAAAACACTGAAATAAGGGCTGTCAAGGGAAATTTCATCTTTTGGCAGTGAATTTGGTAATTCCGAGTCTGGAAATGGAGTCCTTGGGCGAAAATATGTCAGGATAGCCCAGGTTAGAATTTCGAGAAAAGTACAGCCGGACCGGGTATGATAGGGCCAGGTCCCCGGGGGTATTTTAGTAATTTTTCAAGATAGACTCATATAACCCCTAGAAACACTATTGAAGTGTCTAAATAGTACATTTGACATTGTAGGATCGAATATGGAGCCCCGAACTGTTGGCACGCAAATCGAGGAGAAAGATTGGAGGTAGGGGACTTGCCTTATTTGCATGTATTTGATATCTCTGCTTGTGTGGTGACGTATGTGACTGCTTTACTTGATTGTGTATAGCATATTTGAATAAATGAAGCTCTGTTTCTGTTTTCGCTGTGGCTATAGTCTTGTTGTATGAAACATTGAGCATGCAGAAATGTCATTATGGGGCATACATCTAGATAAAGCTAACATGTCATACACATAGCATCAATCATGCATGCATTATGGTATATGTTTCCTACTGAGATTCTCTCGAATCTCACTCTCCCCTACCAACAATTTAGACAGGAGAAGACAAAAGATATGTTGAGAGCAAAGAAAAGAACTATACGAGAGGATTGCAGTGTGGAATGAAGTCAGGAATATGTCTCCGTTTCACTGGGATGAGTTTAGATACCCTAGTAGCCTTGTGCGGCTACACTAATTGTAATTATCAGGTACAAACCCCTATGGGGAATTTATGTAATCATGCACATATTATCAGTATATTTATGCTATTCCTGTGTTGCCTACCGAACCGCATGTCGTTTTCTGCGAATACTCTTGTAAAGGTGAAATTAAAATAAGGGCGTGACATTTTGGTATCAGAGCAAGGATTCTGGCCACAGAATTGTCTGCTCAGAGTAAGTGCGATGGTTCTGGCAACAGGATAGTATACTGATATGCTTGATTACACAGTGGTAGGAACAGTGAAGTAAATTACTTCGACTAGTTCACAAGCCCTGAAAGGTACAGACATGCCTAAAGGTAACAGTGGAATACCCGAAAGGCAGTACATGTTGCCATACCAGTAAGAGGATGGTACAAGGATGACATAGACACCAAGGCAGTGGATCCAAGTAAGGCCAAAGTGTGGAGCCTCATCCTAAAATAGAATCACCAGTTGGCTGAACAGTGACCAGCCATAGTTATGGGTAGTTAAGTGACAGGAATATATGCCACAAACAGACAAGACAGAGATAAATCCAGGTTTCATTATCGATCCCAGAGTTGGAGCGGTATACGTGATGCATGGGTTACAACTAGATTGAGGATCAGGGGAGTAGGGATATTCTTGTGAGTTCACCCTCGACCCCAAGGCAGGTGCCTCCAGGCCAGGTGATCTGGTATCAGTAAGTGGGGTCCAGTCAGAGATTGGGGGTGTGACTCTAGCTCAATGGTAGCAGGGTTCGCTATGGCGCTCATCTTAACCCCTAGGGTGAGTGTTCAAATCCTGCAAAAGCCGAAAGAAAGGTACAGAAGGGGGGAATGCCGATATCTTTGTGAGTCCATCCCTGGCCCCGACGACTAAGTCATCCAGTCATCAAATTGGGGTCTAGTAAGAAAGAATAGGGATGTGACAATAAACAAGATGAGCGAGGATATTTGATTGAGTCCTGGTACCCAGTTACCCAGCTTACCCCGGAAGGGGCAATGTTGGTGTGACTGTGATAATAAAAAGCCGAAACTGATGAATAGTGCCTATGGGTACATCGAACATAGTGCCTACGGGTACATTGAGTATGACCCAACATGGTACCTACAGGTACACTGAATTGCATATTGTTATTCTGATTCATATCGATAACAAGTAGTATGTAATGATCAATGATCATCAGAAAAATTATCTAAGAAAGGCCAATGTAGTAACTATAATCCCTTATACACTATGTGATAGTTAATATGTTGTATGTTCTGTATTCTGTGATATGAACTCGTGCCTAGGGCACATTACCTAGCTGTAGTCTAGGACTCAGCTGAGGTACACGAACATTACCTGGTTGTGGTTGGTGCCCAGCCGAGGTACACGAATATTATCTAGCTGTGGTGCGGGAAGTGTATATGTACCGTCCGATGGGAAGTGTATATGTACCATTCGGCCTAGTAAGGACCCAACTATGATACACTATTTACCTAGCTGTAGTCGGTGACTCGGTTGAGGTACACGTAAGGGTTTCAATTTGATGGTTGGCCTTGAATTTTGTGTACACACATGGATTGTTGTTTTAAATGGGTGTTTGGCCTTGAACTTTGTGTACACACACGGATTGATGTGATTTTTATTTTACACTATATGGTGCATGACATATTTATCTATCACATTTTCTATGGATGATTGTGGGTTACTATAGAGGGCCATGTGGTGTGAATAAAAAGGCACCCTACCCGATGAGGATGCTAGCCATGTCCTAAGGGATTCGGGTACGAGGCCAAGAAGGGCTACGGGTGTGACAATAATAAAAAAAGAGATGAGATGTTTATATCGAAATTTCCCAGAACTCGGTATTATGCATGGGATGATGATTGTGAGAGAAGCTTCAAAGAGCTTAAATGAAAAATTTATTAAAGTACCAACACTGATAATCCCAGATCCATAGTGGGCCTTTGTTGTCTTCACTTATGCCAGATGGCATGGATTAGGAAGGGAATTGAATCCCCAGATGTGAGCAGGCATAGATTGAGATGAGAATTGATGCAAGCCGAGTGAGGGCATACGCATCTTGTCAGCTGAAGCTTCGGGAATTGAGCTATTCCATCCATAATCTTGAGTTGATGATAAGAATGTTTGTATTGAATCAGGAAACGTTGCCTTTATGGCATAATTGTGGAGTTGTACTACGACCACAAAGATTGAAAGTTCTGATCGGAGAGGGCTACCTATAGTGAAATCTGATCGGAGAGGGCTACCTAAGGAAAGTTCTGACCGGAAGGGGGCTGACCAGGTATATAGGCGCCTGTGTGAGGCACCGAGTACAGAACCCTAGAGTGCAGCCACCGTGATGATGAACCCAAGAGTGCAGCCACCGTGATGACTAATCCTAGAGTACAGCTGCCATGAAGTTGAATCGTAGAGTAGAGCTACGGAAACGTTAGTCCTCAGCTATGGTGTATTGTAATGAATCCCATAGTAAATGTGTTTTCTTGAGATAAGATTTTATATTGATCAGAATGATTCAAGTTCAAACGGGTAAAGAGTAGGCATAGAGGAATATAGATTGTGGGTGCTGTCGGGTGTTCGGAAGTTCCTGTAGGACTCCTATTAAATCATCCTGACATTAGAAAAGCTCATATGAGGAGATGAACCTCAGAGTGGGCAGCGGAAGTGTGATGAATATAGGTGCAATTTCGAAACTTATAGGAGGGGTTGATGTTCGCACCATTGTTGATCATCCCAAAACATAATATGGCCTTGATGGTCAACATTGTTACAGTATATGTAATGAACAGTATTACACCCTGAGTGGTGTACAATATTACATCCTGTGTGGTGTATAGTATTACATCCTGCGTGGTGTACAGTATGATGACCTGTATGGTCAACAGTCAAACAACCTTTGTAGTTTGTGGTGACACATGTGAACTGGAATTGGGATGAACCCTAGTGTAGTAGGGTAGAATGGTGGCGAATACCTCTCAACAGCACCAGTGATAACAATCCCAGATCCACAGTCGACCTTTACGGTCTACACAGATGCAAGTAGGCATGGATTGGATGTGTTCTGATCAACAAGGTTGAGTAGAGGCATGAGCATCTCCATAGCTATAGCCTCACAGAATGAATCATCCACTTGTGATATAGTGCAAACAGTGGATGGTGCACACAGTGAATAGTACACATAGTGACCAGTGCACATGGTACGACAAGTGAATAGTGTACATCGTATGGCTAGTGAATAGTGCACACAGTACGGCCAATAAGGGTCAAATAGTCATTTGATCCTGAACACTGAATAGGTAAGCATGAATTACAGAAAGTGTACAGGTTTGTACAAGGCGGTAAGACCCTATCTGCAAGGTTGCATAGGGCAGTGTCTCTGGGCTGTAAGACCTATGTGTCTAGCACTATGGTCGATGCCTAGTGCGATGACATTGGACCAATGTGTCCAAGGTAATGTTTTGAGGTTAACAGAACATTCAAACTGTACTAGGTTGTAGCGAAGGCATTAAGACCAGTGTGACCAAGCGTTTTGATGTCCAAAAGTACCAGTCTCACATAAGGTGCGATATTCTACCATGGGAGGAACCTAACGAAGTGAACCATGGCCGGCTCACTAGCCCAACAGACCTCGTTAAGGGGGTGAGGATTGGGCCGTTACAAAAAAAAATGATTGTGTGAATTCAGGTGAAGTCCCAAAGAGGCTTAAGGCCTATAGAACCAAGCGCTGTGGGAACCTGTGTTTGATTGCACGCTACCTACTGTGTACAGAATGGATGATGAATGCTGAATGCTATCTGAGATTAGTAATGGAAGTACGACTACAGTGTTACATGGCTTTTGAGCCTGCATGTGATAATAGAATGAGATAGGATAAATCCTTAAGTTGTAAACGTTCAAATTTCGAGGACGAAATTTATTAAACAGGGGGAGAAATGTAATACCCCGAAATTTGGGATTGGAGGCTTGGGAATAAGCCTAAATTAAGTGGACTGCTAAGCCCCAATTTAGAAGGAGCCCAAATTTATCCCCTAATGATTTCTATATCTTTAGGGTATTAAGAAAGTAAAATGATGAATTTTGGAGAAAGTAATTATGTTTGTGGTGAAATCGCCTATGAGGTAGTAAGCTTGTCATATTCATTTAAATGGCCAAATGATGATCACAAATTATGAAATTTTACAGGATGAAAGTAGACATCCTAAGCTTTAATTTTATAGGTCATATGATGCAGTTAGAGCTATACACAAAAAGATATGAATTTTTGAAGTCAGCACAGATAAACTGTGAAATTTCTGGAACAATATGCAAATATTGAAATTCTGGGAATTTTGTGATTCCAGGAAACAAAATTATATATTTTTCCTTGAAACTAGACTCAATAAGGGTTCTATAGGCTTTGGAATCACCTCATTTTGATTTTTCTAGAATTAGTTATGATTTTTCAAAGTTTGGGCAGAAATCTGCCAGAATTTTGCAAAAATCCGAAAATTGAGAAAATTAATTAATTAAATGGGGACATATTATTAAAATCATCTTCTTCTTCCCTCAGCACCAAAACTGACATTCTTTATGCAGAAAATAGAGCGAGGAGTTGAGAGAAAAATAGAAAGAAGGAAGGAGAAATCTCACAAGATAGGTCGATTTCTTCGGTGAATTCGCACCTAACGTGTGTAATCCTTCTCCTAAGCTTCTCTTCTATCTTATGTAAGATGTTTGAAGCACAAATCTTGGTGTTTTGAAGCCAGGGTTTCAGCCACCTTGAGAAAAAGCTAGTGGGAGCTTGAGGTAACTTCCAAACTCTTGTATATTGACTATTCTGGCTGCTGTAGGCAATTTAATCGGTGAAATTTCGCCGGATTGCCATTGATTTTAATTTTTGGAAATGGGTATGTGGGGCTGTTATGCTGCCCAAATTGATACTAAATAGTAGTTGTAACCTAATGGAATAGTCAAAAAAGTGGTTAGGAGTAGAAAGGAACACGTTTACAGAGCCGAAACCGAAAAACCCCAATTTTCCCCTTAAAACCTATATATTTCGGTCAGCATTGTAAATGGGTCTTAGAGTTGGATTTTCAATGAGTTGATGGCACTACTACAGAATTGAGATTTAACCACCCCCAAGGACGTCCCAAATTGAAAATTGGGTGGTTAAAAAGGGAGGCGGTGGCATTTTCGTAATAATATATATGCAGGGCAACCTTTAGGCGTCCCAAATTTGAATTTGGGACGTCTAAAGTGCTTATAGAAGCGAATAATAAATTTTGTAAATTTGTTTTGGCGCCTGGAGATGGGATTAGGCGTCCCAAAATAATTTTGGGACGCCTAAACCCAGACTTTAGGCGTCCCAAATGGCATTTGGGACGCCTAAAGGTGGCGTCCCTGCATGTCAGACAAGTGTCTGACATGCGTCTTCTCATCCTCTCCTCACATGTCTTCTCATTTTTACTTTACTCTTCTTCAACATCACCCACCGTCGGCTCACTCTCTCATTTTTACTTTACTCTTCTTCACTTCAACTCCTCCCTCCTCCCTTCTTCAACCTCCCCCACCCACCGTCGGCACTTGCTCTCTTTGTTTCTTCACTTCAACTCCTCCCTCCTCCTCCCTCCTCCCTTCTTCAACCTCCCCCACCCATCGTCGGCACTAATTGCTCTCTTTGTTTCTTCACTTCAACTCCTCCCTCCTCCTCCCTCCTCCGTCCTCCTTTGTCCAATAGGAAGATCTCCAAAGCATGGAAGGTCACTTGAAGACAAGAGTTGATGCAGTTGAGAACACAGAAGGGATGCAAACATTCAAAAGGTATTGTGCATCTAAGCTATTCTTTCTTTAAATTTTCGTATTAGTTAAATTTTGAAGTGTTTTTTACATGAATTTAATTTGATATGGTAATAGGTTATTAACTCACCACTGCAATAATGCTCTTTTACGATTGTAGATTGACTATCATTTTACTTCTTTAATGAAAATTGTTACTTATCAATAAAAATAAAAGAAAAACTAACTTTTGGTTGGATAGATGAAAATTGAACATCAAATATATGAGGAAGGTTTGCTTAACATATATATTTTAATTTCAATTAAGATTTATATAGTACATTTTTAAAATAGAGGGAAGGTTATTATAATTTATGTAAAACGGAAGGTGGTAATTAACGTATTTTATTCAATTTTTTAATGTTTAAACTCATATACAAAGAAACTAATGAGTTAGGAATTTAATAAAAAAAGGGATAAATTGAACAATATAATTTGTTAATTTTTATTCTATATTTTTATTTTGTTTTAAAGTTAAGGTGTAATTTTAGCAAGAAAGTTTTCACTATGACGTCTGATATAACTAAGTTTTGAATGGTGTAAAAGTAAAAACAATCTTTTAAAAATAAAGAAATTTTAGCAATTCCATTAAAATGATTCAAACGTCCGTTATAAAGTTTAAGGGAGAACAAGTGGGTCCCACATAAAAAAAGAGACATAATTGCTAAAATTGCTCCTTTTTTAAAATATTGTGTCTACTTTCACACCTTCAAAACTTAATTGTACCATAAGCTCATAGCAAAAAACTTTATTACTAAAATTGCACCTTAACCCTATATTTTTAATATGATACTTGTAAACATATTTTTTAAATATTTTTATATCTATTTTTAAACAGTGTGTAGATTTTTGCTCTCCTCCACCTCCTTCCTTCCATTGTCGTGCACACCACCGTGGTTGATTGCTCTCTCCACCTCCCCACAGTGCATACACCTCTGATCTCCAACGTCTTCTGTACCTCTCCAGCATACTAGTGGGCGCCCCCTGATAAGGTTAGTTTATTTTCTTCTTATATATTGCTTATATTGAGATGATTGAGATTATAGCCTTGTGTGTTTGGTGTGCTTATATTGCTTAAATTGCATGTATTCGGGAACTCCAGTGTGGGACATCTAAAGTCCCCAGGGTGGTACTTTAGACGTCCCAAATGACATTTGGGAGGTCTAAAGTCCCACCCTGGGGGACTTTAGGCGTCCCAAATTAAAGTTTGGGACGCCTAAAGTCCCCCACGGTGGGACTTTAGGCATCCCAAATTGTAATTTGGGACGCCAAAAGTCCGACTTTACACGTCCCTATCATTTGGGACGTCTTTTGTTTCAGCTTACTACGCCCCCAGTATATACGTCCCCCCGTTTTGGGACGTTAAAGGTGCCAAATTTGGGAGGTTAAAGCCCCTTTTTGTAGTAGTGTGGTTCCATTGAGTTCAGGAACGAAAATTAGGTGGGGTTACAGTTGGGCACTTTTTCGGAAAAGGCCGAGAAAGCATAATTACGAAAATGCCCCTAAAACACTAAAATAAGGGCTGTCAAGGGAAATTTCATCTTTTGGCAGTGAATTTGGTAATTCTGAGTCCGGAAATGGATTCCTTGGGCGAAAATATGTCAGGATAGCCCAGGTTATAATTTCGAGAAAAGTACAGCCGGACCGGGTATGATGGGGCCAGGTCCCCGGGGGTATTTTAGTAATTTTTCAAGATAGACTCATATAACCCCTAGAAACACTATTGAAGTGTCTAAATAGTACATTTGACATTGTAGGATCGAATATGGAGCCCCGAACTGTTGGCACGCAAATCGAGGAGAAAGATTGGAGGTAGGGGACTTGCCTTATTTGCATGTATTTGATATCTCTGCTTGTGTGGTGACGTATGTGACTGCTTTACTTGATTATGTATAGCATATTTGAATAAATGAAGCTCTGTTTCTGTTTTCGCTGTGGCTATAGTCTTGTTGTATGAAACATTGAGCATGCAGAAATGTCATTATGGGGCATACATCTAGATAAAGCTAACATGTCATACACATAGCATCAATCATGCATGCATTATGGTATATGTTTCCTACTGAGATTCTCTCGAATCTCACTCTCCCCTACCAACAATTTAGACAGGAGAAGACAAAAGATATGTTGAGAGCAAAGAAGAGAACTATACGAGAGGATTGCAGTGCGGAATGAAGTCAGGAATATGTCTCCGTTTCACTGGGATGAGTTTAGATACCCTAGTAGCCTTGTGCGGCTACACTAATTGTAATTATCAGGTACAAACCCCTATGGGGAATTTATGTAATCATGCACATATTATCAGTATATTTATGCTATTCCTGTGTTGCCTACCGAACCGCATGTCGTTTTCTGCGAATACTCTGGTAAAGGTGAAATTAAAATAAGGGCGTGACATTGCACGTACCTTGTAGCACATCCACAAAGCCTCTGTCCTCAAATATTAATTCGGCCTTTGCAGTTATGCCAAAATGGATGGACATTTATCTTTGCAGTTCGCAAGATTTGAATGCCAATACCGTTTATCAAGACTTCAACTCTTTTTTGAAGTTTTTTTGCCTTCTTTTCTATTCATGCTACCCCCATCCCATCGACGAACCTTTTTTCCTTTCTTAGCAATTGTCCTTGTTTCTTTTCTGTTTTATAACTAATGTGTATATGACTCAGTTATTTTGCTAATATCATTTTTTATTATTTATTAAAAAAAAGCCTATACAGCACTTTGATTGGATAGAGTCAAATAACAATATTTATTATAGCTTTTTTAACTGTTCACAGAGATAAATACTGAGGTTAAATATAAGTTGATATTAACCATTGTATTCAGCAAACGATCACGTTATAAATCCTAAGCTACGGTTTTTGTGATTTCGAAAATGTATTTTGTGATTTTTCTATATGCATGAACCAAATAGCATGTATATATCATTTGAAATCTCAACTAGTCTTAGGGTGTGTTCTTATTAGCTTTTGGAGAATAGCTTCTGGAGAAAAAATGGAGAATAGCTTTTGGATAATAGATTATGAGGAGAATAAATTATGGGAAAAAAGTGATTTTGATAAAATAAGAGTGTTTGGATGATTTGATCAGAATAGCTTTTTTCATCGTCAAATGACTAAAAAGGACATTAACTTTTATGATAATTACATATAAAGGATAAGATTATATTTTAAGTATTAGTTCACATTAAATTGCATAATAATTACAAAAAATGAAATAAATTTGTCAAAAATATTTAAAATTATAACATCTGTCAATTATGTAATATAAAAAAAGAGATGCAAAAATTTTAAAATTATAACATTAGTCAATTATGTAGTAAATTAAACTCTTTAGAGTGGTTTTGACTTTTGCAAGTGTGTCCATGTCTTTAATTTCTGTTTTTTTACCACTCCTGCCTAGTCTCTAAAGAGAGATATATATATATATAAGTATATTAAAAATTGTTAAAATAAGAAATCTTTTCTACAAAACACAAAGTACAAATTCCGAGTAAATGCCAATAACAAAGTAAGTCAAAATATGGATACAATACTATTTAACATATTGTCAAAAAGAGAGTACGAAAAAATACAAAAACATTCACATAACTATGCTCTTGCGTATAATAAATGATCTGATCTCTTATCGAATCACGAAGAGAAGTCATGTCAGATGAATATGCAAATAATGCAGGTATTGTTGAAGAGTCTATAGTGTCAGGGCCATCGACATCAAACAGACTAACCTCTCGTTCATGGTGGCGGAAGTCAAGATCAGAAATAGAAGTTATTCTGATGAAATTGTGTATGGCCATCGTAGCACAAACAATTTTAACCTGTGTGGGAAAGCTATAGCTACACATTTTCTGTAAGATTTCAAACTTGTTCTTCCAAACCCCAAATGTTCTTTCTATTGTGCACCTGATACTTGAATGCAAGTAATTGAAGGTCTCATTGTCATTTTCAAGCCTAGATGACCTCCGAAAGTCAGGGAGATGGTAGCGCTCGCATTTGTATGGACCCATATATCCAGTTGGAGTAGGGTAGCCAGCATCCACCAAATAATATTTATTTGTATGAAAGAATAAGTTTAATGCCAATACATTACATTGTACAAAATATAAGAAGACCTGTAGGCGGATGTGGAAAATTCATTGATGGAGTTGTCAGGGCATGATGAAATATGCGAGAATCATGTGCCGTACCTTTCCATCTAGCCAGTACAAAGGTAAAACACATGTCCTAATCACAAACCGCCATCACATTTTGTGATGGAAATCCTTTTCTTACAATATATTTTGTTTTGTCCCTTGTTTTGACCTTACATGGAATGTGTGTGACATCAATTGCCCTAATAGCATTTTTAAAAAAAGGCCAGTATCTATTACTTTGGTGTATCTTACTGTGAATACTCTAAAATGTAGGATCTAGCAGTTTGATGTTAGACATTGCAAGACTACAACATGCTTGCAAGACAGCATGCAGCTCCCTATGAATTGTATCTCCGGAGCGCATAAATCTTTCTTGTACCAGTCTACTCGATGCCGCATGTCCAATTTTGTGCAAAAAAATCGCCACCATTTCATGTATACCCACATTTCGAGTTACCTTCAAACCATGTCATTGCATTTCAAAGCAGAATTCATGAAAGACATTCAGATCCATTCTAAACATGTCATAACAACGGGCAGAATTACCGCATAACACATCATGCACCCATACAGCACTTGTAAACTCATTGGTGTGCTGCGGTTCTTTACATAAAAATAGCCGAACCAACATATGCGGCCACTTTTTGGATTCTCTGTACTCGCCATTTTCTATTCTTTGCAATAAATTTCATAGGATCATCCATATCTGCCTTTGCCTGTAGATACATACATTAACTTTTATAAAATAGAAATGACCACAAGTATACATTAATAAGATGCACACACATATCATTGATAAAGAAATAACATGACATTATGTATAAAGTGACTTGTTCAATTGAAACGTAAATATAACAGTCATTAACTATATAGAACAACGTTCTTAATACACATCAAAAGTGTCCATAGCATTCATGCCTAAGAAACATAATAAGTTTGTCCTTCATTTCCTTCATTGCCACGTATATTTCCCTTGTAGCTGAATCCCTTATAAGGAGGTGTGCACAACGCATATAGAAGTCATTATCATTGGTTATTTCAGTGACTTGATTAAGATAACTCATGACTCCGGATATTGAAACCTCATTCGCTCGTGCTTCTGTCGCCATCCTTGCTGCACATGTCTCTGTTTCCATCCTTTCTGCACGTTCCACATCAATGTCAGTGGCATCAGCTATCCTACATAGGGCGTCAGCAATTTTATTTGATGCAGGCCCTTTCTTTTTCATTGGGGCGCCCCTCTTCCTCACCCCGAGTGAGCTTGTCGTTCTACCACCACTACTTGTTTTCTCTCTAGCACTTGTTCCCTTTCCTCTGTTATTGTTCCTTCCACTACCTCCACTGGTGTTATTGAAAGTGACTGAATTGAACTCCCCACTCAACTTAGTCGTTGTCCCAATACCTCATCATTGTCTCCTGATCCTTCTTGCATTTCGGCATCAGGGGTGGTCTCAGTAGGGTGTGGGAGAGACATGGAGGAAGGCGCCCAATTATTTGTTCCCGTGGTCGCCACACTTGAAAACAGGTGGGTTAATTCTTCTTGAAATTGGAGGCCATTATTTCTGAATTTCTCATAACCGGGAACTTCCTGTACGTGAATCACCAAAGCCATTACACAAGTTCATAAAATAACGATGTTATGGAAATAAAAATGGTCGTTCGCATAAATGAATCACTAACCACTAGCTTCTTCTCCCAGCAATCATCATCAGCAACAATAGTCTTCTTCTAATCATCCCATCCAACTCCCGTTTCATTTAACAACCGATCCCATAGTTGCCACTCCTTTCGAAGGGCATCGTATTTAGTTTTGAACGGCCCCTTCTCGTACAATCAGCCTATCCTTGCAATGAAGCCTTCCGATATCTCTTTCCACCCATTCTTTTGGATGGTAGTGCATTTTCTTGTTCCTTTCTCAACTTGTTCTATTCACAAGTCAATAAAAATTTTCGTGCTCTTTACATCCTAGGATGCTTTCACCTTACTTATTATTCTGGTAAGTTGACAATTAATACATGAAAAGGACAAGGAAGCAAAAATAGTGAAGCAAAAATAATAAAGCCATGCTTTCTTAAAGACTCAATCAGGAAGCTAGACCAAGAGTCAACTATCTTTTAGAATGCCACTTCATTATAGACCCAAAAAAACCATATCAATCAACATTGTCACATAGACAGTGACAAAACAGAAGCAAGAGAAATAAAGCCAGTACATAGACATGCAAAGAAAGATAAAATGGTGCGGAGAAATCATGAATCAGATTAAACCCTTGTTGCCGTAAGAACCAAAAGCAGCAAATACAAAGTTCAATCTTTTCAGATATATAGACCGAGGTGCTTCCAAACACTCTAGATAATGAAAAATACATAAAGTCAAATTTTATGCACATAACGAAATAACCGTCTTGGACTTACACATGCATTCAATCAAAGGCCAATGATACTCTTTACATTCTCTAAATTTTACAAGCATTTTTTAACATACAATAGATTTTACATTTTATAGGCATTTAAATAATGCAATGTAAAATCATCCAAGAAAGAAACTTCTAACTTTGGATCACCTACCTAGTACCAACTTACTTGTTGTCTACTCAAACACAATTAAGTCCTTTTTTAAAAAAATTTTGAGAAATTCATGACAAAAAAAAATACAAATATCTACATTCTTAAACCTAAAGCTTAGGGAATAAGGGAAAAAAACAATTTCATACCCACATTCTATGGAATCTCAATGAAATTAAGCAAGAAGAAACTGTCACTTGAATTACTCCTCCTATAAGCTTGAACAAATATGCTCTTAATGGAATCTATATTAAGATTATGGGTTATGGCACAATAATACTATATAGTCGTGCACATACACAATATGCAACAATTAGCATGTAAAAATATAAATTCAAGCCAGAGACTCTTTTAAAAATATGCTTGTGTGAATGAACTTATAAATTACTACCGTATTTGGTCTCAGTGGTGAACCCTCAAAGGTGTAATGTTGAGGGTCTTGAGCTAAAAATGATTCCCTAGCCTAAAATGATGCACAAGGAAAGAACTTGTGAATTGTTCCCTCTCAAAAACATTTAAGTGATGCCATCGGATCAGAAACAGAAATAGACCAGACAGTGTTGTTGATCAAATCATATAAATTTTGCTGGCATTCAATCAAAAGGCCAATGATACTCAAATTTTATATAGACCATAGTGCAAATTTTTGTCTCAGTTTAACAAAACTGCAACAATACTCTCTCCAACCCACCCAAACAAGCATAATCAAATGCTAATTAGATAGGGAAAAGAGAAAAATTGTTGATTATTACTATTAAGAGAGCACCAAAACCAGAGAACACAAGGCCAATCACCGAAAGAAGCACCATAACTAGAGCACCAAAACTAGAGCACCATAACCACAACACCATAACCACAGCACAATAACCAGAGAACAGAAGGCCACCACAGACGCAAAGGAAAATGACACACAAATGGAACTATGAGCTACCACCACAAACCAGACACCACACATGCTTACCTGGAGGAAGTCGCTGAACCTCACAACCACCACAGAAAGAGGAGTATCCACCAAAGTCGCTAGCAAGATCTGGATCGCCAAACCTCACGAAGTTGCCGGCAAGATTTCGCAAGTGATTTTCCGTCGATTTCGCAAGCGATTTTCCCTCAACAAAGATATAGCCACTGAAAATAGCACCAGTAGGCCGTTCACCGCTTCCGTTCACTGCGAGAAAAGGGACAGAGGAAAGATCGAAGCCGTGATGCCAAACTTTTCCGATTTGCAAGAGAATGGGAACGCCAAGGGGAAGATGGGATCTGTTGAAGGTCGAAGACGAGAATGCCGACCAAAAAGGGAAACAGAGAAGGAAAGGGAAGACAGCTTCGATCATGAAATTGGAGAAGACAAGAATGAAGGAAGAAGATGGGAAGGGAAAGAGAAAAGGACAAGGGCAGCAGGATAATAATTACTCCCAATGGTAATAATCTAGTTCAAAAGTGATGGAAAATAGCTTCTTTGAAGAATAGGTTTTTTCCCTTAAAAATGGGATTTCGACAAAAAACAGGATTCTCAGCTTTTTTCATGTGTTCGGATAATTTAAACGCAAAACCTTGGTTTCAGTAGATAAGTGCTTTTTTTGTCATCTCTCGAACACAATTATTACAGCATACACTCTTAATAATTCTTTATTTTGCTTATTTAGAACGCTCGGGTCAGATGGTTGGTATCATAAAGTAACATTGTTTCCTCCCCATTTTGCTGTCCTCTACGTGTATTCTTTTTCCCTCTTATTAATGATAACCAAAAAATATTAAATAATAATTATTGTACTTCAATAATCTGATTATTCTGTAGAATATTACAAAATAATGTTCCATGGCAGTGATTTCACTTGTTTCAGGGGGTTATATTCTTGTAGTTTACTATCTTCTAATTACAACAAAGTACATTTATATTGATAACTAATCAATTTTTTTACGGCATATCCTTTGACATTTCCATTTGTGATTTTTACCTATAAATAAAAGTACATCTCCCTTCCTCCTTGTCCTCACCCTTCTATTATTGCACAAAAAATATGAAAATATTTTGTCACTTTTATAGGTTTGCCATTGCATCTCTGAATTTGGTCGCATAGAAATTATGGTAAAGATATGAGTATAATAACCAAATAATATTAAATATTAATTATTGTACTTGAATAATCTGATTATTCTATAGAAGATTACAAAATAATGTTTCATAGCGGTGATTATTCTAGAGTCTTGTTAGAATATTCTGTACATATTGTGATTAATTAATATGTTAGAATAACATGTAATAGAAAGGCATATTTTAAGGCTTCATAATAGTGATGAAATTGATATACATGCATGAATAATAGAGCAAGAAATTTCTTCATTCTCCTTATATAGTTCTATTGGACTTGGTTCATTTGTTCTTTTTAGGCTTTTCATTATTGTTTGATGTTATATTTGTCACAACGAAGTCTGACAGGGGTGTCTTAATTAAGCCTACTTGTTGGTGAGATTTTTATATTTGACCAATAATGTTTACTTGGGAACGACATGATTGGATATGTAGTGAAAGGCATTAGCTTTCTTGGATTTGTAGTTAACGGCATTTAGCTTTCTTGGATATATTCTGACTATATTAGCGGCATAACTTACCCCCATTATGGAACTAGGTCAGTACTATCATCTGAATTTTCACTGTCACATCTAAAGCAAATGTAACCTTCTAATGGTTTCATATTGATGACTACCACGTGCGCCATTTTAAACCCTCTAATTAGTTTAATTTCCGAGTGGGATGCACAACAAAGGCAAAAGTTGAATGATGCAATGTTATGTCCCAATCATTAAGAGTTATTTAATAATAAAATGCTTTCCAATTTATAATTCTTTATTTTACAACTAAGACACTTTTGCTCATAAACTTCCTTTTTGTTTAATTTTGTTTTGTTAAGACTATATTGGGCTCACACACTAAGCCCATTATAATGCAGCAGCCAAACTCATTACTTTAGTCTAGGATATTCTTTGTACAACATATTCTTTTATTCCTTTATCTTTACATTGTATACATGTAATGCTTTGATGTAATTTAGGGTTTTCCTCCTATCTATGCATAGAATAGTGTAGGGCTTGGATCAATTTGCCACTTTTACAACATTCCTCTCTTATTAAAATATTATCTTGGTATCAGGGCGTGACCTGGGCAAGCTACCCTAATGAATCCCAATGAAGCTGGGTCACAGAATACTCCACAAACACCCATTGCTGGATCACGTAGCAATAAAGCAAGCTTAGTGGTTTCTACCTCTATTTCGTCCAAGCAAATGGAGAAGAACAACATGCCTTCACAGTCTTGTTCTGTCAAGTTGGAGAGGACAAATTACTTTGTTTGGCTAACACATGTTCTGCCTATTATAAAGACCGTAGGCTTGAAGGATTCATTAATGGGACCTTTGGTGGATTATGGTTTGCTGCTAAGCAAATAGTCAGTGCCCAAACCAAGTCAAGAATGCTGCTACTCCATTTAAAACTTCAGCATAGTAGGAAAGGTGTTTTAAAGATTCATGAGTATCTTGCTAAGATAAGGAACATGGGAGAACAACTCTCACTTCCAGGCAATCCAATTCCTCTCCTAGATCTCATCATTCAAGCATTAAATGGCTTGGATGTAGAATATAATCTACTTGTGGTTCAACTTTCTCAACAAGCTAGCGAGAAGAGTTGCATTGAGCTGCAAACTCAGTTATTTACCTTTGAAAGTCCCCAAGACCAGCTCAACTAATTTTCACAATTTGCTCCTACCTTTGCCAACTATGTCAGAGTTGATAATGGATTCTCTCCTAAAACTATTGGAGGTTCTATCTCAAGAAACAACTGCCATGGTGGCAGAGGAAATAGAGGAAGAAGAGGATGTGGTAGAAACAACAAAAGTTTTGGACATTCTAACAACAACAACAACAACAATGAACCAGTGAAATGCCAGTTGTGTCTAAGGTTTGTTCAAGAAGTTGAATATTGCTTCTATCTTTATGATTGCTTTTTTGTTCCTAACAAGAAAGCAAAATCTGAAGCTGGAGGTTCTGGTTCTGATTCTGATTTTGATTGTGTTTATTGGGCAACACCTGAGACCATCAATGATAATTCTTGATATTTAGATACTAGAGTTACCAGCCACGTAACAAATAATTTCACCAAGCTTGAGACATCTACCGAGCCTAATGGTAAGATGAATATTGTTGTCTGTGATGGGCATAAGATTAATGTTGAGAACGTGGGAAACTCTATTGTGCAAAATATTCCTAGAAAAAAGGTTAAGCTGAACAAAGTGCTTTTTACTCCTAAAATTAAGAAAAAAAATGTTGTGTTTATAAAGTAGCACATGATAACAATGATGATGTGGTTTATAATACTCATGGTATCTATGTGAAGGATTAGGAAACATGGGTGAAAATGCGTTAGGGAAAGTCTAGTAGCGATGGCATGTTTCGTATTCTAGACCAGAAGAAGAATGGACATGCAGACTTAGGGTCTGTTTGGCATAACGATGAAGGGGGGTAACCGCATGTTTTCTCTGAAAAAAGATGAGAGAGCTGGAAATGACTGTTTAGCAACACGTTGGCTTCCACTGCACTTTAATAAAAAATGTGGCTTTTTGTAGAAGCCCATTTTGGTACCTTCTGATCTCTCTCTTCATCATGGTAGATCAATAATTGCAAAGCAAACAACCGTTTTGGTTAAAGTCTGGAAGAATAATTCAACTTTTTTTTCTTCAATAATAATTCAACCTTTTTTATTTAAGCAAATTTTAATTTTATTTATTCTCTTCCATTATCACAACATATTTCAAATAATATATATTTGTAGTATTCAATAAGATTTATGTCATTTTCAATCATTTTTCATTTAAACTAGCTTTTCAAACACTAATCCAAATAGGTTTAAGGTTAGAAAAAAATCATTCCTGCAACCGCTAATCCAAACACAAATCACATCTACAATCTGACTTTTTTCCTATCTGGCTTTTCCAAAAGTCAGATTGTTAAAAAAGTCACTTCTCTATCGCTAATCTAAACAGGCACTTAGTTTTCAACGCTCAAGAAGCTAAAGGATCGTCATCTAATTTTAAGAATTTCAATAGGAGTTTTTGGCATTGCAGACTTGGTCACCCTAGTGATAAAATTTTAAATCAAATTATTACTGAATGTAATTTGAAAGTCATTTCCCGTAATAAAAAAGAATCTACCTTTTGTGAATCATGCAAGTTACTTTCGCATGTCACAAAACCACATGAATTGATACATACCGATCTTTGGGGGCCATCACCAATTGTTTCGATGAATGGTGTTATGTGTTGCTCTTGGATGACTGTAGTAGATATTCTTGGATTTTTCCATAAAAGACCAAAGATAGGCTCTACAAATGTTTATTTAGTTTAAGACCTATGCTGGAAAACAATTTGATAGATATTTAAATTAAAACTGTTTAGAGTGATAGGGGAAGAGAATACAAAAAATTCTCTATGGTTTTGCAAGCTTTTGGAATTCAATTTAGACACTCTTGCCGTCACACCTCTCTTTAAAATGGTAGAGTTGAGGGAAAACATAGGCATATAGTTGAGACAGGTTTGACCTTGCTAGCTCAAGCTAAAATGCCTTTATTTTACCAGTGGGAAGCATTTCATATAACAACTAAATTGATGAACAAGCTGCCATCCACAGATTTAGGTGGAATCTCATCACATTTCAAGTTGTTTCGAAGACATGAAGATTAATATGATTCTCCTAACATATTTGATACATCTTGTTACCCTTGTTTAGGCCCTATAATGAACATAAGCTACAGTTTAGAACCACCAAACGTGTATTCATTGGATACAGTAACAATCATAAAGGCTATAAGTGCATGAGTTCTATTGGAAAAAATTATATGTCAAGGCATGTGGTATTTAATGAGGGTGATTAATAAGAAGTTACCTGAAGAGCAAGTGCATCCCAAGGGTTTCTTTAAGTCTTGTATCATGCCCACAACTCAGAATATGAATTATAGCCAAACTTTCGGTTCTCAAACTCCATTATTAGTTGCTATTTTACCAAATGTTAGTAGCACTGAAATGCAAGCAAAACAAATGAATACTCTAGTCCTTATAGAACAAGAGCATTCCTCAAATTAGATGATTGAATCCAGAATCGATGATCAATCCTATTCTACATCTCATTCTCAAGTTAAAGTTGAGAACTTGATTGGTTCACCATAAACAGTTGTTACCACCAATGCAGTCAAGCATCATATAGTCACAAGGAGTAAAGCTGTGATACACGAACCCAAACAGGCTTACATTGGAGTTGTAACCACATAATTGATTATTAAAGAACCCTATAGTGTCAGAGAGGCTCTAAATTCAATAGTATCGAAACAAGCTTTGCAGAATGAGCATAATGCACTTATGAAAAACAAAACTTGGGAATTAGTTCCTTGTTATGGTCAGGAAAAATTGGTAGACTGTAAATGGGTATTTAAATCTAAAGCACTCAGTGATGGCTCAGGTTATCTGCCAAAAGCAAGGTTAGTTGCCATGGGATTTCAGCAAAGTCCATGTATTGATTTTGATGAGACATTTGGCCCTATTTTAAAATCTTCTACACTGAATTTTATCTTAGCCTTAGATGTCACCTTTGGTTGGAAAATTAGGTAGTTAGTGTTCGCTACCGCAAGTGCACGGATCGCGTCAAGTAATAAAGTGATAAGTAAGATCGTTCCCTCGAGGATTTGAGTAACAAATTAGTCAAACAATGGGCTTAATGTGTTTGATTAAGTTGAACCAAAACAAATTGCTGAGTGTGAAAAAAGGAATTGCAGAAGATATTGTAATAAAAACTAAAAATTACTGAACAAAACTATGACTCTTGTGAATTTACTCAATTATAATAAACCTAGGATTATTCGTTCCCTTTGTATTTCATAAACTTAATTTCCTTCTTCTTCAAGAATACTTTCATGGAATATATATATGTCAGTCTAAGGTTCACTAGCAATTGATTAAGCTCTCTCGAGTCATAACCAAATTTATATCCTCCATTAACATACACAATCTCTTGTTATAGTTAAGGGAAAATAATCATTACATAGCCTCCTTAATTTGACAATGCTAGGTTAATAACTATATCTCTATGTTATTAACAAACCATCCAGTTAATTCTTAAACTTCAAGTCTAGCATAATTCTACCTAAGTTCTACAATTAAACTAACTTTCTCAAGCTTAATCTAATTGAACAGATTATCCACAGTGCTGGCCAGTCATGAATATCAGTGAAAACATAGAAGAATTAACACATATATACCATTAGCTACTAAAAGAAAGAAGGATTCAAGTTTAATCCATAAAAACGTTTAGAACAATCATAGAATGAAAAAACTAGCTACTCATGTTCAAAAACAGAACACAGCTATCAGCACTCAGTGTAGCCATATCAGAATCACAATGGAGAAAGGGAATAAGTACAGAAAAACCAAGATAAATGGAGTTGGAATATCCTTCAATCCTTAATCCCACTTGATTCTCCTTGATTTAATGCAAGCCAAGCTTCCTAGATGTTTTAGCCGCCCTCTCGGTCTTTTCCCAATCGGGGATCCCCCCTTCAAACCCTGGGTTTTGCTTTTTATAGCTCCTCAAATGACAGAACGTGGGTTGGCCGTGGCCAGCCACTCTATGGGCCGCGGCTAGCAAGCTTTTGTTCATCTTTGTGCCGCGGCCCATAAGTGCTTGGTTGCGGCCAGTAAGCTTCTGACCTCTTCCTGGCTCCTCTTGGCCGCAGCCCATAACTTTCTGTTCTGCTGTTGGCCGCGGCCCATGAGTAGGTTGGCCACGGCCAGGCACCTTCCAGAGTTCATCTCCTTCTCTTTTATGCTCTGTTCTCCTCCCATCTTGCCTTTCCTTGGCATGGTTGATGGCTTCAACTTCCTTCACCTCCTTCTTACTGCAATTGGCTTTCTCTGGACCAGCTATGATTGAATCTATATCATTTCACACAAAGGACTCACAAACATAGTTAAACGTTCATAGCAGTTAGTGAGTAATGTCCTCCACATTTGCATTCTGCTGTGCCTAGCATGAGAAAAACACATTTCATCACTTTAACACTCTCGAACGCCCACTAATATACCCAAAGTGAGGTAAAAACAGGATGAAATGTGAAATTCTAACAAGAATTTCATGAAGTTAACAGTTAGACATTAATAATGCCTTCTTAAATGGAGATCTATAGGAACAAGTTCTTATGAAACAACCAGAAGGTTTTTGTTGGAAATCAGTCCGTAATTGTAGCCTATCATATCCCTAATTCTGATTCTAGTATACAAAGTTTAGGAAAGATTATGATTTTTGTAATAATGGCTCATTATGTCTCATTATTGCATATTATAGACCAGCGATATGATTCCTCTGTTTCTGGCCTATATAAACACCCCTCCAATATGAGATATATGAGAAAGTATTATATGCTTACACCTTCAATATAAGATATATGAGAAAGTATTATATGCTTACACCTCCAATATGGTATCAGATTATGAGTGTGAGCGAGAGCCCTGGCTAGTCACTCACTGCCAGCGGCCATAACAGAGAGACGACGAGTGATAGAAATAGAGAGATAGAGAGGGATACCAGAGCTTGCAACTGGTGCAGGATGGCGAGTGAGACTATACCCCTAGCATAGGGAAGACCGGAGACCGCCGATCAGTGGAACCCAGAAGCATGGCGGCATTCGGAGCCGCGCCACCACAGAAGCTGCACGTGGCACCCATGCGCCATCGCTACAGTGATTTTTCTAGCGAGTCATTTTTTCCAATACCATGAACCCCTCATAATTTCCTCCTCTTTTTGGCTCCATTCCTGGAAATTCATCTACAATCAAACTTCATCTTGCTGCACCATGTCTGGTACAAATTCCACAACCTCTTCTTCCAACAATTCATCTTATCCTACAATTTCCTCTACTACCAATAGTACCTTAATGGCCTTAGAATTTCCAGAACCTTAAAGTATGGTCATTAACCAAAGGTTTAATAGAAAAAATTACCTCAAGTAGTCCCAAAGCATGCTACAATATATCCGTGGAAAATGAAAGGAGAAATACATCAATGGGGCAGCACCACAGCCAGCCCCAGATGACCCAACCTTTGATACGTGGTTTGCTCAAAACAAATAAGTCATGACTTGGCTCTGTAACTCTATGACTGTTGATATCAGTGAAGGCTATCTCTTGGAAAATACTACAAAAGAGATTTGGGATGCAGCTAAAAGAACTTATTCCTCTCTTGATAACACTGCTGCCTTGATTCATTTAAAGTGCCAACTTCGAGATTTAAGAAAAGGTACCTTGACAGTTACTGATTACTATAATGCACTGATAAAACTGTGGGAACAACAGGACTTGTTTAAAGTGCACCCTTGGAAAAATGTGGAGGATGCTCAGTTATACAAGAAGATAGTAGAAGAAAGGAGAGTTTATGATTTTCTTCTCAAACTCAATGACTTATTTGAGGAAATATGGGGCAAAATAATGGGAATCAAACCCCTACCATACCTTTTTGATGTTGTCAATCATGTGTAGTTTGAAGAAAGTCAGAAACTCTTGAACCGAAGCAACCCAAGTCTTGTTGAGAGTTCAGCACTTGCTGTACGAGGGCCACAAGAGGAATGGAAAAACAAATGGTGAAATTATTGCAAGAAGAAGGGTCACATTAGGGAGGAATGTTGGAAACTGCACGGCAAACCATCCACTAGAACACCACAGGGTCACCTCGCTCCACTGAATAGAAGGCTAAGGACACTACTTTATTAAGTCAAGATGAACTGCAGATGCTCCGTCGGATACTTGAAAAATATAATAAGTCCAACTCTTTGCCAAGTGTTAATCTTATACAATCAGGTAATTCTATCATAGCCCTCAATACTATACGAACTAGCGACGATGCATGAATAGTTGATTCAGGAGCCATGGCTCATATGACGGGTAATCGAACCTTATTTACAACTCTTAAACTGTGTCCGGAGCACCTTCGTGTCAAAGTTGCTAATGTGGTATTTACTAAAGTTGAAGGTATCGACACCATCACACTATCTAATTCACTCAGCATTCACTATGTTCTATTTGTCCCAGCGCTTACTTAAACCTTAATATCTGTGAGCAAGTTAATGAAAGGACATATATGCAGAGTGATATTTGACGTTGATGTGTGTCTCTTTTAGGATTTACACTTGAGAAAGATGATTGGGACTTCTAAAGATTGGGATAGACTTTTCTACCTGGAGAGATCAAAGATGACAAATAAAGTGATATAGAATACACAACATGCCCTAGTTATCTCAAGTTCTCAAGACAAAGATGTACTTTTATGGCATTGTCGTTCAAGACATCCTAGTTTTAATTATATGAGACATGTGTTTCTAAGTTTATTCAATAAAGATTATATTCCTTTTCACTGTGAAACTTGTCAATTGGCTAAACAAACCCAATCCTCCTATCCAAAGTAATCCTACCGACCCACCGCTCCTTTCCAACTCATCCATAGTGACATTTGGGGCCCATCCAAAACAACCACCCAGAAATATCACTACTACAAAATATTGATTTTACAACCCTAAAGGACGTCCCTTTTTAAAAAAGGGACGTAAAAAATAAAGGCGGTGGCATTTTTGTAATTCTGAGTGAGATTTGAATAGTTTTAGACGTCCCCAATTCAAATAGAGACGTCTAAAGTCACTTTAGACGTCCCCAATTTAATTGGGGACATCTAAAGTTAATTTTTTTTAATCAGGGATGCCTTTTGGTTACTTTAGACGTCCCCAATTTAATTGGGGACGTCTAAAGTTAATTTTTTTAATCAGGGACGCCTCTTAAATATCAGGGACGCCACTTTTGGCATCCCTAATGTTATCAGGGACGCCTAAAGTGGCGTCCTTGATATAATATCAGGGACGCCACTTTAGACATCCCTGATTATAAAAAAAATTAACTTTAGACGTCCCCAATTAAATTGGGGACGTCTAAAGTGTGACTTTAAACGTCCCTTTTTGAATTGGGGACGTTTAAAGTAAAAAAAAAAAAATTAACTAAACAACTTTAGGCGTTCCTAAATTAAATTGGAGACGCCAAAAACAATTCAAATCTGTACTGACAATCTTTATTTGTCAATTTTATAGACCCACACTCGTCTTTCTCATCAACGCAACCACTGCCACCACACATTTAACTTTTGCTTCTTCTTCTTTATATGCTGTTTTTAAACTTGTTTCTTCTTTTCTCTCTCTTTTTTTCACCAGATCTGTAATGCTTACCACCACGCATTTAACTCTTGCTTCTTCTTCTTTATATACTGTTTTTAAACATGCTTCTTCTTTTCTCTCTCTCTTTTTCACCAGATCTGTTATGTTTCTTACTATTTTTTATTATTTTATCTTCTTTCTCTTTTTTCTTTGGATTTTCCTTCTATTTTATCTTCTAACTCGTGTTGTTATGGTTTGCAGATCGAGACTCCAAAACATGCTTCACGGCCACGTTCCGAATGAAAAAATGAGGTTCATCTCTCCATGTTGCTCTTCTCTATTCATTATTACGAGAAAATGAATTTTAATAAAAGAAGGAGATAATATTTTCGCAACTGATTCATCTTATTGTTATCATCTTCTGTTTATGAGATTTTAGCTCTAGAGTTATTATTATGTAGATTTTGGATTTGGAGTTCAGATACTAGATCTGTAATTTTATTGACGATGATATGTAATTTCTGATTTTAAATACTGTTTAGTTCAGATCTATAATATAAATGATTTTTTTAAAAAAATGCACTTTAGTCGTCCCAATTTTAAATTGGGGACATCTAAAGTGGGTTTAGAAGTCCCCAGTTGAAAATGGGGGCGTCTAAAGTGCTACACTGACAGTTTAGACGTCCCCATTTTAAAATGGGGACGTCTAAAGTGTCAGTGTAGCACTTTAGACGCCCCCATTTTAAACTGGGGACGTCTAAAGTCCAGACTTTATATGTCCTTTTATTTATGGACGTTATTGCCATTTTTTACTATGTCGCTTACATAGACATCCCCTTGTTTTCAAACGTTAAAAGGCCTAAATAAGGGACGTTAAAAACGGATTTTGCAGTAGTGAATGAAAATTGGTTTGTCACCTTCATTTATGATCACACCAGACTCACATGGGTTTACTTGATGAAAGAAAAGTCCGAGGTGACTCAAGTTTTCCAAATCTTTTACAAATTTATCCAGATCCAATTTCAATCCTTTATCAAAGTCCTTCGATGTGATAATGGTCGAGAATACCTCAGTCATACCTTTAAAGAATTCCTTGATCAGTAAGGAATCCACCATCAAACCTCCTGCACCTACACCCCTCAGCAAAATGTGTTTGCCAAACGAAAGAACCATCATCTGTTAGAGGTAACCCAAACACTGCTGATGGAAGGAAATGTCCCTATGATCTTTTGGGGAGATGCAATCCTAACTGTGGCCTACCTCATCAACCGAATGCCCTCCAAAGTCCTCAATTATGTCACCCCTGTCCAAACAATTCTTACCACTTTTCCCAATTGCCCTCTTATTAATCCCTTACCTCCGAAAGTGTTTGGGTATGTTGTCTTTGTCCATGTCCTTGATGGAAGTAAGTTTGATGCTCGGTCCCAAAAATACATATTCCTTGGCTACTCCTCCACCCAAAAAGGGTATAAGTGTTATTGTCTGACTTTTAGGATGTTGCATGTCTCCAAGGGCACTGTGTTCTATGAGGAGGATGCTTACTATCCCAAATTACCCATTCAGGGGGAGTACTCAGATATTGAATGGCAAATTTCACATGAATCAACTTCTAAAGCCACTTATGCCCTACCTGTTAACCCAGAAATCACCGATATCTTACCTAACTTCCTTGATACCTTGCCACAAAACCTTGATCCCTTACCTTTTACACCTTCTAATACCAACCTTAATGACCTGAAAACACAGGTTGAGATCATGACTGGGATGGATGTAGAAGATAGATCAGAGGAAGATGCCAGGCAACAATCTCAGGAAGCAGAGAGAAACATCAATCCCACTCTAAGGAACATCCATAAATCTGACTTGAGAATAGATCCTTAAGAGATGAGCTGGCCTATTGCACTAAGAAAAGGGGTAAGGTCTTGTACTCAACATCTAATTCAATGGTTCGTTTCGTATGGTAACCTATCTATCAAGATGCAGAGCTTTGTTGTAAACAGTGCACAGATTAAAATCCCTAACACCTTCCAACAAGCTGTGGCTGACCCAAAGTGGAAAAAGGCTGTGTAAGAGGAGCTAAAAGTACTTGAGGAAAGTAAAATGTGGGAAATCATATCATGCCCTCCTAGAAAGAAACCTGTAGGGTGTAAGTGGATTTTTACCTTGAAGTTCAATCCTGATGGCAGTATCAACAAGTACAAAGCAAGACTAGTTGGGAAAGAATATAGACAGACCTATGGAATAGATTACCAAGAGACCTTTGCCCTAGTAGCCAAATTCAACACAATCCAAATATTATTGTCAATAGCAGCTAACTTAGATTGGTCACTGCATCAGTTAGACGTTAAGAACGCATTCCTGAATGGCGACTTGGAGGAAGAGGACTAGATAGAGGTTCCAGACGGAGTATTAACCCCAAATAAGTCAGTCTGCAAACTTAACAAGTCTCTATATAGACTAAAACAATCTCCAAGGGCATAGTTTGGCCACTTCAACAAAGAAATAAAGAAACTTGGGTACAGCCAGGGGCAAGTAGATGACACATGATTTATCAAACATGATGAGGGAAGAATCACTATCCTGATTGTCTGTGTGGATGATATAGTCATTACTAGAAATGATAAAAGTTCTATTGCACAACTAAAGAGGGATTTGTCCACTGAATTCTAGGTTAAGGATCTCGGTCAAATGAGATACTTATTGGGTATGGAAGTGGTAAGAACAAAGAGAGGCATCAACGTATCCCAGTGGAGGTATACCCTAGATCTATTGTATGAGACAAGAATGTTAGGGGTATAATATGAGGGAACACCGATGGAAGAAGGTTGTCGTTTAGAAATCAAAGAAAATGGTGTCTCGATTGACTCTGAACAGTATAGAAGACTTGTAGGAAAGCTGATATACCTGACCCACACATGCCCATATATAAGCTATGCTGTCAGAAAAGTAAGTCAGTTCATGCATCAACCACAGGAAGAACACATGGCAGTAATCTACAGAATCTTGAGTTATCTAAAATTCAATCCAGGAAGAGGAATCTTCTTTAAGAAATGCACAGCCAGAAACTTAGAGATCTAGTGCTTAAGGTGAAATTCTGCCGAAAAGCAATAATGGCTCTGCAACAAAAATTATGCAAAAGAACAAAGCTATATCAATTGGAAACAACTTGAGAAGAATAAAAACTGTCCAGAATAGCAGGATAAATTCCATTGTTGTTTTAAAATTTCAAGTACCTACTTCAAATTTTCCGATAATTTGAGAAGAATAAAAACTTTGTCCAGAATATATCATTTTTATGGAAAAACAAAAAATAGAACATTTTCTTTTTATTCAAATAGATTGCCAAAACCATATGAATATACCACTTCCTGCATGATAAGCATGGATTGGTTCATATAAGGAAAAGATGACAAAATCAAAATATTAAACAATGCCAACTTGCAATAAGGATTTCTTTAAGAAATTTCCATGTTGCATTGTAATATGGCCAAAAAGATCCATTCCAACCCTTTTCTCTCAAACTAGCCATACCTGAAGGTAGGCGGTCACCCCTAAATTTGGATGCACAAATAAGAGCAAAAAATATATATACATTTTTTTTTCTTTTTGCCAGTTCAAATGCAATGTAGCAGTCAGCTCAAAGAATAAAAATATTTGGATAATTGATTTCTTTTCTTTTGTATTTTTCCTACCAATAGAATCATTAAATGCAGAATTTACTACAAAAACTTTCAGTTCTTAGGTTAAATCAGGTAGTAACAGTAAAAAACAAGTGCATGCACAAGCTTAGTTCAACCCACCTTTTGCAATTTACAAAAACAAACACCAAGCTATACCAGCTGCTCCAATCTAAACTAAGCACTTGAAGAAAAATATTTTTTTAATTAGAAGATAGCAGGAAGTGAACCACAGGGTATATCTAAGGCCTACTACTTCCAGCAACTTGGGAATATGATGCGACAATGATGAGAAAAAAAACATAAATAAAGTTTACATTACAAGAAATGTGTGTTGCTTGAAAGAATAATATGATATTAAAACAATACAAATCAATGGGATAAAATCAACTGCATAAATCTCATTAGACATTCTATGAATGCCATCAGTCATAAATAGGGTCATCAAAGCAACAAGATTTGGAGTTTTAACCATAATTCAAATTGATTAAATAAATACATTTATTGGATCAACAATTCAATGTTCAACACAAAAGGCACAAATTATAATAAAAATGATAATAGGATTATGAGGGGGGAGGTAAAAAGCAATGTTAAATTGTTATTTGGGTAAAGGATGAAATATTATTAGGAAATGAGGATTTCAAAAATAAGGATGTAGTCAAAATTTTTTAATAATTACAAATTCAAAAACGTTAAAACTGTAATCAAATAAAAGGAGGAGAATGATAAATCCATGTTAGGTTACTCAAATAACAACTCAGGCTCATATCATCAAACATTCACAGTGTGAATGTTATCAACAATCTGTACCATCCTCATAGCAACTCAATTTGAACATGGGTCAATAAAAAAGGTTAGGAAATGCATATTTAGGATCAACAATTTAATGCTCAGAGCATAATGCATATTTTAAACAACAAATAAAAGGAATATTTGAAATTAAATAGACAAAAACATACAGAACAAATATTTTTTTTTGATAAAACAAGAATTGTTGTTAGAGAGGAAAGATTACACAAGAGGTGTAAATACCAAGCATAAGAAAGTAGCACTTAACCCTTGTCGATTAGGAAGGTTCCCTTCAAGACACCAAGGAACGAAAGCCAAAGAACAACTCAAAATGTCTTGTCCTACATAGGTTCCAAGGGCTAGGAAGAAATTTTCTAGATAAATTAAAGCAAGTCCAATAATACTGGTAGATTCCAAGTTTTGATGATAACAAAAGATCATTATGTGTTGTGGTAAGAAATTCATTCTTTGCAATAGTTAAAAATATTACCAAATGTATTTCACATAGTTTAGAAGTGTTTGCTGTCAGTTTTACTGATGTACTCGAGTAAAGGAGCTAGCACTTAAGCATGGAGTTATTTTGTGCTCGAGTAGATGCAAGTGTTGGACAGAAAGTGTTTGACAGAGAGCAATGAAAGAGTCAGATATCATCTTCTCACTCGAGCATAGAACCTCTACTTGAGTGATAGTCTCAAGTGCACCCGAGTCCTTGCAAGTATGGTAAAGCAAGTGTTTACCTGAGAACAAGGTAAACTCAAAATGTAAACCGTACTTGAGTCTAAGCGAGTGAGAGATAGGAAGTGTTTGCCGAGAGTTACCAAGTGCTTGGAAGAGAAAGTATGCTTAAGTGAAGGATGCTGCACCCGAGTAATAACTCAGCACCTGCGAGTGTGAAATTCAACTCTCTCCATTTTGATGCAAGTGTGGAACCAAAGGAGTATCTTATAAAAGAATATTTGGTTCACTCAAGTGAGAGTATGTCTGCTCGAGTGAGGACCCGCATCACTCGCAAGTGTGAAAATACACTCTCTCAAAATCACATGGAAGTGCAAGTATAAAACTGAAGCAAGAAGAGAAAATATGCTATTGCACTAGAGTGAGTCCTCTTAGTACTCGAGTGATGCTCTGCAATAAGCTAAAATGAACCAGTCTTAGAACGATCAATCTGAATATGGTTTAATATTATTCAATCATCCTATTTTCACTTGTTATTATTATTTAACATCATTTAACATATATTACAGGTGTGATACAGGTTGTTGATCGTTTGAATTTGAAAAGCACAGAAGAAGTTAAACAACGGCAGACAATATCATTACTACCAACCAAACACGTACTTACCACATTCAAAGATTTCAAATGTACGCATGTTGTTCCACAGTAAAATGCTCCACTCCGCAATGATTATTATTCAACAGACAAAATCATCTGGCTATAAATACAGAGCTTTAGAGACCATCAATGAGAACCAAGAACAATAATTCACACAAGCAAATTCACGAGTCTCTATTATTCATATTTTCTCTGTATTCATATAGTTCTTCAGTGTTTATCATATTTTCTCTGTAAGAGAGTCTGTATACACTTCAAATTTTATTTTCATTTTATCTCAAGGTACTGGGACCTTGAGAGGGTAGATATCCTTATGAGAAAAGCAGTTGAGAGAATTCCTAGTATGACTTTCTGCTCATAAGACTTACAAGATACAAGTAGTAGACACTACTACAAAAAACGCTTTTAACGTCCCTTTTTTGGGCCTTTTAACGTCTAAAACAGAGGGACATCTATCTGAGCATCGTAGCAAAAACTGTCAATAACGTCCCTAAAATAGGGGACGTCTTTTGGTCAGACTTTAGACGTCCCCAGTCGTTACTGGGGACGTCTAAAGCTCTTTTTAGACGTCCCCAGTCAAACTGGGGACTTCTAAAGTGGCACTTTAGAAGTCCCCAGTTTAAACTCGGGACGTCTAAAGTGGTTCATAAACACTTTAGATGTCCCCAGTTTGCACTGGGGACATCTAAAATTTTTTTATGGCCTTTTATATATACATCACTGTCCGGCAAATTTAAACTGCAGAATTAGATAGAAGAAATATTGCATAAACCAGAATGGAAACAACAGCAGTTCAACACTATCTAATAAACATGTTATCCAACAATCTAATAGTATGTACAACAACACAACTCTAATTCACACCTTGGAAATTCATCCCAAAGAACCATACACGCATTTGAGGCAAAACTCTGACATATTTTTGTAATTTAGTTGACTTTTGAATAATGTTAAACTAGACTAACCTAAGCCAAACCAAATTCATTCCTAAGTATCATTGTCATTTTTTTAACTCATGTCTATATATATACATCACCGTGTTGAAGTCTGCTGACAAAAAAAAAGTATGCAATAATGACAGTCCATTTCCATATCAAGCAAATTATAAGCAGATTAAAAGTATGCATATACAAGTTACTCTGTTTTTCCAGTTTCATAATCTGATTTACATTAACGGTTACAAGCATTTGTTCAATCATTTGTATCCAAAGTTGTGGGAGTGAGAGACAAACCTATGGACGACAGAAATGGAGATGACTCACGGTGCCACCAGCTAGGAAGACGATAGTTGTGAAAGGGAGACACAAATGATGGTGCTCTCGTCAAAGAAGAGAGAGGGAAAAATAGAAATATGATTATGAGAAAGAGGAAGGCAGATAGGGAAGGAAGCACAGGAAAGGGAGTTGCAGCAATGAATTGAGAAAGAGGAAGGAAGCGAGAAAGGAAGCAAGGGAAAGGGGAAAGAGGAATACAGCTTGGAACGAAGCTCACGAGGGAAGACGGAATGAAGCTTGGGGAAGGAAAATAAAGCTGCTGGCCTGCTGCTGATGGGATGGGTGTCTGACAGGCTTTTCCGCGTTCCCAGTCAAAATGGGGACTTCTAAAGCTCACTTTAGACGTCCCCAGTTTGACTGGGGACGTCTAAAGTGGTTCAAATTTTTTTTTAAAAAAATTCAACCAGCGCCAATATTTCCCGCTAAATATTGAACTTTGGGCGTCCCTAATTTAAAAAGGGACGTCCTTTAGGGTCGTTAAATGTCTAGTTTGTAGTAGTGAGAGAATGTTGCTACTCATAAGACTTACAGTGGTGTAAGCAAGAGAGAACATTGCTGCTCATAAGACTTGTATACATAAGTAAGAGAGAAAGGTCATAGGTTTTTGTTTCTGCATATAAGACTTGTTGTAAGGGGGAGAGAAATTGAGTGTTAGAATATTTCCGCTTGTAGTCCATTCAAGGGCGATTGTTGTTTTACGGCATTCTGAGAGCCATTGAATTTTGGAAGCATAGTTAAAATCTCAGTAGGTCTTGATCTCTAAGCACTGGACGTAGGTCTAGTTTTTGGGTCGAACCAGTATAACTCTCTGTGTACTAATCTTCTCAACTCTACTCTATCTACAACTTGTGTGATATCACCACATCAACTGAAAAATTTATCACATCACCCAATTCATCCCCTAGGGTGAAGCTTGCCTCTTTCATTTGGTATCAGAGAAAGGTCTTCTCCGAAGAGCCTAACGCTTAAGAAGGATCCGAGAAATGGCAACAATGGGTGAGAATGTCCTTCCAGACAGAGCCTGTATTACTAGACCTCCTGGTTTTGCTGGAGAACATTTTTCATTCTAGAAAGCTAAGTTCAGAGTGTTTGGCTAACAAATATGGTTTATGGAATGTGATACAAGACGGTGACTATGTTCCAATGAAGAAAATCGAAGATAGAGTCATTCAAAAGAGCCCAGAGGAGTTTGACAAAGATGACAAGAGGTTAGTAACATTAAATAGTAAAGCTACTTTAATGATACAGAGTGCCCTCGATCAAAAGGAATATTTCCCAATTTGCACTCTACCAACAACCAAAGATATGTGGGATGCTCTTGAAATTGCTCATGAAGGCATATCCGGAATCAAAGAAAATAAAGTCAATACACTAATTACAGAGTATGATGTATTTCGTATGAAGCCTGGAGAAAGAATCTCAGAATTCGAACTTAGATATACTCATCTTATTAATCAACTATCTGTACTTGGGAAATCATTTGACCAAAATTCCCAGGTAAGAAAGATTCTTAATATTCTTATGAAAAAATAGGAAGCAAAGGTGATAGCTATCGAAGAAGCTAAAGGAGAGTCAATGAGATCCATAGCGGCTCTCTTTGGTAGCCTTTTTGAGTATGAAGGGAAATTGAGATTCAAGAAGGAACTAGAAGAGTTTGATGATATAACGAAAAGAGGAGTTGTATTTAAAGCTATTAGGGAAGAAGAGTCTTCCAAAAATGAAGATGTTCCTGATGATGATGACATGGGAATGATCGTGAGAAAATTCAAGAAGTTCTATAGAAGAGGCCAAAAGAACTTCAAAAATTATCAAGGTGGACTAAGCAAGAAAGAAAACAAGGAACAACAGATAGTGTACTATGAATGTGGGAAGCCTGGACACATCAAATCCGAATGCTTCAGAACCAAAGACATGAAGAAGCAGAAGAAGAAAGCATACATATCATATATATGGGATGATAGCTCGTAGAATGAAGAAAGTGACATTGACGAAGTTGCAAATCTATGCTTGGTAGCCAAAGAAGAAGAATCGGATTCCAAGGTAGGTGATTTTGAACCTACTTATGATGAGTTATTATCCGAATATAATGCATTGCATACTAAATTCATCAAGGTAGCTAAAGAAATGGTTAGTTATAAGAAGAAAGTAAAAGAATTACAAAATACTGTCATACCATCATGTGCATTATGTGAAGAAAAAGATAAGAAAATAAATGATTTAACAAAAACTATGGAAAGATTTACTAAAGGAAGTGAAACTCTTAAAGTTATTCTAAAATCTCAGAGAGTTTCCTTTGATAAATCTGGAATTGGATATAAATCAGATCAGGATAAAAATAAAGGAAATAAGAAAAATGGTAGTATAACTCAATTATTTTAAGAACTCTGTGCATACATCAAATCCATTTGCATCATGTAGTTATGGTAATAGGAAAGGACATTATACTTTATCATGTTATTTTAGAAAAAGACAATTCATTGGTATATATAAATGGGTTCCGAAAGGGACACATGTGCCAGAAGTAATGCATACTAACCACAAATGACCCAAGAAAATGTGGGTACCTAAAACTTGATTGCCTTACTCTAGGTATGTCTTAAAGCATCACGAGCAAACAAGTGGTACATTGATAGTGGATCCTCGAGACACATGACTGGTGACAAAAATAAGTTTACCATGCTAGAAACCAGAGAAGGAGGAAAGGTAGCTTTTAAAGGTAACCAATCTGGACATATTGCTGGGATTGGTGAAGTAAGAAAAACCGATGGTGTTCAAATCAATGATGTATATTACATTGAAGGATTATGTAACAACCTCGTGAGTATGAGTCAAAGCACCGACAGAGATAACTGGGTGATCTATGATTTAGAAGAATGCTTGATAGTAAAAAAAAAGGATTTACCACTTAACAAAGAATCCATCAAGGCTAAGATCCAAGCTCAAAGGGATGGTAACTGTTATACTATTGATTTAAATTCAAATTCTTTTGAAAACTGTTTTCTTAGCAAATCAGAGGAGAGTTGATTATGGCATAAGCATCTAGCTCATGTTAATATGAATCAACTTAACAAACTGATTAGAAAAGATTTATTTGTTGATCTTCCTAAACTTAAATTTAAAGATAACATGATTTGTGAGGCATGTCAAAAAGGCAAACAAACTAAATCTTTATTCAAAACAAAGTATGAGATCTCTACTTCCAAGCCTTTACAATTGCTTTATATGGATTTGGTAGGTCCAGCAAGAGTAAAGAGTTTTGGGGGAAATTTATATACCTTAGTAATTGTCGATGATTTTACAAGATTTACAAGGACTATATTTATTTCTTCAAAAGATGAAACGTTTGTCAAATTTATTATGTTTGCTAAGAAGGTCCAAAATGAGAAAGGTATTTCTATTGTTTCTATCAGGACAGATCATGAAGGAGAATTTGATAATCAACTCTTTGAAGACTTCTGCAACAATGAGGGAATAGATCACAACTTCTCTGCACCTAGAACACCTCAGCAAAACGGAGTAGTAGAAAGGAAGAACAGAGTTCTCATAGAAATAGCAAGAGCAATACTTAATGAAAAAGAAATGTCACAAGTGTTCTAGGCAGATGCAATGAGTACTGCATGCTATATTCAAATTGAGCATATATTCGCAAGTCACTTGGAAAGACACCATATGAACTCTACAAAGGGAGAAAGCCAAATCTTGCACATCTACACATCTTCGGATGCAAATGCTTCATTCACAACTACGGTAAAGAAAACTTAGGTAAATTTGATTCAAAGTTTGATAAAGGTTTATTTCTAGGATATTCTAATAGAAGTAAAGCATATAGAGTTTTTAATAAAAGAACATGTATTGTTGAAGAATCCATTCATGTTGTGTTTGAAGAACTTGATTCTCAGACAAAGCATTTTGATAAAAAAGAAATGGATTTGATAAAGAAAAACAAAACTATTTCAAAACAAAATGATCTTGAAATAAATGATTTTCAAAATATAGAAGATGTCGATGATCATGCTCAACCAAAAGCATGGAGACATATTAAAGATCATCCAATTGATCAAGTAATTGGAGATATTCATGAAGGTGTCAAAACCAGAAATAGAATTCTCAATAAGGTAACTTTTTCTGCTTTTATTTATGAGATTGAACCTTCTAATATGGAAGAAGCTTTATCTGGAAATGATTGGGTGATTACTATCAAGAAGAATTAAATCAATTCCGAAGGAATCAAGTTTGGGATTTGATTCCTCGACCTAAAGATCACTCGGTTATAGGAACCAAATGGGTTTTCAAAAACAAACTTGATGAATCAGCAATCATTATGAGAAACAAAGCAAGATTGGTAGCCAAAGGCTATAATCAAGAAGAAGGTATTGATTATGAGGAAACATATGCTCCAGTGGCAAGATTGGAAGCAATATGAGTACTCTTAGCCTTTGCTTGCATTAAAGGTTTTAAAATTTATCAAATGGATGTAAAAAGTACTTTTCTAAATGTTTAGATTATGAAGGAAGTATATGTTGAACAACCTCCTGGTTTTGAAGATGAAACAAAGCCCAATCACGTTTACAAACTTAAGAAAGCATTATATGGGTTGAAACAAGCTCCTAGAGCTTGGTATGAAAGACTAAGCAAGTTTCTTCATGATCAAAACTTTGTCAGAGGAAAATTAGATACAATTCTTTTCATCAAACTTGACAAAAATGATCTTCTAATTGTTCAAATCTATGTTGATGATATTATTTTCGATGCTACTAATGAATCTCTTTGTCAAGAATTTTCCAAGATTATGCAAGGAGAGTTTGAGATGTCCATGATGGGAGAATTAAACTTCTTTCTTGGACTTCAAATCAAGCAAATAAAGAATGGTATATTTGTATCTTAAAGAAAATATTTGAAAGAGTTGTTAAAGAAGTATGGATTGGACAATGCTAATGGAGCTGATACTCCAATGAGTTCTACAACATTGTTGGATGCTGACGTAAAAGGCCCTAACTACAACATCACTAAATATAGAGGAATGATTGGTTCATTACTCTATCTAACAGCAAGCAGGCCGAATATACAATTCAGTGTTGGAATATGTGCAAGGTATCAATCTTCTCCTAAGGTATCACATGCAGAGACTGTAAAAAGAATCTTCAAATACCTAGGAGACACTGCAAAACTTGGCCTATGGTATCCAAAAAGAGGAAACAAATATTTGATGGTATATTCAGATTTAGATCATGGAGGATATAAAACTGACAGAAAAAGTACTAGTTGTCAATGTCAGTTCTTTGGAGGCTCTCTGGTATCATGGTTCAGCAAGAAGCAGAACACGGTATCATTATCTTCCATTGAAGCTAAATATATAGCTGCAGCAAGCTGTTGTTCTCAAGTACTGTGGTTGAATCAACAACTTCAAGATTTGGGGATATACCTAAAGAAGATACCAATTTATTGTGACAACACTAGCACCATTAGCTTGGCTAATAATCCTGTGCAACATTCAAGGTCCAAACACATAGATATCTGACATCATTTCATTTGAGATAACGTGCAAAAGAAGAATGTCAAAGTAGAATTCATACCAACACATCTTCAACTTGCTGATATATTCACAAAGCTGATAGTTAAAGATCAATTTTTATATATTCAAAGAGAATTGGGAATGGTTAATCCCAATGAGTTGTAAGTTTTTCTTGTTAATTATTATGTTTAATGAGTTTCGATGATAACCATATTGACTTAGGTATCGGAGTATGTAGAAATTGTTTTTGTAGGTTTGTCACTCAAGCACTGGATGTGTCACTCGAGGGCCAAGTTCATTCTTACTCGAGTCAGTCAACAATGCTCGAGTACAGAACTATAGCATATACTTTGCTTCAGCCTATGTAAAACAGGGATTAACAGAGTATGTAAGAACTCTTGAGACTCACTCAAGCATACCAAGAGTGTCAGGTCTCACTCGAGTAAGGGAAGAACTTCACTCGAGCATGGTATGAATCCACTTGAAGTAAAGCAAGAGAACTCGAGTAGAAGAGAAAGATTTATACAAAGAATTATTCAAAGCATGGTTACTCAAATGATCTTGGAGGATTTGAGTACAAAGATGAAAAATATAACAAAATACATTTAAATCAGGTACGCTTTTACATGCTTTATCAGATTTGTTTGAGTGTCACTCGAGCACAAAATTGTCTTACTCAAGCACTGTATGAACAACACTCGAGCACTAGGGTTGGCACTCGAGTGTTGGCACTTATATTAGTCACGCGATAGCTTAGACCATGACATTTCCTCTTCTCACTCGAAGCGTCGCATCACTCGAAGGGTGTATCTCTTCACCTCCGATCATTACCTATCAATTAAACTACTCAGATTGCTTCAAATTTCTATTACAACTCTTCAATCATCTTCATAAGGTCAGATTTATCATTTTGGCATATTATTTTGTGCCTTAACCAAAGAGATTTTCTAAAATTTTTTCTTCAAGTCCTTATCAAATCTGTGATTCCCATTTCATTTCTAAATGGCTAGAACTAAGATTCTTGTTGTTTCCCAAAGATCCCATTCACCTTCACCCAATTATTCTACTGCTAGTGCTTCAGAGACTCCAGTGGCCACACCTTCATCTCCTACAGCTTCTCTGTCTTTTACTCCAACAACTTCTCCTAAACCCAAAACCAAAAAGAGAACTCCAACCAAGAAACGTCATCTTAAGCCTCAAATGGCTAAAAAGGATCAACCTCCGCAAAAGAAACCAAAGGGAGTGGTTTTTAATGAACAGATTGTCACTCGGTCTCAATCCAAAGAAGTCAAAGGAAGAGGAAAGAAGAAGGACACAGAGCAACCACAACAATCTTCTTCCTTCGATGACTCTTTCAATATACAACTCCGAGAAGCAATGGAGAAGTCAAAACTTGACGCATTAGTTGGAAAAATTGCCTCCTAAGCCGGTGCCTCAAGTTCACATCATGTTGGCCAGTCTAGTGCAGTTACTTTAGGGTTTCATTCTACTTCACATGTTCCAGAGGAAGAACAAGTCACAAATCCTCCTAAAGACTTCAATGTTAAGGAACTGAAGGCACTAAAATAGAAGGTATATGATTCTGAGTTTGCACATAGACATTTCTGTCCTATAGTTTATTTGGACTTAGATTATCTGAAGAAAAGCTATAGTTTGGATTTTCATCCTTTTCTTGGATTTTATGATTCCTGGTTAAATTTGCATCTCCCTTATTCACCCTCTATTAGGAGAACCTTCTACTGCAACATTAAAGTCCATAACATATACTCTAGGACCAGAGAGTTGATAGAGGAAGCAATATCTACCACTATTAGAGATCAATTCATTATGATATCTACTACTATCATTAATGATATACTTCGATATGTTGCACCCCCTTTCGATCCACCCATACTTTATGCCAATAAAGCCTTACGGCTTTTAAGACCAAATGACCCAATAGGCCCTCTTAACTTTAAGCCTATTGACGTGCCTGATTCTATTCGTGCCCTATACTACATATACTCTCGTAGCATTGTTAACAAATCTAAGAATTATACCCATTTTGCTTAGAGAGATTACTATTTGCTAGCCTCCTTCCTAGTCGGTCAATGATAAAATATGGGGGAGCTTATTTGTGGTGAGATGAGAAGATTTCGATTTCCTTTCACAAAATTCGCCACCATACCATATCCACAACTTATGTCTTTCATTCTCAAGAAAAACAAAGTATGGTATTTGGAGGGAAATGAGAGGGTAACAATTCTAAGGTTTGGCAAGAGCCAATTGACACATATGAGTATCAATCTTCCAGTAAGTCAAACTAGGGCTATATCTCAGAGAGAAGATACTCCATCGAGAGGTGATGAGTCTCAATCTTCTGCTCAAGGTCCAATTTTACCTCTATCTTTCCAATGTTGAGTCTACTCCTACCACGACTTCACCTCCTCAAACACAGACTCATGTTCTCTTCACAGACCTGGATTCCAATGTTGATGTCACTTATGATCGGTTGCCTTCACCACCACTTACAGCCTCTGTTCCTTAGCCATTATCTCCACTTTTTGAGCCTGAGCCAATTGACCCTCCCATTGTATAGTGCTCTTTGCCCCACTATCTGATCTCACTTTTCCTCAACCCCCTTCTGATGCTGACAACATTGGGGAGAAGGATCTGTGATGGTTTCTGAGCTGTTATGATCTGATATAGGAAGTTGGAGTTTAGTATTGGGTAGCTTTTATGTATTGGGATAGGATTATTGTTATTTTCTGGTTTATTTTTGTTGACATGGTTGTATATGGTGTTTTATGGGTAGATGTTGATTCAAACTTAATATTGAACTTTACAAGGTCACTAATGATCATTTTCAAGTTTGTTAAGTTTTCTGTTCAAATTTAATGATTTTTGTGCAAATATAATGGTATTATGACTTATATTGGCTTTAAGTGTCCACTGGAAGTATTGCAGGAAACATATTAGGTGAAGTGCAAAAATCTAAAAATGAGTCTAAACTTTGGTGAAATATGTATTTGGAAATGTTGATAATATTTTTCAAAATTTTCACTCTAATCAAGATTTTTTGTTAAAACTCATCACAAAGGTTTTGTCATCATCAAAAAGGGGGAGAATGTTAGATTCTAAGTTTTGATGATAACAAAAGATCATTGTGTGTTGTGGTAAGAAATTCATTCTTTGTAATGGTTAAAAATATTATCAAATGTATTTCACATAGTTTAGAAGTGTTTGCTGTCAGTTTTACTGATACACTTGAGTAAAGGAGCTAGCACTTAAGCATGGAGTTATTTTGTGCTCGAGTAGATGCAACTGTTGGATAGAAAGTGTTTGACAGAGAGCAATGAAAGAGTCGGATATCATCTTCTCACTCGAGCATAGAACCTCTACTCGAGTGATAGTCTCAAGTGCACCCGAGTCCTTGCAAGTATGGTAAAGCAAGTGTTTACCCGAGAACAAGGTAAACTCAAAATGTAAACCGCACTCGAGTCCAAGTGAGTGAGAGATAGGAAGTGTTTGCCCTAGAGTTACCAAGTGCATGGAAGAGAAAGTATGCTCCAGTGAAGGATGCTGCACCCGAGTGATACCTCAGCACCTGCGAGTGTGAAATTCAACTCTCTCCATTCTGATACAAGTGTTGAAGCAAAGGAGTATCTTATAAAAGAATATTTGGTTCACTCAAGTGAGAGTATGTCTGCTCGAGTGAAGACCCACATCACTCATAAGTGTGAAAATGAACTCTCTCAAAATCACATGGAAGTGCAAGTATAAAACTGAAGCAAGAAGAGAAAATATGGTATTGCACTCGAGTGGGCCCTCTTATTACTTGAGTGATGCTCTGCCTGAAGATAAAACGCACCAATCTTACAATGATCAATCTGAATATGGTTTAATATTATTCAATCATCCGATTTTCACTTATTATTATTTAACATCATTTAACATATATTACAGGTGTGATACAGGTTGTTGATCATTTGAATTAGAAAAGCACAGAGGAAGTCAAACAACGATAGACAGTATCATTACTACCAACCAAACACGTACCTGCCTCATTCAAAGATTTCAAATGTACGCATGTTGTTGCACAGTAAAATGCTCCACTCCGCAATGATTATTATTCAACAGACAAAATCATCTAGCTATAAATGCAGAGCTTCAAAGACCATCGATGAGAACTAATAACAAGAATTCTCACAAGCAAATTCATGAGTATCTGTTATTCATATTTTCTCTGTATTCATATCATTTTTCAGTGTTTATCATATTTTCTCTATAAGAGAGTTTGTATATACTTCAAATTCTATTTTGATTTGATCTCAAGGTACTGAGACCTTGAGAGGGTAGATATCCTTACGAGAAAAGTAGTTGAGAGAATTCCTAGTAGGACTTTCTGCTCATAAGACTTACAAAATACAAGTAGTAGAGAATGTTGCTGCTCGTAAGACTTATAGTGGTGTAAGCATGAGAGAATGTTGCTGCTCATAAGACTTGTATACCTAAACAAGAGAGAAAGGTCATATGTTTGTTTTTATGCACGTAAGACTTGTCGTAAGGGGAAGAGAAATTTTTAAGTGTTAGAATATTTCTGCTCGTAGTCAATTCAAGGACGATTGTTGTTTTGTGGCATTCCGAGAGCCTATTGAATCTTGGAGGCATAGTGAAAATCTCAGTAGGTCTTGATCTCTGAGGACTGGACGTAGGCCTGGTTTTTGGGCCGAACTATTATAACTCTCTGTGTACTAATCTTCTTAACTCTACTCTATCTACAACTATTGTCATATCACCACATTAACCAAAAAATTTATCACATCACCCAATTCACCCCCTCTTGGGTGAAGCTTGCCTCTTTGAAATACAATATCGAAAAAAATATACCAGAAGGATTGTCTTATATGGTATACAGATTTAAATGGATTTTATGAAACACTAATTGAAACAACTTTCAGCGAACATTACACAACAGGAAAGTGAAATTCAATAGAAACTACAAGGGTTTAAAAGAGATAAGCAGCCAAGCATATAGAATAAATATCTTCAATAGAATAGTTAAGTAATAAATCACTTCATGCAGATAGGAAGGCATCAAAATTATAGTCACTGGTAGGTATATACTTGCCACAGATTACTAATATCAAATTGGAGTGAAGAAATATAGTTCCAGCAACCTTTATATTATCAAGTTTTTCAGTAAAATCAAACAGCTGCACTGACTTATCCACAGGTGATTCTTCTTTTGTTTCTTCAGATGCAATGTTTCCATTGAATGCACGATCTGGTTTCTCATCAACAAATTGACTTGGTCTACCAGTTGTTTCATCAGATATTTTTGCCCTTAGTGACGCACAAATCAAGGAAGTTGAACCTGAACAAAAGGGGAAAATCACAACATTTTTTTGTTAATACTGACGTTCATAATTGCTCTGCACTTAGAAAGTGGTGGTATAGAAAAAGCTGCAACCTTATGTTCATAGCAAACAGAGTCATAAGACAGAGTTCGACTACTGTTTAAGTAGGAAATGCTAAAAATTTTCCAAGCAAGACAAAGACATCTGTCTACTCAGAACTGACTTTGAGAAAACTAAGACCCCACTAATAAGCTAACATAGATACATATGAGTTAAGCACAAAAGTGTTCGAATAAAATTAGTAAGAGTGTAAAGTAAACCCGACCGGAAATAAATAAGTGAAATTATAATCTTTTACGATTGAGCTACCATGCAAGGATTTTTTTTTAAAATCAAGAGTGGCGAATCAGAATAAATAAACAGTAGTTCCTAATAGATCAACTTAAGCCCACACATATCCTTCTACTCTCACAAGAACAAACAAAAGTATGCAAAATAAATGTAACAAACAGGGAAAATAGAAGAAAACAATACAAGGAACCTACTTTATGATTTTGATTGACACCGAATGTAAGGGATGGAGAAATCACATGTTGCTAGCGGTGTTAATCACAGGGGGTTTTCTGAGAGAATAATAGGGTTTAGGGAGGGAATGGGAATTGAGAGGATTTCCAGCACAAAAGGCATTAATCACGGGTTTTTGAGGAATTCTAGCATAGAATTTGGGGGATGTGGCACACGGAACACAAGGACAACTCAGAGATCAATTAAAGAAGAACTCAGTTTTTGTAAAGGATAAAGCAATAAAGAGAAAGAGAAGGAACATAAAGAAAAGTGAAACATCACAAAATTGAAGGTTTCCAACAAATAAAGGAAAAAAAAAGAAAAGGAAAACAAACCAGATCGAGATTGATAGTGGCATGAGGAAGTTGAGAGATGAGAAAGAGAGAGCTCGAGAGAGGAGAGCTGCGATGGCTGACCAAGAAGGGAGAGGATAGTGACTCGGTGAGCTGCGACTGAGCAAGCGATGTCTGGAGAACTGGGGATGAAGGATGTTTGGAATGAGAGAAACTAACATTAAAGTAACTTTTTCAATTAAGCAGAAGTGGGAATCTAGGAAAATAACCCCTTAAATGGACGAAATGTATAAAATTTTTTTAGGGAATATGCGAATGTTTTGGGCCATTATTTTTCAAACAATACTTATATAGTTAGGAATGTCATCTCATCTTTATTTTAATTAATTAAAATATAATAATTTATCTCATTTTAATCCCTATGATTGATGAGTCATACTAAGAAGTTCAAATTTTATGATTTTGAAAAATAACAATTTAAGGAAGGGAATTGAGTTTTTTTTTTAAATTATGAAGTTTATGTTTTTTAAAATTAAAAAATTTGAATTTTTTCAGATGAATCATTAGTCATATGTGATTAAAATGAGATGGTTTGTTATGTTTTAATTAGTCAGAGTACAGATGAAGTGGTGCTTTTGGACTATGTAAGTATTTCTCTTATTTTTCAAACACTATAAATTCTTATATTAACCTGGTTCGTCATGTTATTTGTAGTTTAGCCAATTAAAATACAATAACTCATTAGTTAATTTGGCGCCTCCTAAATATTAATGGGTATACTAATAAAATTAAAAGATTTCACAATATCTCTTTTTTTTTTGTTTAAGTTGTATTTATGGATTTCATTACTATATATAGCTTCCAAAACAATTATTGTATTTTTATTTCGTTAAAGAAATCATATTAGTAACACTAATAAATGAGTGTATGAATCAATTGATTACCAGTCTAATAAAGTTCAAGAAATTAGTATTACTACTATTAATATCTTGTTGTATTTTCAAAGCAATGAATGATTATATTCAAAAAATTATATATATACACACACTTTGGAACTTTTTTCTTTTTAAAATTCATTAGTCACTGACTTATTATTCGCTATAGCCTATTGATTACTACTCTTATCCTATTTATGTGCACTTTAAGAAACTAATGACAAAAGATATTACTTCATATATTATCTCAAAGCATATTGTTCATTATACAATTATTATTTCTTCACTTATTATGTTAATTTTTAAAAGACAATACTTCATATATTATTTTCTTGTTTCTTTAGCTAATACGAAGTCACATGATGAATCCGTTTTAATGATATATACGAATACATTTCCTAAGAATTCGTCTCTATGATGTCTCAACAAGTTTTAACTGATTATATTATGATTTATTCTCTAAATGATGAAAATTTGAAATTTTTGATTTAGCGACGGAAATAGTGACGGATTAGAGACAAAAATAATTATTGACGGACATTAGAGATGGAATAGCGACGGAATTCTGAGACGGAATCATTTTCTATCCCTAATTTTTTGTCAAAAATATGGAATAAATTATCCCCGAAATTAGCGACGGAATTTGTGACGGAATAGCGATGGAATTTAGAGACGGAATTATTTTTCGTCACTAAATTTTTGTCAATAATCTGAAATAAATTATCCCCAAAATTAGTGATAGAATTTGTGACGAAATAGCGATGGCATTTGAGATTGAATTTAGTAACGGAATTTTGCAACAGCTTTGAGACGGATTAGTGACAGAAATTAAAGACAGAATAATTTTCGTTGCTAATCCTTCCCTAAATGAATTTAGTGATGGAAATTTGTGACAAAATAATTCCGTCTCTAATTTTTATCGCTAATCCGTATCTAATTCCGTCTCTAAAGTTAATGACGGATTTATTGATGGTTTAGAGATGAAAATTCCGTCGCTAATTTCTGTCTCTAATTCTCTGTTTTTTTGTAGTGAAAAATTCTATTTCCATTAATTTATTAGAGTAAGAGCCATTAAGTTTGAATTTCGGAACCTAACATGTGCCTTACGATGCTTAGTGAGACATGAGGATGTGAAGGACAAAGAGCAAAAATACCCTTTATCTTTTTCAAGAAGAGTTACTGGCATTATAAACAAACTTTATGTCCAAAAATACCTATGATGATGATTCCAAAATGGCCCTAAAAAGCCACTTTCATTAATTTCTTCTACGTTGACCATTTAGACCTATGATAATTCCAAAATGTCCATAAACTTTTGACCAAATAAAGTGAGGGTAAGGAGATCTAAAAACTTTGGACCAAACTATTCAGTCCAATATTTTCTCGCACCTTTTACTCCATTCAAACATTGAGTAAGAATTCTTGTTATGTTTGTCTTGATTTATGTTGATAATATTATTGTGACTGGGAATTGTTCTAAAATCCTAGAGCTTTTCATCAAGTAGCTTAATTCACATTTGGCTCTTAAGGATTTAGGTCATTTGCATCAGTTATTAGGAAATGAAGTCTACCGAGAAGAGATTGACCCATTCTTAAAGTAGGAACGATACATTATGAACATCCTAGATAAGTTTGGTATGTTTAACTTTAATTGTTCACCATTACTCACTCCTATTATGGTAAACAGACATTATCTAAAGAATGAAGGATCTCCGTGAACAAATCCAACTATCTACCGAAAAGCTATTAGGGCTCTACACTATCTTATTAATACTAGGTCAGATATTTCCTTCTCTGTCAATAAAATAAGTCAATTTCTTTCCTCTCTTATAGACATACACTGGAAAGCACTTAAGCGAATTCTTTACTATGTGAAGCAAACAAAAAAGCTAGCTCTGCGCATTAAACCAAGTACTCATCTTACCATATATGGGTTCTTTTATGTGGATTGGGTAGTGTGCCCTGATGATTATATTGCTGTTTTATTTGTGGATATTATGAATTTATAGGTGATTATCTCCTAGTCTATAAGGAAGCAGCCTGTTGTTTCCCGATCAAGCGTCGAATCTGAATACAAGGCTCTTGCAATTTTTGCTGCTGAACTTGCATGGCTTCAATCTCTCATCGGTAAATTTGCAGTTCATCTCAAACATCCTCCCAAAGCATGGTGAGATAATCTAAGTGCTTCTGCTTTGGCTTCCAATCCAATTTATCATGCTCGCTCAAAACACATAGAGCTTGATGTTCATTATATTAGTGACAGAGCATAACATCCCTGAAATTAGTAAAAGGATAAATTTCCTCAAAAAAAATTAAATGATTAAATCAATTTTGAGATTTAAATGCCTATTTTTTTAAAAATTCTATAAAAAATAGTTAGAGGTCATAATTTGACTTGAAAATTTTAGAAAATTATTTGAAGTTTTTAATAAGTTAATTAAAAAATAAAATCCTTAAAAATTATTAAGGATTATTTTTTGCAATTAGATAATAAGTTAATACTGATTTAGAGATTGAGAAAAAGTTAGTAACTTTATTATCCATGCCTGAAAATCAAAATTGGGCTAAAGATAAGCCAAATTATGAAACCCAAGGAATTTAAAGAATTTTAAATTAGATAAAGTGGAAAAATTAGAGTTTAGTGTGTGTGATTAATAGGATAATTATATATATATATATATATATTAAAAAATACACACAGGCACACTCACAATTCACGGTTAAACTCAACACACCTGACCTAAATGTATACCAAACATACTTTCACACATAGCACACACATAAAACGACACTCAAACACTCCCTCACTCTTTAGTTGATTATTATTGATAGAGAGAAAGAAGAGAGAGAGAGAGGGAGGGAGGGAGGGAGGGAGGGGTCGAGAGGAGATGGAAGGTGATTGTGAGAATTTCTCACAGGAGAAGAAGAAGAAGGAGGAGCCGATTTGCACATGCAACACCGAAAATGTGTGTAGGTTAGTCTCCTGCACCTTTAGCTTCCTTTTACCATTTGGTTGAGTCCCAACTTGGGTTTTCCTCCCCTAAAAGACAATCCATATCAAGTGACGAGGAGAGAGGGAGGAGAAGAGTAACAACTGAAAAAGAAAGATGAAGTCGCTACTATAAACAGTACTTTTAATGTCAATAAAACAAACAGTTGTTGAAAGAAACCTTTTCAAGAACTATTTTTAAAAATAGTCTTGGAAAGGTACTTTCCAAGACCGATTTAAAAAATATTTATTGGAAGTTTACACTTTCAACAACTGTTAATTAGTAGTGGAAAGGGTACTTTGCATGATTGTTTATAAAAAACAGTCGTTGAAAATTATACACTAATATTCCCAACCCATATATGTTTCAATCTTGATCACATCTCCTTTCCCAGTTATGCCTCCGCCTCTTTCTCCCTTTTTGATCCACCTTTGAGGCCTAGTCCGACCTACAATCACATCATTTGGCACCCTCTCTGACCCCATATGTGACCTCTAGCCTATTCTCTGACCCTAATCACAACCTTAATCCTCCTCTCTGCTAGAGTTATTGCATCCCTTTTCCTCCTTGGCCTCATACAGACAGACATAGTCACCTCCTCTTTCAACTTCCAAGGAGGCTGGTAAGTGCATGAATAATCCTCTCTTAAATTACTCTTCACTTTGCTCTTCCAAACATCCTACAAAATTTTCAGAGTTTTCTTATCGGTTTGTCTGGAATCTTCAATTTTGAATTTCTGGCAAATCTTTAGGGCTTCATTTGTAATTAGCTTCCTGATGAGCTATTTCTGGATGATGATGTTGTTGACATAATGGAGGGTAATGCAGTTGCCACCGGCCATGTAAACACTCGCTCCTCTTCTATCGATGGTCTTGAAGAAGTTCATGATGAGCTCTTGCTTTAGGTTGATAACCTTGTTTCTGTTGAAGATGAAACACTCACTCCTCAGCCAGCCTTTGGCAGTTCTTCTTCCAATTGGGGTCATATCACCAACAGCCATATATGGGGTTCCCATTTCGGTAAGATAAATACCCCAGGCTTCTTCTAGACACATTGATTCTCTTGTAACAAAATAGAGATTAAGATCATAAATATATAAATAAGTAATGCTTTTTTCTGATTATGAATATATAGTTTGTATAAAATGCATGTAGTGTACCTATGAACGTCTTGGTCAACTAAGTCAGGGTGTGGCACTACGTGTAATATTCTGAATTTTGGGCATAGAGGCTAGAGAATAAGCCTAAATTAGGAAAACCATTAAGCCTTGTTTGGCAAGAGTCCCAAAGATAGAATGAGTTCTATAGGACTATATGATTAAGCCCTTTAGATTGAGAATGAGTCTTCTGATTACATGAGGCTCAGTGCATATAAGCAATCAGATAAATGATGCTAGTGTATAGACATTTTGGCATACTTGGAGACATTTTGGTGGCACCTAGAGGCATGTGTGGTGCCATTTGGGTCCCACATGTATGAAGAAGCTTTTGAGTTGGCACAATAAGAAGTTGTCGTGTGTGCTCAAAGTTGGATGACAGTTATCAGTTTCTACGTACACTCAGTGTGCCATAAGACACACAGGCTCACACATGGCAGTTTTTGAGGCATATGGCACTATCTTATGCCACACAAGCACATAAATGGCATATTCCTCAAGGCATAAACATATGTGACTAATCATTTAGATAAAATATGTCAGTGTATATGTGCACATGGCATTTTCAGGGCAGGTGCATGTATCCTGCGTTTTTAAAGAAACACTGGCTTAGTGCCAGATGTCTGGGACACTCAGGGGTAGGTGTTGCCATCTCATGGTCACCAGGGACATATGGCAGCCTCTGAGACACATAGCAGCAATTAGCGGTAAAAGTGACACGTGTCACAAAACCAGAAGCCCTGTATCAAAAAAGTAGCTTTATTAAAGTAGCATTATTAAAACAGCTTTATTAAAGTATTTTTTGACATTTTCCCCTAATTAGCCAATCATATGCCATCATATACCATTGGACATCTGATAGAGGTGGAAAAGCTAGTGCAACCCATTAGTTTCCAATCCAGTTACATACCCAATTCTACCAATTACGGTACCAGAAGCCGGATGAATCCCTTTTCTTTGACAATTGAATTCACCTAACCATGTTAGAGGGGAAAGGAAGACATATTTTTAAAGGTACACTAGGTACCCTGCAATTTAAAGAATGAACATCCAGTACACAGGAACGCTGGTTACCCGATAATTTCCAGAAAAAGCACCCAGTACCCTGGTTTTTAAGTATCTGACACATAGAATAAGAATATCTTCCAGCACCTCCACACTTCATTAATTTCGTGCAGCCCCTTAAAATATCAATAAAAATAATAAAAATTTAGAGAAAAAGAAAGAGGAGAGAAGTTTGAGTATTCTTGAGCTCCCGAGCCGATTTCACCACCAAATCGGTGTTTCTAGCTCCCAGAGCCTTCAATAATCTTCTTCTACTAATTGAAAGCTACATTTCTATGATTTTGGACTTTCGATCAAAGGTTTTTGGTGTCAACTTGTCAATAGAAGTACTGCCAAAATCAAAAACCAATCGGGTAATTGCGTAGAGGTAATTGTAAGTTTCGCTCTAAGTATAACGTTTTGATGAGTATTTTTGGAATTATGGACCCTTTAGGGTTTCAACCAAGGGAGAAATTTATGGACTTGATGGTCATATAATGATGAACATAATGTTAAAAGAGGTCTTACGATTATTATTAACATGTTTTGAGGTTAAAAGTTGCAAGAATACAATTTGTGTTTTAAAGGTTAGATTTGGTCAGACATGATTCTTGGGTTTAGAGCTAGATTTTGATCAATTTGATGTTAGAAATGGATTGTATGGATAAAATTGTGTAGGGAGAGCTTGTGGTCATGATTTTTGGATGATTGATTAGAAAACCTTAATTTTTGGAATTCAAAGTGTTGTTGCTTACTCTACCAGATTCGTGGCAGTCTCCCTTGTGATCTGTTTTTGAATAGCCAAAACTTATCCAATTGCTATGATAATTTACAGGATTTTATTATACATCCTAGGCTTTTCAATGATATATCATGTTGATGAACCCATGTCGTGTGAGTTCACAAAATAAAACTAGGTTTAAGAATGTAGCGTAGTAGCTCAACCTAGGTCGTTCTTGTGAGGAGATTAATTTCCAATTTTCTAAGTAGTAATGTGATAAAAATCCTTAAAGTTGTGAGAAATCATTTTTGAGAAATTGCATTTGTAAACTAATGAAGTAAAGTAAGCTAAAGCAATATTTTTGTATTTTTCGGTTTTCAAAACAAAGAAGCGAAAGGAATTGAAATTAACACTAATAACAAAGTAAATTTAATAAACTAGAACAATGATGAAATGGGATTCCCTTGAGTTGAGGTTTTAGTCTTCCTTGCTTGCTAATGATATGAATTCCACAATATGAGTCAAGAGGATGGAACTAAGTTACCACTAACTCCATACTTGCAATAATCATTTAATTCATTCTACCGAAGCAATTAAATGAATACCACCAAATAATTCAGACTCAAGGAGATGAATAATCAACTTCCAATTCTAGCTTGTAATTACCATTACAACAATTCAAAACATTCAGTTTAATCATTTAAATCCACTTAACCAAGTTGGAATAAACAATTCAACCTACTCATAATATGAATCAAACAAAGTCTAATTAATCAACTCCTAGCTCAACAACCAAGTTTAATCACTTGGCATAACAATCTAGATCACAATTACATACTTAACCAAGCTACATAATCATGAACTAAAAAGAGAGCTTAAAGGAATTCCATTGAAGTTTAGAAGCTCAAACCATTACCCAACTCAAGGAAATCACCAAAGCTTAGCTACACATGGAGGAAGAAGATGAAGATTGATGAATGATAAAACAATCAGCCATTCGATAAAGTGAGGTGCACCGAATGTCTTCAATTGCAGCACCAATTATCAATCCCTTAAAACAGCTCCTTGATTTTCAATTCACGGTCAGGATTTTCCATTCAGCTTCTGCAGAAAGTCCACCATCTCTCTTCCGTTTCTCATTCGGTGCAGCCTTCCCTTTTCCTTTCCTAATCCATTCGGTCAAGGTCTCCTCCCCTCCTTTTCACACTTGGCCTTTTCTTTTATCTCTCTATTCTCATTCGCTGCTCATCTTCATTCCATCCGTCCTCGTCCGTGTTGCCTCCTTTTCTCATTTCCGTTCTCTCCTTCCTTCACGTGGTCAACAATTTCGGCTCTCTATCCTCATCTCCACAGCCGCCAAACCCTTCTCTCCTTCTCTCTTTTCCATTGCTCAAGTCCACGGTCAGCCTTCTCTGCTCGGTCCATCACATGCTCTTGTATCCAATGATTCAGCCCATCTCATCCTTCATTTCCTTTAATTAATCGGTCAGCTGCTCCCCTTTTCCATTCAACAATTTCGGCCCATCTCTCATTCCTTCTCTTTGGTGCTGCCTTCACGTCTTTATTCAGCACTTCATTTGTTTTTGTTGTCCCCTCCTTCTTTCCTTCAATTCCTCTCTCACAGTCCAAACTCTTTCTCTTGGGTGAAGACCTCTTTAATACAGTCGACATCTCAATTTGGTCCAGCTGCCTTTTCATGTCCACTCTCCTATTCCATTCGGTCCAGATTTATTCAAACAAAGCCCTTACTTGCTTCTTTCCCATGCTTCTTAATTCAGCCCAAAAACAGCACCACCTCCTTTCTTTATCTTCTATGTGGTCCCCTCTTATCCTTTCTTCAATTGTTTTAAAATGAGTTGTGTGTTTTCTTCACCTACAAAATTAGATTCACAAAGGTAATATCTTTTGCTCATAATTAAAGAATAATTGGAAAAACAAAAATTAATTAAAAATATAACAATTTAACCACTTTAATTCCCAAATTATTCTTTCACTAAAATATCACATTAATACTTAATTATGCCCAAAATATTCAATTAAGTCCCACAAAAGCCTAAGATTAATTAATAAAAAGATATAAATATTGAGCTCTATCCAATTGCTATGATAATTTACAGGATTTTATAATACATCCTAGGCTTTTCAATGATATATCATGTACACCATTTGGCCCTCTATATTGAGAGATATGCCCTGTTGAAGTTGTGACTTAAACCCTAGAATGTATTCAGAGTCAGTGATGTTGGTGATGGGTTCTTAAGGTTTTTATTTTGTAATTAGTCCTGAGTGGTATTTTTCTTTAAAAGGGGACTTAAAGAGATTTCCATGGGACTTGGAACTAACCCATTTAGAAATTTATAGATTAAGGTATGATTTTTGGAAGTTAAGCCAAAAAACAGAGGAATCTGGAAATCTAGATTTTGGCTGTGGCCAGGCCCTTTTGGCCGTGGCTAGGCACCTAAACTGCTTCTTGGCCATGGCCAGATGATTTCTTGGCTTCTGCCAAAACATTTCTAGACCTCTTTTTGCTGCAGCTAAAGCCCACATTTCAATAATTCATATTGTTTTGATCGATGTTGAGTGATTTAACCATTTCCAACCCCATGGGCATTTGTTTAAGCTTCCAACGCCTATCCAAGTGACTTAACTGATAACAAATAGGCTCAAAACAAAGAATAAGAATGGGAATTGATGAAGAATAACTTAGTTTACATTATGTAAAGAGTATTGGGATAAGTAATGACACTTTTTCACGAATTCTAACTTATAAGGTTCGATCTTTCCGAGGACCAGCTAAGAGATTAATAACTGAGGATGAGTGATTGGAAAGGTGTTCAAGTAGTAACTCTTTCTCTCATATATTATGTAATGCCTTGCATGTATGTTTTACCATCCATGTGATTGTATCAAGCATGTGAGTTTGCCGGGTGAATGCCCGTGCTATCAGAGTATGTAGCAAGTGAATACCTATGTTTATTACCAAGCACTATGGTATGAGTTGTTTTTATGCCAAGTTGCATAATATGCTGAGAAGCCATATCATACGGCTATCAAATAAAACTAAGCTAAATGCATTATAGGGCAACTAACCTAGGTCGATCTCTATGTGGAGCCTATATTTAGTTCCTAAGTAATATAGTGTAAATAACAAATTAACCAAAGAGTATGGAATGTGAATTTCATCTACCTAAGTAAAACAAAGAACTACTTGTTTATGAGTTTTCCAATGTATAAAGTGAGTATATTAATGTAAATGCAAGAGATGAATGTCCTAGGTGATTAAGTCCACTAACCATACTTGTCCAATTTTAATTCTAAGTTCTTCTCTTAACTAAGTATAAGGACTAGTAAGAACCCTTACTAATCAGTATCCCTAACTTCTCAATTCAATCTAAACATAGACTCAATTGATCAATTAGGAACACCTTGAAGTACTTTACTTATGATAAATTCATAAAAGGTCCTCTCTACCACTAATTAGTTCCTAGAAACCTAGCAAACAATTGATTTCAAGAGAATAGAGGAAAGCAATTGAATAACAAAAGAGTGTTATAGTTCAATCACAATACATGAGTACAAATCTAGCACAAGTATCATCATCCGATTACATCAACCGATAAAATCCTCATCCATATACAAAAATCATAAACTCTAGCAACCTAGAATCATAATCTGCATATACATAGAGTAGAAGTTGAAATTAAGATAAAAAGAACTCCCCTAGTTGCTCAAGGACTCAGGTTAGCTTCTTCATCACCGTCAGACAAAAATGTTTAGCCACTCATTGCAGAAATTCCCACCAAAATGCAACTAGAACTTCCTTAGGTCATAGAGATGATTTCGGATGGAAAAATGGATGAAATAACTGGTGAAAAATGAAGATGACTAGAAGAATCGGTTGTGGAGGAAGGAGCGAGTGTGAGATGGAGAAAACAAGTTGGAGAAGAAAGAAAGAGTGCTCTCATGCCAAGTCCGATCTGAAAAATGTAAGAGCGTCCCTTTCTTTTTTATGCTATGCGATCTGATTTTTTGTGAGTATAAGACACAAGGCCTTATTTGGAGATGGCCAAAAATTTGAGGGATCTTAAGGCCAAGAAACTCAAGCCACCAAACAATGCCTAATTCCTTTCTCAATCATATTAAAATTAGAAAACTATGAGATAAAATCTGCACATGTGCTCTCCTTTAATCTATCTTTGTCCTCCATTAAGCTCCAATGTACCATGTCATTACCTACATTTATGAGATGCACAAAGGTAATATCATATGTTCACAATTAATTAATAATGGGAATAAAAAATATTATTTAAAATAAATCAATTTAGCCAATTTAATTCCCAAATTACTTTTGCACTCAAATCTATATTAATACCTATTTATGGCCAAAATAGCTAATCAAATCCCAGAAAAGCCTGAGGTTAATCACTAAAAGATATGTAAATATTAAGCTCTATCAAATTCCCCCACACTTAGCTTTTACACTCCCAGGCAAAATTATTTCAGTCCATGAACCAAGAATAGAGATGAACAAGTTTGATCAACCTTTAAGAATTACATTTGGTAAATAATGAAGTATCCATATATCTAAACTCCATGAGCATGCCACATGTTAGAACAACAATCAAAGATGCAAAGCTTAACCAAATGAGTTCAATTGGAAACCCTCACTAGGACAAGTGTTTGCATTCTACTCTCGTGTAAGGTAATTTTTCACTCGAATCCACTCTGACTACAATCTACCATAAGCTTAAATATTTCTAGGCTCTCTACTACTTGCAACAATGGCCAAAATAGATCTAAAGTTTATGATTTTTGTACATATTTTTATATAAAGTGCCTTGTATCTTCTTCCTTCTCTTTTTTTTCTTTTCTTTTGATCTTCTTTTCTTTTCTTCTTTTTTCTTCTTTTTTATTTTTTTTTATTTTTTTAACAATTAACATGACACTTATAATCTTATTGACAAGAGCAATATTTCTATTTTTCTCATCACAGTACTAAAAGAACTTGATGAGAAATGCAAGCATGACATTTGTATAATGAAATATTGAAAATGGAAATGAAAATGAAAGGCTCAAAAGGGTAAACAAAGGTTGAACAATGATTGGTTTGTGTTTGGGTAAGAAGGTTTAAAAAGGAATGCCAATGTCATCTCTATCTATGCCATTGCAAAATGTAGCCTCAAGCAAGAAACAAGACAATTTCTAGAGAGCAATAGCCTAAGTAGACAAATCACAAAATGAAATGAATGATTAGGCCTAAAATACCTTCCAACTAGGCTCTTTGTTTCCTACCGAACTCATCAAAAGTAAACAATGCATCATTTCTAAGATTTAGAACATATGGCAACTGACTTCATTTAGACAAGTTTCAACATCAATATCTAATCACATGCAATTGAGATACTTGATCATACTTAAACATCTCAAAATTTTGGAAAAAAATAGGCTCAAAATGAACAAAATAGTAGCTAGCACAATATATGATAGCATATGAGAGCCCTTAAAAACAAAACAAAAGAAACACACAATCCATCTCTCCCCCATACTTAATCCTTGCATTGTCCTCAATGGACGTATAGACTAATGATATGACAATATTGCTCAATAATACAACAAAGAATCAATGTGAGAAAGAGTACAGTAACATACAAAGAAAAGATAAAATCAACATACAAGACACAAACTACCTTTTGCTACTGGGATGTCCCTCCCCTACACTTGTTCAACATCATGAAATCATGAATGAACAGTCCAAAATAGTAGAACAAGGTAAAGGAAGGAAGCAACCTTGTCATGTAGGCTTGTAGCTAGTGCAGTACAAATGGAGAGGGTTGGCTCAAGTATGGACATGTCCTCTAAAGCCATCCTTCACTTTATAAGTCCTCTTATCACACTTGGCAACCACTTCTAAAGGACTAATCCATGTCTCCTTGAATTCTTCATGTGGATTAGAGTAATAAGGCACATAATCCATGACATAGTAACCAATTTCAAAAGTAGACTTTTGATGCTTGAAGCTCCTCATAAGTGAGTTTACTTGGATCAATGGATAAGGCATGGAGTGAAAGTAGTGAGGAGCTTCCAAATCCATCCTTAGGCCTCAAAGGCTTTTCTTTGCTAGGTGGTAGATTAGTAGCTCAATTATACCCTACACTATCATCACAAACAACACCTTTCTCAAAAGTGTTTGGGTTAGTGGAAGACTCAACAAGCATAACATCATTTGGTAAGATAGTAGATGGTGTAGAACAAGTGTAGGCTAGTGAACTAGCACTAGATCACTTAACATTACTACCATAGGAGGGGAAATAGAAGAATAGGGAATAGAAGGGATAGAATTAATCACATGTGAATCAACGTGATATGTCTACTAGAAACTAACTCATGCTCAATATGATCATTATCATACAATTCATCAATAAAATGCACATCAAGCAAAGAATAATCTTCATGTAGGTGTTTCATTATTTCATACATATTAAAATGCACAAAATTATCACCAACAGATATAGATATAGAACCTTCCTTCATTTTAACCTCAGTGTTAGCAATTCTCATGAAAGGCCTACCCAAAATCAATACACCTTTACTCATACTCTCCTTAAACATGTCTAAAACATAGAAATATGAGGGAATGAGCAAGTCATTAACTTTAACTAACACATCCTCAAGCACCCCTAGTGGATATCTAATTGTTTGATCCGCTAATTGCAAAATAACACTAGTGGGCCTGAGTATAGTGACTCTTATAGACTCATAAACAGATTTGAGCATTATATTTATGGTAGTACCTAGGTCAAGCAATCCCTTAGGAATTGTGATATTCCCAATTGTGCAAGGTATGGTGAAACTCCTTGGATCTTGACACTTAACCGATAATTGGGGCTTAAACAATGCACTCACATTAGAAGGAAGTTGGACTATCTCATTAGGCTTGAATCTTCTCTTGTATTTGCATAGGTCCCTTAAGATCTTAGCATACTTAGGTTGTTTAACAAGTTCAAGTAAATGTATATTGACTTCAATCTTGCTAAACAATTCACACAAATCATTATCATGCTTTTCACTAGACTTTTTCATGCCTTGAAGATAAGTATGAGGGAAAGGAAGGTCTTTCAAATTTACCTCTTTACATTTGTGGACAATGGTTCCATAATGCTCATGTTGGCTTCTTTGTTCAACTCCTTCATTCTTTTGACTTGTAGAACTTGTGAAAGAAGTCTTCTTCAAGATGCTTTTCTCATTTTGGCTCTCGAATGAAGGAATGACTTGGAATGTGGAAGCTTGCTCTTATATGCTTTCATCATAAACAACTTCTTCGTCAACCTCTTTTGGATCATCAAGTCTAGCTTGCTTGCCACTCCTTAGTTGGATAGCATTTAAACTCTTAGGATTCACCTCAACATTAGAAGGCAAGGTTCCTTTCTTGGCATAATTCTCACTCTTTGCATTACCCAATTGAGAAACAAAGGTTTGGAGATTGTCATGCTTCACTTCCATTTGTTCAATCTTGTCACAAAGCTTGCTCATTAACTTTATCAAGGCCTTATTAGCATTAGGTTCTTGAATAGGTACCTCTCTTAATGCTAATGGACCTTGTTAAGAATTCATAAAGGGATTCCTAAATTGTCTTTGAGAATTTTTAGCACTTCTATAGAAGCTCTATTTCCCTTGATAGCCTCTATTGTTATTGCCTCCCTATCTAGAATTAGAATTGTCCTTCCACCCTCCATTGAAATTGTTTTGATTACATTGGGGTGGCCTTTGGTAATTCATAGCAGCCACATCATATTCTCTAGTTTGAGAAGGACAACTCAAAGTGGTGTGCATAGGGCTACCATAGGTTTTACAAGAAGTAGGCACCAAGGCTTGAGACATAGGAAGAGAATATGAAGCACTAACATTGTTGACTTGTTGAGCTTGAAGAGTCTTTTGCATACAACCCATTTGATCACTTAAAATGGCCAACTTGTTCAAAATCTCATTGTTGGACCAAGCCCCAACTACACATGCTTAAGCTCTTTCTGTGTACCAAATTGTTGATTATTGGTAGCCATCTTTTCAAGAAGATCCCAAGCTTCTAGAGATGTCAAATCAATTAGAGACCCCACCAGTTATAGCATCAATGGTGTCTTTGTTGTGATCAAGCAATCCATCATAAAAGTATTCCACCAAATATGGTTGAGAAATTTGATGGTGTAAACATTTAGGAAGGAGGGTCAAAAAGCGAGTCCAATACTCATACAATTTTTCACCTATTGCTTGTTGAACGCTATAAATTTTGTTTCCTCATCTTAGCCATTCTTGTAGCTAGAAAGAATTTCTCCAAGAATACTTTCTTCATTTGCTCCCAAGTCAAGGTTGCAAAGTGGCAAGGAAGCATATAAAGCTACCCTTTAGCTTTTCCCTCCACATAAAAGAAGAAAGCACGGCTTATGACTTCATCCAAGTCAGCTCCCGGAGGCTTGATGGATGAGCAAACCAAGTGGCGAGTCTCCAAAGGCCTATATGGATCTTCACCTTCATTACCATGAAATTTACACTAATCAAATGTCCTTTCAATTCAAAATTAGCATTGAAATTATAGAAGCCATAAGGATTATAATCAACATTAGAAGAAATTATATCTCTCATGCTTCTATTTCCTACATCATCATGCACATGATTATTATTGTAAGGTACTTCATTATGGCCATTATTAGGAACATCATTATCTTGATTTTCAATATGCCCATCTATGTTTTGATCTAGCACAATATGATTTTCAAAGAGAGGGCAATCAGTGAAATCAACAAAGAAATCACCACTATCAGTAGCAATTTCCATCTTTGGTTTTCACAAGAAATGCACCCCAAACAATTTTTTATAGCAACTTTTAATTTTGACAGGAGCTATTTTTTTCCTACTTATGACAGGTTCAAAAGCTACATGAGTGTAATAAAAAAATAGCAGTGATTTTCTGTAATAAGGGTGCTTTAAATGACAGCAGTCTAAGTCCAATGACAGCATAATGCAATTTTTAACACAAACACAATTGATCATTGTCATGTTCCAAATTTCAACAGCAAATTAAATGGCCAAAATTTCAATAACCAGGTCCTAATTTTTAATTCAAAATTCCTTTCTTCAGCAAAGCTTAAATCATAACCAAGAAACACAGATTAATCTCTAATAAAGACAGCAATAGACAAATATTATGCCTAATGCAGCAGTAGATTACCAATTCCTGACACAAACAACTTCATATTTTAACTAAGAAACACTTAACAGAATAAGACAGTAGCTTACAACCAGGAATGACAGCAATGCTCACTAATAACAACAACATTCAATTCTCAACTCCAAGTCTTTCTACATTTATTTTTAGTATATGAACAAATCAGATCAAGGCTAACTGAATGCATAAATTGCTGTCACAAAATTTGAGAGATGAAGAACAGTTCCATATATGAGAACTTTGACCCACACAGCAGCAAAAATTCATAATACAATCAGATTTTTGAAAAATTCACATGCTACACAAAATTTCAGCAAAGTCCCAACACAATTTTGACAATAAACTTGTAAGTATAAAAGCAGGACAACAAAATGGCAGCAACTCAAATTCTTAATTTCAGCAACAACCAACCACAATGTCAGACAACAATTTCATAGTAAGTTCTGCGAACTCACAGTTCAGCAAGCATAACATCAATTTGAGATTCCAAATAGAAACTCAAATTCAAAGTGAAATGTGATAGTTATAATCAGAAATGGTACCCAATTTCAGCAAAAATGGTTCTCACAGTAAAAATTCTTGAAATACTAAGTGCAGATTCAGTTTCACTTAGCAAGTGTAACAACAAGAACTTGATCTGACCCTTCTAGGAAAATAAGGTATGATCAACTTGCAATACTCTATGGTTTTCCGTCAAGAATGTTCAGCTTTAGCAAGGTGAAATCAATATCAACAAAACAAGTAATTCAATTACAGCAGAAACTTGGTTTTATGTATGCCAGAATAATACAATATCATGTAACATTGGTGCAAAGAAATACAATTCAGATTCTTCAATTGAAGCTAATTCCTTCAGTGAAACTTAGCAAAGCTTAGCAACTATCATGCACCTTATAAAATTAGTGGTAGTAAAGTTCACAGCAGATTGAACCTCACTGTAACAGCCACTAAATCTAAGTATAAGGGCAAAAGTCCAATAGTCACAGATTCCAGCAATTGGTATGAAGGTCACAACAATACACTTAATCCTTCTAAGCACAACAATCAGTTCACATTCGTTCAAAGATGATTTAAACAACATGTACAGGACAACACCATTTAATGTTCCAGAAACATTCAAACTTTTACATAGCCACAATATCAATAGAAACTCTCTCTCTATCTCTCTCTCTCTTTAATTAAACTACTAGTGTCCCTAGTTCAGTAACAAGCCTCTAAAGAATGACAGCCATGTCACCACTTTGATTAGGAAAAATTATAGCAGCAACATAACAATTAGTACTAAAATCTAGTGTCAACACATCATACATATTTGATCAAATTTATCTCAAACTTAGCAATCATCAAGAATAGGATCAGATTTATAGAGACAACTCAGGGAGAAAAAATCAAACCAAATATAATAGGATTTGGAATGACAAAGATAGCCAGAATTTTAGCAAGTGATCAATCAATCAGGTGTGAACTTTCACATGCAACAGTCCAAATGCAAATGGTTTGTCAAAATGCTAGAACTTGACAGAATTGGAACAGCATACATCAATCAGATTAAATGCATATGCACAACTCCAAAATATGTAGATAAAGAACAAGTAGTACTACTTAAAACTGATGGAAATGGCAAGGAAACTTGTAGTGCACCACAACTAGTCAAGTCTGCATAAAATCCAGCAAGAAATTATGAGCACGAATTGATACTTTCAATAATGTCGTACATAATGTAGAGGAGAAAAAACAAAGAATGAGACCAATGTGAACCAAACAAAAGCCAAGTAAAATGTGACACCTAACTAAAACTAATTCCTAACAAATGGAAACAAATTTCTTTATTTAGTAGTATTTCAAAAAAAATTTCTTCTATTTTTTTGTCTTTAAAAATTGAAAACAAGAACTCTTAAACTACACAAACTACACCTAGGTCAAATTTTGAAATTGACACCTAATTACCTAGGAGCTAGGCCCTCGACAACAGCGCTAAATTTGAAAACCCATATCATGGGGCTATCAAATAAAACTAAGCTAAATGCATTATAGGGCAACTAACATAGGTCGATATCTACGTGGAGCCTATATTTAGTTCCTAAGTAATCTAGTGTAAATAACAAATTAACCAAAGAGTATGGAATGTGAATTTTATTTATCTAAGTAAAATAAAGAACTACTTGTTTATGAGTTTTCCAATGTATAGAATGAGTGTATGAGTGTAAATGCAAGAGATGAATGTCCTAGGTGATTGAGTCCACTAACTGTCCTTGTCCAATTTTAATTCTAAGTTATTCTCTTAACTAAGCATAAGGACTAGTAAGAACCCTTACTAACCAATATCCCTAACTTCTCAATTCAATCTAAATATAGACTCAATTGATCTATTAGGAACACCTTGAAGTACTTAGCTCTTATAATAGATTCATAAATGATCCTCTCTACCACCAATTAATTCCTAGAAACCTAGGAAATAATTGATTTAGGTCAGCTTAAAGATAAAGAAGAACTCCCCAATTGCTTAAAGACTTAGGTCAGCTTCTTTATCACTGTCAGACAAAAATGTTAAGCCACTTATAGCAGAAATTCCCACCAAAATGCAACTAGAACTTCCTTGGGTCATGGAGATGATTCCGGATGGAAAAATGGATGAAATAACTGGTGAAAAATGAAGATGAATAGAAGAATCGATTATGGAGGAAGGAGCGAGTGCGAGACGGAGAAAACAAGTTAGAGAAGAAAGAACAAGTGCTCTCATACCAAATCTGATCTGAAAAATGTAAAAGCGTCCCTTTCTTTTTTATACTGTGTGATCTGATTTTTTATGAGTATAAGACACAAGGCCTTGTTTGGAGATGGCCAAAAATTCGAGGGATCTTAATGCCAAGATGTAATATCCTGAATTGTAATTTAGGGCTAATGACTTCTCAAGTTGTATGACAAATTTTGAGGACGAAATTTATTTTTTGTGTGGAGAATTGTAATATTTGGAATTGTAATCTAGGCTAATTACTTCTCAAGTGGTGTGATTATGGTTAATTAAACACTCTTGACGTATATGATGTAAATGGTGATGTAAAATATGCTTGATGATGATTTAGTAAATGGTGTTATAATTATGGGAAAAATGGGAAATTACCGATCAATTGGTTAGTTACCAAAGAGGAAACTCCTTGGTGATTTAAGGATCAATGGTTAGGAATGAATGATCAATAGGGTGGAATTCCATGCATGTGAGTTCATGTGGGATCATGGAAGGTAAGCCAAGATCATGACAAGTGGCATGTTCTGGACTATAGATGATGGTCAAATGTTCAAACTCCATTTTCTCTCTTCTCTCCCCCTCCAAGTCGGTCTTGAGTATAGAAATAAGGGAAAAATCTGCATCATTATCATTTCATCTTTTCTCTTTCCATTTCTCCATTTTTGTTGAGCAAGGAAAGGAAAGAGAAAGTGTAAAAGTAAGATTTTGACTTGCTAGATGTCTTCTAATGCTCAAGTAGTCTTCTTTAATATTGTTCATGATGTTGAGAGTTTTAGTGCCATAGTTACAGAATTTTGAAAGGTGGTGTTTTAGTGCTTGAACAAATTTGAAAGTTGGAGAATCAAGGATTTCATTTTAGCAAGTTGAAGAGGTGAGTATTTGTGGCATTTTGATATACAAGTTGTGATTTTTGGTTAAGTTTTGATATTTGTAGAATTATGCCCTAATTTTCATATGAAATTGAAATAGGATAATTGGTTAGAACTATGTAGGGACTTTTTGTTTGGCTTGTTGGTTATCTCTTTTGGATTGCGATTACTGTACAATATTTTTGAAATGTAAATAATAGTTTGGACATGGTATGTAATCCCCTAGTTGGGAATTATAAACCCGATAGATAGTATATATATGGTATCTAGGGGTCACCGAGATTTTTATTTTACACTCTGATATGTATAAATATAATGTAACTTTATACGAGGAAATTATATTTGAAATATGATGTTTGAGACCAGGTAAGGCAGAAATTTTAAAAATATTTGTGAAAACCCTACTGTAAAGAAGGGATCAAAAATGATTTTTATTATTATTGGTCTCTATTTAATTTTTATTACGAATTTTGAATCATATTTACAAAAGGGGTTATATTTTTTGTATCAGAGCTGTAGTTCCTGGCAAGGGTAGAGTTTGCTAGGATAGTTCCTTAGTCTTGGCTGTAGTGGTAGAAGATGAATCCTATTGATTTGTTGTGTATGCACATATGTGTTCTGTGTTGTAGATATATATGAGACTTATGGACTATGTGTATACATTATATGTGGAACTAACATAGTGAATAATTTGTAGAATGAAAAAGATAAAGGGTCATCCCAGAGTACAACAAGTAGACCCAGAGGTGGAGGTAGTCAATAACAATCCACCATATTCTATGCAAGAATTGATGGGTCTAATAAAGGATCAACGAGACTGATCACTGAGCTAAGAGAAGGGCTCAGAATAGTGAGAGGAAAGAATAAAGAATATTGGGGTCAGTCCATATAAGAGGAGACCTAGGAAGTGACCCAAAGAGAATAAACTATTGAAGGTTCAGCATGACCATTAGAGTCGCCTCCTCATGCTGGACCAAACCAAGAATCACACGGGGTTCTAGTTAGAGAGGAAATGGATTTGCAATAATGGTTTCAAAATTTTGCAAGCATCTGCCTCTAGTGTTCAAAGGTAGATTTGATCCCCAAGCAGCCGAAGACTAGTTGAATCGGCTAGAGAAGATATTTGAGGTCCTTGAATGCCCAGATGAAGTGAAGGCACGACTGGCAGTTTATAAGCTCGAGGGTGATACAGATCGTTGGTGGCGGAATATCGCCCTAACATTGAGGAGCAAAAATGTGCCACTGACTTGTGGAGTGTTCCAACAATAATTCAATGAGAAATATTTTCTCAAGTCGGTGTGGCTCGAGAAGGAGACTGAATTCCTTTCAATCAAGCAAGGTGATTCAGAGACCTTTGATGACTACTTGTCTCGTTTCATCTAGCTATCCAGATACTCCTCATATCTATAGAAGATGGATGATGAGGAGTGGAGTTCAGATATGCTCATCCGTGGGTTGCAGTAAGACTTGAGAAAGAGGTTTGCCACCCACCAGTTTATCGAGTTTAACAAAGATGTGGAGGAATGTAGAATCACTGAGAACAACCAACGAGATTTATATCCTACTAAAGTTACTAGCAATCGCAGTGAACCTAGTAAGGGTAAAACTTCCCAGAAGCATAAGGGTCAGGGATTCTCTTCTTCTTTATCCAAGGGCTGTGGTAAAAAACCCTATGAACCAGAAAATCATAAACAGCAAAAAGCTTCTACATTGTGGTTATGCCCTCATTGTAATAAGCCACATTATGGTTGACTTGTCGGGGAGTAGTGATATGCTTCAATTGTAAGCAACCAGGGCATTTTTCTACCGAATGTAAAAGGCCACAAGCAGAGCAGAGATCGAGGACTCAAGGCAGAGTATTTGCTATGACTCACGAGGAAGCCCGAAAGTCCCCAGATCTCATCCAAGGTAAAATTCTTCTAAATGGTAATTGGTTACAAGCGTTGTTTGATTCGGGTGCAAGCCACTCTTTTATTGCCTATGATTGTGTGAAGCACCTAGGTATACATGTACATAAGTTGCCATTCGATTTAGTTGTGTTGACGCCAATAGGTGTCAAGGCCGTAACTACAGAAGCCTGTTTAAATTGTGTCATAACTGTAGAACAGCATGAGTCTACTGTTGATTTGATTTGCCTGCCGCTCTACCAATTTGAAGTTATTTTGGGTTTTGATTGGTTAACAGCAAATAGTGTGCTACTCGATTGTAGGAATAAAAGGAATGTATATTCTGCACCTCAAAGTGATGAAAATGTGAATGCTAGCTTGAATTTCCTTTCTATAGCTCAGGCTGAGAAGTGTCTGGAGAAGGGTTGCTAGGGGTATATGGTATTCTTTTTTGTGCAAGGAGAGACCAGTGAAACTCTGAACAATATACCTGTGGTAAATAAATTTCCTGAGGTATTTCTGGATTATCTTAGTGGATTGCCTCCCGAAAGAGAAGTTCAATTTCTGATTGAGATTGTGCCTAGAGCTGGTTCTATTTCAAATGCCCCATATCATATGGCCCCGAATGAAATGGCAAAGTTAAAGAAACATATTAAAGATTTGCTTGAAAAAGGGTTTATTACCCAGCGTGTCACTGTGGGGAGCTCTAGTGTTATTTGTTAAAAAGAAAGATGGGAGTCTTCATTTGTGTATCAATTATAGAGAGTTGAACAAGATTACCATCAAGAACAAGTACCCTCTCCCTAGAATTGATGACCTTCGAGATCAATTGTCTAGTTCATGTGTGTTTTTGAAAATTGATCTAAGGTCAGGGTATCATCAACTATGAGTGAAAGCAGAAGAAATCCTGAAGACTGCTTTCAGAACGAGATACGGGCATTATGAACTTTTGGTGATGCCATTTGGGCTAACCAATACACCAACGGTATTCATGGATTACATGAACCGTGTCTTTCGATAGTATCTAAATCAGTTTATTGTTGTGTTTATCGATGATATCTTGATATACTCCAAGAGTAAGGAGGAGCAAGAGCATCATTTGAGGATTGTATTGAACATATTGCGTAAGAAGCAGCTCTATGCCAAGTTAAGTAAGTGCAAGTTCTGGCTGTCAGAAGTAAAATTCTTAGGCCACAGTATCTCGTAAGAAGGGGTCTCTGTGGATCCCAGTAAAGTGGAAGCAGTACTAAACTAGAAGAGGCCGGAAACTATTGTAGAGGTATGCGGTTTTCTAGATCTTGCTGGTTACTACCGGAGATTAATTCATAATTTCTCTTGTATTGTTTTGCCAATGACCAAGCTCACAAGCAAGGATCAACAATTTGTGTGAGATGAGAAATGTGAAAATTGCTTTGTGAAGCTGAAGGAGAGATTGACTACGGCACCAATGTTGATTATACCTGATCCCAGCTTGACTTATATTGTGAATAGTGAAGTGAGTAAGCAGGGATTAGGGTGTGTCCTTATACAGCAGGGACGTGTGGTTGCCTATGCCTCTTGACAGCTCAAACCTCATGAAATGAACTATCCCACTCATGTTCTAGAGCTTACGGCCATTATGTTTGCTTTAAAAAATTGGCAGCATTATTTGTATGGTGTGACAGTAGAACTGTACTGCAGCCACAAGAGTCTCAAGTATTTGTATGATAAAAAAGAATTGAATATGAGACAGTGTCGTTGGATGGAGTTGCTTAAGGATTACAACCTGGAGATCAATTATCATCCGGGTAAGGCAAATGTAGTCATAGATGCTCTTAGTCAAAAGACAGTACTGGTATCAGCAATGATAATACAAGAGGGGAATTTGATTGAAGATTTTTGAGATTTGAATTTATCAAATCAGATCATCTGTGCCAACTACATTGTTTCCCAAGGGGAAAGTAACTTGAGAGCTGAGATTGAATAAGCTCAGAGGCAAGATGGTGGAATACAGCGTAATTTGGCTAGACTTGAATGGGGAGAATCTCAAGGCTATGATTTGTCGCCCAGTGGATTAGTTCGTTATCAGAAGAGAATTTGTGCTCCACTTAAGGCCGATTTGAGACAGAAGATTCTAGACGAGGCATATAAGAGGCGATACACTCTTCATCCTGGTATGACCAAAATGTATCACAATTTGAAATCCGTATATTGGCGGTTGGGAATGAAGAGTGATGTGACAAAATATGTAACGAGATGTCTCACATGCCAGAGGGTAAAGATCGAGCACCAAAGACCACCGGATCTACTGTGAAGTCCTGAGATTCTAGAATGAAAATAGGAAAGTGTGATTATGGACCTTGTTATAGGATTGTCCAGGATCAGGAACTATAATGCGATCTGGGTAATTGTGGACTGGTTAATGAAGTCGGCACACTTCATACCAATCAATACTAGTTATTCTATGGAAAAACTAGCAGATATATACATCCGAGAGATTGTGAAGCTTCATAGTACACCGAAGAATATCATTTCTGTCCAGATTCACTTCTAGATTTTGGAGGGCATTGCATGAAGCCCTTAGAACTCAATTGAGATTTAGTACGGCCTATCATCCTCAAATAGATGGACAGTTAGAAAGGTCTATTGAGACGCTGGAGGATATGTTACGAGCTTGTGTCCTCGACTTCAAAGGGAATTGGGATCACTTTCTTCCACTTGCCGAGTTCGCCTATAACAATAGCTATCATATGAGCATCCAGATGGCTCTGTATGAAGCGTTGTATGGATGGAAGTGCCAATCGTCCTTGTGTTGGAATGAGTTATCAGAGAGGAAGCTCTATGGGCTAAAACTTGTTGATCAAACCTAAGCGCAGATTCGTATCATTCGTAAGAGACTTCTTGTAGCACAGAGTTGATAGAAAAGCTATGCTGACAAGAGGATAAGGCCCCTAGAGTTTGAGGTAGGAGATCATGTGTTTCTGAGAGTATCTCCAGTCACGGGCATTGGGAGAGCTATTAAGTTAAAGAAGCTGAGCCCAAGGTATATAGGTCTTTTTGAACTTCTTGAGAGGATTGGGCCTGTTGCATATCGAGTAACCTTACCCTAAAACTTGAGCAGACTCCATGATGTGTTTCACATTTCCCAATTGAAGAAATACCAACCTGATCCATCTCATATTGTTGAGTATGAGGAAATTGAACTACAAGACAGTTTTAAGTATGCAGTAGAGCCTGAGCAAATAATCAATCGAGAAGATCGACTGTTCAGATACCTAAGCATTCTGTATGTGAAGGTGGTTTGGAAGGGAATGACTCAGAGAGAGGCAACGTAGGAAGCAAAAGATGACGTGCGTAGGTGGTATCCGGAGTTTATGGCTCAAGTTGTATGACAAATTTTGAGGATGAAATTTATTTTTTGTGGGGAGAATTGTAATATTCGGAATTTTAATTTAGGGCTAATGACTTCTTAAGTGGTGTAATTATGGTTAATTAAACACTCTTGACGTATATGATGTAAATGGTGATGTAAAATGTGCTTGATGATGATTTAGGAAATGTTGTGATAATTAAGGGCAAAATAGGAAATTGCCGACCAATTGGTTAGTTACCGAAGAGGAAACTCCTTGGTAATTTAAGGATCAATAGTTAGGATTAAATGATCAATAGGGTGGAATTCCATGAATGTGAGTTCATGTGGGATCATGGAAGGTGAGCCAAGATCATGATGAGTGGCATGTTTTGGACCATAGATAATAGTTAAATGTTTAAACTCTATTTTCTCTCTTGTCTCTCCTCCAAGTCGATTTTGAGCATGGAAATAAGGGAAAAATCTGCATCATCATCATTTCATCTTTTCACTCTCCATTTCTCTATTTTTGTTGAGCAAGGGAAGGAAATTGGAAGTGGAAGTTTTAATCATTAGGTGATTTTGGTGAACAACATGGTTGGGAGTGTGAAATGTGTCATTATGGTAAGATTTTGTTGTTTTAGTGTTCCCCATAGGTTACTTATGAAATTTTGTCGGGGAATGAACTTTGGTATAAGTTTTAGAACCGTCATAAGCAAATTGGGCAAGTCTAGAAAGTTATATCAATTGTTGTGTTTTGGCTTCTGATAAGCCTCACTCGAGTGCAGCATGATATTTCCCTTTACCTTCAGCGTTTCAGTAGAATTCTTAGGCAAAGTACAAGGGTGCACTTGCTTGCATGCGAGTGATATGAGTCATCACTCGAGTGAACTTGGTCTCATTCGAGTGCAGGAGTAGGTTTCACCTTAGAGTTGCTCTCGGGTAGTCACTATCTGCACCACACTCGATGGAACTCGGGTGGAAAGGTGTCATTACTCAAGTACCAAGAACAATATTCGACTGAACTTCCCACTCTAAAGTCTTTTCTGCTCTCGGATAAACACTTTTTATGCCACGCTTTATGGGACCCAAGTGAGCATGAAGCTAACACTCGAGTGTTGACCTAGGTGCTCGAGTGCCATGAGCACTTTTTATCCTGGTTGTTGCTCTATGCCACGCACTCTCGAGTATGAGCTATCCCCACCCGAGTGCAAGGCATCCATCACTCGAGTGAGGCCATCTTCACTCGAGCGATTCAACCAAAAATCAATAATTTCTTTTGAAAGAGAGATCTTTGGGGGTAGTATTCCAACCCTTTAAGTATATGTCTAGGTTTCTAGTAGCCACCTAAACAGTTTAAATGATAACCAACTTTAAGTGTTATGGAATTAAGAACTTGGAAAAGAGATTGATACATCATCCTTGATCTTGTTTATAGGGTTTGACATTTGCCATACTCGTGAGCCCGCTGTGCCAAAGGACATTAGGAAAGAACAAGGTAGTGACTCCCGCTCTTATACTTTATATGATGCATTGTATATATGGTTTGTCATTATGTTGCAATGATTTTGAATGAGAAAGCCAGAGTGGCTATGTGATTGCCAAAGAGGCAATATGAAGGTTAGAATGGCTTTGTGTATTGTCAGATAGGCAATATGATATGTGTATGCCAGGGAGGCAACATGTATATGTGAGAGCTTGTATGCTGTGTTTATGCTGCTATACTGTATGATGATTTACTTACATGCTTTGTGATTATATATGGTATGAGTGATTTGTTACTACTGGGGTTCTTTTGAATCTCATTCTTTCCTTTGACTAACCCTCAGACAGGGCAAGTGGATCCAATGAGAAACGGAAGACCAAGAGCAACTAGAACTATGTAGGGACTTTTAGTTTGGATTGTTGGTTATCTCTTTTGGAATGGGATTACTGTATAATATTTTTGGGATGTAAATAATATTTTGGACATAGTATGCAATCCCCTAGTTGGGAATTATAAACCCGATAGATAGTATATATATGGAACCCAAGGGTCATCAGGATTTTTATTTTACACTCTGATATGTATAAATGTAATGTAACTATATAGGGAAATTATATTTGAAATATGAAGTTTGAGACTAGGTAAGGCAGAAATTTTGAAAATATTTGTGAAAACCCTACCGTAAGGAAGGGATCGAAAATGAGTTTTATTATTATTGGTCTCTATTTCATTTTTATTAGGAATTTCAAATGATAATTACAAAGGGGGTTATACAAGAAACTCAAGCTACCAAGCTATGACTAATTCCTTTCTTAAACATATTAAAATCAGAAAACAAGGACATAAAATCTGCACATGTGCTCTCCTTTAATTCCATCTTTATCCTTTATTAAGCTCCAATGTACCATGTCATCACCTACATTTATGAGATGCACAAAGGTAATATCATATGTTCACAATTAATTAATAATGGGAATAAGAAATATTATTTAAAATAAATCAATTTAGCCAATTTAATTCCCAAATTACCTTTGCACTCAAATCTACATTGATACCTAATTATGGCTGATAAGTAAAATATTTGCATATTTATTTTCCCTTATATGAGCTCAATTTAATAAATTTGGGTGTAATTAATAAATAAATAATTATTTTTGGAATAAAATAGAATTTCTTGAAAAATACTAAATTAGACCATCTTTTAGTTTTCAGGCAATATCTGAAGCTCTAGATGTCGGATTGGGACATTCTTTATACGGATAAAAAGCTAAGAAAGATCTCTACAACTTTGATGTCGAGACCAAAATAGAGTTCTTTCTCCAAGGGTTTCGAATTTTGCTTGGAAGTTGAAAGCGGGAATCATCTACCATTCCACCAACCCTTTCACCTACTACTTCATCTTCCTTTTCACCTACTACTTCATCTACTACATTTTATCTACTACTTCACCTACAACATTTCACCAACTACCTCATCTACCCTACTCCATTCTTCCCTATATGTAGCCACCCTCTCCTTCACATTTCACACACCAATTCATATCCATTACTCTCCTCTCTTCCTTACTTACAACCATTTCATATCTATTACTTTCCTTTCCTCTCCATATGCACCATATTAGAGTTAATTTTATGTATTGTATTACTTTTTGTATTATTTTTTCCATGCCACCTACATGGAAGGTTTTACCTCCTAAAAGGGACAGCTAGATTTTCCATTTTTCATGCATCTTTGGGTTGTATATTTATGTTTGAGAATTTAAAATTCAAGTTTTATGCAGTATTTATGAGGATTTCATTCTAGTTTTATATAATGTCAATTTATTTTGGTTTTGTTTTTAATTTTATCATGTGCTAAATTTCCATTTTCCAAAGGTGATGACGTAGCTTACTAATGACAGATTGAATCTTAACTTATTAAATCTAGTTTGAATTTCTCCTTCATGATTGAGTTTTAATTATTATTCTAATGCTTTTGATTGGCTAGCCATCTTTTGAATGATTTCAATATGTATGTTGAGATCGGAATGAGATGCATGTGTATAGATCATGTAATTAAAACCATGACTTGCATATAAAATAAGAATATATTCATATAAGTTGTGTAGTCTTATTGAGTTTCATGAATCTTATTGCATAATTAATTGCTTAAGTTCATATGGGAATATATTGGATTAGCAATTAATTATAGAATTGTTTGACCCTAGAAATGGCTAGTAATTAAATTAAGGAAACTCGACTATCAATCATATGGAATAAATTAGGCTAGAATAGATAAGTGATTCAATCCAAAATTTGTTAAGTGAAATCTGACCCTAGGACTTTTTCTTATAGTTGTTTCATATCATTTGCATTCATATTTAATCTTTTTTTATTTCATACTTTCAATCATCAACTAATCGACCTACTAAATAGAGTTAAAATTACCTATTTTAGTACTTAGTGATCAATCCTAGTGGGAACGATACTCTACTCACTTCTATATTACTTGATTACGACATTGTATACTTGCACTATTAAATTAATCATCTATACTCGTAACAAGTTTTTGGCGCCGTTGCCGGGGATTGTTGTCATTAATATTAATACCAAGTAATTTTAATACTAATTTGGTCTTCATATTACATTTGTTTTCTTCTTGGTGTCTTGTGTTTCTTTTCAGGCTTTTGCTTAGTGTATGACCAGATTGAAGGAGACTAAACTATTGCCTTTTGATTTGGAGATCGAAAGAACTTGTCGAAGAAATCAAAGTGTTCAAAAGCAGTTTACTTAAATCCTAAGCAATCCGATTGTAAATCCGGGGGGAGGAACAACAGATACCAAAACACTCCGTAACTATGCAACACCAACAGTCTTGGGGACAAATTCTGGAATCACGAGACCATCAGTAGCAACTAACAACTTTGAAATCAAGCCGGCAATTATCCAAATGATGCAAGCAAATCAGTTCAGTGGTTTACCGACAGAAGATCCTAATGCACATATAGCCAACTTCCTAAAAATCTACGACACATTCAAGCATAATGGTGTTACTGATGATACCATTAGACTTAGACATTTCCTTTTCTCACTCAAGGATAAGGCTAAGAGTTGGTTACAATTGCTACCAGTGGGAAGCATAACAACATGGGAGATCATGCTAAATTGAGGAATGAAATTGCCTTATTCACCTAACATGAACAAGAAAGCCTCTATGAAGCATGGGAAAGATACAAGGAGTTGCTAAGGAAATGTCCTTATCATGGGTTACCAAATTGGAGGCAATTGCAAACTTTCTACAGTGGGATGACGCACATCTCCAAAATTCTTGTAGATGTTGTAGCTGGAGGATCTTTAATAGGAAAAAATATAGATGATGCTTACAATCTACTTGAGGAGATGGTAGCCAATGCATATCAATGGCCTTCTAAACGTAGCATTTCAAAGAAAGCACTTGGAGTATACGAGCTGGAGGTCCTTACAACTTTGTCTTCTCAAGTTGCATCTATATCCAAGCAAGTAGGATCATTGGCAACCCAAGCAAATCTAATTAGCACTCCTACTAAAGCTTGTGATCAATATGGAGGACCTCATGTGAGCACACAATGTCAAGAAGGACACTCATTCATGTCGGAACAAGCTCATTTCATCGAAAATCAAAGGAATGACCCATTCTCAAACACCTATAATCCAGGTTGGCGAAATCATCCAAACTTTAGTTGGAGGAATAATCAAAATACATTCAAGTCGCAAGGGAAATACCAACAACAAGCTTTTCAACAACCAAATCCACTACAATAGAAAGTGAATTTAGAGGATGCACTGGCTCAATTGACCATCAATACATCTCAATTCATGGCTAGGACTAATACAAAAATAAAAAACCAAGAAGCCTTAATAAAGAACTTGGAGATCCAGATAGGGAAAATTGCAAATATGCTGAATTCCAGGCAACCAAGAACTCTACCAAGTGACACCAAAAGAAACCCAAAAGAACATGTGAAGGAAGTTGCACTAAGAAGTGGTAAAGAATTGAAAGATCTTGTAATTAAAAAGAAGGATGACGGAGAAAAGAAAGAAAACACAGAAGAAAAGAAGGAGGAAGTACAAGAACAAAAGGAGGATGATGTGATACTAAGAAGAATCAGCTTTCCAGACAATCCTCCTCCATATGTACTACCAGTTCCATGCCCTCAGAGTCTTGCGAAGGCCAAGCTAGACAAGCAGTTTGCAAACTTTCTGGAGGTTTTTAAAAATTTGCACATCAACATTCCTTTTGTAGACACACTTGCCCAAATGCCCAGTTATGCAAAATTCATGAAGGACATTCTCTCAAATAAGCGTAAGCTTGAGGAATTTGAAATAGTTGCACTTAATGAGGAGTGCAGCACTATTCTCAAAAGAAATTAACTCCAAAGCTGAAACATCAAGGAAGCTTTTGTATATCTTGCACCATAGGTCAAGGTCACTTTGAAAGAGCACTTTGTGATCTTGGAGCAAGTGTAAACCTCATACCTCTATCTGTCTATAAAAAACTTGGTCTTGGAGAGGTAAGCTGACCACAGTTTCATTATTTCTCGCTAATCGATCAATAAAACATCTGAGGGGTGTCTTAGAAGATGTTCTAGTAAAGGTGGACAAACTCATATTCCCAGCTAATTTCATAATACTCAACATGGAAGAAGACTAAAATATTCCTATCATTCTTGGGAGGTTATTCTTAGCAACTGAGTGAACGTTAATAGATGTCCAACAGGGGAAGTTAAGCTTGTGAGTTCAAGATAATCAAGTATCCTTCAACTTTTTCAAGGCTTTATCCTTTATAAATAAAGGTGACACTTGCTACAGAGGAAATGCATTGACCAGCTACATAAAAGACGTGGTGAATGAAATCTGCATGGACAACCATTAGCAATAGGAATGGTAGATGTATCAAAATCTACTAATCCAAAGGTCTTGAAGCAGATAAGGTACCTTGAAGCAAATTCCCCAATTTTTATCAAGAAACTATTTGAAGATCTTAGGGAAAGGCTGAGTAAGCTGGAACCATCAATAGAGAAACCACTAGTACTGGAGTTGAAAATACTGCCATCCCACTTGAAGTATGTTTATCTGGGAGGAGATTCAACATTACCTATAATTATCTATGCGGCTCTTACTCCTAAAGAAGAAGAAAAGTTATTAAGAGTTATAAGGGAGAATAAAACAGCATTTGGATGGTCAATAGCTAATAAAAAAGAGATTAGTCATTCAATTTGTATGCATAAGATCTTGATGGAGGACAACTACAAGCGGTCAGTCGAGCACCATAGAAGACTCAATCCAAACATGAAGGAGGTGGTGAGAAAGGAGGTAATAAAGTGGCTGGATGCTGGCATAATCTACCCAATCTCCGACAATCAATGGGTAAGTCCAGTTCAAGTTGTGCCAAAGAAAGGTGGAATGACAGTAGTGCCCAATGAGAAAAATGAACTGATTCCACAACGAACAGTCACTGGATGGAGAGTGCGCATCGACTACAGAAAGCTCAATAAAGCCACCAGAAAATATCACTTCCCTCTGCCATTTATAGACCAGATGCTTGACAGACTAGTAAGGAAAGCCTATTATTGTTTCCTGGACAGGTACACAGGATATAATCAAATTACAATTGCTCCAAAGTATCAAGAGAAAACAACTTTTACATGTCCATAAGGTAGCTTTGCCTTCATAAAGATGCCATTTGGTCTATGTAATACACCAGCAATATTTCAAAGGAGTATGATGGCAATCTTCTCAAACATGGTGGAAATGTTTATTGAGGTGTTCATGGATGATTTTTCAGTTTTTGTAGAATCATTTGAGAATTGTCTTTCAAATTTGGCAAAAGTCTTGCAACGTTGTATGGAGACAAACTTGGATCTAAATTGGGAGAAATGCTATTTTATGGTGAAAGAAGGGATCATGCTGGGTCACAAGGTATTTGATTGAGGTATTCAAGTAGACCGAGCTAAGATTGAAACTATTCAAAAGCTACCACCTCCTTCCTCAATCAAGGGCATTCGGACTTTTTTGGGACATGCTGGCTTTTATAGAACATTCATCAAGGACTTCTCAAAAATCACAAAGCCACTTTCCAGCTGTTGGAGAAAAACACTCCCTTTATATTTAATAAGGAGTGCTTATCAGCCTTCCAAACTCTAAAAAGTACCTTAACTTCTGTACCACTTATCATAGCTCCAGATTGGAATTTTCCATTCGAAATGATGTGCGATGTAAGTGATTATGCAGTTGGAGCTGTTTTAGGCCAAAGAAGAGACAAGATCTTTCATGCTATCTATTATGCCAGCAGAACACTCTCAGAAATACAGTTGAATTATGCAACAACAAAAAAAGAGCTCTTAGCAGTAGTATTTGCATTCGACAAATTCAAAGCATACTTGATCGGTTCAAAGGTCATTATCTGAACGGACCACTTAACAATCAAATACTTGATTGAGAAGAAAGATGCTAAACCCAGACCGATCAAATGGGTGCTTCTACTACAAGAATTTGACTTAGAGATCAAAGACAAAAAAAGGACCAAGAATCTCATTGCAGATCATCTTTCTCGGTTAGAACCACCAAAGAATTACCAATCCAGGAGAATTTCCCAGATGAGCAACTTTTTATCATGCAGTCATAACCTACTCCTTGGTTTGTTGATTTTGTGAATTATTTGGCAAGTGGAGTAATGTCTTATGAACTTTCTAAAGTGCAAAAGAAGAAGTTTTTGGCTGATGTAAGGCATTACTTTTGGGAGGATCCGTTCTTATACAAATAACGCGCAGATCGAATTATCAAGCAATGCGTTCCTAACGAAGAAATAGACAACATCTTAAATCACTACCATTCATCCCCATACGGTGTTCATTTTGGAGCAAATAGAACAGCTACTAAAGTCCTTCAATCATTATTTTACTAGCCTACACTCTTCAAGGGCGCTTACAGAGTTATGGCAACCTGTGACAGATGTCAAAGAACAGGAAATATCTCAAGGAGACATGAAGCCCCTTTAACTAACATCTTAGAAGTTGAACTTTTTGATGTATGGGGGATCGATTTTATAGGGCCTTTTCCATCCTCATTTATCAACCAGTTCATTTTAGTAGCTGTTGACTATGTCTCCGAGTGGGTTGAAGCAACTGTCTTTCCTACAAATGATTCTCGAGTGGTTGTGAAGTTCTTGAGAAAGAATATTTTTACAAGATTTGGAGTGCCTAGAGCTATTATCAGTTATGGAGGAAGGCATTTTTGTAATCAGCAGCTTCAATCTGTGTTAGCTAAATATGGAGTAACTTATAAGGTTGCAACTCCATATCATCCACAAACTAGCGGGTAGGTGGAAATCTCAAACAGAGAACTGAAGTGGATCTTAGAGAAGACAGTGAATTCCAACCGGAAGGACTGGGCTCCAAAGTTAGATGATGCACTCTGGGCTTATAGAATTGTCTTCAAGACACTAATTGGTACATCCCCGTATCAATTGGTCTACGGAAAAGCATGCCATCTTCTAGTAGAAATAGAGCACAAAGCATATTGGGCAGTAAAAGCATTAAATTTTGACTTAAAGGCAGCTGGTGAGAAAAGGCTTCTCCATCTCAACGAGCTTCAAGAATTCAGAAAACAAGCTTATGAAAATGAAAAGTTATACAAAGAGAAGACAAAAATGTGGCATGACAGAAGAATTTTGAGGAGAGAGTTTACATCGGGACAAAAAGTGCTTTTATATAACTCAAGGTTAAAGCTCTTTCCAAGAAAGCTGTGATCAAGGTGGTCAGGTCTTTTTATTGTGATTCATGTATGGCCATATGGAATTGTGGAGATTCAAGATGGTAATTGAAAAATGAAAGTGAATAGGCAATGGCTCAAAGAATACAATCAAGGTGTACTCAACACTTTGAAATTTGTCATCACATTTGAAGAACCAACAAGTAAGTCCTCAATCTAGTAATTTTTAAACAAAATTAAAAAAGAAAAGAAAAGAAAAATTTTGGTTTAATCTTTGTTTAGCTAAAGACGTTAAAGAAGGGCGGCTATTTGGGAGGCAATCCAAAACTTCTTTCGTACTCTCTCATTTTGCTTTCTTAACTCACCGAAACACACTGCACTGGGTGGAGAATTTTAGTCTTCATCGGTTTCATTTTCAGTTGCCATGGAGGAATCTCTTGTAAAGCTTAAAAACAGGTTCCCCACTCTTCCCAAAGATGTACTCAAGAAGATCTATAATAGTCGACTTGAAAGGATAAAGATATTCAAGCGTTTAGGCCTTCCTGTGGACATACGCTGGATCATTAAAGCTAAGTTACGTTTAGCAGGTGAGATTCATAAATCATTTGTTAAACCTTTTCCAGGAATGGGAAGAAGTTATTACTCTAAAAAGAGAAGAGCTAAAAGGATGAACATCTGCCATAAATGTGTAAGGTGGAATTGTGATCAATGTTGTAGGAGTAAAGGTATGGTTTCTATAAATCGAGAAGATAAAATTAAATTTATAAAGGATGAACTGAGTAAGGAGTCACTGTATGATATCATTCAAACTTTTGAAAAGCATCTGAGTGGTGATGTTTATCGTATTCTTCTTGATTTAGCGGACATATTCAACAGAAAAAAAGAGCGCTATTGTCTTGGGAATCTGACGTTAAAAGACCCTGTTTGCCATTTATAAGAAAATTGGATGGGAAGTAAATCCTCGATTCATAGAAAGCGTTTTAGCTATTACTGGAAGTAAAACCAGAGGAAGAAGTGAGCCAAAATCACAACTACTGTACATAATCATGCTTTTGTCTAATCATCTTATTTTTTCTGTAGCTTTCGTCTCATCTATCTTATCTTTTCAATAGCTTTTGTCTATTATGTCTTATCTTCTTAGTAACTTTTGACTTTCTTTCCCCTTTTTCTTCACGTAAATTACGCCGGTCATTCGTGTCAGAAGTTTTTCAAAATTTTTTGAAAAATGTGTGATTTGTATGATTTTGTTGTCACTGCTTTAATGTTATATATATGTACTCTTTCATTTGTAAATATACAGTCTTTCTCTTGTAAGCACAAATGGTCTGAGAGAAAAGAAAAGAAAAAGGGTATCATACAAAGATGCAGATTTACATCTATCTGCATTCTTGGTGAAACTGATATGGGTAAGGATGGAGAGTTTATAATAGCAGCAAACGAACTTGGAAGTGCATTAGCTGCTAGAAAGATCAATTTTGTATGCGGGGGAAGCATCCTGGGCCTAAAGGGAAGTGTGGCCATTTCTACATCCATGAATGGAAGCAAGGGTTTGAGTGTAAGGGTGAAGGAGTTGGAAGACCACATCTTCTCCTTGGGATAAGAGTTGCAGGTTTCAAGCTTGCCTGAACATAAGAGACAAATGTTGTACCCTGCTCAAGCTTTTATTGCTCTACCTGGTGGTTTGGACATATTGGATGGGATCTCTAGCGTTGCATATTGAGCTAAGTTGAACTATCACAAAAAGCCATTAGGATTGTTAAATGTTAATGGCTTTTATGATGATTTGTTATGTTTTTTTATCATGTTGTGGAAACAAGATTCATACCCCAAACGACTTGCCACTCCATAATTGCTACACCAACTGCTGATCAGCTGCTCGATCAATTGCAAACCTATGAACCTAAACTAGATCTACTCGTCAAGAAAATAGGTGGGCAATCTTCAGCTAGCAGTCAGAAGCAGAACCCAGATACCACTCTTCAGTTGTAACTTTCCTTAATCTCTTGGTTTTACTTTCTCTAAGCTCTAGAAGACATTGGGGACAATGTTTGATTTAGGTTGGGGGAGAAAAAAAATTTTTTAGTTAGTTAGTAAAATCATTAGATGCATGGGGTGTGGAAAAAAATGGCAGAGTAAGGAGTTATTCTTAACTTCTGAGATGCATTTTATTAGTTGCATGTTTTTGTTCCTTCTTAAAAAAAAGAGCAAAAGTGAAAAAAAAAATCATCCTATTTAAGTGCTTTGTAATGATCTTAAGAAGTATATAAATTTTGAGTATGGATCAATTGAATTTAGAGATTTCATAGCATGAATGAATAACTGATTGTTACAATTGGTAATGAATTTTGAGATTAAATGAACTAAGTTTGAAAGCCATTAACCGTGAGCTTTTAGGCCTATAATGAATATTTCTCTTGTGTGTGATATTCACCTATTAAGTTGTCACTCTAGAACTTGCTTTAAATCTAATTGAAATTACATCTCACATGCACATTCAAAAATGATAAAGGCATTCATTTTGTTTAGCCAGAGTCAAATAGCCAACTTTAAAATTATACCGTTGATACGCCCCTTTGAGCCTAATTGATTGTTTCTTTCTCAACCTATTAACATGTGCTTTAATGATATATCATGTGCTTTTACCTAATTTGGAAGATTAGCAGAGCATTTTAAATTTTTGTGAAATAGGCTTTTGACAAGTGTGGGGGTGTATATATCATCAACTTTAGAGTTGTAAAAAAAAAGGAAAGAAAAGAAAAGAAAAACAAGAGAGAGAAAAAATTATTAAGTATTGTGGGATATTGTGAAGAAATAAATTTATTTATAAGTAGCCCATTTTTCAAATTTTCTATTTCTTTAGCCCTTCATATCATGATTTACATTCCTTTTACCTTAACCCCATTACAACCCTTAATAAGTCCTTTTGATTTGAATTATGTATGTGAATTAGGTAGTGGAGATTGAGATTTTTAGCAAGCCTATGATAGTGCAATTTTTTCGGTTGAATTCGAGCGAAACACTTACCCTTAAACATTTGAGAGATTGGGAGAATGAATCACAACTACGAACTCGGTTTATTCATTTTCAAATGGAATTACCAGTTTATATTTTCGTTGATTCATGAATACTATGATCTCTTTATGTTTCAATTGTATTCTTGTTTATGACTTGGCACTTCTAATTTTGTTAGCACTAATTAGTCACTCCTTGTCCAAGGACGTCCAAGAGCTAAGTGTGGAGGAAGTTGATAAGTAAAATATTTGCATATTTATTTTTCCTTATATGATGATTATATGGATGATATTTGAGCTCAATTTAATAAATTTGGGTGTAATTAATAAATAAATAAAGATTTTGGCATAAAATAGAATTTCTTAAAAAAATACTAAATTAGACCATCTTTCATATTTCAGGCAATATCTGAAGCTCTAGATGTCGGATTGGGACGTTCTTTATACAGATAAAAAGCTAAGAAAGAGCTCTACAACTTTGATGTTGAGACCAAAATCCTATTCTATCTCCAAGAGTTTCAAATTTTGCTTGGAATTTGAAAGCGGGAATCATCTACCATTTCACTAACCATTTCATCTACTACTTTATCTTCCTTTTCACCTACTACTTCATCTTCCTTTTGCACACCTACTACTTTATCTACTACATTCTATCTACTACTTCACCTACAACATTTCACCAACTACTTCATCTACCCTACTCCATTCTTCCCTATATATAGCCACCCTCTCCTTCACATTTCACGCACCAATTCATATCCATTACTCTCCTCTCTTCTTCACTTACAACCATTTCATATCCATTACTTTCCTCTACTCTCTATATACACCATCTTAGAGTTAATTTTATGCATTGTATTACTTTTTACATGCCTCCATCTTGGAAGGCTTAGGATTGTATTACTTCTTGTATGCCACCTACATGGAAGGTTTTACCTCCTAAAAGGACAGCTAGATTTTCCATTTTTCATGCATCTTTGGGTTGTATATTTATGTTTGAGAATTTAATATTCAATTTTATGCAGTATTTATGAGGATTTCATTCTAGTTTTATATAATATCAATTTATTTTGGTTTTGTTTCTAATTTTATCATGTGCTAAATTTCCATTATCCTAGGATGATGATGTAGCTTACTAATGACCGATTGAATCTTAACTTATTAAATCTAGTTTGAATTTCTCTTTCATGATTGAGTTTTAATTATTATTCTTAATGCTTTTGAATGACTGGCCATCTTTTGAATGATTTCAATATGCATGTTGAGACTGAAAGGAGATGCATGCCTATAGACCATATAATTAAAATTATGACTTACATATGAAATACGAATACATTCCTATAAGTTGTGTAGTCTTGCTAAGTTTCATGATTCTTAATGCATAATTAGTTGCTTAAATTCATATAGGAATATATTATATTAGCAATTAATTATAGAATTGCTTGACCTTGGAAGAGACTAATAATTAAATTAGGGAAACTCGACTATCAATCATGTGGAATAAATTGGGCTAGAATAGATAAGTGATTCAATCCGAATTTTGTTAAGTGAAATCTGACACTAGGACTTTTTCTCATAGTTATTTCATATCATTTGCATTCATATTTAATCATCTTTTACTTCATACTTTCAATCATCAAGTAATCAACCGACTAAATAGAGTTAAAATTACTCAAATTGGTATTTAGGGATCAATCCTCATGGGAATGATACTCTACTCACTTCTATATTACTTGATTACGACAGTGTACACTTAAAAGTCTACACTTATTAAATTAATTATCTACACTCATTAAATTAATTATCTACACTCGTAACAATGGCCAAAATAGTTAATCAAATCCCACAAAAGCCTAAGGTTAATCACTAAAAGATATGTAAATATTTAGCTCTATCATATGCTGAGTTGCATAATGAGATATTAAATGCTCTTGATATGCTCATTGTTTCTGATGGTTCATATGACATGCCTTGCCTGATTGCATTTTATATAATTAAATGCATGTTACTACTGAGATTCTTCCAAATCTCATCATTTTCGAAAAATTTATTATACAGTAAAGTCCAGTGGAATGAAGGGCAAAGAGGTAAGCATAGGCGGTTGAAGCACACCATCAAAGTGACAAAGTTATTTTGCTACCATCTGTATATATTTTGGTTATGTAGTTTGTATAACTAATTACCTTGTATGAATGACTGTAATTCTAGTGGAACCTATACTGATGAGAATAATAGTAATAATAGTATGAAGTAGTATCAAAGTACTCAGTTATTTTATCGAAATTCTGGAAAATTTGGTAACAATAATACGGGTAAAGGTAAGATCAATAACCAAAATAAGGGTATCAATACCAGCATGTGGTATCAGGATTATCAGAGAACAGTGATATTAGAGGATACTACCAAGACACTAGTATCCATATTCACTTACCTTTTACCTTTTTATATGAATTTTGTAATAACTCCAGAGTTTTCAATAAAAGAAAGTAGGTATGACACTGCGAAAGAGGAAACAAGTGAGATAGCAGAGAGAAGAAGAAAGAGAGGAAGATAATAAGCCACTTTGTTTTTTGTTTTAGCGTGGCTCTATTACTGAATGGAATTAAGGGAGTTGGTGTGGGAGTTGGGGGAAGAAGGGAAGGGGGTCATTTAAAGAGGGTAAAAGCCAAGAGTGATGGTGTGATTATTAGTAATTTTGCATTGTATCGTAATTTACGGTGTGTGGCTGCTATGAACAGATAGAGGTAGTTTGAAATCGTTAATGTTCGGGATAAGAAATTCAAGCCCTCGGATCAATGTGGCTGACCCTCTTAGATCATTTAGTTGAGGTGAGGTCTACTAAACTGTTATATGTATGAATTATTAGCGTATAAATCTCCTCATTCTCAAGCTCTTCCCCCATAAGTCATGGAGACTAGAATACTCGTTATATTTGTATAGGGCCAGTAAACAAGGTATATATTGAAGGGCAGAAAGATTCTCTATAGTACTGCTTACCCTTTCAGTTGTTCTACTTTCCTTTATCATTTATCTATCAGTAAAGTATGATTACTAACTTAGTTAATAACATACACTTAAATTAATATTCAGGTGTTGAATATGCTCTACTATTGGGTGGAAGATCCAAATTCAGAAGCCTTCAAGTTGCATCTTCTAAGGATCTATGATTATCTATGGCTTGCTGAAGATGGCTTGAAAATGCAAGTTCACATATAAGTCAACTTATTGTGAACTTACCAGATCAATGGCCGTTTTAATGCAATTGAACGTGTTATAGATGTTAGGCATGATCTGAACATATTGTAGCTCCTCATATCTGTAAAAAAAAATACCATGTGGTCAACACAAACTTTAGTTGAGGGGTCATATGCTTGTGGTTTTTGAAAAATAAACTTTACAAATAATGAATTAATGGACTTCTATTGCAGGGATACAATGGAAGTCAACTGTGGGATACTGCATTTGCTGTCCAAGCAATTATTTCTAATGACCTCTCTGAAGAATATGGGGCAACAATCAGAAAAGCAAACAAGTACATTAAGGATTCACAGGTGGTTATATACATTATATCATGAAAAACATTTTCAGTTTGCGCTTGTTGACAATTGTCTAGTCTTATATTTGTTTTTATTTTCTTGGAATGGTTTTAGAAGATTTTCCTGGCGATCTTAATTATTGGTATCGTCATATTTCAAAAGGTGCCTGGCCATTTTCAACCGCAGAACATGGATGGCCTTTTTCTGACTGCACCGCTGAAGAATTACAGGTAATTATTGATCAGAAAACTTGACTTTTGTTTGCCTATTTTCTATTATTTTGACACATTCTTTTCAGGCTGCTCTTTTATTATCCAAAATTACACCAGAGGTTGTTGGTGAGCCAGTGGATGCCAAGGGATTATATGACGCTGTTAATATCATTCTCTCATTGCAGGTAGCTAGGCTCCTCATGATCCAAATCCATATTTTTTGTCTTCCAATAGTTGAGCTAATAAAATATTGCAATTATCTTTTATAACATTGAAGGGAGTTTTTTTTTTTGTTTTTGTTTTGTTCTAACATAATTAAATTTCAGATATATTTTTATTTTACGAATTTTAGATCTGTGCTTGAACTTCGAGTTTCAAATTTGGTCTTTCATTTTGTGCTTCTGAAATGTCTTGGGAGTTGCTTGACTTTGTGAATTTCCTAATATATTGTCAATTTGAGGTAAATAAAGCCTAATGATGTGGCTGAGATTGCTTGGCATAAGAAGAGGAAAGAGTGGGTAGGTGAACGGTCTAAAAGATTGCAAAGACCACCTAGAAAATCCTTTATGAGGTACATGCACACTTTCAATTAAACTACTCTGATTGTAAATCAAGGGGAACATTAATTTTCTTTTGTTTTTCCTTAAAAAATAATTGCCAAGCTTGCATTGGGTATCATATACTACAAAGATGATGTGTAGAGATAAAGGTTTCTTTTACATAGTGTAGTGGTATCGAGAAGTTTTGGACACTTAATTATATTTGTTTAAGTTAACCCATATCTAGTTTTGGACCACTTGATTATATTTATGAAATGCTGAATGTATAGCACTGTGTGGCAGAAAATATAAATTACATATTTAGAAAAAAAATGACTTTCAACGTCTGTTTTCTCAAAAAAAAGATGTTCTAAATTACTTATGACATCTGTTTTTAAATTGATATCTATTTTAAAACTTTCAACAACACTCACATAGACATTCCCCTGAAAAAGCAGTCTAAAAGTCCTAAAATCAGACTTTAAAAATGCCTTATGTAATAGTAAGTTGGTGATGACATGAAAGATTTGAGATCTGTGAAGGTCACTCCCCATTAGTGATGTTAGCCTATGTTTGGGATAGCTTAAAAAGCACTTATAACTATAAGTGCTTTTTACGTAAATTGAGATAAAACTCCTCTCACATACTTATCTCGTATATCTCAAATCACGATTAAAAAACATTTATAAGCTATCCCAAACAAGCACCAAGTGGACGTCAACGATAGTTGTAGACAGAGGCTGGAGGCAGCGCACTCTTCTTCTTCTTCTTCATCAAAGCGAGTTTCAGAGGCAAATCATGGAACTGAGAGCAGAGAGTGTTTGATGTGCAAGGTGAAGGGATCCAGACGTGATGTTGAAAGCGACGTTGCACCGTAGAAATCGGAATGAGGAGGCATACTAGGGTTGTGTTATTGGGGGATGTAAATGGGCTTGTGCCTATACCTTCTTAAAAGAAATTATTTTTATGGCTCCAAAAGGCTTTAAAATGAATGGATTTATTTAAATTAATATTTAATATTTAGATGGAATGATGAGAATTTAAATTATTTATTAAATTTTTTTATTTCTCACCGGTTTAGTCCACTAGTGACTTCAATCTGACCCACTACCTCGACGGTTCAAAAGTCGATTCGGGTTTCATAACCTTACTCTTATTTTACGTCTTGTTATTTCTCTTTTGCATTTAGGTAATCACAAAGCCGGACTTATTCTGTAATCATATTCCTTGTGCTATATTTACAAAAAGTTTGTATTTCTTTAACTTATTATATATTTCTAATAAAAATTAATCATTAGATAAAAAATACTCTTTTTATAAAATTTTCTCTTTTTTATTCTGCAGGAAATAAAATGCACTCATTTTTTTTTCATTATGATTGAAAATATAAAATAAAGGAAAATAGTAAAAGTAGAGTGGTTAATTGTAATTCTCTCATAATGGGAAAAAAATACTCATGATCGATTGGGATGTGTTTATATGTAATTATAATTGAAGACCAAATAAAAACAAGAGCAGGATGGTGGGGCAAATGAGTGAACTCATTCTATTTTATAATGACTTCTTCGATTTTATAAACTTGTTCTCTTAGGGAACGAGTTTAAATATAGTGTTTTGATAAATATTTTTGATTATATAGCATTGTGATAATTTCGTTTTACCGTTTAAAGCATCTTCATAAAAATATGTACACAACGCAAGTAAGAAAAACTCTCATCGAACAACGGCCTTTGTCCAAAAGAGACCAATTTTATCCCAATTCAAGGCAAAGTAAGGAAATCAGTTCAACAGAGTACACTCGGGTGTACGAGAGAACTTCAAAAAGCTTAGGGCTTCACAGTGCAATAAAAGACATCACAAAGACACCGCATACTCAAACTCAACTAAAAAACCCAAACTTTATCTCGCCATCCAAATCACAAAACTCTAAAAACTGTAAGCGAAAAACGCAATCTATAATATAATGTGATGATTAAGGAGTTACCTTTAAACAGTGTTGAGTACAAGCTTTCCTCTGTTAAGCTCTTCAGTTTCGTCCATAGCAACAGTGTTGAACATGATCAAAACCCATTCGAATCATCCAAAACACCAGATACTCTGAAATCCCAAACTTTCTTTAGCCAATCAAATTACAATACTCTAGAAATTATGAGGCTTATGGGAGTGGATCAAAAGCTAATTACAGCCGATCTTCCCTAAAAAAAAGGCCGACCTTAAGTTTTGAACAAATGCTTCGAGACATACCTGCAATGCATATGTAGGGCAAAGCCTAAGGAGTTAATTGGTGGTTATCTCTAGCTGAGTAGTGGTATAACACTACCCTCCATACATGAACTAAAGTAACTACTTATAAGTTGTTAAATAGGCAAAAAACCTTATACACACTCTAGAGAAGTGATAGTGGGCATTTTGAAGCATCATTTGCACAGGCCAGCAATTCAGAATCAAATCACTCACGTGATTGTACATTTTATTTGAAATGAATTCTCTTTTTAAGTTGCAGAGATTTCAAACAGAGGTTGGAATTTTCCTTCTAGATGATTACCAAACAAAGCAAGATGATCAAGAGGAATCAAGTTTCTGAAATTATAAGAATTAGAGCTAGCCCCAAGTGGCTAAAGATATACAACCATTCAGGAATAGAAGAGTCAAACAAATTTTCAAATAAATCAAGATGTCAAAGGAGAGTTAAGTTTTGAACAAACAAATTTTCAGATAAATCAAGATGTCAAAGGAGAGTTAAGTTTTGAATACCAACGAGCATTGATCCGTGAAAATTATTATTTAAAAACTGAATATAAACCAAATTTTTCAATTGGAATATCCAATTTGGAACTAGAGAAGGACCAAAGAAATAAGAATTGGAAAGGTCAAGGGTGGCTGGATATGAAGAGTTAATGTTATTAGATGGTAGAAAATGATGAAATGCACAATATGACACACTCGAAAAGGGAGGTAAGTGAAATTACATAATATCTGTTGCATATTACTCTAAAACAGGGGGAAAAATTTCACCAACAAAATGGGGGAAAATAGTGGAGCGTTACAAAGAGAATTAAGATGAATAGGAGGAGAGTGAACAACCTCAGGCGTGACTTCAAAACAAAAAATTGTAATTTATGAATTATCAGCTCAAACAATATGACATCAAAATTTCGTGCAATAAATAATTACAGAAAAATTAAAAGGAACAACGTCCGGCAAAACGAAAGTATTAGAAAAAGGGAGAAAGAAAGCAAGAAGTGAAACAAAACAGTACTGGGATGTAGCCGGAAAAAAAAAAAAAAAAACAGCACTGGGCTTAAATCTTGAACAATGAACATTTCTTATTTGGATCTTTTGATGCATCTCTTGCATTCGCAGAAAATGGTTTGGATGATTCTTGGCCATCACAATAAATTAATTATATTTAAAAAATTAATTTAGTGTAGTATATGGCAATGACTCAAACAAAATTGACTCCATTAGAAGAATATCCGTGCTTATAAAAAATTACATTAACAAATTATAATTTTTGTACATTTATTATTATATATCTTAAAAATTTATACCATTTAGATGATAAAAAATATTTCATATTTTATGAGTTAAAAAGAACGCCCTTACCGTAAGACTTTTTTTTAAAAAAAAAAAAAAGTTTAACGTATAGCAATAGGAGTAACAATACTAAAATTCCATTGTAACTCTAAGATGTGAGTTATAATTTAGTAAACGATCTAAAAACTGATATTAATATTTTTAAATATTCCTTGTAGCTCCAGCACTTTCTCTTACACTTTTTTTCTCTATTTTTATTTTTAAACCAACAGGTATCATCATAAATTAGATATCATTTTTTGTATGAGATTTTTCTTCTTAGATAATCCTGACTGGCGACTTTGAGCCTCAACTAGCGAGTTCTCATTGTTAACCTCATGAAATTCTTATCAAAATTGCACATTTCATCCTATTTTCCCCTCACTTTGGGTATATTAGTGGCCATCCGAGAGTGCTAAAGTTGATGAAATGTGCTCTACTCATGCTGGGCACAAAAAGAATGCAAATGTGGAGGAAATATATCATTAACTGCTATGACTATTCAACTGTGATTGTTTGTGAGTTCTTTGTGTTGAAAGGATACAGATTCAGTCATAGCTGGACCAGAGAAAGCCAAATGAAATGAGAAGGAGGTGAAAGGAAGTTGGAGCCATCAACCATGCCAAGGAAAGGCAAGAAGGGATGAGAACAGAGCAGAAAAAGAGAGGAAGCTGAACTTCAGAGATGACTGGCCGCGGCCAACCTATCCATGGGCCGCGACCAACAAGAGGACAGAAAGTTATGGGCCGCGCCAAGATGAGGTCAGACAGCCACTGGCTGCGGCCCAAAGATTGACAGAAGCTTACTGGCCACGGCCCACAGATTGCCTGGCCGTGGCCAACCCCCGAAAATGCTGTTGTTCGTTTTGTCATATGAGGAACTATAAAAGCAAAAACCAGAGGCTGAAGAGGGGATCCCAGATTTGGAAAGACCAAGGAGGCGGCTGAGAACATCCTCTGAGCTTGGGTGTGCTTGAAATCAAGGAGAATCACAGAGAGAGTGAGGATTTGCAGAGATTTCAGCTAAGATTCTATGGTTTTTCTGTATTCCTTCCATTTCTTCTCTGTAATTCTGATATGGCTGTAATGAGAGCTTATGTCTGTGAATCATTTGTGAACATGGATAGCTAGAGTTCCTTTCTAGGATTTTTTCTAATCCTTTGTATGGATTAAACTTGTTTCTTTTCTTCTTTAAGGATCTAATGGCATATATATGTTGATTTCATTCCGTTTTTACTGCTGTATGTGACTGGACATCACTGTGGATGATGTGTTCAATTAAATTAAGTTTGAGAGAGTTAATTTAATTGCAGAACTGGAGTGAAATTATGGTAGACTTGAAGTTTATAACTAAATGGATGGTTTGTTAGTAACATAGAGATATAGTTATTAACCTAGCATTGTGAAATTAAGATTGGTATGTAATGAATATCTTCTCTTAGCTATAGCAAGAGATTGTGCATGCTAATAGATGATATGCAACTGGTTATGACTTGAGAGAGCTTAATCATATGCTTTGGATTCTTAAACTGACATATGTATACCCCATGAAAAGGATCCTTGGAGAGGAAAAGAAGTAAATTTATGAAATACTAAGGGGATGAGCAATCCTAGGCCTATTATACTTGATTGAAATCATACATCTCCGAGTTTTGTTAAGCAAAGTCTAGCTTTTCAAATATATCTTTTGAAATTCCTTTTTCCACACACAACATGTTTTGGCCCAACTTAATCGAATTCACCAAACCTATTGCTTGACTAATTTGTTACTCACATCCTCGAGGGAACGATCTTTACTTATCACATTATTACTTGACGCGATCCGTGCACTTGTGGTAGCGAACAAGTTTTTGGCGCCGTTGCCGGGGATTGGTTTAAAAAATCTTTTAGTTGACCTTAGGCTTGTGATAGTAGATTTTGCTTGGGTCTTTAGTTAGGTTTATAATTTTTCTTTCACTATCTTCTACATTAAATTGTGTTTGTTTTAGTTTGATACTTGCTCGTTTGTGCCTTTTGTTGGTATCAACTCAGTACATGCAACATTTGCAATTGGACGGATTGATAGTGGTACTTGACGGGTTACCGCGCATCAAAGAAGAAACTGAATCAGCAGCAGAATCTGAGCCAGAGATAACTGAATTTGAATCTGAAGTGGAATCTGAAACTGAAACTGAAGCTAAAACAATGGCGGATGAGTATGATAGAGCCACCGTCAATGACTTCGCCAGCCGGAATATGCGAGGCACTCAATCTTGCATTCTAATGCTGGAGATGCAAGCACACACTTTTGAGATCAAGCCGGTGATGATCACAATGTTGCAAATGCATGGGTTGTACCATGGTCTTTATAATGAAGATGCCAACAAGCATATGATGTACTTCTTGGAGGTGAGTGATTCTTTCAAGTAGAATGGAGTCCCCCAAGATGTACTGAGGTTGCGGCTATTCCCTCTCTCTCTACAAGGGAAAGCTAGAGATTGGTTCAACAATCTCCCAAAAGGATCTATAACTTCTTGGGCTGATCTTGAAGTGAAATTTAGAGCTCGATTTTTCTCCGATGATAAATCAGTGCAAGTAAGGGACGAATTTCTAAGTTTTAGACAACAGCCGGATGAGCATTTGTATGCCGCTTGGGAAAGATACAAGATGTTAATGAAGAATGCCCTAATCATGGGGTGGACAAGTGGGTAGTGATCCAAATTTTCTACACGCGCTTGAACCCTCAATCTAAGGCGATGGTGGACTCTATGACTAATGGAGGTTACCAGAATGTGCCTATCAATGAAGTGTTTAGACTTTTGGATCAATTATCTGCAAACAACACCCAAGGCAATGATAGAAGGACTACCCCAGCCCTGCCCAACACAAAAGAAGACTCTTCTTCACAAATTGCCACAATTTTATCCGCGCTAAACAAGCGTTTTGATGTCTTAGAGTCCCAAATATATAAGGGCACTTCTCGTGGTGTGCATTCTGTTCAATCTACTTCCATTGTATGTGAGCAATGCAATTATATCTACATGCCTGATAACTGCCCCCTCTACATGGGCACTGAATCTGTCCACTATATGGGCAAATTTCAACCTTCACAAGGTAATCCATACTCACAAACTTACAACCGTGCTTGGAGAACTCATCCCAACTTTTCTTGGAGTCAAGGTAACACCTTGAACCCCCCCCCCCACATGAGTCTACTTCTAGCACCAAGCTGGTTCCTCCACCGGGTTTTCCCTTGCCATCAAGGCAAGCTCCTGCAAAAGAAGAAGAATCTAAGACGGACAAGATGTTAGCCCATATCTTATCAGAGGTGGAATCTTCAAGGGGTGAGAGTAAGGCTACCTTTTCTCTTCATGAATCTGCTATTAAGAACCTTAAAGTTCAAGTGGGACAATTAGCAATACAAGTAAATGCCATGGCTCGAAATGGTCTCCCAAGTGACACCATCCCTAATCCAAAGCGGGGTGGAAAAGAAGAATGCAAGGCCATTCATTTGAGAAGTGGTAAGGTGCTTCCAAACATGCCTAACTCGAGCACAACTGGATCAAAGCAAGATGAGCAAGAGGACACTGAGATTGAAGAGGAAGAAGTTATGACTCAAGAAAATATGGTGGAAGGCGATGAAACTAAGAAGAAAAAGCAAACTGAAGGAGGGTTGGATGATGTTAGCAAGAGTAAGAAGAGGGAACAAGAGTTGAATAATGAGAAGAAGAGCAAGCCAACCACCTCCACTATCATGCCTCCACTACCCTTCCCTCAAAGATTCAAGAAGAAGGAGGAAGATGCACAATTCAAAAAGTTTGTGAACATGTTTAAGCAACTACATCTAAACATTCCATTTGCCGAAGCTTTAGAGGGTATGCCTAAATATGCCAATTTTCTAAAGGATGTGTTGTCCAAGAAAAGGCGATTTAATGAATTTAAAACTGTGGCATTAACCAAAGAATGTAGTGCATTGATCTAAAGGAAGTTACCTACCAAGGTGAAGGATCCAGGAAGTTTCTATTTCCTTGCAATATTGGAACGAACTTCAATGGTAAAGCTCTATGTGACTTAGGTGCTAGCATCAACTTGATGCCCTTAGCCGTTTTTAACCAATTGGGGTTAGGAGAGCCAAGGCCTACCACAGTAACCCTTCTATTTGCATATTGGAGTATTTCTAAACCTAGAGGATGTTAGAGCAAGCGTTTCACCCAAGAAGGGGGGTGAATTGGGTGATACTAAAAATTTTGTTGCAAATATAAAACTTGACGGTGAATATAAAGCAGTAAAGAGTAACGAGAAATATCACCGAAGTGTACACCGGGAGTTATACTGGTTCGGCCACAACCACTTTGACTTACGTCCAGTCCTCAGAGCTTCTCTGAGAGTTTCACTATAACTTCGAAGATTCAGTGGGTTCTTGGCACCTCAGTACAAGCAAGTTCCTTCGCCTGGACACTCGCTCTCCCTTACAAGTTGTAATCCAATCCCAACTCAAGGTTCCACAACCTTAAGTTACCTCAATAACAAATATTGAGTTTGAATGAAATATCTCTCTCACAGAGTGAATAAGAATCACTGAAGTACAGAATTACAAATATGTGTAAAACAGAGTAGTGAACTTGATGATACGTTCGTGTGTGTGTTCTTGTTATTCTTCTCTGTTTGGATGTTCCCATATATATAGATGTGTTGGTAATGATCGTTGGAACATTTTCTTCTTATCCGTTAGAGTGTGCGCAGCCACTGTTGACCTTTCCAATATTTGAAAAATATCCGTTTGCGGTAGGTGGCGGTAGGTGGCATTTGAACGTTGCATTTGACTTTCCTTATTTGGTAAGATTTCTTCATTCACTACTACAAAAAGGATAAAAGGTGGCGCACATTTTGTGGCACTTCTTTAAACAAGTGCCACAGCTTCCCTTTTTTTATTTTTTACCTGTATAATTTTTTTTGGGTACCAGCTGTGGCGCCTAATAGGTTAAGTACCACAATTAGGGAGGCCTAGTGTGGTGCCTACCTACACAGGCTCCACACTTGACGCCACACAAGCAGCTGCGGCACCTGACCCACCAGGCGCCACAGCTGCATCAAAGATTAACTGTGGCTCCTAGGCATTAGGCGCCACACATGATATATAATATATCAGCTGTGGCGCCTAAGCAGCTGATGAGGCAATGTGTGGCGCCTAAATTGTTAGGCACCACACTTGCCCATTTCTAAAAAAAAAGAGGAAAATTTTCAAATGGATAGTGTATATCTCTTAATTATTTCATTTTCCGCGTAGTAGTCCCGTGTCCGTCCCCTATTCCTTCTCTTTTTGACTACTACTCCACTTTAATTATTCAACTACTCTCTCATCCATTAAATTACTTTCCCTTTCTCATCTTCTTAGTGGATCCGTCGGCCCCCTCCCTCCATTTTCTATCATCTTCACACTAAAAAACACACCCACACGCTCACTCGTCACTCAAGCTAGCGTCACCAACGTGGTCTCCCACTCCCTGCGCTGGTCAATTAATAGATTTATAAGAAGAAGACTGTTTCATTCTAGCTTGCTTTGTTTAAGTTTTGTTTAGTCAAGATAAATCGTAATATAACGTTTTCCTTTTTGTTCCTAATTTAATAGGAAAGAGTGAAAACCTAGCTTGTTTCGTTTGCCTTTTTGCTTTGTTTAAATTTTTTTGCCGACAAGCTTGCATTTTTTAGTAATCTTTTAATTTATTTAATTAGTTGTTGATGTACTGTGTTCACATATCAAGTTCTTGTATTGTGATATTTTTTATGTTAGCTTTGGAGAGTATTAATGTAAGAACATTATTGTTGGGGACTTGAATTTTAAATGTGAAAATTATATATATATAATAGGTTGAAATATAAAATAGAAAGATTGACAATTTGTGGAGATGATAAACACGAAAGCCACTCATTTTATATAAAGCTTCACAATTAGGAAGCATAAAAAAGGGCCACAGGAAAAAAAAAGAAGAAGAAGAAGAAGAAAGAAAAAAAAAGAAAAAAAAGGACCCTCCTATGGCGCTTGTTTGAGGAAGTGCCACAGGAGGGGGGTCTCCTGTGGAGCTTGCTGACGTAAGCACCACAGTAGGACCCCCTCCAGTGGCGCCTGCTGACGCAGGCGCCACAGGAGGCCCCCCTCCTTTGGCACTTCCTCAAACAAGTGCCACAGGAGGGTATTTTTTAAAAAAAATTATTTAAAATGTTGTGCCGCTTCCAAGAGCCACAGCTTTTTTTAGTGGCGTCCAGATATGTGGCACTTCTCTAGCGCCACAGTTAATGCAATTATAAGTGCCAAAACTTTACTTTTTTATAATAGTGATTGTTTATCTGTGGATATACTATGAATACTAATACAATGAAGGGTTAGTCACATAGGAAACAAATCAATGAACGTTGGAATGATTTCTCAAATTCTGAACTTGCATACTCGAGTAGCTACTCGAGTATTTATTAAGTTTACTTGAGTACTTACTCGAGTATCATCGTGAGAGTAATGATAAACTGCAAGTTAATAAATGAACATTATATTACTTGGGTAGTGCATGGAGTAAACAAATGTACAAACCTTGGAAATACCTATTTACTTGGGTACTTACTCAGGTATGGCACACTTTTCTTCATAGGTTACTCGAGTAGCAACTCGAGTAAACTCTCAAATAAACTTTAGGTTAGTCAATGCTTCACTCCAGTAATGTTGGCAAGATTTCAAGGCCGAGAGCACTTCAAGTTTTCTTACCTTGTTACTCGAGTACTTACTCAAGTAAACATAAATTTTCTGTATAGCTTACTCGGGTAGTGACTTGAAGTTCTCTTCTAAATAACTCTGCATACTTGAGAAGTGCCTCGAGTGAAGTGTGATAAAAGCATTTCATGTTATTCGAGTATTACCTTCAGGTTTTGCTTAAAACAGTGAGTTACTTGAGTAGCTCCTCGAGTAATATTGGCAGGATAGAAAATTCCGAGAGCAACATATTTCTTGAAGCAGGGGACTCGAGTACATACTCGAGTATCGTTAGCAGGCCAAGAGTAACTAGAAGTCATTTATATGGTTACTCGAGTACTTACTCGAGTAACATTGGCAGGCCGAGAGCAACTCCTAGTGATTTACCTGGTTACTCGAGTAACTACTCGAGTAACGTTGGCAGGCCGAGAGCAACTGGAAGTCATTTACCTTATTACTCGAGTAACGTTGGCAAGTTACTTGAAGGTTGACTCTGATTACTTCAAGTTTCTGTCTCATTACTCGATTACTTACTCGAGTAACCCTTTAGAAAACTTGCCAGTGATGAAGTTTCTCAGCTTTTTCTTTTGGCCTTTCTTCATTACTCCAATGCTTACTTCAAGTGATGATTTGCCCTGTTATTACTTTGTTCAAACTTATTTGTTTATCAAATCTTTTTCGTACCATCCTTTGTTATCATCAAAACATGAGAGATCTAACATTCTCCCCCTTTTTGATTATGACAAAACTTGGTGATTTTGAACAAGGTTTTTGAAATTAAGTTCTCAAATAAAAACTTCTTGAATTCAATGATAATTTTGAAAAACCTTGTTAAGTGTAAATTCAAAGTGTTTTTGGAAAATGTTGAAATCATAACATATTCACCTTGCATACATAATAAACTCATTAGTCCCACAATGTATTATAATTTAAAAGCTTAAATGGACTTGAAATGAAATTATAACTTAAGGAAGCTTGCATTAAACTTAAAATTACATTACAAGATGAAAAAGTTATAAGTTGAAAAGCTCCTTAAATCCCATGTACACCCATATACCCAAGAAACTTAACTCATAAACTCCACAAAATCATACTCAAGCTCTTCTCCCCCTTTTTGTCTTCATCAATCAAGAGGACGATCGGAAGACTTGACTACAGAAATAGGCTTTGTAGGTAGAACCAAAGGACCATATGAACTCAGAGAATCAAAAGAAGAAGAACTGGAAGATTCTGGTTCAGGAAGATTTAGTGGAGGGATATGAATGTCTTCTCTTGGAGGAACATGAGAGGGCTTATAGACAATCATAGTGGTGGTCTCAACGTCTTCAGTAGTGTTAGATCTCATGTTTTGATGATAACAAAAGAATGGTTTGAAAAGGAAATGTTTAATAATTAAGCTTGAACTAAGTAATGACAGGAATAAGCTTTACTTGAGGTAAGCATGGAAGTAGTGAAGATTGGCCAAGAGAAAATGCTGTGGAACTTGATCAGAAGAGAAATTTCTAAAGCATTACTCGAGGCGCTACTCGAGTAATCACCCAAAACTTGGAGTAACCAGAAGCACCTTCCAGTAACCAGCATGCATTACTCGAGGAGCTAATCGAGTAATAGTGTAAGAATTTTTGATCTGAAAGTGTTACTCGAGGAGCTACTCGAGTAACCTTATGTAAAACTTCCAGTTCGCCTTCAGGTTTCCATTGATACTCGAGGAGCTACTCGAGTAACGCTGTGTGTCAAAAATGTTGCTCTCGGCACTTTGTACCACTGCAACATTTACTCGAGGAGCTACTCGAGTAATCAAGTGAAAAACTTCCAGTTGCCTTCAAGGTACCTATGATACTCGAGGAGCTACTCGAGTAACTATGTCTCTAAAAAATCTTGCTCTCGGCACTTTGTACCACTGCAACATTTACTCGAGGAGCTACTCGAGTAACACATCAGGGTAAGTGAAAACTTGAAGTCAGTACCCGAGTATGAAGAGATAATCTCAAGTAAAACCTCAAGTCAGTACCCGGGTAAGTCAAACACAAGATGTACAGTTACTCGAGGCGTTACCCGAGTAACCTATGCAAAAATGAATGTATTACTCGAGTCCTTATCCGAGTAACAAGGTAAGTGCTGACATTCTGCAACATTACTGGAGTAAAACATCGAGTAACCAAAAGTTTTTATAAAGGTTTACTCGAGGCAGTACCCGAGTAACTCATAAAGTTGTGAGAACATTACTCGAGTAAGTACCCGAGTAAACATATATTTTCAAAGTATTAAAAATTGGTTATTCCATGCACTACCCGAGTAATCTTGTATTTATTCATTAACCTAGAATTGATCAGAGAATACCCGATGATACTCGAGTAAGTACTCGAGTAAACTTCAAGTGATACTCGAGTAGCTACTCGAGTAAGCCAACCCAGAAATTCTGAAATCACTCTGACGTTCATTGTTTTGCTCTCTATATGATTAAGTTTTCATTGTATTAGTATTCTTAGCATATTTACAGATAGACAATGAAGAGATCTTGTCAAATATTGGAAGTCAAATGAAACGTTCTTTGTGCCAACCACCGCCAACGGATATTTTTCAAAAACTGGAAAACTCAATAGTGGCTGCGCACTCTCCAACGGATAGAAGAAAATGTTCCAACGGTCATCACCAACATATCTATATATATAGGAACATTCAAGCAGAGAAAAAAACAGCAAGCACACACACAAACGAATTGTTAAGATCATTGCTCTGTTTTCACGTTAAATCACATTTCTATGCTTCAGTGATTCTCATTCACTCTGTAAGAGAGATATTTCATTCAAACTCAATATTTGTTATTGAGATAACTTAAGGTTGTGGAACCTTGAGTTGGGATTGGATTACAACTTGTAAGGGGGAGCGAGTGTCCAGGTGTAAGGAACTTGCTTGTACTGAGGTGCCAAGAACCCACTGAATCTTGGAAGTTATAGTGGAACTCTCAGAGAAGCTCTGAGGACTAGACGTAGGTCAAAGTGGTTGTGGCCGAACCAGTTTAACTCTCGGTGTACACTTCGGTGATATTTCTCCTTACTCATTACTGTTTTAATTTCACTGTCAAAGTTTTTATATTTCAGAAGAAATTTTTAGTATCACCCAATTCACCCCCCCCTCTTGGGTGAAAAGCTTGTTCTAACATTTGGTATCAGAGCGTAGGTCTTCTTGTTAAGGTTTAACAGCCTAAGAAGGATCCAATGGCAAGCATGGGTGAAGGAATTCTTCCCGACGGAGCATCCATCACTAGACCTCCCGGTTTCAATGGAGAACACTTTTCTTTTTGGAAAGCTAAATTCAGAGTGTTCGTGATGGCTACTGAATATGGGCTATGGGATGTAATTGAGAGTGGAAATTATCAACCTACAAAGATTGTAGATTCTCAGAAAATTCCAAAGACGCCAGCGGAATATGATGAGAATGACAAGAAACTCATCACTCTCAACAGCAAAGCAATTCTGATGTTACAAAGTGCTTTGAGTCAAAGTGAGTATTTCAGAATTTACACACTTCCAACAGCAAAACTAATGTGGGAAGCTCTGGAAATAGCTCATGAAGGAACTTCGGGAATAAAGGAGAATCGAATCAACACCTTAGTCACTGAATTCGATTTGCTTCGAATGAAATCAGGTGAGTCGATTTCTGAATTCGAACTTAGATATAATCTTCTTGTCAATCAACTTGCAGCTCTTGGGAAAGTCTATGATCAGCACACCCAAGTACGAAAAATTTTAAATATTCTTTCTAAAGAATGGGAAGCCAAAGTCACTGCAATAGAAGAAGCAAAAGGAGAATCAATGAGATCAGTTGCTTCTCTATTTGGAAGTCTTTCTGAATATGAAAGCAAACTAAAGTTCAAACGTGAACTAGATGACATTGGTGATAAGAAAAAGAGAGGTCTAGCACTAAAAGCAAAAGAAGAAAATCAAGATGAGGATGGGGAGCTTGACGATGATGAAATGGGATTAATCATTAAACGATTCAGAAAGTTCTACAAGAAAGGACAAGGATTCAAACATTTTCAAAAAGGTGGAACTAGCAGCAAAGATCATATTATTTGCTACGAATGTGGTAAACCAGGACATATCAAGTCAGAATGTCCAGAATTGAATCAAAAGAGCAAAGAAAAGAGAAAGGGCATATTCTTTAATAAAAAGAAGGCCTTTGTATCTGCTATATGGGGTGATAGTTCCTCAGAAGAAGAAAGTGATGAGGAAGAAGTAGCTAATATATGTCTTGTTGCTCAAGAAGAAACAGAAGAAGAGGTAAATGACTCTGAACCTACCTATGATGAATTAATTTCCGAATATAATGCTTTACATTCTGAATTCATTAAAGTAGTTAAAGAATTGATTGCTGTTAAGAAGAAAAACAAGGTTCTTGAAACTGAACTTAAGGAAAAGGATTGTGAAAATTGTTTATCTTTGAAAAGCAAAAACATTGATCTCACAAAAACTCTGGAAAAATTTACACAAGGAAGTGAGATGTTAAATGTTATTTTAAAAGCTCAACGATTTGTGAACGATAGATCTGGAATTGGATATGATCCAAAATCAGATAAAAGGAAAGGAAGAAAGAAAGCAGGAGGTAAGTCATATTTAAATTATTTCCAACATTCTGTGCATACATCAAATCCTTTTGCATTTTGTAATTATTGTAATAGAAAGGGACATTATACTTCTTCATGTATTCATAAGAAGAAAGGAATAATAGGAACCTACAAATGGGTACCTAAAGGTTCATATGTTCAGAAAATTAGTTGTACTAACCCAAAAGGACCCAAAAAGATGTGGGTACCTAAGACTTAGTCATTTGATTGCAGGTATGTCTCAAAGCATCCAAAAATAGCAAATGGTACATAGATAGTGGATGCTCTAGACATATGACCGGGGATTTCGAAAGTTTTACCACATTACAACCTAAGGAAGGTGGAAAGGTAAAATTTGGAGGAAATCAATCTGGAAGAATAGCAGGAATTGGTGAAATCAAAAATGACAAAGGAATACAAGTCAAAGATGTATATTATGTTGAAGGCTTGTGTCACAATCTACTGAGCGTAAGTCAAAGTGCAGATAAAAACAACTGGGTAATATTTGACTCAGAAGAATGTTTAATCATCAACAAGAATGACTTACAACTTGATAAGAAAAATATCAAGGCTAAGCTCAGAGCAAAAAGGGAAGGTAATTACTATACTCTAGATATTAGTAGAAATGAATCTGAAAATTGTTTTCTGAGTAATGCCGATGAAAGTTGGTTATGGCATAAGAGATTGGCTCATGTCAATATGCATCAACTAGGCAAACTACTCAAAAAGGATTTAGTCCTTGGATTACCCAAAGTTAATTTCAAAAATGACTTGATTTGTGATGCATGTCAAAAGGGTAAACAAACTAAATCATCTTTCAAACTAAAGAATGAGATTTCAACAAATAGACCATTACAATTACTTCATATGGATTTAGTTGGTCCATCAAGAGTAAAGAGTCTTGGTGGCAATCTATATTCATTGGTTATTATTGATGATTTCTCTAGATTTACATGGGTTATATTTCTATCATCAAAAGATGAAACCTTTGAAGAATTTATTGTTTTTGCCAAGAAAGTGCAAAATGAGAAAGGTATGTCCATTACAGGTATTAGGACCGATCATGGTGGAGAATTTGAAAATCAAGCCTTTGAAGAGTATTGCGATACTAATGGTATTGATCACAATTTCTCTGCTCCAAGGACGCCTCAACAAAATGGAGTTGTAGAACGCAAGAATAGAGTGCTTACAGAAATGGCTAGAGCAATGTTGAATGAAAAGAACGTATCTCAAGTATTTTGGGCTGATGCTATGTGTACAGCATGCTACATTTCAAATAGAGCCTATATCAGAACAAAACTTGGTAAGACACCATACGAGTGGTACAAAGGAAGAAAGCCAAACATTGCTCATCTACACATCTTCGGTTGTAAGTGTTTCATTCATAATAATGGTAAAGATAACTTAGGAAAATTTGATCCTAAAACTGATGAAGGAATTTTCCTAGGATATTCTAACCGAAGTAAAGCATATAGAGTTTTCAATAAAAGAACTTGTGTTGTTGAAGAATCAATTCATATTGTATTTGATGAATTTGAATCCTCTGACAAAACCATTGATGAAGAACAGGAAGTTGTTTTAGATCATGAAAATGATCAATCTATTTCTAAGTCTCTTATTCCAGAAGTTGATAAAACTAAGGAAGAAGAACAATCCCTAGGACAACCTAAAGCTTGGAAATTCAACAAAAGTCACCCTTTAGATCAAGTTATAGGAGATGTAAATGAAGGGATCAAGACTAGAAATAAAATTTTCAATGAAGTAAGTTTTTCTGCATTCATTTCTGAGATTGAACCTTCTAACATTGATGAAGCCCTATCAGACAATGATTGGGTTATAGCAATGCAAGAAGAACTAAATCAATTTGAAAGAAATCAAGTTTGGGATTTGGTGCCCCGACCCAAAGATCATCCGATCATTGGAACTAAATGGGTATTCAAGAACAAACTTGATGAATCTGCAATTATTGTCAGAAACAAGGCAAGATTGGTGGCCAAATGTTATAATCAGGAAGAAGGGATTGATTATGAGGAAACGTACGCTCCAGTGGCTAGATTGGAAGCTATACGTGTACTCTTAGCCTTTGCATGCATCAAAGGGTTCAAACTCTATCAAATGGATGTAAAGAGTGCTTTTCTAAATGGTTACATCATGGAAGAAGTGTATGTAGAACAACCTCCAGGTTTTGAGGATGTTACCAATCCAGACCATGTTTTCAAACTTAAAAAGGCTTTATATGGTTTAAAACAAGCCCCTAGAGCCTGGTATGAAAGGCTCAGTAAGTTTCTCATTGATCAAGGTTTTGTACGGGGAAAAGTCGATACAACCCTCTTTATAAAACGAAAACATAATGACATTTTAATTGTTCAAATATATGTTGATGATATTGTTTTTGGTCCTACTAATGAATCTTTGTGTAAGGAATTTTCTGAGATAATGCAGGGAGAATTTGAGATGTCAATGATGGGAGAATTGAATTTCTTTCTTGGTTTGCAAATCAAACAAAGAAAGAATGGAATCTTTATATCTCAAACAAAATACTTAAAAGAATTATTGAAGAAATATGGAATGGATGAAGCAAATGGCACAGACACGCCTTTGAGCTCAACTACATTGCTTGATGCTGATGTCAAAGGAAAAGACTACAATATCACAAAATATAGAGGAATGATTGGATCATTACTCTATCTTACAGCAAGTAGACCAGACATCCAATTTAGTGTTGGCATATGTGCAAGATATCAATCAGCACCAAAGGAATCACATGCTGAAACGATCAAACAAATTTTTAGATATCTTGCTGACACACCCGAATTGGGTTTGTGGTATCCCAAAGGAAGAAGTGAATATCTTGTTGCATATTCAGATTCTGATCATGGAGGATACAAAACAGACAGAAAGAGCACCAGTGGACAAGGATAATTTCTTGGAGGATCACTTGTATCATGGTTTAGCAAGAAACAAAATACTGTGTCTCTTTCATCGACGGAAGCCGAATACGTTGCAGTCTCAAGTTGTTGTGCACAAGTGATATGGTTAAAACAACAACTACAAGATCTTGGTATTTATCTCAAAGAAATACCAATTTACTGTGACAATACCAGTACGATAAGCTTGGCCAAGAATCCAGTTCAACATTCTGGAACCAAGCATATTGATGTCAGACATCACTTCATCAGAGATCATGTTCAAAAGAAGGATGTGAAAGTGATATTCATTCCTACTCACCTTCAACTAGCTGATATCTTCACAAAACCCCTTGCAAAAGATCAATTTCTATACATAAGAAGGGAATTGGGAATGGTAAATCCCAATGAGTTGTGAGTTATTTAAGCTTTTCATAATATTAGATGAAGTCACTTAATGATGTTTTGATGATTACTAACTTAAGCATCGGAGTATATAGAAAATGATTTTGTAGGAAGAAACAAACTCTGTTTTGTGAAATAAAAATAGAGGTAATCAGAGGACATATTTACTGGAGTACCAACTTGAAGTATTGTGTGACAGAGAAGCTTTACCCGAGGAACAACTTGAAGTAAAGAAGAACGTTACTCGAGTATGTACTCGAGTAATGGCTCCACAGACTGGAAGTAACGGATCAAGTTACTTGTTTTTCAAACGTAACGGTTCAGTTTTCAAAGAAATGAAGAGTCAGAAGTTGAAAAACAACTTACCCGAGGAGAGCCTCGAGTAAACTTGAACATTACTCGAGTAAGGCCTCGAGTAACTGCGAGTCCAGAATTTCAAAATTGATGAATAATGACTCAAATCTACACATAATGGGTTATAAATGACCGAGGGAACATCCATGGATAATTACAATATTATTCATGCCAGGTACGCAATTTAAATGAATTATTTTTGAATTTTTCTACATGAACACTCGAGGAAGGCCTCAAGTAAAGTTGAAGGTTACTCGAGTAAGGCCTCGAGTAATGTCGGGTGTTAGGTCTTTATCTTGCGCAAACTTGGTCATTTCCACAAAATCTCCTCGAGTAAATCACTATACACCCTTTCAAAAAAACTTTTCCCAATCGATTCCTTGCCTCATTTCCGTCAAAACCCAACTAATTTCAAGTCCAAAAACTTCCTATTTTGTTCAAAATCTTTCTGCCCTAAACTCGCGACAGTTACCCTGTTTTACTGTGATTCTTGATTTTCTGTGTTTGAAGAAGATGAGAACCAAGAATCTTACTCCCATAGACTCCTCTAAGTCCCAACAACATTCTGATCCTCTTTCTTCTCCTCCCAAAAAGAGAAGAAAGTTGACTCCAAGACCAAAAGCAAAAATCCCTCTTCAATCACAACCAAAAGCCAAAGGAGTTGTCATTAAAGAGCCTATTGTGACTAGGGCTCAATCCAAAAAGAGTACATCTACTGGAAGAGGCAAGAGTGCCAAATCTCCCTCACCTCCTCACTCTGATTCCTCTACCCCCTCCTTTACTCCTAAGCCTCTCAAAAAGCCTAAGTATGACAAGAAAGTGGCTAGTGCTATGGCTGGGATCATTGACCAAATGGAGAAGGGTCAATCTTCAAGGAAGTCCAAGATTCCAGAAGCAGAAATCACTACCCCTCCAAAGGGATTCAATGTGGGCAAATTGGAGGAGTCCCCAAAATATTTGACTCAATTCTCAAGAAGGAAGGTGTGCAAGACACATTACGTGGATCTTAAGCTACTTCAAGAGGTAGTAAAGCATGACCTTAGTACTTATCTTGATCCTTTTATGCCTTGGTTGTCCATTAGATTGCCTTTTTGCACAAAGATAATCACTCATTTCTATTGCAATCTAGAGATAATAGATGAACCTAACCGAACCTCAGTTCAGGAAGAGATGACCACCACTGTTAGGGCCAAAAAATACTGATTTCACCCTCTAGGATTAATCTGTGGCTAGGGATAGAGAACCCCCTAGATGATATATATTCTGAGCTTGAGCCAAACCAAATTTTCACTATCCTTAAACCTGGTGAGTTAGTTGGCCCCCTCAATTTTAAACCGAGTGATATGTGTGATCATCACAGGGTCCTATGGTACATCTACTCTAGGTCCCTAGTAAACAAAGCCAACAACTATACCCATTTTTCCGATAGGGACTACAGGTGGTTTGCTTCACTTCTCCTGAAGGAGCAAAAGGATCTAGGAGAATATATCTTTTCAGAGATGAAAAGGTATAAGGTGGATGGGAAAGCTACAACACCAATGCCATATCCTGGAATTGTGTCTCTGATTCTGAAAGAAAACAAGATATGGTACTTGGATAGTAAGGAGCCAATTGAGAGGATGACCCCAGTGGGTAGAAATCAAATTGGGAAACTGAACATCGACATCCCTCTCAAAGGCCCTCTGGAGTCTGGGTCCAAGAAGAAGCGGAAGGCCACTGAGGCAGAGACCAGTAGAATGGATGACACTCAGTCATCGGCTCCAGCTCCTACCACATCATCACCATCCTTCCTCAATACCACTCTCCAGCACTTTATGGAGAACATTCTTAGAGGATTTCATGTGGATATCGCCAACACCAACGCCGAGTTGATTACCAATACAAACTTCAAAATGGCGGAGTTGGTCGAGAAAATTGACAAGAGACATGAAGATCTGGTTGAAAGAATGGATAGGCGACATGAAGAGTTGCTAGCAGAGCAACGGGCCCAGGGAGAGACCTTAAGATTGATTCTGGCTCGACTCTTTGGGTCCCGGACCTTCAGCCGGTCCTTCCTCTTCTGCACCACCACCTCCAGTTGACCCTCTTTCAGACACTACTATCCCTGAGGATGAACCATCTACTCCTCTGGTTTCTGATCCACTTGAGCCCCAAGGAAAAGATATACTATTCACAGTGGATGATCCTGAAACTCATGAGAAAACTCACATCATTATTGATGATTCACCTCCCAAACCTCAGCCAGACACCGCTCCTAAACCAACTCCATCACCTGCCCCCACAGAGGAAATCGCTCCTTCTTCATCTTCCTCTGAACATTTGACCATCCTTGAGATTCAGACCACTCCGGCAGGAGAAACCTCTACCATGGTTGTTTTCCAACCTTCTCCTCCCGGTGATGACATCCATATCCCTCCTGTCCATCTGCCTGATCCAGTTTCATCTAGCTCATTTGACTCTTTAGAGTCAGATGATTCCATGGTCCTTCCTGTGACACCCCTTTCTGTAGTCAAACCTTCTAGCCCTCCACTTGATTGATGAAGCCAAAAAGGGGGAGAAGAGCTTAAGGGTGATTTTGTGGAAGTGTCCTAGCTTAATTTGGGATATTTGGTTGTATATGGGCTAAGGGTGAATTTTGTTTTTAATTTTCTTGAATTTATCTTGTAATTTGAAATTCTTAAAGTTTAATGCAAGTGTGTTTAAATTATGACTTCATTTGATATCATTTAAGTTTTTTTAATACATGGTTGGACTAATGACGTTGTTATGTATGCAAGGTATATTCAACCTTAATAAAGAAATAATTAATTAAGAATCCAATTTGAAAAACCATGTTCAAAATCACCAAGTTTTTTTTTGTCATCATCAAAAAGGGGGAGAATGTTAGATCTCATGTTTTGATGATAACAAAAGAATGGTTTGAAAAGGAAATGTTTAATAATTAAGCTTGAACTAAGTAATGACAGGAATAAGCTTTACTTGAGGTAAGCATGGAAGTAGTGAAGATTGGCCAAGAGAAAATGCTGTGGAACTTGATCAGAAGAGAAATTTCTAAAGCATTACTCGAGGCGCTACTCGAGTAATCACCCAAAACTTGGAGTAACCAGAAGCACCTTCCAGTAACCAGCATGCATTACTCGAGGAGCTAATCGAGTAATAGTGTAAGAATTTTTTATCTGAAAGTGTTACTCGAGGAGCTACTCGAGTAACCTTATGTAAAACTTCCAGTTCGCCTTCAGGTTTCCATTGATACTCGAGGAGCTACTCGAGTAACGCTGTGTGTCAAAAATGTTGCTCTCGGCACTTTGTACCACTGCAACATTTACTCGAGGAGCTACTCGAGTAATCAAGTGAAAAACTTCCAGTTGCCTTCAAGGTACCTATGATACTCGAGGAGCTACTCGAGTAACCATGTCTCTCAAAAATCTTGCTCTCGGCACTTTGTACCACTGCAACATTTACTCGAGGAGCTACTCGAGTAACACATCAGGGTAAGTGAAAACTTGAAGTCAGTACCCGAGTATGAAGAGATAATCTCAAGTAAAACCTCAAGTCAGTACCCGGGTAAGTCAAACACAAGATGTACAGTTACTCGAGGCGTTACCCGAGTAACCTATGCAAAAATGAATGTATTACTCGAGTCCTTATCCGAGTAACAAGGTAAGTGCTGACATTCTGCAACATTACTGGAGTAAAACATCGAGTAACCAAAAGTTTTTATAAAGGTTTACTCGAGGCAGTACCCGAGTAACTCATAAAGTTGTAAGAACATTACTGAGTAAGTACCCGAGTAAACATATATTTTCAAAGGATTAAAAATTGGTTATTCCATGCACTACCCGAGTAATCTTGTATTTATTCATTAACCTGGAATTGATCAGAGAATACCCGATGATACTCGAGTAAGTACTCGAGTAAACTTCAAGTGATACTTGAGTAGCTACTCGAGTAAGCCAACCCAGAAATTCTGAAATCACTCTGACGTTCATTGTTTTGCTCTCTATATGATTAACTTTTCATTGTATTAGTATTCTTAGCATATTTACAGATAGACAATGAAGAGATCTTGTCAAATATTGGAAGTCAAATGAAACGTTCTTTGTGCCAACCACCGCTAACGGATATTTTTCAAAAACTGGAAAAGTCAACAGTGGCTGCGCACTCTCCAACGGATAGAAGAAAATGTTCTAACGGTCATCACCAACATATCTATATATATAGGAACATTCAAGCAGAGAAAAAAACAGCAAGCACACACACAAACAAATTGTTAAGATCATTGCTCTGTTTTCACGTTAAATCACATTTCTATGCTTCAGTGATTCTCATTCACTCTGTAAGAGAGATATTTCATTCAACCTCAATATTTGTTATTGAGGTAACTTAAGGTTGTGGAACCTTGAGTTGGGATTGGATTACAACTTGTAAGGGGGAGCGAGTGTCCAGGTGTAAGGAACTTGCTTGTACTGAGGTGCCAAGAACCTACTGAATCTTGGAAGTTATAGTGGAACTCTCAGAGAAGCTCTGAGGACTGGACGTAGGTCAAAGTGGTTGTGGCCGAACCAGTATAACTCTCGGTGTACACTTCGGTGATATTTCTCCTTACTCATTACTGTTTTAATTTCACTGTCAAAGTTTTTATATTTCAGAAGAAATTTTTAGTATCACCCAATTCACCCCCCCCCCTCTTGGGTGAAAAGCTTGTTCTAACAAGTAGCACCTGGAGTATGATGATCAGAGGATGAGGGAGAGATTTCCTCTGTATGGGTAGGAGATGGAATAGGTGTAGGAGATGGTTCAGGCTAAGGTTTGGGTGGTGAATCCTCAATGATGATGTGAATGGTCTCATTTGTTTTAGGATTGTCCACTAAGCATAGGATATCTTTGGGTCTTGGTTCAAGTGGACTAGAGACTGAAGGTTCAGGAATAGTTGGCTCAACCTCAGTATGATGAATGTCAGATGGGATGTTCTCTGGAGGTGGTGGTATATTCTCTGGAGATGGTATATGCTCTAGAGATGAGAATGCCTCAGGTGCAGATAATGGACCAGCAGAAGATCCAGGACCCAAAGAGTCTAGTTTTGCTAAGATCAACCTTAAAGTCTTACCCTGGGCACGTTGCTCAGCTAACAACTCCTTGTGCCTTTTATCCATCCGCTCAACCATCTCAACCATCTTGTTATTCATGTGAGTTATCAACTTAGCATTGGTGTTGGCTATGTCTACATGAAATCCCTTGAGCATATTCTCCATGAAGTATTAGAGTGTGGCATTGAGGAAAGAGGGTGAAGAGGTAGTGGCAGCTGGAGCCGAAGACTGAGTGTCATCCATTTTTCTTGTCTCACTCTCTGTCTTCTTCTTCTTCTTCTTCTTAGGCCTAGACTCTAGAGGACTCTTAAGAGGAATTTCAATATTGAGCTTCCTAATTTGATTTCTCCCAATTGGAGTAACTCTCTCAATGTGCTGTTTACTCTCCAAGTACCATATCTTATTTTTCTTCAGGATGAGTGAAACAATATGAGGATATGGCATAGGCGTAGTGGCTTTCCCATCTACTCTGTACCTCTTCATCTCAGAGAATATGTATTCCCCCAAATCCTTTTGTTCTTTCAGGAGTAAGGAAGCAAACCATTTATAGTCCCAATTAGAAAAGTGGGTATAGCTGTTGGCCTTGTTCACAAAGGATCTAGAGTATATATACCATAGAACCCTGTGATGATTGCACATGTCACTAGGATTGAAATTCAGAGGGCCCACAAGCTCACCAGGTCTAAGAACAGAGAAAATTTGGTTTGGTTCAAGTTTTGAGTAAATGTCATCTGGAGGGTTCTCTCTTCCTAACCACACATTGATCCTAGAAGGTGAGATAAGTATTTTCTGGCCTTTAACAGTAGTAGTCATCTCTTCCTCTGCAGAATTTCTATTGGGTTCATCTAGAATCTCAAGATTGCAGTTAAAGTGTGTGACTACTTTTGTGTGAAAAGGAAGTCTAATAGATAACCAAGGCATAAAAGGTTCCAGAAGAATCTGTGGGAGTAAGGTTTTTGGTTCGAACTATTTTGATTCAGTGAAAACCTTGAAATCTCAGAAAACAGAGTAAGAAGTCACGATATAGGGCAAGAAGAATCTAAACAAAATAGGAGGGTTTTGGAGCTAAGAATTGATGGGTTTTGAAGAAAATCAAGTAAGAAAGTGATTGTCAAAACTTTTTCAGAGAGGACTGGGTGATTTACTCGAGGAGATTTTATGGAAATGACTGAGTTTGTGACAGATAAAGACCTAGAACCTGACGTTACTTGAGGCCTTTCTTGAGTAAATATCATGTTTACTCGAGTGATCATACAGAAAATTTCTAAAATAATTCATTTAAATTGCGTACCTGGCATGAATAATATTGTAATTATCCATGTATGTTCGATCGACCTTTTAATAGCCATTTTAGAGCAGATTTGAGTCGATTCTCATCAAGTTTGTGATCTGGACCTACAGTTACTCGAGGCCTTACTCGAGTAAGCTTCAAGTTTACTGAGGTTTCCCTCAGGTAACCTGTCTTTTCTACTTTAGATTGTTCATTTCTCACTAAATGAACCGTTTGATCTAAATATTCCAGTTCCAAGTAACTTGATACGTTACTTCCAGTTTTGGAAGACCATTACTCGAGTGGTTACTCGAGTAAAGTGCTCTTTTACTTCAAGTTGTTACTCGGGTAATGCTTCACTGTCAGTCATTACTTGAAGTTGGTACTCCAGTAATGGTGTCCTTTGATAACCTCTGTTTTTATTTCTCAAAACAAAGTTTCAATCTTCCTGCAAAACAAGTTTCTACATACTCCGATGCTTAAATTAGTAATCATCAAAACATTATCAAATATCTCTATCTAACATTATGAGAAACTGAAATAACTTACAATTCATTGGGATTTACCATTCCCAATTCTCTTCTAATGTATAGAAATTGATCTTTTGCAAGAGGTTTGGTGAAGATATCAGCTAGTTGAAGATGAGTAGGAATGAATATCACTTTCACATCTTTCTTTTGGACATGATCTCTGATGAAGTGATGTCTAACATCGATATGCTTAGTTCTAGAGTGTTGTACTGGATTCTTTGCCAAGCTTATCGTACTAGTATTGTCACCATAGATTGGTATTTCTTTGAGATAAATACCAATATCTTGTAGTTATTGTCTTAACCATATCACTTGTGCACAACAACTTGAGACTGCAACATATTCGGCTTCCGTTGACGAAAGAGACACTGTATTTTGTTTCTTGCTAAACCATGATACAAGGGATCCTCCAAGAAATTGTCCTTGTCCACTGGTGCTCTTTCTGTCCATCTTGTATCCTCCATGATCAAAATCTGAATATGTAATAAGATATTCACTTCTTCTTTTGGGATACCACAGACCCAATTCTGGTGTGTCAGCAAGGTATCTAAAGATTCGTTTGACAGTCTCGGCATGTGATTCCTTTGGTGCTGATTGATATCTTGCACATATGCCAACACTAAATTGAATGTCTGGTCTACTTGCCGTGAGATAGAGTAATGATCCAATCATTCCTCTGTATTTTGTTATGTTATAGTCTTTCCCTTTGACATCAGCATCAAGCAACGTAGTTGAGCTCATAGGTGTGTCCGTTCCATTTGCTTCATCCATTCCATACTTCTTCAATAGCTCTTTCAAGTACTTTGTTTGAGAGATGAAGATTCCATTCTTTCTTTGTTTGATTTGCAAACTGAGAAAGAAATTCAATTCTCCCATCATTGACATCTCAAACTCTCCTTGCATTATCTCAAAAAATTCCTTATACAGAGATTCATTAGTGGCGCCGAAAACAATATCATCAACATATATTTGAACAATTAAAATATCATCACATTTTCATTTTATAAAAAGTGTTGTGTCAACTTTTCCCCGTACAAAACCTTGATCAATAAGAAATTTACTGAGCCTTTCGTACCATGCTCTAGGAGCTTGTTTCAAACCATATAAAGCTTTTTTGAGTTTGAAAACATGGTCAGGTTTGGTAACATCTTCAAAGCCTAAAGGTTGTTCTACATATACTTCTTCCATAATGTAGCCATTTAGAAATGTACTCTTTACATCCATTTGATAGAGTTTGAATCCTTTGATGCAGGCAAAGGCTAAGAGTATGCGTATAGCTTCCAATCTAGCCACTGGGGCATATGTTTCCTCATAATCAATCCCTTCTTCCTGATTATAGCCTTTGGCCACCAATCTTGCCTTGTTTCTGATAATAATTACGGATTCATCGAGTTTGTTCTTGAATACCCATTTAGTGCCAATGATCGGATGATCCTTGGGTTGGGGTACCAAATCCCAAACTTGATTTCTTTCAAATTGATTTAGTTCTTCTTGCATTGCTATAACCCAATCATTGTCTGATAGGGCTTCATCAATGTTAGAAGGTTCAATCTCAGAAATGAATGCAGAAAAACTTACTTCATTGAAAATTCTATTTCTAGTTTTGATCCTTTCATTCACATCTCCTATGACTTGATCTAAGGGATGACTTTTATTGTATTTCCAAGCTCTAAGTTGTCCTAGTGATTGCTTTTCTTCCTTGGTTTCATCAACTTCTGGAATAAGCAATTTAGAAATAGATTGACCATTTTCTTGATTTAAAACAACTTCCTGTTCTTCATCAATGGTTTTGTCAGAGGATTCAAATTCATCAAATACAATATGAATTGATTCTTCAACAACACATGTTCTTTTATTGAAAACTCTATATGCTTTACTTCGGTTAGAATACCCTAGGAAAATTCCTTCATCAGTTTTAGAATCAAATTTTCCTAAGTTATCTTTACCATTATTATGAATAAAATACTTACAACCGAAGATGTGTAGATGAGCAATGTTTGGCTTCCTTCCTTTGTACAGCTCGTATGGTGTCTTTCCAAGTTTTGTTCTAATATAGGCTCTATTTGAAATATAGCATGCTGTACTCATAGCATCTGCCCAAAAAACTTGAGACACGTTCTTTTCATTCAACATTGCTCTAGCCATTTCAGTGAGCACTCTATTCTTACGTTCCACGACTCCATTTTGTTGAGGTGTTCTTGGAGCAGAGAAATTGTGATCAATGCCATTAGTATCACAATATTCTTCAAAGGCTTGATTTTTAAATTCTCCACCATGATCTGTCCTAATACCTGCAATGGACATACCTTTCTCATTTTGCACTTTCTTGGCAAAAACAATAAATTCTTCAAAGGTTTCATCTTTTGATGATAGAAAAATAACCCATATAAATCTGGAGAAATCATCAACAATGATCAATGAATATAAGTTGCCACCAAGACTCTTTACTCTTGCTGGGCCAACTAAATCCATATGCAATAATTGTAGTGGTCTATTTGTTAAAATCTCATTTTTCAATTTGAAATATGATTTAGTTTGTTTACCCTTTTGACAAGCGTCACAAATTAAGTCATTTTTGAAAGTTACTTTGGGTAATCCAAGAACTAAATCCTTTTTGAGTAGTTTGCCTAATTGATGCATATTGACATGAGCCAATCTCTTATGTCATAGCCAACTTTCATCGGTATTACTCAGAAAACAATTTTCAAATTCATTTCTACTAATATCTAGAGTATAACAATTACTTTCCCTTTTTGCTCTGAGCTTAGCCTTGATATTCTTCTTATCAAGTAGTAAGTCATTTTTGATTTCACCAATTCCTGCTATCCTTCCGGTTTGATTTCCTCCAAATTTTACCTTTCCACCTTCTTGAGGTTGCAATTTGGTAAAGCTTTCGAAATCACCGGTCATATGTATAGAGCATCCACTGTCTATATACCATTTGTTGTTTTTGAATACCTTGAGACATATCTCTTCTTCTGTTTCTTCTTGAGCAACAAGACATATATTGGCTACTTCTTCTTCATCACTTTCTTCGTCAGAGGAACTATTACCCCATATAGCAGATACAAAGGCCTTCTTTTTATTGAAGAATTTGCCTTTTCTCTTTTCTTTACTCTTTTGGTTCATTTCTGGACATTCTGATTTGATATGTCCTGGTTTTCCACATTCACAGCAGATGATATGATCTTTGCTGCTAGTTCCTCCTTTCTGAAAGTGTTTGAATCCTTGACCTTTCTTGTAGAACTTTCTGAATCTTTTTATGATTAGGCCCATTTCATCATCGTCAAACTCCTCATCCTCATCTTGATTTTCTTCTTTTACTTTTAGTGCTAGGCCTCTTTTCTTCTTGTCAACTATGTCATCTAGTTCCTGTTTGAATTTTAGTTTACTTTCATATTCAAAAAGACTTCCAAATAGAGAAGCAACTTATCTCATTGATTTTCCTTTTGCTTCTTCTATCGCAGTGACTTTGGCCTCCCATTCTTTAGAAAGAATATTCAAAATCTTTCGTACTTAGGTATGTTGATCAAAAACTTTCCCAAGTGCTGCAAGTTGATTAACAAGATGAGTATATCTAAGTTCGAATTCAGATATTGATTCACCTGATTTCATTCGAAGTAGATCGAATTCAGTAACCAAGGTGTTGATTCGATTCTCCTTTATTCCTGAAGTTCCTTCATGAGCTATTTCAAGAGCTTCCCATATTTCCTTTGCTGTTGGAAGTGTGCAAATTTTGAAGTATTCACTTTGACTCAAAGCACTTTGTAACATCAGAATTGCCTTGTTGTTGAGAGTGATAAGTTTCTTGTCATTCTCATCATATTCCGTTGTAGTCTAGGGAATTTTGAGTTTGAATGAAATATCTCTCTCACAGAGTGAATAAGAATCACTGAAGTACAGAATTACAAATATGTGTAAAACAGAGTAGTGAACTTGATGATACGTTCGTGTGTGTGTTCTTGTTATTCTTCTCTGTTCGGATATTCCCATATATATAGATGTGTTGGTAATAACCGTTGGAACATTTTCTTCTTGTCCGTTAGAGTGTGCGCAGCCACTGTTGACCTTTCCAGTGTTTGAAAAATGTTCATTTGCGGTAGGTGGCGGTAGGTGGCATTTGAATGTTACATTTGACTTTCCTTATTTGATAAGATCTCTTCATTGTTTATCTGTGGATATATTATGAATACTAATACAATGAAGGGTTAATCACATAGGAAACAAATCAATGAACATTGGAATGATTTCTCAAATTCTGAACTTGCATACTTGAGTAGCTACTCGAGTATTCATTAAGTTTACTCGAGTACTTACTCGAGTATCATAGTGAAAGTAATGATAAACTGCAAGTTAATAAATGAACATTACATTACTCGGGTAGTGTATGGAGTAAACAAATGTACAAACCTTGGAAATACCTGTTTACTCGGGTACTTACTCGGGTATGGCACACTTTTCTTCGTAGGTTACTGGAGTAGCAACTCGAGTAAACTCTCAAATAAACTTTAGGTTACTCGATGCTTCACTCCAGTAATGTTGGCAAGATTTCAAGGTCGAGAGCACTTCAAGTTTTCTTACCCTGTTACTCGAGTACTTACTTGAGTAAACATAAAATTTCTGCATAGCTTTCTCGGGTAGTGACTTAAAGTTCTCTTCTAAATAACTCTGCATACTTGAGAAGTGCCTCGAGTGAATTGTGATAAAAGCATTTCATGTTATTCGAGTATTACCTTCAGGTTTTGCTTATAATAGTGAGTTACTTGAGTAGCTCCTCGAGTAACATTAGCAAGATAGAAAATGCTAAGAGCAACATATTTCTTGAAGTAGGGGACTCGAGTACATACTCGAGTATCGTTGGCAGGCCGAGAGTAACTGGAAGTCATTTACATGGTTACTTGAGTACTTACTCGAGTAACATTGGCAGGCCGAGAGCAACTCCAAGTAATTTACCTGGTTACTCGAGTAACTACTCGAGTAACGTTGGCAGGCCGATAGCAACTGGAAGACATTTACCTTATTACTCGAGTGCTTACTCGAGTAATGTTGGCACGTTACTTGAAGGTTGACTTTGATTACTTCAAGTTTTTGTCTTATTACTCGAGTACTTACTCGAGTAACCCTTTAGAAAACTTGCTAGTGATGAAGTTTCTCAGCTTTTTCTCTTGGCCTTTCTTCATTACTCCAATGCTTACTTCATGTGATGATTTGCCCTGTTATTACTTTGTTCAAACTTATTTGTTTATCAAATCTTTTTCATACCATCCTTTGTTATCATCAAAACATGAGAGATCTAACAAAGGAATCAATGAAGATGTCTTAGTGAAAGTAGACAAGTTCATCTTCCCAGCAGACTTCGTGGTGCTTGATTGTGAGGTTGATTGGAAGATCCCGCTTATTCTAGGTCGTCCTTTCTTAACTTCAGTAAGAACCCTTATTGATGTGGAGAAGGGCGAAATTACTTTGAGGGTGGATGATGAAAAAGTGATCTTTAACAAGCCAAAAGCCTTGAAGTTCCATGATGATTCAGCTCAATGCTCGTTTATTGATATATTGGACTCACTCGTTCCTCAAGAGTCATATGCTCCTATTATCAAAGACCCTTTAGAGGCATTTCTAATTGGGGAGAAAAGTTTGGATGAATTTGATGAAGAAGTTATTGAAAATCTTTTTCGTATGGAAGCATTCCCTCACTCAAGACAAAGGAATTTTGAGCCACTAAAGGTGGCTGAGGCATTTAGTACGCCTTTGAAGCCCTCTATTGAAGTTCCGCCAGCTCTTGAATTAAAGCCTTTACCATCTAATCTCAAGTATGCCTACTTGGGGGATGCCAACACTCTACCGGTGATTGTCTCTTCTGATCTTTCTAATTTGCAAGAAGAAAAGCTCCTACGAGTTTTGAAAGAACACAAGCAGGCTATAGGTTGGACAATAGCGGATATTAAGGGAATAAGCCCTTCGATGTGTATACACAAAATTTTGTTAGAAGATGATCATAAAACTTCTATTAAGCATCAAAGGCGCTTGAATCCAATCATGAAAGAAGTGGTCAAGAAAGAAATCCTTAAATGGCTCTCCGCTGGAATTGTGTACCCTATTTTTGACAGTTCATGGGTGAGCCCAGTCCAATGTGTCCCTAAGAAGGGTGGCATGACTGTAGTGGCTAACACCCAAAATGAACTAATTCCCACTTGCACGGTGACTGGTTGGCAGGTGTGTATGGATTATCAGAAGCTCAACACTGCTACAAGAAAGGATCATTTTCCTTTGCCATTCATATATCAAATGTTGGACAAGCTAGCAGGTCAGGAGTTCTTTTACTTCCTTGATGGATATTCCGGTTACAACCAAATTGCCATAGCCCCAGAAGACCAAGAGAAGACTGCCTTTACTTGTCAATATGGCACTTTTGCTTTCAGACAAATGCCCTTTAGACTATGCAATGCGCCGGCCACATTTCAACGGTGCATGATGTCCATTTTTGCTGATATGATTGAGAAGACCATTGAAGTCCATCTTTTGACTCGTACTTGGAGAATTTAGATGCGGTGCTTAAAAGATGTGAAGAGGCAAACTTGATTCTCAATTGGGAAAAATGTCACTTCATGGTGCAAGAAGGCATTGTAATTGGCCATAGAGTTTCCAAGAAAGGGTTAGAAGTAGACAGGGCTAAAATTGCTATTATTGATCAATTACCACCGCCTACTAATGTAAAAGGTATCCGAAGTTTTCTTGGACATGCCGGGTTCTACCGGAGGTTTATCAAGGATTTCTCGAAAATTTCCAGACCCCTTTCTAAGCTATTGGAGAAAGATGTGGAATTCAAGTTTGATGATGAGTGTCTACAAGCTTTTGAAGAATTAAAGAAGCATCTCATTTCAGCTTTGATCCTAGTAGCTCCAGATTGGGTTTTACCTTTTATTATCATGGCTGATGTGAGTGATTACGCCGTCGGTGCTGTTCTTGGGCAAAAGGCAGGGAAACTCTTTCACCCTATATATTATGCTAGTAAAACTTTTGATGGTGCCCAACTCAATTATACCACTACTGAGAAGGAGTTACTTGCCATAGTATGTACATGTGAGAAGTTTAGACCATATATTATGGGTACTAAGGTTACTGTTTACACTGATCATCCAGCTCTAAAGTACCTACTCACCAAGAAGGATTCTAAGGATAGACTAATTCCCTGGGTGCTCTTACTTCAAAAGTTTGACCTGAACATCTTTGACAGAAAAGGTACAGAGAATCAAGTAGCCGACCACCTATCAAGGCTGAGTATCGAGACTCAACTTGATAATTCTGACATGTTCCAGGCATCATTTTTGGATGAACAGCTGTTCTTCATTGATCATTCTTCCATACAATGGTTTGTTGATTTTGTAAACTACTTGGTCTGTAGAGTGTTACCTCCAGAGTTCAACTCTCATCAAAAGTGTAAATTTTTGCATGAAGTGAAGAAGTACTTTTGGGATGAACCTTACATATTCAAGTGGTGCCCCGACCAACTCATTCGAAGGTGTGTCCCATAAAATGAACAAGAGTGCATTCTGCATTGTTGTCATTCCTTTGAGTATGGTGGTCATTTTAGAAGAGAGAAAACCACTGCGAAAGTCATTCAGAGTGGGTTTTATTGGCCTTCTCTATTTCAAGATACTTACGCTTTTGTCCTCTAATGTGATCGGTGCCAGAGAGTGGGGAACATATCTAGAAGGAATGAGATGTCACTGAATAGCATGCTAAAAGTTGAACTCTTTGATGTTTAGGGGATTGATTTCATGGGTCCGTTTCCTAAGTCTTTCAACAATGAATACATTTTAGTTGGAGTGGATTATGTATCAAAATGGGTAGAAGCTATGGCATGTGTAACTAATGATGCCAAGATGGTACTGAAATTCCTCAAGAAACACATCTTCACAAGGTTTGGCACACCAAGAGCAATTATCAGTGATGGTGGATCACACTTCTGCAATCATCAATTTCAAGCTTTGATGATGAAACATGGTGTTAGGCACAAAGTAGCATTGCCCTACCACCCCCAAACAAATGGCCAAGCTGAGATTTCTAATCAGGAGATCAAGAACATTCTTGAGAAGATGGTGAACACTACTAGGAAGGACTAGTCTTCTAAGTTGGATGATGCTCTGTGGGCCTACCGAACAGCTTATAAAATGCCTATTGGTATGTCTCCATATCGATTGGTGTTTGAAAAAGCATGTCATCTGCCGGTGGAATTGGAACATGGAGCCTATTAGGCTATCAAGAAGCTAAATTTTGATCTGCGAGCTGTAGGAGAAAAGAGGCTACTTCAACTCAATGAGTTAGATGAAATCCGCCTAAATGCTTATGAGAGTGCAAGGATTTACAAAGAGAAGACAAAGAGGGACCATGACAGCAAAATCATTCTAAAGAACTTTAAACCTGGTCAAACTGTTCTTCTTTATAACTCCAAACTGAGGCTATTTCCTGGAAAGCTCAAGTCTCGATGGTCTGGGCTATTCAAGGTGGTTCAAGCATCAAAATATGGTGATGTAGAGCTGGAGAATGAAAAGGGAGAGAGATTCAAAACTAATGGTCAACGGTTAAAGCACTATTAGGGAGGAGATGTGGATAGGTTGGTATCCACTATCTACTTATCAAATGAAGAGTGACCAAAGTGAAGAGTCAAGCTAAAGACTATAAACTAAGCGCTTCTTGGGAGGCAACCCAAGTTCTGAACTTAATCTCTTTAGTTTCTTTGATTTTAGTATAATTTGGTAGGTTTACGTTTGGTCTTTTAGCTTTTGTAGGAAGGAAGGGACCCCAAGTTGAAAGCAGTCGAGAGCAAGAGGATTACAAGGAAAGGTGGTGGCATTTGGGTTGGACAGGCATATTTCAGGGAAGTTCTTCAATTCTTATGCTTGAACATGTATTCTTGATGATTGTGATGTGATATGATAGTTGTAGTAGATGTTAGAGAGGCAATGTGCATTGTATTTTGCTTAATTCTGTCAAATTGCTGATTATACATTGTGAATTTTGCATTAGGGAGGCATCTTGATCATAAGAAATGTGTGGAAAATGGTTGTTGATTGTGTGAGAGTCAATATGGAAGGATGGTGCAAACGATTCAAGTTTTGGGTGCTAGATTGAGTGTTCAATGGTTCTATGTCTTGTGTGTCGCCATTGACATCTGATAAAGCTGGGAATTACATCCTAGCTATGGCCAAGATGATGTGGGCCGCGGCCAGCACAGGGTTGGTCGTGGCCAATGATGTTCCAGAAGGTTTTGGACCACAGCCAGGTCATGGTTGGCCGCTGCCAGAGAGTCCCCAGACAGTTTTGGGTCGCGGCTAGTATATGGTAGGCTGCGGCCCAAGCGCGACACATCTATCCTTTTCTCATTCCACTCTATCTCAGTCGCCAACCCCTTCCCCTCTTCCTCTCCCAGAGTCGACCCACCCTCCTCAGCCTTCCCCTTCAATTTTTCCCTCAATATATTGCTTCCACTTCGTTTTCCCATTGATTTCCCTCCACCCCCTCATTCAACTGCTTGCCCCATTGCAGATTTGAGTCGTTCTACACTCCTCTACTGCAGAAGAGCAACCTAGGGCACCGAACGGGTACCTTTCATCTTAGATTCCTCCTCTAATCTATCGATTCTTCCACCTTCTAAGGTAAAGAGGTCTCGCTCTTGCTCTTTTACTCTCATTAAGGGTAGTATCGTTTAGTTCAGAATTGGGGATTTAGCCGTAGGCGGGCCTAATTTGTTATAATGGCTGGTTTTGAGGATAATGTACATGATTATAGAGTTTTTCTGTCCTTGTGACAGCAATTGATGCATTCAGTTAGCCTTGAACTTCCTTGAAAGCTGCTGCCCTGTTATAAAAATTCTAGGATTGTTTTTGATCCTTTGTATGGATTAAACTTGTTTCTTTTCTTCTCTAAGGATCTAATGGCATATATATGTTGATTTCATTCCGTTTTTACTGCTATATGTGACAGGCCATCACTGTGGATGATGTGTTCAATTAAATTAAGCTTGAGAGAGTTAATTTAATTGCAGAACTGGAGTGAAATCATGCTAGACTTGAAGTTTATAACTAAATGGATGGTTTGTTAGTAACATAGAGATATAGTTATTAACCTAGCATTATGAAATTAAGATTGGTATGTAATGAATATCTTCTCTTAGCTGTAGCAAGAGATTGTGCATGCTAATAGATGATATGCAACTGGTTATGACTTGAGAGAGCTTAATCATACGCTTTGGATTCTTAAACTAACATATGTATACTTCATGAAAAGGATCCTTGGAGAGGAAAAGAAGTAAATTTATGAAATACTAAGGGGATGAGCAATCCTAGGCCTATTATACTTGATTGAAATCATACAACTCCGAGTTTTGTTAAGCAAAGTCTAGCTTTTCAAATATATCTTTTGAAATTCCTTTTCCCACATACAACAACATGTTTTGGCCCAACTTAATCAAATTCACCAAACCTATTGCTTGACTAATTTGTTACTCACATCCTTGAGGGAACGATCTTTACTTATCACTTTATTACTTGACGCGATCCGTGCACTTGCGGTAGTGAACAAAAATTAGTTGGGGTTATAGTTGGTCACTTTTTCTGAAAAGCCCTTAGAGAAGGGCTGTCAAGGGTATTTTTATAATTTGATAGTGAATTTGGTAATTCCGAATCCAAAAATGGATTTCTTGAGCGAAAATATGTCAAAATAGCCCCATTTAGAATTTAAAAAAAGTTCAGCCGGACCAGGTATGGCGTAGCCGGGCCGAGGTCATGGGGGCATTTTGGTAAATTTTCACCATAGGCTAATATAACCACAATAAACACTATAGAAGTGTCTAGAATGGTACATGAATGGGTTTGAACCTAATTCTTATACATTTGATATTTTAGGACTGAGTTGAAAGCCTAAGCTTGGCACGCTTTTTGAGGCACACAAAATGGGGTGAAAGAGATTTGAGGTAGGGACATTATCCTTTATACTTCATGCCTTAGTCTATATGAATGTGGGGTTACCATGGTTTGTGCTTTTATTAATTAACATGGTATACTTAGAAAGGGTAGTTAGTGCCGGAAGTGCACTTGCATCTAAAGGATTGGATGAGAATCCAACTGGTGCATGATTAGTGGGGTTGGAGCCCTACTCATGTATACATGACGATGTTTTATATTGTTTATTAATTGGCGCATTCATGGTGCATATCATATTTATTTATCGCATGTTATGTGAATGATAATATGTTTCTACTGAGATTCCTCGAAATCTCAACCCTTTTCCTAAATAAAATACCACAGCGGGTACTAGCGGCTCAAAAGGCAAAGACGATGATACGGGAAAGTGGCAGGCACATTTCCCAAGATGAAGATTATGGTTATATCTAGTCTTTAATTTTGAATATGTCAAGAAATTGTGTGTATATATATTACCTAAAGCTGAAGGGAATTCCTTAATGTAATCATGTACTATATATCGGTATTTTTACGCTATTATTGTGTTGTCCACCGAACTGCGAGCAAGCACTCTGAAATATGGAAAATAAAATAAGGGTATGACAAAAGGGGTTGAAAGAGTTGCATCAAATAAATTGTTTTTTAGAATCATACCTCCTTATATTTGACATTTCTTAGAATCCCGCTTTCTAATATTAAAGAATACTTAACAGTTTTTTGTGAAGGACTATCAAGTATTATCAAATAAATTTTTTCAAAATTCTGCCTCCTTATTTTTGATATTTTTCAGAATCTTACCTTTTTATATGTGATGATGATTATCATTTTTAACCGTTAAAGTATTCTTACAGTTGTTTGTGAAGAATTTGCAAGTATGGTCAAATAATTTTATTTTAGAATCTCGCTTTCTTATATATGACAGTTAGTATTTTTTGTAACATCCCAAATTTTATATTCACCTAAAATATAATGTAATTAATTAAGAAATTCAAGGAAATGGTGAATATTAAAGACCAAAGGAATTAAATATTGAAACTGAAAGTTGAATAGTGTTTTCAGTGAAATCGCCTGCGAGGCAGTAAGTTTGTCATATGGTTTTCGAAGACCAAATGATGAGCAAAAATTATGAAATTTTACAGGGTGAAAGTAGACATCATAAAATTTGATAGGTAATATGAATCAATTGAAGCTATGTACAAACAGTATGAATTTTGAAGTTAGTTCAAAAAACCTGGAAAGTTTTTGGAGCAGTGGTTCAAGATTGAAAATTTGGGAATGATATGACCCTAGCTAGTAAAATTCCATATTTTTCCTTAAAACTAGACTCAATAAGGATTCCATAGCCTTTGGAATCACTCCAAAACGATGTCTACAAAATTAGTTATGATTTTTCAAAGTTAGGCCAGAAAATCTGCCAGAATTGGTATTATTCCGAAAATTGAACATAAAATGTGTTAGAAATTGATTAATGGAATTAAAATGCCAAGTGTCATGATCATATAAGGAGGGGATTAAATTATAATGTATTTGTATGAGCACATGTCAAATTGCATTAAAATAATGCTACATGGACAAATAATGATGAAAGGGTATGCTAGCTTAAGTTTAAGGTTGGTTTAGTTGGAAGAGCATTTAGTTTAGTCAGAGCATAAGAGGGAGCACGTTTTTTTTTTTTTTTAGCAAGACAAGGAAAGAAAGTATGGGTGAAGGTATAGATGGAGGTATGGTGATTGGCAAGTGTCACCATGTTAACCCTTGATGAGATCAATGGTGTAGATTTAAGGGAGAAAATTTATGAAGCCATTCCCTTCCTCTTCCTTTGTCCATTTTCATTTTGAGCCAAGAGAAAAGAGAGAGAGACGCTTAAGGGAACACAAGCTTTAGAGAGAAGGAGGAAGAGAAAGATCAAGGTAGGTTTGTAATTTCTTAAGATTTCCTTCTAAACTAGCATAAGCTTCTTCTCTAATCTCTATTTATCTATGAATCCATGGTTTAGCAAGCTCATCTTGAGCCCAATGAGAGGAAGAGGAGGACATTTAGAGAGTGAGAGGAAAGAAACTCAAGAGTTAACTTCTAAAATCATAAAACTATGCTAGTATGTGATTGTTGTTGATGATTGTGGTTGGAGTTGGTTATTTTGTTGAGTTTGTAAATTTGAAAAGCCATAACGCTAAGGGGTTATGCTGCCAAAATTTCTTTGAATTATCATTAAGAAGTGTTTAAATGAGTTAATAAAGGATTAGAAGTGGAAAAGTACAAGTTTTGAAAGCTAAAACACAAAACTACATTTTTCCATTTTCCTTGAAATATTTTGGCCAACACTGTTTTAGGTGGGTGGGAGCTGGATTTTCTTGAAATAAATGGTTCCATTGGATTCAGTGGGCAAAAATAGGTAGGGTTACAGTTGGACATTTTTTTAGTAGAGGCTGAAAGGGCATAATTACGAAAACGCCACTGAAATCCCTAAACCGGGGCTGTCAAGGGTATTTTCATAATTTTACAGTGAATTTGATAATTTTGAGCCCAGAAATGGATTCCTTGGGCGAAAATATGTGAGAATAGCCTTAGTCAAAATTTTGGGAAAACGTGCCATCGGGTCGGGTCGGGGTCCCAGGGGCATTTTGGTAAAATTTCACCATAGACTAATATAACCATAAGAAACACTATAGAAGAGTCTAAAATGATACTTGGATAGGTTATGACCCATTTCTGGTACATTTAATATTTTAAGATCGAGTCGGACGCCGGAAACGACACATATTACGAGGCATACTGAAAAAGGGGTTTAACAAACTTTGAGGTATGGACTACCATCTTTCATACACTATGTGAATAATTATATGTATTTGTTACTGTATTCCATGATATGATTGCGTGCTAGAGGTACAGTACCTAGTTGTGGTTCGCTACCCAACAACGGTATATTGGAAAATCCTAGCTGTGGTCAATGACTCAGTTGAGGTATATTATCGAAAATCCTAACTGTAGTCGGTGACTAGGCTGAGGTAAATATATATAGATCGAATCAAACTTTCATTTTTGCCTACATTCTTATATATTGTAATTATCATTTTTAACCATTAAGAATTCTTAAAGAATATATAACAATTCTTTGTGAAAAACTCTTAAGTATTGTTGAGTAAAGTTTTTTCATAATCTCACCTTCTTATGTACGACGATTATCATTTTTAACCATTAAATATTTAGAAATCATACTTTATAATTAATCATTATAACCATTATGTATTTGTTTTTCCTTATAAAGTTGGGAAGACAAATCATTTAAAAGTGTTACATAACAGTTGTTTCATAAAAGTTATCATGTTTGTCAATCAAAACATAGCGATTAATAATTATAACTACCGTATTTTTGTTTTCACGAATATTCCGTCTCTCAACACATAATGGTATGTATATTTAACAATTAAGTATTAACATTATATATTATTGCGTGAACTCCGCCTTAACATATATGACGGTTATTCACTATAACCGTTATTTATTAAGCATTATATATATAAGATTTTGCAGTAGTGCCGATTTAGTTACCAAAAGCCTAAGAGGATGGGTGGAGATTCATTACAGGATTAAAAAACTGGGTCAAAGGACAGACTATATCAAATAAATAAAGCTAACTTCAACCTATCACCCCTAAATGCGTGGCCAATAAGAAGTTTTGAATAGATGCTTAGAGACATACTTGCAATACATATATTGGGAAAATATTTTATAAATCCAAGATATATATGTTAGTACTAGTCAGTATATTTGAATATATGTTTAGAGACATACTTACAATACATACATTGGAAAAGTATTTTTTCAATATCAGTTGTTTCCCTAAAACATTTTTTCAAAATCCTAAAATAATTTTTCAGCATTATTCAATATCTTGAGATTTTTTTTTTATTGCCAGTCAGCACTCTGAAATTTTTTTGGTGCAATATTTTAGGTGTTGGATAGATTAAAAATTAGTTCAGAATACTATATAACATTTTATGATGTTGGATGGACAAAACTTTTTTTTGATCCACTTACCATTATAAAATATTTTTTAATGCCACCCAATATATAGTTTCAGAGTTACCCAAACAATCACTTAGTATATTAAACTAATTTTTAGTACATCTAGCACTCTAAATTATGGTACCAAAGTTTAGTTTGAAACACAGAGTGTTACTGAAAAAATGTTTTGAGTGCCAGATGAAATAAAAATTATTTTTGGATACTGAGTCAATGTTAATGAAAAAATATTTTAAGGAGCTAAATGCTAAATATTGTGTGGTATTAAAAAATATTTTAGGGTAGTAAGTGGATTAAAAAATTTTGTAGGATACTGAGTGTTATTTAAACATATTTCAAGATATTGAGTGGTACTACAAAAAACAATATTTCAGAACGTTGAATGTTGTATTTAAAAAAAAAAACTTCAGTTGCAGTGTTTTGCGGCAAAACAACGCAATTTTATAAAAAACGCAGGCAACAAACAGTATGAGTAGAGGAGAGATGCTGCTTCCCAAATAACATTTTCATCTACCCCACACTTATTTTCATTGGTTGTGGCGGTCTGGCCTACCTGATTTTGGAGCTTCTAGACTGTGGCCTTTTGCTATTAGTTCAAGAAATCATTATTAAATTATTTTTGGCAAAATTGATAATATATTTACAAAATCTATTTTCTTATTAAAAATGATTTTGAAAAATTAAAAATACTCCTATAAGACTATATCTACTGACACAAGTCTCAAAATTTCACTTCCAAAATATTTATAACATTGTACCCTTTGTTTAGTATAAGATATAATGTATAGTTAAACTATATCTTATATCAAGAATCAATAATAATATTATATAATGATTATTTTTTAAAATATATATTATTATTTAAAACATTAATTATTAAACATTTTATAAATATGTTTTTGTAATAGTTTGTGAGCCACTTCAGTGTTGGCCTGTGTCAAACCCCTTAACATTTCGATATGTGCAGAGTGTTAAAGGCACAGTTCCACATGCATACAGCAATAGGGGAAATATATTGACATTAAGTACTTGTTTAAACACAGGAGTCTCCCTGCAGGGTTTGAAAGAATATATTCAAACTTTGTTCAAAAACATCAAATTAAACTAATTCTAACTAGGAGCTCCATTCTCTTGTCTCGTACACCTCAGTTGACAGTATGTATCGTTTTGCATTTAGAGCCGCTAGCTTCTACTGGAATATCTTAATTTTGAAAAATGGTGAGATTCAAACAAATCTCAGTAGTAACATACAACTGATCATACAAAATGCAAGAATTAAATATGTCATGCTCTATGTTATGCAACAAATTAATAATACAAAAAATCACATGCACGACATGTATACATGAGTTAGGGGCTCAATCATCCACTATCCGTAAACCTCGGTTGGGTTCTTACTCAACAACTAGGTACACCTCGGTTGGGTTCTTACTGAACAACTAGGTAAATGTGCCTCCATGCACAAATTGCCCTCCTCAGCAAAACCATGTTCATTAATTATATCACAGAAAACCATTTTTGTTAATTATATCACAAAAGATGGCATGCACAAATATATAAAATATTGGCATAATGTATGAAAGATAGAATTACTACTTGACAACTTTTCCAAATCGTGACCTCAATTGATGTGCTTCGGGATTCCCAGGCAAATGTCAAATCCTATAAATTATAATTTACCACTACAAAAAAATGTGATTTAGTAGCGGTTAAAAATGGGTATTAGTAGCGGTTTTAACCGCTACAAACAACATTAGTAGCGGTTACTAGAACCACTACTAAATCATATGTTGCAAGTAGTTTTATAGCGGTTATATCAAACCGCTACTCAATCAAAAATAACCGCTACATCCTTTGTAGCGATTAAACCCAACCGCTACAACACCCTTATGGACGAAATTGTTTTCAGAGATATTTGTAGCGGTTATATAACCGCTACAAATATAAAAAATTGAAATTTTGAGAGCAAAAAAAAAATGACATTTTTTTATTTTGTAGCGGTTAATAAACCGCTACAAATATAAAAAATTGAAATTTTATTGGAGAAAAAAATGACATTTTTTTATTTTGTAGCGGTTAACAAACCGCTACTAATTTTGAATTTCATGAAATTTGTAGCGGTTATGAAAACCGCTACTAATTTCATGAAATTCAAAATTAGCGCCAAAAAATTAAGTTTGAGTTTTAAAAAGGCGCGTTATTTAGTAGCGGTTTAATAACCGCTACAAATATTTAAAAAAATTTTAAAACATATACGATCATTTTTTTCTGTTTTTTCAATATTAAATTAAATAGTTTATTTTGTTATTATTTTATCTATTTTAATTAGCTTATTATTCAATAGTTTAGCTTATTAATAAATTAAAAGGAAAAATGTAATTGAATTGGATTAGTATAAAATTTATATTAATAATATTATTAAGGATAGGTAGGTAATATTATTATGTTATCTAATATAATGTAATTGTGTATGAAAAATAGATGAAAATGAGATACAGTTATGATATATATAGAAAAAAAATGGTTAGAATAAATTTTATAGAAAGGAAAGAAGTATTGTAAAAAAAATTAAAAATCTTGTTACCATATTTGATCGTATTATTCAGCTCCTCTACTCATACGAAAGAAGTTGTAAATGAGAGAAAATAAAAGAAAGGTAAGGTGAAAAAAATTGGGGAGTGTTTGAAATGAGTTGTGGTAAGGGTATTTATAGGGATCCACGTACTATTTGTAGCGGTTATTAGTTAGTAGCGGTTATTTGTATTTTTGTAGCGGTTTAATATTTATAGTGATCCACGTACTATTTGTAGCGGTTATTCATTTAGAAGCGGTTAATTTTATATTTGTAGCGGTTCAATAACCGCTACAAATATTATTTTATTTTATTTTTAAAATTGTTTTTTACATTTTATTTTAAAAACTTTTTTGCATTTTTTGTAAAGACAAAAGCATAATTTGAATTTGATCACTCATCGTCGCCATCCCTACAAAAATTTTGTAGAAAAATTATTGTTATGGATGTATTATTAAATTTAAAAAATTTAATTCAAATGACGTGCACTTAAAGAAACTCACTGTAGTAGAGGTAAATTGTCATTGCCTTCAGGGAAGTAGTTTTCAAAATCAGCTGGCTGAAATGGCTCACTCTCGTAGGCGATGTTATCGCCTTCACCCATGTCATAAATGTCTCTTGGCTTTAAATGAATGACCATGTGCCAATCCCTATGCCTCTCATCCTCGACATAATAAACCTGATGTGCCTCTGAAGCTAGAATATACAGCTCATCATTTTGAGAAATACCAGTATGAATCGGCCGTGAGAAATTGACTGACGTGATCCCTAAGTCGTGAGTTCAACGTCGCGAGGAACACTTCCTTGTTCGGTTTTGTGAGGATAAACTTTGCCGGTGGAAATATGTCATGCTCATCTGGCCAAGCGTCTTCACGAACTCCCATGCCACGTAAATCTTTCCTCGCTTTAAGGTGATCTTTTGTCTTGCCGGGTTCGTTAAGGATCGTATACAGCACATTGCCGCAAACATTTTTTTCAATGTGCCTTACATCAAGACTGTGGCGAAGTAAATTAGATCTCCAATATGGAAGCGTGAAGAAAATACTTATCTTCTTCCACTGCTGAGGCGCCAAAGTCCTGCGCGTCTTTTGACGAGTTTGTGCTGAATCGTCGCTTTTTCCAAACTCGAAGTCAACATGCTCAAGCTGCTGTAAGATATCTGTACCAGACAAAATCTGAGGTGGTCCTTTTTTTTCTGGTTTCCTAATGAAGCGATTCCGTTGCAATCTGAACTTATGCGTTCCATTGAGAAAACTTTGATGCCCCATAAAGCACCACTTTCAGCTGTGGGGAAGGCGCAATGCGTCAGAGTCAAAATTGCAAGCTGGACATGCCGACCCAGTATGCACATTCCAACCAGATAATGTGCCAAGGCCAGGAAAGTCACTAATCGTCCATATCATGGCTGCACGCATGTTAAACAAAGTCTTGTTGTAAGCGTTGTACGTCTCTAAGCCGACATTCCACAGGTCAAGCAATTCCACAATAAGTGGTTGGAGATACACATCGATGTCATTGCCCGGTGCCTTTTTTCCTGGAATGATCATAGACATAATGGAAGAGCTTTGTTTCATACACATCCAGGGGGTAAGTTGTAGGGAACTAAGACTACCAGCCAAATACTGTAACTTCTGCTAAGATTCCTGAAAGGATTGAAACCGTCGGTCGCCAACGCAAGTCAAACATTTCTAGGGTCAGTCGCAAAATCTGGAAAGTCGTTGTCAAATGTTTTCCAAGCAGCTGCATCCCGCGGATGTCTTAATTTACCGTCTTCGTTTTTATCAACGGCATGCCACCTTATGTGCTCCGCAGTTTTAGACGACATAAATAATCTTTGTAGACGAGGTTTTAAAGGGAAGTACCTGAGAATCTTTGTAGGTTTCTTCTTCTGCTTTTTCCCCTTCTGAATTGTCTTGTACCTTGAAGTGTGACATCTCACAAGTTTCCCTGCTGGAATTGTCTCCCCAATACAGCATACAATCATTTGGGCATGCATCAATCTTTTGATAATTCAACCCCAACCTGTTGATAATCTTCTTGGCCTCATAGAAAGTTGTGGGAATCTCGGTGTCAGGGAATGCATCTTGTAATAAGTCGAGCAACATCGACATTCCCTTATCTGTGATCCCACACAAGCACTTGATATGATACAATTTGATCAAGAAAGATAATTTAGAATATTTGCGACAACCTTGATATAAAGGACGATCTGCTTCATCCATCAAGCTGAAAAAATCCCGAGCTGCTTCATTCCCCATAAAAACCGGCTCAGAGCCGTGCACTTCTTCGTTGAAGTTGTTGCCTTGAAATCCAAACGCATCACGCACAGCATCATTCACAGGATTATCTTCATATACTTGAACGCCTACTTGAGAACTTCGAGGAAGAGCATCGTCATATCTAATGCCAGTCTTCTTACCATGAACTGCCCAGAACGTATAGTCCTCAGGGAAAGGCTTCACAAGCAAATGTTCCTTCACAACATTTCGTGCATGCCACTTCTTGAACTTGCATTTCCAACACGGACAGACGATCTTGCCGTTACAGCTGGCATGAGTGAATGCGAAATCCAAGAAACTATTTAATCCGTACAAATATTCAGGAGAATTGCGCGGCAACCTGATCCATGATTTATCTATAGCTACAAGTAAGAGAAAAGAAGATGAGTGAGAAGATAATGATGAATGCCAAGAACCTTATATTCTAAAATTCCAACGTTTATAATTTTGTAGCCGTTCTAAAATCGCTACACTAACCGCTACAGTTATAAAATATTAGTAGCAGTTATATATATAAAACCGCTGCTAATTTTCAAGCCGTTACACATTGATGGGAAATTCAAAATTTACATGTTGAGTATTTGTAGCGGTTATATATATATAAAACCGCTACTAACATTGAAGCCATTGGACAGCAAATTTAAAAATAATTTTAAATTTGTAGTGGTTATACATAACATAACTGCTACAAATGTGCACAAAGGCGGCAAATTTCAAAATTCAAATGATGAGTATTTGTAGCGGTTCTTATTGGAAAACCGCTACAAATGTATACATATTTGTAGCGGTTTCTATTATAGAACCGCTACTAATATATATATAATTGTAGCGGTTCCACAAGAAAAACCGCTACAACTATATACATTTGTTGTAGCGGTTTTTATTTTAGAACCGCTACAAATATATATATTTGTAGCAGTTGTTACTTAAAACCGCTACAAATATCTATACTTTATTTTTTTTAATTTAGAAATATAAATAATATTATTGCAATTAATTCATAAATTCAACAACACGATATAATAATATAAATATAATTATATTAAACACCATAAGAAAGTTCTGAAATACAAACTCATATATATATATTTACAAATGTTTCAACAAAAAAAATGTCCTAAACTAAGTAGCTGGGGGCTGATCATCTGGTGCTCCCTCTGGTGGGGCTCTCTCAAGTGCTACTGGATCGGGCCGGTGCACAGAGTGAACCGCACCATCGTCATCAGTAGGAACAGGAGGAGGAGGAGGACTAGTACTCGGGACGACGTAGTGAGGGACAGGGGGAACCTGTGGATGCTGCTCGTCCAGGAACAGGCAACTCCATGACCGCTCGAGTATGTTGTTCACGATTTCACGCCACTGCGTCTGCTGAGCGTAGATCATATCAGCGTGCAGTTGCATCTGCTGCATATGCTGCACCTGCATCTGCTGCTGCTGCTGTGCCATCTATTGCTGCTGCTGCGCCATCTGCTGCTCCAAATCTGATCGCAACTGGTCAATAGACTCGTCCCTTGGATGTCTGACCCTTTTAGAGCTGCCAGCCTCAGAGGCGGTGCTCCTGCCGTAGACCATGCTAGGTCTGGCGCCTATCCCCATCCCCCGCACGTGTCCGGGGTGCTCAGACTAAGCCAGACTCTCCTTCAAAGGAGCCGTCGGGTCCATTAACCCCTGTGACTCCTCAGGCTGGGTTTGTCGCAGCTCAGCCTGCGACTGCTGCATTCGCTCCTGCCATTTTATGAAACAATTACTAATTAGAATTTTTCATTATTAACTTGGTTTTATAAAAATTATAATAATAAAATTACTTACAATGGCCGCCTCTGCCTGCTGAGAGGTCGCAGTCCCGTAACGGTGTCTGTGTGTGATGGCGTACAACTCCCCATAGTCCGTCTGACGGTTCTCCTGATGTGCCTTCGTCTCCTGAAACAATTACAAAACTCAATTAGTATTATGAAATAATCAGCTAAAAGTCAGTGATATTTTTAAAAGTTACCAGCTCGCTATAGGTCACAGCAAAGGTCTTCGATCTTGCTGTGTGGTGGATCGTCTGCTGCGCACGGATCCTGGTGTACCTCTGAGAAAGCTCCTGAAAAAAAAATAATATTAAATGTATTATAATTTAAAATTAAATAAAAATTAAATTTAAATTATAATTTAATATTTAATAAAAAATCTAATAAATACATTACCTGCGCCTTAGGGGTCGTCCTGAACTGGACGAAACTCGCACAGTTGTTCGGCGGCACGCCGTCCGGGACACTCTCGATCAGCTGCTCCAGAGGCATTGTCCCGTCCTTATCCACCCTGTGGAAGAGACGGTTCCTCCTGTTCCTTCAGGCGTCACCTATCTTTACGAGGGCGTACCTCTTCCGGTTGGCCCGGACGGCAAACCGCGGCTAAAAAAAATTATTTAAATATCAATAATTACAAAAAAACATAATTTAAATAATATTAATTAAATAGAATTAATTACAAATAATATTAATTAAATAATTTTAATTACCTGAACCACCTCCTCCCAAGCTTGGTCCTTCGGCCCCCTCGGAACGTGCTTCCACATCTTGAAGTGAAGGGGGAACCGCATCCAATTCGCTCCCAGGTCATTCAGGAAGCGGTTGAGCAGGTGACCCCCATTAAGGATGGGCTGGTCAGTGCCCTCATTCCACGGCACTATAACTCGCAGGCTCCGGTCCAAGCTGTTCACACCGGCCACGTCTAGCCTCCTCGTCGAAACGTTCCCCTGCTCATCTGCACAGTTTACCGCACATTAGATAAATTGTAATTCAAAGTTAACATTTCTAATTTAAATAAATAATTTACTAAATTAAAAAATTAATTTACCTTGGACCTGCACCTCAAACCCAGTGGACCGCGAAGACGACCCTCGTGGGTTGTTCTGCTCCCGAGCCTCCTCCTCAACGAGGAACTGCTCAATCTCCCTGATCCCAATCGGGATCTCGAACTCCTCATCGAGGAAGTCCTCGACGCTAATATCTGGCCCCCTAACCTCAAGCACCTCTGGTGCGGTCGTCTCCTGTGGGATCGTCTGCGGTGCCTGTGGTAAGGCCGACTCTTGTGGGGGCATGGGCTGAGATGCTGCGGTCGCCCTGCCTCCGCGCTGCCCCCTCCCTCTGCCCCCTGTTCGGCTGCTGCCATTCCGTAAAATCGGTATGGGGACCTCAGGGGCCTTCCCCTTATCCTCTCTTGAAGTCATATCAACTGTACAAATCAAAAAAAAATTAGTCACATTATTATGCAAAAATCTAATAAAAATACAAATACAAATAAAATACGTGTTATATACGTATCTCAAGTGCAAATACTGAAAAATACTGTAGCAAAAACTCCTACACAGACGTCTGAACGCTCAAATCTTGAAGAAACCACTCAGAGAAATCCCAAGAAACAAAATGAGCAAAAGGAGAAATGTGGGAGGCGGGGGCTTAAATAGGCCAGATATTAGTAGCGGTTATTTTAATAACCACTACCATAACCACTACAAATAATTAAATTTGTGGCGGTTCTACAATAACAGCTACAAATGACAACAACGTTTGAAATTCTGTAGCGGTTATTGCCTAGAACCGCTACAAAGGTGGAGACTCTTGAAATTCTGTAGCGGTTATACCCCTATAACCACTACAAATAGCTGACCTTTGGGATTTTGTAGCGGTTTGATTGCTGTAACCGTTACAAATACCCGTTACACTGTTAACAGGGCTTGGTCGCGCCAAGTGGTGGGAATATTGTAGCGGTTCCTATGCTTTAACCTCTACAAAATCACCGCTACAAGTTTTGGCGGCAATTTCGCGCCAAATTTCTAACGGTTATGTATACCCAACCGCTACAAAAAACGCGGCTAATCTATCGCGCCACTTGGCGCGTAGCTTGCCGCTACAAATTTGTAGCGGTTTAGGTTAAAACCGCTACAAATACTATAATTTGTAGCGGTTTCATATAACCGCTACAATTGCACCGCTACAAAATACCTTTTTTTTTGTAGTGTACGGGCGATGAGTTATTACTTAGTCCAATTCTTTCATAAGTCATTCTCTTATGTTGGTTATCATTAGAGTCACTACATTAGGCCCAATGTGAAGCTAATGGGCCCAAGCTAACCCCAAATGCTAAATTTAACCCTTTATGGTCCAATTCTATTCCAAACACCCTTTACTTTGAATTTCGCACAATTACCAAAATTTGGCAGATTTTTCCCTGAACTTTGAAAAAATCATAACTAATTCTAGAAAGCTCCAATTGGGGTGATTCAAAATTCTATATGACCCTTATTAAGTCTATGCTAAGGAAAAAATACTTCCCACAGCTTCTATCCACACAAAATTCCCAGTTTTTATGTTTTCCCTTGCTGCCAGAAATTCTGATCAGAATTTTTAACTCAACTTCAATTAACTCTTTGTGTACTTATCCATTTTTTACCCATTACCAATTAAATTAAAGGTCTCTTTGTATACTTTAAATATGGAAAATCTCAAGGTTAATGGATAAATTTTAGCCATTCAAAAATGTACTGCAACCAGACTGCCTCCAAAAACGAAATTCTGGCAGCAACTACAACAAATTTCAATCTTTTGATTTATCCTTCAAGATCAAGATTATAACTAGGACCTATTCCCACACCATTTTTTGAGTAAAATCCAATGGAACCCTCAAAAATACCAAAATCACACTCCTTCATCCAGTTTTGGTCCAGGCCGAAATATGCCTCCTAAAACAACAAAAATCCAACTTTGTGTTTTTGACTATCAACAGGTCTAATTCTTCAACAAACATCATATATCACCTTAAATATGATTAAACACCATCTTGCTTAAAAAAAAGCTCCCATTGGCCGAAACTTAGGGGTGGTTCAAGAGCTAGGAAAACTCAACAAGAACAAGAAGTAATCAGTTTAAAATGAAGCTGAGACTTACCTCTTCATGTTTCTACATGTGGTTCGGAATTCCAGCTACACTCCGGCTAGCTAATGGACACAAAACACCTCAGATAAGAAATCTGAGACTATAGAATTGAAGCTTACAGTGAGTAGAAGATGTTTCCTGAAGGACTTACCGGACGATAATGGCGATTCGATGTCGAAATCGACTCCAGTGTTTAGGAAATTTCACTATTCACACCTCCTCTATGCTTTACCAATTTTGTGACATAAAATCTGATTTTTCCTCCCTCTCACCCCTTTTGGCCGAAATCTTAAAGGGAAAAGGAGGGATGAGATTGCATATTGGCTTTGGTTAAATCTTGTGATGCCATGTGTCAAATAATCACTCCACAAGATGACATGAGTCAAAAAGCTATTGGGCCTTCCTTTTCTCTCTCATAGGTGGCGTTATAATGGTCGGGGGAAGGAAGAGGTCTGATAATTTCCCCTGACCCCCGGTACGGTGTTCGAGAAAGTTAGTCGGGTAACTGGACTGGAGACCGGTGGATTTCCTTGACTCACTGACACGTGGCGCTCTCCGAAGATGCCAACACAAAATACATAAAGTGAGTGTAATGATGAGGGACACTTGTCACCTCCTCTTTGGCCAACACAAAAGCAACTTTGTACTTAGTCATCATTAAGGACACTTGTCAAGCTCTCAACTTGCCAACATAAAAAGTATGTCATCATGAGCCATCATTACTTACTTTATTAAAACTACTGTAATAAAGTTACTTTATCAGTGCATACTCGGGATTCCACTTGGAATTATGGCATGCATATCGAGGCACACCACACGATTTCCGCGTATGATAGAATAGTTATATGGAAATTCTGAAAGTGACCTTCCCATTATTTATAAATATCAACTTTATTTTATTCCACTATTTTCATATGTACATGATAAGTAAAATATTTTCATATTTATTTTTCCTTATATGATGATTTTATGGATGATATTTGAGCTCAATTTAATAAATTTGGGTGAAATTAATAAATAAATAATGATTTTGGCATAAAATAGAATTTCTTAGAAAATACTAAATTAGACCCTCTTTCAGTTTTCAGGCAATATCTGGAGCTCTAGATGTCGGATTGGGACATTCTTTATACGGATAAAAAGCTAAGAACGAGCTCTAAAACTTTGATGTTGAGACCAAATTCCAGTTATATCTTCAAGGATTTCAAATTTTGCTTGGAAGTTGAAAGCGGGAATCATCTAACATTCCACCAACCATTTCATCTACCTCTTCATCTTTTTTTTCACCTACTAATTCATCTACCACATTTCATCTTCCTTTTCACCAACTACTTCATCTACCACATTTTATCTACTACTTCACCTATCACATTTCATCTACCCTACTCCATTCTTCCCTATATATAACCACCCTCTCCTTCACATTTCACCTACACCAATTCATATCCATTACTCTCATCTCTTCTCCACACATACTATTTCATTTCTATTACTCCCCTATCTTCTCTACTTACACACCATTTCATTACTCTCATCTCTTCTCCACTTACTCCATCATCTTAGAATTAATTTTATGCATTATACTACTTTTCACATGCCTCTATCTTGGAAGGCTTAGGATTGTATTACTTTTTGTATGCCACCTACATGAAAGGTTTTACCTCCTAAAGGGATGGCTAGATTTTTACATTTTTCATGCATCTTTTGGTTGTATACTTATATTTGAGAATTTAATATTCAAGTTTTATGTAGTATTTATGAGGATTTCCTTCTAGTTTTATATAATGTCAATTTATTTTTGTTTTGTTTTTAATTTTATCATGAGCTAAATTTTCATATTCCTAGGGTGATGACGTAGCTTACTAATAACGGATTGAATCTTAACTTATTAAAACTAGTTTTAATTTTTCCTTCATGATTAAGTTTTAATTATTATTCTTAATGCTTTCATTTGATTGGCCTTCTTTTGAATGGTTTCAATATATATGTTGAGACCAGAAGGAGATACATTTGTGTAGACCCTATAATTAAAATCATAACTTGCATATGAAATAGGAATATATTCATATGAGTTGTGTAGTCTTATAGAGTTCCATAAATTTTAATGCATAATTAATTGCTTAAATTCATATAGGAATATATTGGATTAGCAATTAATTATAGAATTGCTTGATTTTGGAAGAGGCTAGTAATTTAATTAGGAAAACTCGACTATCAATCATGTGGAATAAATTGGGCTAGAATAGATAAGTGATTCAATCCGGAATTTGTTAAGTGAAATCTAATTCCTATGACTTTTTCTCATAGTTGTTTTATATCATTTGCATTCATATTTACTCATCTTTTATTTCGTACTCTCAATCACCAACTAATCGATTTACTAAATAGAGTTAAAATTACTCATTTTGGTACTTAGTGATCAATCCTCGAGGAAACGATACTCTACTCACTTCTAATAGATCATTTACACTCATAACAGTACACTGGCTTTTACGATTTTTAGCCCTTCAATGAATTTTGGGATATTACAGCCTGTTAGGTTAATTGTTAGTTCGTTCTTACCCAGTTTTCAATGATTTCACACAGTTGGAACATACGTTGTAACCTTGTTAACTCTTTATTCAACTACACTAATTACACTTATTTTTTCCTGTTGAAAGACTAAATATGTTTATATCATTATATATATGTGTGCGCGCGTGCACACACACGTAATAGTTTTTACTTTAATTATTATATAAACGGTTCGATCAAATGACTCAACCAATTTGACCGTTTGAACTATGATCCGCTGACTCCACCAGTTTGACGTTCAGTCCGGTTTTTTAAAACATTGATTGACACCCTATTGATCATGGGATATATTCAATACTATTTAAAAAAAAGGATAATTAGTTTTTAGGTCCGTATAATTTTAACAAATTTTTAATTAGGTCTTTATATATTTTTTTCTTTTTGTCGTGTCCTTATACTTTCATTTGTTTTTAATGAAGTACTTATATTTTTTTTTCTTTTTTAATTAGGTCCTTTTAGTTTCATTTTTTTCTTAGTTAGGTCCCTATAACTTTTTATTCTTTAATTTGTAAACTCAAATAATATTAATCTATAAATATAAAATATAATATTATTAATTATAAATTTTTTTAATATTATTGATAAATAATAATACTCGATAAATAGTATGTTATTATAATAATTTTCTTAATAATCTTTAAAATTTGTAACCAAACATATATTTTTCGTTTATTTTATAGTTCTTATTTTTATTTATTTTTATTATTATAAATTTGGAATCATAATAATATAGTTTTCTAAAAAGCTAGTTATAATTAATTATTCTAATTATATTAATTATAAATATACGAATTTATTATGTTAATTATTTTTTCCTAATTAAAAAATCGCAGGGACTCAATTACAAATCAAGGAAAACCCCATATAAAGGTGGTTGAGTTACCTAAATTTAAATTTTGATTACTGAACATAAATTATAGATCAGGTTATACTTCACAATTAAGAATTTAAAATTTGGGTCAAATTACCTCCATATTCCTTAGTTATTAAATAACAAAATTGAAAACATGAAAATTAAGAATTTTAACCTCTCAGACCACATAGATCTATTGGAAAAACCTTTCGTTGAAATTGAAAGAACTCAAGTGAGCCAAAAGAAAATTTCATTCAATAGTCGATTGTCTCCCCAACATATTAATCTCCTGAAAACCTTTTAGTGGAAAGTACCTGTATTAGTTAATCAAATAACGCTAGTTCAACCTACAATAGACCAATTATCTGTTAAATTTCCCAATTTCCATATTCTTCTTGATCACCTTTTGACCATGGTAGATAAACGAATCCAGTATCCCAGAAATCATGAAAACACATGTATGCAGAAACCTTTCAGACCACATATCTATAGGGTTATGTTTTCAATTTTATTGCTTAAATAACTAAGGGATATTGAGATAATTTGACCCAAATTTTAAATTTATAATTATGACACATAATCTGATATATAATTTCTTAAGTTCATTAACTCAAATTAGAATTTACGTAATTCGACTGTCTTTATATGGGATTTTCTATAAAAATCATGTAAAGTTATGAGGATCTGATAAAAAGAAAACAAATTACAGGAATTTAATGAAAACCATGTAACACCCCAAATCTTATTCACCAAGAATATATTATGATTATTATATATCTTCAATAAAATGGTGAATATTTAAGGCCAAAGGAATTAAATATTGAAAGTGGAAAGGCGAACAGTGTTTTCAGTAAAATCTCCTGTGAGACAGTGAGGTTGTCGTGTGGTTTTGGAAGACTAAATGATGAGCAAAAATTATGAAATTTTACAAGGTAAAAGTATACATCTTAAGCTATAATTTGATAGTTCATATGAATCAATTGAGGCTATGTACGAATAGTTATAAATTTTTGAAGTTAGTCCAGAAAATCTGAAAAGTCTCTGAAGCAGCGGTGAAAGATGAAAAATCTGGGAATGATATGATTCTAGCTAGTAAAATTCCATATTTTTCTTGAAACTAGACTCAATAAGGGTTCCATAGCCTTTAGAATCACACTGAAATGATGTCTAAAAAATTATTTATGATTTTTCAAAGTTATGGCAGAAAATATGCCAGAATTGGCATTATTCTGAAAATTGAAGATAAAATGTGTTAGCAATTGTGTAAATTGTGGAATTAAAGATGCTAAGTGTCATTATCATATGAAGAGGGGAGTAGGTTATGATTTTTGAAGATGAGCACATGTCCAATTGCATTAAAATAATGCTACATGAACATGGTAATTATGAGTAAGGATGGTAACTTGAGTACATGGTTGAGTGTATGGTTGGTTTAGTTGGACTAGTTAGAAGAAATAATTTGGTTAGTGGAGCATGAGAGGGGGTGTAACCCCCTGCCTTATAAATAGTAATTATAATTCGAAATTGCGTAATTAGGATGGAATAGACACTGACAGGTAATTAAAAATTCATTTCCAATCCCCTTCTTCCGATAGGGTTTTCACAAGTTCTTTTAAAACTTTTGCCTTACCCTGGTCTCAAATTCAATATTCCGAATATAATTTCCTGTACAGTTAAATCACAACTAGATATTAGAGTGTACAACAAAATCCCAACAACCCCGGATTTCATATAGATACTATGCGTTTACAAATTCTTTTATAGGGGATTACACAACTATTTCCAAAACAATATTTACAAGGTATACAGTAATCCCCCAATCAAAATATGATAACCAATAACATAAAATAAATCTCCCTAAGGAGCCCTATCAGCCCTTGGTTGTCTCCTTCTCCTTAGAGCCACTTGCCTTGTTTGAAGGTTAGTCAAAGGAAAGAATGAGATTTAAAAGAATCCCAGTAGTAACACATTACTCATACCATACATAATCACAAAGCATGCAAGCATATCATCACGCAACATATATACAGCGTACAAGCTGTCACATAATCATATAGTCTCATCTCCTGAATTCTACCGCCCCGAAGGCACGGTCCTCCCACCATCAACACCGATGGGCCACAGGTGAAAGTTCACATATAGCCTTTCGGCTTCCATATATAGCCTCACAGCTTTCACATATACACATCCCCCGTATTCCATCGCCCCGAAGGCACAGTCCTTACACTGTCAACACTGATGGGCCGCTAGTGAAGAATACACAAATAATGATAAATCATACATACAATGTATCACATACGGCATAAGGCAAAGTGTAACTACCTTCTTCTTTCCTGGTGTGCTCCGGCACAGTCTACTCACGAGCAGGGCAAATATCAAAGCCTACAAACCAAATCAAGGACGATAGGTTATTCTCTATTCCAAATTCTTATTTTCATAACACTTAAAGTTGGTTATCATTTGAACTCTTTAGGTGGCGACTAGAAGCTTAAACACTTACCTAAAGGGTTGGGAACACTTGACCAAAGATCCGTTTTTCTGAAGCTTAACACTGATTTTGGACTCAGGCACTTGAGTAAAGATGGCCTCACTTGAGTGAGATTGAGACTTTTACTGTAGCATGGAAGATCACTCGTGCAAGTGTTTGACCTAGAGCAACCACTAAGACAAAGAATGACCAAAGCACTTGAGTCCTACCCCCAACACTTGAGTAATACCCTCATGCTCACCCAAGTCCAACCGAGTGAGGCACAATAAGTGACTACCCAAGAGCAACAGAAACCCTAAAATGAGAAGTGCACTCTAGCGCTCGAGTGATGGCTCAACACCTACAGGTGCTAGCACACACTCTTGAAAAATGGCCATCGAGTGACAACCCAAGACGCGGCCTCAAAGTGCAAAATACCCTTGCACTCGAGTGAGTCAAGGTTCACTCGAGTGATGACCCATCTCACTCACAGATAAGAAAGTGCACTCTTGCATTCTGGCATGAAAGTGCAATTGAAAACTGAAGGAAAAGGGGAAACAGGATGCTGCACTCAAGTGACACCCTGATGCACTTAAGTAAGGCTTATCAGAAGGCAAATCGCAGCAACTAACAACAACTTCCAATTTTTACCCAATGTTTTCCAATGGTACTAAAATTCTTGTATAAGTCTAAACCCACATCATTTCACACAAAGAACCCATAGGAAACCTCAAAACACCAAAAATCCCATTCTAACTACAAGTTTTGGTTTTGGGTTAACATTTCACACCTATTACCTCCTTTTACCAAACTTGCTTACAAAGTTCCAACCCAATTCCAACATTCAAAAATCTAAAACCATCAAGATGATGATCTCATCAAGATGGTCAATATTAAAGAAGAGCATTTGAGTATTCGAGAACCAAAATAACATCAAAATCTTACCTTTCACTTCCTCTTTCTACCTTAAATCCCAACGAAAATGGAGGTTTATGAGAGAGAAGGTGATGATGATGATAGCACAAATTTTTCCCTTGAACCATGCACCTAGCCGACCTTAAAGGAGAGAGGAGAGAGAGAAATGTGTTTGAAAGTTTGACCTTAATCCATGGTCCACAACACTCCACTTATCATGATCTTGTGACTTCTTACATAATCACACATAAGTACACATGCATAGGATTCTACCCTATTAGTCACTTAATCATAGCCATTGATCTTTAAGTTACCAAGGAGTTTCCCCTTCAGTAACTGACCAATTGGTTGATAACTTCCCGTTTTCCTATTTTGCCCCTGATTAAGGCAATTCCACTTGAATCACCACTAAGCACATTTATCTCATTCATATCACCATTCATGCACCCTCCCCAACTATTAGGGTTCATTTTAGTTTTTTTCACATAATTAAGATTAAATGCAAGGTTTGTGCACTAATCAGAACACATTCAGATCATAATTAGCATCATATTCTTCAAAAGTGTTTGATTAACAATAATTACACCACTTGTGAAGTCATTAGCCCCTAATCCCAAATTGGGACATTATGGGGGGACGGTTTTATATGATAACCAAGAGGAAGGAAATTTGGTTGGAATGTAATGGAAGAATTATGTCATACTTAGAAGAAGATAGAGCCAAAGTACAAGTGATGTCATAAATCCAATATGCACCCATTTATTAATTAAAAGGAAAAGGTGGGATATTTTTATGAAGCCATGCTTCATCATTTCCCTCCCACTTTCACGTCATTCTCTACCAAATAAAGAGAGAAAAATGGGATATTTAATTAAAAGTTTTCATCATCTCTTTCCCCATTTCATTTTTATGCATGACTCAAAAGAAATAGAGAGAGAGAGCTTTAAGAACCTATAGAGCAAGAGAGAAGCAAAAGGGATCAAGAGCAAAAATTAAGGTAAGTTGGGTAGGAAATTCAAGAGTTTATGCTTCCAATTTCATGGCAAACCCTCCCTAACCTCTATGCCTTCTTGAAAAACATGTTTAGCAAGCTCAAAGTTAAGAGGAAGAGAGAGGAAGTGGGATGGTTCTAGAGAGAGAAAGTTAAGAGAAATCAAGGTAAGCTTGAGAATTTGTCATCTCTTGATGAATATAACTTGTTGTTGGTGTTTGGTTAGATTGTTTGGCTTGTTTTCATGATTTTGTAATTTAGGGAATGACAAACCCTAATGGGAGTGCCGTCCAAATTTAGTCTAATCATGTTTAGAATGTGATTAAGTAGTTAAACAAGTGATTAAAGGTGATAAGAAGGTGTTTTATGGATTGAAATCATAAAACTTCATTTTCTCTAATTTTTATAGAATTTCATCCAGATCTGTTTTGGGCTGTGTTTTGGTATTTTTGATGATACCATTGTGTTTTTGGAATGAAAAATTGTGTAGGGTTCATGTTGGGTGTGAAGTGAGAAAAGCCCTAGAAAGTGAAATGACAAAAAAAGCCTTAAAACCCTCACATAGGGGCTGCCAGGGGTAAATCTATAATTAGGGTTGGAATTTGAGAAAACCAAGATAGAAAATGGATTCCTTGGGCAAAAATACATCGGGATATCCCTAGTCAAAATTTCGGGAAAAGTCAGACTGGGTCTGGCGGCTCCGGGCCGGGGTCCTTGGGGCATTTTGGTAAATTTTCACCATAGACTAGTATACCCACAAGAAACACTATGAAAGAGTCTAAAATGATACTTGGATAGGTTATGACCTATTTATTGTACATTTAATATGTCAGGACCAAGTCGAAACCCGGAAGCGACATGTTTTACGAGGCACACTAAAAAGGGATTGATAAGACTTTGAGGTAGGGAGCCTACCTCTCCTGCATGTATTTGATATTTGTGCTAGTATATTGATGCATGTTATTGCTTTGTTGGATTATGTGAAACATATATGAATGACTGAAACTTTGTTTTTGTATATGCTATGACCATAAGTATGTTGATTGAAACATTGAGCATGCGGATATGTCATTGTGTGAATATGAGTTATGTAATGCAAGCATATCATGCATTAAGCACTTATCTTACATGCATATTAGTACTGTTTTCCTATTGAAGTTCTCTCGAATTTCATCCTCCCCTACCAACAATATAGATAGGAGAAGACAGAAGATATAGTGAGAACAATGAAGAGAATCGTATGAAGGGGATCACAGTAGTGGAACGAAGACGAGAAGATACCTCTATTTTACTAGGATGGGTTTAGACACCCATGTAGTGCTGTGAGGCTATATTAATTGTAATTATCAAGTACGAACCTCTATGGGGAATTTTCATACTCATGCACATAATATCAGTATATTTATTCTATTCCTATGTTGTCTACCGAACTGCGTATCGTTTTCCTCAAAATAAGATAAGGGTGTGACAAACCAAGTGAAAGTATAAGGATCTAATAAAAAGAAAAAGATCATATAACCCAATTAAAAATTGGTTGAAACTATAAGGATTAGCATATTAATTATCCAAAAAAAAAGTCATATTCTATTGGTAAGGATCTCCCTCCTGCCTTTTTTCAGGGCTAGCTGCTATTATTATTAGATAAATATCGCAATAAAACTGATAAATGCATACGTATATCTCGATATTTAGGAGTACTAATTTAAAACCCATATACAAAATCTGCCCAGAAAATTCAACAGAAATCAAAACAACACAGCAAGTTAGAAATCAATTTTTTTTTTCTTTTTAGCCAACAAGTTAGAAATCAAATCTAAAAGATTAGAAAATTGCAATATAACTATAAAATGCAAACAAAAAATGCAACCAAATACTCAAAACTAAAACTAAAACACTCTTGCACTTTAGGGAACAATTTTTTTTTACATATGTACCTCATACAATGCAAAATCTCAGTTAAAATAACATGATACAAACATTCACGAATTCGATGATGAAGGACATATATACATGACATGCAATTAATTACACTACTACAAAAAGGGGCTATAACGTCCCAAATTTGACACCTTTAACGTCCCAAAACGGGGGGACGTATATACTGGGGACGTAGTATGTTGTAAGAAAAGACGTCCCAAATATTAGGGACGTCTAAGGTGAGACTTTAGACGTCCCAAATGAAATTTGGGACAGTCTAAAGTCCCACGTTGAGGGGACTTTAGACCTCCCAATTCTTAATTTGGGACGTCTAAAACTTATGTTTTTTATACCATAATTTACATTTTGTATTACCCAGCGAATTCAAACTGCAGAAACAAAATAGAAGATGGATTCATAAACCACACTGTCCGTTACAAACTGGTAAGGACATCCAGCACTACAATCTTTACTATATATACATACAATAACAACTCATACAACCTACTACTATATATATCAACAATAACAACCAGAAAGTGTCAAAACGCTGTCATCACACAACTACAACAGCTGATATAAAATAAAAAGTTTACTACTCTATATGTTGAAGAAGATGTCCAGCCAAAAGATCTCTGATCAAATCAAGGTCTTCATGTAGGTAGGCATCTTCATTATCAAAAATCTGAAAATTAGAAAGTAAGCTTTGATGAAATGAATCTAAAGCAAATGAATTAATTAGCATTTCAATTAGAACACCAAAAATATTATAATTTGAGAATGAAGAAGTGATTACCTTTTCAAAATCGCTAGTAATTCCACTTTGAGTTATGTTATACATATAAAGTATAACATAATATCCGTATTCAGTGTTGCCAGGTTGCCGAGGGCACTTTAAATCAAAGGGATGCAATTGGTTGTTAAAATCAATAAAGGTATGTCTAAAAGAACCGTCAATGAAACAATTAGCTAGGATCGAATGTACTTACTATCGGATAAAACCACTTTGGCTTTTTAACAACTGTACCCTCGCGTGACCCACCTAGGACTCTATATGTTTTACAAGCACTATCATGAAAATCAAAATGAACAGAAATTAGAACTATTCATTTTTGTAAATAATCAATGAAATACAAACAGAATAACTTACGTGTCGAAGACGGATTTTGTATCTTTGTCTGCCTTTTTACCCAAGGGATCAAACCAATAGACTACGTGGCGGTAGGGACATATAACACACAAACTCCAGTGGTAACTTTAACAACATGTACACATTAAAATGAAGTTAGATGAGAAGACAATTATTTATTAAACTTCTTAAATTGACAAAATGTAAATACGGACCGTTGAACAATGGGTGCTAGATAACAACGAAGTTTGGTCTGTCCCATTGCGTAGCAGACATAGTGAGTCCTATGCGCCACAGTACAAGTATCCCATGTCTTATTCGCAAGACATAAGAATCCATACCAATCACGTCTTTCCATGTTTGTGCAGAGACCGTGCAAGGTGCTATAATAGAATTAAAATAAGGAATGAATTATTGAATGTATGAAATCAAAAAACCACTAAATGAATTCTATGGGAAAATTGAAAAAAAAAAAAACTTACCAGACTGTAAATTTCACCCAGCCTGCATCTATCTCCTCCAACCTGATAAACTGCTTGAGATCTGTATTATCAATCGTGTAGGGATACTCCACTTCGCCCATAATCCCTGGAGGCATCTTCAAGTCAATCTGTTTAATGCCCTTGTAGATCTGTTGCAGCCGTGCTAAGTAGGGCCATTTTCTCGCAGCTTCGTCATCCTTTTAGAACATCAAAAAACAAATTGTTATTAGGATGCCAACAGATTTTCAGTAATAGTAAGGTAATTCCTACCATTGGAGGTGTTGCGTCTGAACCAATAAGATTGTGAGGCCAAAGGATTAAAGATCCTATCGCTTGACCTAACGTGCCAACCTCTGGATCAGGAACAGGGATGGTTGTACCTTCTTCCCCCTTTCTAACACTCGTCACATTCACCCTTCGAAAATCCTCCGGAATTTGCTGATGATGGTGGGTGGTAGCACGTGTGTGAACGAAAGCATAAGCAACAACACGCAATAGTGGATCATTCAAATAGAGGGTGCAAGGGTCTCCCGACACTGGAGTGGGAGAAGGGTTGCCAAGTGGTTCCTCCAGAGGGTTGTAACTTCCTCTGGTGCTATTGAAGGCCAGGGATTCCTGAGTTCTATGCTCGTCCCTTGCCCTTTGCGCTTCGAACATCTTTGCCATTTCAAGTTGAAGCTCTGGCAACAGCTCTTGTCGGAGCTTGTCGCGAAGGCTAGCCTCGATCTCTCGTTCGAGCTCCTCTCGAATCTTGGCCACAACGTCCTTACTAGGTCCAGCTTATGACGAATAACGTGGGTCTCGTCCAAAATACCTCGCGGCACTAACTCCCCGTGTATCTCCTCGAACACGACCAAGGTCATCTGCCTTCCCAATAGCCGTCGACAAGATGTCCATCCGTCTACTTGGATTGAATGAACATTGGCTACTCTGCTCATCCAGTTCATCCTATAACATACAGATTATCATAAATGTATCGAAACCACTCGCGATATGTAAAAAATTAGGTACTTATGGTATAACTACTTATAATCCTCGCAGCAACCTCAGCAACAGTTGATTTATGTACTTCCAAGCCTTAATCCTCCCTGCTTTCCATTTTTTGTGACGTGGAGGAGGTACCGGTGGCTGGATAACGACGCTAGGATCAGATTCCGCTGTTTCCTTCATTTTCTCTAACTCTTCTTGCATCATTTGCCGCTCAAGCTTCTGATATCCACCACGAGACATGTAATGTTGATATTTATTTTCTGCTTGCCTCTGTGCATTTGCTGCACTTAATTTCTATGAATGAAAAACAACAAAAAATAAATCAATGATATAAAGTATATGAAAATTACAAGTTCTATATCATGATGACAGAAATCTTACCAAAAACTCAGGATCTTACCAAAAACAACAAAAAATAAATCAACGATCTACTATTGAGGCTTCTGGTCGATAAGGATTTTTAGAATACCCTTTTAAGATCTTCATGTATCGCTCAAAAGGGTACATCCACCTCAGGTAAACTGGACCGCATAGCCTTACCAAATGAACTACCAAATGCACCATTATATCAAAAAATGAAGGAGGAAAATGCATCTCTAGTTGTGACAAAATAATGTAACCCTCATTTTCTAGTTCATCCAACTTTTCAGTGTCAATGACTTTGTTATAGATAGCATTGAAGAAAACGCACAATCTTGTCACGGTGGTTCGTATTTCATCTATCATTATGCCTCTAATAGCTACCGGTAATAGTTGTTGCATCAACACATGATAATCATGGGACTTCATTCCCACTAACTTCAAATCGTCCATTGAGACACATCTTCTCACATTCGAGGAATACCCTTGCGGCACCTTAATTTCATGTAAACACCCACACAAACTTCTTTTCTCTGCTTTTGATAGTGTATGCGCTGCTGGCTCCATGTATGCCCTCCTACCATCATCTCTTAGTTGTGGATGTAACCGTTCTCTTATTCCCATTTGGACAAGGTCTAATCTCGCATTAATCCCATCCTTAGTCTTCCCTGGTATGTACAAAAGTGTACTAATAAGGCTATCACAAACATTCTTCTCCACATGCATCACATCAATACTGTGTCTCACGTCAAGCGAACGCCAATATGGAAGATCAAAGAAAATAGATCTCTTCTTCCATATGTTCTTCTCACCCGCAACCCTCTGATTCTTACCAAAAGTGACATTGATATGTTCCACTCGACTGTAGACTTCCTCTCCAGTTAATGACTTTGGAGCCATTCCATGCTCTGGTAAGCCGTTAAACCGCTTTCTTAGCCTACGATACGGGTGGAACCGATGAAGAAACCTTCTGTGGCCAAGGTAGACAGTTTTTCTTCCAAGCTTTAGTTGTTGGAAGTGTGTGTCTGCTTCACATATTGGGCATGCTTTGTGACCCTTCACGCTGTACCCTGACAAGTTTCCGTACGCAGGGAAGTCATTTATCATTGTGAAAATCATTGCACGTAGCTTGAAAGACTCCTTCTTATAAGCATCAAACACATCTACGCCTTCCTCCCACAACTTCTTCAAGTCCTCAATCAAAGGCGCCAAATAGACATCAATATCGTTCCCTGGCTGTTTTGGTCCATAAATCATCATAGATAGCATCATATACTTATGTTTCATACATAGCGAGGGAGACAAGTTGTATATTACAAGGAGAACCGGCCACGCACTATGTGTGCTAGTAAGAGTTCTATACGGATTGATGTCGTCAGTACAAAGCCCAAGCCGTAGGTTTCTCGGCTCGCTGCCAAATTGAGGGAACATTTCATCTATTTTTTGCCATTGTGGAGAGTCAGCTGGGTGTCGAAGATATTTCCCATCAGATATTCTCTCATCAGAGTGCCATCTCAACTTCTTCGCTTTTGTTGCAGTCGCAAACAAACGTTTAAAACGTGGTATTATTGGAAGATACCACATAACCTTTAAAGGTTGCCTTTTACTTGTCACATCACCACAACCACCATCTTTTTTCACTTTGTATCGTGCAGTTTTACACTTAGGACACTCACTAAGACCTCCATACTCATTTCTGTACAGTACGCAGTCATTAGGGCAAGCATGTATCTTTTTATACTCCATACCCATCGTAGACAGGATTTTCTTGGCCTCATACATACGATTTGGAAGTACATTATCTTCTGGAAACATATCACACAATAGTTCAAGCAGCAATGTGAAACTACTATCGGTCCACCCACAAGTTGCCTTTAAGTTAACCAAATGTAATGTTTCCGTCAGCCGCGTGTACTAACTACTACTGTACAATGGTGTCTCTGCATCACTCCGCAGGCTGTCATACTCCTACGACTGCGCAAAGGATTCTGCCTCAACATCGTTAATCATTTTCTCCATTCTATCTTCACCTATGATATCCACATCTTCCATCTTGTGCGACAGACAATCCGTTACTTCCTCACCATGCCATATCCACCTTGTGTATCACAGATTTATTCCATCACAAAGTAGGTGATCCTTTATGACATCAACATCCCGTCGACTCTCATTCAAACAATTGACACAAGGACAAAAATACTTCCCATTTTTTGCAGGAGCATTCTTTTTAGCGAATTCAATAAATTCTTCCACCCCTTTCTCATATTCTTCACTAGTTCTCAAAGCATTCATCCAACTATGATCCATTTTGTTACCACCTAAGGCATTCCCAATAACATTCACACGTTTAGTACAATTTGTCAACGACATATGATGGGATTGCCTAATTAAGTTATCATCCCAATTTAGGATTTTAAAATATAGGCTTAATAACTTTATTGCCCCCTTCTAGCCTCCTCTCTCCTCTTAAAAGGGTTTCAGTGCTATGTAACTTATTTTTTTAATAAGTATATGTATATAAACATTAATGTATAATAAAATAAATATAATAAGATTAAATTAAAGAATTTTATTTTAGGTTTGGAAGATTTAAAAAAAACGAGTTTCATATTAACAAAACAATTTTAAGTTGAGTTCTTCCAAAAATAAAATTGTCTTATTGAAAATATTTAGATAAAAATCATTTAATGAATATTGGGGTTATGGTTTTCTTTTTAGTTTTGGCTTGAATTATTCTTCATAATTCATTTGGAATACAAGAATTTCTTTAATTTAAACAAATCATATTTTATTTTATTATATATACTAATTAATGGTATACACAACTAAATTTATATTTAAACAAGAAAATAAACCATTGCACTGGAGTTTCCGAATACATGTAATTTAAGCAATATAAGCACACCAAACACACCAGGCTAATCTCAACAATCTCAATATAAGCAATATATAAGCACAATCTCAACCATTTCAAGTAAATTTATATTTCAAAAACAAAATATACATACCATTCTGTTACAAAAAAAACAAGAAAATAAACGAACCTAATCAGGGGCGCCCACTAGTTTGCTGGAGAGGTAGAGAAGATGTTGGAGATCCACGGTGGTGTGCACAACAATGGAAGGAAGGAGGTGGAGGAGAGCAAAAATCTACACACTGTGGAGGAGGTGAAGTTGCAGTAGGGTCGACTGGTTGCGTGCGTTGAAGAAACAAAGAAACAAAGGAGTTGAAGAAACAAAGAGGAAGAAGAAGGGAGGAGGGAGGAGTTGAAGAAAAACAAAGAGGAAGAAGAATGGAGGAGGGAGGGGTTGAAGAAAAACAAAGAGGAAGAAGAAGGGAGGAGGGATGCCAACGGTGGGTGGGGGAGGAGTAAGAAGAGTAAAGTGAAGATGAGAAGACATGTGAAGTGGTTGATGAGAAGACGCATGTCAGACAAGTGTCTGACATGCACCTTAAAGGTGACTTTAGGCGTCCCAAATGCCATTTGGGATGCCTAAAGTCTTAGTTTAGGCATCCCAAATGATTTTGGGACGCCTAAACCCAGACTTTAGGCGTCCCAAATCCATTTGGGACGCCTAAAGTCTGACTTTAGGCGTCCCAAAATTCTTTTGGGACTTCTAATCCCAGCTCCAGGCGCTAAAAAAATTTATGAAATTTATATTTCGCACCTGGAAGCACTTTAGATGTCCCAAATTTAAATTTGGGACGCCTAAAGGCTCCCCTACATATGTATAATTATGAAAATGCCACCGCCCCCTTTTTAACCACCCAATTTTCAATTTGGGACGTCCTTGGGGGTGGTTATATCTCAATTTTGTAGTAGTGTTAGTGACATATAATTCCCAAAATTATTATGCGAATCACTATTAAAACTTAAAATATTTCAAGTTCGCTTGGATTACCCCCTTGGGGTCTCATTGGAAACCGCATAAGAACCACACCATAACCTTTTGTGGCGGAGAGAGAGTTTAAGAGGGGAGCTGTAGGGCGTTTGTTTACTTGTTCTGGAAACAATTTTCTAAAATAAAAAAATTCTTTGATCATTAATTTTTAATGAAGTGTTCTGTAAAACGAAAAGTAGAATATGTTTTTTAAAATAAAAAACTCAGCACAGCTTTTACATTTTTTTTCCTCGATTATAGGGGAGTTTGAGATAGCTTATTTTTTAGCAATAAGTGCTTATTATGTAAGTCGAGTAAAACTCGTCTCACATACTTACTTTGTATACTGTAAATCACAATTTATAAACACTTATAGGTAAAAAATAAGCTATCCCAAATGAGCACTTATATCGTCTATCTGTCCTCTGGCTCTCCATTCATTGTCGCTAGACTCTCTGCTTTGTCTCTCGCCTTCTTCCAGCTCTCCAAGTTGATTATAAGAACAATTGCTTTAAAAGAGTTTTAATCAAGGGTTTAGTCAGGGAATTCATCAGCAAATTGTATGACTCGGTCTATGAGCGTAATCATACCAAAATATATCACTTAACTTCACATATCAAACCCTCACTGCCATAAGCTTTTTTCTCTTCTCAATTTTCACTACTTATGCAAAATGCAATGCATAGATGAAGTTTTAAGAAAATGAAAAACATTTCATCAAACATATAGAATGAAAGAAATAAATCACATGGGTCGAATTTTCAATTCCTTTTTCTATTTTTCTCTATGAATTTGTACATTTACTCTTTCTTAATTTTTTTCCATTTCTAAACTTCTTCACTTTATTATTTTTTGTAAGGTAATGAAAACTGGACCAATCAATGAACTGATTGAGGTAGCAATTTAAGAGTTAATGGGTTAAACTGGGATCAACCCTAGGTCAATCCGGTGATAATTGAAATAATGTAATTCAATTAAAATGTGTAAAATATTTATATTTTAATTATAAGAAAATGTTTAATATTTTTTATTAATGACCTTGTGGAATGTTTATTTCTTCTTTATCTTTTAGTAAAAATATTCTTCTTAAATAAAACAATAAAATTTAAAGCATTAAATATAAAATATTAAAATATAGTTATAAAAGAGATAGCATGAATAAGTCTTTACCATTAAAAATTTAAAATTAAAATTAAAAAATAATAACTAAATAATATCTAAAGATACCTAACTTTGTAGTAGATATATAAAACATCCCAGAGGATTGTATCTCGCGCCAAAGATTAATATACTATTTATGAGTTTTTCAATTCAAAATGATTTGCATGATCCATCGAAAAATTCAAAATGGCTTGGGAGTTGGGATGAGAGAAGCAGAAACATATATGAGTAGGATACTGAAAATGTACTAGTCGGAAAGGACGAGAGATGATACATGAATTTTGTGTTATCTACTTTTTCTTGACGACATATGTGAGAGGGGGAAAATCATTGTACTCGTATTAGATTTAAAAAGCATTCACTCCCTACGCGATGCGCGGAAGCGAAAATGAAGGGAACATAATATGCTAGAGAAACCAAGTCCAAAAATATACTGTAGAATATCTCCCTCTCCTTTGTTGCCCCAAACTTCAGTCCAGCATATCTCTTATTTTTTCGGACTGGGACTTGCGGATTTCCCACACTTATAGGGAAAGCATCCGGTGTGCAGATTACCTTGCAGGTCAGGCTCACATGAACAGCCAGGCCTACGTTGAACTAGGGTCTTCCGATCCCCTACAAATTGTATCCTTCTTTTTGCTCAAGAATGTGGTGTATCACCACATGATCACTTTGTACGGCCTACTGTATAGGCCATGAAACTCTACAAGTTTTGCTTGCCTTTGTAACACAAAAAAAAAAAAAGAAATAAAATGAAACAGTTGACAGTCACATAGTTGCAATACTTTCAATACACAAAAGGACGACCGGGTCTATCTCATGACTATATAAGCCTCATATCCCTTTTACCCATCCAAGCCATCATGAATAATATATAGGGAAGTCTTAACACAAATCTGGAAACCAAGAGCCATGCACTATTACAAAAAACGCTTTTAACATCCCTTTTTTAGGCCTTTTAACGTCTAAAAATGAGGAGACGTCTATGTGAGCGATATAGTAAAAAATGACAATAACGTCCGTAAATAAAAGGACGCCTAAGGTCTAGACTTTAGACACCCCTATTTTAAAAAGGGACGTCTAAAGTGCTAGACTGACACTTTAGACGTCCCCATTTCAAAATGGGGACGTCTAAAGTGATTTTTTTTGTTAAAAAAAGCGTTTATAATACAGATCTGGACTAAACAGTATTTAAAATCAGAAATTACAGATCATAGTCAATAAAATTATAGATCTAATATCTGAACTCCAAATCCAAAATCTACATAATAATAACTCCAAAGCTGAAATCTCATAGGCATAAGATGATAACAATAAGAGGAATCAGTTGCAAAAAACTTATCTCCTTCTATTATTGAAATTCATTTTCTCATAATAAATAGAGAAGAGCAATAGGGAGAGATGAACCTCATTTTCTCAGTAGGAACGTGGCCATGAAGCATGTTTCAGAGTCTCGATCTATAAGTCATAACAACACGAGTTAAAAGATAAAATAGAAGGAAACCTAAAGAAAAAAGAGAAAGAAGCTAAAATAATAAAAAATGGTAAGAAAGCATAATAGATCTGGAGGTGAAACAAAGAGAGAGAAAGGAAGAAGTAAGAGTGAAAAGAGCATATATAGTAGAAGAAGCAAGAGTTAAAAGGCGTGGTGGTGGTGGCTCTTTTTGTGTTTGCAGTGATGGGAAGAGAAAGATGAGTATAAGAGTAGTATAAAACTGATAAATAAAGGCTGTCAGTATAAATTTAAATTGTTTTTGGCGTCCCCAATTTAATTTAGGGACGCCTAAATTTGTCCAGTTAATTTTTTTTTTTTTACTTTAGACGTCCCCAATCCAAATAGGAACGTCTAAAGTGTGAATTTAGACATCCCTGTTTGAATTGAGGACATCTAAAGTTAAATTTTTTTTTAAAGTAGGGACCCCCTTTGGCGTCCCTAATATATACTACCTTTGGTCCTACTTATAAGACAAAGTTGACCTTTTTTTGGAGAAATTAAGGAAGCTAAATAAGTTAATTAATTATATTATATGTTATGTATCTTGAGATTATATATTAATTTATTAGTTAAACTAATTAATTTAAAGAAAAAAAATATAAATATAAATACTCTAAAGTAATTTAATTAGCTTCATTAATTTCTCCAAAAATGTCAACTTTATCTTATAATTAGGACTGGAGGGAGTATTCAGGACGCCAAAGGGAGTCCCTAGTATCATCAGGGACGCCAAAATGGCGTCCCTATGTATCATCAGGGACACCTTGTGTATCATCAGGGACGCGTTTGGCGTCCCTAATGTTATTAGGGATGCCATTTTCATACCAAGGACATCCTTTAGCATCCCTAATATATATTAGGGACGTCAAAGGGTGTCCCTGATTTAAAATATTTTTTTTTTAACTTTAGACGTCCCTAATGCATATGTGAGCGTCTAAAATGTGACTTTAGATGTCCCTATTTGAATTGGGGGCGTCTAAAGTATAAAAAAAAGTATTTTACTTTATACGTTCCCATTTTAAATGGGAACGTATAAAGTTTCTAAAGTCACGCTTTAGATGTCCTTATTTGAATTGGGGATGTATAAAGCTATTCAGTTCTCACCCACAATTACAAAAATACCAACGCCTTTCGTTTTTACTTCCCTTTTTTAAAAAGGGACATTCTTTAGGGTGGTAGAATCTATATTCTGTAGTAGTGATATAAATCATATGGGGTGATATGTAAGGTAGTTGACCATTTAACTTATTCGAGCTTAAATCCATAATATTTCGGATAGGAATGGAGTTCTTCCATATATTTGAAAGCTCACCATCAATGTAATTGTGAGAGAGATTGAATTTATGAGCTTTGTCAAATGTGCTCCAAACCCAAGATGGAATAGAACCAAATATCTGTGTTTGAAATATCCAAATCACATAGATGCTTTAGTGATTGAATCCATAATGGAAAGTTAGGACCAAGATACCAGGAAGCCATTCCTAAATACTCCATAATTTGAAAAGGAAGACTCCAATGGGGACACGTAAAGTGAATTGGTTTCTTGAATCATTGAAAAGTAATAAGTGGGAGAAATTAATGTGGGCCTCTTTTACAATTCCATTGAATAGATTATATCTTGGATATAAAGAAAACATAATTTAGAAAGTGAACCTAGAACTTTGATAGGAAATCCACTGAATCCATTATTTGAAACATTAAGATATATTAGAGATGTGAGATGTCCTAGTGATCTAGGGATTTCACCCTTGATATTGTTGCCAAAGAGATAAACCCTAGCTAGATTTTTGAAGTGCCCAATTTGATATGCTAAATAGTCAGGTAGTTGAAAACCTGTAGCATACAAAACCTCTGATTTTTGTGAACACATTTGGAAAAAGTTTTTAAAATTTTGGAAACTTGTTGATTGCACTTCTTATTTGGAATGAACACTCTTTTCAGGTTGTAGAGATTTCCAATGGAGATTGGAATTTGCCCTTCTAGATGATTATCAGACAAAGCAAGATGTTCAAGAGAAGTCAAGTTTCCAATGTTATAAGCAACAGTGCCAGCCAAGATGTTACTATAGAGATAAAGTAACTTTAAGTGACTAAAACTATACAACCAATCATGAATAGAAGAGTTAAACAAATTCAGAGATAAATCAAGATGTTGAAGGAATCTTAGATTTTGAATACCATCAGGGATAGATTCATGAAAATTTTTATTTGACAACTGAAGATAAACCAAAATTTTCAATTGGAATAACCACTTTGGAACTAGTGAAGGCCCAAAGAAGTAAGAATTGGAAAGGTCAAGGATGGCTAGAGTTGAAAAGTTAAAGGTATATGGTTGAAAATGATGATGAAATTCACAATATGACAAGTGCAACACATTCAAAGAGGGAAGTGAATGAAGAATGCTTAACCAATCAGAGGCAATGGATAAGTTTGTGAAACTTAGGTCAAGATGTTGGAGTTTATAAAGACCTCCGGGCCACTGGAGACTGCCAACATAAAATGCATCCATATTGGCTTGATCAGAACCTTTGAGATTAAGATAGATTAAATTGGAGAGTTTTCCAGTTTCTTGAGGGATGCTTCCCATGAAATGATTTCCTCCAATGTCAAAGCATAGCAAATTGAAAAGATTGCTAATTTGATGAGGAATTCTTCCACCAAATCCAGCTTGAGAGAGGTTAAGGTATGTTAGGCTCTTCATTGAGCCAAGGAAACTAGGAAATGGCATTCCACCAAAATCATTACCACTCAAGTTCAAGTAATTTAAATGCTTCAAATCAAGCAAAGAAGGATGTATCTTAACCCCAAGCCTTGATCTATCATAAGATTCACGTACATCGTAATACCAAGGAGCTGAAGGAGGTGAAGTTGCGAGATGAAGCTCAAGGATGCTGCCAGTCAAACAATTGACGCCCAGTTACAGCAATCTCCATCATCGGCAGACCAAGAGCCTAGCCTGTTTGAAGGGTCAAGGAGATAAAGCTTAATCATAAGAATAGCATCTCGCTCACTTGGAACGCAGAGTATCCTAGAGGATGCTTTGTATGTGAATAAATCAACAGCTAAAAAGGCAAGCAACCGCAGGAAAATAAACCTAACATTGGTAACAATGTTGCAGTAACTTTCCATGACAAGCAAGCTTCTTTTTTTTTTTTTTTTTTTTTGCCCTCTGTGGGGGATGATTTTTCTGAGGTATATCCTTTATTAGAAGGGCTGAAATTTATGATGTTACTTGTTGATCTCTGTGGCAGTTATTTAAAGTGCCTCTAACCAACTTCTTACGAACTCATTGAGGGCCGCACACACTAAAATGCTGTGGAAGAATACCTGTATTATATCTCGATCCTTGTCTTAACTAATCCCTGACATTTTCTGCAATCTTTCATCATTGTAATAGTAATTGATTTCCCCTCAATCAATGAAACTTTCAATGTGATATGGAGCATCCATAGGAACGATATTATTCTATCATTTGTCATTGCAACAGTAATCGTATATTATCATTGTAATAATGGATGTGTTACAATCAAGCCATGGATTACAGAATTCACCATATATATATATATCATAGACCCGTAATATGCTTGCAACTTTGCTTAGTTTTTTGGATAGCATTGGATACATCTTCTTTTATTCTACCTTCATTGCAAGTAATTCATTCGATGGAAATTTATGACTTTAAGTTGTGAGATTAACAAAAGATTATGCGAAGAAAACCCTTGTTACCAGTGTGGGTTATTACTTTTATATGTTTATTTTCTGTGAAGGGACAAATAATACTCACTTATCATTTTTATAAATATTGAATATGGAGCTTCCTTTAATTTATCGCGGTCCCCCTCATTTTCTTATGATAATTGGCTGAAAGACTTTATTTGCAGTCTCAACACGCAAATGCAACCAAACAAATAATCATAGCTTATTATTATAAATTATGCATATTTCAACATTGGAAAATTTGATCACTGCGTGAATGACGCAGGGACATATTATTCATACAATAATTATACCCAACATTGTGAAGGCACTTGCAATACCAATTATGTCAATTAAAGATGACTAAATTGGATGTTTATGAGCCTATAGATAGAAATAAAGACAAAGAAAGCTGACAGGTTTTGACCTGAAGAATTTATATATATTATTTAGATTATGCATGTTTGATTTTTATGGTCTTATTTTTGTGTTTATTTTTATTTTTTATTGTCAACGTAGAGCACATTGGAAAGGTTGCTAATTTGATGAGGAATTCTTCCACCAAATTTAGATTAGGAGAGGCTAAGGTATGTAAAGGTCCTCATTCGATCCTTAACTTACCAACTCGTTTTGAAAATTGATTTCTATTATATATATAAATACACCTCTTTCTCTCATTTCCTTATCATGTTGGACTGAGACCTTATTTGCAGTCTTAGAACGCAAGTGCATCCAACCAAATAATCACAGCTTAGCAATTTAGCATTGGAGATCCATATTTCAACATTGAAAAAAAAATAAGGGTTAATATCATTCTTGCTTGGTCCTTACATTTTGATTAAATTTTGATTTTGGTTCCTATAGTTTTAAATTGTTGGTTTTGCTCCTTAGAGTTTCATAAGGATTTGATCTAAGTTTAAACTATATAGATCAATTGTTAAATTCAAATCAAATTATATGAACAAAAATCAAGGATTTGAAACTATAGGGACTAAAACCAAAATTGAATCAAATTATAAGGACAAACAATAATTATGAGTACTATTTCATGTATATGATGCATGGCACTTCTATTTTTCATGAAATAATAATTCTTGGAAAGGAAGTTTCATAACTTGAAGAGTTGAGATAGCACTTGCAAATATAAGCTTTCCATCAATTACAAGATGACTAGATGATGAAATAATAGTTCTAGTTGAATGCTTATCTGTCTAGAGGTAATTAATGAAAATAGATGATGAGAAGATACAAATGTTTAAACATCACTGTGATTGGACTGAATGATTTATCACTTGCCATCTCTGAAAATGGGTTGGTTTATTGTTGTCCATGACTATAAATTAGCTACATTAATGGGCTGTTTGGCACAAGAGATTTGGAAGGGAGAGGAGGGGAGGAAAAAATTTTATGACTTAAATTTAAATAAAAAGAAATTGGAGAAGTCGGATTTAAAGTTTTAATTATTTTTTCTCACTATTTTATTTTGCATCTTATCATTATTAAAATTTTATGAATCCACTTCTCCAATTTTTTAAAATCCAACTGATAAAAATTTTCCTTCCCCTCCATTTCCCTCCTACCAAATAAACCCTGAGGGCATGGTTCAAATTGCCCACCAAGGGCAAATGAGCATGAACTTTATTGTTATTCACTTGTAATTTTAGAGAAAATCGCACTCTGATCTCTAGGACAAAAAAAATATTAAAAAGGTCTTAGTATAGATTCCCTTATCTAAAAACTACTCCCTAAGGACCTCACTGATTAATGCAAAATTACATTTTTGCCCTTAGTAATTAATAGTTGAAGTCAATTTGCCCTTCTATTGGCAACTATATATCCCTATTTTGACAAGTTTATATGTTTATATTGACAAGTTATACATTGATAAGTTTATGTACCTATACTAACAAGTTATATATTGGTAAGCTAGTTTGCCCTTAGACTGGCAAAGTGTATGTGTCTATACCAATAAGTCTATCTATGTTAACTAACAACTTTTTTTCAATTTAATTTAAAACAGCTTGTATTGATAAATGTATGTAACTATATCGACAAGTTATATAATAACCATTGATAAGCCCGTCTTTGTTAACTAATGCAATTTTTCCAATACAATTTAAAATAGCTCCGTTGATAAGTGTATGTTCTCATATTGACAAGCCCTAAAGTGTCTATTTACAAGCCTATCTATGTCAATCAATGCCATTTTTCCAATATAATTTTAAACAGCACCCGTTGACAAGTGTATGTGCATATATTGACCATTTATAAAGTGACCATTAGCCCTTCTGCTTAATATATATATTCAGCTAAGCAAATGTACATGTTTTTTGATGTTGCGTGTGGGTAAATGCTACTGTATGTTGAGATTTGAATCTCTGGAAGTTTAAAAGCTGTTATAAACGTTAGTAAGGGCCAGAATATTCATATATTAAAGAGAATGCATGATACTAGGATGTGCTATATATTCGGTTAGATGTTGGGTACTTCTTCAGTTCGGCTGAAACTGAGCAAAGAATCAACTGTTTTAATGTTATATTATGCGATAAAGTTTGATTCAAGTTAAAAATATAATGTCCCAAGTATCTAGAGGCTCCCAAAAGTGCACAATCGGAGAACTGAAGTGATGAAACCTAGCTTTATCATTCTTCCATGATATTAATATAATTTTAACATAAGACAAAATAAATATTTGTATATATTAGCATTTCAAAAGCAAATAATACTTCAGGTAAAAAAGCAAAAAAATAGGGTTCTGATTGGGATAAGTGAGCGGAAATTAGGGATAATCATATAAATAAAAGGAAATTCCTAAATAAATATAGGAAAAATCAGAAAAAGAAAATGAAAAAAGGGTTTTTATAAAGTCGGGCTATGTAACAGCCCAAGCACTCGCCACGTGGATATTGTCCGCTTTGGGCCACGCCCTCACGGATTTGCTCTCCTGGGCTCCAACCCAGAAAACGCGTCCACAGGGAAGAGGTATCCACACCCTTATAAGGCATGCTTCGTTCGCCTCTCCAACCGATGTGGGACTTCAACCCTCCAAGAAGGCTCAGCGTCCTCACTGACCTGTCGGTCCGAGCCCTAGCTCTGATACCATCTGTAACAGCCCAAGCACTCGCCACGTGGATATTGTCCGCTTTGGGCCACGCCCTCACGGATTTGCTCTCCTGGGCTCCAACCCAGAAAACGCGTCCACGGGGAAGAGGTATCCACACCCTTATAAGGCATGCTTCGTTCGCCTCTCCAACCGATGTGGGACTTCAACCCACTAAGAAGGCTCAGCGTCCTCACTGACCTGTCGGTCCGAGCCCTGGCTCTGATACCATCTGTAACAGCCCAAGCACTCGCCACGTGGATATTGTCCGCTTTGTCCCACATCGGTTGGAGAGGCGAACGAAGCATGCCTTATAAGGGTGTGGATACCTCTTCCCCGTGGACGCGTTTTCTGGGTTGGAGCCCATGAGAGCAAATCCGTGAGGGCGTGGCCCAAAGCGTACAATATCCATGTGGCGAGTGCTTGGGCTGTTACAGATGGTATCAGAGCCAGGGCTCGGACCAACAGGTCAGCTAGGACGCTGAGCCTTCTTGGTGGGTTGAAGTCCCACATCGGTTGGAGAGGTGAACGAAGCATGCCTTATAAGGGTGTGGATACCTCTTCCCCATGGACGCGTTTCTGGGTTGGAGCCCAGGAGAGCAAATCCGTGAGGGCGTGGCCCAAAGCGGACAATATCCACGTGGCGAGTGCTTGGGCTATTACAGGCTGCGCCTGAACTGATCCGATTTCTATGCGACCCAGTACGTCCACAATCATAAGAATCGCTGGAGTCGCGTGATTCTTGAGGTTAAAAATTTATTGCTCCTAAAATTGCAAAATATATGTATCAGTAAGATACAACAAGATATTCGTATCTTTTCTATATGCTTTTGAATAGAATAGTGAGATAGGACTCGAGATTCATAGGATTCTAATAACTATGTTTAAAATAGCTTAAGCCTATTTAATGGGACTTGCCTCATCCTTATATACCTTTAATTCAAATTGGGCGTAATTATTCTAATATTTAAAAGCAATATTTTGTGAATTCTTTAGGTTCCACTTAATAAGTTAGTATCCACATCCACGTCATATCGAATTCATACTGCTGTTTTTCGTTGAATTCAAAATAATTTTATTGTTTCGTAATGTTCTAGTTATTATCATCCGGCTCAGCTGTATTTAAACTGTTGTTTTTATTTAACATTATTTTATTTCAGTGATTTTTTTAAGGTTCCGGATGGTTGTGTCTATCTGATAAGAGAATATTTTTTTGGGTCTTAAAAGAAAATCTGGTCCCCTCCTTATAGCAACAATGGCTTGTGCATTACCCTTTGACTTTTAAAATGCACATTTATTTTTGGATTACGCATAAAATAAAGGATGTTTTTTAATCAATCACCACATTTAATTTGTCTGAATATCTCAAATATATAGCCGACATATGAATTATGTTAATTTAATTTGTCTTCTTCAATCTCCTCGTTTTAAATTTGTTCAATGAGAACCTGAATACTTACAAAACAAAGCTGCATCACTTGACAGGCTCTCATTTAATCTGTTTTTATTTAATGAATACTTGCAGTTAAATATTGTGTCGGAATCACTCTGTGAAGTAACTACTTGAATTTTTTTTAATGCTCGATTTTTTTTTTCATGATCAGTGAAACTCTACAGTTGGCCTTTATCTTTGTCTCACGATTCATCATTTGTGATGATTCTATATCTGGATAACAAAAATAAAGGACATGTATACCAACATTCACTAGATTCAGAGCTGCATAATATCAACATTTCAACAATATACATATTCAGCTAAGCAAATGTACATGTTATTTGATGTTGCGTGTAGGTAAATGCTACTGCATGTTGAGATTTGAATCTCTGGATGTTTAAAAGCTGTTGAAAACATTAGTAAGGGCCATAATATTCATATATTAAAGAGAATGCATGATACGAGTGTTGGCTATATATTCGGTTAGATGTTGGGTGCTTCTTGAGTTCCGCTGAAACTGAGCAAAGAACCAACCGTTTTAATGTTATATTATGTGATAAAGTTTGATTCAAGTTAAAAAGATAATGTCCCAAGTATCTAGAGGCTCCCAAAAGTGCACAATAGATGAACTGAAGGGATGAAACCTGGCTTTATCATTCCTCCATGATATTAATATAATTTCATATAAGGGAACATCAATATTTGTACATATTAGTATTTTAAAGGTAAATAACACTTCAGCGAAAAAAGAAATAAAAAAATAGGGTGTTGATTGGTATTATTGAGCGGAAATCAGGGATAATCGTAAAAGGAAATTCCTAAATAAATAAGGACAAAATCAGAAAAAGAAAATTAAAAAAACGGGTTTTTCATAAAGTCGGGCCGCGCCATATCCGGTCCGATCTATATGCCACCCGGTTCATCCAGGATTGCAGGAATAGCCGGAGTAGCACAATTCTTGCGGTTATAAATTGTATCGCTAAGAGATTTTCAAGATACTTGCTTAAGTAATATAAATCAAGATATTGGTACCTTTCCCACATCTTTTTTACTCTAATTGAGAGATATGACTTGAGATTCATGGGATTCTAATAACCATGTTTAAAATAGCTTAAGCTTATTTAATGGGACTTGCCTCATCCTTATATACCTTTAATTCAAATTGGGCGTAATTATTCTAATATTTAAAAGCAACTATTTTGTGAATTCTTTAGGTTCCACTTAATAAGTTAGTATCCACATCCACGTCATATCGAATTCATACTGCTGTTTTTCGTTGAATTCAAAATAATTTTATTGTTTCGTAATGTTCTAGTTATTATCATCCGGCTCAGCTGTATTCAAACTGTTGTTTTTATTTAACATTATTTTATTTCAGTGATTTTTTTAAGGTTCCGGATGATTGTGTCTATCTGATAAGAGAATATTTTTTTGAGTCTTAAAAGAAAATCTGGTCCCCTCCTTATAGCAACAATGGCTTGTGCATTACCCTTTGACTTTTAAAATGCACATTCATTTTTGGATTACGCATAAAATAAAGGATGTTTTTTACAGTGCTAGATGTGGGTGTAAATAAAATATACTTTATTAAACACTAATCTATTACTGAAGATAGATTGATTTTTTCTTTATAAATATTAAATAGAAAATGAAATAATTTATAAAAGAAAATTGTCAAGTAATAAACTTTATCTAAATTTTATAGATCAATTTTTCTTTAGAAAATTTATTTATAATTGGGACAAAACCCCAAAAAAAAAAAAAAAGCTACTTGAACTTTGAAATCTCAAAAAGTGATTTCCTAAAAATGAAAAACTTGACTAGGAGATTTATTTTACAATAGTGAAGTACTTAGGCCTACCACAATTCACAACATTCAACCAACTAAATTGAAATACAAGCATCCAAGAGTAGTTAGTCTAGTGGTAAACTAGCTAGACTACAAAATGAACGAATTGAGTTTGAATCTCACTTTATTTGAAAATACTCCTTGTAAGAGGCATCATAATCACAAAGCTTTAATCCAGATTAGTAAGTTTATCGTATACTTAATAGTAGAATCCAAAAAATGCATGGACACCATGTGGCTAAAAGGGTTATAAACAAATTGAAATACAAAGTATCAGGCTAATCATCAAGGACTGTCAATAAAATGTCATTTGCAAAATTTTGCCTAAGCAGCTCAAACAACTTGTGTCAATTCAATTGAACATGCTTACAAGTACATCACAATCAACATTCAACAGAATAATCAAGTCAAAGATCAAATATAAGTTCCCAACACAAACTGAAAAAGAACGGGGGAAGGGTGGAGAATCATCATAGGACCCAAAAAAATGTGGGTAAAAGGACAGAGTGTATCAAAAAGTCAGCAACAATATTTGTATTAGCATCGGCACCCACGTCTTTTCTCATTCTCAGGAGCAACGTCTGCAATACAATGAAAGTATCTGCAGTTAAGAATGGAACATTAATTGAAAGGTAGGATTAGAAAGTATGTCCATAAGTGATCTCTGAATGTATGCATATTAAATTAGTGCATTTAGACTCTGAACACTTTTAAAGAATGAAGACAAATTAACCAATATGAATACTTAACCTTCCAACATTGATCATCAATAAAAGTAATATTAAATAGCGAATCAAACAATCATGTATACATGTCTCCAGGAAATATATAGATGAATACGGCTCATAAGATAAATTTTTTGTACAGTTGACAATAAGAGTACATTTGAAAACTCATCGAAGTGGGTGTGTTTTGGATTGTGGATTCCACTTACTCACCTACATGGCTATGCACTGTATGGATCACAATCTATATTTGTGAGCTCTCTTTACCAGGAAATGGTTAGCAATTGTCTGATGTTTTCACGGTCTCTGGCCCATTTCTCAAATATTATTTCACGAAACACAACTAGAAGCGAAAGATAATTTACTTCAATATTCATATAAAAATTTAACAGTAGTTTTCTTCGTCAAATAAAACAATCTGACCACAAAAATCCATAGCTTTAACTAACTTAATTCTAGAGTATGAAAAATATAAAATTATAAAAAATAAAGAATAATCTGACCACAAAAATCCATAGCTTTAACCTGAGTTTTGGAAAAAAAATATTAAAACTAAAACTGTATTCATTGATGGAGCTATTGTTACTGAAGTTTACAATTGAGCCCATAGGCCACTACTGAGTAACCTACTATAAGGTTACTATGTAAAACGCTGATTCTACAATCTGAGGAGATGAAGCAAGAAGAAATCCATTAAAAAATGCGAACCTCTTGGAAGCAACTTCATTGCTGTCATGCATATTTCCTTTATGCTCTGTTTTCTAGGATCATTTACTTCATCTACTACAGAGTTATGCAATCCTGTCTCTTTATGTCTGTTTAGTGGAATTGTATTCTGATTTCCTAACATGATTACTACAAGGTTGCTTAAGGTTCTATCATTCTTATTGAATATTGAGACAAAAATCCAGCATTCAAATGTAGATATATATATATATATAATGCAAATACCTTGATATGATCTTTGTTACATGCAAGCAAGTTTAAAGAAAAACTTACATGTCCTGTCTTTGCTCATTAGCTAGAGCAGTCTTGGTAATACACAAAAAGGCGGCATCTATCATGAGACTAACAACGAGGCAACTAAGATGGTGGGAAGGGTGATAGTTTGGGAAAAATATCACAAGTTCAATTAATTCTCTTACAAAAAATTTAAAATATATATATAGATAAAAAAAAGCTATAAGAAAACTTCAAAGTACATTATCATCTGCTTACCACTTGAACTGTTTCCCCCATCAATATCAATCTGGAATACTTGTAAAATATCTTTAATTAAGAATGGAACATTATTTCCAAGATTGAACTAGAAAGTATGTCCATCAATGAGTATTCCTGAATGTTTGCATATTAAATTATAGCATTATGAAACATGCATAGATTAGATTACTATAGTCTAATCGAGATTGGCACAACAATGCTCCAAGAAAGATTAGAGGAGGGCGAGAGAGATTGGTACAAGTGCAAGATAATTTACTTCAATATTCATACAGAAAAACCAATAGTAGAGTGCACTTTCATTGCTGAAAGTGTATCGAGGATATATTTCCTATAGTCAAAATGTTGGTGTCTTCTACTTTGGTAAAAACTCCAATAAAGCAGTTCAACTAAGATATTGACAAACAGTCCTTAAATTTAGGATCAAAATGCATATACCATCGCACTTCAGGCAATCTAGAGCCTGATGAAATGTTTCCTCTTGAAGTTGATGGCTATGGTATGACAATGTGTGCTTTCCTTCATAAGTGCTTGAGGACAGTCTTCCATTTGTCTCTCCTTTCACGTCATAGGACAAGACACAAGCATGAGAGCTTCTAGTGGTTGGAGAATTGGACAATTCACCGAGAGCACCACTAAACTCTGAACCCAGATTAATTGCTTCTGCGGCATCAGATTAATCCATAGACCTTCCATATTCAAAATTGATATTAATACTACTCTGTGATTGCTTCAACAGTTCAGTAGAAGATATTACATGATTATCGATACAAACAGCAACATTAATGCTTGTTTTCTTAGAGGCAAAGTTTGCAGTACTTTTGGAAGTAGAGTAACTTTCTTTGGCATTTGCTGTTGATTTTGCACCTCCTGGGGGAGATTTTGTTCACCTGTTACAGAATATAACTCCTCTTTCAATCCCTTTAATAACAACTTTCATTATTGGATTCAGGTGTAAATTTGCCTTAGAAATTTTAGCTGAAGAATAATGCCGACCCAGATATTTTTTTATGTTGTTGAGATTGAAGGATCACATTGAAATACATAAGAAATACTCTAAATATTATTGATCTCTGAGAATAACAGCTAGTATAAGGAGGCCTTTATATAGACAAGAATAAACTAACTCTAACCTTAAAATCTATCATAATCTAATCTAATCTATTCAAATCAAATCAAATCAAATTATAATATTTTAAAGATATATTCCTAAAATATAATATTCATATCTAATCCTAATAAATACTAAACAATATCATTAATAATAATAATTAATTAATATTTCTAAACTTGATATTCTCAATAAGGTTCAATGTTGTCGCCAAAAGTTTCAAAAAATAAAAGCAATATTACCCCATACTATTAAAAAACTAACATTGACATCGACGATTAAAAAATTAAATGTTCCCTGACATCCTTCCCATTTTCCAGATCTTCGTCTGATAAATTGGAAATTTCAACCTGCTCTCCATGTTCACTTTGATCCCTTGCATCCAACATTTTCAAGTGAAGAACACTCTGTTGCTTTGGTCCCCAGATCATTCTCCCTAGGACCATTTTGATGTTGAGAGTTTCTACAGTTATCATCCAAGGAAAATTCTCCTGAGGAAGCAGCAACAGCTGTTGTTGTTCTCTCAACGTTCTCGAGATAAAAAACTAGTTGTTCTTTCTTGCAAGATGTATCCTCAGAAACGTTGAGTTTCTACGAGTTTTTCCACTTTCATGTGACAATGATTTCACATCCTCACTTTTCCTTCTTTTAGCAGTAAGACGACTTAATAGCAACTTCAAAACAAGTTGTATGTTAAATAAGTTTCCTAAATTATTAAGTTGAATATGCATAAAATTATCAATTAGAAGTAGCCTACTCTAGAACACCTGACTAGTTGAAGTTTAGTTGCCAGATCACCAGGCATCTTTCTTCAAATAAGTAATAAATTATGGTCTTAAGGATGTCTTTTGAAATTTTGCACAGAAGTATCGGTCAAGCTCACATACCAAATGCATCAACTGAACAGAGTTACATACCAAATGCATCAACTGAACAGATTTTTTTGGTTGAACTTAACAAAAGATCTAGCTGATTTAACTGTCTGCATCAGATAATAATAAGTTTAGCTTGGTTTCAAGTAAGCCATTCCTTAGCAAGAATCGACAGAAGCGTCAAAAACAGTTCAAATTGTGGTCTATTTGTTGTCCAGCCAATAAAAATAAATTGCCGCGTAACATTACAATATCATGGAAAACAAGAAGACGTAATTATGTTTGATTATATGTATGAGACATTTGAAATACAGGCCAAGAAGATTCATTCACGTATAGAATAGAAGTTATTTGATCACAAGTACCTTAGCTGTCCAGTCAGATCAAATCATATTTCATATCTCCAAGCAACTGAGAAAATTGCAGTTTGTTTGTAATTAGGTTATTGTAAAAGAAGCAAAATCTCAGAAATGGAACAACAAGGAAGAAGAATGGGTGAATAATGAACTTGAGATGAAAAAACTGAAGGTTGAAATGCTTAATGAACATGGCCGAGCTGATCATTGTGCTTCTCCATCTTGACTCTTCAAAATCATAATCTCTTTTTTTGAGATCTGAATTTTTAAGTTTGAAATTCTCAGCTTCTCTGCATTTGTAATAGATTTTCTAAGATTAAGGTGCAAATTTTGCCCTAAAGTTTTCGCTAGAGAGTAATGTTACCTCATAAGGTTTTTTCAGGTTTAATATTACCCTAAAATTTTTAAAACGTAGCAATTTTACCTTATACCATTGAAAAATTAATGTTGACATTAATCGTTAACTTTTTAATGGAAATGGACAACATTGTATTTAAAAAAAACTTTCATGACAACATTGTTCCTCAGTGAAAACTTTCAGAACAAATTTGTACATTAACCCAATTTTCTAAGTAACTCTTCATAACTTACGTTCGCTCTCACCTGCAATATGTTATATGTGTCATCTTCCTGTTCCATGTCATCAGATTTCACAGGCAAGCCATGGTGATGGATTACAGATGAATTGAAAGATTTGGTTTCTGAGAAGTCACTGAGCTATTGACTCCAGAGTTTAGAGAGGAGTCCATATTGAGAAGATAACCAATTCCCAAATCTTAAAGGATTGTAATGCCGACTATATCTTTTCATAGAGCCTTAGAGACTTTGGTTATATATCTATAATTATCAATATAATAAAAAGCTGCATCATTCATAAGCTATGAAAAATATAAATTACACATTACAAAATTACTCAATGAGTAGCTCTTGCTTATTTTCTTCCCTTTTTTTTTCCAGAGCAAAACGTAAGAACTAATATAAATATCATCAAGCTTAAAACAAGTAGTCAACGCTAATCTAGCTATTTACTCAAAGTTTAAAATCTTTAGATGCAACAAAACAAAGCAAACAACAAACAACTATAAAATTTTAATTATTGTGAGCACAATCTTGTAACCCCAAAGCACTCCTTCAAAATGGGCAATAACTTTGTTCTATAAACACAACTGTAGATTCGAGCATATATAATACTTAATAAATAACGATTACAACAACTAAACATCATGTAAGGCGAGATAGAAGTAGCATAAGAATATATAATGGTTAAATATGCGCAATGTTATGTATTGAGAGGTAGAGTGAATTGTACTCCTAACCTATATATCTCATAATGTAAGTGTTCATCGCCCATACTTTGTGTCTCTTCAGCAATTATGCTAGGAAAACAATGACTAGGTGAAGGAAATACAAATGTGTATAGAAAAGGCCGCAAGGGATAAGGATACTGTCACACCCTTATCTTATTTTCACCTATTTCAGAATATTTGCGGAAAACAATACATAGTTAGGTAGGCAACACAGGAATAGTATAAATATATTGATATTATGTGCACAATTACGGAAATTCCCCATAGAGGTTTGTACTTGATAATTACAATTAATATAGCTTCGCAGCGTTACGTGGGTATCTAAACCCGTCCCAGGGAAAATGGAGACATCTTCCAGTCTTTGTTCCACCATAGCATTCCCCTCATACGGTTCTCTTCGCTGCTCTTAGCATAGCTTCAGCCTTCACTTGTCTAAATTATTAATAGGGAAAGGTGAGATTCAAGAGAATCTCAGTAGGAAAACAATATCAATATGCATGCAAGATAAGTGCTTAATGCATGACATGCTTGCATTACATAATTCATATTCACACAATGACATATTTGCGTCTCAATATTTCAAACAACATATGTATGGCTATAGCATAAATAGAAACAGAGCTTCAATTATTCATATACGTTTCACATAATCAAGCAAAGCAATAACATACCATTAGCAACTGCAAGTGCAAGGATCTCGTCAAGTAATAAAGTGATAAGTAAATATCGTTCCCACGAGGACTAAGGCAAAAGTGGATTAATCATCATGATTATGCTATCAATTAGGTTGAGTAAAACCATTTGAAGAGTTTTGTATTTTCAAAGTTAATTATATCAAAAATATGAAAAATTAATTGACAGACTAAATTGAAACTCTACTTCAAAACAAGAGGAGCATAGGATTATTTCTAACCATTGCAATTCATGAGACTTAAGTAATAATCACTCCATTAAAAATTAAATGACTTAATGAGTTAGTCTAAGGTTCAAAAGTATTTGATTGAGCTTTCTCAAGTTAAAACTAAATTTATATCCTCAATTGACATGCATCATCTCTTGCTACAGTTAAGAGAAAATAATTATTAAGAAACAACCTTAATTTGACAATACTAGGTTAATAACTATATCTCTATGTTACTAACAAACCATTCATTTAATTCTTAAACTTCAAGTCTAACATAATTTTACCTAAGTTCTACAATTAAATTAACTCTCTCGAGCTTAATTCAATTGAACAACGCAGTCTAAGTGGTGGCCAATCAGATAGAAGCATGAGGTGCAAGATAAATTAACACATAATTATCATTAACAACTAAAAATAGTAATAACAACTCTCATAAATTAACGTATAATTGTCATTAACAACTAAAAAGAGTAATAACAATCCTTGCAATGGTTTGAAATAATGTTTGAAATAATCCCAATGCAAACTAATTACCCATAAAACATCATCTTAGCAACAATCAATTCTGAGTTAAAAGTCATAGAAGAACTCTAAAGGCAAGGAAAAAGGGAACTGAAACAACAAAATGAACAATGGAATATATGTTCTGTTCCAGTAGCGAGAGGAGATGATTCACCGAAGACGAACCCAGCTTCCTACTCCCAGAATTGCGTAGATGAAGAACAGATTGTAGTCATGGCTCCCTCTCTCTTTCCTCTGATTCGTCTCACCCTTCAAGTCCAGCAATGTCATCCTCCCCTGAATCAGTTGCTCTCAGCTCTCTAATTCCAGCTCACTCTCCTCTCCACTCCCGTCTTCCAAATCGCGACTGAGCTCCTCGCTCTCAGCTGTGTTTTCAACCTCCAACTCCCAGCTCCCTCCGATCCTCTCAGCCCTGTTACTCGCAGCTCTGGTTCTCTTCTATCTCGGGATGATGCAGCTCGCCGGCGGCCTGTGGTGGTGGATGAGCCGCCAGCGAGAGAGAGGAAGACGAAGGTGGAGGATGTGAGAAAGATTGAAGTCTCGAGCTCTCTGTTTTCTTCTGTGCGGCTGTGTTCTGTCTCGTGTCTTCGGTTCTGTATTTTTTTTGAAATGCTCTCAGCTGACCTAATTTCAGAGGATAAAACGCAGCCGCTTTACTCGTGGACTAAATTGGCATTTTTTAAATTCGTGGGACCAAAATGTCATTTTTAAAATTCAAGCCCAAATCTTTCATTTCCAATTTTAATCCAAAATTTCAAGAACTTTCAATTGAAAACAATTAAACCAATGTCAAATCCTCCCAAGAATCAATGATTAAGGGCTTGTTTGGTCGAAGGGGAGGGGAGGGAAAGTGGGTGGAGGGAAAATTTTTTTGAGTTGAATCTAAAAAAATTAGAGAAGTGGGGTTAAAATTTTTTAATTAATTTTTCTTACCCCTTTATCTTATATATTCTCCTTATTAAAATTTTATTACCCCACTTCTTCAATCTTTTAAAATTCAACTCATAAAAATTTTTCATCCCCTCCCCTTCCCTCCAAATCCCTCACACCAAACAGACCCTAAAAGTAATTGAAAACAATTAAGCCAATGTCATTTCAGAAATTCAAGCCCCAATCTATTTACTCTTAATCTCAATTTATCTCAAAAAAGACATTTTATGCTCAATAATTATGATAAAATCCCCAATTAAATTATAAAAATATACAATAAAAATAGAGATTTGTTAAACCACATAAACTCTTCTCTATTCCTTTTTTTCCCTACTTGTTATAATTTATTTATTCTTTAATAGAATCCTAAACTATTCCAATTTAGTTTAAAATTATGATACTTGCAATAAAATCCCCTAAATAATGTGCCAAATCGATATCTGATCAAAATTTCCAATAAAACCTTTTATTTTAACATTAATGACTCTCAAAACATATCAAAATATATCTCAAATTCTATAAATAATAGGGAGTCATCACACCCCCACACTTGCATCAAATCTTGTCCTCAAGATTTTAATTCATAAACAACTTAAGAAAACCATGGAAGAAAGATTTTATAGCAAGGAATACAAAATTGGAAGCAATTCAAACTTTCAAGAATTAAATTTTCATAGAAATCATTTCCACTTCTAACAATGCAAGTAGCAAGGCAAATCATTTGGCATAGATAAATCACAATAAAATATCCCTCACTAGTCAAAGTGTTTGCACTCTTCTCTCAAGATAATTAAGGCTTGTGTTTCACTCTCTTCCACTTATTGCAACTCATCTACCATAGGCTTGGTTATCATCTCAATCTCTACTATATTATCCCATTGCATACAGAAATCAAAAATACTTTTTCAAGGGTTGTAATGAATAAGGTAGAATAATAAAATGAAAGCGACAATAGATGGATACTTTAATTAGTGCTAAGCATTTCAATTAAATTCATGAAGAAGGAAGATGTTTCAAGCTTGACAAAAATGAACTCTTATTCTTATTCTTTCTTTTTTGTTTTATTCCTTCATTCTCTCATTTTCTTTTTCTTTTCATGTCTATAATTCTTTTCTTTTTCTATTTCTATTTTCTCTTTTTTTTTCTATTTATCCAAATCTACAAAATATTGCTTTTCTTTCACCAAGTCCTTCTCTCTTTTTTAAATTGTACAACTTAGCACCTACTAAAGTAAAGAGTAAAGGAAAAGATAAGGGGAAAATTGCATCAGCAGAAACAAAGGGCTAATTAGTTCATGCAATTTATCTTTAAAGGAATTTTAGGCTCAAAGGGTGAAGCAAAGGATTCATGTGATTAGGAAGGTCATTTGGCCAAACTAAGTATGAAAATGAATCCCTAAATCATCTTTGTGCATTCAAAAGGGGTTTTAAGTTTTAAAAAAGATTCAAGACAAGTTTTAGAGATGAAATAACAATAAGTGTACTCCCTCTTGAAAGAAATGAAAATCTAGGCTCAAGTGTCTCACCGGTTTTGGACATCCTAAAGTCATTTTCCCAAGCCAAATTATTTGCCTATTTACTAACATTCCAAGAAGGTAAAATTGAATTCTAATAAAACTCAATCCTTTTCAAATTCAAATCATCTCAACTTTTCCAATATTCACAATTAAAATCCAAGTTTCCATGAAAAACATTTTTTTCCTCAAAATTTGTCTATTTATGAGCAAAACCAAAGAAGTTTTTCAATATTTCCAAAACAATTGAGGACAAGTCATACAAAATCAATGGTACCCTCACCCCTACACTTAAATGTCACATTGTCCTCAATGTGAACAAGTAACACTAAGTAATGAAAGTGAAGAACTAACCATATCTAAGTATAGGGACAGAAAAAACTTCTAAAATCTCACATTTTCACCAATTGAGCACAACTCACAAGTGCCACCAATCACATCAATAGTTACTAACAAATATCAATCACATGGAAATTTACACTATAACCTACACTCATCCCAAAACATGTTATCAACAATCAATTCAAACAAAATAAGGAAAAGTAGAAGAAAACTCCCATCTCAATTCTTGTCTTATGCTTTTGAATGCTCTTGATTGTGGCTACCAAAGTGAAATACATCATCAGGGACTACAAAAGTCCTACAAAATCAAAATAAAACATCAAACCAAACCTTGGGTTGCCTCCCAAGAAATGCTAAATTTAAAGTCTTCAGCCAAACTACTCAAAATAAACCACTAATCATAAGTATCAAACACCATGATTACTTTGTCATCATTCCTTTTCAAGCAACAAGGTTTTAGACATAAAAAATGATCATTCAAGCTAATTACTTGTACTTCTTTAATCGTAGACAATATCAAAGTATAAGCATTCACTGAATTCAAATAAAGCACAACAATCATATCCATACAAACAAAAGTAGGAGCTTCTAAGAATTTAGAACACCCAACAAAATCCACTTGACTCTTATCAGTAAAAGTCAAAATATCAGTAGGAGGATGAAGAACATAAAATGAAGGGATTTCCTCACTATCCTCTTGTTCAAAACAAGAAGGATTAAGCTCCAAAACTGAAACCTCAATTGGACACTTAATATCTTCTCTCCCACATTGATTTCCAACTCACAATCACGCACAAAAGTATTGCAAACTGTTGGCAACACTTCCTCACTCCCCATGGTTAATTGTTCACTTGAGATATCATGAAAAATATCTTTTTGCTTCAAAAACTCAAGTGTAGAAGCTATCTTGCTTGCTTGAAATGCCAAATTTTGAAGAGCTAATGAATGTTCATGAAATTTCTTTTTCATCGAATCATTCATTTCATTTACATTATCAAGAATACACTGAAGCCTGAAGCCTATCCTCTATTGTGGGCTTCTTCTCATGAATGGGGGTGCTTTCATCTATATAGGTATTGAGTGATATATGAGGATGTGAAGCATGTGAGGGAAAAGAATAAAAAGGATCCCAAGAAAATGAATGGTCTTGATTCCATCTAAGGTTAAAAGTATCATCATACAAATTAGCTTGAGCCTTAGCAAAATCATTCTCCATGTAACCCCCAGGTTGAGAAAGGGGGCATTGCTCACTATAATGATTATCTCCACAATAGTTGCAACAAATGTACTCATATTGAGCTTCACAAGTATAAGGGTCATAATAAGAATTGGGATAATCATTATCATGTGCAAATCCACCACTTGTATCATTAGTTCCCCAAGGATAATCCATAGACAAAAAGTAACTAACAAACATAAAACAACCAAACCAACAAAATTAACAAAACTACCTAGGATAATAAACAAAAGAAAAGAAAACAAAGAGTTAAGAAAAAGAAAAAATCAAGCATAATTAATCACACAATTGCAACAATTAACCACAAAACTTTTGCCATTAGTGTAATATCCCAAAATGTACTCAAGGGCTAAATGTACAGAATAGATGATGGGATTATTGACAGAATTACCTCTGGAAAATTTGTTATGAATTTAGTCAAGTTTCACATGCAAAATTGGCAATTAAATATTATATTGCAAGATGAGATTTTACAAAATCATCTTCTTCTTCAAAGGGCCATGACTTATGTATGACAAGAGGAAACAATATAGGCTATTACATATGACATGTTAAGGTAATTTGACCAAGTTGTAAAAGATGATGACTAAGTCAACAATTTCAACTAAAGAAGTAATATTTGAAGAGTTGAAATTATGATAAATTGAAGAAGCCCTTTTGGCTATTCCATGGGCTACAATTCGCATGACATGAGGGAAAGAGAATTAATATCATACACTTCATCTTTTCTATATGAAAAGTCAACAAAAGTGGCTAGGATTTAATCAATATACTTCCTTGACCTTATGCAAATGTTGGACATTCAAATCATAAGGAAGAGAGAGAGAGAGAGAGAAGCTAATCAATATCCTCACCTTTATGCTTGGAGTCGGCCAAGTGAGGAAGGGGTAGGAAAGAGAAAGGTTGACCAAATTGGATCAATTATACAATAGAAATTACCATAGGATTTTAGCAAGAAAGAACAAATATGGACCACATATTTGCCTGTCCTTTTTACCCAACTTTTCGGCCTGATTTTTAAGTGATAAGGGAAGGGGAAAACTGATTATTATTCACTCTCTCTCTTATTCTCCAAGTCGGTGCTGCAGATGCAATACGAGGGTGCAAGAAGAAGCAAGTGAAGGTGAGAGTTTGGTCTTGATTTTCACCTCCTTAACCTCATCTATGGCTCAAGAGTCCTTCATGAAACTTGTTCCTCTCTTCCTTAGCTTCATTTCTATGGTTTTTGTTTTTGAAGAAGAGGAGTTTTCAGCCACCTTGCAAGAACAAAAGCTGAAGAATCAAAGAATGAACTTAAAGAGAAGCAAGAGGTGAGTATTAGCATCAATTTGAGCTATTGGTTGTGTTGGTTGAATGAAAATTTTGGCATGTGTAAATCTGCCCTGATTTTGGCTAAACAAGGGTTTGGGTAATTCATGATGTTTTGGTTATGTTATTGGTGGTTTATGATGATTGGAAACCATTTGACATAAGTTTGATGCTGAAATTGGAAGTTGGTAATTATTGGAATTTATTTTGATTTTTCTGCCAAAACAGGACATGGAAAATGAGTGGGAATTTGTTAATTTTGATGTTACCATTGTGTTCTACATGAAAAATTATGTGGGAATAGCCCTGGGTTGTGAATTTTGGGTCATTGGAACTCAAAGTGTAAATTTGGGTTTTCAGCCTGAACAGAATTCCAGCGAGGTACTCTACGTGTGTGGTGTTTTTGGATAACCAAATGATCTCTAAAAATTGTGAAACTTTCCAGTATTAAAGTTCACATTCCAAAATTCAAAATGGACATATAATTTGTGTCATTTCGTTTTTTGAGCTGTGAGTTCTGGTTGCCCAAAGTTTGATGTCGAAACTGGACTTAATTCTGGAGCAGTGTGGGATTTTGTGTAATTCTGGAATTTTGTGGTGATTTCCAGTAATGATTCATATTTTTTCTATGAAGAGGAATTCAATAGCTTTCCATAGGACTTGGGATCACCTCATTTCAATTTTTGTAGAATTAGTTATGATTTTTCAAAGTCTGGAAAAAATTCTGGCAGATTTGGTCCCTTTTGCGAAAATTGAAGATGTAATGGCATAATGTAGTATTGTTGAACTTTGAGGTTAGGAATTGGTCTTTGAGGTTAATTGACCACTTTAACTCCTTAGTTGATTTGATTAAATGTCCCTAATGATAACCAACTTGAGTGTTTGAATTAAAGAATTGGATTAAGTAATAACCTGTCGTTGAAATTCTAATTATAGGATTTGACATTTGCCCTGCACGTGATAAACCAGTGCCAGTGCACGAGCAGAAAGAACAAGGTAGTGACTCTTTCTCTTATTCTGTGTATGATGCCTTGCATGTATGTCATTTCATTGAATATGCCGTGTTGTTGTTGTGATTTGCTTACATGTTTTGCGATTGTACATGTTATAAGTGAATTGTTACTACTGAGATTCTTTTGAATCTCATTCTTTCTAATGACTAACCTACAGCAAGGGCGAGCGGTTCAAAGGAAAAGCAAGTGACGAAGGGCGGTTAGAGCTCCTAGCTAGGAGTTTTAATTTTGATAGTTGGTTATCATATTTTGTTGGGGATTAGTTGCACATGTTGTATATATTGAATAGTGTTGTGTAATCCCCTGTATTGGAAACTAAGCGTTGTAAACCCTTTATTAAGTAACGAAACTTGAGCGTTGTCTGGAATTTTTGGTTGCACTCTGATATGTATGAATGAAACCGAACTGGACAGACCAATTTATATTCGAGATGTGAACATGAGACCGTATTAAACAAGTTTTGGAAAAGTTTTAAGTTAACCACTGGTCTCTACTTCAATTTAATGACACATTCTCGAACTATAAATATGGTTATTAAGGTAGGGGGTTACAATTAGTCCCCGGCAACGGCGCTAAAAACTTGTTCGCAACCGCAAATGCACAGATCGCGTCAAGTAATAAAGTGATAAGTAAATATCGTTCCCACGAGGACTAAGGCAAAAGTGGATTAATCGTCATGATTATGCTATCAATTAGGTTGAGTAAAACCATTTAAAGAGTTTTATATTTTTGAAGTTAATTATATCAAAAAGATGAAAAATTAATTGACAATTACTAAATTGAAACTCTACTTCAAAACAAGAGGAGCATAGGATTATTTCTAACCATTGCAATTCATGAGACTTGAGTAATTACCACTCCATTAAAAATTAAATGACTTAATGTGTTAGTCTAAGGTTCAAAAGTATTTGATTGAGCTTTCTTAAGTCAAAACTAAAATTAGATCCTCAATTAACATGCACAATCTGTTGCTACAGTTAAGAGAAAATAATCATTAAGCAACAACCTTAATTTGATAATGCTAGGTTAATAACTATATCTCTATGTTACTAACAAACCATTCATTTAATTCCTAAACTTCAAGTCTAGCATAATTTTACCTAAGTTCTACAATTAAATTAACTTTCTCAAGCTTAATTCAATTGAACAACGCAGTTTAAGTGGTGGCCAATCACATAGAAGTATCATACGCAAGATAAAATTAACACATAATTGTCATTAACAACTAAAAAGAGTAATACCAAGTTTCAATCTTTGCAATGGTTTGAAATAATCCTAATGCAAACTAATTACACATAAAACATAATCTCAGCAACAATCAATTCTGAGTTAAAAGTCATAGAAGAATTCTAAAGGCAAGGAAAAAGGGAACTGAAACAACAAAATGAACAATGGAATATATGTTCTGTTCCATTAGCGAGAGGAGATGATTCACCGAAGACGAACCCAGCTTCCTACTCCTAGAATTGAGTAGATGAAGAACAAATTGTAGTCATGTCTCCCTCTCTCTTTCCTCTGGTTCGTCTCACCCTTCAAGTCCAGCAGTGTCGCCCTCCCCTGAGTCAGTTGCTGTCAGCTCTCTAATTCCAGCTCACTCTCCTCTCCACTCCCGTCTTCCAAATCGCAACTGAGCTCCTCGCTCTCAGCTGTGTTTTGAACCTCCAACTCCCAGCTCCCTCCGATCCTCTCAGCCCTGTTACACGCAGCTCTGGCTCTCTTCTATCTCGGGATGATGCAGCTCACCGGCAGCCTGTGGTGGTGGATGAGCCGCCAGCGAGAGAGAGGAAGACGAAGGTGGAGGATGTGAGAAAGATTGAAGTCTCGAGCTTTCTGTTTTCTTCTGCGCTGCTGTGTTCTGTCTCGTGTCTTCGGTTCTGTATTTTTTTTGAAATGCTCTCAGCTGACCTAATTTCAGAGGATAAAACGCAGCAGCTTTACTCGTGGACTAAATCGGCATTGTTTAAATTCGTGGGACCTAAATATCATTTGTGAAATTCAAGCCCAAATCTGTCATTTCCAATTTTAACCCAAAATTTCAAGAACTTTCAATTTAAAACAATTAAACCAATGTCAGATCCTTCCAAGAATCAATGATTAAGAGTAATTGAAAACAATTAAACCAATGTCATTTCTGAAATTCAAGCCCCAATCTATTTACTCTTAAACTCAATTTATCTCAAAAAAAATATTTTAGGCTCAATAATTATGACAAAATCCCCAAATAAAATATAAAAATATAAAAAAAAATAGGGATTTGTCAAACCACATAAGCTCTTCTCTATTCTTTTTTTCCCTACTTGTTATAATTTATTTATTCTTTAATCCAATCCTAAACTATTCCAATTTAGTTTAAAATTATGATACTTGAATTAAAATCCCCTAAATAATGTGGCAAATTGATATCTGATCAAATCCTCCAATAAATCCCTTTATTTTAGCATTAATGACTCTCAAAACATATCAAAATATATCTCAGATTCTATAAATAATAGGGAGTCATCACATACATCAATACACAAGCACAAATATCAAATATATGTAGGAGAGGTAAGTTCTCTACCTCAACCGCCCTTCCTTTATCCTTGAATAACATGCCTCGATTTGCATGCCAATCTTTTGAGCTCTCTACTCGGTCCTAAAATGTCAAACGTACAGTTTAGACACTTCCATAATGTTTATGGGGGTTATATGAGTTTATATTGAAAAATGACTAAAATACCCCTGCGAACCCCACCTGGCCCCGCCGTACCCGATCCGACCGTACTTTTTCTGAAATTTTGACTAGGGCTATCCTAATGTATTTTCACCCAAGGAATCCATTTCCAGGCTCGAAATTGCAAAATTCAGTGTCAAATTATGAAAATACCCTTGACAGCCCCGATTTATGGTTTTAAAGGCATTTTCATAATTACATTTTTTCCAAAAAAAATGACTAACTATAACCCCACTTATTTTTACCTATTGAATCCAATGGAACCATTAATTTCATGAAAATCCAGTTCCTTCCCTCAGATCTGGTCTTGGCCGAAACATTGGTATAGAAAAAGGTAAAATTGCTCTTTTATGTTTTAGCTTCCAAAGCTTGTACTTTTCCACTTCTAATCCCTTATTAAGTTATTTAAACACATTCTAACCATGATTCAAAGAAATTTGGGTAGCATAACCCTTTAGGATTAGGACTTTCCAAATTTACAAGCTTGACAAAAATCACTAAGACCAAACACAAACCTCAACAACACCATACTAGTTTAGATCTAAGGTTTGTGAGGTTAACTCTTGAGATCTTGAATCCTCTCTCTCTCTCCTTGAGCTCAAAATGTGTCTTCAAAATCATAGATTCCATGAAGAAGAAAGGTTTAGAGAAGGTTTCTAAGAAAAATCACAAGAAAACTCTTAAGAAATCACACTTACCTTAAACTTCTTCTTCTTCCTTCTCTCCAGAACTTGAGAGCTCTCTCTCTCTCTCTCTCTCTCTCTCTCTCTCTCTCTTCTATCCTTGTGTTGGATGAAAATGAGGAAGGGAAGAGGAAGGAAAAAGTGCTTTATAAACATCTCCCTTCACCCTACACCATTTGATTTCATCAAGGCATATGATGGTGACACTTGTCAGAATCCATACCTCTTTCACATTATGTCATACTTACTCTATTAGGCTTCTAGTTGGCTTTGAACTAATTTTCTCCCCATTTCAATTAGCATAAAACCATCCCCCTCTTTCTCTTCTAACCAAATGAGTTTTCTTCCAATTAAAACACTATGCACTCAACCATGCACTCAAGTTAGTCCAACCTTACACTCAAGCTAAATCTTTACCATCATCAATCATGATTGTTATGTTCATGTAGCATTATTTTAATGTAACTGGACATGTGCTTATCTTCATAAATCATAACCTACTCCCCTCTTCATATGATAATGACACTTGGCATCTTTAATTCCACAATTTACACAATCGCTAACACATTTTATTTTCAATTTTCGGAATAATGCCAATTCTGGTAGATTTTTTGCCCTAACTTTGAAAAATCATAACTAAATTTGTAGACATCGTTTTGGAGTGATTCCAATGGCTATGGAACCCTTATTGAGTATAGTTTCAAACAATATGGTATTTAGCCAGTTGGAAGCATATCATTCCCATATTTCATTTCTTTGACCGCTGCTACAAAGACTTTCCAGACTTTCTAAACTAAATTCAAAAATTCATAACTCTCAATCCACTAGTCAAAATGGCTTATAATACCTATCAAATTAAAGCCCTGGATGTCAACTTTCACCTTATAAAATTTCATAATTTTTGGACATCATTTCGTCATCCAAAATCCCAAGACAATCTCACTGCCTCACAAGAAATTTCAATAAAAGCATAATCACATTCTCCAAAATTCACCATTTCACTTTCTTTAATACCCCAAAGATATCAGAAACATTAGGGAATAAATTTGGGGCTCCTGCTAAACTGGGGCTTGGCAGTCCATGTTAGAAATTGTGCCCAAAGGGCCAATCATTGTACTTTGAACATTATTAATTTAATGAAATTTCTCCATTCTATTATCATATTATTTGCATGTTAACTGTGATAATTGTATCCTTGGATAATTCATAAAGATTGTCCTAAAATGTCCATGGTCGGTCATCTATATGGGAGTAGAGATGAAACAAGATCAGTATGACTTTGATAAGATATGGAGATACGATTCAAAGTCTTAGCCACTTGTAAGAGTACAAGGTGCTGAACTGACCCAATATGAGAAAGCCACATTGATCAAGTCATAAGCTTTTCTCATGTATAACCATGTCATAATACCCTTTGACCTGAGGTCATCATGGATTCTTACATGAGAGTTGCTAAGCTTTGAACTAGTCAAAAGTCACCTTTTACCAGGTGATGATAAAGGCTATAATCGGGCTTGGTGGTTTTTCATGCAGAGGAATATGAATGATCAAGATGGAATTTGTTCCTCACATTAGTAGAGAAATATTACTGGGCCCCTCGATGAGTAAGTTTGAGAAATGTATGGCCATACTACAATGGAAAGGAGTTTCCATTTCTATTGTCAGACTACTCAGGAATCGAGAAAGTAATAGTCAGGAATAAGAGGATGACATTATCCATGCCTCATCCTTGACTGATATATCGTGTGACAAAAGGGACGTGACATGGTTGTATGACAGGTTGTATGGTGTTAATGATCCTCATATGAATTGGGTAGTCGTGATGTCTTGCTAGAGGCTGCTTGCGACTTATGGGTTAATACAGTTATTGGCCCACTGCCAACTTCATATGGACCTACAGGGTTGCACACAAGAATGGCCCAACACGAGATAATGTTTAATTATGGTGGACGAATTTTATATTTATATATATATATATATATGTATATATGTAATATAAAAATTCGTTAATAATATTATATAGATATGTATTTTCAAAATACATATTATATATATATAGATATATATCTATATATATTATATGATATTATTATATTATGTTAGGTTTAAATTTAATTTATTAAGATAAATTAATAACTAACATGATAGAGATATGGTATCTCAGATTTCATTTATGAAGATAACTTAAATCTAATGGCTTTTTATTTAGATTAAATAAATAGGTTAAATTAAAACTGTTGGACAGATTTAATTTAAACTGAATTTATTTAATTAGCTCATCAAGATAATTAATATTTAATTAATTTTGAAATTAATAATGTTTAATTTTGAAATTTGAAAATAGCCCTCATAGGTTATAAACTTGATAGAGCAGATATACTGAGATACACATTAGAATTGAGAGCCGCAAGGGAAACCTAAGGAGACATTAGAGGCGCTAGCACGCAGTCTCGGTTGAAGAGCATTCATGTGGATACCGATAGAGGGAGCGGACCTGACGTGTTGGCTCCTAGAGATCGTGAAAACCCTGAATCATAAAAAGGTATGAATCGTTCTAACTCGATTTAAATGCCGTTAATAGATCCTCGAATTAGGATCGGTGAAAATTTTTCAAATTCTTTTGCTGTGCCTACCGATCCTAACAGTCCACTTATTTCAGGCTTATTCACTAGCCTCCAATCCTAAAATTCGGCGTATTACATTTCTCCGCCTATTCAATAAATTTCATCCTCGAAATTTGAACATTTACAACTTGGGAATCACTTCTTATCACTCAATCCATCCCTTTTTCATGTGCAAGCTCACAAACCATGCAACATAATGATCATATAGCTGAGGGTCACTACCCCCACTCCTTGGGTCACTGCCAGTCACATTTTTGAAATTATCTGCTAGCCTATAGACACACTGGTCTATTAGGTCTTAGGCCAAGCACATATAGTTATCATACTTCTACTACGCCACTCTGATGTTTTATACTATCTAATACGTTATAGGTGGGACTACACTGTCTTTCCACACTTATCTTACTTCCTCAATTGGATCCCACTAGACTTCCATAATAACCCTTACTTGTTCCATAATTCAGTTAGGTTGGAAACGTTCAGTACCAACCACTGTTGCAACCTCTACTTATTCTATAATTTAGATCAATATAACTGTTGGAACCATGCTCAGTCATGCTCACTGTACCCATAAGCACTATGTTTGATATACCCATAGGCACTATGTTCAATGTACCTGTAGGCACTATGTTCGATGTACCCATAGGCACTATGTTCATCAATTTTGGTAAATCCACCCCCTGTCGGTAAGCCTAATCCAGGCCCAAGGGATATGGTTCATCAGTTTCGGTAAGTCCATCCCCTGTCGGTAAGCCCAATCCAGGCCCAAGGGACATGGTTCCGGATTCATCAATTTCGGTAAGTCCACCCCCTGTCGGTAAGCCCAATCTAAGCCCAAGGGACATGGTCTGAATTTATCAATTTCGGTAAATCCACCCCCTATCGGTAAGCCCAATCCCGGTCCAAGGGACATGGTTCAGATTCATCAATTTCGGTAAGCCCACCCCCTGTCGGTAAGCCCAATCCAGACCCAAGGGACATGGTCCTCAGATACTGAGGAACTCAATATGGTACAACTAAAAAAGACTCCATTATTGCCTCCCTAACCTTTACATTTTTTCCTCCCCATTTTGCTGTTTTGTTTATTCTTTTTCCCTTTTATTGACCCATGAGTCCCTTTTTTCTCTTATAGTTCCCACCTTCCTTCTCCTTTTTCTCCCTTCTGTGTTCAGGATCAAGCAGTTGGATTGTTAGTTATACTAGAATATATCAAATATATTAATTATAACTAAATATATTAAATTTTAATTGTACTTGAATAATCTGATTATTTTATAGATTAGAAACTAATGTTTCATGGTGGTGATTTCACTTGTTTTAGGGGATTATTCTGATAGTTTCATATCTGCTAATTACCCCAAAGTACATATCATTCATATTTCCTATTGTTTATGATTTTATACAAGCGCATCTCCCTTCCTCCTTATCCTCAAATTTCAATAACTGCACAAGTTTTCCCCAAAAATTCTGAAAATAATTAGAAAATTTTACAGGTGTGCTAGTTGTTGAGGTAAAATCTCTGCTATATGGTATAATTTCTTGTTAAAATATTATGTACATTTTGTGATTAATCTGTTTGAATAAAATGTAATTAAAAAGCATATTATAAGGCTTCTTGATAGTGATGAAATTTGATATAATGTTATGAATAATAGAGCAAGAAATTTCGTGCTTCTCTTGTCTGTAGTCACATTTCTATTGGACCTAGTTTTAGTTGTTCTGTTTTGGCTTTTAATTATTCTTTGATGTTATATTTGTCACAAAGAAGTCTGATAGTGGTGTCTTAAGACTCCTTGTTGGTGAGATTGTGTTTTTAGTTGACCAGTAATGTTTGTGAAATTGTGAGATTGGGAAAGACATAGTTGGATATGTGTAGGGTTGATGTAGGAAAAGGCATTTGGCTTTCTTGATATTTTCTAACTATGTTAGCAGCATAACTAATATTATGTTCCAATATGTAAGAGTTATTCAATAGTATTGCATTTCTTCTTTAGTTTTTTATTCAACAACAAAAACAATTTTGCTCATAAGCATTTTATTTTCTTCATTTTATTCTTTATGCTGAGTGATCTTTATATCTTCTTTATTCAAGTTTATTTGCTATCACTTTTTTGTGGCAATTCTGCTTTATTGTTGTCACTTTTAATTTGATTGTTATCTAATATACAACGAAAAATTTCCATTTTGTTTGCGGCTATGTGTGTAACTGGTTTGGTAATTGGTATGGCTTATTAAAACCTCACCATCTGATTCATAATGAAAGAGAGCAAAAAATCATAGACTACACCAACTGACAAATCTACTTGACTTTAAAAAATCCTCTTATCCAAGTACAAATGCATCCCTAGTTTATTAATCTAACAACACCAAATTTGCAATCTGTACCACATGCTATCTAGAAATTGGAAATAAACATATCTCCATGATCTATTGTAGAGCAAAGGACCTATCACAACCCAAAATCCCACCACAAATCCCAATGTCATACTTTCAAAAAACCAATCAATCCCCTCTGCGTGATGAGCATTTTCTTCATCTTGATCTAAATCATTTGAAGTGCAATATAATTATTAGTGAGAGGAGGGCCACATAGGTTGTTGCCAACAAAACTATATGCTTCAAAGCTTTGCAATTGTGTCCCTGTAGGAATTCTTCCCTCCAAATTATTGCTTGACAAGTTCAAAAAGCTCAAGAAGCCTAACTTCGTTATGCATGGTGGGATTTCACCAAAAAGATGATTCCTTGAGAAATCCACAGACTCTAGTGATTCCATGTTCCCAATGTTTTCTGGAATTTCACCACTCAAACAATTATTGGAAACATTTAAAAAGTGTAACCCCTTAAGTCTTGTGATTTCCATTGCTATCTCGCCAGATAATTTGTTGCTTGAAAGGTCAATACTTGTGACAAGTCCAAGAATAGCTCTATAATAATCAACTCTTCCTTTTAGGAAAAGGAGCTCCTCAAGAATCAATTGCCTTGTGTTGTTTGCTCCATTGCAACGAATGTATGATTCTGAACTACTATTTATGATTAGCACTCAAATGGTTGATACATTTGGGTATATGTCCTGTCAACTTGTTTTGTACAAGGGCTAAGATTTGTAATAGCCTCATGTAACATATTTGGTAGGGAATGTGACCAGAGAACTTATTTGATCTAAGAACAAGAATCTTCATATTTGCCAAGTGTTGTCCAACCCATGATGTAATTGTTCCTAAAAGTTTATTGTTCCCTAGATCCAAAGAAATCAATTTGCTGCAATTCTTCAAGAAAGTCGGAAAACTTCCAAAGAAACTATTGTTGCAAAGGTGCAATACTTCCAACCAGGATAGTGATCCAACAAATGAGGGTAAGATCCCAGTCAACTGGTTGTTTGCTAATTTCACCACACCAAGTTTTGGCCACATCATCCAACAATCAGGTATTTCTCCTGATAAATTATTTGATGCCAATATGAGGAATTCCAAGTTCTTTGTCTCATCATGTTCAGAACACAAAAGATGTGCTATGGAACCTGAAAATTGATTGCTTGAGAGGTCTATATAAATCATATGGGGTGATATGTAAGGTAGTTGACCATTTAACTTGTTCGAGCTTAAATCCACAATACTTGGGATAGGAATGGAATTCTTCCATATATTTGCAAGCTCACCATCAATGTAGTTGTGAGAGAGATTGAATTTATGAGCATTGTCAAATGTGCTCCAAACCCAAGCTGGAATAGGACCAAATATCTGTGTTTGAAATATCCAAATCACAGAGATGCTTTAGTGATTGAATCCACAATGGAAAGTCAGGTCCTAGATACCAGGAAGCCATTCCTAAGTACTCCAAAATTTGAAAAGGAGGACTCCAATTGGGACTCACGTGTAAAGTGAATTGGTTTCTTGATGCCTTGAAAAGGTATAAGTGGGAAAATTGATATGGTGGGCCTCTTTTACAATTCCATTGAATAGATTATCTTGGATACAAAGGAAACGCAATTTAAAAAGTGATCCTAGAATTTCAAAACGAAATCCATTGAATTGATTATTTGAAAGGTCAAGCAATATTAAAAATGTAAGGTTTCGCAGTGATCTAGGGATGGCACCCTGGATATTGTTGCCAAAGAGATAAAGTCTAGCAAGATTTTTGAAGTGCCCAATTTGATCTGTTAAATAGCCAGGTAGTTGAAAACCTGTAGCATACAAAACCTCTAATTTTTGTGAATCACATTTGGAAAAAACTTGTAAAATTTTGGAAACTTGTTTATTGCACTTCTTATTTGAAATGAACACTCTCTTCATATTGCAGAAATTTCCAATAGATATTGGAATTTGCCCTTCTAAATGATTTTCAAACAAGGCAAGATGAGCAAGAGAAGTCAAGTTTCCAATGTTATGAGAAATAGTGCCATCCAAGTTGTTACTATAGAGATCAAGTAACTTTAAGTGACTAAAGCTGTACAACCAATCAGGAATAGAAGAGTCAAACAAATTCTTAGATAAATCAAGATGTTGAAGGAAGGTTAGGTTGTGAATACCATTAGGGATATATCTATAAAAATTATTATTTGATAATTGAAGATAAACCAAATTTCTCAATTGGAATATCCACTTTGGAACTAGTGAAGGCCCAAAGAAGTAAGAATTGGAAAGTTCGAGGATGGCTAGAGTTGAAGTTAAAGGTAGATGGTTGAAAATGATGATGAAAATCACAATATGACAGGTGCAACACACTCAAAGAGGGAAGTGAATGTAGAATTCTTAACCAATTAGAGGCAATGGATAAGTATGTGAAACTTAGGTCAAGATGTTGGAGTCGATAAAGACCTCCGAGCCACTGGAGATTGCCAACATAAAATGCATCCATATTAGATTGATCAGAACCTTTGAGATCAAGATAGATTAAATTGGAGAGGTTTCCAATTTCTTGAGGGATGCTTCCCATGAAATGATTTCCTCCAATGTCAAGGTATAGCAAATTGGAAAGATTGCTAATTTGATGAGGAATTCTTCAACCAAATCCAGCTTGAGAGAGGTTAAGGTATGTTAAGCTCTTCATTGGGCCAAGGAAACCAGGAATTGGCATGCCACCAAAATCATTACCACTCAAATCCAAGTAATTTAAATGCTTCAGATCAAGCAAAGAAGGATGTATCTTACCCTCAAGCCTTGATCTCTCATAAGATTCACGTACATCGTAATACCAAGGAGGCGAAGTTGCAAGGTGAAGCTCAAGAATGCTACCAGTTAAGTTGTTGCAAACAACTGAAGGCCAGTTACAGCAATCTCCATCATCGGCAGACCAAGAGGCCAGCCTTTTTGAAGGGTCTAGGAGATGAAGCTTAAACTTAAGAATAGCATCTCGCTCACTTGGAACGCAGAGGATCGTAGAGGATGCTTTGAATATGATTAAATCAACAGTTGGAAAGGCAAGCAACTACAGGAAAATAAACCTAACATTAGTAAAAATGTTGCAAGAACCGTCCATGACGAGCAATTTATAATGTTCCTTGTTCTGAGGTATATCCTTTCTTAGAAGTGCTGGAATTTATAATGTTCCTTGTTCATCTATGTAGCTGTTATTTAAAGTGCCTCTAACGAACTTCTTACGAACAAGAATTGAGGGCCCCACACACAAAAATGCTGTGGAAGAACACTATTATATTTTAATCCTTGTCTTACCTAATCTCTTTGACATTTTCTGCAATCTTTCATCATTGTAATAGTAATTGATTTCCACTTTTATAATTCAATCAACGAAATTCTCAATGTGGTATGGAGCATCCATAGGAACGATATTATTCTATCTCTCATCATTGTAATAGTAATTTTATATTATCATTGTAATAATGGATGTGTTACAATCAAGCCATGGATTACAGAATTCACCATATATATATATATATATCATACACCAGTAATATGCTTGAAACTTTGCTTAGGTTTTTGGATAGCGGATACATCTTTTATTCGCCCTTCATTGCAAGTAATTCATTCGATGGAAATTTATGACTAATTTTTGAGATGAACAAAAGATTATGCAAAGAAAACCCTTGTTACCTGGTGTGGGCTATTACTTTTATATATTTATTTTCTGTGAAGGGACAAATAATAGTCACTTATCATTTTTGTAAATATTGAATATGGGGCTTCCTTCATCGCAGTCCCCCACATTTTCTTATGATAATTGGCTGAAAGACCTTATTTGCAGTCTCAGCACGCAAATGCAACCAAACAAATAATCATAGCTTAATATCATAAATGATACATATCTCAACATTGAAAAATTCGATCACTGCAAGAATGACGCAGGGACATATTATTCATACAATAATTATATCCAACATTGTGAAGGCACTTGCAAATTAGGTCAATTAAAGATGACTAAATTGGATGCTTATGTGCCTATGGATAGAAATAAAGATAAAGAAAGCTGACAGGTTTTGACCTGTAGAATTTATACATATTATTTAGATTATGCATATTTGATTTTTATGGTCTTATTTTTGTGTTTATTTTTATTTTTTATTGTCAAGGTAGAGCACATTGGAAAGATTGCTAACTCGATGAGGAATTCTTCCACCAAATTCAGATTAGGAGAGGTGTAAAGCTCCTAATTCAATCCTCTTATTACCAACTCTTTTTGACAATTGATTTCTATTATATATACAAATACACCTCTTTGTCTCATTTCCTTATCATGTTGGACTGAGACTTTATTTGCAGTCTTAGAACGCAAGTGCATCCAACAAAATAATCACAGCTTAGCAATTTAGCATTGGTGATCCATATTTCAACATTGAAAAAAATAAAGGTTAATATCATTCTTGGTCCTAATATTTTGATCAAATTTTGGTTTTGTTTTCTGTAGTTTTAAATTGTTAGTTTGCTCCTTATATTTTCATAAGGATTTGGTCTGAGTTTAAAGTATATATAGATCATTCATTAAATTCAAATCGAATTTTCATGAAACTATATAAACAAAAACAAGGATTTGAAACTATTGGAACCAAAACCAAAATTGAATTAAATCATAGGGACAAAAAAGAATCATGAGTACTATTTAATGAATATGATGCATGACACTTCTATTTTCCATGAAATAATAATTCTTGGAAAGGAAGTTTCATAACTTAAAGAGTTGAGATAGTACCTTGTACAATATATATTTTTATAACGCTGGTGTGAACTGATGTATGATATAAAGTTGGTGGAATGAATCTTTCATTGGCCCAAAAAAAGAAAAAAAAGATAGAACTTGCGTGAATACGTGCTAGATTTGCAAATATAAGCTTTCCATCAATTATAAGAAGACTAAGTTCAAGTTGAATGCTTATCGGTCTAGAGGTTATTAATGAGAATAGATTATGAGAAGGTACAAATGTTTAAAGAATTTAGGGAAAATCATTGTGAGCTCGCACGGAGCATAAAAAATTACAAAAAAGTCTCAAACCAAATTCCTCTATCAGAAAAGTCCCTAGTGACTGTATTGTGATTAATTCTGAATGTGAAATTCTTTGTTGCTCCTATTGAATAAAAAAAAGGAAAGGTGATTGAACCATATTTTTATATGATTTTTAATAATTAAATTGGGATTTTGATGTATTTTTCCGGGACATTATTGTAAGATTAAGCATTAATTTTAGTTAGGGACAATTGTATTAAATTAATTGTAATTAGGGGCAAAATGGTCATTATTTGTTAATTATTTTGTGCAATTGTTTCTTGGACTTTTAATGTTACTTGTGCTTAATTTTTGTATTGTAGGTGTTTTGGTAGAAAATTGGAGATTTTGTAAAAAAAAAAAATGCATTTGGGGCCGAATTAATATTTTTGAGGAATGGAAAATATTACAGAAATGCCCCATAATTTCTGGAAATAAAATTTAATGAAGAAAAGATCCAGATAAAATTATAGAAAAGTACCTAGAATCTTATGAAATTTAGTTCAGCCTTATATACATTTGAAATTATGCATTTAAGTCCCTCCAGAAACTTTCAGGACTTCTCACTTTAGTCCCTGGTCAAAACTCTCCTTCGGCGGGTTAGATCCGACAAAAGACACAGACCCCAACAGCTGGGGGATATTCATTGAGAGCATATTTGGAGGCGCCGCAGATCATCATCACCTTAAGCACTTCTTCTTTCTTTCCTTCCTCCTTGGTCACCGGCGATTCATCACCTTCATCATCGCCGGCGACCCACCTCCATAGTCATCCACAGCCATGAACCGGAGAGGCGAGAGCTGAGAGATCTGTGAGCAGAGTGACACCGTGGACCTGAGAGCTTGAGCGGGAAAACCGGAGAGGGAAAGAGACGAAGAGAACTACCATCGTTAAGGACTTCCACTCTTACTCGACCACCGCCGTTTCTCCTCCGTGCTCCACCGTCATTTCTCCTCGTTGCTACCGGAGAGCTGAGTTCACAGCACCGCACACCACCACCATCGACTGGTATCCTCTCACCAACACCACACCACCTTCTTCCTCCTTTCCTGGCGACCCTCCTCTTTCCATACTGGAGAGTTGAGCCTGCGAGACACCCCAGACATCACCGTGAAAGTTTCCAGAGCAGATTCCTCTACCATTTTCTTTGGTCTCGCAGCTGAAAAGAAGAACCAGAAGTTCAGAGCTCAGGATCACTTGAAACCATTGGATCTTTGTTTCTTCCACGCTTAGACCTTCCCTTCACCTTCATCGACGGACATTTTCAGAGAACCACGACTGTTCTCTCTCTCATTTTCACCTATTCTTTGTGACATTCTGGCATTGTCCTAGTTTCCAGCTGATTCTGAGCAGTTTCTGGGGACAATTCCAGATTTCGAAGCTTCTAAATGGTCATCAAGGTTGTTAGCGCGATTCAACTGATCCAGACGGTGACAGTAGCTTTGTGTGGCTAGATTCCAGAGGATTGGTGGCATAGGAAGTGGCTAGAGCTACAATGCACAATATTCTGTGCGGATTAATTTTGTATTGGTATATGTTTTTTTTTTTAGACTTGGATGAGTGTTTATTTGTCCTTGTTGGTTAACAATTGTGTTGAATTTTGTTTTGATGCTTTTGGATTATGTAGTGAATTTATTTCCTTATGTTTTAATGAGATTATGCATTATATGTGATTACTATGATATGTAGTTGAATGAATTCATATTGAGTGTCGCGATTGTGCTCTCATTCAAGAGGAAACAAATGCATTGAGATGATTCTCAACACTCATCAAGTGGGTTTAACAATTAATCTAAGAGGTGACTATGAATGTGATTGAAGGATTAGTCATTAATTACGTTGATTGGACCTAATGCGATTGCTTAGGGTTTTGAATTTGACTTGATGCAAAAGTAACTCCCAAATTATTTTAAAGAAGCTAGGAAAGCCACCCAATTTGCCACCAAGGTTCATTTTATTATATAATCCCTTTTTAATCCAAATCATTTCTTTATCTTTTTCCCAAAATACCCAAAAAAAAATTAGAATTAGCTTTATTTTCATAAATTTTAATTTCTAGAAAACCAATTTCAAAAACCCTTTTTTCTAATCATATTTATAGCACTTAGTTTTATCTAGGGAAATCAAAATAAATGACTCATTGATAAGAGAACAATCCCGAGTTGTTTGCACTATATTGCATTTAATTTGTGGTAATTTGTGATTTGACCCCGAGGCGACTAAGGTTGTGTCAAATCAAAAGGAATAACATATTATGTCTTTTTTGACAAGTGCTTATGCCTATTTTGACAATTGAATAAGCTATTTTGACAAGTTCATTTTCTTCCTTGGAGAAGTTTTGAAATTTTAAAACTTAATGTCCCTACTTTGACAAGTGCATATGCCCTTTTTGACAAGTGCTTATACCTATTTGACAACTGCTTGAGCTATTTTGACAAGTTTATTTTCCTTCCTGAACAAGTTTTGAAATTTCAGAACTAAATGTGCCAATTTTCACAAGTGCTTATACCCATTTTGACAATTGCATGAGCTATTTTGAAAAGTTCATTTTCCTCCCTGGTAAGAACAAGATGCATAAGGAAGGCACAACATATGAGGAGTTTTGAAGAATCATATCATCTATAGTTGGAAAAGAAAGTAATGAAATTTGTTTGAAATTCAAAGTTACTCTTGAAATTTCAAAACTTTTGTAAGGAGGAAAATGAACTTGTCAAAATAGCTCATCCAGTTGTCAAAATAGGTATAAGTACTTGTCAAAAAATACATATATTGTTCATTTCCTTTTTTATTCAATGGGGACAATAAAATAATTTCGCATTTCGAATTAATCACCTTTACCCTGTGGACTTTTTTTATAGGGGAATTTGGTGAGACTTTTTTGGTAACTTTTTATGGTCCTTGAGACCTCACGGTGAGTTTCCCAAGAATTTATGTACGAGTATATCGGAGAACTAAGTTCAAGCTTTAGGGTATATAGTTCAGCAGAAAGAATTACAGGAAAAATTTGATCACTGCATGAATGACGCAGGGACATATTATTCATACAATAATTATATCTAACATTGTGAAGGCACTTGCAATACCAATTACGAAATTATATGAACAAAAATCAAGAATTTGAAACATAGGGACCAAAACAAAAAATGAATCAAAGTATAAGGACAAACAATAATTATGAGTACTGTTTCATGAACATGACATGAAATATGACGCATGACACTTTTATTTTTCATGAAATAATAATTCTTGGAAAGGAAGTTTCATAACTTGAAGAGTTGAGATATCACTCGCGTGAATATGTGCTAGATTTGCAAATATAAGCTTTCCATCAATTACAAGATGAATGCTTATATGTCTGGAGGTAATTAATGAGAATAGATGATGAGAAGATACAAATGTTTAAAGAATTTATATCCGAGTATATCGGATGACTAAGTTCAAGCTTTAGGGTATATAGTCCAGCAGAAAGAATTATACAGGAAAAATTAAAGGAACAATGCTCGGCCGAGGAAAAAATAAACAAGAAAATAAGAATGAAACAATGGCTAGCATTCTCCTTTATCTTCTCCGATGGATATATGGGTGGATGGGCTTTGTTAGTTAATGCTGTATATTACTCCGACTTGGGCTTAATGATTTGTTGCTTACAATCTCTGAAAATGCGTTGGTTTATTGTTTGTTGTCCATTACTATAAATTAGTTACATTAAGGGCTGTTTGGTACAAGAGATTTGGAAGGGAGGGGAGGGGAAAATTTTATGACCTAAATTTAAGTGGAAAAGTTGGGTTTAAAGTTTTTAATTAATTTTTTTCACTTTTTTTATTTTACATCTTATCATTATTAAAATTTTATGACCACACTTCTCCAATTTTTTAAAATCCAATTGATAAAAATTTTTCTTCCCTTCCATTTCTCTCCTACCAAACATACCCTAGGGGTACAGTTCGAATTGCCCACCTAGGGCAAATATGCATGAACATTATTGTTTTCCCTTATAATTTTAGAGAATATCGCACTTAGGTCCTAAGGACAAAAAAAATATCAAAAAAATCCTAGTGTATATTCTATAATTTAAAAATTTTCTAGAGACTTCAATGGTATAGATTCTTTTTTTTTTTTGATACAAAGGCAAGCAAAGCTTGATGGAATTACAAAATCAAGGGCTGTACCCCAAAGATTGTTCAGGTGGCTGCGAGCCACGTTCTAACACAAAAAGACGGACACATTCCGTAGGGGGTGATCCTAGTTCTGTATAGGGCTGAAGGCTATAGTGAGCCTAACGTGCAAGGAAGTCTGCACAGCGAGTATTTTCCCTATGTGCATGGGAAATCTTCAAATCCCAATCTGTATAGATAAGGGAGTTGGTATCAAAGATGACGTCGTGCAATGGATGATCATTCCCACAATGAATTGACAATAAGTGAATGGCCTGAAGTGAATCGCTGAACAGTTTGATTTTCTTGAAACCTAACTGTTTACAAAGCTGTAGACCACGATAGATTGCATGGATTTCCGCAGCAGTTGGGGTAGAAATACCAAGCTTCTGCTGAAAACCACAAATCCAGTTGCCTTGGTGGTCACGGATGACTCCTCCACAGGTTGATTGACCATCACTAGCAGTTGAACCATCGACATCGATTCTAATGTAACCCTCCTCTGGGGGAAGCCAGTTGAGTAGACCTCTCACCGGAGTTTGGAATATCTGGTGGTGGAAGCGACCCATCTCCACACCTTCCGATAGATGAAAGATGCATTTAAGAACCAGCTCTTTTGGCTGAACAGCTTTACCTTCAAATGCCTGACAGCACCGGTTCTTCCAGAGGAGCCAGCATGTGGTACTGAAGACTTGTTGCCAAGACCATCTTGCCACTCTTTTGTTTCCAGGGGAGTGCTGAAGGTTCCAATTTAGCCCTTAGTGGTATAGATTCTAAATGTAAAACTACATTCTTGCCCTTAGTAATTGATATAGTTGAGGTCAATTTGCCCTTAAACCGGCAAGTGTATGTGCCTATTTGACAATTTTATGTGCCTATATTGGCAAGTTATGCATTAACAAGTTTTTGTGCTTATACTAACAAGTTATACATCGGCACATTAATTTACCCTTAGACTAGCAAGTGTATGTGCCTATTTAATTTTGACAATTTTATGTGCATATATTAGCAAGTGTATGTACCTCTTTTAACAAGTTTATGTGCCTATACTAATAAGCCTATCCATGTTAATTAACGCCTTTTTCCCAATATAATTTAAAGCAGCTCCTTTTGACAAGTGTGTATTCCTATATGGATAAGCTTATCTATGTCAACTAATGTCATTTTTCCAATATAATTTTAAACAGCATCCATTGGCCAGTGTGTGCGTGCCTATATTGACCATTCATAGAGTGTCCATTTACAAACCCTTCTACTTCTCTTTTCCTTTTTCAATCAATGGGGGCAATGAAGTACTTTCACATTTGGAATCTATATCACTACAGTCTCTAAGGAGTTTTTGGATAGAGGAATCTACATTAGTAATCCCCCCCCCCCCAATAATTTTACTCAAATATCTTAAAATTTTATATTGCTTAGATGATAAAAAAGATTCTATAATTTATTAGCCAACGAGGCTTTTTATTTTTCCTTTCCAATATTTGAAGATATAGCAAATGCAACAATAATAGACAAATATTTGTAAAATTCCATTGTAATATTAAAAAATTTTATGAGCAAGATTTTAAAAAAATTGGAGAAGGTTTTAAAATTTTGAAAGAGAATATGTAAGACCAAAAAATAAAAAATAAAAATTAATTAAATACTTTTAACCCTACTTTTTTAATTTTTTAAAATCAAAGTAAAAAAAGTTTCCCTCCACTCACTTTCCCTTCCCTTCCCCTCCCCTCATACCAAACAGCTTCTTAAGAATCTCGTCAGCAGCGAGTCTTGATGAGTTAAGGTGATAACTCTAAAATGCTTGGCTTGTAACATTGTTAAGGTGTAACTTTGTAACTTTGTTATGTTATAACTTGTACATGCATTAAATTAGAGTTGAGAATTAACACAGCAAATATATATATATATATATAATCTGAAAGGAGTAATTTTAATTTAACTATTCCTTGTTGCTCCATAATCTATAAGACAACGTTCTAGAAGAAAGTACTTGGGAGCATATATTATATGTATCCAACCATCAAATTTATTTAAGTTTTTTTAGCGTTTTGAGTAATTTGAACTTTTTATAGTTTTCTTATCTTCTCCTAATGTTTGCCGTAGTGGACGGGGAAAAAAATTGAATTCTGATTGAAGAAGGATCTGTACTGTAACTTTGCTGATTTTAACACGCACAAATTAAATATAACAACTCAATTATTGTAGTTTAGTGGCATGTAAGCCATCCTTTGATAGCACCTAATTGGGCTTGATCCCTACTTGCAAGCTGTGTTTGCCAATCTAAAAGGGGGAAAAAAAAAGGGAAGAAGAAGAAGAAGAAATAACCGTGTTGCTTGAAATATGATTAGGTACTAAATATGGACATTTAGTTTCATAGAGTTTTGACTATGAAAGACTTTACAAATAAAAGCTAGATTATAACTACAAAATATAATTTTGTGCCAATTAAATTGACAATTTCTCTTCTCCAAATGATGAATAGTCCCCTTTTTATTAACTGTTCTTGGGTGAAAAATTTAAAAGTTGGGACAAAAATATTAACAAAGAAGTTGGAATCACATTCCCCACGTTGGGACTAAGCATGTGGTTGTTTATTAGTTTATAATCATCTCTATAGCATGACCACAGTCATTAACTATTTCATCATTATTCTGTCATTTTTATTTTATTTTATTTTTGACTTGTTTTGCTATATCCTTGCAAGGATACTAGCAAAAAATTGTACGGTATTTTTCACATAATCATTGCTATAATCCAACTTTTTAAAGTTGAATGACTGGCATATATAAGTATATAAGGTTTATAAAGTGTATTTTCAATTATATAATGTTAACACCGTTGTGAAAAATTGTGACATAATGAATTTAAATGATAACCTGACAATTTAATACTAAAATAGCATATTCAAAACTTAATTATTCAAAGTTTTATGTCGTAAAGTGTAAAATAACTTTTTAAATTGATTATGAGGTTCTTAAACATTCCTCACATGACCAAACATATAGGTTAGCCAAAGCATCTTTGATTATAACTTTGCCAAATATAATGCTCTTACACCCGTCAACTACGGCAAACATATAGATCTAAATAATGAATATAATCTCATTCATGAAGTGGTATTGTGAGGAAAATCTAAAAAGTTGGGACACAAATAATACTAGTGGCAAAGAGGTTGGACCCATTTCACACGTTCCATTCCACACTTTTTGACTAATTGTGTGGTCGTTTACTAGTCTATATGACCAACTTTCACACACACACACACACACACACTTATAGAATGACCCGCATTAACATCGCCCTTTTAAACACGCACAATGATAATAATAACGACAACAACTCAATTGTGAAATATTTTACAAAGTTGGATCATGACAATAAAAGAATTTTCCGCAACCCATAATAATGGGTGTTTTGAGGAGGGAGTTAAGATACTAAACTATATTATTAAAAGGTTAGTTAAAATATATGTCAAATGCTAAGTGTTATTTTTTAAATGACATGGTATATAATAAAAAAATAAAAAAATTATAGCTTCATGGAAACTGGTAACTTTAACAGTAATTTTAATGGTGGGGAAGTTGATAGTTAAAATACAAAACATTAGGGTCATAAATTTAAAATTTTAAAGGTTAAGGAGCTGATGTGCAACTTACCTAAAGTTAAAAGAAGTTTTGTATATTTTAGTGTGCAAAGTTTGATGAATTTATGTATATGTATATTGCTATTAACGGGTAAGAGTATCAAGCAAATGACCAAAGATTTTTTTTTTTTAAAAAAAGTTGAATTACTAATAAAAAAATAACGTGCCCTTTTTTGAGACGCATAAAGTAAAAGAAGAAGTCAATTATGAAGGACTTTATAAAAGTAGAATATGACTGCAAAGGAATTTTCCAGCATACACACTTAACAAATTTTGTCCAGATTATGAACAATCTCTCTCATTAACTATTTAAGTGTGGAAAGTTTGAAAATGGGGACCAAACTAATCGATAGTATAACCCATCTCTTAAATTTTGAATGGTGAAAGACTTCAATAAAAAGTTGAAAGCAATAATTTCGATTGTAACAACATAAATGATATTTTTGCAATTTGAATATTCTTTGTAAACAAAATAAAGAAGTTGATAGTAAACATATTAGAAGAAGTTAAGAATAGAAAAGAATACACTGTGAAATTGGCAAATTGGAAAGGTAAATTTTTGAGTATGGCGGGCCGAACAACTCTTATCAAGTCGGTCCTTTCGGCAATTCCGCAATACCAGATGCAATCAACTCTTGTTCCGAAGGGGGTGCTGGCTGCTATTGAGAAACTCAGCAGAGACTTCTTTTGGAACCAACATGAGGACTCAAAAAAATTGCATCTGCTTTCTTGGGACGTCCTTAAAAGAAGAAAATGTGAGGGTGGTCTGGGATTAAAAGATCTACATTGCCAAAACAAAGCTTTCCTCATGAAGTTGTGCTGGTGTTTAATCAAAAAACCGGATGCCTTTTGGGTGAAATGTTTAAGAGCTAAATACTCATGTGGATCATCTGTTGATCCCCTCATCCAGAGAAGGAGTAAGCAATCGGCAGTTTGGAGTGGAATTGTAGCTGTCTGGGATGACTTCAAGAGTGGCCTAGGCAAATGTCTGCGAAGCGGCAGGAATACGTTAGCTTGGAAGGATCGTTGGACTCCTGTTGATAAGCCGCTTGAATTCCTTATAGACAAAAACTTGCACTTAGTGGATAGGAGTGCCTCTGTGCGCTCTTTCATGACCCCATCTGGTCACTGGGATAGAGCAAAATGGGCTTCTTTTCTCCCTAACTGGGTGGTGGAGAAAATAATGTTGATTTCTCCACCTTTAGGGGACGAAGATGATATTGTTTGCTGGAGGAATGCTACTGATGGGAACTTCAGCGTAAGATCAGCATATGACGCTATCTATCATCAGCACAGCCTTAGGTCCCAACATCACTGGCAGTCGCTATGGCACTGGGGAATTCCAGAAAGAGTCAAAATTTTCTTGTGGCAAGTATTCCACGACAGGCTTCCTACTAACGAATTAAGAGCGAGACACAACCTGAGCGTCTTAAACACCTGCCCTTTTCAGTGTGATAGTGTGGAGAGTATCCTTCATATATTGAGAGATTGTGAGATAGCGCAGAGTGTGTGGTCATCCTTAACTAATCCCCTATATTATAGTATATTTTTTTCTGGTAATTTGCAGGATTGGCTAAATTTGAACCTACAACACTCACCAGGAAACAACAAGATGGCGAGATGGCCATGGCATAAAGTCTTCAGTTACACATGCTGGCTCCTTTGGAAGAACCGATGCAGTCAAGCCTTTGAAGGGTCATCTGACAATTCAAAAGGAATAGTCCACAGATGTATTTACCATCTCTCGGAGGGTGTGTAAAATGGCAGGTTTCGACATCAGATATTCCAGATTGCAGATCGAGGTCTTATTCATTGGCACCCCCCGGACCCAGGATTTCATCGACTTGATGTTGACGGATCGGTGAGTAGAGAAGGTCAGGCTGCTTGCGGAGGTGCTATTCGGGATCATGAAGGTAACTGGATACGTGGATTCCAACAGAAGTTAGGTCACACCTTCCCAACTGCTGCTGAAATCCATGCAATCCGTCAAGGCCTTATACTGTGCAAAAAGCTGGGACTGAAGAAAATCAAGTTGTTCACAGATTCTCTTCAGGCGGTACACCTACTATTCACCCATTGTGATCCTGATCATCCCTTGTATGACGTTATTTCAGATACTAGATCCCTTATTTACAGCGACTGGGAGTTGGAGATTTCCCACACTCATAGGGAAAGTATTCGTTGTGCTGACTACCTGGCGGGAACGGCTCATAGTAATCCACATGACTACATCGAATTAGGGCTTCCCCCATTGGAATGTATTCACCTTTTTGCTTTGGATTGTGGTTCTTTATCACAAGACCATCCTGTAAGGCTTAGCCTATAGATTATGTCACTTTCAAGCTTTGCTTGCCCTTGTAACACAAAAAAAAAAAGAAAAGAATACACTGATTCCACCTCTAATGATAGAGATAGAAAGCGAGTGTGTCATCACTATTTCATTTGTTTTTTAAGGAGTTGATAAAAAAGTTAATAAATTTAAACCGTTTCATTTTGATATGAATAATTTATATCAAGTGGAATGAAATTGAAGAAGGGAGTTAAGATACCAAATTATGGTATTAAGAAGTTTTTTGATTTTTACCTTGGAGGGGCATATTATTTGTAAAGAATCAATTCATTTTAGTGGATATATTATTCGGATAACTTGTAAAAGCGCTAGACATCAAATGACCAAAGGTTAAAAAAGAAGGGGGAAGAAGGAGCGGTGAATAATGAAAAGGAAGGCAGGGCGGGAAACACGTTAGAAGAAAGGGTTGAGGAAGAGAGGGGTGTGGAAAACGCGGGGAGGTGGTTGGGATGGTGGTGGGAAGGGGTTACGGTTGACGAACGCGTACTTTTTTGCTTTTTTTAACAACTTTTTTTTTTAAAAAAAATAAAGCACCCCCTTCCCCCACCAAAAAAAGCCCCCGCCCGCTGGAGCTCCAACTGCGTCGGATGGAGGTCAGGCGGCGATGGGTGCTGACCGGCAGTGGTGCTTCGGTGGGGGCACAATTCTTTTTTTTTTAAAAAAAATTGAAGGGCAAAATGGTAAAAATGGTAACACTTTAAAACCCCAATTTAATACATATCACCTTTATGTCTTTTTGAAGTATTAGCAGACTTTTTGGGTTAAACAATTTCAAGTGGTATTTAAATGGAATTTTCCCTATTTTTCCCCCATAATTACAAGATTGTTAGGCAAATAAAAAAATAAAAATTACTTTTACTTTGAGTCATCCAAAGTAAATTTTATAGAACATTCTTTCGACCTTTAATATAAGATATTTATAGAGTTGATTTTGGTCTTAAATATAAAACATCGTTTTCATATTTGTTATTTTTAAAAAAAAAAAATTTACTCCTATTGATGCTCCTTTAATAACAATCATTAAGGGGAGGGAATGTGGGATTTGAGAAAGATGGTTATGGCACTATAGAAAATAAATGTTATATTAATTAACCCAATTAAATTTTTTAATCTAATCAAATAACGTAAATATATCTTATATCAATGATTGGAAGGAGCAATATAGATGTAAAAGACAATGCAACATTAAACATCAAAATCTAGGTGAATGGAGTTATGCAACATTAAACATATCTCTAAGTAAATATTTATGGGTAAAGTGGCATTCATGATGTAATAGCATAAATAAAATTAGGGTGCTCATGTAATTGGAAAATAATATCAAGAGTACTATATGCACTAAAAAAATGATTAGGTACTAAATATGGACATTTATTTTCATAGAGTTTCGACTATAAAAGACTTTACAAATTAAAGCTAGATTATAACTACAAAATATAATTTTGTGCATATATAAATTGACAATTTCTTTTGTCCAAATAATGAACAGTCTCCTTTTTATTAACTATCCTTGGGCGAAAAATTTAAAAGTTAGGACAAAAATATTAACAAAAAGTTGGAATCCCATTCCACACGTTGGGACTAGGCATGTGGTTGTTTATTAGTTTACAATCAACTTTCATACAGACACCTATAGAATTACCACATTCATTAGCTATTTCATCATTATTCTGTCAAATTTATTTATTTTTCTTTTCTTGACTTGTTTTTCTATATCCTTGCAAGAATACTAGCAAGGAATTGTACGGTAATTTTCATATAATCATTGGTATAATCCAACTTTTTAAAAATGAATAACTGGCATATACAACTTTATAAGGTTTATAAAGTGTGTTTTCAATTATATAATATTAACACCGTTGTGAAAAATGGGGACATAGCAAATTTAAATGATAACTCAACAATTTAATACTAACAAAACATGCTTAAAATTTAATTATACAAAATTTTATATCGTAAAGTGTAAAATAATTTTTTAAATTGATTATGAGGTTCGTAAACATCCCTCATATGACCAAACATATAGGTTAGCTAAAGCATCTTGATTATAACTTTGCCAAATTTAACACATACGAATATAATGTTCTTACACCCGTCAACTACGGCAAACATATAGATCTAAATAATGAATATAATCTCATTCATGAAGTGGTATTGTGAGGAAAATCTAAAAGTTGGGACACAAATAATACTACTGGCAAAGAAGTTGGACCCACTCCACACGTTCCATTCCACACATTTTGACTAATTGTGTGGTCGTTTATTAGTCTATATGACCAACTTTCATACGCACACTTATAGAATGACCCGCATTAACATCGCCCTTTTAAATACGGACAATAATAATAATAACGACAACAACTCAATTGCGAAATATTTTGCACAGTTGGATCATGACAATGAAAGAATTTTCCGCAACGCATAATAATGGGTGTTTTGAGGAGGGAGTTAAGATACTAAACTATATTATTAAAAGGTTAGTTAAAATATATGTCAAATGATAAGTGTTATTTTTTAAATGACTTGGTATATAATAAAAAAAAAAATTATAGCTTCATAGAAACTGATAACTTTAACAGTAATTTTAATGGTGGAGAAGTTGATAGTTAAAACACAAAACATTAGGGTCCTAAATTTAAAATTTTAAAAGTAAAGGAGCTGATATGCAACTTACCTAAAGTTTAAGAAAGTTTTGTATATTTTAGTCTGCAAAGTTTGATGAATTTATGTATATGTATATTGCTATTAATGGGCAAGAGTATCAAGTAAATGACAAAATATTTTTTTTAAAAGTTGAATTACGAATAAAAAAAAATAACTTGGCCGTTTTTGAGACGCATAAAGTAAAAGAAGAAGTCAATTATGAAAGACTTTATAAAAGTAGAATATGACTACAAAAGAAATTTCCAGCATACACACCACCAAATTTTGTCCAAATTATGAACAATCTCTCTCATTAACTATTCAAGTGTGGAAAGTTTGAAAGTGGGGACCAAACTTGTCGATAGTATAGCCCATCTCTTAAAATCTGAATGGTGAAAGACTTCAATAAAAAGTTGAAAGCAATAATTTCAAATGTAACAACATAAATGATATTTTTGCAATTTGAATATTCTTTGTAAACAAAATAAAGAAGTTGATTGTAAACATATTAAAAGAAGTTAAGAATAGCAAAAATACACTGGTTCCACCTCTAATGATAGAGATAGAAAGCGAGTGTGTCATCACTATTTCCTGTTTTTTAAGGAGCTCATAAAAAAAGTTAATTAATCATCTCATATTTCATTGTTAAATATTTCGTCACATATCATTGCCTCAATTTTGGTCGCTAGAAATATTTTTCCCCCCAATAATTTTAAAGTTAGTCAAATTAAAAATAAAAAATACTTTTACATTCAGTCATCCAAAGTAAATTTTATAGAATACTCCTCCGATGTTTAATATAAGATATATTTAGGAAGTTGATATTGGTCTTAAATTTGAAACATCGTTTTCATGTTTGTTAATTTTTTTTTTTTTCAAATTTTCCCCTATTAATGCTCCATTAACAACGATCAATAAGGGGAGGAAATCTAGGAATTTTGAAAGATGACTATGACACTTTAGAAAATATATGTCATATTAACTAACTCAACTAACTTCCTTATTCCAATCAAATTAGATAAATATATATGATATTAAGGACTGAAAGGAGTAGTATAAATGCAAAAGGCAATGAAACATCAAACATCAAAATCAAAGTGAATGGAGTTATGCAACATTAAACATATCTATAAGAAAATATTTACGGGTAAAGTGGCATTCCTGATGTTATTTTCTAATAGCATCTAGTACTCTATATCTTATATAAGATTAGGGTATTCGATATAATTGGAAAATAATATCAAGGTGATAGATGCACTAATGAGCCGTGAACTTATTAGTATGCTAAAGACCTAAACACAACTATGAGCAGTTATATCCTCATTCCAGATTAATTAAATAAAAAATATTATATTATTTTTTTTAAAGAAAAAAGCATAGTGCCTTGCCATTCCACTTTCCTATAGTTCCATCTTCCTCATATTTATTCGCTCCATGATAACATATATGTCTATCTATCTCAAATCTCAATGACCTATTTTGTTTGTCTGCATGAGAAGTTAAGATACCAAATTATGGTATTAAGAAGTTTTTTGATTTTTACCTATTATTTGTAAAGAATCAATTCATTTTAGTCTGTTATTCGGATAACTAGTAAAAGCGCTAGACATCAAATGACCAAAGGTTAAAAAAAAATGGGAAGAAGGAGCGGTGAATAATGAAAAGGAAGGCAGGGCGGGAAACACGTTAGAAGAAAGGGTTGAGGAAGAGAGGGGTGTGGAAAACGTGGGGAGGTGGTTGGGATGGTGGTGGGAAGGGGTTACGGTTGACGAACGCATACTTTTTTTTTTTTTTTAAAGAACAATGAAGGAATGGTGACAATAACGTGGGAGATAGACATAATTAATTAAAAAGAGATTTTTTTTTTTTTCAAAAAAGGAGGGGGCAAGTGATTGTGAGGTGTGTATAGAAGGAAAGGAATTCATAAGTAAAATAATAAAGCACTTCACGAGAGGGATTTGATTGGGTGCGTCACTTCCACGTGATACATCTTCATCCCACTTTCAAATATTATTGTGCGGTCTTCGTAGTTAGGCCTCCGTGGGACCACACCCGGGGCGGATATGGCTAAGCTGTCCTATCCCTTGTTCCTTTCTACATAGTATTGTACGTAATAATTAATTAAATTCGACTCAGCCATCATTCATGATTTTCATTCAGAAAGGTGAAACAAAATATTCGAATATAACTTTTGCATTCATATATCTTATCGGACATCAAAAAGAAAATAAAAGGGGAAAATATACTCGTTTTTGCCATGTAAACTGAAACTCAAAATTTGCTTTTTAGTCTCACAAGGTGACATTATAAATAGTAGCCCTGATTTCAAGAATTGTATGTCCATCATCAAAACAGAAAATTTCTTAGCAAAAACCTCTTTGATTGACGTTGTCATGGATGGTTCCTGCAATATTCTTGTGTTCCTTTTTGTTTGGTTACTTACCTTATCAAATGTTGATTTATACGTTTCCGGAGAATCCTCTCAGGTTCAATGCATTCCAAGTGAGCGAGCTGCCTTACTTAAGATGAAGCTTCATCTCTCTGATGATTCAAATAGACTTGCCTCTTGGTCTCCTCATACAAATTGCTGCAACTGGGCTTCAGTTGTTTGCCACAACATCACAGGCCATGTTCTTGAGCTTCACCTCACAACTCCACCTCCTTTTAAGTTCAACGACAAGATTATACATGAGACATCAGCGTTTAGTGGTGAGGTACCTCCTTCTTTGCTTGACTTGAAGCATTTGAATTATTTGGATTTGAGCGGTAATGATTTTGGATATATGCAAATTCCTGATTTTCTTGGCTTAATGACAAGCTTGACATATCTTAACCTATCTCATGCTCGGTTTGGTGGAAGCATTCCTCTTCAATTTTGGAATCTTTCCAATCTCATCTATCTTGACCTTGGAGGCAATTATTTATTGGAAGGAAGCATTCCTCATCAAATCGGAAAGCTGTCCAATTTGCAATATCTTGATCTCTCAGATAATGAATTAAATGGAAGCATTCCTCGTCAAATTGGAAATCTCTCCAATTTGCACTATCTTGACCTTGGACAAAATAGTTTCAAAGGAAGCATTCCACGTCAAATTGGAAACCTCTCAAATCTAATCAATCTTCACCTTGGAAATGGATTGTTGTCAATATCTGTTGAAAATCTTCGATCTATTTCGACTCTTTCTTCTTTGCAATATCTTGAGCTGAGAGATGTAAACCTATCCAATACCTTTGATTGGTTGCAGGTTCTACAATCACTTCCCTCCTTGAAAGAGTTGCACTTGTCAGAATGTGATTTAGCCCATCATTATGAACCATCCACCTTAAACTTTTCATCTCTTGGTGTCCTAGATCTTTCTGGTTCTGATTTTGGCACTTCATTGATCCCAAATTGGATATTCCAACTAAAAAAGTTAGGTCGTCTTCAGTTAAATAGTATTGGTTTTTTAGGTTCCATCCCAGAAGGTATTCAGAACTTGACTCTCCTTCAACATCTTGATTTATCTGAAAATTGGTTCAACTCTTCTATCCCTGATTGGTTGTATAGTTTGAGTCATTTAAAGTCTCTCATTCTCTCTCACAACTCCTTGGTTGGCACAATTTCTAGTGACATTGGAAACTTGACTTCTCTTGTTACTCTTGATTTGACTGATAATATTTTAGAAGGGCTGATTCCAATTTCTATGGGCAATTTTTGCAACTTGAAAGAACTCGCTTTTTCAAACAACAAGTGCAACCAACAAATTTCTGAAATATTAAAAATTCTTTCAATGGGATGTGTTTCCCCAGCACTAGAGATTTTTTATATGAGTGGTTCTCATATATCTGGCCATTTCACTGATCATATTGGTGTTTTCAAAAATCTTGTTGAACTTGATCTTGCTGAAAACTCCATTCAAGGTCCAATACATAGCTCATTTGGAAATCTTGCATCTTTAAAATATCTTGATATTTCTAAAAACTCCATTCAAGGTCCAATACATAGCTCATTTGGAAATCTTAAATCTTTGATATATCTTTCTCTTTGGAACAACACTATTAACAGTTCCATTCCTATATCATTTGGAAATCTAACATCTTTGGTGTATCTTGATCTCTCTGAAAATCAACTTGTTGGAAATCCTTTTGAAATTCTGGGATCACTCTCTAAATTGAATATACTTTATTTGGAATATAATCTCTTTGAAGGAGTTGTCAAAGAAGCCCACCTTTTTAATTTTACCCAACTGCAAACATTCTCAGCACACAAAAACAAACTCACTTTAAAGGTAGACCCCAATTGGAATCCTTCTTTTCAACTTTTGGAGATTTTAAGTTTGGCTTCTTGGAATTTAGGTCCCCACTTTCCATCATGGATTCAATCCCTAAAGCATCTTCACTATTTGGACATATCAGACACCAAGATTTTTAATTCTATTCCAACTTTGTTTTGGGGCACAATTGGCAATCTTCAGTATTTGAATCTCTCCCACAATCATATTGAAGGTGAGCTTTCGAATATACAGATAAACATCACTACTTCCTTTAGTGTTGTTGATCTAAGCTCAAATAAATTATATGGCCAATTACCTTATGTATCACAAGAAGTGGTGTACATAGACCTTTCAAACAACCGGTTTTCAGGATCCATTGCTAGCTTCTTGTGTCATAAACAAGAGGAGACTAAGGGGTTACAGTTTCTTAATTTGGCATCAAATAATTTATCAGGTAAAATACCTAATTGTTGGATGAAGTGGCCGAATCTTGTGACAGTGAACTTAGAAAACAACCATTTCAGTGGAATCTTGCACACATCTATGGCATCCTTGTTGGAGTTGCAAATGCTGAACATTCGCAATAATAGTTTTTCTGGAAATTTTCCTAGCTTTCTGAGGAACAAAACCAAACTGATTTCTTTAGATCTAGGAGAGAATCAATTTTCTGGAACGGTTCCAACTTGGGTTGGACAAAGGTTTTCAAGTTTAAAGATTCTTGTTCTGAGATCAAACAAATTCTCTGGTCCAATTCCTCTTCAAATTTGTAACATGAGTGTCTTACAAATCTTGGACCTTGCTTACAATGAGTTGACAGGATATATACCACAATGTATCCATCATTTGAGTGCCATGTTGGTAATAAGTAGTACTTTAGATTCTTTCATTTCTTTTGGCCCAATTCTTTCTCATTATCAGTTGTTGGTCGAAGCATTATTATTGAAAGGAAGAGTTTATGATTACAGCACCAATCTTGGTCTCGTCACAAGTATCGACTTCTCAAATAACAGATTATCTGGTGAGATGCCAACAGAACTGACAAGACTCAATAGACTCCATTATCTAAATCTTTCAAACAATCAATTTATTGGCCAAATTCCTCAAAATATTGGCAATATGGAATCGTTGGAGTCTATAGACTTTTCAAGAAACCATCTTTTAGGTGAAATCCCACCAAGCATGTCCAAATTGAACTTCTTGAACATGTTGAACTTGTCTTACAATAATTTGACGGGGAAAATTCCCACAGGGACCCAATTACAAAGCTTTGAAGCATCAAGTTTTTTCGGAAATGAATTGTATGGTCCTCCACTCAATACTAATTGTTCATCAAACAGCTCCAATAACAAAGAGGACAAAGAAGTTGATCATGTGAATGGAATCAATTGGTTCTTTGCGATCATGGCATTTGGATTTATTGTGGGATTTTGGGCTGTGGTGGGTCCTTTGCTGTACAGTGCTTCATGGAGGTATGCTTATTTCCAATTCATTGATAGGACGTGGTATAAATTGCAATCTCGTTGCTACTACTAAGAAGAAACCAAGGCCAAATCTGCATTTGGGATGTTGCTGTGCTTAGAAGATAAGTGGTTTATTATCTCCCTTGTAATCATGTTATGCTTTTCTATTATGTAGTTCAACTTTGAATGTCACACCATTGTATAATATATTTCATGTGATGAAAGTGTTTTTCTCTTTATAGATGTATTTTGGATTAATCTGAGCACGTAATGTACAACTATAATATATTGCATGTCGATTCCATCATTCTTATTGAAGACACAAATATTTGTCCAATATTCACACACACAAATATATATATATATATATAACAGTTGCAAATATCTTGTGATTTCGAATACGCGCGTGCAAGTTTCAATTTTGAATACTGATTTGCAAGTGCATCTTTGAATTTGGTGGCATAGAACTCATGGCCATGATATATGTTTGAGTATAAAAGCCATGCTAATATACTAGCTGTTGAGGTAAAATCTTTGATATATGGTCTGACTTTTTGTTTGAATATTATGTACATATTGTAAGTAATCCTATTTTAGAACAATATGTAATTAAAAGGCATGTATATAAGTTAATATATTGTTATGATAATGAAATTTGGATTTAGGATTTGAGGAAAAGATGGGAGAAAGAGAGGTAAAACAGAGAGAAACAGAGAGGAACAGGGAGAAGAGGGAAAACAGAGGAGAGAAACTTAATCAATGCACTGTATATTTCAAATCATCACAAAAGCTACAAATAATTCAAAGGGGTCTGCATATATAATCAACAAGACTAACTCTAACAACTATTTTCTAATTTCAGGCTAACTAATATTATTCTAATGCTGACTAACTAATCCCAATTGTAATTGTCATTATATGATTATATAACACTTAGTGACAAAGTTCCTAATACAAACCAATCTAAGTGATTGAATGACAAAAGAGGGGGAAGGATGGAGAATCATTACAGAAACAAAAAATGTGGGTCAAAGGATAGAGTATTAGCATTCTTGTATTAGCATGAGCAATTAAGAATGGAACATTAATTGAAAGATATAATTTGAAAGTATGTCCATCAACTATGTATGAATGTTTGCCTATTAGATTAGTGCATTTAGGCACTCAACACTTTGACCAAAAAAAAATTTAGGCACTCAACACTCCTAAAGAAGGAAGAGAAATTAACCAATATGAAAAAGGATTAGGTACTAAATATGGACATTTATTTTCATAGAGTTTCGACTATAAAAGACTTTACAAATTAAAACTAGATTATAACTACAAAATATAATTTTGTGCATATATAAATTGACAATTTCTTTTCTCCAAATAATGAATAGTCTCCTTTTCATTAACTATCCTTGGGCGAAAAATTTAAAAGTTAGGACAAAAATATTAACAAAATGTTGGAATCCCATTCCACACGTCGGGACTAAGCATGTGGTTGTTTATTAGTTTATAATCAACTTTCATACAGACACCTATAGAATTACCACATTCATTAGCTATTTCACCATTATTCTGTCAAATTTATTTATTTTTCTTTTCTTGACTTATTTTGCTATATCCTTGCAAGAATACTAGCAACGAATTGTACGGTAATTTTCATATAATCATTGCTATAATCCAACTTTTTAAAGTTGAATAACCAGCATATACAACTTTTAAAGGTTTGTAAAGTATGTTTTCAATTATATGATATTAACACCGTTGTGAAAAATGGGGACAGAGCAAATTTAAATGATAACTCAACAATTTAATACTAACAAAACATGCTTAAAATTTAATTATTCAAAATTTTATCTCGTAAAGCGTAAAATAATATTTTAAATTGATTATGAGGTTCGTAAACATCCCTCATATGACCAAACATATAGGTTAGCTAAAACATCTTGATTATAACTTTGCCAAATTTAACACGTACGAATATAATGTTCTTACACCCGTCAAATACGGCAAACATATAGATCTAAATAATGAATATAATCTCATTCATGAAGTGGTATTGTGAGGAAAATCTAAAAGTTGGGACACAAATAATACTATTGGCAGTCGTTGGAGCAAGAGCTCGAGCGGCTGGCAAGGGGATTTAGGGATTTTTTCCCCAAAAGATAAAGTAAGGGAACTTGTGTAATTTCACACATTTGTCAACATTTTAAAATTTCAAATAAGTCATTTCAGAATTATCGAAATTCACCACCCTTATTTGTCTTTTATATATTTTGATTGTATTTTTCTGTCATGTTTCCTTTATTAAATGGAAAAGGTTAAGTGAAGAAAATAGAAAAAAAGTATTGTAGCAAAAGAAAAGTAGAAAATAGCAAGACTAAATGTAATAAAGCAAAAAAGCATCAAAGTTATCAAATTTTAGAACCCATATATTGAAGAAAATAAGATATTATGTTTGGGAATGGGTGGTATGTGGAGGCTCCACGAGAGAAATTTTTTTTTTTTCCCCCCTTGTTTCACTGCATTTCAACAGCTGACAAATAAACGGACTGGCAATTGTTAGTGTGTGAACAGATATGAAAAATCAACTTTTACCCAGAGTTGTATTTGTTGCAATAGTTATAAAAGTATTTATTCCAGTTTTTCTGAACTGGGCAGCATATTATCAAGTACAAGTGGATTTTTATTTTCAGTGCGATCATGAAACATCAGCAGCGTGATCTTGAAGCAAACACTTTGTTTTATGCATAAACAATTTGGAGTACTCCGAAAAAAATGCTATTAAATAATCAGGAAGAGTAAAATTTTATAGGACTAGACATTAGGCACAGCATTGCCCAACATTTGAAAAATGAGGGACACTATTAATAATTTATGTAAGAACAAGCATTTTGTAACATCTCAAATTTTTATTCATAAAAAATATATTATAATCAATTGAGAAATTCAATAAAAAGGGTGAATATGCATGAAATTGGATCTTATGAATTTTGAAAGATTCATATTCATGAGAAAATGGGCAAATTAATTCAAGAAATTAGGAATTAAATGACAAAGGTGATAGCAAAATCATAATTTTGCCAATTTAGCCCAAGATTTATTATTTTTCAATTAATTGGAGTTAATTTCAATTAATCAAGGAAAATAAAGGAAAATGTATAATTAAATTATTCTTGATGGAATAAATCAAGATTGTGAAATTATGGGGAATTATACATAATTCATTTAATTGAATTATGGAATTATTGAAACATATATTTATTTTCCTTTTTCCTTGATAATTTCGGCCAACACATAAAATGAGGGGAATAATTTAATTTCATGAGCACATGTCCAAAAATACCACATGAAGCGAGTACTAATGACAATGGTAAAGTGGGTATAACATGAAGGTATGGATATGATGATCATGATGGATGATGGTAAGGGAGCAAGTAAGTCAAATTATGAAGGAAGTATGGGGCAAGTATGGCATAAAGTGAAGAGGTATGGTGGAAGCATGGAGAGAGGTATGGTAGAAGACATGTGTCACCATATCAACCGTTGATGAAATCAATGGTTAGGAGGAAAGAAGAGGAATTCAATAAAACACATTCTCTTCCCTCTTCATGCAACATTTAGTCCAAAACTAGAGAAAGAAGAGAGAGAGAGAGAGCTTGAAGACCTTAAGAGCTTTGAAGAGAAGGAAGAAGAAATCCAAGGTAAGAAGTGATTTCTTGAGCTTTTCTTACAATTTTTTGTCATGATATCCTTCTCTAAACCTTGATTCTTCATGAATCCATGATCTTTAAGACTCATTTTGAGCTCAAGAAGAGAGAGAGGAGATGCCTAGAGAGAGAGAGGATTCAAAATCTCAAGAGGTAACCTCGCAAACCTTAGATCTAAACTAGTATAGTGTTGTTATTAAGGTTTGTGTTTGGCTTTGGTGATTTTTATCAAGTTTGTAAATTTGGAAAAGCCCTAACCCTAAGGGGTTATGCTATCTAAATTTCTTTGAATCGTGGTTAAGAAGTGTTTAAATGAGTTAATAAAGGATTAGAAGTGGAAAAGTACAAATTTTAGAAGCTAGAACACAAAACTACATTTTTTCATTTTTCTTGAATATTTCAGCCAGCACTGTTTCAGGGGGTAGGAGCTGGATTTTCATGAAATAGATGGTTCCATTGGATTCAGTGGGCAAAAATAAGCAGAGTTACAGTTGGTCACTTTTTCGGTAGAGGCCAAAAAAGCATAATTACGAAAATGCCACTGAAAATAGGGGCTGTCAAGGGTATTTTCGTAATTTGACACTGAATTTGGTAATTTCGAGTCGGGAAATGAATTCCTTGGGCGAAAATACATAAATATTACCCTAGTTAAAATTTATAGGAAACCATGCCATCGGGCCGGGTACGGCGAGGTCGGGCCGAGCCGGGGTTTCGGGGGCATTTTGGTAAATTTTCACCATAGACTAATATAACCAACAGAAACACTATGGAAGTATCTCAACTGTACATTTGATGTTTTAGGACCAAGTAGAGAGCCCAAGGGATTGACACGCAAATCAAGGCACGTTATTCAAGGATTAGGGAAGGGCGATTAAAGTAGGGAACTTACCTCTCCTGCATGTATTTGATATTTGTGCTGGTGTATTGATGCATGTTATTATTTTGCTTGAATATGTGAAACATATATGAATAATTGAAGCTCTATTCCTGTTTATGCTATGGCCATACATATGTTGTTTGAAACATTGAGCATGCAGATATGTCATTGTGTGAGCATGAGTTATGTAAGGCAAGCGTGTCATGCATTAAGCACTTATCTTACATGCATATTGGTATTACTTTCCTACTGAGATTCCCCAAAATCTCACCCTTCCCTACCAACAATTTAGACTAGAGAAGACAGAAGATATGCTAAGAATAATGAAAAGAACCGTACGAAGGAGATCGCAGTGGTGGAACAAAGACGAGAAGATGTCTCTATTTTATTATGATGGGTTTAGATACCCACGTAGAGCTGCGAGGCTACATTAATTGTATTATCAAGTACGAATCCCTATGGGGAATTTTCGTAATCGTGCATATAATATCAGTATGTTTATGCTATTTTTGTGTTACCCACTGAACTGCGTATTGTTTTCCACAAATACTATGAAATAGGTTAAAATAAGATGAGGGTGTGACACATTTACTACCTACGTGTTGTGTGGAATGCACTACACACTTAAGAGGAATAATAGGGCCAAAAAATAAACAACACAAAAAATACAAAGTTGATGAAAATATAACGGATTATTATTAATTGAAATGTATTAAATATATATTGAAATGAGAAAATATATATATATATATATATATATGTGAACTATAAAGGAAAAGAAGTTGAGACTTATAAGCCAAGTGCACCTATAATGGAGTCATTCACTCCAGGCGAGTCTTCTACTCGCAACACTCAAAGTTTAATTAAGTCATTTTGACTTGAATCACTTATAACCTTTAATTCCTTTGTAACCTCAACTCCTATAAGCCAACCTGTACCAGAAAATTTATTTTTTTCTCAAATAATATCTTTCCAAGAAAAAGAAAAAGAACAGTCCAAGAAGAAGAATAGTAGTCCTCAAAAAGAATCCAATAATGACCTCTTTGAAATACCCAAACAGTATAATTTCTATAAAGTCATTATCAAAAAGTTGAACCAGCTTTCTTTGTCTAATAAAACCATTAAATATGTATCCCATTATGCTTTCAATAAAGCCATCATATATCCAGGAACTCCTTCAAGAATTGTAAAAACCTTGTATCAATATGATTTAATCCAAAGTATATACGCATCTAGATCCTTGGAAGAAATTGCAGAATTACCTCAAAAATTAGTAAAAGCTGTTGGTGAATATTTTGATATTGTAACCCAGAATCAAGTATTTATCAGGTGTTATTCAACTGTAGCTGAGATCACTTCAGAGAAGTTTTATATGCCTATAAACCTCATTAGGCTGGGAACTACTAAAAAACCACTGGAGTATGAACCAGAGATTAAGGAAGATATATCAGATGATGAAGACTTCCAATTCCGAGTATCCAATATAAGAGCTCAGGATTACCATATAATTTTCCAAGAAATGAACCGTATAAAGGTGGCCAACATGACACCTGGAAGAGAAGAATATCCCTGGGTATATTATTCCACTGATAAAACATGTGTATATTCCCTGGGAAAGAAAAAGCCGACTAATGAGAAGCAGTTCGGTCTCTGGTATGACAATATAAAGAAAAATAAGATGGAGAATACCCCAGATACTAAGAGAAAAATATGCCAAATAATTAATGATTATCCAAACCATGAATGCGAATATTGCCATGAATTTCGAGGAAATGATAAGAGTCCTTCTATCATCTTAGATCCAAGTTTACTCTAGAAGGAGTGTCGACAGAAGCAGACAAGAATAAGTGTCGGCAGAAGCAGACAAGAAGCAAAAGCAACAGCAGATGATGGCCGACAAAGTTGAGTCATGTAAACTTTTTCTTTAAAGAATCTTATTTGTAATTGTCCTTTGGTAGGTCACAGGTCCTGTAATGTTATGTAAAAGTAACTGAAGTTATAGTTACTCGAGTCAATTGTTATCAGAGTTATGTAACTAGGGTCGAGTCATCAGTTCTATATAAGCCTATGCAAACTCGTTTGTAAGACACCCCTCCTGTAAGCAATCCTTGAATGCAATATACATAATTTCTAAAATCTCTCTCTTGTCTCTCTGATCTCTGCGACCAGTTCTCTTCAATTGCTGCTACCAACATTATATTCAATTATCTATTGTTGAAGAATAACCAGGTATGATGGGCTAAACTTCTTTTAGGGATCTAAGGGGGAAATTTTATTCGATCATAAGGAAAGTATTATAGATTATGTTACCGGGCAATATGTAAAAAAAAAAAAGAGTCTTTTTATGTTCGGATGAATAAAAATAGGATGAATACGCCTCCAGTAGGAAACGAAGGAAGGCTGTGCTGATATAATCTGAAGGAAGAAGGTTGAGATTCCAAATAAACGAATGCTCTGTGTGAGATTCAAAAGGAATTCTCTATAAATGGTCCATGTATGAAAGAGGACATGGTTCCTTCTATGACCCGGATCAACATCGGTCAAAGATCATCCTAGTTTTATTTATCCTCTTAGTAAATATCTGTATGTACAGACTTTGATTTTGCAAGTGTGTCCTTGTTTATATCTTTAATTTAAATTCCGCATGAAAATTGCATGTTGCCCAGGTCTGCATAAGCTATGGTATATATATATATATATATTTGTAATGCACCTATGTGGGAACTACATACATGACCAACCGCTTCATCATATGATAATTAAGAAAACTATGTTTACAAATTTCAAATCATGTCCACCACCTCGGTTAAAAGAAACTGATTTGAGATTTTCAAATCTGAAGGTTTTTTTTTTTTTTTTGGAATTTCCCTTTTTTTAAACAAATTCCTTTCTAGCTTAATCAAGGTAATTAATGTCTTCAATTCTTTGTAATAGGTTAAGTATGAATTTCTCCTAAATTAGTCAGGTTAAAAAAATTGTCTTAAATTATATAAGTGACAAACTTTCAAATATATATTAATTGAATCAGACAACAATAGGCTATTAATCGAAGACAAATTTTTATTTATTATAAATATAATATTTATGAATGTTCATATCCATCATTATTTCCTATTCACTCTCATTATTTCCTATGATTATGAAATCACATTAATTGTAGATTAGATAATTATGCCTATAAATAAAAAGCGTATGTTATGTATTTCACATAATGCTAAATAGTGAATGAGAATTTCTACTCTTTCTTTCTTTCTCTTCTCATCTTTTCCTTTATTTCATAACATATTATCTACACAAAAGCTCTAATAAAGTATTTTTCTCTTTAGTTATTTTAACAATTTCCTCTACCTTCTTTTACCTTATTTGCTATATCCTTGCAAAAATACTAACAAAGAATCGTATGGTAATTTTTGAATGATCAACACTTTAATCCAACTTTTTAAAGTTTATAAAGTGTATTTTAAATCATTAATGTTAACACCATTGTGAAAAATGATGACATAGTGAGTTTAAATGATGGCTCAACAATTAAATAATAACAAAGCATGCTTAAAATTTAATTATTCAAAGTTCTATCTCGCAAAGTGTGAAATAACATTTTTAATTGATTATGACATTCCCAAACATCTCAGATGACCAAACGTATAGGTTAGCCAAAATATCTTAATTATAACTTTGCAAAAATTTAACACATATAAATATAGTGTTCTTATGCCCATCAGCTACGGCAAACATATAGATCCAAATAATAAATAGTCGCATTCATAAAGTGTCATTGTGAACTTGACCAAAAAAAAAAGTGTCATTGTGAGGAAAATCTAAAAGTTGGGACAAAATAATAGCAAAGAAGTCGGAATCCCATTCAACGCGTTGTGACTCATCATATGGTTGTTTATTAGTCCATAATCAACTTTCATACAAACACCAATAGTACATAATGACCACATCAACATTGGCCTTTTAAATATGGACAATAACAATAATAACAAGTCAGATCAATTGTCAAATATTTTACAGAGTTGGATCATAAAAGAATTGTATTGCGAAGGGAGTTAAGAATTTTAAATATGGACCATATAATATTGCTGGTCTTATAACAATACGATAAAACTTTCCTTTTATCTTTTTAGATACTTTCCAATCACAAATAACTCCACTAGATTTTCTCCATTTATACCATTCAGTTTGAATTTTGTGATTGACATCTCCATCAATTTCACTATATTGTTATATAAATGATCTCAAATACCTAAATTTTGTTACTTGCGGAATAACTTCCCCCCCAATTTAACTTTCATTTCACTTTGATCTTGCCTCTTATCATACTTGCAATGCATATATTCAGTTTTGCTCCTACTCAGGCGAAAGCCCTTTGATTCCAAAGTCCGTCTCCATATCTCAAGTTTAAAATTAATATCCTTCCTAGATTCAGCCAACAGAACTACATCATCTGCAAAAAACATGTGTTTGAATACTTTCATAAATAAGAATAAAATTGGAAAATAATCATTATTAACCTTTCAGTAGGCTTATATAATTAAAACCAAAATTTTCATCTACAAGTAAACATACAAAAACAATAATGTTATTTTAAAATAAAGGAAGGTGGGACACAATTCTTTTTTTCATGAGGTATTTAATTTCTTCTCAATTCATAATAGAAACTTCTTCTCTCTCCATAATGAAAAAGCCAAGAAGATGAAATTTTAGGATACGTTTGAATCAGCGTTTCAGAGCCAATGATGAAAGACTAACATCTAGATTGGATATTTTTTAGGGAGAATCACTCCTAAGTCCCAAAGAAAAAAGATATTATCAAAAAGGTCCCTGGTTACAACTTCAAAACGTATATTTACAACCTGTTGAGTGTGTTTTACAACCTTTAGGGATTTTTCTGATAATATCTTTCTTCATTGAGACTTAGAAGTGATTTTCTCTATTTTACATGTTTGGGATAGCTTTCCTGAATAAGTGCTTTTTCTTCAAAGATCATCAAAAACCACGATGCGAGAGAAGCCACTTCTTATAACTTTTCAAGGCTTCGAATTCACGACTACGTGTGTGTTTAGGGAGGCCAATAAGCCCAATTAAAGGAGGTAAAAACCCAACTGGCAGCCAACAAGTGTTTTTTGAGTGTTTGGAGAGGCCTATTAACAATTAAGATTTTGCCAAAGCCCAATTGGTGAAAGCTCAATTGGGAGAAGTTAGAGAATGGAGCTTTTGTTAAAAGCTAATGGCATTTTATGCTAGATTGAGTTGTTTGAAATTAGTTATATGATATTGGTTTTTCCCATAAAATATTTTTTAAATAGTATGTAGTATCAAAAAATATTTTTTAAGTATTTTTAACCCCTTAAAATATTTTTCTAATTGTATCCACTACCTAGTTTACTATCACACTGATTGGAATTTTACCCACTTTCTAATTGTACGCACTCAAAAAATATTTTTTGAGTGTTTTTAACCCCTTAAAATATTTTTTTAGTTATATCCAGTGTGTTATCAGACTGATTGCAATTTTACCTTTAATGTATTTTTTCAGCTCCAAAATTTACTTTAAAATATTTTTTGGTGCTTTTAACTCTTTAAAATAATTTTTTAGTTCTATCCAGTCTTAGGAGACCGATTACAATTTTACCTTGAATGTATTTTTTTTAGTAGTAAAGAGCACCCAAAACTTATAATACTGATTTATTGATTTTCACCCACTCTAAAATATTTTTCCAATAGCACCTAATATTTTAAAGTAATTTTTAAATATTTACTTGATTTTTTAAATACTTTTCCACCCACTCTCTCTTACCATTATCACAAAAACCCTTATGCTTAAGCCAATCCAAACATAAATCATATTACACAAATTAACTTTTACCAAAAATAATATTATAACAAAAAGATACCTACATTTATGCCCTCCTCATTTTTAATTCCTTACAATTTTGTCCTTATCTGTCTATCTATCAACACCTCCATATTATCTATTCCCTTCTTCAACACCTCCCTTATGCTTCACTTACGTTTCTTTAGTTTTCCCTGTGAGTATTTATTTTTAATGCTTTGGAGGGTGAAAATCATTTTCAACATATTTTTTATCATTTCTTAATTTTTAATATCATTTTTCTGGCCGACAATTTTTATATTATTTTTTTATTTTATACTTACATATATTTATATTTATTGAATACATTTAATTAAATGCTTTTTAGCATTTACATTTTTTTATGATACACTAACATTTATTTTTATAATACAATTTTAATGTTTTTCTTAAATTATATAAATTATATATTATAAAGCTCATGCCCTTTTAGTCATTTTGCATCTAAACTTATTTTTCAAAATAATCATCCAAACAAGTTCAGTTTCATAAAAGTCACTTTTGTTACGACCAATCCAAATATAAATCACATATTGTTCAATAAAATAAAATGTTTGATTTTAGTGCTTTTAAAATTCTCTTGACTTATACTTATTGTCTCATAGTTCGTCACGATGTGCTAAATAATTACTCAAGTATAATCCAGACACGCACAACATATACACATATCACTACCTCAATTTTGTTCGCCAGCAATTTTTTTGCCCCGCTCTCCCTTTATTTTTTTTAACCTATTACGAAAAATTCGCCCTTAGGTATAAAGTTTTCAAAAAAAAAATTGTTCAATAGAATAAAATGTTTGATTTTAGTGCTTTTAAAATTCTCTTGACTTATACTTATCGTCTCATGTTTCGTCATGATATGTTAAATAAGTACTCAAGTATAATCGAGACACACACAACATATACAAATATCATTACCTCAATTTTGTCTGCTAGCAATTTTTTTTGCCCAGGTATTCCTTTATTTTTTTTTTTAAGCTACTACGAAAAATTCACCCTTAGGTATAAATTTTTCAAAACAAAAAAAAAATTATTCAAAAGAATATAAAATGTTTGATTTTAGTGCTTTTAAAATTCGCTCCACTTATACTTATCAAAAATAAAATATATTATTAAAAAATATATTCAGAATTTTTTTAAACACACAAAATACACTATAATAGCAATTCAACACAGATCCAAACATATTTTAAAAATAGAAAAATTATATGTTCAAATATAGATTATGAATTTAGAGATATTTAGAAAAAAAATTAAAAAAATATTGTTGAATAGAATAACATTTTTTATTTTAGTGCTTTTAAAACTCTCTTGACTTATACTTATCAAAAATAAAATATATTATTAAAAAATATATTCAGAGTTTATTAAAACACACAAAAAACACTATAATAGCACTAAAAAATTCAACACAGATCCAAGCATATTTTAAAAATAGAAAAGTCACATGTTTAAATATAGATTATGAATTTAGGGATTTTTAGAAATAAATTGTGTCTCAATCGAAGCCAAAATGAGTCCCTCATGCACCCCATGAGAAAAGAAGAAAACAAACTATCTGGGAAAAACTTGAAGAAAAAAAAAATCACTTTCCTGGCCCAAAATGAAAATAGCCCAGATCGTACATTAAAAAAAAAAAATCCCAAATCCTTCTTTTTTAAACAGTCTCAACTCAACCTTCAAAGCTCATTAAAAACTTTTTTTTGTTTTTTTGCTACGCAGGCTATCCACCGGAGCGAGTCCGATGACTAATTTCTTGGGTACTATCGGGCCCAATATGAGGGCAACCCTCCCAAGCAAATTTTTTTATTTAGTCAAATACTCACTAAGCCCATAATGCTATTTGAATTGATTTTAGTGTTTTTAAAATTCTATTGACTTATACTTATCAAAAATAAAATATAATGTTAAGAAAATATATTCAGAATTTTTTTCAAACACACAAAAAACATTATAACAGCACTAAAAAATTCAACACAGACCCAAACATATTTTGAAAATAGAAAAATTATATGTTCAAATATAAATTATGAATTTAGGGATTTTTAGAAATAAATTATGTTTCAATCGAAGCCAAAATAAGCCATCGTACGCCCCATGAGAGAAGAAGAAAACAAAATATATGGGGAAAACTCAAAAAAAAAAACCTTTTTCGGGCCCAAAATGAAAATAGCCCATATCGTATATAAAAAAAGCCCAAATTCTTCTTTTTTAAACAGTCTCAACCCAACCTTTAGAGCCCATTAAGAACTTTTTTTATTTGGTCAAATACTCACAAAGCCCATAATACTGCTTGAATTTTTTTTTTATGTGAAATGACACCGTATCGCTATGAAGGAGGAGACACCCCTGAAACAAAAACGATGTCGTTTGGAATTAGGGTATCATCTAAAACCTTCAGTCGAGTCAGATCCGACCTGACTGGTGAGAAGGGTTGGGTCTGTGGAACCCGAAACTTCTCACCTCCGTATCTCCTTCTGACATTCGTTTCTCGCGTTTTGGTGTTGTTCTCTTTGTTCTTTCAAACTCTACACAATGAAACTAATGTTGTGACCTAAAAACACTGTTTCCTCATGACCCAATCTCAAAAACTAAAGACAGCCAAAATGATTCCGTTCTTATGGTTTTTCTTTCTATATCTATGTAATTCTTCAGTGTGAATCAGTATTTTGGAATCTGGACCGGCCGGTCCGGTCCGGGAACCGGCAAACTGAACCATGAACCTATCCGATCCAGTGACTGAACTGGTTCGCCATTTTTTTTTTGAAAAATCGATTTTTTTTAATATTTTTTCTTAGAATTTCATATTAATAAGCTTAAAATATTCAATTTCTCACATGTTTGGCCCCAGTTTAACTTCTGTTTGACTCCAGTCTGACCCACTGACTCTTGACCCAGTACCCTGACCGGTCCAATGACCAGTCCGGATTTCAGAACCTTGGTGTGAATCCTTCGTTTTCTTGTCCTTTACATTTTTATAACAATATGTTGTTGACTAGAAACTTTGGTTTTCCTATGACCCAATTTCATAAATACTAACAGCTAAGATCGATAGATGTTTCTTTCCTATTGGAGTCCCAAACTTTCATATACCAAGTTTTTCTTCACATTTAAAAAACACATACATCATATGAAACATTAGAGAATGAAGGAAAAAAATTAAGAAACAAGGGCATCTTTATCGAAATATATTATCTTGTAAAGTTTTGAACACACAGACACCAATGGCAAAAATGAACAAATATATGTAGCAGAAAAACTTCGACTGATACATGCCTCTATAACTATGGACAACAATTCTTCATAGGAAGGATAGATAGCAACTTAAATCATCCATTATAATCCCTCTCTATACTTTTTCATTAGAATTTATCCATGTAAAAACATAAACAATAGAAATTGATACCATATAAGTATTTTGAGCGTACCTGGAATCCAACTGACTTATAGAAGTACCCATAAGAAATCAGAGTACCGATGTGTGCCTCGATCACTTTACACAACAAATGCATCAAAGTAAAGCCTAACCCTTCATTTAGACAGGCTAGCCTGACTGACTCGGCCCGTTTTGATAGCTCTACCACAATTTGAATACTGAATGTTATTAAAAAAATAATTTAGAATGTTAGATTCATAAAATATTACTAGAATGTAGAATGAACAAAAAAATTAGTTTAGGAGAATATTGAGTACTATTAAAAAAGCATTTTATAGCACTTGGTGTGGGAATAAAAAAATATATTTTATTATACACTAATCTATTATCGATCATAAATTGATTTTTTCTTTATTTAAATTAAATAGAAAATGATATAATTTATAAAAGAAAATTTTCAAGTAATAAACTTTATCTAAATTTTATAGATCAATTTTTCTTTAAAAAATTGATTTATAATTGGGAAAAAAAATACTACTTAAACTTCAAAATCTCAAATAAATGGTTTTCTGAAAAAAGAAAAACTTGACTAATAGATTTATTTTACAATAATGAAGTACTTAGGACTACTGCAATTCACAACATTCAACCAACTAAATTGAAATACAAGCATCCAAAATTATTTAGTCTAATAGTAAACTAACTAGATTACAAAGTGAACAAATTGAGTTTGAATCTCATCTTATTCAAAATAACCCTTATAAGAGCATCCTAATCGCAAAACCTCAATCCAAATTAACAAGTTTCTCATATACTTGATAATAAGATCCAAAACAATCATGGACATCGTGTGGCTAAAAAGGTTATGAAAAAAAATTGAAATACAAAGTATCAGAGATTAGCCTAACATCAAGGACTGTCAATAAAATGCCATTTGCAAAATTTGCCTAAGCGGCTCAAACAACCTGTGGCAATTCAATTGAACATGCTTACAAGGCCTTCACAATCAAAATTCAACAGAATAATCAAGTCAAAGATCAAATATAAGTTCCCAACACAAACATAAAAAAAAAAAAACGGGGGAAGGGTGGAGAATCATTATAGGACCCAAAAAAAAATGTGGGTCAAAGGGCAAAGTGTATAACAAAAGTCAGCAAGAATTTTTTGTATTAGCATGGGCACCCTCGCCTTTGCTCATTCTCAGGAGCAGCGTCTGGAATCCCTTGAAAATATCTGCAATTAAGAATGGAACATTAATTGAAAGATAGAATTAGAAAGTATGTCCATCAATGATCTCTGAATGTATGCACATTAAATTAGCACATTTAGACACTCAACACTCTTAAAGAATGAAGACAAATTAACCAATATGAATCCTTAACCTTCCAACATTGATCATCAATAAAAGTAATATTAGATAAAGAATCAAACAATCATATATACATGTCTCCAGGAAATATATAGATGAATATGGTTCATAAGATAAATTCTTAGTACACATAATTTAACGGTTGACAACAAGAGTACATTTGAAATCTCATCGAAGTGGGTGTATTTTGGATTTGTGGATTCCACTTTCCCACCTACTTGGCTATGCACTCTATGGTTCCTAAGAATTTCTCAGGCTCACAATCTATATTTGTGAGTTCTCTTTACCAGGAAAAAGTTAGCAATTGTCTGATTTATTCACTACCTCTGGACCATTTCTCAAATATTATTTCAAGAAACACAATTAGAAGTGCAAGACAATTTACTTCAATATTCTTATAAAAAATTAATAGTAGTTTTCTTCGTCAAATAAAACAATCTTGCCACAAAAACCCATAGCTTTAACTAAATTTAATTCCAGAGTATGAAAAATATGAAATTATCAAAAATGAAGAATAATCTGACCACAAAAATCCATAGCCTTAACCTGAGTTTTGGAAAGGAGGGAAAAAGCTAAAACCAAAATTTTATTCATTGATGGGCTATTGTTATTGAAGTTTACAATTGAGCCCATAGGCCACTACTGATAAACCTACTATAAGGTAACTAAGTAAAATGCTGATTCTACAATCTGAGGAGATGGGGCAAGAAGTCCATTAAAAGATTGGAATAGAATAATATGATTAATGGAGCAGATAGAGGGGTAAAAAGAATTTTCTGTTGAATATATGGGGATAAATTCCAACCTCTCGGAAACTACAGGCCTATTTTCTTGCTGTCATGCATATTCCCTTTATGCTGTTTTCTAGGATCATTTACTGTCATCAACTACGGAGTTATGCAGTCCTGACTCTTCAAGTCTGTTTAGTGGAATTGTTATTCTCATTTCCTAGTATGATTACTACAGGGTTGCTTAAGGTTCTATCATTCTTATTGAATATTGAGACAAAAATCCAACATTCACATATATAGGACGCAAATATCTTGTATTGATCAAATAAATGCATGCAAGTTTGAAGCAAAAACTTACATGTCCTGCCCTTGCTCATTAGCTAGAGCAGTCTTGGCAATACACAAAAAAGCAGCATCTATATTGTAGTCCTCTTTTGCAGATGTCTCAAAGTAAGGAATATTTCCTTTTGAAGCACACCAGTCCATTGCTTTCTTCTCAGACACCTGAGTTCAAGATAATTAAATCTTTACGCAACCTATCATGAGACTAACCACGAGGCTACTAAGGTGGTAGGATGGGTGATAGTTTGGGAAAAATAACCCAAGTTCAATATATTCTCTTACAAAAATTTAAAAAATATATATATATAAAGGCTACAAGAAAACTTCAAAGTACATTATCATCTGCTTATCATTCGACTGTTTCCCCCATCAATATCAATCTTGTTTCTGAGCAATATAAATGGAAATTTCCTGGGATTAGAAGAATTTGCCTGTGTTTCAATGAGAACATTTATCTTAATAGAATATCATCTTCATTCAAAGAACACAAGTCAAAGGATAAAACAAGGATGTCCAATTTTGACATAAAAATGATGACGAGAATAACAATGTAGAAAAATCAAATATTATTTAAGTAATTTCAGTCAAGTCCTGTACTAGTCCTGTACTCCAGTTATACATCTTTAACAAACAAAATATCAATAATCCATCAAACTGGGTGGACTCAAATCTCTTCAAATAAAAAACCATGCAACCAATGCAGTGCTCTTTCATAACTGAAAATGCATTGAGGATATATTTCCTATAATTAAAACACTTTTGTCTTCTACTTTAGTTAAAACTCTACTACAGCAGTTAATATAAGATACTGACAAAAATGCATTGTTTATTAAATAAAAGGGCCAAGTGAAGAAAGTGCCAAAAAAATATATATTAAAGCTAATAAAGCAACAATAGCGTCAGACTGTCAATTTCTAGAACCCACATATTCAAGAAAATATGATATGACCCACCCCCCCCCCAAACGGTTTAATAACAAGATGCACAGCATAGTCTAGAACTGTGTTAAGGTACTGAGTAAAGTAATGGATAAATGGGAAAGTTAGATGATAATTTGAGAATTTATGTTGAGAAGGATAAATGCATTCTGAGATAAAGAGCAAACAAGAATCTCACCTTCTCTCTAAAATAGCCCAATACTCTGTTATAAAGAGAAAGCAAACATCTCACTAACTCTCTAAGAATAGCCCTGAAGAATCTCCTAAACCAATTTACTTTCTGAATATTCAATGCTTTACTGAGTAGGCAAGAAGCCAATTTATAGAAGTACAGAGAGATAAAATCTAATTCAAAATTCAAACTAAAAATTCCAAATAATATCTAAAATAATATCTAAAAGAAATCCAAATAATATCTAAAATGATATCTAAAATCTAGGAACTAAATCCTACTTGTGGATATTCCACTTATTCTTAAATATCTAAAATAATAAATAATATTGTCAAAATATCTTAAATCCTATTTGCGGATAATCCACTTATTTTCAGATTTCCTAAAATGATAATAAAAACAGACTTAATCAATAAAATAAATATTAATAAAATCAGACTCTATCATTATCCCCTCCTTATAAATTTGCCTTGTCCTCAAGGCAAAACGAAAAAATTATATTTCTTGTATGTCTGGAGGTTTAGGCAGAGGTGGTATGAAGGCAATATAAGTTGTATCAGCAACTCTAAGTAAGACTCCAAAAGGAATAGTAGACCAAACAAGAAGACGCAAGCCAAATAGCAATTCTTCAAATACAAAATCATGTTTGAACCAAATGTCCGCAAGAATTAGAATTTTATGACTCTGGATAGTACTCTTCATCATTGAAGCAAACGACTTGCATATTTTGGTGTTGAAGGAGATTCCTGCAACATTCCCTCTTAATTCGGTCTTGACTTCTACTACTAAGGGAAAACCGGGACCGGGATCACACCTTGTGATCCCGGGAATTCCCGGTCCCGGTTTTTTTTCTTTTTTTTTTCTTTTTTCCTTAAAAAATAGGTTATTATTTTATTTTTGTATTTTTTACCCCATAAATTAAGTTATCATTTGATAAAATGTATATCACATATTTAGTTAGAGTTAAATCGTATATATCGTGATACAAATCCTAACTATATAATGTATAAAGATAATAACAAAAATGATGAATGTGATAATAATGTGTTATTTTTCAATTCTAACTCAATTTATGTGATTTTTATGACCTTATTAGGTGTTAAATAATCATTTTAAATACTAGATTATAAAAAATTTAACTAATATAATTATATTATTAAGACCGGGAATTCCCGATCCCGGTCCCGGGAATTTCCCAGGACCGGGACCGGGACCAAGAATGAGATCCCAGTCCCGACCAATCCCGGGACGGGAACCGGGAATGGGTATTCCCGGTCCCGTCCCGGGATTTGAACACCCCTAATCTTCATTGGTGAAAAGCTTGATTTGCAGCAGTGGCCTGGGCAAAAGATGTCTCCACATTGATAGCACACTCCCTTCTCCCTCCTGATTTGAGCTTCCATATCTAGTTGAGTTGTTCCCGTTGAAGTCGATGTTGTGTATTGAGTTAGTTGTGAGGACGACACAACTGATTTATTTTGGTTTGATGAATCAGACGCATATTGTGCATCCCCTGTTGTCGCAGAACTGGGTTGTGTTATGCGAATCTGGGTGCTTAAGTGATTCAGCTTGGACCCACGTGATAACATAAGCTTCTCATATTTTAGGGCTAGGCGAGTTGCTTCATACAAAGTATGGGGCCTACAAATCCTCAATCCAGCTCTTAATTCTTCCTTTAGGCCGCCTAGGAAAACTCCAAGAAGGCAGTGTTGTGGCCAATTTTTGACTTGTGTTGAACGTTTAGCAAACTCTAAGCTATATTCTCTAACACTCCCCACCTGTTGTATGCTACAAAGATACTCATCAGCACTTTTCAATTCTATTGGCCCATAATGTTCCAATAATACCTCTACTAGTTCATCCCAATAGAGGATTGTACGCTCCATGCTAATGGTGATGAACAAATCATAAGCATCGCCCTCTAAATGCCTAGATTCGATATCTACTTTGAAATTCTCAGAAGTTTGATAAAGCCGAAAATAATTTTCAGCCTTTGAAATCCATGACTTTGGATCTCCACCATTATATCTGGAAAAGTATCTTTTAGATGACGGATGAGAATATGTTGGAAGGGGTGGTGATATTATAAATTTGTGAAAAGGGTGAATGGAATGGGTAAGTAACATTTTTGGATCGAACGGCTCTGATACCATTTGTTAAGGTACTGAGTAAAGTAATGGATAAATGGGAAAGTTATATGATAATTTGAGAATTTATGTTAAGAAGAATAAAGGTATTCTGAGATAAAGAGCAGGCAAGAATCTCACCTTCTCTCTAAAATAGCCCAATACTCTGTTATAAAGAGAAAGCAAACATCTTACTAACTCTCTAAGAACAGCCCTGTAGAATCTCCTAAACCAATTTACTCTCTGAATATTCAATGCTTTATTGAGTAGGCAAAAAGCCAATTTATAGAAGTACAGAGAGATAAAATCTAATTCAAAATTCAAACTAAAAAATCCAAATAATATCTAAAAGAAATCCAAATAATATCTAAATTCTAGGAACTAAATCCTACTTGTGGATATTCCACTTATTCTTAAATATCTAAAATAATAAATAATATTGCCAAAATATCTTAAATCCTATTTACGGATAATCCACTTATTTTCAGATTTTCTAAAATGATAATAAAAACAGACTCAATCAATAAAATAAATATTAATAAAATCAGACTCTATCAAACTGGAAGCTTCATGGTGTGGAGGCTCTACGAGAGACATATATTGTAAACAGAAAAAGACACCAGATATTGGAGACATGATCCATGGATTATGCTAAAAGGAATCAGTAAATTCAAGTCAGAATCATTTTTAAATTGTTTTCTGTTTACCTCTTTTTTTATAACTGCATTGCAACGGCTAACAAATAAAAGGACTAGCAATGGTTAGCATATGAGCAGATATGAGGAATCATTTTTTAATCCAGTGTTGAATTTGTTGCAAAAGGTTAGAAGTATTTATTTTAGTTTTTCTGCACCAGGCTGCATATTTTGAAACAGAAGCAGAATTTTTTGTTTGTTTTTATTCCAAAAGACCCCTTAGCAGAGATATCCTAATCACAGAGCCTTAATCCGGATTAGTGAGTTTCTCGTATACTTGATAATAAAATCCAGAAAAAAGGCGGACACTGTATGGCTAAAAGGATTATAAAAAAAATTGAAATACAAAGTATCAAAGATTAGCCTAACATCAAGGACTGTCAATAAAATGCCATTTGCAAAAATTTGCCTAAGCAGCTCAAACAACTTGTGACAATTCAATTGAACATGCTTACAAGTCCTTCACAATCAACATTCAACAGAATAATCAAGTCAGAGATCAAATATAAGTCCCCAACACAAACTAAAATAAACGGGGGAAGGGTGGAGAATCATTATAGGAGCCCAAAAAATGTGGGTCAAAGCACAGTATCAAAAAAGTCAGCAAGAATTTTTGTATTCGCATGGAAACCCTCGTCTTTGCTCATTCTCAGGAGCAGCGTCTGGGATACCTTTGATTTAATCGTGTCTTTATGTTTTGGGGTCAAATATAAAATATTTATAATCAAGAATTACAGTGTAATGTAACACTCGGGTCGTCTTACTTGAGGAATCTTTATTAAACTGTCTAAGTAAATTAATTATCATGTAATTGCAATTAAAACAAGGGGAAAATGATTTTTGGATTTTTGAAATTAATAATTAAAAAAAATGCAATTTTTAATTAAAAGTTAATCAAATATTTTTGGTATTTTTCTTATAAAAATGGAGAATGAGTAAAAGTGAATGGAATGGTATGGAGTGGAAAATATCCATAAAGAATGCTTTTTGTAATGAAGGAGTGACAATCCTTGCTCAAAAAGATTATGGGAGTTAAAACTCATTAAATCTTAAGAAAAACCCCAAGATAACACTTGATCCAATATTCCCAATTAATAGTAGCTCCTACAAATATAGCTAACTACTACTTCTTGAGATATTGTTTAAAACCACTTAATGTGTAATTGAAATTAAAATAATACAACATGAGTCTTCTTGAATTTGAGTGATGAACAGCCCCTCAAGGATACAAATCAACCACATTAACTAGACAATAACACGCTAATTAACATAATCTCATTACAACCACAAAGAAATTAAAACATATATAATCTTCACATTACAAAATTCAATCTCAACTACAATTATCAAAACAAAATAGACAATTAACATTAATCTCAATTCCAGTATCACATATATGAAAATTTCTAAAACTAGACAATCCAAATATATATAATTCTAGACTAATGGAATGATAGCAAAACTCCCCTTTTAGTCCAATAAGCTCAAGAAACTCTTCATCACCAAGAAGCAAAGGAATCAGCCACTACTCACAGCCACTGCAACTGTCACATACTGGTACTTCAATGCTCCCATGGAAATTAAAAGTGGACAGAACAGATTTGTTGAAGAATTGAAATGAAAACAAATGGGTATTGGGAATGGTTGAGGACGAAAATGAAAGAAATGAAGATGATGGTAATGTTGATAATGGTGGTGAACAAGAGGCTAGATGAGAAAGAAAAGAAAGAGCAGCTGTCGGTGGTGTTGTGATAGGAAAGAGAGAACACTGGTGGAAGTTTGGTGTAGTGGGAATAAGAAGAAAGAAATAGAGGAAAAAAAAAAAGGGAGTGAAGGTCGGCTGTGAAAACAGAGGTAGTGGCAGTGATTTGAGGTGAGAAAGGGAACGCTGTTGGTCAACGTTGGTGGTCTGGTATCTCTTCTCCGGTCACAGGAAGAAGAATGGCTGGCGGTGTAGTGTGAAGCTAGGTCTCTTCCCGTCCTTCTCGTTCCAGTTTCTGCAACTCAAGCTCTCAGCTCCTCCTACTCTGTCACGGCGTCTCTTGGTTCTCTACTCTTAGTTCACGCTGATGGTTGTGGTAGAACAACACTCGCCGGCGGCCTATGGTGGTGGTGGGATTGCCGCCGGCGAGAGAGAGGAAGAAGAAACCGAAAGGAATCCAGTCAGTTCGTGTGTGCGGCGCTGTGTCTCTGATTGAAATATCAGCTTCCTTTCTCATTCAATCTCGGATCCGTCCGATGCCTCTCGGGTTTCAGCTCCAGGAAGCCCAATTCTTCAATGTCAGGCCCTGTTTCAGCATCTTGGGTCCTCACTCCCTGTTGAGGCCCAAGCATCTGTAATTCCACTCTCGGCTCTGTTCTCTGCAGAAGGAGGAGGCCCTGGTCAAAATGGGCTTTGACCAGAGACCTATCTGAAAAGATGAAATGTTTTGAGCAGGGACTAAAGCGAAACTTTTCAAATGTATTTATAGAATGAATAAAATTCCCAAATATTTTGGGCCATTAATTGTGATTTTCCCTGGACCCTTTTTTTCATTAAATTGTTATTTCCATAAATTATATGGCCCTTTCATGTACCCAAATGCATTTTTTTTTCAAAAATCTCCAATTTTCTTTCATAACACCAACAATCCAAAATTAAGCATAAAATAGCATTAAAAATTCAAGAAACAATTGTAGAAAATAATTAATAAATTTTGAACTTTTTGCCCCTAATTACCATTAATTCAAAACAATTGTTCCTAACCAAAATTCATGCTTAATCATGCAAAAATGCTTCATAAAATGCATTTAAATCCCAAATAAATCATGTAAAAATATGGTTCAATCAACCTTGGAAGTATATGCAATTAAGAATGAAAAATTAATTGAAAGATAGAATTGGAAAGTATGTCCATCAATGATCTCTGAATGGATACATATTAAATTAGTGCATTTAGACACTGAACACTCTTAAAGAATGAAGACAAATTAACCAATATGAATACTTAACCTTCCAACATTGATCATCAATAAAAGTAATATTAGATAGAGAATCAAACAATCATATATACATGTCTCCAGGAAATATATAGATGAATATGGCTCATAAGATAAATTCTTAGTACAGTTGACAATAAGTGTACATTTGAAAACTCATAGAAGTGGGTGTGTTTTGGATTGTGGAATTGTTATTCTCGTTTCCTAGTATGATTACTACATGGTTGCTTAAGGTTCTATCATTCTTATTGAATATTGAGGCAAAACTCCAACATTAAAATATATAAATATATATATAGGATGCAAATAGCTTGATATGATTTTGATTACATGCAAGCAAGTTTAAAGAAAAACTTACATGTCCTGCCCTTGCTCATTAGTTAGAGCAGTCTTGGCAATACACAAAAAAGCAGTATCTATATTGTAGTCCTCTTTTGCAGATGTCTCACAGTAAGGAATATTTCCTTTTGAAGCACACCAGTCCATTGCTTTTTTCTCAGACACCTGAGTTCAAGATAATTAAACTTGACACATGCTATCATGAAACTAACTACAAGTCTGCTAAGGTGGTAGGAAGGGTGCTAGTTTGAGAAAAATACCACAAGTTCAATTAATCCTCTTACGAAAATTTAAAATATATATATAAATAAATAAAGGATATGAGAAAACTTCAAAATACATTATCATCTGCATAGCACTCGACTCTTTCCACCATCAATATCAATCTTGTTTTCAAGCAATATAAATGGAAATTTCCTGGGATTAGGAGAATTTACCTGTGTTTCAATGAGAACATTTATCTTAATAGAATATCATCTTCATTCAAAAAACACAAGTCAAAGGATGAAAAAAGGATGTCAAATTTTGACATAAAAATGATGACGAGAATAACAATATAGAAGAATCAAATATTATTTAACTGAACAGAGTTTTTCGGTTGAACTTAATGAAAGATCTCCCTGACTGAACCGTCTGCATCAGACAATAATAAGTTTAGCTTGGTTTCAAGTAAGCCATTCCTTAGCAAGAATCGACAGAAGCATAAAAAACAGTTCAAATTGTGGTATATTTGTTGTCCAGCCAAAAAAAATGAATTGCTAAGTAACACTACAATATCATGGAAAACAAGAAGACGAAATTATCTTTGATTATATGTATGAGACATTTGGAATACAAGCGAAGAGGATTCATTCAAGTGTAGAATAGAAGATATTTGATCACAAGTACCTTAGCTGTCCAGTCAGATCAAATCATATTTTATAGCTCCAAGCAACTGAGAAAATTTCAATTTGTTTGTAATTAGGTTATTGGGAAAGAAGCAAAATCTCAGAAGAGGAACAAAAAGGAAGAAGAATGGGTGAATAATGAACTTGAGATGCAAAAACTGAAGGTTGAAATGCTTAATGCCCAGGAACAGGTCTCTTTAGAGAAAAATCAGCCGCAGGCAGATATAGCAACTTTGTCAGAAGAAAAACTAATTTTTGCATGGGGTTTCCAACGCAGCTGCTTATTTTTGCAACCCTAATACCTGTCCTCTTTCGTATTCAATTCATTCTGAACATGGTCAAGCTGATCCTTGTGCTTCTCCATATGACTCTTCAAAATCATAATCTCTTTTTTTTTTTTTGAGATCTGAATTTTCAAGTTTGAAATTCTCAGCTCCTCTGCATTTTTAACAAATTTTCTTGGGTTAAGGTGCAAATTTTCCTCTAAAAGTTTTCGCTGAAAAGCAATGTTGCCCCAATAGGTTTTTTTAGGTTTAATGTTGTCCCAAAAGTCTCAAAACATAGCAATTTTGCCCTATATCATTAAAAAATTAATGTTGACATTGACAGTTAACTTTTTAAAAGTAATAGGCAACACTAAACCTAAAAAAACTTTTGTGACTATATTGTTCCTAATTTTCTAAGTAACTCTTCATAACTTATGTTCTCTAAGCCTGCAATATGTTATTTGTGTCATCCTCATGTTCCATGTCGTCAGATTTCATAGGCAAGCCATGGTGATGGATTAACGATGAATTTAAAGATTTGGATTCTGAGAAGTCACAGAGCTATTGCCTCCAGAGTTTAGAGAGGAGTCTATATTGAGAAGATAACCAATTCCTAAATCATAAAGGATTGTAACGCGGACTATATCCTTTCATAGACCCTCACAGACTTTGGTTATATATCTATAATTATCAATATAAAGGCCATTAAAAGCTGCATTATTCAAAAGCTATGAATGCCATTAAAAGCTGCATTATTCAAAAGCTATGAATAGTATAAATTATGACACATAAAACTACTCAATGAGTAGCTCTTGTTTATTTTCTTCCCTTTTTTTCCCATAACAAAAAGCAAGAACTAATATAAATATCATCAAGCTTAAAACAATTAGTCAATATTGACTGAAAGTTTAAAACCTTTAGATGCAACAAAACAAAGCAAACAACAAACACCTATAAAATTTTAATTCTTGTGAGCACAACCTTGTAACCCCAAAGTACTCCTTCAAAACGGGCAATAACTATGTTCTATAAACACTACTACAGATTCAAGTATATAAAATGCTTAATAAATAACGGTTACAATGAATATAATGTATGTCGAGGCGGATGTCATGCAAGAATATTTAACGATTAAATATGCGCATCGTCATGTATTGAGAAATAGAATCAATCGAACTCCTGACTTATACATCTCACGATGTAAGTGTTCATTACCTATACTTTGTGTCTTTTCAGTAATTAAGCTAGGAAAGCAATGACTGGGTGAAAGAAATATGAATATGCGTATAAGAAAGGCTGTAAGGGATAAGCATACCCTTGAGAAGCTCAAGAATTTGTATACGCCTTGCTTTGCTCAAAGGATTACATACCCCAAGCATCTTTTTCTATACACATATTTGTATGTTCCCCCCCTTAGTCTTAGCTTTCTCTGGTTAATTTCTATGTAGAGACACAATTTATAGGTCAACAATTACATTATCACGTATATACGTCAATAATTGCTATTGATTCTTCCCACAAAGCCTGTAATGTCTTGATCCATTCTGAATTGCATAGCCATTTGATGTTGGAGGTACTATTCTACTATATATAAATGAGTCCAACTAGCTTAGAAACTCTCATTTGAAGAGTCTCACATCCAAACATCACAGTTATTATATAATAACAGTAATTTATTATATAAGTTCACAGTTCATATTTAGAAACCGTTATTAATGTACTAAATATAAAATGGATGTCTACATGACACCATTATTTACTTTTATTAAAAGTAATGATTTTTACGTAAGAACCATTATATATGTTATTGAATAAATCATGGTTGTCAATATGAGACCGTTATATATCATTCAAGTGTTACTATATATTATGACGGTTATTCACGTGCGCCTGTTAATTATTATCACATCAATGCACATAGTAAGAATCATTATATATGTTATTGAATAAATCATGGTTGTCAATATGAGACCGTTATATATCATTCAAGTGTTACTATATATTATGACGGTTATTCACATGTGCCTGTTAATTATTATCACATCGATGCACATATTATGACCTCATCAAGACTCAATCCATAATGAATGTTATATTAGAATCGTTATAATGCGTCCAAAATAAACAACATTTCGGAATCGTAATGTTGCATTGAGCATACATAACGCTCGTATATATGACGATTTGAAACCATGTTTTATGACTGTTAGTAGCCGTCATATATTACTATTTCTGTAGTAATAACATTTATCTCTCTATTCTAGCTCATATGCATTTCTTAATTGACTTGAGTGACCTTCACATCACAACTATATCTGATTGTGCACCGTAAAACTTATAAACCTAGTTTGGGATGAATTTTGGTTATAAATTTAAGACCTTTTCTAATTTATTTCTTATATTTATAATTTTTCTTGAAACTAATTTGACTAACTTATAAATTGATAAATAATATAATGTTACACAGAAATATTTTAGAGAGTTGACACCACAAATATTATAATTAAATAATTTATTTCGCTTCATTAGTCTGCCCAAATTAGATAAATATGTCTTATATTAAAACTAGAAGAGTATAAAAAAAACAATATTAAAGGTACGTGAAGAAAGTAGAGAATTTGAGAACAACAACATGAAATGTATAGCTAAACTACACGACGAGAGGATGGTTCTTTGATAAATTTAGATGGATTCAAAATGTCCTGTACTCTTCCAATAGGTGTGAAGTACAATAGTAAAGTAATTTTAAAATGGGAAAATTTCACTTAAACCCTAAAGAAGCAATTTTATTTCAGTCAATTTCAAAAGATTCTGAGATTTCATTGCATCGCTCAGGTTAAAATAAAATTAAGTTTGTCATGCAAAGACAATGATGCCTTACTTTATTTTTTTCCATAAAAACATTTATAAGACAAATAAAAGGATTCAAATGAAACCAAGGAAAAAGAATATTTTGGTCATTCACAAAATAAATAAATGCATTTACAAAATAAATAAAGAGATTTAAAAGAATCAAACGAGTTAAAAATTTTGGTCATCCACAAGACAAATAAAGAAACTTATGAGACAAATATGTGTATTTATAAGACAAATAAGGAGATTCAAAAACAAATAAAGAAATAACATCGTCGTCTTTTCACCCACAAAACTTAATTTCATTTTGATTTAAGGGGTATCATGAAATTTCAGAATTTTTTAGGGGTTAACTGAAATAAAATTGCTTATATGGGGCTAAGTGATATTTTCCCTTTTAAAATCCCAGCCCACTTATGAGGAAAATTCCAAAAAAATGTTTTCAAATTATGATGGTATTTTTCTGGAATTTTCGTTATTATTTAACATTGTTGTCACACTATATTAATGTTTCTCCTCCTTGGTGATGCGTGAACTCCAAACTGCACACTTTCTTTCTCCAGTCTTGCTTTCTCCTCTGTTGCACGTACCTTGTGGCACATCCACAAAGCCTCTGTCCTCAAATATTCGGCCTTAGCAGTTATGCCAAAATGGATGGACATTTTTCTTTGCAGTTCGCAAGATTTGAACGCCAATACCGTTTATCAAGACATCGACTCTTTTTTGAAGTTTTTTTGCCTTCTTTTCTATTCATGCTACCCCCCCCCCCCCCCCCCACAATCGACGAACCTTTTTTCCTTTCTTAGCAATTGTCCTTGTTTCTTTTCTGTTTTATAACTAATGTATATATGACTCGGTTATTTTGCTAATATCATTTTTTATTATTCATAAAAAAAAAAGCTATACAGCACCTTGATTGGATAAAAAGTCGAATAACAAAATTTATTATAGGAGCAAGCTTTTGGCATTCAATTTAGACACTCTTGCCATCACACCTCTCTTTAAAATGGTAGAGTTGAGGGAAAACATAGACATATAGTTGAGACAGATTTGACCATGCTAGCTCAAGCTAAAATGCCTTTGTTTTACCGGTGGGAAGCATTTCATATAACAACTAAATTGATTAACATGCTGCCATCCACAGATTTAGGCGAAATCTCACCACATTTCAAGTTGTTTCGAAGACATCAAGATCATGATTCTCTTAAAATATTTGATACATCTTGTTACCCTTGTTTAGGCTACAGTTTCGAAGACATCAAGATCATGAACATAAGCTACAGTTTACAACCACCAAACGTGTATTCATTGGATACAGTAACAATCATAAAGGCATGAGTTCCATTGGAAAAAATTATATGTCGAGGCATGTGGTATTTAATGAGGGTGATTAATAAGAAGTTACCTGAAGAGCAAGTGCATCCCAAGGGTTTCTTTCAGTCTTGTATCACGCTTGCAACTCAGAATGTGGATTCTGGCCAATCTTTTGGTTCTCAAATTTTATTATCAGTTGCTATTTTACCAACTGTTAGCAGCACTAAAATACAAGAAAAACAAATGAATACTCCAGTCCCTGTAGAACAAGAGCATTCCTCAAATTAGATGGTTGAATCCAGAATCGATGATCAATCCTATTCGACATCTCATTCTCAAGATAAAGGTGAGAACTTGATTGCTTCACCACAAACAGTTGTTACCACCGGTTCAGTCAAGCATCATATGGTCACAAGGAGTAAAGCTGTGATACACGAACCCAAACAGGCTTACATTGGAGTTGTAACCACATAATTGATTATTAAAGAACCCTAGTGTCAGAGAGGCTCTAAATTCAACAGTATGGAAACAAGCTTTGCAGGATGAGTATAATGCACTTATGAAAAACAAGACTTGGGAATTAGTTCCTTTTTATGGTCAGGAAAAATTGGTAGATTGTAAATGGGTGTTTAAATCTAAAGCACTCAGTGATGGCTCAGGTTATAAACCAAAAGCAAGGCTGGTTGCCAAGGGATTTCAGCAAAGTCCATGTATTGATTTTGATGAGACATTTGGCCCTATTTTAAAATCTTCTACACTGAAATTTATCTTAACCTCAGCTGTCACCTTTGGTTGGAAAATTAGGCAGTTAGACATTAATAATGCCTTCTTAAATGGAGATCTACAGGAACAAGTTCTCATGAAACAACCAGAAGGTTTTATTTCTCATAAGCATCCAAATCATGTGTGTCTGTTAAAAAAAAGGCACTTTATGGTTTGAGACAAGCACCTAGAACTTGATTTGAGAAATTAAGAACCACTTTGGTAAATTGGGGCCTCACTCACTCAAGGTGTGACACCTCTTTTTTTTTTTTTTTCATGCAAAACAGAGAAGGGTGAAGTAGCAAAACTACCCATTATCTTTGTTTGGAAGAGCTACGGGCACTATAAACCATTTTTGGATACAAAAATACCCATCAATATTAAAAAGTAGCCCAAAAATGCTATTTTCATTAATTTGTTAGAGTAAGAGCCATTAAGTTTGAATTTTGGAATCTGACACATGTCTTACAATGCCTAGTGAGACATGAGGATGTGAAGGGCAAAGAGCAAAAATACCCTTTATCTTTTTCAAGAAGAGTTACTAGCATTATAAACAAACTTTAGGTTCAAAAATACCTATGATGATGATTCCAAAATGGCCTAAACAGCCACTTTCGTTAAATTCTTCTACGTTGACCATGTAGACCTATGATAATTCCAAAATGGCCATAAACTTTTGACCAAATAAAGTGAGGGTAAGGAGATCTAAAAACTTTGGACCAAACTATTCAGTCCAATATTTTTTCTCACCTTTTCCTCCATTCAAACATTGAGTAAGAATTCTTGTTATGTTTGTCTTGATTTACGTTGATAATATTATTGTGACTGGGATTTGTTCTAAAATCCTAGAACTTTTCATCAAGTAGCTTAATTCACATTTTGCTCTTAAGGATTTGGGTCATTTGCGTCAGTTATTAGGAATTGAAGTCTACCGAGAAGAGACTGACCCATTCTTAAAGTAGGAACGATACATTATGAACATTCTGGATAGGTTTGGTATGTTTAATCATTCACCATTACTCACTCTTATTGCAAATTTTTCTGCTGAACTTGCATGGCTTCAATCTCTCATTGATGAGTTCGGAGTTCATCTCAAACATCCTCCCAAAGCATGGTGTGACAATCTAATTGCTTCTGCTTTGGCCTCCAATCCAATTTATCATGCTCGCTCAAAACACAGAGCTCGATGTTCATCATATTGGAGACAGACTGTAACATCCCTAAAATAGCAAAGGGATAAATTTTCCCAAAAATAAATTTTAAATGATTAAATTAATGGGAGAATGATAAAAAAATATCATTTGAACTTTAAAATCCCGCTGACAAGAATGATAATGGGATTGACAACACAAATCTCTGTCAAATGACTAATTGGGGATTTTGAAGTTCAAGTGCTATTTTTTTGTCATTCTCCCTAAATTGGGAGAATTACAGAAAAATCTCCAATTAGTCATTTGATAAAGATTTATGTCATTTAATCCCCAATTAGTCCTTTGAAAAATACCATTTAAAGGTTTATTTTCTGAAAATTCCAGGAAAAATAGTTAGAGATTATAATTTGGTTTGAAAATTTTAGGAAAATTATTTGAAGGCTTTATGAAGCTAATTAAGAAAGAAAATCCTTAAAAATTATTAAGGATTAATTTATGAAATTAGATAATAAGCCAATATCGATTTAGAAATTGAGAAAAAGTGAGTAACTTTATTATCCTGACTCAAAAATCGGAATTGCGCTAAAAATAAGTCAAATTATGAAACCCAAAGAATTTAAGGAATTTTAAATTAGATAAAGTGGGAAAATTAGAACCTAGTATATGTGATTAATAGAATAAAAATATATGTATGTGTATATATATATATATGTATGTATGTATGTAAATACACACACATGGCACGCTCACAATTCACGGTTAAACTCAACACACCCGACCTACATGCATTCCCGACATGCTTTCACACATAGCACACACATACAAAGACACTCAAACACTCCCTCACTCTTCAGTTGATTATTATAGACAGAGAGAGAGAAAAGAAAGAGAGAAAGAAAGAAAGAAACAGAGAGGGAGGGGTCGAGAGGAGACGGAAGGTGAGAGCGAGAGTTTCTCACCAGAGAAGAGGAAGAAGGAAGCACCGATTTGCATATGCAACACCGAAAACGTGTGTAGGTTAGTCTCCTAACGTTTAACTTGCTTTTACTATTTGGTTGAGTCCCAACCCCTAAAGACACAATCCATATCTAGTGGTGATGAGAGAGGGAGGAGAGGAACAACAACTGAAAAAGAAAGATGAAGTCGCAACCATAAAAAGTACTTTCTATATTTGGTTGAGAATATAAAATAAAGGAAAATAGTAAAAGTAGAGTGGTTAATTGTAATTCTCTCCAAATGGGAAAAAAACAGTCATGATCGATTGGGATGTGTTTATATGTAATTATAATTGAAGACCAAATAAAAACAAGAGCAGGCTGGTGGGGCAAATGAGTGAACTCATTCTATTTTCGAACGGCTTCTTCAATTTTATAAACTTGTTCTCTTAGAGAACGAGTTTAAATATAATGTTTTGATAAATATTTTTGATTATATAGCATTGTGATAATTTCATTTTACCGTTTAAAGCATCTTCATAAAAATGCGTACACAACGCAAGAAAAACTATCGTTGAACAATGGCCTTTGTCCAAAAGAGACCAATAATTTTATCCCAATTCAAGACAAAGCAAGGAAATCAGTCCATAGGGTACACTCAGATGTACGAGAGAATGTCAAAACGCTTAGAGCTTTACAGTGCAATAAAAGACATCACAAAGACACCGCATACTCAAACTCAACTAAAAACCCAAACTCTCTCTCGCCATTCAAATCACAAAACTCTAAAAGTTGTAAGCGAAAAACGCAATCTATAATATAATGGGATGATTAAGGAGTTACCTTAAAATAGTGTTGAGTACAAGCTTTTCTCTGTTAAGCTCTTCAGTTTTGTCCATAGCAACAGTGTTGAACATGAACAAAACCCATTCGAATCATCCAAAACACCAGATACTTTGAAAGCCAAAACTTTCTTTAGCCAATCAAATTACAATACTCTAGAAATTGTAAGCATGAAACTCAATCTAGAATAGAATGTGATGGATGATTCGAGATTTAGCGTAAAACAAAGTTGAGTATGCGCTTTCCTCTAATAAGCTCCTCAGACTTTTTGTCTGTAGAATAAAATTATGTATTATTTATATTTGTATCAGAAGCAGGGACAATTATGTAATTGTAGGCTAGTTAGATGTTGAGTCCCAGCATGGGACTTACTGCCTATAAATATATGTATGTGAAGGTAGGTTAAATGTAATGACAAGAATTATTCAATTGGTTGATAAAGTATGTATTATTCAATATATCCTTTGGGCCTGTTTGTGTTTCTTCATGGTATTAGAACCCATAGTTATTGTTGACCCGATTTGTCTCTCTTGGATTACCCGATTCAGGCATATCGTTTTCTTGGTTTACTTGTTCCAATTCTTGATCCCACAAAGGCGTTAGGGCACAGTAATCCGATGGGGAATGTCAAACCTCTTAACATTTCAGTATGTGCAGAGTAATAAAGGCACAGTCCACAAGCATACAGAAATAGCACAATTATACTAATATATATCCAAACAAGAGTCCACCCGCAGGGTTTGATAATATATATATATATAGAAATTGTCCAAAATATTAAAATTAAATTAATATATATCCAAACAGCTCTGGTCTTGGGATCCACACACCTCAATTGCCCGTTTCTACCACTTTGCCCTTGGTGCCACTGGTTCCTACTGGAATATTGATTTATTTGAAAAAGGGTGAGATTCAAATGAATTTCAATAGTAACATATAGTCGTTCATATAAAATGTGAAAAGTAAATATGTCATGTTCCATGTTATGCACAAATTAATTAACAATACCACGACATGTATACATGAATTGGGGCTCAATCCCCCACTATCTGTACGCCTCGGTTGGGTTATTACTCAACAACCAGGTAAAACTGCCTACTCGCACTAACGGCCCCTTATTGGTGGAACCCTGTTGATTAATTAAATTACAGAAAATGACATATACAAATATATAAACATTGGCATAATGTATGAAGGATAAAGTTACTAGCTTGTATTCCTTTTTGCTATACAAAAATAGTTCCTCAAACTACGTGCCAACGGCTCGGCCAATTAATCCGATCCTAAAAATTCCAAATGTACAAGAATTAAGTTAAACTAATTCATGTACTACTTTAAACACTTCAAAGTTTTTTTGTTGGTTGCATTAGTTCAAAACTACAAAATTACCAAAATGTCCCTTAGGATCCAGTCCAACCCCTTTTTACCCGGTTCGACCATACTTTTCCAAAAATTTTGACCTGGGCTATTCATACATAGTTTTGTGTGTATAATCCATTTTTGGCCTTGGTTTTCACAAAATCACTGCCAAATGACAGTTTTACCCGTGACAACCCTGACTTAGGGTTTTAGGGGTACTTTCGTAATTTCACTTTCTAGGGCTTTTCTCATAGTGTGTTCAACATCAACCCTACATAATTTTCCCGCATGAACACCATGGAATCATCATATTTATAAAAGTCCAACTTCTACCCCTCTAAACAGTACTGGCCGAAATATAAGAGAGGGAAAGCAAAAGTTGTGATTTTGATTTTCAACTTCAAAAGCTTGTTCCTTTCCACTCCAATCCACTTGATTAACCATTTAAACACATACTAAACAAAATTTGAGGAAATTTGGGCAGCATAACCCCTTTGGGTTTCCATTTCCCAAATTTGTAAAACCAACAAATAAACCACAAATCACAACCAAATAAAAAACAACACCATAACAACATCAAAGAGAAGGAGATTATGGAAGTTTCCTCTTGATTTCTCACTTTCTCTCTCCTAGGTGTCATCTCTCTCTCTCTCTCTCCCTTGATGTTTTGCTTGCTAGACTTAGAGCTTCATGGACAAGAGGAGATTAGATAAGCTATTATGCAAAAGAGGAAGCTTGAACACAAGATCACAAGTCTTACCTTTATGTTTTTCTCCTCCTTCTCTCTAGATTCTTGAACTCACTCACTCACTCTCTACTCTTCTCTTGGCCGACGGAAATGAGAGGAAAGATGAAGCAAAAAGGCTTAATAAAATATCTCATTTTCCCTAATTAATTTATTACCAAAATTAAGTTTTTATGACACAAATGTACTTGAGCCTATCTTCAACTAATTAGTGTCATAAAGTTCAATTAAAATTGAACTAATCTCTCCTCCCCTTGGTTAGCCCAAGTTGACGCCTAGGGTCCCCCTTAGATGACCCAATTGGGCTTTAATTCATTAGCCTTAACTAGACACAAATATTTCACTTTCACTTTACAAACCTTGGTTTATTTGACCAAGAATATTCCAAATATTTATTTCTCCTTTATTTTCCTTAATTAATTGAGATTACTTCTATTAATTGGAAAATAATTAATTTTATGCTTTATTGGAAAAATTATGATTTTGCCATTGTGTTTTTTTAATTTAATTCCTTTTCTTCTTTTCTTTGGCCAAAATTCCCTTAATATTGAGCCAAATAATATACTTTACTATTCCTCCATTTTGGGCTTTGATATTGGACTTTATGAATTACCCCAAAATTAATTTCTTAACTTGTTCTAGCCCAGTTTCTCATGAAAATGAAAATTTACTAACTTCATAAATTTCAAATTCATGAATATTCACCATTCTATTTCGTTGAATATTACAAATAATTACAATGTATTTTCGTGAATAAAATTTGGGGTGTTACAAGGAAGCTGCCTCAATACTCAATTTTGTCAGCTTTAGGGTGTTTCCCTTATATCTCATCTTCCCTTTCAACAATGATGAAGATCAGGGTTTCTTATTGCTGTCTATTATTTTCTTGTTGAAGATAAGGGTTTTGGGTCTCTGGTCTTATCGCCGAAGATAAGGGTTTTTGGGTCTCTGGTCTTATCGCCGAAGATCATCATTCTTGTTCCTTCGCTGAAGAATCGACATTCTTAGAGCATCATTTTTTATTGGCATTTTTGGTGTTTTAGCGGTTATATTGTCGGCATCGAAGATCGGTGTGTTTGGTTTTAGGGTTTCCACATATCTTCTTCCATTTCCCATGTTGCCTCTCTAATAGATAACCCTTTCCAGACGACTTTGATAAATGGAATGCTCTTGCTTCTGAGCTGCTTTTCCTGTCAATCGATGATTTGGTCAAGCATGACTTCATAAGTCAGATCATCCTGTATTTCCACATCTTCGTATTCAATCACATACTCTAGATCGGGTTGGTACTTCTTAAATTGGGAAACATGAAAGATGTCATGTAACCTACTTAGGTTCAGTGGCAAAGCTATAGGATATGCTACTGGCCCAATTTTTGCCAAGATTTCAAATGGATCAATGTACCTTAGATGTAACTTCACTCTCAACGCTTTGCCAATACCTGTGATTGGCAAAAATTTTATGAATACATGATCACCGACTTCAAATTTAAGAGGTTTCCGCCTCTTATCAGTATAAATTTTCTGTCAGCTTTAAGCAGTCAGCAATCTCTGCTTAATCAACTTGATCTTCTCAGTTGTCTAATCAACTGTGTCTGTTCCAATTAAGAGTCTCTCAGACAATTCTGTCTAACACAAGGCCTAGGGCGATTGACATTTTCTCCTATATAGTGCCTCATATGAAGCCATTTGAATGCTCAAATGATAACTATTATTATAGGCAAACTCTGCTAATAGAAGGAATTTGTCCTAATTGGCTTTGAAATCCAATGAGCACGCCTTAGCATATCCTCTAGCATTTGTATGGTCTGCTCTGTCTTCCCATCTTTTTGGGGATGATATGCCATGCTGAATCTCATTTTAGTACCCAAAGCCTCGTGAACTGCCTTCCAAAAGGTGGAAGTGAATCAGGGATCTCAATCTAAGATGATATTCTTTGGAGTACCATGTAATCTCATAATCTCCTTAATGTAAATTTTTGCCAATCTATCAAGAGAATAATAGATGTTGATAGGTAAGAAGTGGGCTGTCTTTATAAATCTGTCGACTATTACTTAAATTGCATCATGATTTCTGACCTTAGGTAACCCTGTCCTAAAATCCATGGTAATGCTTTTCCACTTCCACTCAAGAATCTCAGAATTTTGCAGAAGCCCTGATAGTTGCTGATATTCAACTTTCACTTTCTGGAGACAATGAGCGATGAACTTGGTCACATCTCTTTTCTTTCTTAGCCACTAGTACTGGGACTTCAAGTTGTGGTATATTTTGGTTGTCCCTAGATGTGCAGAGTATATTTACTCTTATGTGCCTCCCCTTGGATTTTTCGTTTCAGCTCTATCTGTGATGGAACATATATCCACTTCTTGTACTTGACTAGGCTGCTTAGTGGCAAGTTGTATTCCTGAGTTTCTCCTCTATCAATCATATCTCTGATAGACAGTGCTTTCTATCATGCAGCTGTGCTTCTTCAATTGCTGCTCTTAGGTTATTATACTTATGGCTAACATTAGTGTTGCTCATTAGAATCTGACTAGACAGATTAAGATCTCTAAAATCCTCAATCAGTTTCTGCTTGCAAATCATTATGGCTGCCACCTACACTGATTTACGGCTGAATGAGTTAGCAACAACATTAGCCTTTCCAAGTTGATATTTAATCTCCAGATTATAACCTTTTAGCTCTTTCTGATCATACAGATATTTCAAGCTCTTTTGATTGTAGTACAGCTCTATGGTCACACAATAGAGATAATGTCTCCAGATTTTCAAAGCAAATACAATAGCTGCCAACTCAAGATCATGAGTGGAATAGTTCAATTCATGAAGTTTCAGCTGATAAGATGCGTATGCCACCACATGGCCATGTTGCATCAATACACATCCCAATTTATGCCCACTGGCATCTGTATACACAACATACGTAAACTGTGGATCTAGGATTGCAGTACTAGTGCTGTTCTTAACCTCTGCTTCAACTCCATGAAGCTCTTATCACAATTATCATCCCACACAAAATGTTGAGTTTTCCGCGTCAACTTTACCAAAGGTAGAGTTATTTTGGGGAAGTTCTATATAAACCTTCTATAATACCCGGCAAGACCCAGCAAAATGCATATTTTAAAGGTAGTCTCTGGCCTCTTCCAGTTCATTATTGCTTCCACCTTACTAGGATCAACTGAGACCCCTTTCTATGAGACTATGTAACCCAAAAACTTAACCTCTGAAAGCCAAAATTCACATTTGCTCAGCTTGGCATAGAGTGCTTTTCCCTCAATATATTCAATATCATTCTCAAATGCTACTCGTGTTCGGATTTACTCCACGAGTATACCAAAATGTCATCAATGAAGACTACCACAAATTGGTCCAGGTACGGACAAAATATTCGATACATGTAGTACATGAACACAGTAGGTGTATTGGTAAGCCTAAATGGCATTACAAGAAACTCATAATGGTCATATTTGGTCCTGAAAGCAGTTTTTGGTATATCTCATAATGGTCATATCTGGTCCTGAAAACAGCAAATCAATTTTCGAGAATACGCAAAAACTAGATAACTGATCGAGTAAGTCATCAATTCTAGGGAGTGGGTATTTGTTCTTAACGATTACCTTATTCAACTCTTGGTAATCTATACAGAATCGCAAGCTTCCATCTTTCTTCTTAACAAAGAGCACGGGAGCTCCCCATGGTGAGATACTAGGCCGAATGAACCCTTTTTCTAACAGCTCCTTAATCTATTTCTTCAATTTCTCCATTTCACTCAGAGCTATTCTATATGGGGCTTTAGATATTGGACCTACTCTAGGGCTTAAGTGAATCTCAAATTCCACTTCCCTATCTAGAGGTAATCCACCGATATCTTTCAGAAATACGTTTGGAAATTCATTCGCTATAGGGATACTTTCTAAGGGTAATCTGACCTTTGACTGCATAGACAAAAATACCATATAACCCTGACAACCTTTCCATAAATATCTCTCAGCCTCAACTATAGAGAAAAGATTAAGATTGACTTCTGTACCCGTATGCAGTTGCGAGTTAGGATATATAACTCTTTTACCTCTGCAGTCGAGCAACACACTATGGGCCATCAACCAGTCAATACCGAGGATTACTTCAAAATTTTTCAATGGTAAACATATCATATCCATAGTTGATTCATGCCCCTCGGTATTTTCCACACAATTTAGACAGATGGTAGTCATGACAATCTTAACACCTGTGGGCGCATATACGACCAGATCATACAAAAATTGATGTACTTTTAGGTTTAACCATCTCACACAGTCGTATGTAATGAATGAATGGCTAGCGCCTGAATCATATATGACATGCACTAAATTGCCATTGAGAGAAACCATACCTTGTATCATTTCTGGAGACTTTCTAGCTTCCTCTTGAGTCAATGTATAGACCTTGTCTGAACCCTGGGCCTCATCTCCTCAGGCTGATGTTTTAATGGGAAATCTTTGGCAAAAATGCCATGATTTATTGCATACGAAACAGGTAGGCGGTCTATTTGGATCCGCTCTCAATAAAACACCGTTACAAGATCTACTAGGGTGAATTGGTTTACAACAATGCCAACAGGTTCTGTTCCTCGAGAAACCCTGGCTTCCACGGCCCCCAGTTTGATTTGGCCTCTTATTATCACCCCTAGATGGTCTACCTTGATCTTTCTATTTTATGACAAATGACTACTACCAGATACCCCCTTGCTTTGGTTGTTTCTAACAGAATCCAGGCTCAACATGTTCTTCTCAATAATACAACATTCCTCAATTGTCTGGTTGAAACTAGTTTTTCTTTCATCTCTGGCTTCAGTCCATCTATCATCATATCCGCACTCCATCCCTCGTCATCCCGATATTTGCGGTATTAATAATACCGAGATAATCGAATATATTAAGCCAAATAGTCATCAAAGCTTTCATGATCTTGCTGTTGGATGCTAAAGAACTCTTTCTCTTTTTCCTGTTTGATAGAAGGAGGAAAGTATTTCTCATTACACTTTTCATGGAATAATTCCTAGGTTACGAGAATATTCCTCCCTCGTAAAATCAGCTCTGTATTCTTCCACCATCTATTTGCATTACCCTCCAGTTTATAAATGGTTGGCAGGGCTTTGATTTCATCTGGGTATAGCATAGTATTGAAAATTTCTCGGGGAGCGACAACCAGTCTTAAGCTGTCTACAAATTAAACTTCCCCTGGAATACAGGAGGTTGTTACTTATTGAACTTGCCTACCCAGGTCTGTATGTCTGCTTTAGGCTCTAACAAAATATCCTCTGGTTGATGTCCCTCAAGTGGAATATCATTGCTATCCCCTCTCACTAAATCCTCCAGATGACCCTGCCTCTATTGTACTTCCCGCAGTTCTTCATGGATTTCATTCATCATAGACTGCTGCTTCGTTAACATATCCAGAATTTGTTACTGGATTGGGTCTGGTCTAGCACCTGGTTCTTCATTATTATTACTAGTTCGCCCCTAATTCTACCTCTACCTTGGCCTCTTCCTCAGCCTCTACCACTTCTCCCTATTTGGACCATCTCCATAATTCACTATACATGACAAATAGAAAAGAATAAATTTCATATAAATGCAAGGGCATTTTCATCATTTTATAATAATTCTGGTACACATATATGTTAAATACAACATACAACAAATATTTATAGTAGTTACTAGAAGCTAGAAACACCACACAACCTACAAACTACTGTACATCACATAATAGTCCTTTTTACAACATATAACTTAAGTTACAAATAACTTCCAAAGGGGTTACCCATCCTAGGATTATCCTAGGTCGAGCATGCTTAACTTTCTATGTACCAGTCCAAAACACTGACACAGGCACTTTTCATACCTGTCCATTGGTTCCCTATACTACCATCCCTCAAAAGACATGTCGATGACCTCTGGTCACCCAAAATATGCTAACGGGGCCCTACATCACCCAATGTACATGTACCTCCATACTAGGTCAGTAATGTACTCCATAAACTCCTAGAAGCACTTGTTCAGGCTCCTCTTAACAATATTAATCTTTTGACAATATTAATCTTCTGTCAGCTCTAGAATGCTGAGCCTGGAAAGAAGTCCATAGTGGTGAAAATCCAGAACTTATTTGATAGGTCAACCTCTAGCTGATCCTTAATCATGTACAAGGACTCTACACCCTCCGAAAATGAGTGATATTGTCCCCTAGTAGTGTCATGTGCTCGTAGTGCCTAGCGATATCTACCCCGGATGTAATCCCACAACTCTAGGTCTAGCTGCAAGTCGTACACTATCTCTACACTAGAGATGTCAAATTCGATTGATTCCTCTTTCGAATTGTCTAACAATGGATGTCCGGTCTCTACCAATAGCGACCCCACTAACGACACTAGCCTCGGCTTAGGACCATACACAGGTAGCGCTGGTACACTCTTCCTCGCCATCCGCCTCATACAGAGACCTCCTGGCGCATAATACTCAACATAATGTTGTCTATCTGGAATCTACTGCTCCGGTGGACTCTGGTTCACAGACGACAGTAACCTTTCACTCAGCTCACTGGAACTACTCATGATATCTTGTCACCACAAAAACAAGACTAAATAAGTATACCATTTTGATAATACTAGAACCGCTTAAGCTCGGATGCCAAAAATGTCACGCCCCTTAATATTTTGATATGCGCAGAGTAATAAATGCATAGTTCCACAGGCATACAGATATAACATAATTATACTGATAAAAAGTACTTGTTTACAAACAGGAGTCTCCCTCAGTGTTTGATATATATATACAAATTGTCCAAAATATTAAAATTAAACTAATATAAATCCAAACAACTCTAGTCTTGGGATCCACACACCTTAATTGCCCATTCCACCACTTTGCCCTTGGAGCCACTGGTTCCCGCTGGAATATTTATTTATTTGAAAAAGGGTGAGATTCAAATGAATATTAGTAGTAACATACAGTCGTTCATATAAAATGCGAAAAGTAAATATGTAATGCTCTATGTTATACACAAATTAATTAACAATATCATAGCATGTATACATGAGTTAAGGGCTTAATCCCCTACTATCTATACACCACGGTTGGGTCATTACTCAAAAACCAGGTAAAAGTGCCTACTCGCACTAACTACCCCTTCTTGACAGAACCATGTTGATTAATTAAATTACAGAAGATGGCATACATAAACATATAAACATTGGCATAGTGTATGAAGGATAGAGTTACTACCTTGCATCTCTTTTTGCTACACAAAAATATTTCCTAGAACTACGTGCCAACAGCTTGGGCAATTAATCCGGTCTTAAAAATTCCAAATGTACAAGAATTAGGTTAAAAATCATTCATGTACTACTTTAGACACTTCTAAAGTTTTTGTTGATTATATTAGTTTAAAAATGTAAAATTACCAAAATGCCCCTGGGGGTCCGACCCAGCTCCTTTTTACTCAGTCAAACTGTACTTTTCTAAAAACTTTGACCTAAGCTATTTCAATATAGTTTTGCATATAAAATCCATTTCTGGTTTCATTTTTAAGAAAATCACTATCAAATGACAGTTTTACCCTTGACAGCCCCAATTTAGGGTTTCAGGGGTATTTTCATAATTTTACTTTCTAGGGCTTTTCTCACAAAGTGTTCAACATCAACCCCACATAATTTTTCCTTCTCAACACCATGGAACCATCATATTATAAAAATCCAACTTCTACACCTCCAAATAATATTGGCCGAAACATAGGTGAGAGAAAGAAAAAATTGCAATTTTGATTTTTAACTTCAAAAGCTTGTTCCTTTCCGCTCCAATCCACTTGATTAACCATTTAAACACATACTAAACAAGATTTAAGGAAATTTAGGCAGTATAACCCTTTAGGGTTTTCATTTCCCAAATTTGCAAAACCAACAAACAAACCACAAATCACAACCAAATCAACAACAAGACGATCACAACATCAAAGAGAAGGAGATTATGGAAGTTACCTCTTGATTTCTCACTTTCTCTCTCCTAGACGTCACCTCTCTCTCTCTCTTTCCCTTGATGTTTTGCTTGCTAAACTTGGAGCTTCATGGAGAATAGGAGATTAGAGAATATATTATGCAAAAGAGGAAGCTTGAACACAAGATCACAAGTCTTACCTTTACAATTTTCTCCTCCTTTTCTCTAGATTCTTGAACTCACTCACTCTCTCTACTCTTATCTTGGCCGACAGAAATGAGAGGAAAGATGAAGCAAAAAGGCTTCATAAAATATCTCATTTTCCCTAATTAAGTTATTACCAAAATTAAGTTTTTATGGCACAAATGTACATGAGCTTATCTTCAACTAATTAGTGTCATAAAGTTCAATTAAAATTGAACTAATCTCTCCTCCCCTTGGTTAGCCCAAGTTGACGCCTAGGGTCCTCCAATCTCATCTTCCATTTCAATAATGATAAAGATCGGGGTTTCTTGTTGGCTTCTATTATTTTCTTACTGAAGATTGCTGAAGATCGGGGTTTCTGGGTCTCTGGGCCTATTGCCGAAGATCAGCATTCTTGTTCCTTCACTTAAGAATCGACATTCTTGTACCTTCATTTTTATTGGTGTTTTGGTAGTTATATTGTCGGCATCAAAGATCGGCATGTTTGGTTTTATCACTAAAGATCAGGATTTTTGTCATCTACTATCAGATTTTGGTGTTTGAGAAGACATTTCTTGACTTGTGCTCAGACAACCATGAGGTAAAGAGATTTCTGGTGGTCTCCTTGTCTTCGCTGCTAGTTCTTTATTTCAAAGAAGACTTCTGATAGTCTCTATATTTTAGCATTAAGTTCTCTGCTTTTGTGTTGTCAACCAGTGATTTTTGCTGCTATCTCTCTCTCTCTCTCTCTATTCTTCATCTTATTTCTCCATGTTTTGGTTATGGCAGAAACACAAACTCAAAGCCTTGATTTTCAACATCCTCCATACTTGTATCCCCCGCGACACCCTTGCAGTTACGTTAGTATCCCAGCCATTAGTTGGCTCTTAAAAGTGTTCTATATGGAGTAGAGCCATGAGGATAGCACTCTATGTCAAGAAAAAATTAGGATTTGTGGATGGTTCCTGTAAGTGTGAGGATCAGAAATCTCATCTCCAAAGTTAATGGGACCAGTGCAACAGTGTTGTCTTGTCTTGGTTGATTAATTCGGTAGACAAGGAGATCGCCACTAGCCTTGTGTTTTCTCATAATGCTTATCTTGTCTAGCTTGATATGAAAGAAAGGTTTGATGTTGTGGATGGTGCAAAAGCTTTCTCCTTATATCGATCAATTAATTCACTCACACAAGGTAATCTTAACGTATTTGGATACTACACCAAGCTCAAAGAGCTATGGGATGAACGTGTAGCCTTAGTCCTTATTCCTAATTGTCAATGGACTACTTCAAAGGAGTATGCTAAAACCATACAAGAACAGAGATTGTTTTAGTTCTTTTTTGGGTTAAATGAAGGATTTCAGCAAGTTCCTAGTCAAATACTCCTTATGAACCCACTGCTAACATCCAATTAGGCTTGTTCAAAGATTATACAAGAAGAGACCCAATAAAATATGTCCTTTAAGTCATAGATTACACTAATTGATGGCACCATTATGGCCTCTAATATATCCCGAAGAGGATGAGGTCATGGAAGAGGTTGCTTTTAAGAAGCATGCACTCATTATGAGAGGAAAGGCCATCAAAAGGAGACTTGCTATCAACTTATCGATTTTCCTCAAGTATCTCAGCCTTCCAGATTCACCAAAGAGAGAAAGGACCAAGCCAATCCTACTGTAAATGAGTTGGCTGTAAAAGTTAGGACTAATCATAACACTATGAGTTCCCAAGGCTCTCCTTTTCTCCAGCATAATATAGGCAGATTCTAGAAATGCTTAAAGGGATTCAGACCAGGTTAAGGTTACTGTAAGCGTACAAGCTGCTAATCTAATTTGCCTGTATACCCTGACTCTGAATGGATTTTATACTGTGGGGCTAGTTGTCACATAGTTAACAAATTAACATATTTGGATTCTTACAAATAGTATGAAGGTAAACCTAAGTGGGTTAGAGTATCTAGTGGGGCTAGAACTTAAATCACACATATAGGAGAGGTTAAAGTTACTAATTCCATTACTTTGAAAAATGTGCTATATGCCATAAAATTATGTTATAATTTAATTTCTATAGCTAAAATCACCTTAGACAATATGTATATGGTTTTGTTTTGGCTTGATTTTTGTGTAATGCAGGACATGTTCAATGGGATGATAAGAGGAATTGGTAGGCTTACTAGAGGATTATACCTTCTAAAAAAATCAAATAAATCTGAGCATGCAAATGTTGATAATAAAGAACATGAATTTGTAAACATTAGGAAGGAATGCCTTTGGCATTGTAGGTTGGGGTATGCCCCTATACAAGTTTTGAAACGTTTAAATGACTTGAGAATTAGTTATTGTAATTTTGACAATAATAAATGTGAGACATGCATTCAAGGGAAACATACTTGTTTATCTTTCACTCCTAGTACTTCACTTTCTCAATATTGTTTTCAACTTGTACATGTTGATGTATGGGGACCATATCCAACACCCACACATCAGGGTATTTATATTTCCTTATATTAGCTAGATGATTATTCTCGTAGTACATGGATTTTTCTGATGCATTACAAATATGAGGTTCCTAAACTCTTGAAAACTTTCATAACCATTGTATCTAATCAATTTTCTGTTTTGATTAAAACTATAAGATTAGATAATGGGACAGAATTTGTCAACCAAGAGGTAAAACAATTTCTTGAGGAAAAGGGGATTGTTCATAAAAAATCTTGTCCCTTACTCCTAAATAAAATGGTGTGGTTCAGCGTAAGCATAGACATCTTTTAAATGTAGTTAGGAGTATTATGTTTCAATCTAACCAACCCACTAAGTTTTGGGGTGAAACCATTAGAGCTGCGGCTTATTTAATTAATAGAGCTCCTTCTAAAACTTTAGAGTATATCACACCTTAAGAGGCCTATCAACTAAAGACAGATTAGGATTTGAATTATCATGAATGTGATCATTTACTTCTTTATGTGGGGAACCAATTGCATCATGTTGATCTCTATGGTTACACATATATGTATTACTATCAAATACTCCAAAGGGATGTGCATTATGATTAATAATGAATGGATCAATCGCTTGATCAATCACTTTTGTCTTACCTGCTCCCCCTTGATGCATAGACTCAAGATCACAAAAATGGAATTTATTTTCAAAGAAATAGTGTGCCTAGTGACAATCAATGACTTGGTTTTGATGCTATATAACATATAAGATTTATGAGTAGTTGGGTAGCCTAGAAAGACAATAGGTTCAGCCCTTGGTTGAAACTTGTCGGCACATTTTATATTTACAGCAAATGTCAAACATCCAAACACTCTTAAGTTGTCTAAGGATAGGAGTTTTCCATTGAACAACTCATAAGGTGTGATATACCCTAAAGTTTTGGAAGGAGTCCTATTAATTAAATAAGCCTTATCAATCATAATGCACATCCCTTTGGAGTATTTGACAGTAATACATATATGTATAACCATAGAGATCAACATGACATAATTGGTTCCCCACATAAAGAAGTAAATGATCACATTCGTGACAATTCAGATCCTAATCGGTCTCTAGTTGATAGGCCTCTTAGGAGTAGACATGCCCCTGCATGGACTGAGGATTATGAATGTGATTATTTGCCTTCTAGTGACCAACATCAAAATAGTCATGATAATGATTTACATAATAATGTTGTTTTCTTAATTATGTTGATTTTGAAGATTTATCTAATTCATGCAAGTTTTTTCTATCTGCCATTGATAAGGAAATTGAACCAGAAACTTATGAGCAAGCTTCCAAAAACCCTGGGTGGGTATAGGCCACGAATAATGAGATTAGAGCCTTGGAGGTAAATAAAACCTGGACTATAGTGACTTTACCTAAGGGAAAGAAGCCAATAGGTTGTAAATGGGTGTTCAAAGCTAAGTATAAGGCAGATGGGATTTTAGATAAGTTCAAGGCAAGTTTAGTTGCCAAAGGGTACAATCAAAAGGAAGGGATAGATTTTTATGAGACTTTCTCCCTTGTGGTTAAAATAGCAACTATTAGGACCATTTTGAAGTTTGTTGTCATTAATGATTGGGCTATACATCAAATGGATGTAGATAATGCAGTTTTGCAGGGAGATTTACATGAGGAGGTTTACATGACCATACCTCAAGATTTTGACAAAGATGGAGAGGAAAATAAGGTTTGGATGAGTTAGAAACAGTGATAACACCTATGGAGCATAATCTTAAGTTGACAACAGCTCCAACTAAAAAAGATCACTATTTAGAGGATGCTAGAATGTATAGAAGATTAGTGGATAAGTTGCTTTATTTAACTTTGACAAGGCCTGATATCTCCTTTACTGTGTAGGTATTAAACCAATTTATGCAAGAACCTAAGGAGTCACACTTGAAAGTTGCACTGAGATTAGTCAAGTACTTGAAAGACTCTCCAGAACGTGGGATATATATTTTGGCTGAGAGCTTGTGCTGACACTAGACAATCGGTAACAGGTTTTCTAGTGAATTTAGGAGGCTCTTTGATATATTGGAAGTCTAAGAAACATACTATTGTCACTATTTCTTCAGTAGAAGTTGAGTACAGAGCTTTAAGGATGGCTATAGCAAAGCTGACCTAGATAGTGGGGCTGCTGAAAGAATTAAGAATTCAAAATGTGGAACGGGTTAAGATTTTCTGTGATGGCAAGTCTGCAATCCATATTGCCACGAACCCAGTATTTCACGAGCATACAAAACACATAGAGATAGTTTGTCACTTTGTGAGAGATAAATTGTTGGCAGGCATGAGCATGTGAAATCTAGCGAACAAATTGCAGATTTGCTTACTAAAGTTCAATTGGTTAATAAAGTATGTATTATTCAGTATATCCTTTGGACCAGTGTGTGTTTCTTCACTGTCTATAGCTACAATTTTGAATATGACCTAACTCATTCAAATTGGAGTCAATGGTGCAATTTTTGGAAGACCGAAAATTTCAAAATTGATATGGAGCATACTTTCGGCGACTCAGTTGAGCAAAGCTAGAATTGATAATCTAAATAGATTTTTGACTCCCAACGGTACAATTTGTGCAAGACTAAAAATTTCAAAATTAAAATTGGAAATTGAAGTAAATTAGAGCTGATAATGTAAATAGATTTACATTTCTTTTGAAGGAGCTTTTGTTTGATCAATTGTTAGTTGACATATTATTGTTCAAAGGAAGAGTTCATGATTACAGCACCACCCTTGGTCTCATCACAAGTATGGGCTTCTCAAGTAATGATTTATTTGGAGAGATACCAATAGAACTGATAAGACTCCAGGGACTCCATTATCTGAACATTTCAAACAATCAATTTAATTTATTGGCCAAATTCCTCAAACTGTTGGTAATATGGAACCATTGGAGTTTATAGACTTTTCAAGAAACCATCTTTCAGGTGGAATCCCATCAAGCATGTCCAACTCGAGCTTTTTGGACATGTTCAATTTGTCCTACAATAATTTGATGGGAAAAATTTCCACTGGGATCCAATTACAAAGTTTTGAAGCATCAAGTTATGTTGGCAATGATTTATGTGGTCCTCTACTCAACAATTGTTCATCAAACCACTCCAACAACAAAGACGGCAAAGAAGTTGAACATGTGAATGGAATCAATTGGTTCTTTGTGAGCATGGGATTTGGATTTATTGTGAGATTTTGGGCAATGGTGGTTCCTTTGCTCTACAGTGCTTCATGGAGGTATGCTTATTTCCAATTCATTGAAAGTATGTGGTATAAATTGCATTCTCGTTGCTACTATTGAAAAGGAACCGAGGCCAAATCTGTAATTGGAAGGTTGGTGTTTTTAGAAGACCCTATATTATGCTTTTGTAGGATGAGGCAAAGTAAGAATAAACTTATTGTAAAATATTGTGTAGTTCAACTTTGAATGTCACACCATTGTATAATGTATTTAATGTGATGAAAGTGCTTTTCTTTCAATAGATAGATGTATTATGGATTAATCTAAGCTCTAAGCATACAACTATAAGGTAAACTAACTAAGCCAAATGCCAATTGGATCATTCTTATTGAAGACTGAGACAAATATATATCCAACATTCAAATATATACTCCTTTAGTTCCTTTTTATAAGAGCTTGAAATTTCAATTGCCTAGGTCCTTTTTATAAGAACCTACTTAGGGTTATCTCTTCTGATCATGTTCTCATACTAAACTCTCTTTCATACTTTCTCTCATTACTACTCTATTTTTCTTTTTTACTTGCCCTCTTATAAATAAAGGCATATTTGAAGAAAAAAAAAGTTCATTTTTTATATATGTATTATTTTTAACTAATTTTAATAGTTTTCACTGTATAATTTGATTGTTGGGTTCTTATGAAAGGAATAAGAGGGTGTGTATAAATATTGGGTGCAAATATCTTGATATGATTTCGCATACCTGCATGCACGTTTCAATGATAACATTTATCTTGATAGAAGCTCATCATCTTCATTCAAAAACCATAAGTCAAATTTCGACATAAAAATTAGTTAACGATGTAGAAGAATCAAAATATTTTTTTAAGAAAAGAAATTTCGATTAATAATTCATAACGCTGGGTGGACTCAAATCTCTTCAAAACAAAAAGTCATGCTGCCAATGCAGTGCACTTTCATAACTGAAAATGTATTGAGGATTTATTTCCTATATAATCCAAACGTTACTGTCTCCTACATTGGGTAAAACTTTAATAAAGCATGGATATTAACAAAAATGCCACGTTTATTAATAAGCAGGTTGAGTGAAGAAAGTAGGGGGAAAATAATATGAAATGTAATAAAGCGACAACAGCATCAAAATTGTCAATTTTTAGAACCTACATGTTCAAGAAAATATGAGATATCTTATGAATCAAGCTACTTCAATTCCTCCCAAGAAAAATGTCAAATCACAAGATGCAAGATATATCCATGAGATCAGCCATATATTTGGAATTCGGAAATGGATGAAAAAGGAATGCATTGACTCAAGTCAGGATCGTTTTTAAGTTCCTAACTGACTGTTCAGTTCTATGCTTTTGTAAGTTCATATTCACCCAGATGTTACATTATGAATTCTAAGCTACTGTTCTGAAATTTCAAAAACATGCATTTTGTGATTTTTCTACATGAATCAACCACACAATAATGATGTGTCATTATTAATATTCAATTCTATAATTGTATATAAATTAATATATTGTTACGATACAAGGTACGAAATTTGGGCTTAGGATTAGAGGGAACGAGCGGAGAATGAGAGGGAAAATAGAGAGAAACAGAGAAGAACAGGGAGAAGAGGGGAAACAGAGGCGAGAAACTTAATATATTCCAAATCATCACAAAAGCTACAGATAATTCAAACGGGTCTTTATATATAAGTAACAGACAAACTCTAACACCCATATTCTAATTTTAGGCTAACTAATTCTAACGCCATCTAACTAATCTCAACTGTAATTATCTTTATTATGATCAAACAGCAATATTACCTCCTCCAAAAGGGGTAGCAACTGAAATTATTAGTGACGGAGATCCTATATTTGTTAGTGACAATTTATAAGGGTTATGGGAGTGGATCAAAAGCTAATTTCAGCCTAGCACCCCTAAAAAGGGCCGAACTTAAGTTTTGAACATATGCTTTGAGACACACTTGCAATGCATGTGTAAGGAAAAGCCTAAGGAGTTGAATTGGTGGTTATCTCTAGCTGAGTAGCGGTATAACCCTACCCTCCAGACATGAACTAAAGTAACTCCATATAAGTTGTTATGTAGGTAAAAAACCTCATTTCCACACTCCCTAATTGCCTTGCAACTAGTGAAGTGATAATGGGCATTTTGAAGCATCATTTGGACAGGGCAGCAATTCAGAATCAAATCACTCACGTGATTGTACATCTTATTTGAAATGAACTCTCTTTTTAAGTAGCAGAGATTTCAAATAGAGATTGGAATTTGCCTTTCTAGATGATTATCAAACAAAGCAAGATGGTCAAGAGGAATCAATTACGTTTCTGAAATTATAAGAATTAGAGCTAGCCCCAAGTGACTAAAGCTATACAACAATTCGGGAATAGAAGAGTCAAACAAATTTTCAGATAATAAATCAAGATGTCAAAGGAGAGTTAAGTTTTGAACACACTAGTACAAAAAAGGTGTTTTAGACCGGCCCATTTAGACCGGTTGTAATGGATGCAGGTCTAAAAGAAATGTGCGGTGGCATTTTCGTTATTATAAACAAGTTGGGAGACCGATTATTATAATAACCGATCTAAAAAAGATTATTTAGACCGGTTCTATTCTAACCGGTCTAAAAAAAATTAGAGATTTTATTTTTTAGACCGGTTACTAAGAGAACCGGTCTAAAATATATTTTTTTAGGACGGTTAAGAGGATAAATGGTAAAAAAAAATGTTTTTAAGACCGGTTGCTAGGCAACCGGTCTTAAAAGTACACTTTTAAGACCGGTTGTTAGGCAACCGGTCTTAAAAGTCCACTTTTAAGACCGGTTATCTTCTTAACCGGTCTTAAAAGTGTTCCCAATTTAATTTCTTTCCAGCGCCGTGCCGTTGCTCACACTCCCGCCTTTGCCAATCTCATTTCGGTCCCTTCCATTCTGAATCACCCAAGCAAGTTTGTTCCCAATCTTTTCTCTCCTCAGTGCGAGTCTCCATCCCTTACCTTATCCCATTTTGAATCGAGTCCGTCGTCGCTCTTCGGCCGCTATACTGTCGTGGGTGCTGTCGACGAACATACCTCCCGCCTTTGCCAATCTCATTTCGGTCCCTTCCATTCTGAATCACCCAAGCAAGTTTGTTCCCAATCTTTTCTCTCCTCAGCGCGAGTCCCCATCCCTTACCTTATCCCATTCTGAATCGAGTCCGTCGTCGCTCTTTGGCCACTGTACTGTCGTGGGTGCTGTCGACGAACATACCTCATACATTGCTTCAGCTGCTCATGGGTGCTGTCGTCACTGGATTTCTGGGAAATCTTCGTCTTCAATCTCTATTTTGAGGTATGTTCCTCGTCTGTTCTGAGAAAACACCATTATATATGTTCCTCCTCTGTTCTATTGTTGAATGTGAATGCACATTAGATGTTTGATAAATTGTTTGAAAGGAGAAATTGAAGACATTAGGTCAGTTGTTGGGAACTGTTGTCATGGATTTAGCAAAACGAAAGAAGTTTGCATAATTTCAAATCCTCTATATATCATTTATCCTAACCTCCTAGCAAAATGCTCCACCAAAAAACAAAACCTGAGCACTCATGACTGACAGCCTTGAATGCTAGTAATATGTTTTATGGTAGGTAATTGGGATGAATTGAGAGGATGTTTTATGGTAGGTAATTGGGATGAATTGAGAGGATGTTTTATGGTAGGTAATTGGGAAGAAATGGTGGTTTCTTTGCAAAATTTGGTTACTCGTGGTTAAATGGAGATAATTAGAGGGTGCTATAAGAAATGTGTTAGTGATTGACAAAAAAAAAAAATGCAAGTTGCGTATGGGAAGATACAAAGGGAAGGAAGGTAGGAAAGAAAGGAGTAAATGAAATGAAAGGGGAAAATATTAAAAGCAGGTAGCAACTAGCAACTATAAAAAAGCAAAATGGATAGTGAATGGATCCTACCAACCGTCCAGATTTTTATCTGCCACCATTAATTCAGGGTCATGTCATGTCCTCCTTACTCATACTCACTACCACTATTCCTTCCTTAGATTATTAATTTGTGGATGTTACCTCAACCTAATACCATTATATATTTATGTTTGTATTAATCACATCAACATATACACAATAATCCTTCCTAGTAATATTTTTTTGGGGGGCAATTTCCATGACTGACAGCCTTGAATGCTACCCTTTGTCCACTTGGTAAGGCAAGTTGTGACTCGGGACTTCTGGAGCACTCATGTTGAGGCCTTCTCTTCAATTTTGATTGAGAGGAAGCTTCTTCTGGGATCTCATTGTCACATTTTTCAATTCAGTAACATTCGTTTTACATAATTAGATTGAAGATAGTATATTATCACTAAATCAAACACCTTACACATTCTTAACATATATTGTTAAATGGGGATGACTCTGCGTGTATCTATTGCTTCCATACATCGATCTCCCAAAGACATCACAACAACTCGAAATAAACACCACCTTAAAATCACAGCAAGCCTCACGATACATAAATATATTACTCTATTGTTTATACCTTTTTATTTTGTTTATACCTTTCCAAACATGACGGGGTAATTAGGATATATATGCGTTTAGTGAATTTTTCTTTATAAGGTTGGAATTGTAGGAAGCCATGCAAATGGTCCCCCATTAACTTAGTGACATGCACTTCTTTTCAAATAAGCAAAAAAGTCAACACTCTTGTTTATGCTTGAAGAAAAAAGATGACCCATTCTCATCATACTCCTACCTTTTCCAGGGGAAAAAGTAGAAAACAAAAAAAAAGGTGTTGGAATATATGGATCGTAGTTGGATACAAGCTAAACGGACGAGTGTTGAATATGATATTGGGGTGAGGGGTTTTTTAGACTTTGCAAAAAGAAATGCCGATGATGATAGTGGGATGTTTTATTGCCCTTGTGTAAAATGTTTGAATGAGAAGCGATTAAGTGCTGCAGATATATATACACATTTAATTTGTGAAGGGTTTTGTAAGACGTATGTAGTATGGGTATGGCATGGTGAACAATTAGAAATGCCAAGTGCATCTCAACAGGGGGAAGTGACTTGTGATGATAATGACACGGATATGGATGATCGGATAGAGGACATTATTCGTGATGTAGGAGAAGAGGCTTTTGAACAATCACATGCATATGGTAATATGTGCAGTGATGCTGAGAAGCCGTTGTACCCGGGGTGTAAAAAATACCAATTGCTGAATGCTGTATTGAAATTGGTAAGCTTGAAAGCACGGCATGGATGGAGCGACAAGAGTTTTTCAGAAACGCTTGAGGCCTTTAAAGATATGCTTCCTGATGATAATGTGTTGCCTTGTCGATACTATGATGCTAAGAAAATACTGTGTCCACTAGGGATGCAGTATAAAAAGATCCATGCTTGCCCTAATGATTGCATATTGTATAGAAAAGATCAAGAAAAGAAGGAGCAATGTCCAATATGTGAAACTCCGAGGTATAAATCAAATAAGGGCCCTGCAAAAGTGTTGTGGTATCTTCCAATCATTCCAAGGTTCAAGCGCCTGTTTGCTAATGAAATTGATACCAAAAATTTGAGATGGCACGCAGATGAGCGGATTTCTGATGGAAAGCTTCGGCATCCAGCTGATTCTTCTCAATGGCAGAAAATCGATCAATTATTTCCTAGCTTCGGTGAAGAACCTAGGAATCTCAGGCTTGGGCTTAGCACAGATGGTATGAATCCTTATGGTAGCCTAAGCAGTATACATAGTTCATGGCCTGTTCTGTTGGTAATTTACAACTTATCTCCTTTGTTATGTATGAAACGAAAGTACATAATGTTGTCTATGTTGATTTCGGGACCAAAGCAACCCGGAAATGACATAGATGTTTACCTACAACCCTTGATCGAAGACTTGAAAGAGTTGTGGGATAAAGGTGTCGATGTTTTTGATGCGAACAAGAAGGAGACTTTTAATATGCGAGCAATGATCTTTTGTACTATAAATGACTTCCCTGCATATGGGAACTTGTCAGGATATAGCGTTAAAGGCCACAAAGCTTGTCCAATATGTGAAGAAGGCATATGCTACCATCAACTTCAACATGGAAGAAAGACGGTTTACCTTGGCCATAGGCGATTTCTAAGATGAAACCACCCTTATCGTAGATTAAAAAAAGCTTTTTTCGGTGGCCAAGAGTTTGAAGATGCTCCAGAGGCATTGACTGGGGAGAAAATTTATGAAAAGGTGAAAAATATCAATACTATGTTTGGTAAGTCATCAAAGAGTAGAAATGAGAAAAATATACGGAAAAAAAGGTCTGTCTTCTTCGATCTTCCATATTGGCGCAATCTTGACGTCAGACACTGTATTGATTTCATGCATGTGGAGAAGAACGTATGTGATAGTATTGTTGGGACACTGCTCAACATACAGGGAAGTTCTAAGGATGGCGTGAAGGCAAGATTAGACTTGCAAGAAATGGGAATACGAGAAGATTTACATCCAAGGCCATACGGTAATAGAACTTTTTGTCCTCCAGCTGCTCATACTTTGTCTAAGGTTGAGAAAAGAAGCTTTTGTGAGTGTTTACATGGCGCTAAAGTTCCCTCAGGGTATTGTTCAAATTTTAAAAAGCTTGTATCGATAAAAGACTTGAAGTTAATAGGGCTAAAGTCTCATGATTGTCATGTCTTAATGCAACAACTACTCCCAGTAGCTATTCGAGGCATTGCCGAATATGATCTTCAACACATATTGACTAGACTTTGTTTCTTCTTCAATGCCATTTGTTGTAAAGTCATTGACACGGAAAGATTGGAGGAATTGGAAAATGAAGGATACATTATCTTATGGCAGCTTGAGAAGCTTTTCCTTCCGTCCTTTTTTGATATCATGGTACACTTGGTTGTTCATCTAGTGAGGGAGATAAAGTTGTGTGGCTCTATCTATTTCCGGTGGATGTACCCGATCGAAAGAACTATGAAAATACTAAAAGGGTATGTGAAGAACCCCAATCGGCCTGAAGCATCTATTGTTCAAAAATATGTTTCTGAAGAAGCTATGGAATTTTGTCAACAGTATTTGTCAAATGTACGACATATTGGCCTTCCTAAGCGTCATGATCAAGAAGGGGGTAGACGCGGGGCAACAGTAAAGAGCATAGATGCTGATGAATTGCAACAAGTCCACCTGTACATCTTGAACAATGTTGATGAAGTTCAATGTTACATGAATGCCCATAAAGAAATTGTACAGAAACAAAATAGTCGAATGAGCGAACAAAGGTTAATCAGGGAGCATAACAGAACTTTCGCACATTGGTTCAAACAAAAGGTTGACGGAGAAGAATGTGTTTCTGATACAATAAATTGGTTAGCACGTGGTCCTGAAGTTGATGTCATAAGTTGGACTTCATTTGTGATCAATGGTTATACCTTTTACACGAAGTCCCTAGATGATAAGAGCACCGTCCAGAACAGTGGTGTTGTATTAGTGGCTGAATCTATGCACTTCTATAGTTCGAAAGATAAGAACCCTACGTTGGCTGCCATACCTTATTATGGGGTGATTGAACAGATTTGGGTGGTTGACTATGTTAAAATTAGATTTCCCATTTTCAAATGCAAGTGGGTTGATGTCAATAATGGTGTGAAGATCGATAGGTTAGGATTGACATTAGTAGATCTGAATAGTAGAAGTTTTGGAGATGAACCTTTCATTATGGCAGATCAGGCGCAACAAGTGTTCTATATCACTGATCAGGCAAATAAAATGTGGTCTGTAGCTCTCCAAGGAAAAAGGGTCGTTGATATTGACGAGAAAAGTCACTCAAATTATGATCTTCTTGAGACTCCTTCTTTTTCCAGGGGTCTACCAGAACTAAACGAAGAAGATGAAGCAGATAATGCGCACGGCACAAGAAATGATCATCACGAGGGAATATGGGAGGATATCTCTTTATGATACTACTTTGACCTTAACTAACTAAAGTAATTATGATTATGATTATTATCTGAAGAATATGTTTAGTTATTTTATCGATATAGTCTTCACATGTCATAGCTTAGGATTTATCTTTCTTTGTTGTCGTTACAGGAAAATGACGGATCCCCAGCGTCCTAGTGCAGAGAGGATCAGCCACCTCCTCCACCTCTGGGTCAGTCACCTAGTGCTCAGCAGAGTCAGCCAGATAGTGTTAACCAGGGCGAGCCTAGCAATGCTCCGAGCCAGGGTCGTAGTGAGCGCAGTAGCTAGTCTGTACGGAGGGGTAGACGTGCCACACGGTTGACAGATGTTTCCCTCAGTCGGAGTGCAGGCCAAAAGATACCGATTGAGTTTGATAGACATTGGAAACCAATCGGGCCTAATGCACAACGATATAGGAGTTTCGTCGGCCTCCTTGCACGTAACAAGCCGAGCATCTTGATAGAGGAGTAGAGAAATGTCGATCCAAAGGTGAAGCAGCATATTTGGGACACTATTCAGGTATACAATTATCTTCTGTATGTAATTAATTATTATCAAATGTCACTTCATTTGTCACTTACTCCTTCAATGCATGCATTTCAGCTCACCTACGACGTTCCTCAGAGTGAGATCTTGTACAACAAGACAATGACGTATTGTTATGAGCGCTGGAGCAAGTTTAAGACAAGTCTGACCAACAATTACATTCATATTGAGGTGCAAGATGGTCAGCCTCGTCCTAATCCGTGCAGCACGTATACATTTCTTGATCAAGCGACTTGGGAAGAATTTGTTAGGCTTCGGACTACTCCTGAATCTTTGGTTAGTTGACTTATTTTTTATTTTATTTACTTAGCAATTATCTTAATTGATTATAACACTTTCCTTTTGTATCATTTCTTATTCACAGGCAAAAAGGCAAAAAGCACAAGAGAGTGGTAGAAAGAATGATTGCCCTCATACAATGTCTCGTGGGGGTTATGCAAAGGCTGAAAGAGACTTGTTGGCGGCCAAACGGAAGAGATTGGAAGAAGCATCTCAATCCGATCCTTCTGTTCTTCTTTCTCCGCCATCTCCGATTCGTCGAGAAGAAAAATGGCAATTTGCCCACCAAAAGAGGAGTGGGACTTATACGAGTGAACAATCTCATATAGTTGGTGAAAGAATTGTAAGTATATAACGTTATTGTAATTAATTACATAAGAAACGTACATTATTACTTACGTTTGTTATTTTGTATTATGTTACAGGATGAACTTAGAAAACAACAAGCTGAGGGATCTTTTAAGTCGGAGGGCAGGAATGACATCCTCACAGTTGCTACTGGCAAACACGAGCATCCAGGCCGTGTCAGGGGAGTTGGAGGAGGGGTAGGGATACGGGATTACTTTGGAGCCCCCGTACACTATTCCTCAAACATCGTGACTAGGGAGGAATTGGAGAATATGTTGGCCATTGCAAGAGCAGAAGCAAAGGCCGAGGCTGAAGCATCTTTTGATGCACTTTTAGAGACCCGATTGAGCAAGATGAAAGAGGAAATGATAGTGTTTATGAGCTCAAGACAAGATACCAGTGCTTCCCAGCCACAATCGATTGATCCTAATAAGCAGAGCACTAAAGGTAGTTGTTGCAACATCGGGCAGTCATCAGAGGGTCCTAACCCGCAAATTACTGGGCTTTGTGATCTTTTTGTCTAGGATCCTCTGAGACGGTCAGTTGCACGGGGTAGTGTGCATAACCTGGGATCAACTGTCCACCACCGACAAATGGAAGGTGATCAAGTCCGGGTGTCAGTTGACGAGGTGATTATTGCGGATGCACCTGTCCCTATCCCTTCTGATGAATTCAAGGTCGTTAGCGATGTCTTGGGCACATTCATCTTGTGGCCAACGAACCTTGTTTCTGGTCGAGCCGAGGATAGTCCGATCAAAGGCCCACCACCAAGTCCGATCAAAGCCCCACCAAGTCCAGCTCCCTTCACTCAGCAAGAAGTTTCACAGCCTCCATTGAATATCATGCAGCAAGTGATTCTGATGGCATATGATACATCCTTCAAAACAAGAGAGTGGCCTACGGATTCAGTTGTTGGACAGTCAGGAGTGACATGCTATCTTGAGAGGGATGATTTGATGTCCCTGGTAGCTCCTGGACAAAATCTTACGATTGGGATTGTCCAACTGTTCTTAATGTAAGTAGCTTCTGCAATTCAAAGTAAATATTTTAAAAGTTTCACCGTTTACCTTTTATTTATGTGCTTGCGTTATTGTAGGTACATGCATCGTAGGTTGGTCTCCTCTGGCAAAAGCGAAAAATTTGGATTCTTATACCCTCATCACATCCAAGAGAAAGGGACCACTGCTGCTACTAGACATACATACTTGTCAAAGAGGCTTAGTGAAACTGGAACCGAGTGTTTCTTGGCTCCATATGTGCATAGGTAAGAAACAAATTGATATTTTATAATTTATATAATGTTTTATGTTTGCTTATTAATATTCTTCTGTTTTTTTCAGTGATCATTGGCAGTTGCTTCTTCTATGCAAGAGTAGTTACACTGTCATCCTCTTATGTTCCCTCCACTTCAAACCAGGGAATGATTTGAAAAAGACCATTAATTCGTTAGTTTTCTTGCATTCTTACCTTTTGTATGCAAAGTTTATGGAATTTGTGTAAAACCAATAACCTTTGTCATTGTGATGATCATAGGGCTATGCGGACATTCCTACACACTGCTTGTGGTAAGCATGTTCGTGACTTAAAGGACCCTACATGGATCATGCCAAAGGTTAGTACATATGGATTTGTTTACAGAATGTAATAAGACATGCCTTTATATTTGTTTTAATGATATCATGTTTTTTCTCAGAGCCGTCGGCAACCAAAGGGGTCCAACTTATGTGGTTTTTATGTTTTGAGACATATTTACAATATTATCACTCTAGGCACGACTGATTTTACTCAAGAGGTAAATTTATATTTCAAAACTTTTGTTTTACTTTATTGTTTTTAAGTTATACTAAGTCAATGTTTCGTCTGGTTTTGGTGTTACAGATGTTTGATCTTGCTGATCCCTTTCCTGAAGAAGATATTGATTTCATTCGCACATGTTGTGCTGAATTCATCCATGAGCTATTACAAAAATAGTGAGTTTTTGAATCCAAAGTTCATTGTACATTATTGTAATTTATTATGATAACGCTGGTCTGATGTTGTTCTAGTTATGGTAAGAATGAATCAGGTTTTGTTTTACTGTTGTCATTTGGTGATTGTTAATTGCATATACCTAGCTTATATATAGGGATGTGATTGGAGATTATGGAGAATGTTGAGGTGTTGTATATGTATGAGTGATTGAGTTCAGAGAAATTTCTGTCCATCAAATTGCTTACAAGTATATGATTCTTGCAGGTGGATTTTGTGGGAGGACGAGAAACGCTGGACTGCCTCATGTTATTAAGGTGTTTAGTAATAAGCCTTTAGTTGACTAGAATTTGCAGTTTTGTATGCAAACTTGTTGATTACTATACTTTGCACTTAGTTGTTCTTCTACTTCAATGGCTTTGCCTGTACTTCTGCAAAATCACAAAATAGTTTGAACTTTCTGAGATGAGATTTGGAAATGCTGAAAATTTTAGTGACTTACCATAACATACACACACGTGATGTGTGTTTTATGACATTTCTTAATCTTAGTTTGGTATTTTTCCACCCATAACTAGGCGAGTTCAATGAATGCATGGGAAAGATGGGATGGTGATTGTTATGTATTGCTGTTTAAAATTGGAGCATTCTGTGCGTGTACATATAATAAAAGGGACGTTTTTTAAAAAAAAATGAAGCTTTAAGACCGGTTGTAGTCACAACCGGTCTTAAAAAGTACTTTAAGACCGGTTGTGGTACAACCGGTCTTAAATGTCTCATATTTAAGACCTGTTGCTCTCACAACCGGTCTTAAATGTCTCATCTTTAAGACCGGTTGTAGGAGCAACCGGTCTTAAATGTCTCATCTTTAAGACCGGTTGTAGGAGCAACCGGTCTTAAATGTCTCATATTTAAGACCGGTTGCTCCCACAACCGGTCTTAAATGTAGAGTTTTAGACCGGTTGTGGGTACAACAGGTCTTACAAGTTTGACTTTTAAGACCGGTTCTAACAACCGGTCTAAAAAATAACAGACTTTTTAGACCGGCTGTATCAAGACCTAATACAGAACCGGTCTAAAAAGTCATTTTTAACCGGTCTTAAAAGTCATTTTTCTACTGGTGCAAACAAATTTTCAGATAAATCAAGATGTCAAAGGAGAGTTAAGTTTTGAATACCATTGAGCATTGATCCATGAAAATTATTATTTGAAAACTGAATATAAACCAAAGTTTTCAATTGGAAAATATCCAATTTGGAACTAGAGAAGGACCAAAGAAGTAAGAATTGGAAAGGTCAAGGGTGGCTAGATATGAAGAGTTAATGTTATTAGATGGTAGAAAATGATGAAATGCACAATATGACACACTCGCAAAGGGAGTAAGTGAAATTACATAATATCTGTTGCTTATTCCTATAAAACAGGAAAAAAAATTTCACCAACAAACTGGGGGAAAATAGAGGAGCGTTACATAGAGAATTAAGATGAATAGGAGGAGAGTAAACAACCTCAGGCGTGACTTCAAAAAAAAAAATTGTAATTTATGAATTATCATTTCAAACAATATGACATCAAAATTTCGTGAAATAAATAATTACAGAAAAACTAAAAGGAATTAAGGAACAACGTCCGGCCAAACGAAAGAATTAGAAAAACGGGAGAAAGAAAGCAAGTGAAACAAAACAGTACTGGGCTTAAGTCTTGAACAAAACATGAACATATTCTTATTTGGAACTTTTGATTAGAGCCAGGAATTCGAGCCGAGCCCGTCTGGCCAAGCTCGTTTAGGCCCAAGTCCTTCAAAGGTCAGACTTATGATTTAGAGGCTAAAAAGGGAAGCGGGCCTAAAATGGCCGGCCCTACATTTTAGGCCCGTTTAATATTTTTTTAAAAATAAATTAATAAATATAATAGCATTATATCAAATTATCAATATGAGAGATACCTAAGTACCTAATAAAGTATTAATAACAGGCAAACACTTATTAATTGGTTTGATTTATTTTATTTTCTACAATGGTTTATTAATTTAAACTTTAAAAAAGGCTAATTTGGACATTAGATGATTATTTTAACTAAAAATTTATGAGTTTTAAAAATAATGTATATCAATTTAAAACAAAATAATAAATAAATTGTAAAACTTAAAAAAAATTTTGAATTAAAATGAATTTAAGCCCGTTTAGGCTCAAGCCCGTTAAGGGCCAGCCCTATAGGGCCGCGGGCCTAAAAAATATGATATTTTTTAGCAAACGGGCCTAAACGGGCCGGCCCGTTTACGCCCGAGCCCGTGAAGGCCGGGCCGGCCCGTATTCCCGGCTCTACTTTTGATGCATCACTTGCATTCCCCGAAAATGGTTTAGATGATTGTTGGCCATCACAATAAATTAATTATACTTAAAAAATTAATTTAGTATAGTATCTGACAATGACTCAAACAAAATTGCCTCCATTAGAAAAATATCCGTGCTTATAAAACAATTACATTAAAAAATTATAATTTTTGTACATTTATTATTATATATCTTAAAAATTTATACTATTTAGATGATAAAAAATATTTCATATTTTATGAGTTAAAAAGAACGCCCTTACCGTAAGAGTTTTTTTTTTAAAAAAAAATTAGTTTAACGTATAGTAATAGAAGTAACAATACTAAAATTCCATTGTAACTTTAAGAGGTGAGTTATAATTTAGTAAAAGATCTAAAAACTGATATTAATATTTTTAAATATTCCTTGTAGCTCCAGCCCTTTCTCTTACACTTTTTTTTCTCTATTTTTATTTTTAAACCAACAGGTATCATCATAAATTAGATATCATTTTTTGTATGAGATTTTTCTTCTTAGATAATTCTCACCCGCGACTTTGAGCCTCAACTAGCGAGCTCTCATTATATAAAAACTAAAATAAAACTGAAAACATTAATTGAAATCTTACACGAGAAAAAATTATGAGAGGAAAGAGCTACATAGTGAAGAACTATGGCGGTGATAGAGGATGAGACCTGTAGCGATGTCAATACCCGTTTTCATTTCGATATTCACAGAGTAATAGAGTCTAAGTTCCACAGGCATACAAAAAAGTGCATATATACTGATAAAAGTATTTGTTTACAGTCCAAAGTCAAGATACAAAAGGCGACAATATTTACAACATAAGCTATATATAGCCACGAACTTTAACTTCGCCTTGAGATACGTGCTATTCACTTATCTTTATCTACGCTCTTGCCTTTTGATCCACTAGCACCTGCTGAGATGTTTGATTTAGAAAAAGGGGTGAGATTCCAGGGAATCCCATTAGAAACATACTATCATTCATAAAAAAAAATGTTAAAAGTAAATATGATATGCGCCAAGGTATGCACCAATTAATGAACAATATAAACACATCATCGTCATTAATACATGAGTAGGGCCCAACCTCACGATTTACACCGGTTGGTCTTCTGCCAACTCCCAATGTAAGTACACTTTTGGCACTAACTGCCCCTATAATATCTTGAATTTTGGGGTTGGAAGCTTGAGAATAAGCCTATATTAAGTGGACTGCTAAGCCCCGGTTTAGCAGGTGTCCCAAATATATTCTCTAATGTTCCTTATATCTCTGGGGCATTAAAGAAAATAAAATGGTGAATTTTAGAAAAAGTAATTATGTTTTTTGTGAAATCGTCTATGAGGTAGTGAGCTTGTCATGTGATTTTGAATGAACATATGAGGAGCAAAATTTATGAAATTTTACAGGATGAAAGTAAACATCACAAGCTTTAATTTGACAGGTCATATGAATCAATTAGAGCTATATACAAAAAGATATGAATTTTTGACGTTAACCCAGAAAAACTGGAAATTTTCTGGAACAATATGAAAAGATTGAAATTCTGGAAATTTTGTGATTCCATTCAGCAAAATTATATATTTTTCCTTGAACCTAGACTCAATAAGGGTTCTATAGGCTTTAGAATCACTCCAATTCGATTTTTTTAGAATTATTTATGATTTTTCAAATTTGGGGCAGAAATCTGCCAGAATTTTGTAAAAATCCGAAAATTGGGAAATTATCAAATAAATGAAATAAGATATTAGATATTATAATAAAAAGTGATCATCTCCTTCCAGCAGCCATAACTGACACCATTTTTAGTTTTAGAGAGAGAGAAGAGTTGAGATTTTTAGAGAGAGAAGGAGAGGAAAAAGCTTGTAAAGGTAAGTGATTTCATCGGTAAATCGGTTCCTAATGTGTATAACTCCGTTCTTAAGTTATTCTTTTACGTATTTAAGGTTTGGAAAGCTCATTTTTCATTGGGAACTAGGGTTAGGGTTCAGCCACTTTGAGAAAAGCTAGTGGGAACTTGAGGTAACTTCCAAACTCTTGTGTATTGACTATTCTAGCTGTTGTGGACAATTTAATCGGTAAAATTTCACCAGATTGTCATTGGTTTTAAAGTTTGGAAATGTGATGATATAGGGGTTATGCTGCCAAAATTGGGTCTTAATGGTAGTTGTAACCTAATGGAATAGTCAATAAAGTTGTTAGGAGTAGAAAGGAACGCGTTTATGCAGCCGAAACCGAAAAACCCCGATTTTCTCCTGAAAACCCATATATTTTGGCCAGCACTGTAAATGGGTCTTAGAGTTGGATTTTCAATGATTTGATGGTTTCATTGAGTTCAGGAGCAAAAATTAGGTGGGGTTACAGTTGGGCACTTTTTCGGAAAAGGTCGAGAAAGCATAATTACGAAAACGCCCTTGAAACACTGAAATAAGGGCTGCCAAGGGAAATTTCATCTTTTAGCAGTGAATTTGATAATTCTAAGTTCAGAAATGGATTTCTTAGGTGAAAATATGTCAGGATAGCCCAGGTTAGAATTTTGAGAAAAGTATAGCCGAACCGGGTACAATGGGTTGGGTCCCCGGGGGTATTTTAGTAATTTTTCAACATAGTCTCATATAACCCCCAGAAACACTATGGAAGTTTCTAAATAGTACATTTGACATTGTAGGATCGAATATGGAGCCCCGAGCTGTTTGCACGTAGATCGAGGCACGTGTTTCGAGGCGAAAAAGGGTTAAGGCAGGGGACTTACCTTACTTGCATGTATTTGATATCTTTGCTTGTGTAATGATGTAGGTGATTACTTTACTTGATTGTGTAGAGCATATTTGAATAAATGAAGCTCTGTTTCTGTTTTCGCTGTGGCCATAGTCTTGTTGTATGAAACATTAAGCATGCAGAAATGTCATTATGTGGCATACATCTAGATAAAGTTAACATGTCATACACATAGCATCAATCATGCATGCATTATGATATCTGTTTCCTACTGAGATTCTCTCGAATCTCACCCTACCCTACCAACAAATTAGGCAGGTGAAAACAAGAGGTGTGTTAAAAGCAGAGAAGAGAACTACACGAGAGGAATGCAGTGGTGAAACGAAAACGGGAAGATGTCTCCGTTTCATTGGGACGGGTTGGACACCTAAGTAGCCTTACGTGGCTACATAATTTGTAAGTGTTATCTACAATCCTTGAAGGAAATTTTAGTAATCATGTACTTTTTATCAGTATTTTCATGCTATTACTGTGTTGCCCACCGAACCGCATATTATTTTTCGCAAATACTCTGAAAAAGGTTGAAATTGAGATAAGGGCGTGACAGCCCCTCTCTAGGCAAATCATGTTGATTAATAAAGCGTATTTACAAACTTTGGCATCCACACAATCACATCACTATGGCATAATATATGAAGGATAATGTTTCTACCTCGAAGTTCTATCGACCCATTTTTGTGTGCCTCGTGAAACATGTCGACTTTCGACTCCCAATTCGATCATAAAATATTAAATGTACAAGAAATAGATCATAACCTATCCAAGTATCATTTTAGACACTTCCATAGTGTTTCTTGTGGTTATATTAATCTATGGTAAAAATTTACCAAAATGCCCCCGGGACCTCGGCCCGGCCCCGCCGTACCCGGCATGATAGCATGTTTTTCCAAATTTTTTAACTAGGGCTATCCTGACGTATTTTTGCCCAAGGAATCCATTTTTTTGTTCAAAATTACAAAATTCAATGTCAAATTATGAAATTACCCCTGACAGCCTTACTTTTAGGGTTTTATGGGCGTTTTCGTAACTATGCTTTTTCGGCATTTTCCGAAAAGGTGCCCAACTGTAACCTCACCTAATTTTTCCTCTTGAATCCAATGGAATCATCAAATCATTGAAAATCCAACTGTAAAACCCATTTACAGCCCTGACCAAAATTTATGGGTCCTTCAAGAAAAATCGGGGTTTTGTGATTTCGGCTCCTTAAACGCGTTCCTTTCTACTCCTAACCACTTTATTAACCACCTAATTGAGTTATAACAACCATTTGAACTAAATTTGGGCAGCATAACCCTTAGGCACATACTTTTCCAAAATTTAAAATCAATGGCAATCCGGTGAAATTTCACCGATTAAATTGCCCACAGCAGCCAGAATAGTTAATATACGAAGGTTTGGAAGTTACCTTTCGCTTCTCTTTGCCTTTTCTCAATAAGGCTGAAACCCTAGCTTTCACACACCCAAAGATGAGCTTCCCAAACCTTAATCATATAGAAGAGTAGCTTAGGAACATATTTATATGTGTTAGGAACTGATTTACCGAAGAAATCACTTACCTTTGTAAGTTTTTCTTCTATTTATCTCTCTAGATTTCACACACACTCTCTCTAGTTCAGATCTGAAATGGCACAAAAATGGGTTGGAGGAAGGAAGGAGATGATGTGTTTTTATTATATTATATGATTTTTTAATGATTTATGGAATTTCCAAAAATTCCAAAATCAATTTTATGTACATAAACCCTGTGTACATGTAACTAAGCTCATTAAGCCCAACCAATGCTTCATTCCTATTGCAACATGTAGGAGACACCTAGGGGTCCTACCCTTTGGTCTCAATTGGCTTCACAACTTGTTCCAGTTACGTATACACGTAAAGTGTCAATTTTGGTCAAAATTACACTTTTTGTTCAAATTTTCCATAACTTCATATTAAATTGACCAAAATATTCTAAATATATTTTTCCCCTTTATTTCCATTAATTAATTGAAATTAACTTCAATTAATTGGAAAATAAGTAATTTTGTACTAAATTGGAAAAATTACAATTTTGCCATTACCTTTTTATTCCAATTTCCTTTCTTATTTTCCCTTGGCCATTTTCCATCTATTTTTGGACCAAATATTTTCTCTAATATTCCTTCATTTTTGAACCTTAGTATTAGGCTTTTTAAGTTACCCAAATTAATTTCATAATTATTTTTGCCCAATTTCCCATGAAATTGAGCATTTATAAATTCATAAATTCCAAATTCATGAATATTCACCATTTTATTGAATTTCTCAAATATTTACAATATTTTTTGTGAATATAAAATTTGTAGTGTTACAAGCGATAAAGCAAAACCCATGAGAAAAGGAGCATGATGTCAACACTCGTTTCCATTTTGATATGCGCAGGGCAATAATGAACAAGTTCCATAGGCAAACAGAAAAGTACAGTTATACTGATAATAAGTATTTGTTTACAGACAGTCATTAACAGAGCAGAAGTCGATAATAATGACAAATATGTACAAAATGTCCCAAAACTATTTCACATACAGACTATATACAACCACTATATTTATCTTGGGAAATGTGCCTGTCAGTTTCCCTTCTCTGCATCATTGGCTTTCGAGCTACTGGCACCCGCTGAGACATTTTGATTAGAAAAAGGGGTGAGATTCCAAGGAATCTCAGTAGAAACATACGATCAACATATAAAATGCGAAAATTAAATATGCAATGCACCGTATCAAGTAAAATGAAAATTCATATCATCCGTGTGTGTACACAAAATTCAGGGCCAACTAACCCGTTGAAACCCCTGCATGTACCTCAGCCGAGTCCTTGACTACAGCTAGGTAAGACCAGTGTACCTCAGCTAGGTCCTAGACCACAGCTAGGTAATGTGCCTCCAGCACGTGTTCAGATCACAAAATACAGTAACATGCATCATACAAACAGTCACATAGTATATGAGAGATAGTAGTCCCTACCTTAACCTCTTTTCTGTCTCAAAGGGTTTGCCTCGTAAAACGTGTCAACTATAGGCGTCCAACTCGGTCCTAAAACTTCAAACATACAAGAAATAGGTCATAACTTATCCAAGTATCATTTTAGACACTTCCATAATGTTTCTTGTGGTTATATTAGCCT